>CAMRHE010000156.1:1662500-2910000 GCA_947044405.1 Leptodactylus fallax
GGGGACATCAGTACATATTAGTGGTATTGGATTATGCTACCTGGTACCCTGAGGATGTGCCCCTCAGACACACTTCAGCTTTTTAATATGTTTTCTCGGACAGGAATACCTAACAAGATCCTGACCGACCAAAGGACCCCCTTTATGTCCAAAGTTATGAAGGAAATGTGTAAGCTCCTTGTGAAAGATCCTCAGTGCGCCAACTCCGCGTTGGCCCACACCTGAGTCTTCTTTCATAAAAAACCACATTCACCGTCAGTGAGTGCCGGGTCCACAAGATAAATACAAGACAAGCTTTCTAAATTTTATATATTTATTAACCCCAAAATGGGTCGGTATTAACATCTAACACATGCAGTTCAGACCAGATATGTAGATATATGCAAGCATTAACAGTTACTAGTTACAATATACAGTACTTAAAATAAAAGGGAATAAAGGTGAAATGATTACTTTACCACGCATCTCCTTGATGTAGCTCTATAATCCAACACTCACACATGCTCTGTCATGTGTGAATAACCCAGTGGAGGCTTCTTGGCATGTGGCATTAACTCCTAGCATGTGGCATCACAGTATATTCCAGCCTGCATGCTCTCATCACAGTCTCTCAGTAAACTCTTGTAGTCTCAGCCCAATCTCCTCCCATTGCCTCTTACCTCATCTTTTATACCCTTTATGCCACCTCCCAGAATGAGGTCACCGGCGGCAGCAAGTCTGATTGAATAATGCACTCAAGTCCAGATTCTTTGTATTGAGCGGAGACCAAGTGGAATGATACAATGTTATCAGCCATATCTGATCTACCAGTGCAGACTGGACAATGCATGTTTTTGTTTGACCACTCAGGGCTGTGTAGGAATACAATGGAGCCCTGCTGGGATGGATACAAAGCCCCATTGTTACAATGTTGCTACTACTGCCAATATACACCTAGGCTTATAGCTGCGCACATTATGAACAAATGCAGGTAAGAAGGGAGATACTATACCCAGAGATCAAAATACATCTCTGAGTTATAGCCATATTTAAGCAGAATCATCACACCTCCCCCTTTAGATGGGGCTTGCAGGAAGTAGGGGCCTACGCCCCTCTTCTGAAAGCACCTCCACCTCCAGCTTCTCAGGCTCTGGCCCCAAGGCTCCCTCACCTCCCCCCGGGTCCCAGCAGACTCGGGCCTTGTCAGACTCTGAGGGTGGTTGGGCGGCACGCGCCTTCAATATGTCCAGACTAGGGTCAGCTTGGACAGCATCTCTGAACTCTTGGCTAGAGTGAGACAAAAGAGAGGTGCATGTTACATAGCTGCCAGACCCTTCTGGCTCTCTAGCCTGACTAGGGACACTTTTAAGGCCCAGGCTCTGAGCCACGTACACTTGGCTACCTCCTGCCTGTTCTGGGTCCGCTTTCTGAGTGCGGGCATCCCGTAGCTTTACACTCATGACCTCAGGCCCTTGGGATACCAGTCCAGAGATCCCATCCCGGCAAGCTCTGCTCTCCTGGCTACCCTTGGCCTGCTTTCTCAGGGTCTTCCCAACACTAGTCGTTAGTTGGGAGAGTTCTAGGGGATTCTGCACCTCCCCCTTTGCTTCCAAACCTACATCCTGTTCCTCCTGTACTTGGGTGGGTGATGGTGATACCTTGGGCAAATGACTGAGATCATGCTTCCCTAAACCATCCCCCCACAATACATTGACAGGTAATACAGTTGACATACCCCCTTCTGGGATCACACCTCCAGTACCCCATGCCATCTGCACTTGGGCCATGGGCACTCCTGGAATAGAACTGGACCGAAGAGACGTGTATGTCTCATACCGGCCGGATTCCTCCGGCTTCAAGGGAGTGAGGCTAGTCATGGCGGTCTCAGCACCGACTCCAGGTGGTGTAGGCAACGGTTCAAGGGTCGGAACGCCCTCCACCCTTGTAGCACTCTGGCTGCGGGCTAACACCGCACTACCAGCAGTCTGTCCCTCACCTGGATCAGCCATAAGATCCCCATAGCCTACCTGACCACCTGGTACATGGTCAGCAGTTGGGTGCTTATCGGATGCCCTGGGCGAAATAGTAGAAGTCGCTTCCAGTGACTCAGAAGAGCTACCCTGTACACTTTCACAACAAGCATTGCCAATTACATTGACAGTACCTTCATTAGCAATTGTTAATTCACACCGGGCCTCAATGAGATCTGCAGTAGACATGTTAACAAGCTGGGAGGGAGACGCCCCCGCAGATGTGGGTGTGTCTACAGACAAAGTCTCATTGGCTCCTAACACGGGGGTGAACAAAGCATCAATAACATTTTTGCTGAGCTGGGTTGCAGGAAGCTCATTGGCATCTTCCCTGCTCTCAGCTGAAGGCAACTCATTAGCATTTACACTGACTGCCATGGGAAGTATCTCAGAGAGGGGGTTATGGGCCCTCTCTGCAGATATGACAGACACATTATCAGCATTAATCATAGACAGTTTATCACAGTAAAATGGGGTGCTCCCCACCCCATATTGGGACATCATAGGTCCTAAATCAGTTTCCAACAGTACCTTAGCAAGCAAATCAGTCAATAGTCCCACAGTCCGCATTCCTTTTCCTGCACCCCCGTCCAGATACACAGATGGGCCACCTGCTGTGGCTTGGGAAGCAGGGAAGATTTCAGGGTGGTTGGGGCACTCCTCATTGAAATGTCCTGTCTGGTTACAGGCATGGCCCCGCCGCACCTCCCCTTGGGGTTTGGGGAAGGTCACTAGGGTGCCCAGAGTTCTTGGGACAGGGAAAGGACCACCCGGGGCATAGTTTGTCTCACCCGACCTGACAGACGGCTGTGGTGAACTCCGGCTTGGCCTCTCCTTCCAACTTGAGGGTCTGTGCAGGGTTGTTGGAGTTTGCGCTTGCTGGGAGAGCTCCATCCTTTTGAGCTCAAGCTGAAACTCCCTCTCGGCCTGTTGCTCAGCAGCCTGTCGTTCAGCAGCCTTCCTCTCTCTCTGCCTGTCGCTCTGCAGCCTGTCGTTCTTGTTCTACAGCTTCCTGAAAATGGTACAACACCTGCAGGTATATGTTAGGGTCACTGGTGCCTATTTGCTGCAGGGCCATTTGCCAGTATGGAGCCATTCCCCTCCACAAGGCTGGGGCTACTGGACCCTCCTGGTGAAGTAATCCTTGGGACCGGGCTGCTTGCCGCACTTCCTGGCCTAGCCCCAAAATCAGGACTCTGCTCGATTCTCTGCATGGCTGTGGCTGCCTCCATTTCAGCCATATGCTCAGGATCTCCAAAAGCCTGGTTCAGCAATTCTGGAGATCTGCTTCTGAGCCCACTAGCCATCCACTGGTATTTGCCAAATAAAAGATAGGATAGAATGCAAAGAGTAAGGGAGGGGAACAGCACTGTATCAAACTTTCACTGTATCTTAATGCTTGCTTTAATACCGAGCTTGTCTCATAGGATTACCATAATCCCCAGCATGTGAGTGATAAAGGTCACCAACGCACGCTGTTTATCCTAAGATCCCACCGCTTCCACCAATGTGAAAGATCCTCAGCGCGCCAACACCGCGTTGGCCCACTCCTGAGTCTTCTTTCATAAAAAACCACACTCACCGCCAGTGAGTGCCGGGTCCACAAGATAAATACAAGACAAGCTTTCTAAATTTTATATATTTATTAACCCCTAAATGGGTCAGTATTAACATCTAACACATGCAGTTCAGAACAGATATGTAGATATATGCAAGCATTAACAGTTACTAGTTACAATATACAGTACTTAAAATAAAAGGGAATAAAGGTGAAATGATTACTTTACCACGCATCTCCTTGATGTGGCTCTATAATCCAACACTCACACATGCTCTGTCATGTGTGAATAACCCAGTGGAGGCTTCTTGGCATGTGGCATTAACTCCTAGCATGTGGCATCACAGTATATTCCAGCCTGCATGCTCTCATCACAGTCTCTCAGTAAACTCATGTAGTCTCAGCCCAATCTCCTCCCATTGCCTCTTACCTCATCTTTTACACCCTTTATGCCACCTCCCAGAATGAGGTCACCGGCGGCAGCAAGTCTGATTGAATAATGCACTCAAGTCCAGATTCTTTGTATTGAGCGGAGACCAAGTGGAATGATACAATGTTATCAGCCATATCTGATCTACCAGTGCAGACTGGACAATGCATGTTTTTGTTTGACCACTCAGGGCTGTGTAGGAATACAATGGAGCCCTGCTGGGATGGATACAAAGCCCCATTGTTACAATGTTGCTACTACTGCCAATATACACCTAGGCTTATAGCTGCGCACATTATGAACAAATGCAGGTAAGAAGGGAGATACTATACCCAGAGATCAAAATACATCTCTGAGTTATAGCCATATTTAAGCAGAATCATCACACTCCTGACTATCAAACATCTGAGAACCTCTGTATATCACCCCCAGACAGATGGCCTGCTTGAGCGGTTTAATAAAACCCTTAAGGGAATGTTAAAAAGGGTGGTTAGCAAAGATGGCAAGGATTGGGATTGTTTACTGCCATATCTCATGTTTGCAAATCGAGAGGTACCTTAGTCCTCCACAGGTTTCTCTCCGTTCGAATTAGTGTATGGTAGACACCCACGGGGGCTCTTAGATATTGCTAATGAAAACTTGGGAACAGGAACAAACTCCTTACCGCAGCGTTATTGAGCACATTACCCAAATGCAAGACCAAATTACGGCGGTAATGCCAATTGTAAAAGAACATATGGAGCAAGCCCAGTTGGCTCAAGGCCGCGTTTATAACAAGAAGGCTAAGCTCCGAACCTTTAACCCAGGTGATCGGGTGTTAGTGCTCATACCCACAGTAGAACGTAAATTTCTAGCCAAGTGGCAAGGCCCATATGAAATAATTGAAAAAGTGGGTGATGTGAACCACAAGGTTTACCCGTTTTGGAAAAAATAAATGGACAGGGTAAAACCTGTTTATACCTGACTTCTTTGTGTCTGTCTCTGACTGTCTGGGTCCGCTGCTGCTACTACTGAGCCAATCCTCCCACAATATATATACTGTATAAAGAGATATATATATATATATATATATATATATTTTTTTAGTGTGAGTGTGTGAAACCAGAGGGCGCTATTGAGCGACCCAGGGCCAGGCCTGAAAAGGACCTCAGCCACACCTTTGGGTGGGGCGTAACTCCAGAGGGCTGGGGGAAACCTGCAGGAAGCAGGAAGTCATGGACCCAGCCAAAGACAGACAAGGCGGTCTGTTCCCAGAGGGCTGGGGTCCTGAGAGGACTTACTGAACCAGGCTTCTTGTTGCCCCAGAGATCAGTCAGGGAGCAAGCCTATGTGTGGCCTAGGTCGTTTATTATTTTGTGTATGTTTCCTAAGCTTAATAAAAGCCATTTTGTTTTGAATTGGCACCGTCTGAACGCTGTCTCTCCGGCGCCCAGTACCACAACCACTGCTGTCGGGTCCAGGAGTCTGCCGCCATTGAGATTAATCCCCCCCAAATTGTCACAAAATATATATATATATATATATATATATATATATATATATATATACTGTATATACAGCACCATGGAATTAAAGGTGCTCTAAAATAAATAATAACTTAGATGGCTCACCCTAAATACTGTATAAGCAATAATATTAAGTTATACCAGCTCCAGAATAATCCAGAGCTATGTAGGTAATAAGGACAGACTTGAGCAGCTGCCAGTGGGTACAAATTATACTATTCTAGGATACCACTGAGAAATAACCTATCATATAGTATATGTCATAGTCAGGAATGGGAGCTGCTGCATTATATGATGTCATAGTAACATATAATAATAGTAATCCATATACTTATCCGGATACAGACTGTAAATGCTCCTAAGTCATCAGCTACACATGAAGGGTAAGAAATGCAATAATCCGGTGCAGTATTTGTCTGGTACATTTATCTACATGTGCTGGAGACTCAGAGGTAAGCCTACAACATGGCGGTCAGTATATCACCGTATACACATGGAAACTATACAAATCTATGTATCCTACAGAGCAAGGTGCACCTGGGCCACCCTCATCCCCACCATGTGCTGAGCCCACCCTATACACCTTTCAGATCTATAAACAGATATAATAGATTCTTCCAGAAGACTGTGAAAAAACATCAAGATAAGGTTCCATGTAATCTACACAGTCTTCACAGTCTTCTACCATCCATCATTTTAGGTAATAGATGAATTTCCAAATGGAAATGAGGTAAGAGCGGACATTTTATAGGCAGCAGCATCAGCTGGACAGCATGTATAAAGTGACAGAAGGCTGCCATATATCCACACAGGACTCAGTATACAGCCCTGATATGGAGGTTATATATAGTTCATTAGATGCTATATATAGGAAGGGGAAATAATAACACCAGCACTTAACTTTTCCGGATACAAACACCTTCTTCTTGAGGGGGAGGTCCTTGGAGCTACAAAAGTCTGGCCACCAATCTGTCCACCACACCAAATTACCCCCAGCCGTAACCACCGGCTCAGGGGCACCATAACACACAGAATGGCAGTTTACCACATATAATAAACCACTCCACCCAGCAGGAGCCCAAAGACCAACCAAAACAGCAGGTAATCCTAGGGAAAAACTAACCACCATGTTTCCCCACCCCCTGAAAATTTCAACCAACTCCAAGGACCCCCCCACCCCACCAATTAAAAATAACCTGTATATGGTATGGCCAGTATACACAGTATGACCTGTATACAGCCCTGAGAAGGAGGTCACATTAGAAATTATTAGCTTTAACCTATCCCCAGCATGATCAGTATTAGCACAGAGATGAAGGACATATACAGGGATTATCAGTGCAGTCTCCATTAACATCACCACACTGTATATCTGATACCCGGCTTTCAGACCATACTGCCCCTCTCTCACCACAGTGTCTCCATTACATGTAACCTCCCAGCTCCACCATAGAGCTCCTCAGTCCCCAGGACTCATGAACAATCTGCATTATACAGCAGTAATCTATGATATATCAGCCACATCTGCAGTGTGTGAGGTAAATACATGAGGGGACTCTGTGATGGTATAAATCCTGAGGTAATACTGCAGTATATACAGTATGAGGTACAATGGTGATACTAAACTAGTAATGTTGTCTAATGTGAATGTGGTCACACCAGTTTGTGTGAGGTGATAAACCCCAATATTATACTCCCTGATTCTGCAGACATGTTTCCTCCAGTCCTTGTGGTGAGAGAAAGAGGTGAGAGATAAGACAGGAAGTTCCATCTATTCCTAAACGCTGAATATACACACATATACTCTTAACCCCCTTCGCAACCGCCCACTGTATATAAATGTCGGCTCTTGCTGGGCTTTGTGCCGAGCCGATGTTTCTAAATGGACCTTGCTAAATTGGGGATCGGGTCTCCCCAAGGGTCAGGAACTCCGTGAACACAGAGCTAATAGCTGCTGGTGTTCACGGAGATATGATCAGGACCTGATAGGTTCAGGTCCCGATCATGTAGCCGCTGTACCAGGGGAAATTTGTTGCAGTAACAAACTTTCCCTGATATTAGGCATCGGGAGTGAGTGTTAGCTGAAACTGACGGCTAACACCTGGCTCCTTAACCCCCGATCGGAGCTGGGTTCCGCCATGCCACATGCCCCACTCGGCACCCCCTGCGGTGAGATCAGGGGGTGCCCATATGTATCTTCTGCAGCATGGGGTCTGGCCACTGACCCCAGACTGCTAGGAGCCCTCCATACCTGGTTCATCCTGCCAAGAAGTGAAGAAGTCAGCCTATACATCTGCTGTATTGCAGTCTATAGTGCTGAACCAGTGACCAGTGTATTGCTGGTTCAGGTCTCCTAATGGACATCACTAAAAAGTAAAAAAAAAAAAAAGTTGAAGAAAAAGAAGTGAAATGCATGAAAAAAAAAAAAATTAATAAAGCAAGGAAATAATGATTTTTCGCAATCTTGCATTAAAAAAAATTCTATAAAAAGTGATCAAAAAGCACAGATCGTCCCGCAAAAAATAAGCCCTCCACCAACTCTGTCAACCAAAAAAAAAAATTGCTACACGTCTCAGAAGATGGCGATGCAAAAATAACTGATTTCTTTCCCCAAATGTGTTTTTGTTCTGCAAAACTAGTAACGCATACAAAAACAATATAAATTAGGTATCGCCGTAATCATACTGACCCGCAGAATATAGGTAGCATGTTACTTATGCAGTAAGCTGCGTGGAAAAAAAATTAAAAGGTAAAAAGCAATACCAGAATGGACGGGGTTTTTTATAATCCACCAAGAAAGAGTAAATAAAAGTTAGTCAATAAGTTATAGGCACCCAAAAATGATATAATTACAAAATACATCTCACCCTGCAAACAACAAGCCTTCATATGGCTACATCACCAGAAAAATAACGAAAATATAGTTTGTACAATGTAAAGATAAAAAACCCAAAAATCGCCAAATCATTAGTACAAAACTTGTTGCAGCAGGAAGGGAATGTATAAGCTGAGACACCCCAAATTTAGAGCTTACAAGGGAAAAAACACCAGAAGTGACTCCCCCAGAGTGACCCCTAAAGTGACCCACCCCAATCATAGAAGCTACTGGGTACAGTAGGGAATTTTGTGTTCCCATTGCACTCCGCACAGCTTACATATTCACTGTTCACCATCCGCTGTGCATTCACGTCTGAGATACTAATGATGACTACAACCCTTGATAAATTCTTTGAGGGGTGCAGTTTTCAAAATGGGGTCAATCCCTAAGGGATTCCACTTTACTGGAACTTTAGAGGCTCTGCAAACATGACATGGCGTCCAGATATCAAACATCTAAATCTGCACTCCAAAAGGCACATAGCGCTCCTTCCCTTCTGTGCCCTGCTGTGTGCCCAAACTGCAGTTTATGACCACATGCATGACACTGTTGTAGCCAGGATAACGTACTTAATGTCATACAGTGCTTTGCAAAAGTATTCATACCCCTTGAACTTTTTCACATTTTGTCACCTTACAACCACAAACTTAAATGTGTTTTCTTGAGATTTTAAGTGGTAGACCAACACAAAGTAGCAGATAATTGTGAAGTGGAAGGAAAATGATACATGGTTTTCAAAATTTTAATAAAAAAAAAAACCTGAAAAGTGTAATGTGCAAAAGTATTCAGCCCCCTTTATCAACACTTTGTACAGCTACCTTTTGCTGCAATTACAGCTGCAAGTCTTTTGAGGTGTCTCTACCAGATTTGCACATCTAGAGACAGAGATTTTTGCCCATTCTTCATTGCAAAATAGCTCAAGCTCAGCCAGATTGGATGGAGAGCGTCTGTGAACAGCAATTTTCATGTCTTGCCACAGATGCACAATGGGCTTTAGGTCTGGACTTTGACTGGGCCATTCTAACACATGAATATTCTTTGATCTAAACCATTCCACTGTAGCTCTGGCTGTATGTTTAGGGTCATTGTCTTGCTGGAAGGTGAATCTCCTTCCCAGTCTCAAGTCTTTTGCAGCCTCCAACAGGTTTTCTTCCAGGATTGCCATGTATTTAGCTCCATCCATCTTCCCATCAACTCTGAGCAGCTTCCCTGTCCCTACTGAAGAAAAGCCTCCCCACAGCATGATGCTGCCACCACCATGTTTCACAATGGGGATGATGTTTTCAGAGTGATGAGCAGTGTTACTTTTCTGCCACACAAAGGGCTAGCCCTTTGCATTTAGGCCAAAAAGTTCAACTTTGGACTCATCTGACCAGAGCACCTTCTTCCACATATTTGCTATGTCCCCTATATGGCTTGTGGCAAACTGCAAATGGCATTTCTTATGTCTTTCTTTCAACAATGGTTTTCTTCTTGCCACTCTTCCATAAAGCCCAGATTTGTAGAGTGCACGACTTATAGCTGTCCTGTGGACAGATTCTCCCACCTGAGCTGTATATTTCTGCAGCTCCTCCAGAGTGACCATGGGCCTATTGGCTGCTTCTGTGACCAGTGTTCTCCTTGCTTGATCTGTCAGTTTAGATAGATGGTCATGTCTTGGTAGGTTTGCAGTTGTATAATACTTTTTCCATTTTTGGCTGATGGATTGAACAGTACTTTCTTGGGATGCTCAAAGCTTGGGATATGTTTTTATAATCTAACCCTGCTTTAAACTTCTCCACAACTTTATCTCTGACCTTTCTGGTGGGTTCCTTGGTCTTCATGATGCTGTTTGTTCACTAGTGCTCTCTAACAAACCACTGAGGCCTTCACAGAACAGGTGTATTTATACTAGGACTAAATTACACAGAGCTGGACTCTGTTGATTAATTAAGTGACTTCTGAAGGCAATTGATTGCGCTAGATTTTATTTAGGGGTATCAGAATACTTTTGCACGTCACACTTTTCAGATTTTTGTTTGATTAAAATTTTGAAAATCATGTATCATTTTTGTTCCACTTCACAATTATCTGCTACTTTGTGTTGGTCTATCACTTAAAATCTCAAGAAAATACAAGTTTGTTGTTGTAAGGTGACAAAATGTGAAAAAGTTCAATGAGTATGAATACTTTTGCAAGGCACTGTATGTGGGTATAAACTGCTGTTTGGGCAAACAACCAGGCAAAGAAGGGAAGGAGCGCTATTTTGTTTTTTGGAGCACAGATTTAGACGGTTTGGTTTTTGGATGCCATGACACTTTTGCAGAACCCTGAAATGTATGTAAATTGGAATCCCCTGACACTTGACCCCATTTTGGAAACTACACCCCTGAAGGAATTTATCCAGTGGTACAGTGAGCATTTTTAACCCCCAAGTGTTGTATTAATTAATTTTCCAGAAATGAATATGCAGCTGATGGTGAAAGGTGAAAATGTCAATTTTTCCAGGAATACGTCATTTCAGTGCGTAATATGTTGTGCCTGGCTTCTATCAGAGATGAATGCTCCAAAAGCTGTTGTGCCCGAGATACCCGCTTAACAGTTTTTGGAGTGTGTGTCTCTGCTGACACAAGCTGGGCACAACATATCAGGCACTGAAATATCGTGTCTATGGAAAAATTGCAATTTTCACTTTTCACTATCAACTGCACATTCCTTTCTGGAAATTAAATTAATGCTCACTATGCCACTTGATAAATCCCTTGAGGGGTGTACCTTCCAAAATGGCATATTTCTTTAAAAATTTAAATTTTCACTTCATACATTAATTTTCTGGAAGCACTCTTGGGCTCAAAATGTTAATACCTTTTGATAAATTCCTTGAGGGGTGTAGTTTCTAAAATGGGGTCGCTTTTTGGGAGTTTCCATTGTATTGGTACTCTAGGGGCTCTGCAAATATGACATGGCACCAAAAACTATTCCAGCAAAATTTGCCCTCCAAAAGCCAAATAGTGCTCTTTCCATTCTCAGGCCCACCATGCAGGGCTGGCGTTAGGGTGGGCAAACTGGGCAATTGCCCAGGGCCCCGACCCCAAAGGGGCCCCCGGGATCCCGGAGTCAGGACCGGCTATATCGATAAAAGAAAGGGACCCAGCGTCATGTGCCGCAGGGCCCCTTTCCGAGGTGAGTAAAAATAACAAACATTTTTACTCACCTGTCCTTGCATCCGATGTCATCTTCTGGCGTTCCAGACATCACCGCTGAGGCCTGGCCGTCACGTGGGGCGTGCCTCACGTAACCGCTGAGGCCCAATCACAGCGTGACGTCACAACACGTGACGTAAGCCGCAGAGAAGACAGAATAGCGGGGATAGCGGAGCAGCATGAGGAGGCCCAGGAGAGGTAAGGTAAGGTAAGTATAACTGTTTGTTATTTTCCCTTACCTCCACCGGGCCTTCAATAATTATACTTTTGGGCCTGAAGAGACCTCAGAGTATAATATAATACTAGCACTAAGGGAGTCTGTAGGGCCACTGTGGAGCATTATACTGAGGGGGCCCTCT
Organism: Leptodactylus fallax; assembly: GCA_947044405.1. Taxonomy (NCBI): domain Eukaryota; kingdom Metazoa; phylum Chordata; class Amphibia; order Anura; family Leptodactylidae; genus Leptodactylus; species Leptodactylus fallax. Next base: position 1,674,422 of record CAMRHE010000156.1, read on the forward strand.
GGATAGCATATTATACTGTGTGGGGCCCCTGTGGAGCATTATACTGGGGAAGGGGCCCTCTGGATAGCATATTATACCTTGTGGGTCCCTGTGGAACATTATACTTGGGAGGGGCCCTCTGTATAGCATATTATACTGTGTGGGGCCCCTGTGGAGCATTATACTGGGGAAGGGGCCCACTGGATAGCATATTATACTGTGTGGGGCCACTGTGGAGCATTTAACTGGGGGGGCCCTCTGGGTAGCATATTATACTGTGTGGGGCCCCTGTGGAGCATTATACTTGGGAAGGGGCCCTCTGGATAGCATATTATACTGTATGGGGCCTCTGTGGAGCATTATAATGTGGGGGTCCCTGGAGAGCATATTATATTCTCTGGGGCTACTTTGAAACATTATACTGGGGGGCCCCTCTATAGAGCATATTATACTGTTTTGGGCCACTGTGGAGCATTATACTGGAGGAACCTCTCTGGAGGCCATTCTGGAGCATGTTATACTGTGTGGAGTCACTGTGGAGCATTATTCTGGGGGGACCATCTGCAGAGCATATTATATGGCATGGCGCCACTGTGGACATTATTCGGGGGATGAACTAAGGAGCATTATAATAGGGGGCCTACTGTGGAGCATTATACTGGGGGGGATATTCTGGGGAGCATAATATATTGTGTGGGGTCACTGTGGAGCAAAATACTAGGGGGGCATTGTGGAGCATTATACTAGCGGGGGCCCTCTGGGGAGCATATTATACTATGGGCCACTGTGGAGCTTTATACTGGGGGGGAAGGGGCAGTGTGGGGAGCCTGTTATACTGTGTGGGGCCACTGTGGAGTTTATTATATTGTGTGGGGCTTCTCGGGAGCATATTATACTCTGTGGGGCCATTGTAGAGCATTATCTTGGGGGGACTGTGGGAAGCATATTATACTGAGGGGGACTACTGTGGAACATTATACTGGGGGAACCCCTCTGGTTAGTATATTATACTTTGTGGAGGCCATTGTGGAGCATGTTATACTGTGTTAGGCCACTGTGGAGCATTATACTGGGGGGGGGCACTGTGGGATGCATATTATACTGTATGGAGCATATTCTATTGTGTGGGGCTGCTGGGGAGCATATTGTACTGTCTGGGGCCACTAAGAGGTAGTATACTGTGTGGAGAATTATATACCATGTGGGGAAACTGTGGAGAGCTCAGGGGAGCATTTTATACCGTGGAGCATTATATACCATGTGGAGCATTATACGATGGGGGGCTCAAAATTCCTGCTGGCAGTCCTGTGTGCTATGTCTGCATCACAGCTCCCTCACTATAATCTTTCACATACGTGTAGTGCTCCATGGCCATGTCATTCCCATACAGTACTGTGCATGAACCAGCCATGGAGTTATTGGGGCCTGCACAGTACTATAGGGGCTGACTATACTGGGAACATACTCAGTAACACCAGATAGTCAGCACATATGTAAGACTTCAGTGAAGGAGCCGTGGTGTAGGTTATTAGCAGGAAGCTGTTGGGTGGGGCCCCAGAACAAGTTCCTCTGGTGGGCCTAAGGCCCTTCAGTCCGACACTGTATAACAGAGAACTATTATATATAAGGGTGGGTTACTATATATAATTGGGAAACTTAAATATGAGGGGACTATTATAAGGGGGAACTATTATTTATAAGACGGGCTATTATTTATAAGGGGGGGAAACTATTATATATAAGGCATCCATTATAAGGGGGAGCTATTATTTATAAGAGGGGAACTAGTTATAAGGGGGATATAATTGTTAAGTGGGCTTATTTATAAAGGGGGCTATTAGTGATAATGGGGACTATTATTTATAAGGGTAACTTTTATTTATGAGGGGGCTATTATTAATAATGGAGCAGTATTAATTTTACGGGGTGACTGTTACTGATAAGGGGGAATATTACTGATACAGGGCACTATTTATCATTTATAAGGTTACTGATAAAGGTGTAATATTATTTATAAGCAGGGACCATTATTTATAAGGAGGTGCTATAATAACTGATGACTGGGTGCAAAAATCTATTAGGCAGCACAAAGGTGCTCATTTGAATTGTGTGTGGTAAAATGGGGCTTGTTATTACTTTTTTGTTGGCAGAAAGGAGGCGTTACTATAGGGGTTGCCACTGCAAGATGATGGTGTTGTGTGCATATCAGCATTTGGGGCCCCGCTTTTAATTTTGCCCAGGGCCCCACGTTATCTAAAACCGACCCTGCCGCCATGTACCCATACAGCAGTTTACAACCACATATGAGGTATTGCCGTGTTCAGCAGAAATTATGTAACAAACTTTGGGGAGCTTTTTCTCCTTTAGCCTCTTGTGAAAATAAAAAAATTTGGGATTAAATTAACGGTTTATTGTAAAAAAAGTAATTTTTCATTTTCATGTCCCAATGTTAATAAAATCTGTGAAACAGCTGTAGCGTCAAACTACTCATTATATCCCTTGATATGTTCTGAGAGGGGTGCAGTTTCGCAAATGGGGTAACTTTTGGGGGGTTTCCATTATATTGGTACTCTAGGGACTCTGCAAATGCGACTTGGCACCTGAAAACTATTCCAGCAAAATCTGCCCTCCAAAAGCCAAATAGCGCTCTTTCCATTCCAATTCCTGCCATGTACCCATGTAAACATCCAGTGTTGCTCCTTCCCTTCTGTGCACTGCCGTGTGCCCAAACATCAGTTTACACCCACATGTGGGGCATTTCTGTGCTCAGGAGAAATTGCATAACAAACTGTGAGATGCATTTTCTCCTTTAACCCATTGTGAGTGTGTTAATTTTAGGGCTAAATGAATGTATTATTGAAAAGAAATGAAATGTCTAAATTTCACCTGTTTAAATTTCCTTGAAATGCTTAAAGGGTTAGCAAACTTCCCAAATGCTGTTTTGAATTATTTGAGGGGTGCAGTTTTGAAAATGGGGTGATTCATAGGTGTTTCTAATATATAGGCCTTTATAATCCCCTTGAGAACTGAAGTGGTCCCTGAGAAATTAGTTTGGGAAATTTTCTTGTAAATCTGAAAAATTGCTGTTACACTTGTAAGCCTTCTAACTTCCAAAATAAATGAAAGTACGATTAAAAGATGATGCCAATATAAAGCAGAGATATGGTAGATAATATTTATTAATGTATTTGGGTGTTATGACTATCTGTTTGAAAAGCAGAGCATTTCACATTTTGAAAATTGCAATTTTTTCCAAATTTCCATCAAATTTCCTATTTTTTTTTATAAACAAATACAAAAATATTGATCAATGTTTACCACTAACATGAAGTACATTGTGTCACGAAAAAAACATTCTCAAAATCACTTGTGTAAGTTAAAACGTCTTAAAGTTATTGCCATATAAAGTGACACATGTTAGTTTTGATAAATGAGGCCTGGTCACAAAGGTACTTTTAGGCTCTGTCTTGTAGGGGTAAAAGCTGATCCAGCCTGTATAAATCCACACAACTACTGCACAAAGAAGAAACTGCAGGAGTTATTGGTTCCCCCATCCCAAATACATATCCCCCTTTGCTAATGGCTTCGGTGGTGTCTGTCTCCAGGGGGTGCCGCATAATATGTCCATATGTCCTGATGCAGAACATCTGAATGTGTTCGTAGAATGCACCATGCTGGAAGCAAAGCAGAGACAGAACTGGGAAAGAGCGAAGAATGTGAGTAATACATATTGCTATTACCTGTTGGTAGCTGACTAATTGAGACAATATACTGAGTGGGATCACTATACTCAATGGGAGTCAAAAAAAAGGGGAAATATTCTGTATGGGGGTCAATAATTGGACAGTCCACTGTGTAAGGACAAATAAGAGGGGCTATATACTGTGTGGGGGCGAGTAATGGGGCAATATACTGTGTGGGGACCAATAAAGTGGGCATTATACTGTGTGGGGGCCAGTAATAGGGGCAGTATACAGTGTGGTGCCAATAAAGGGGTTAATATACTTATGGGAGTCAGTGAAGGGGGAGTTATTCTGTGTGTGGGCCAATAAAGATGCCAATATACTTGTGGAGGTCAGCAAGGAGACTTTTTACTGTGTGGGCACCAGTAAAGGAGACTTTTTACTTTGTGGGGACCAGTAAAGGAGTTTTACACTGTGTGAGGGCAGGTGAAGGGGGCGTTATACTGTGTGGAGGCCAGTAAATGGGTATTATACGATATGGGAGTAAGTAAAGGGACAGTATACTTTGTGGTGGTCAGTAAAAAGGGATGTTATACTCCATGGGGGCCAGTAAAGGGCGTGTAAGTATGATTTTTCAGTCCCAATGTGAAACATGCACCCCTACAATGTGCTGATCCTTCCATGACATGCTGACCCTCTGTTACAGTGGGGAAAAAAGTATTTATCCAGCCACCAATTGTGCAAGTTCTCCCACTTAAAAAGATGAGAGAGGCTTGTAATTGACATCATAGGTAGACCTCAACTATGAGAGACAAAATGAGAATAAGTATTTGGTCACCTACAAACAAGCAAGATTTCTGGCTCTCACAGACCTGTAACTTCTTCTTTAAGAGGCTCCTCTGTCCTCCACTCATTACCTGTAGTAATGGCACCTGTTTGAAATTGTTATCAGTATAAAAGACACCTGTCCACAACCTCAAACAGTCACACTCCAAACTCCACTATGGTGAAGACCAAAGAGCTGTGGAAGGACACCAGAAACAAAATTGTAGACCTGCACCAGGCTGAATCTGCAATAGGCAAGCAGCTTGGTGTGAAGAAATCAACTGTGGGAGCAATAATTAGAAAATGGAAGACATACAAGACCACTGATAATCTCCCTCGATCAGGGGCTCCACGCAAGATCTCACCCCGTGGGGTCAAAATGATCACAAGAACGGTGAGCAAAAATCCCAGAACCACACAGGGGACCTAGTGAATGACCTGCAGAAAGCTGGGACTAATGTAACAAAGGCTACCGTCAGTAACACACTACGTCGCCAGGGACTCATATCCTGCAGTGCCAGATGTGTCCCCCTGCTTAAGCCAATACATATCCGGGCCCGTCTGAAGTTTGCTAGAGAGCATTTGGATGTTCCAGAAGAGTATTGGGAGAATGTCATATGGTCAGATGAAACCAAAGTAGAACTGTTTGGTAGAAACACAACTCGTCGTGTTTGGAGGAGAGTGAATGCTGAGTTGCATCCAAAGAACACCATACCTACTGTGAAGCATGGGGATGGCAACATCATGCTTTGGAGCTGTTTCTCTGCAAAGGGACCAGGACGACTGATCCGTGTACATGAAAGAATGAATGGGGCCATGTATCGTGAGATTTTGAGTGCAAACCACCTTCCATCAGCAAGGGCATTGAAGATGAAACGTGGCTGGGTCTTTCAGCACGACAATGATCCCAAGCACACCGCCAGGGCAACGAAGGAGTGGCTTCGTAAGAAGCATTTCAAGGTCCTGGAGTGGCCTAGCCAGTCTCCAGATCTCAACCCCATTGAAAACCTTTAGAGGGAGTTGAAAGTCCGTGTTGCCCCAAAACATCACTTTCAAGTATTGAGATGAACTTTTGTTACTGACCAAATACTTATTTTCCACCATAATTTGCAAATAAATTCTTAAAAAATCAGACAATGTGATTTTCTAGATATGTTTTCTCATTTTGGCTCATAGTTGAGGTCTACCTATGATATCAATTACAGGCCTCTCTCATCTTTTTAAGTGGGAGAACTTGCACAATTGGTGGCTGACTAAATACTTTTTTTCCCCACTGTATGTGCCTTTCTTTTGAGTACTCAGACGATACCTTTTAGAGGCTAACTGAGTATATTTGATATAGCCTCTAAAAGGTATTGCCTGATTTTTTCACTCTACCACTACTTTCTATGGCTAACACAGTACAACATTATACTTTTGAGTACTCAGAAACTGTTGATTGGGCTGGACTTCTCACCTATACCAGTCTATTATACATACTATGTATCATTGCCTTAGGTGAGTTCTCACCAGTATCCATGTATATATACCTGTGTTATCACCATGACTATAGTATAAATATGGATGGACATGTTTAGTCTCTTTACTTCAGTTTATTTCATTTTATTTCACTCTGTTTCATGTATACAATTGATTTAATATAGATGTATCCTTATATGCATTCTATTTTTTTACTAACTGTTGTAAGTTAGTCCTATGATTCCAATGTTCATAATTTTTGATACATACAACTTTATGAGTACAAGCATTTGACTATGTCAATGATAGTGTACTACTGCTGCTGTTAATGTACTATGATCTATGTACCAGCATCCTAATATTATTCATAATAGATATGTCTGCAATACCTGTATGAAATACTAGGATGATTGTTTGTTTTTTGTTTTTTTGTCTATTATAATTGTAACTGTATATATGTTGCTACCCACAGAGTCTGATGAAGGCATTACTGCCGAAAACGTTTAGCACTCTGTGAAATTATCAATATTAAAACGTTAAACGCAAAGGAATGCTTCAATTCTTCATTTCTATATACTATGGTTGGGACCCTATTGGAGCACCCATTAAGCAATCTTCACTTTGAGTGCCGCTATTAAAGCATAGTGAAGGGGTGAGGACACTCGCAAAAGCTCCATGGTCCCTTCAAACAGTTGATCAGAAGGGGCCCTGGGTGTTAGACACCCACTGATCTCTTAGATCTCTGATACTAGGTTCAGACTTGCGTTGGGGTTTCCGTTTTTTCGCGTCTACTTGGGGACCCGAAAAATGGAAACCCAATCCGCTTAAAAAGTGGTTACCCTCAGACACCAGGACTTGCAGGACTTTTCCCTCCACATTTTTCAAACAGAATGGGGGACGGAATCCCCAAACGCTGATCAAACACAAAGGTGAACCTAGCCTTTAACTATTAGGACCCCACAGATCAGATGTTTACCAAAACATGCAGTTCCCAGTAGTGTTTTCATTCTGGGCACTGAGCTGCTCATTCAACATATTCTTGATAACCACAGTTGTGGGTACTATAGTTGTATGGGTCATATTAATGTTAACAATTACAGGAGCCATGCTGCTTGTCATACATAATGTACAGGCAAGTTTAGATGTGGTGCACATCTTATGACGGGTGAGCAGCTTGGCATTGTTATTAACTGTAGCCGAGCTGTATCGGTACAGCTGACCTGCAGGGGTCCTGGCGGTGGGCCCATAGAGACAATTCCACTAGGCCCTAGGCATCCCAGTGTGACACTACTGGCTAGCCCTTTTGTGATCCCATGACATTCAATATCCACCTTTCTGGCTGTCTTCTGTATAGTCTTTAAGGAATTTGAATGTACCAATGCCTTCTAGTTTTATTTAAATAATCCTAAAGCTAATCCTAAATCCTAAAGCGAATTGTCTCTGTTTCACACATGTATTTATGCCACATGTAAAGAGCATTTCTGGGACATTTGTCAATCTTTTTTTTTTTTAACTGCACATCAATATAGAGAATATAAAAAAAGAGTAGAATATAGAATTGTTCAGTATGGGAAACACCATTCACGACTGGCTAGTTTTACTGTAGATGAGCTGCAAGCATGATTTTATTTGTTGAATATATTCAGGTACTATATACAGATCCCACACACTGATGAAAAATAGATTATAAAAAAAAATGGTATGAGTGACAATATTGACACATACAGGAGCATCTCAATAAATTAGAATATCTTTGAAATGTTTATTTATTTCAGTAATTAAATTAAAAAAGTGACCTCCTATATTTTCTAGATTCTTTACACACAGAGTGTTCTATTTCAAGTGATTTATTTCTGTAAATGTTGATTATGGATTACAGGTAATGAAAACCAAAATCTAAGAAAATTTGAATATTGTAAAAAAGTTCAGTATTGTAAATTCAGTGTGTCACCTGCCAAGGTTTCCTAAGCCTTTAACCCTTTCCTGACATCCGCCATAATAGTATGGCGGATGCCGGGTGCTTAAATATGGTGGCCGCTCGGGACCCGAGCAGCCACCATAGCCGCCGGGTTTCTGCTGAATTATACAGCAGACACATGGCGCTAATGGCCGCGATCAGTGTCCGCAATGATCGCGGGCATTAACCCTTCTGGCACCTCGGTCAAAGCTGACCGAAGCGCCATTTTACCGGCGGCACGTGGGCGCCCCCATTTTGCCGAAGATCGCCGGCACCCGGGGCAAGCTCCAGGGCCGGCATCCCTTTACTATGACAACCGGGATCCTTGTGAAGGCTCCCAGGCCTGTCTTTCATTAACTTCTATTGCAGGCTACTCTATGTAGCCTTCAATAGAAGCACCGTTTTTTTGCAATGCATTGCATTAGTGATCAGACCCTCTGGGGTTCAAGACCCCTAGGGGGTCTAATAAAAGCAAAAAAAAAAAAAAAAAAGTAAAAAAATAAAAAATATTAAAAGTTCAAATCACCCCCCCTTTCCCTGTAACACATATAAAAAGTAGTTAAATACTGTGAAACACATACACATTAGGTATCCCTGTGTCCGAAAACTCCCGGTCTACAAATCTATAAAAATATTTTTCCCGTACGGTAAACGCGGTAGCGGGAAAAAAAAATCAAAAGTGCCAAGCCGTTTTTTCACTGTTTTGCCTCTGATAAAAATTTGAATAAAAAGTGATCAAAGCAATAGTAATTCCCCAAAATGGTATAACTAAAAAGTACACCTGGTCCTGCAAAAAAAGACGCCCTATGCATCCCCGTACACAGAAGTATAAAAAAAATTATGAGTGTCAGAATATGGCAACTTTTAAAAAATATATATTTTTGCACAGTTTTGGATTTTTGTTAAGGGGTTAATGTAAATAAAACCATATAAATTTGGTATCCCCGGAATTGTACCGAAACATAGAATACAGATGACATGTCATTTTGGCTGTAGAGCGAATGCTGTAAAAACGAAGCCCATAAGAAAGTCGCACATATGCACTTTTTCTTCAAATCAACCCCTTTCTGAATTTTTTTCCAGCTCCCCAGTACATTGTACAGAATAATATATGGTAGCAACATGAAAAAAAAATTTGTCCCGCAAACATTAAGACCTCATATGGCTCTGAGAACGGAAAAATAAAACAGTTATTGGGTTTGGAAGGGGGGAGGGGGGGAGTCAAAAACGAAAAATGAAAATCAAAAAATGTCACCGGCGGGAAGGGGTTAAATGGTCCCTCAGTCTGGTTCAGTAGGACACACAATCATGGAAGATTGCTGATTAGGAATTGAATACTGAATTACTGAAAGGAATGAGCGTTTCAAAGATATTCTAATTTATTGAGATGCACCTGTATACTCATGTTTATTTTCATGTCCTCTATTACCGATTACAACTACTGTCAACCTGTCAGCTATAAATTAGAAAATTAATTTATTTTATTGAGAATACAAAGTCCAGAGCTAGGCCAAAGACTAAGCTGAGGGTGTCATTACTTGGTGGGGCAAAAGAGGCAGAGAAAGGGGAAAAAAATAATTTCAGGGTGGGGCTAAGAGGTAGCAAAACGAGAGGAGATACCAAAGGCTAACATTAGTAGATAAACTTGGCTTGACCTTGAGTGGAAGAAGAGTTTCATTTCTGATGAAAGGATAGATATTGAGTGAGTTTGAAAATCAGAGGACTGCAATTGTTAATCTCCCTTATGAGAGCTAAAGAAAAAAATTAAAAAATTAATAAGAAAATTATATTTTCCGCCACACATAGCGCTTTGCATTTAGGCCAAAAGTTGTGGCAAACTGCAAATGACACTTCTTATGTCTTTCTTTCAACAATGGTTTTCTTCTTACCACTCTTCCATAAAAGCCAGATTTGTGGAGTGCACAACATATAGTTGTCCTGTGGACAGATTTTCCCACCTGAGCTGTGGATTTCTGCAGTTCCTCCAGAGTGGCCATGGATCTCTTGGCTGCTTCTCTGACCAGTGCTCTCCTTGCTGGATCTGTTATTTTAGGTGGATGGCCACGTCTTGGTAGGTTTGCAGTTGTAGAATACTTTTTCCATTTTTGGGTGATGGCTTGAACAGTGCTCCTTGGGATGCTCAAAGCGTGGGATATGTTTTTATAACCTAACCCTGCTTTAAACTTCTCCACAACTTTATCTCTGACCTGTCTGATGAGTTCCTTGGTCTTTATGAAGCTGTTTGTTTACTAGTGTTCTCTAACAAACCACTGAGTACTTCACAGAACAGGTGTATTTATACTAAATTATACACAGCTGGACTCTATTAACTAAAGGGGCTTTTCTGGGCAAAAATATTTTTTAAAAAGGTCTGTTAGTGCTATTAATGGGTTAATAAGTGCACCCAAATACCTATAGCAGTGTTTTGAGTGATTTCTGGGTTTCTCTGGGAGCGCTTGGCATCTTCTGCATTTTTTTACATGGTGTAGCTTCCTGCTGCCTTAGCTAATTCAATGCACTATGGTAGTTGTAGGTTCTCACTCCTCCCCCTTCCCTCTCTAACACCCCCTCCCTGTCTCCCTAGCTATCCCGTCCACTACTAGCCCTTCCTAACTAACTCAGCCCACCCCCCCTACCCCATTATACTTACCTGTCTTCTTCCTGTCCACACTTCCTTCTGCGGGGAACAGCTTCTCCTCTTCTTTGATTCTGCCAGCGCCTGTGCAGCAGTCCCGGCACTATGCTGTAGCCTTCACGCCATCTCTACTGCGCATGCTTTGGGCTCCCACGCTTACACAATAGAGATGGAATGTCGGCTACAGCGCATGCAGACAGACGTCACAGAAGGAGGAGGATCCATTCCCTGCAGGAGGAAGTCTGGAAGGAAGAGAGGTAAGTATGATGGGGTGGAGTGGGGGAGTAGTAGTGACGTTCTTTTTCCAGAAACGAGGAAACGGATCATCACTGGATAATCAGAAAATGTAACTATACATTTTTGCTGAATTATGTACAGTAATTTAGAAAGTAGGCAGGGGGAGGGTGTTTAAATTAGTGTAGGAATTTATATTTATCCCGGACAACCCCTTTAAATGACTTCTGAAGGTAATTGATTGCACTGGATTTTATTTAGGGGTATCAGAGTACAGGGGGATGAATACTTTTGCAAGCCACTGTAGTTTGACTCTTACTACCTTCTGCACTATCTTTCGTGTAGAGTGTATTCTCTTCTTCCTTAAAACTGTTCCAGAGTGTGATTGATGGATGTGGCAGAGTCAAAACCAGATAGACGTATGTATGTATGGAACATGAATGCAGTAAGAGAAGGTCCACCTCACATGGTGAATAACAGATTTAGTACAGCACACACTAAAATACAGGAAGGTATATCAACAGCATCAAAACAACAAAGTACAGAGTTTCTACAGATAAACATTTATTCCCTTACTTCCTACAGCACACAATATGGAGTATTCCTGCCCCTGTGCGCTGGTAGGACAGGCAGAACTTTTAATTAACATAAAATATGCATGACTACACTACCATATAAGAGGGCAAAGAGACCTCCCCCCTTGTGTTTTTTTCTGTCCTGTGTGGTGGGACAGGTGGAGGGAGGTCTTTTGTCCTCCCATATTTTGTTTTTTCCCCTAAAGTTTGTTAACTTCCTTTGGGGAGTCATCTTTACACCTCTCTTCTCATCTTTCTTCCACTGGACGCTTCTGTGGAAAAGAAGGGGGTTTTTATTTAGGCAGTTTTTTTGTGTTAGCCAAGCTTTCAACCTTCGCTCTGAAAAGGTTGATTTCAGTAGTTCATGCAGCTGTGGTTGCATGCTGCATGTTCAGAAAACCTGTGGTGCAGGCCACTTGTACGGCCTTGATGTGGTGCATTACCATTTCACTTACCTTACAAGCTCCGCGGCCGCCAGTAGTGACGTCGGTCACTTTGTTCTTCCGGAACCTTTGTTTGTGTTCCGGTTTTCCGGGGACTGAATTCTCAGATGGACTTTTTCTGGCTTAGTTTTTCCTCCTTTTTGCAAGTTTATATTTGCGGAGCCTCTTTTCTGGCATCAGTCTGTATATTTTTAGCTTAATTCTGTGTACAAAGAATTAAGGTTTGCAAAATTTGTGGGGAAGGAGGATTTTTTGTGTGCACTTCTTGATCATTCCTCCTCCCCTCCTATAGAAGTCTTCATCTCAATGCAGGAGATGGGTTGTTTCATAGTGAGGAAGCCCTCAGTACTCCACTTGGATTATTGTTCTTGCTACTGCAGTTCTGTGCAGCACAGTGGCTCAGTGGTTAGCACTGCAACCTTGCAGTGCTAGAGTCCAGGGTTCAAATCCTGCAAGGAGTTTGAGGAAAAAAAAAGAAGGTCTAGTTTGTGGGCATTGTGACACACTGTGAAACTATTGAAGATTTCCAGGTGATTGACGAAATCTGATGATACCTTGGAAGATTCCAGCAGAGTTCTCTTTCCTCTTGAGAAGATAAATAGGCTGCTGAAGTCCATCTGGTCAAGGGACCATGATGTTGACAAGGAAGCCTCCTGTTCCACCTCTAGGGGGCCTAGGGAAGAGTCACTGGAAGAGCTCATGCTTTCGGAATGGAAACATCTGGAAAGCGCTCCCATATATTCCAGGAGATTTAGAACCCTGTTCCCTATTGCGAAGTCTCGGTGGGGTCTCCCACCTAAAATTGATATGGCAGTGGCCAAGTTGTCCCGTCGTACGGTGGTCCCGGTGGATCTAACCTCCAGGACCCCATGGATAGACGCATAGAGAGTACCCTCAGGAAGGTTTATTCTTTGGCCTCTGGTCAGACTTCTGTGGCTATTGCCTCTAATGAAGTCTTAAGCAAGTTATGTGCTGATTTAGCCCAGCTTGCAAGAGAAATCGACTCTGGAGATGATCTCCTAGCTTTTTTGAGCTCAGTTTCCTTGTCGGCAGATTATTTAGCCGAAGCCTCCCAACATAATTTAAGGCTGGCGGCCAAATCTTTGGCCCTTTCTATGGCAGCTAGAAGGCCGCTATGGTTAAAACCCTGGAGAGCTGATAATGCCTCCAAGTTCAACCTTTGTTCTCTACCCTTTGAGCCGGGTAAGCTTTTTGGCAGAGGCCTGGATGTGATTATGGAAGACCTTGCCGATAAAAAGGGTAAGACTCTGCCAAAGGCCTTTAGAGGCAGGTCAAGACCTTCCGGCCGGGGTAGAGGTTATCAGTCTCAACCCAGACCTCAGTTCTAGAAACATCCTAGATATCAGCCTAAGGGTTCTGGACGAAGGTTCCCCAAGGATGTGGACAAAAAGAAGCCTAGCTTTTACATCGGCTGCCTTCTTCCTGTGGCCGAGACTCCTGTCAGAGGTCGGCTTTCTCACTTTTACACTGTCTGGCAGGAAAACATTCAAGACCCTTGGGTCTTGCAGGTTGTTCAGCGAGGTTATGCGATCGAGTTTCTTCAGCCGCCTCAAGATCGATTCGTCATAACCCGCTTCCTTCCTGCGGATCAGCAGGATATATTGGAGTGCTCCATTCACGATTACATCTGCATTGCGGCCTTGGAAGAAGTCCCCCCCTTGGAAGAAGGATTCGGTGTCTACTCCCCAGTTTTTCTGGTGCCAAAACCATCAGGCAGCTGGAGAATGATTATAGATTTAAGATATCTGAATCACTTCATAAAGAAAAAACATTTTTGTTTGGAGACCGTAAAATCCGTTACATCCTTTCTTCAACAGGGCGAAGTTTTCGTCACTTTAGATCTAAAGGATGCCTATTTGCATGTCCCAATATATCCTCCGCACAGAAGGTTTCTCAGAATCGCCGTTTCAGTTTCCGGCCACAGGAAGCATCTTCAGTTCGTAGCCCTGCCCTTTGGCATCTCTTCAGCTCCTCATACCTTCACCAAAGTTCTAGCTCCTATAGCCGCCTCTCTCAGGCTTCAGGGCCTTTTTGTAGTGTCATACCTGGACGACTGGCTAATAAAAGCCCAGTCAGAGTCTGTTCTGCTCCAGCAGTTACTGATAGCCATATCCCTTCTCCAAAGCTTGGGTTGGCTGATAAATTGGGAGAAAAGTCAGAAGTAGTTCCCTCTACCTGCAGGAAGTTCCTGGGGTATCTCCTGGACTCAGACCGCATGGAGGTTTCCTTAACACCGGAAAGGAAGGAAAGATTAATCAGAACTGTCCGGTTTCACTTCAGAACACGCCTGGTATCCATCAGAACATCCATGAGAGTCCTAGGCCTGATGTGATCCTCAGCCATCGCAGTCCCTTGGGCTTTATGGCATTTGAGTCCTCTCAGTCTCGACAAGAAGATCAAACTTTCTCCTAGTACCCATCTTTCCCTCAGATGGTGGATACACCTGAAAGACGGAATGTCCACTTGTCCAACCTCATTGGACCCTGTGAGGGGTTAAGTCCCCCCTGGGATGGATGTCACCGTAAGCCCCATCATCTCAGTCACGTAGAGCTGAAAAGGTTTCTGATAGTCAGGTAGGCCTAAGGCCGGAGCACTGACTATCTGCAACTTTAGCTGGTAAAACGCATCCAAGGCCTCAGATGTGAGGCTGAATGGGTTTGAGGAGAGGCTATCGTACAGAGGTTGCATGGTCAGAAATGCAGATCTGATCCATGGCCTACAGTAGGATACCAATCCCAAGAAGGTACGTAGCTGAGCATGAGAGGTCAGCACCTGCATGTCTCTCACCACCTTGGTCCTCTCATCTGACAGGTGCTTGGTACCCTGGCCGAGACAGTGTCCCACAAACACCACTTTTTGTTTGCAAAAATTGCAACTTGTCCTTGGTGGCCTTGCAGCAGTTCTGGCAGAGGAAACACAACAGGCTGATGGTTGCTGCTTCACAGGTTGGTTTGTCTGGAGCATAAAGAAGAAGGTCATCAACATATTGTAACAAAATGACATCATCATGTGGAAAATACCAAGTACTCATGATAAGTGTAAGACACCTTGTGAATTGGTTAGGACTGTTTTGCGCCCCTTGTGGTAGTACTGTCCAGGTGTACTGTTTACCCCTAAATGTGAGTGCAAACAAATACTGGCAATCGGGGTGCAAAGGTACAGAAAAAAAAAGGAAAAAAAACATTGCAAAGATCTACAGCGCTGTAATAAGTGGTTCCAGTAGGGACAGCTGATAACAGGGCATGTGGATTGGGCACTACAGGTGTTTCAAGTAATGTCACTTTGTTCAATTCCCTGAGATCATGAACCATACGGTATGTGTCTGGTTCTCCCTTTTTGCCCTTTTTCTTCACTGGGGAAAGAGGAGTGTTAGCTACAGAAGTACATTCCTCTGCTTTCACTAATTCCACTATTGTTACTGCTATGGCATCTTCTTGGGCATGAGTCAAAGGATATTGTCATAACAGGGGGTACATCCAATTTACCTAAGTCTGTTTTCCCAGTTGCCCATAACGCTGTTGGCACTTGGGATAACAGTACATTTTCTTCTTCAGTGAGGACAAAAATACAACTTGGTGTACTTAACTCGGCAGATAACAAACACAAAATCTCATGGTTAGTATGTGTAACTTTTACATATGCTTCTCCTGATGAATGCAACATGATATTACAACCTAATACTCCCATCACATCTGTGCCAAGAATGTTATCTGATGTGTCTGAGACTAAATACCTAGTGAGTATTCTGCTACCCTGAAATGAGGTTTCTACAGGATCAGTTTGATCTAAAGCATCCACCGTTTTAGTGAGAAGTCTTCCATAATAAACTTCCACTGATTCACCTTTCTCTCTTTTAGCAGATACCCTACTTCAGGTGATAACAGGCAAGACAATAAATTCACATAACATAGTACAAGACATAATTTCATATGCTTGAGTATTTTCTTGAATATTTTACACATATATATTACACAATATTATACACATATTGTCATTGTACCTTACTTTTCCATTTAACCTTAGGCTAACACTTTTATCAAAATATTTTCCCTTTGGGCATAAATAGTCATCATACACAGGCTGCGGACCCTGGAGGCCCAAAGCCAAGTTTCACTTTGTAATAATTGACATGTAACATTATTGGGTAACACAGTATCATGTTCAGCTTGTGATTTTCTGCGTGCCTATCACATCAGATACAATGTCCTTGGAGCTACTTGGCAGTCAATTAATGTTTTGGTTATTCCCTGCAGAACATCTGCAGAGCGCTACAACAGAATACAGGAATACAATTCAAGCAGATAGTAGTTAATACTGACACCAAATTACATATTACTATTTTTGTACAATTTTCAAATATTTCCCAAACCCCACCTTTTGTCATTACCACAGGTGTTCAAAACCCCTGAGTTGTACTTCAGGTTACCTTAAGGGCAAACTGCCAGACTTTAGAATTTTCTTCACTGGATTCCAACCAAAAGTTGAACCCCTATGGAATATTACAATTACAGATTAAAATATATAATGTATAATTCCCTGAACATCATACCGATGGTGGACAGTTTTCCTCTTTGCACTATATCAGATTCTCTGAGTATTTTGTTAAAGTAAGTAATATTTCATACAGAACTGGGAGATAAGATGGGTTATATTAAACAATAATACTGAGAAGGGTGATGTCTCCCTTCAAGCCTGATTCTCGGAGTGAGGTGGGGGTGATTCATTATTTCCTGAACTATCACCCCTTTATCCTATTCTATTGCTTCCTTCCTTCCATATATGCCTCTTTGCAACTTATTATCTTGAATCAATCCTGCATGGTCTAATCTCCACTGATCCCAAAATCTACTGTCTACTAACCCAGTCTGGTGTATTCCTGCCTTTTTCAGAATTTTCTTTACCTGTGTGGCTACTTCTTTCCCTTCCCCTATCTCTATTAGTTCACATGGGGTGTACCATATCTTAGAGGGTCCCATCCCCACGGGGGGGGGGGGGGCTCTTGCCTTTAAAACTACCTTTCTATTAGCCATCACTTCAGCCAAAAGGGTGAGTGAGCTCCAGGCCTTTTCTTCCAAGGAACCTTATATATCATTTTTTGCAGATAGGGTCCAACTTAGGTTTCTTCTTTGGTTTAACCCTAAGGTACCTTCCCCCGCCAATAAATCTTAACCAATTAGTCTCTTTACTGGTGTTTTTTCCAGCCCCTTCCTCTGAAGAGGAGAAAAAACTGCACACTCTAGATGTTGTGAGATGTCTCCAGATTTACAGTGCCTTGCGAAAGTATTCGTCCCCCTTGAACTTTTCAACCTTTTGCCACATTTCAGGCTTCAAACATAAGGATATAAAATTTAAATTATTTTTTGGTGAAGAATCAACAACAAGTTGGACACAATTGCGAAGTGGAATGAAATTTATTGGTTATTTTAAACTTTTGTAAAAAATAAAAAACTGAAAAGTGGGGCATGCAATATTATTCGGCCCCTTTACTTTCAGTGCAGCAAACTCACTCCAGAAGTTCAGTGAGGATCTCTGAATGATCCAATGTTGTCCTAAATGACTGATGATGATAAATGTAAACCACCTTTGTGTAATCAAATCTCCGTATAAATGCACCTGCTCTGTGATAATCTCAGGGTTCTGTTTAAAGCGCAGAGAGCATCATGAAGACCAAGGAACACACCAGGCAGGCCCGTGATACTGTTGTGGAGAAGTTTAAAGCTTTAAAGATTTCCCAAACTTTAAACATCTCAAGGAGCACTGTGCAAGCGATCATATTGAAATGGAAGGAGTATCAGACCACTGCAAATCTACCAAGACCCGGTCGTCCCTCTAAACTTTCATCTCAAACAAGGAGAAGACTGATCAGAGATGCAGCCAAGAGGCCCATGATCACTCTGGATGAACTGCAGAGATCTACAGCTGAGGTGGGAGAGTCTGTCCATAGGACAACAATCAGTCATACACTGCACAAATCTGGCCTTTATGGAAGAGTGGCAAGAAGAAAGCCATTTCTCAAAGATATCCATAAAAAGTTTCGTTTAAAGTTTGCCACAAGCCACCTGGGAGACACACCAAACATGTGGAAGAAGGTGCTCTGGTCAGATGAAACCAAAAATCGAACTTTTTGGCCACAATGCAAAACGATATGTTTGGCGTAAAAGCAACACAGCTCATCACCCTGAACACACCATCCCCACTGTCAAACATGGTGGTGGCAGCATCATGGTTTGGGCCTGCTTTTCCTCAGCAGGGACAGAGAAGATGGTTAAAATTGATGGGAAGATGGATGGAGCCAAATACAGGACCATTCTGGAAGAAAACCTGTTGGAGTCTGCAAAAGACCTGAGACTGGGACGGAGATTTATCTTCCAACAAAATAATGATCCCAAACATAAAGCAAAATCTACAATGGAATGGTTCACAAATAAACATATCCAGGTGTTAGAATGGCCAAGTCAAAGTCCAGACCTGAATCCAATCGAGAATCTGTGGAAAGAGCTGAAAACTGCTGTTCACATACGCTCTCCATCCAACCTCACTGAGCTCGAGCTGTTTTCCAAGGAAGAATGGGCAAGAATTTCAGTCTCTCGATGTGCAAAACTGATAGAGACATACCCCAAGTGACTTGCAGCTGTAATCGCAGCAAAAGGTGGCGCTACAAAGTATTAACTTAAGGGGGCCGAATAATTTGGCACGCCCTACTTTCAGTTTTTTATTTTTTACAAAAATTTTAAATAGCCAACAAATTTCGTTCCAATTCACGATTGTGTCCCAGTTGTTGTTGATTCTTCACCAAAAAATTTAAATTTTATATCCTTATGTTTGAAGCCTGAAATGTAGCAAAAAGTTGAAAAGTTTAAGGGGGCCGAATACTTTCGCAAGGCACTGTACCTCTTACGTTCATGTTCCTTTAGGAGAGCCGAGAATCTCCTTGTCAACATGTATAGTAGAGACAAAGGTCTCAGGGCTTCCAAGCCTACCTTGTCTAGGTGGATTAAGGAGGCAATCAAAGTCTCTTTTTTTGCTCAGGGGTTAGCTCCACCCGAATTTTGTACAGCCGATTCAGCCAGGGCTCTTGGGCGTAGAACCGGGCCTTACCTCTAGATCAGATCTGTGCAGCTGCTTCGTGGTAGTCTCACCTAACCTTTGTAAAATATTATCGACTAGATGTTCGGAGTTCTGTGGCGACCACCTTTGGACTGTCAGTCCTAGGTATTGTAGAGCAGGGAAACCCTCCTTAAGGGAATTACTTGCTATATCCCCATATAGTGCTGCTGTAGGAAGTTAGGGAATCGTTGATTATGATGTTAACCTCTTTTCCCTTAGTCCTAACAGCAGCACAAGCTTCCCCTGCTAAACTTGGAAATTTTAACTTTATAACTTACACAAGGGGGGGGGGGGGTCTCTTTGCCCTCTTATAGGATAGCGTAGTCATGCATATTTTATGTTAATTAAAAGTTCAGCCTGTTCTACCAGCACACAGGGGCAGAAATACCTCATATTGTGCTGCTGTTAGGACTAAGGGAAAACAGATTAACATCATAATCAACGAGTAACAGCTACATCTAGTGTCCTAAATGTGAACTGCAGTCAATCTAGCAAATATAGAGACAAAGCTGGCTGTTGCATATCTCCAACAAAAACGACCACCTTCTAGAAAACCATGTTTAGCCAGGGCCCCATGTTGCAGATTATACATACAGAAATGCTGCCATTTTCCAAATAGGTATAATATGGCCAGAAAGTCCACAGAGGAAAACTGTATGAAAATGCATTGAAAGATTCTGCGGAAAAAAACGCAATGTGTTCCCGCCGTTGTGGTTTTGGAAATCGCAGCATGTCAATTATACCTATGGAAAAGCCGGCGATTTCCCTATAGGTATAATTGAAGCAGATAGTCTGCAGAGGAAACTTCTGCAAACTTTCTGTGAAAGCGCTGTGGGAAAAACTGTGATGCATTGCCTCTATGTGGGGCCTTAGCCTAAAGGTGAAGGGAAGGGTACTAAGATAGACATTTAACCCACACTTCTGCATTTGGTTAAACTGCTGCAGTGTGATATCTTATCACAAACGACAAGAAAAACTATGAAAAGTCATTGGAAAACCATCTTTCAATGACTTTCCATTGGTTTTTATTGTCTTCTGTGATCAGATATCACACTGCAGCAGTTTAACCAGTTGCAGAAGTTTGGTTAACTGTTCTACATCTGTATATTATAATGTTTATTATATATTCACATAAACTACTGATTTATAAAAAAAAAATACTATAAAAACAGGTATACTTTAATAAGTACTTCAAGAAAAAAAAGATTGTAGTAATGTATAAGACAGGAGAACCATTCTATATATTTTATTATATCTTATTATAGGTCCTAAAATATATACATTGTATATTGTATGATTGAAGCTAAGTTCACACCTGCGCTTGGGTTTCCGTTTAAAAAGTGGTTACCCGCGGAATCCCACATACCCCATAGACTATAAAGGGGCACGCTGAGTTTCTGCCTGAAAAATGTGGAGAGAGAAGTTCTGCTTGCAGGACTTTTCTCTCCGCATTTTTCAAGCGGAATGGGGAACAGAATCCCCGAACTATGAGCAAGCGTAGATGTAAACCCAGCCTTACCATTTACCTTTGGAAAATAAAGTGTCAAGAAAAATAAAACTAGGTTACATCAAACTATTTCAACATGATATCTCCAAGGTCAACACACACAGAGAGAAAAATCTGTAATTGTGTATCATTCTGCAAAGTGTTTTACAGATATAAAATATAGACACACCTAAGAGAAAATAAGAAAGCAAAGAACATTATTAATATAAACAACATTACAAAATAAAATAACTGTTTGCAATAGTTCCCGCTTATTAGTTGATAGACAGCTGTGTTAGTTGGTTCAGATATTGCTTATTTTGTATGTGGCAACCCATGAATATAGTGTCCTATTACACAATGTAAAACATAAAAGAAGGTTAAAGGGGTTTGCATATGAAAACACCTAATCATACAACAAAAACGATAGTAGTTAGATTAAATCAAATCTTGTGTGTTCAAAGTCAGAGCCATTACTCTCGGGGGATCCATAGACTCAAACCTCAAAGCTCATCCTTCAAACGTAAAAAGCTCATAAACACATACTAAAGTTCTGCTAAAAAGTATTATCAACATAGAAAGCTGGTCTGGGCTTCGCAAATACGTGCAGGAAGAACAAACATTTTTTCTAAGCAGAAGGTGTTTTATTGCATGCAGCAATAATAAAACTAGCCAGAACCATGAGGTTTCACTTATTAGCAGATATAACTTTGTGTTGGGCATTTATATTTTGTTAGTGCCTTTAACATTTCTAAGAATCCACATGGCATGTAGTTGTGTAGTAAAGAAAAACTTATTTGAAGAAACGCTTCCCCTTTAAATAGAATGAATGCAGTAATAACAAGCCCAAATACATACATGTGGGTTTCCTTCTACCATCATGAATTTTCAACACAGAAATCTAATAAATGCACCAGTTCTTATTCCCTGGTTTAAAGGAATAGATTGATCTTCAGCGGATATTTGGCTCTAAAAGTAACATTTTGTTTGGACTTAAAAATCCAAGTGTAGAAGGACTGGGCAAATCTTCAAAGTATAACACTGTTGAATTATTGCATCGTATAATTTCCATACTTCAATGACAAACTGTCACTGTCACTTTCCATTTGTATTTTCTGTTTTTCATACCTAACAGTTGGCTTTAGCAGCCCTTGGCATCTAGAACCTGTGTCAGTCTTTCTATATGGCAGTGTTACTAAATCAGCAGAAGTACTAATAAACTGCAGTCCCTCTCTACTGTATGCAAAGAGATTTTATGCATTCTGTGAAACATAGGTGCAGATTTTTTTCTTATCCAAGAGCCACATTGTCTGATTATATCACTAACTAGGGCTGTAACAACTTTTTTTTTTCCCCTTTTTTTTTTTTTTTCCACACTCAGGTTTTTATTGTTTTTAAATTTATACAGCTTTACAAGATAAACATTTTCATATAAAGAGGCAAAAAAGGTATCAATTAGTTTAGTTACATCAGGATAAAACAAACTGTGTGATGTGGGTACCAATTACTCCATCCCTTTTTTCTTTTCTGATGCAAGTAGTAACTGTGCAGGTGGCCATACACCTTCCACAGCTGTTACCCATATGTTATTTGGCTAAGTGTGAATGTGCTTCCAGTAAGGAGAGGAGAATTACACACAGCTAGACACCTCTGGTAGCAGCTTTTCTCCCTTGAGAATAAATGGATCGGTTTTCTGTAGCGCAAATATCACAAGGTGATTTTAGACAAATTCCTCACTACTATACAAGCCTTGACACAATCAAAAATGGCTATGTCCTCACAGGCAAAGACAGAAGACAGAGACTCTCAAAGGCATGGACAGAGACAGCGAAGAGGAGGACATGACCTTCTCCGGTGTTCAGTGTCGGACTGGGATGTCTAGGGCCCACCAGTGGAATTGTTTCTAGGGGCCCACCATCAGGACCCCTGCAGATCAGCGGTACCGAGACAGGGCAGCTAAAGGTAATAACATGCCGGGAGCCATGCTGCTCACCCACTATACCATGTGCACCACTGCACTACCTAAACCTACTGCTACACCTTGTATGGCAAGTGAAAAGCGTGGCTCCTAGAATTGTTACCTTTACCTGTAGCCGCACTGTCCTGGAAAAGCTGATCTGCAGAGGTCCTGGCTGTTGTATCATCGCAGATGTAATATTGATGGCCTATCCTAAGGACAGGCCATCAATATTAGAAAGATGGATAAATCCTTTAGAGAGGTTGTCAAAGGAATTGGAACTATTTTTATTATAAAAGTAGAAAAAGTTCACAAACACTGTCACATACGAAAAATACCATACAAAAACCATAAACAGAGACAATACATAAATCCAAAACATAGCATAAATAACATCAATACAAGAAAACGTCAAGACAAAATTAAAAACCGAAAACATGCGCAAACCAGCCCCCATCCATTCTGTCTTTCACTCCACATTTCACTCCGCCTTTCATTCTTCTTCAGCCATCCGTCAGTCAAAACTCTAGCTATCCTGAAAACAAAGAAAAAAACAAATGAGCGATGTACAATGAAACATATAACGAAAACATATAACACTAATAAACCCCAATTGAAACTTACTATGAAAATTTTTTTTTTTTTCCTTCCCTTCACCACATCCGGCCAGCACCACGCCCCATGTCCTCCCATGTCCACGTAGTCCTGGTGCTGGCACCACCCACCACCGAGCCCCTGAACCCCGACCTGGCTCTCCGCCTCATGTCCTCTCATGTCCGCATAGTCCAGAGCCAGGCCGGGCACACGAAACCTATAAACCAAACCCTCCACCCCCAAAAAGAAACCCTCCTCCCAAACAACCTACCCCCCTAAAAACCCACCAACAAACAAATGGAATATGAAATGGAAAATGAATATGGGATATGGAAATGGATATGAAAATGGAAATGGAAATGGAAATGAATATGGGATATGGAAAAATGGAAAATGGGAAAACGGCACAACATATGATAAACAACAACAAAACAAAAACAGTACCAGACAAATAACAAACCAGCAAGACAAAACCCACCACCACAAACCGTGAGAACCCCCCCCAGAACCCCCAGGGCCAGGGGGTCCCAACCTCTTACCCCTATCCATTCCAAAACAAAAGCAGCGGTGCGCCAGCCCCCACCAGGGGGCCAGGGTCCTGTCCCTGTCTCCGCCCTACCACTATGTCCCTATCTATCATTCTGTCCCTACCCTGTCCCCCTGTCTCTCCCCACAGAATACCCCCCCCTGCCAACCTTCCCTACCTGTCCCATCTGTCCCTAACCTAACTCACCTACTTTGAATCCCTTATTCTAACCCTCAGGGAACAGAAAAGGTGAACCCCCTCCAGAGGGTACCAGCCCTCTCTGCACCCAGCCCCTCATACTCCCGAGAGCGCACCCTCACCAGGTCCACCATGATGTTTTTAACCACCTCCACCTCCGGGAGGATTTTGCCTCGCGTCGATACTAGACACCGGGATGACCACAAATGGAACCTGACCACTGCACTAACTATAAAAAGTGTCTGGCAGTCCCTGCCCTCCGGGTGTTTGAATGCCCCATAGGCCCACTCGGCATAGGAAAGGCCAGCCAGCCGCAGCCAACCGGTGGAGGTCCCCACCAATTTGCAAACCCTTATATTGAAGGGGCACTGAAGTAGGAAGTGCTCCATGCTTTCCAGCATGTCGCCACATTCCTCCCGAGGGCAGCCTCGCTCGTCGGAGTTCCGGTACTTCAAGTTCTCCCTCACGTATAACTTACCTAGGAGGCAGCGCCAGGTCAGATCCCAAAACTTCTGAGGAAACCTTTTGGAGTTAAGAAAACGCAACCCCCCCCCTCTAAGGTTTCTCCTGGGCAATCTTTGAGCGCCAGAGGCTTCTGGAAGCGGGTCAACAGGACCTTGTCGTCAAGAAAACGTCTTGACTGAGTCCTGATCTCCCACGCCCCCAGACCCCACCGACGAATCACTTTCAGGACCAGGGAAGCATAGGCTGGAAGATATCCATGGGGTGTACGAAGATCTTTCACTTGCCCTCCTGACTCCCATTTCTGGAAGAAGGGCTGAAACCACCCCTGGCAGGAGGCTACCCACGAAGAAGCCCCCTCGGAGGAGAGGTTTGGTAGATTGATCTTAAGAAAGGTGTTCATTAAGAACACCACGGGGTTAACCATATTTAACCCCCCTAGCCGCCTGGTGCGGTATGTAACCTCCCTCTTGATTAGGTTGAGCCTGTTCCCCCATAAAAGCTGGAAGAACAGGCAACAGATCCTACTCCAACAAGACTCTGGCAAGGCACAGACGCTACCTAGATAGATCACCAACGGGAGCAGGAAGGCTTTGGCAAGGTGAACCCTTTCTCTCAGGGTCAAAGACCAATCCTTCCAGCAATCAACTCTCTGGGCGACATCCTTAAGCCTACCCTCCCAATTTTGAAGTGGGTAATCACCCTGGCCAAAATGGATGCCTAAGATCTTTACAGACCCCTGGGGTTCTGGGAGGGTGTCCGGGAGAGAAAAACCAGGCTCTCCTCCTCCCAGCCAGAGGCTTCCATACTTATTCCTGTTTATAGCTGATCCGGAAGCCTCCGAGTAACTGTCCACTTCAGACATCACCCATTCAAGCTCTTCCCGTGACGAGACAAGAACGGTGACATCATCCGCGTAAGTTACTGTCCTCAAAGGGGAGCCGGTGCCCTCCAGGTCCATCCTGACTCCCGCCACCGGCCCACCATTAATCCGCCTAATCAGGGGATCAATGGCGAACACATACAGTAGCGGGCTCAAGGGACATCCCTGTCGGACGCCCGACCCCACCTCAAACGGACGACCAACCCAACCATTCACAAGAGGTAAAGACTCAGCCCCAGCGTATAAGGTCTGCAGCCACTGAATGAACCCCCCAGGCAGGCCATACCTCGAGAGAGTTGACCACAAATACTCATGATTCACCCTGTCAAAAGCCTTAGCCTGATCTAGGGACAGCAAGTACCCCTTCCACCGACCTGCCCTACTCTGCTCCACAGCCTCCCTCACTCAGGACCGCACTTAAGGTGCTACGACCGGGAACAGAGCAGTGCTGAGCCGGCGAGAGGAGCCGGGGCGCAAACTGTACCAGCCGGTTGAAAAGTACCTTCGCCAGAATCTTCCGGTCCGTATTGAGAAGTGCTATGGGCCGCCAGTTCTCAATATGGCTCGGATCCTTACCCTTTGACAGAACTATAAGGGCAGACCTCCTCATTGACTTCGGCAGAGTGCCCGAGGATAGACACTCATTAAGCACGTCAGTCAAGAGGGGAGCCAAAGCTCCTTTAAAGGTCCGATAGAACTCAGATGTTAAGCCATCTGGGCCAGGTGACTTCTTGAGGGCAAGACCCTCAATAGCCCTGACGACTTCCTCTTCCCTTATAGATTGTACCAAAACACCAAGAGAAAGGTCTTCTGCTGACTCAGGAATGGCTTCAGCCAAGAAACCTGAAATCCGATCCCGATTCAGTTCCTTCTTTGCCAAAAGGTTCGAGTAGAAAGCCCTGATGACCTCCAAGATCCCTGACCTGGATCTTGTCAGGGATCCTGTACTGTCAATCAGGCCCGTTACTGTCTTACAAGCCACTGACATCTTACAGTTCCTGTAGGGGTCGGGCGAGCGGTATTTCCCGAAATCCCTCTCAAGAACCAAAGATGCGTGCCTATCATACTGACACCTTTTAAGCAAAGCCTTCACACCGGAAATATCCTCCTGGCTACCTTCGGTCGAGACCAGATGTTCAAGTCTCTTCCTCAGTGCACTGTACATGCGGTACATGTCCAGTGACCTGAGGCTTGAGAGCCGGCGGAAAAATCCCGCCACCCTTTTTTTGAATATCTCCCACCACTCTGACCTAGTACCTTCAAGACCCAGTAATAGTACCTGATCCTGAAGAAACTCCTCAAAGGCTTGTCTTACAGCTGCCTCCTCAAGGAGTGACGAATTCAGCCTCCACAAACCTCTTCCTCTCCGGAGGGTCTCTGAAATATTCAAAGAAAACAAAATTAGACAGTGGTCGGAGAACTCCACCTCCACCACGGACACAGGGGTGGTGACGGAATTCTCCTTTAAAAAAAAAAACCTGTCTATCCTAGACCTAACGCTACCTCTCTGAAAGGTGAACCCACGGTGACCTGGGGAATGCCTGATGTGGATATCCTCCAGGCGAGCTTCACTCACTATGCTATTTAACGCGGTACCGTCATAGGGCAGTCTATCTTTGGTACCTCCTTGGTCTTGGGGTCGAGTTATTGTATTAAAATCCCCACCAAAGATGACTTGCTTGCCCGTAAAAAGAAAAGGCTTGATCTTCATAAAGAGGCTTTTACGGTCCCACTTTGTCTGGGGACCGTAGATGTTAATAAGACTCCGGCTTTCCCCCTTCATGAAGACGTCTAAGACTAGGCACCTTCCCATTTCGAGCTCGATCAGTCGCTGGCATTTCACCTCTGCGGTAAAAAGCACCGCCACTCCACTATACGGCTCAGCCGCAAGAGACCAGTAGGAGGGCCCCCTGCGCCACTCCCTCCTTGCTCTGTTTATCTCTGATAGAGTACAGAGCCTGGTCTCCTGCAAAAACAAAATGTCAGCTTCAACTCGGCCAAGAAAATCAAAGGCTGCAAACCTAGCCGTATCAGACTTAATGCTGGCCACATTAATGGTGGCCAGCGTCAGTGGAGAGGGGACTGCCATTAAGACCGATTGAGCTCAAGGACCTTCAGTTTCCCACCCCCTTTCCTCCTACCACCTCCACCCCTGGATGAGTCAGAAGAGGACCCGCGACTTTTTCTCATCTTACGGGTCCTCTTCTTACACTGGGATTGGTCCATCACCTCTCCCGGTGCGGTTTGGCCAGAAGAGGGATGGACCTCCCCCGCAACTTCTCCCTGAGGAGTCACAGTGGTCACAGAAACAGGAGCAACTTCGGCCCTGGGTGCATCATCTCCTCCTCCGGGCCCCAGGCCAGCCTCCCCCCCAGAGGGCAGGGGGCCCCTCCCAGAGGGAGACTCAGCAGCCCCTGACGGCTCCACCTCTCCCTCTGAAGCCTCCCCTGAGGCCGACGCGTCCTCACAGAGGGATTGGTACCGGTTGGGACCTACCACTAGAGGGCCGTCGAGTCTGCGTTCCTTCGTCGGGGGGGGGGGGGGGGCAGATGTTTTTGCCCTCACTTTACCCGGTGACTTTCTCCGCTTGACCGTCTCTCCCTCCCCAGCACTGACGTACTGGGAAGAAGACGACTGGTCAGCCTCTTCCTCCCTCTGCAGTCTCCTCATCTCCTCAACCTGGGTCGTGCCCACTGCTGCCTCAGCATCAGGATCCAGCCCAGCAGAGCCAGGGGCAGAAGGAAAGCACATAACTCCCTCCCTCTGCTCCCTCCTCCTCTCGCGCCTCCTTGCCCTTGATGGTGGCTGGGCCTTCTCCCTTTGCCTTGGCAGACTAGTCTCTCCTCCCCCCACTCACCCCCTCCGCAGCAGGGACAGCCTCCTCAACTGCCCCCGCTTGCCGAAGGGTGGTGTTGGCGAAAGACCGTGGACACGCCCCGATCGGGTGCCCAAGGACACCACACAGGTGGCAACGCACCCTGCCACAGGTCGCCGCGAGATGGCCCACCTCCCCACACATGGCGCACTTCTGCACACGGCAGGAGGCGCTCAAGTGTGAGGGGTCACCGCACCTGTGACAGAGTTTTGGCTGCCCCTGGTAGAAGACAAGGATCCTGTCTTTCCCAAGGAAGGTTGAGGACGGGATATGCATCACCGAGTTATCCTCGTGTCGCAATTTGACCATGAAGGTCCAGGCCCCCGACCATATCCCGAACTCGTCGAGATTTTTCTTTGGGAAGTCCTTGACCTCCCCAAACCTGTTCAGCCAGGTCATGATGTCCATATAAGAAAGTGACTCGTTACGAGTTAAAACGGTCACTTTCTTAATGTTATCCTGGCGTGACACCGCCCACACCATAAAGTCACGTCAGGCGGGCTCGTCCTTCACCAGCCTATAGTTTCCCCAGAAGGTTTCTAAGCCCTCCGGGGTAACAAAGCTGATGTCAAACTCCGAGGAGCCGACAGGATGAATCAGGGCAAAGATGTCGCTCGCCCTGAAACCCATCCCGAGTAGGAGTTCCACGACCCCCCTCCTCTGGGGACAAGGGCCGGCTCCCCCCCCTCACGAGACGGGCCACGTTCCTCCGTGTCGGCCCCCTACGCCCGGGTGTAGGGAGAGTCCATCTGGTCTCACCTCCTTCCTCTCGGAACTTCCCTAGGCCAAAACGCTCGACCCAGAACCTAAGGTCTCTTGACTGCCCATCTATGGTCATTGTGGACTGGCCCGCCCGTAAAGCCTCCAGGAGCTGCCGTTGCAAATCGCCGTCCCTTGAGCCCGGCGGAAGACATGATGCACCCCCAGGGGCCCCAGAAGCGACGCTGGCATAGGAACGTGGGGGCCCGGAGGCCGCAGCAACCTCCGCTGCCGGAGTACCAGCGCCACTCCCAGGGACCCCCGCAGAACTACTTGGCCCAGCCACGGCAACCGGAGCACCAGAGGCGGCAACAGTCCGCCCTGGCATAGCCGCCGCGGACCGGGTCACTCCAACTGCAGCAGAAGGAACAGCGGCAGAGAGGACAACAGGAGCAACAATATCAGGAGCAATAACATCAGGAGTAACAACAGGAGCAACGACAGCATCAGGAACAGCAGCAGAAACAGCAGCAGGGACAACAGCAGAGACAACAGCAGAAATACCAGAAACAACAGGGGCCACAACAGAAATATTACTAGCAGTAGAAATACTTTTTTTTAGCAGCAATGGTAATAGCCCCTCCACCCGCAGCCTCCCCGACTACAGGCTCTTGGACCCCCATGCATACTACACCACCTTCTTCAGGAAGACTACAAATTACCCCTTTTGTCCCACCCGCTTTCCCCTTTACCTTACCCGTCTGCTTAACTAGCTTCTCCACTCGTCCATCATTCACACCTGCAGTCTTCCTTCTTACAGCGGGGCCGGCTGCACCACTCGCTGATGGCTTCCCCCGCTTTTACCTCGGCCTCCGCATCCACAGTCACCCCGGCACCTGATGTTGTAGGAGGACACGCCCCCTTAGCCCCAGAAGTGACCTCCGCATCACCGGCTTCATCAGCACTGGAGGAGGATGAGCCACGCCCACCTGCCACTCCCCCTTTCCTACATCTCACTCTGGGGGAAGCCATCGTCATTTTGACACCTCCTACCAGGGAGGGGGGTTTTCCCACGCCACTCCCCTCCACAGGGGGGGGCTCCAATTCCCTTCCTTTGCCCTTGTCCGCAGCTATGAGTGCCTTGTCCGCAACCCTGAGTGCCTTGTCCGCCGCCTCCTGAAAGATACTATCAGGCGCCATTTTGACTGCTGGCACCCCGGGCACCCCGCCACTTGGCGTGACCCGAGGTGCCTGCGCCTCCCTTTTCTCTCCTGGAGGCATCGCAACCTGGGCCGAAGTCCCGGCGCGATGCTCCCCAGGCAACGATCTGACAAATTTAAATGTCTCTATTTCTCTTTTTTTTTTTCTCTTTTCACCTTCTTCCTGGTCTTGGCTCCTTTTCCCTCCTCCTCCCCGTCCAAATCTGACATGCTGAACGCTAATTGGTCCATTCTGGACGGGGACTCCAATTGGCAGATTTGCCTCATCAGCTTCCCGCCTTCTCCCAAGGCTCCGCCCTCCTCCTCCTCCGTCTCGGGCAGTGGTTGCTTCTATGGGAGTGTGGGAGATTGCATCACTTCCTGTCCTGTCATTCTGACTTCCTGTCTTGTCATTCTGACTTCCCGCTTCACTGCCGGCACTGATGCCTGCGTATACGTGGGTATCAGGCTGCCGCTACTAGGGACGGCTGCCCGACTATACTGTACCGCCATGCTGTCATCTGATTCCAGGTCTGACTCGCAATAGTCGTCCTCTCCCGAGCTGTCTGAGGACGCGGGGCCATCCTTCAACAACCGCTCCTGCTGTTTGCGGAAGAAGCGGTCATCGTTCAGCAGCTTCTCTCTGAACGGCCCTGCGCCCTCCAGGATCTCCGCACACCTGGCTTCCAGGGTCTTAATCTGCTTTTTGAGGCTCTTTACTTGCCTGCTGAAAACTTTACTTGGCATCCTCGCTCCATCCTGTCGTCTTCAGCGTCTTCAGGACCTTTTCCGACGACGCTGCTGAGGCCTGTGATTGGGCCTCAGCGGTCACGTGGGGGCGCACTGACGTCATTACGCGGTCGCGCCCCATGTGACCGCCGGGGCCTAATCACAGGCCTCAGTCACATGACAGAAGAGCGCCGGAGAGGACACTGCGCCCAGGAGAGGTGAGAATATGTATTTATTGTTTTCAGTCACCTGCCCTGCCCTACCATCTATTGGAAAGGGGCCTGCAATATGCCAGGGCCCCTTTCCAATAACAGTATGTATAGCGGTCGGGGAACCAGGCTTTCCCCAACCGCTATCATAGTGGTCCGGGGCCCCGGCCATCTCCAGCTGGCCACGGGCCCCGTACCCTGCCGGGTCTGATCGCGGTCGCGCCCCCTGCGACCGCGATCGTAACGCCACTGGTCAGGGGCCCGATCGGGATAGTCAGGATCCCGATCGGGCCCCCATGACATGAGGACTAATAGTCGGGGCTCGGGGCCCACTGGTGGATTCACCGGTTCCCCAGTGGGCCAGTCCGACCCTGCCGGTGTTCTCCTTCTCTCCCAGAACTTTTCCAAGCAAGTTCTATCAAACGCCCTGTTGCCAGTCCTGAAGGAGCTGGCTAATATTAAGCAAGACATCCACCACATAGGCTACAGAGTAGAGAGTCTGGAAACACCTCAGGCCTCTCTTATAGAATACAATGTTGCGGTTTTGCAGAGCTGCTCTATAGAGCTCTTGAGGAACAGGAAAATCGTGGCAGACACAACAGCGTTCGCAAATGGGGGGTCCCGGATTTTGCAATGAATGAAGCCAACGGCAGTTGGACAGATTTGCCAATCCATATTGGGCCAGGACCAGGCATCAACCAAAATAATAGAGAGAATTCACAGAACTTTGCGACTAAAGCCAAGCCCCACAGAACCTGCAAGGGATTTAATTAGCTGCTTTCTTAACTTCTAAGACAAGGAAGCCCTCCTCTCTAAAGAGAGAGAACTAGATCACCTGTCATACAAAGAAGCCCAGATATCTATATTTCAATATCTCTTCCTGGAAAATCTAATGAAGGGAAGGCAACTGAAGCCCTTGACGGATTGGCTCTGCCAACGAAAATTTGGGTATAGGTGGACCTTCCCTTTTGGAATCTCCTTCTCACTTTCAGGCAGACGAATCAATATTTTTACACTGGAAGATTTAAAAAAATGCCTCTTCCCATCACAACATCCCCCAACTGGACATAGATAATTGGGACATGGTCACCAACATCAATGCTCTACTGCTTGCTGTCCCTCCTTCATTCTGGGAACAGATCACACCCAAACAACAAAGGCAGAAGAAGAAAATTAGCAGGGGCACTCCGAAGAGGATCATCCATCCACCTCCCTAAGATCACTAGAAAGTTATCCTCAATCTCCTCAGGAACTGGCCTGTTTCTTCCTTTTTCTTTTCTCTACAGGCTTTTCCTTTCTCACACTACGAACACTGAACTGGCGGCCCTTCTACTGATCTCCGCCACTCTCCAAGTCCCTCTGCTTGGAGCCCTCAAGAGACAACTGAACTGCTGTCTGCAGATTGTCTCTATGCCCATAACCTTGCACTTGCCGGCCTTAACCCCCGACCCCTTTACTGTTCAGTTTATAGTGATATATTACTTCTGCACTCCCTGGGCCTGTACCGGGGCTATAATGATTGGTTGCCACCGTCCCTATAGAGATGACGGCTGAATTTTAAAATATCTTCCGGAATGTAAGAGGGCTGAATACCCCCAATAAGCCTAGCCAGATTATATACTTCCTACGAAAACAGAAACTCTGCACGCCCATGCTCCAAGAGACACACTTCAAAACGGGGAAAAATCCATGTATGTCGGGAATGGACTTCCCCTCTTGTACGTATAGCACTTACCACAAGTCGGTTAGAGGAGTGAATATTCCGATCAACAAACACTTACCTTTTGC
The DNA here is from genome assembly GCA_947044405.1 of Leptodactylus fallax. Taxonomy (NCBI): domain Eukaryota; kingdom Metazoa; phylum Chordata; class Amphibia; order Anura; family Leptodactylidae; genus Leptodactylus; species Leptodactylus fallax. Next base: position 1,706,944 of record CAMRHE010000156.1, read on the forward strand.
CCTAAAAGCACATATCTGCGATCTGGAGGAAAGGTAACTTTTCTTTAAGGCCACTATAGGCAACTCTGTGTATACTCTAGATAACCTCTACTCTCCCAATAAGAACCAGGTTGCATGGATCACTCAAACTCTTGTAACCCTACAGAGCTTTACTGAAGGTATACTAATTGTCGAAGGTGATGTCAACTTATCTCTGAACCCTATTTTAGACTCTACTGGCCCCATTCCGAAATTTATAGACTTAGTTTCTGACTAAGACATCGGTAAACATTCTTCTCTCTGTCCATGTTCCCATCTTGCGTTACAAGATTTGCTGAAAGGCGACTGGTGCTGGAGACTCAACGAGTCCTTAATAAGAGACCTGGCTCATGCCCATAGGGTTAGTATCTCTTTGCCTCAAATAAGTCTGCAGAAGTTTCTGACCCTATCCTATGGGACGCCCATAAAACTATCATAAGAGGGGAGCTCATATCCCTGGGTACCTATGTCAAAAAGACCAGACAGAAAAACCTAGACGCCATACTCTTTAAGATCTCCCAATTAGAAAGTATGTATAAAAAAATCCTTGGATCAATTAACTCTATCTGAACTCACCCAGATAAGGGAATGAGTTAAAGATATACTTAACTCTACATCTGCTAGGTTAGATCAGGCTTCTAGATGTAAATTTTATGCACATGGAGATAAGGAGAATAAACTAATGTCTGCCCTAATGTGTAAACAGAAAGAAAAATCCTTCATAAAAGAAATCTCACTAGAGAATCGTGGAATAGCTATATCCTCTGAAGTAATTGCAGAAGCCTTCCACGACTTCTATCACAAACTATACCATTCTATACCTGACGGTCTGATGATTAAATATTTTAAAACTTTTAAATCTATTTTACTAATCCACTTTACCTTCCTAATGTAGATTATGTAATTCTCTCTTGTAAGGGAACCACCTCCCAGCACAATCAAAAGAAGCATTCATCACTATACTTCCCAAGGAAGGGAAGGACCCTACCTTATGTGGCAGGTATAGACCAATATCCCTGCTCAACACCGACCTAAAATGGTAGGCTAAAGCTCTAGCATTTTGACTGTCTGTCAAGACTCTCTTACCGGGCTTCCGGAGACCAATGGCTGGGGTCTTAGTGCAACAGGTAGCAGCTGGAAGCGGCGGTTAGCAGTAGTGAGCGGTAATAGCTGAGACTTTTAGTGCAGCGGTAGTAGCTGGGACTTGTAGTGCAGCGGTAGTAGCTGGGACTTGTAGTGCAGCGGTAGTAGCTGGGACTTGTAGTGCAGCGGTAGTAGCTGGGACTTGTAGTGCAGCGGTAGTAGCTGGGGCTTCATGCAGCAGTAGTAGCTGGAACCTTGCGGTGCAGTGGTAGTAGCTGGGACTTGCAGGGCAGCAGATGTATAGAACCGATTAGTAACAATGGATCCCAGCTCAAGGACTGATACAAGCTGGCTTCAACACAATACTCAGGCACTGAGTGATCAGGTGCAGGAGTTCAAATAATCAACAGGCAGGAACCAAGATGGCCACAGGCAGGAAACACACAAAACGCCATCTTACTAAGGGACTAGTACAGACAAAATAAAGAGTTCATCAAAATAAGATCCTGACACTCCTACTTTCCAAACTAATAGGCAAAGAACAAGCCAGCTTTGTCCCACACAGACAAGGCAGAGACAACACCTGGAGGATGATCAGACTCAACCCACCTAGTACTTATGGGCATCGATGCCTAGAAGGCATTTGACAGGGTCAGTTGGTCCTTCCTTAAGGCTACCCTACAGAGGAATTTCGAATTCTGGACACTTTTATTGACGCCATTCTTTTACTATACTGAGACCTACGTGCAATGATTAGAGCGAATGGCATACTCTTGCATCCTTTTAAAGTTAGCAATGGGACGAGACAAAGATGTCCCCTCTCCCCCTCACTGTTTATAATTGTGATGGAAACATTAATACAGAGAATTAGACAGGACCCTGCAATCCATGGTATCAGCATTGGCAATTATACCCATAAGACGGCAGCTTTTGTGTCCCTATTGATATAGGGGGCTGAATACTTTAGCACGTCACACTTTTCATATTTTTATTTGATTAAAATTTTAAAAACCATGATTTTCGTTCCACTTAACAATTATCTGCTACTGTGTGTTGGTCTATCACTTAAAATACATTTAAGTTTGTGGTTATAAGGTGACATAATGTGAAAAAATTCACGGGGAATGAATACTTTTGCACTGAATACCAAGAGCACATTTTACTTTGGCTCCCCTCCACTGACTTTATCCCAAAAAGGGATGACCTTCCCACACTTCTCTCTGCTGCCAAACTGCTTATCCCTGTGTTCTGGCGGAACACCAAACCTCTCGATCACTGGACTAACAAGGTCAATTAACAAAGTCAAGTTGTGTAGACTTGAGGAACTGTTCCACTGGAATAACATGTCAAGGGAAGCCTTCCTCAAAACCTGGTCCCCCTAGCTACACCACAGACAGTCCCTCTCATAATATTTTTAAAAAGTCTAATGCATGCCTCTAGACAATCCATTCCTCTTTCCAGTGGCGTAACTAGGAATGGCTGGGCCCCAAGGCAAACATTTGACATGGGCCCCCCCCGAACCGCCCCCTCCAAAAAAAAACTACTTTCCCGCGCACATTATTATGTGCCATAGTGGCCCCTGCACACAGTATTATGCCCCATAGTGGCCCTTGCACACAGTATTATGCTTCATAGTGGCCCCTGCACATAGTATTATGTCCCATAGTTGCCTCTGCACACAGTATTATGCCCCATGGTGGCCCCTGCACACAGTATTATGTCCCATAATGGCCCCTTCACATAGTATTATGCCCCATTGTGAACCACCCATGAACAATTATTATACTCTGGGGTCTTTTCAGACCCCAGAGTATAATGATCGGAGACCAAGGGCAGGATAGCAAAATAAAAAAACAATGCTAATTATCTGTTCCTCGCTCTGGTCCACTCACTGCTACTTCGGCCTTCTTCAATGTTGAACCAGGCCGGCGTCATTTGATCCAGGCCGGCGTCGCGACGCAAAAGGATGTCTGAAAAGACCCCGGAGTATAATGAAGGCAGTGATTGTGGGGTTCGGCCTGCGGCCTCACTTACCGATCCCTGCTACTGCTTACAGCCGCCTCCGCAGAATGGGAAGCGCAGACGGCCGTGAGCAGGACCCCGGGGATCGGTAAGTATATAGAGCACGTTACCTGCTGGAGTTACTCCAGCAGGTAACGGCCTATTAAAAAAAGCAGCATCGGGGGACTGCGGGTCCCCCTAATGTCCTGGGCCCTGTGGCAGCCGCTACCACTGCTACCCCGGTAGTTACGCCCCTGCCTCCATCTCACATATGCTTTATGCAGTGGTGAACCTCTTTGCTGCCTGAGGCGGACTATAGAAAGACACCCCCCCCCAAAAAAAAAAAATTGAGTTTACATGCTACTAGCTTCACACGCTGTTATCATCGCACATTTTTTTTTTTTTTTTCCAAGATGGCGCCACTGGCGTGGCAGCCTGTTACAGCATAAGGGGCATTGCACTATGAAGAACCATATGAGGACTTGGAATTGGACCTTTGTGATACTTTTTGTTTGTTTTATTGTGCTTTCATGGGAACTATTGTGTCTGCAGATCCTGCATGTGGCCAGGATTCTTTTATCTACTCCAGGGATGAACTGTTGCAGCTTAGAGACACAGCAGGGCTGCTGCTAATAGATCAGACATCCCCCAAGAACTGTGGAGAAAGAAAAGAAGGGGGTGTAGAGCTGGAGCCCTTGGGAGGATTAGAAGGAGACGTTTTAGACCAGCTCTCCCCTCCATCTTTATGGGCAATGTGAGATCTCTTGCAAACAAGATGGACGAACTGACGGCGCTCACCAGGCATCATCAGGCGTTTCGGGAGTGTAGCATGATGCTGCTTACAGAGACTTGGCTCACTGAAGTTACTCCGGACACTCTTGTCTCCTTGGATGGCTTTAAACTCCTTCGGGCGGACAGGACAAGGGACATCAGTAAGTGGAAAGGAGGAGGGCAGGGCGATATTTTTGAATGGTAGATGGTGTAACCCTAGGCACATTGTGATTAAGGAGAAAACTTGCTGTAAGGACATTGAACTATTAGATGTGAGCATGTGACCCCCCTCTGCGAAAGCTGACGCTGCCTCTGAGGTCCTACAAGCCACGGTGAGCCAGTTGCAGTTGCTACAATCCCCAGGCCCTCCTTCTTTTGTCTGGAGACTTCAACCATGTCTCTCCATCATCCACACTGCCCAGTCTCACACAGTATGTAACCTGCCACACAAGAGACAACAAAACATTGAACTTGTTCTTTGCTAATGTGAGGGAGGCATATAACTCATCAGCCCTACCGCCCATGGGAAGATCGGATCACAACCTAGTGCATCTCCGACCTGTGTATAAGCCACTTGTACATAGTAAACCAGCTGTCACCCGCACAGTGAGGATATGGTGTAAGGAGAGTGATGAGGCTCTGAGGGACTGTTCTGACACAACCGCATGGGAAGTGCTGCAGGATTCTTATGGAGAAGATGCAAAAGGACTCACACACTGCATAATGGACTACATTAATTTTTGTGTGGACAACACAGTACCCACAAAAGTGGTGAGGTGTTTCTCTAACAACAAACCATGGATTAATTCTGATATAAAAACACTACTTAAGGAGAAAAAGATGGCATTCAAGACAAAAGATAAGGAGGGGCTGAGGGAGGTACAGAATGAGCTTAGGCATGAAAAAGCCAATTATAAAAATAAAATGGAAAAGCAAATGAAAAGAAAAGACATAAAGGGAGTCTGGGATGGGCTTAAGTCATAGACAGTCTGTCTCCCAGATAGAGGCAGATGTTAATTGGCTTAACGAACTAAATCTATCCTTCAATAGATTTGATCACACACCAGCTCCTCCCACCCCAGCATGTCCTTCAGTTCCCCCTACCAGAATGACTTCACCCCCTGCGGCTACTTCCCACCAGACCAGTAAATCCAGAAATCCGTCTTTATCTGACCACAGTCTGACCTTCACACGTGCCCAGGTGAGGAAGGAGATGAAAAAGATCAAGGTGGGGAAAGCCGCAGGGCCAGATGACATCAGTGCAAGGCTAATTAAGACTTTTGGGGAGAGGCTGTGTGGTATTATAACATATATGTTTAATATGAGCCTGAAGCTGGAAATAGACCCTGAATTAGGGAAATCTTCTTGTGTGGTACTGGTTCCAAAGAAACCTCATCTTATGGACCTCAATGACTATAGACCTGTAGCATTGACATCCCACTTGATGAAGATCTTAGAGAGATTGGTTCTCACACATCTCCACCCTCTAGTGAGCCCCGCTATGGACCCTCTCCAGTTTGCGTATCGGCCAGGCATTGGGTTGGATGATGCCATCATCCAACTTCTGCACAGGACTCTTTCTCACCTGGAAAAACCAGGGAACACGGTGAGAATAATGTGCTTTGATTTAATCAGTGCTTTTAACACCATACAGCCAGGGCTACTGAGAGACAAGCTGGCTCTTGCTGGAGTGGACCACCTAGACTACCTCACAAACCGACCTCAGTATGTGAGAGCCCGGAACTGTGTGTCAGATACCATGATCTGTAATACGGGGGCACCTCAGGGTACAGTTCTTGCCCCTTTCCTCTTCACACTGTACACTGCAGATTTTAGATGCAACTCATCTAGCTGCTACCTACAGAAGTATTCTGATGACTCTGCAATAGTAGGCCTCATCACAGAAGATGACAGGGAGTACAGAGAACTGAATCGGGATTTTGTGGACTGGTGCCAGCGGAACCACCTGAAGATTAACACTGGGAAGTCCAAGGAGATGGTGGTGGACTTCCATAAATGCAGATGCCCTCCTAAACCAGTGGATGGGCATTGAGATTGTCAACACCTATAAGTACCTAGGTGTGCCCCTTAATAATAAGCTGGACTGGGCAGATCACATGGAGGCTGAGAGCCTTTGGAGTCCAGGGGACTTTTTTCAACTCAGTAGTAGCATCAGCCATCTTCTTCGGAGTGGCCTGCTGGGGGAGCAGTATATCAACCAGGGATAGAAATAAACGTGACAAGCTGATTAGAAGGTCTAGCTCTGTCCTGGGGAGCCCACTGGATCCAGTGCAGGTTGTGGCTGACAGAAGGATACTGTCCGTGGTGAGCTCCATGCGGGAGAATAAGTCCCATCTCATGCATGAGACCGTGATAGCGCTGGGCAGTACTGTCAGTGACCAACTGCTTCACCTTAAGTGTGAGAAGGAGCACTATCGGAAGTCTTTCCTCCCCGCTGCGGTTAGACTGTACAACCGACACTGACCTAAGCGGTAATCAGTCCATACAAAGAACTAAAATATCTTTCTCTTGTGATATCCCCCCCCCCCCCCCCCCCCCGCTACTTCTTATCTGTCTGTCTGCTATCAATGAAATGCATCTACCTTGGAACATTCTTGTATATGTTGTATTTGTATTGCTTATCTTTGCTGCTATAACATACTGAATTTCCCCATGGTGGGACTATTAAAGGTTATTATTATTATTATTATTATTATTATTAATATTATTATTATTATTATTATTATACACAATACACAAAGTTATAAAACAGTTTTTAAAAATTCTTCTTACTGCATTACTTCAGTATCAGATCAACAACACGGCATTAACAATGACAATAACTTCACACATCTTCTGCTTGGTGGATGGACGAGCCCACGTGGCCCCCATTCTCTATAATAGGAGTGCTGCAGATAGCTGAGTACTGTACTTCGGCTGTCTTTGGCACTCCCATTGAAGTGAATGAGAGCCACGTAGGTTCGTCCATCCACCAAGCGACACACCTATATTAAACCGCAGCCAGGCTGAATTCCCACCCAGTGGGGGGAAAAACCCAATTCTCAAGCTCAGTGGGGGTCTCAGCAGACAGACCCCCATCACTCAGGTATTTATCCTCTATCATTTAGGTGAATACAGGGCAGTAACATTTTGTGACTTACAGGTGACTTAACTGACTAATCCTTCACATTTCCATTCTCTTCCCTTTGGACCACCATGACCCCTTCTTCCAGCTGTGACTTGTCTCTGTAAAGTTTACAACACAGACATCTTTGGCTCCTCACTTTTCCAGGCATCCAACCCACATTGTCCTCACCTGCACACCCATCCTGCTGCTACCCCCAATTATAAAATATATGATATAACCCCCCATAATCCCAAGTGCATCTTTATATTAATAATGTCCGTGTGTACCCTGTATAAATAGTGCCCCTTATTTATAATGCCCCAGGTGTTAACTAATTAAAAGGTTTTCCAGGTCATTAATAAACTAATCAGTGGGGCTCAAAAACCCAGGACCCCTACTGATCAGCTGTTTGAATGGTACCTGTGTAAGCGCTGTGACCGCTTCTCTGTTTACATAGTGTCATTCATCTCATAGTGGCCATGTACAGTATGTAACTACAGCCTCGTCCTATATATGTCTATGTGACAAGGCTGTAATTACATCACACAGTCACTATAAATAGACAGCATGTGATATAAACAGGCGCCATAGCCCCTGTTTATTATGCCCCATTTATACACACTATAATGTTCCACAGCAGCCCCTGCACAAAGTATTACACAGTACTATGGTCCGCAACGGCCGCTGCACACTATATTATGGCCCGCAGCGGCCCCTGCACACTGTATTATGGCCCGCAGTGGCCTCTGCACACTATTATGGCCCACAGTGGCCCCTGCACATGGTATTATGCCCCGCAGCGGCCCCTGCACACGGTATTATGCTCCATAGTGGCCACTGCACACAGTATTATACTCCATAGTGGCCCCTGCACACGGTATTATGCTCCATAGTGGCCCTTGCACACAGTATTATGCTCCATAGTGGCTCCTGCACACAGTATTATGCTCCATAGTGGCCCTGCACATGATATTATGCTCCATAGTGGCCCCTGCACATGGTATTATGCTCCATATTGGCCCCTGCACATGGTATTATCCTCCATAGTGGCTCCTGCACACAGTATTATGCTCCATAGTGGCCCCTGCACACGATATTATGCTCCATAGTGACCCCTGCACATGGTATTATGCTCCATATTGGCCCCTGCACATGGTATTATCCTCCATAGTGGCCCCTGCACACAGTATTATGCCCCATAGTGGCCCACCCATGAACTATTATTATACTCTGGGGTTTTTTCAGACCCCAGAGTATGATGATCGGAGACCCAGGGGAGGATAGAAACATAAAAAAACAATGCTACTTACCTGTTCCTCGCTCCGGTCCACTCCCTGCTACTTGGGCCTTCTTCAATGTTGGACCAGGCCGGCGTCACGTGATCCGGGCCGGCGTCGTGACGCAAAAGGACGTCGGCTTGTGAACCGAGAGCAAGGCAGGTGGTTTGGACTCCGCAACCAGAAATGAACGCACACGCGGTAGTTCAAGAAAAGAATATATATTTACTATACGTTAATATAGGCTATTTGAAGGTAAAATGACAGGGATAAAGACAAGCAAAATATACAATATAGCATGAACAATTTCAAGGCAAATTCTGCAATGGTTTCTACTTTTACTCTGTCCACTTCGGGGGTGGGGGCACTGAATGAAAAATATACTAAAAAATACCCCTAACGGGCCCCGGCACCACTTTGGGGGGCCCCCCCCTCCCCCGGGGGGGGGGGGGGGGGCGCGGTGGGGGGGGGGGGGGGGGGGGGGGGGGGCGGGGGGGCCCTTTTTTTTTGGGGGGGGGGGCCCCCCCCCTGTGTTTTGGGGGTGGGGGGGGGGGGGGGGCCTTTTTTAGGGGGGGGGGGGGATGGGAGGGTAGTTTTATAGCGGGTGGTTCCCCGCGGGGCGGGGGGGGGGCGGGGGGGTTCTTTGGGGGGGGGGGGGGGGGGGGGGGGGGGGGTAGCAGGTGCTGTCCAATACATCAACAGCACTGCGAGTCTCTATCTGTGGTAACCATATACACAGTCACAATGTCAGTCTCACTGATCAGCCACTGAGCACAGTTCCTTTCACGTGGACTCACTAGACCTGTTGTCTCTTTACACTCTGTTTGTCTCTGGATCAAGATACAGCTTAGCTGTACAGAAAAATATCCACACCAGTTCAACACAGCACAGACACCTGTCTTCTCTCTTGCCAAGATGGCTGCTGCTCTCTGTCTCGTCACTTCCTGCTTCTCTACTCACACTCTGTCTGCAGAACAGGCAGGCTGACATAAAAGGGGGGGTCTCACTCCAGCATCATGTCACAATTACAATGGCTGCTGTCTTAAAGGAACAGAATCACAGAAATACATTCACCATTAACAATTTATACAGACAAATGAAGCTTAGGACAACATTGGCTGTCTCTTACATATTCCCCCCCACTTTAAGATTGGCAGTCCCTGCCTATGACTGTATATCCAGAGGGTTGTACTTTTATGCACAGGGTGGTAGTATACCAATGTATGGCAGGCCAAACAAACTCATCCTGCGCATACCGAACAGGGGGAATACCAGCATTTGGCCTAGTGGTCCGTCTGAGGACCGGTGGTATATTATGGGGTGTTGCAGCTATGGGCTGAGAAGGACCAGCGGATTCCGCACCAGAGGGGGCACAGGCCGGAGATACAGTAGTCACAGGTGGAACATCCCCAGGAGCAGGGTTCGGCCAACAATCATCCTCCTCGTCGGAGGCCCATTCCGCACCTCCATTCTCTGACTGTGGGAGTTCCTTCACATTGGCAGGCCCATCATGATTTGTCTCTTCAGAATGACACAGGCGCAACATATTTCGGTGAAGTACTCGAACACAATCAGTTCCTTCTTTCTGGACCTGGTACACTGGCCCATTCGCATACTTGCGGCCAACAACACGATACGGCAAAGCCTCCCATCGGCTTTCCAATTTCCCTTGGGGTTTCTTGACACGAACTAGTACCAGGTCGCCTGGTTGCAATGGTGCTTCTTGCACTGGGGTCTTATCAGGATGGGGATGTTCTTGCAGGCGCTGCCGCACCAATCGATGGATCGTCTCAAGTCTCTGCCGGTGCGCCCGCACCCAAGAGGTTGGATCCCTCGGAGGGAACCCATCCACATCATCCAACTGTAATTCTCCTATACTTCGCCCAGACCGCCCAAAGAGAAGTGTATAAGGAGAGTACCCCGTTGTAGAATGGACCTGATTGTTATAGGCCCACACCATTTCAGACAAGAACTGAGGCCACTGTAACTTCTTGTCTTCCTCCAGAGTCCGCAGCATCTGTAGCAGAGTTCTGTTGAATCTTTCACAGGCCCCATTTCCCTGAGGGTGGTATGGAGTCGTGTGCGACTTCTTTATCCCGTAGATACGTTGAACTTCTTTCATTACGTGTCCCTCAAAGCAGGCACCCTGGTCGGAGTGGATGCGTTGGGGGCACCCATATACTCGAATGAAATCTTGGCACAGAGCACGAGCTGCTGACTCAGCTGTCTGGTCCTTGGTGGCGGTTACCACCGCAAATTTGGTGAAGTGATCCACCATTACGAGGCAATACTGGTGTCCGCTATTGGATGGGCCCACCATTAGATAGTCTATCATGACGATTTCTAAAGGTTCCTGGGTCACGATGGTTTGCAGGGGAGCTCTCTGTTCTATTGCCTTATGGATCTCACAAGTTCGACAGCTGTGGCATACTTCTTCGACCATTTGACGAAGACCAGGGCAGTAAATCAGTCTCTGTAACCAACGAAAGGTCTTCTCATGACCAAAATGTCCATTCTTATTATGAGCCTCAACTGCCAACGAGCGAGCCAGTTCACTAGGCACCACAATTTGGTATCGAATGTCGATCTCAGAAGGTAAATAGACCTTTCGGCATAGCACTCCATTTTTCATCTCCAACTTTTCCCACTGACTCAGAACAGATAATATCTCACGTGTCAGTCGTTCTCTTTCCTCTCTACAGGGCTTCTGGCCTTTCTCAACACACTTGATCATCTGCGCCAGCCCCTCATGGGTCTGTTGTATCTGTGCCCATTCCTGTCGTGAGGGACCAAAGAAAGGAGCCGTTTCAGTCCCCTCCATCTCAAACTGATTAGCGGCGGCCAAGGCCTGTGAAAATCTGCTGAAGTCGGGCACCTCCACATGCTCCAACTCATGATCCACGTCTACTGTGGGGGTCTGGGCGGTTACCCTAGAAAGTCCGTCAGCATTCTGGTTCTCTTTCTTGGACCGATACTTAATGCGGTAATTGAACTTAGACATTCGGGCTATCCACCTCTGCTCTAACGCCCCGAGCTTGGCATTTTCCAGGTGAGCTAGTGGGTTGTTGTCAGTCAGTACTAAAACTTCAGCACCGGTCAAATATTCAGAGAATTTCTTCTCGGTCATGGCCCATACCAGTGCCAACAGCTCCAACTTAAATGAACTATAATTCTCGGGGTTTCTTTCAGAATCTCTCAAAGACCGGCTGCCGTACGCTATGACCCTCTCCTGGCCATCCTGAAGCTGGGAAAGCACTGCTCCAAGACCATACAGGCTTGCATCTGTATACAGCTGGAACGGCAAGTGGTAATCAGCATATGCCAAGATTGGGGCTGTTGTCAGTGCATCCTTCAATGCTTGGAAGGCTTGTTCCTGTTCAGGTCCCCACTTCACGGACCGGTTCTTTGGACCACCGGATGTGCCTCGTAGGAGAGCATTAAGTGGTGCTGCTACCTTGGCGAAATCCTTAATAAACCGTCGATAGTAACCGGCTACTCCAAGGAACGCCCTCACTTCTCGCAGGGTAGTCGGTATTGGCCAATCTTGAACAGCCGCTATCTTGTCTCTTGATGGTCTCACCCCTTCTCCTGATACGCGGTGACCCAAGTAATCAATTTCAGATTGGAACAACCGACATTTACTGGGTTTCAATTTGAGCCCATGTTCCCGCAATCTTCGAAATACTTGCCCCAACTGGTGGAGATGGTCTTCAAAGGTCGCAGAATACACTATAATGTCATCCAAGTAGATGAGAGTGAACTCAAAGTTGAAGTCACCGAGACATTTCTCCATCAACCGCTGAAACGTTCCGGGTGCATTTGTCAACCCGAAGGGCATCCGGTTAAATTCGTATAGTCCCATAGGCAAGATGAATGCCGTCTTCTCCTTGTCTTTTGTGGCCATCGTCACCTGCCAATACCCACTAGCCAGATCTAGTGAGGAGAAGTACCGGGCTCTCCCCAGCGCTGAGAGGGACTCCTCAATCCGTGGCAAGGGGTAGGAATCTCGTACGGTGCAAGCGTTTAACTTCCGATAGTCTACGCAAAATCGGATGGACCCATCTTTTTTTCTTACTAACACCACAGGAGCTGCCCAGGGACTCTGGCTTTCTTGGATGATCCCACCCTGTAGCATCTTAGCTAACAGTTCTTTTACTTCCTGATACAACTGTGGAGGAATTTGTCGGTAGCGCTCTCTAATTGGAGGGGTGTCTCCTGTGGGAATCTCATGGTAGATCCCTGTGGTACATCCAAAATCTTCAGCATACCGTGCAAAGGCGGCTCGGTTCTCCCACAACAGCTCATCTACCTTCTGCACCCATTCCAGAGAACATGAACTTGCATCCATCTTCATCTGTTCTCGAATTGCACGGCCATTCCATTCAGAGGTGGGTTCCTCATCTTCTCCCATGGACACAGTTACGGTCCACTCATCCCTTTCAGTCGGCTTCAGCTGCATTGGAGTTACTTTCCTTACTTCCTCCGGAGTCACATAGATGTTAGCCAGCTGCCTCCCTGGGGTCAGGTCCACACTCTGGTCCTGAGTGTTTACACATCGAAGTGGTACTCTTCCATTGCGAACTATTGCCAAGGAATGGGCCACTAGCGGATCAACACCTCCTTCGGCTGCCTGCAGTGGTTCTACCAACACAGCTATGCCCTCTAGTTTCCGACAGGTGCCTACGGGCATAGACACTATTGTCTCCCGACTGGGTGGCAGTGTAACTTTTGTATGCAAAGGAACTGAAATTCGAGCCAGAGGACGCTGTGCATCCGAACTTTTCTGTAAGCCACATGTCCGGATCAGCCGCTGGAAAGCTGTTTGAGTAGGCCGATGGGTGGTGGTTTCTTTCCAATAACCGTGACCTTTCTTTTCAAAGAGGATCTGATCTAATTCTTTTAACACATTCATCCCCAAAATGACAGGGACCTTTACTTCATGTGACTCCTGTACCACCACAATGCCTTTCCTACCTAGATCTTGGCCACATACCCGGACATTCATCCCGGCCACTCCCACGACTGGAACTGGTAACTGGTTAGCTGCGACCACTCGTACGAATGTATGGGGATCATATTTCACATGTTTCTGGAAGTACCGTTCATAACAGTCTCTACTCAAGGTCGTTACTTGGGAACCCGTGTCAATCATCCCGGTAACCGGAATACCCTCCATTTCCACCTGTATAACAGGACTTGCAGCGATCAGGTCATCATTAGGGCATTCTCCCCACATAGTCTTCTTGTCAGTCTCCCCTACTACACGCCCTACAGCAGCAGGGGACTTCAGTTTAACGGCGGTCTCTCATAAGTTTGTCGCTGCTCTGGACATCTAGCAGCAACGTGGCCCATCCGTCCACACTCCCAGCAGCGTATCTCCTGTCGTTCTGGCCATCTGTTTGGGCCCCTTCGGTAAGCCCCTTCGATTTCTCCTGAGCACTGCACTAAATGATTTGGACCCCTTCGGTAGGTCCTATCCTCATCCCTCCAGCGGGGTGGTGGGTGATTCTGATTTTCTGGGTATGGACGGCTCACCCTTTCACCTCCAGTTTTCTGGAAGTCTGCAATTTTCATAGAATGTTCATCACAACGGGTGTGCAAGTGTTCCATTTGCTCTTGCAGTTTCTGCATTACTGTGAGAATTTCTTTAACCGTCCCTTTTTCTACTGTCTCTGAGCCAGAACTAGCCCCCTGTGACAAAGTAACTCCAACTGCGGTCTGGGGCTTCGGGACCATACTATTGGTACGGGAGATGGCCTCTACCTGTACATCATGGAATTTAGCATCAGTCTCTCATCGTATAAAATCCTGCAGTCACAGTTAAACTGCCATCACGTATCCCCAGGACAAACTGGTCACGGAGAGTCCGATCAGGGTTACAGAAGGCTGGCGAGCCCCCTCTTTTCTTGACTTGAATATCTCGGAGCAGTTCTTGTAGGGCATTTGCATATTGGGGAAGGCTTTCATTCTCCTGTTGTACCCTCTGGAAGAACCGAGCCTGCAGAGACCCCAGCAATGCAGTTTCTCCATAAATGGTTTCTAGAATCTGGACTACTTGCTCAAATGTCTGCCTTTGTTCAAATGGCCTCAATATCACCGTGGTCTTAGCATCCCCTTGTAATGTCAATATTGCTAGCTCTACTAGTACTTCTGGTGTGGTCTGGTACATTCGCTGTATCATTCGTATCTGTTCCACCCACATACTCACTGACATATTATTGCCATCAAATTTAGCTAACTGACTCATTATAGCCCCTGCTGGCATTCTTCCTCCAGCACCATTCTCCCGAACGGGTGCGTCACCGTCCATTCTGGTAAGCGGATCCTGCCGACTACGCCAATTTGTGAACCGAGAGCAAGGCAGGTGGTTTGGACTCCGCAACCAGAAATGAACGCACACGCGGTAGTTCAAGAAAAGAATATATATTTACTATAAGTTAATAAAGGCTATTTGAAGGTAAAATGACAGGGATAAAGACAAGCAAAATATACAATATAGCATGAACAATTTCAAGGCAAATTCTGCAATGGTTTCTACTTTTACTCTGTCCACTTCTGCAGTATGGACACTGAATGAACAATATACTCAAAACTATCCCTAACTGACCCTGACATCACATTTGGGTGCACCCCCTTTTCCCCAGTGGTCCAGGTGGACCGCTTACAGTCCGTAGAAGCGCGCGGTGGGGCCCAAAGTCGTTACTTTCTTTTATAGTGAAGCGTCCTCTCCTCACTGTTATCAGGATCTCGGGAGAAATGAAGTCCTCTTTAACAGGGAAACCCAATGAATGCAATGTAATCCAACAGCAGATTCCACTCAGCACACTGACAGTCCTGCCGAATCCATACACTGAGCTGGGATGTAAACCGGGGTTTAGCAGGTGCTGTCCAGTACATCAACAGCACTGCGAGTCTCTATCTGTGGTATCCATATACACAGTCACAATGTCAGTCTCACTGATCAGCCACTGAGCACAGTTCCTTTCACGTGGACTCACTAGACCTGTTGTCTCTTTACACTCTGTTTGTCTCTGGATCAAGATACACCTTAGCTGTACAGAAAAATATCCACACCAGTTCAACACAGCACAGACACCTGTCTTCTCTCTTGCCAAGATGGCTGCTGCTCTCTATCTCGTCACTTCCTGCTTCTCTGCTCACACTCTGTCTGCAGAACAGGCAGGCTGACATAAAAGGGGGGGGGGTCTCACTCCAGCATCATGTCACAATTACAATGGCTGCTGTCTTAAAGGAACAGAATCACAGAAATACATTCACCATTAACAATTTATACACGACAAATGAACCCCGGGGACAACATGGGTGCTCTACAGCCGGATCCGCAGAATGGGAAGTCACCAGACAGGCCGTGAGCCTGGACCCCGCCCGGGATCGGTAAGTATATAGGGCCCGTTACCTGCTGGGGTTACTCGAGCAGGTAACGGCCTATTAAAAAAAAAAAAGCATCGGGGGCCCACGGGTCACCCTAATGTCCCGGGCGGAGGTGACAAACATAAAAAACAGTGTAACTTACCTTTCCTGGGCACCAGTGCACTCCCTGCAGCTTTCGTCCCTGTTTAATTGCGCACAGACGTCACGTGGATCAGGACGGCATCGCAACCTGATGACATCACCAGAGGGCCGAAGCCTGCTGGGAGTAACATCAGATCTCAGGAGAGGTGAGTAACAATGTTTTTTATGTTCCCTCACCTCCCCTGGAATACACCCCAGAGTATAATAATAGTAGTATTTGAGGCCCGCGGCCTCACTTACTGATCCCCTCTCCTGCTCACAGCCGCTTCTGCTCCCCCCTTCTGCATCCCATAGCAGACGGGGAAGCGGAGGTGGCCAAGTAGGCAAGTAAATAGACCGTTACCTGCTGGGGTTACTCCAGCAGGTAACGGCCTATTTCTTAAAAAAAAAAAAAAAAGTTATCCTCACCTACCTGCGATCCCTTGATGGAGCTGCCGCCTCCTCTTCTTGTCCGTGACATCTGCATCTCAGCGCAGGAGGCGTGATGACGTCATTGTATCGCCACCTGCGCTGAGATGCGGACGTCTCGTAAGCCATCCCAGGACAGGTCCCACTCAGCTTTGTTTTTTTGTTCTTTTTTAAAGCGGCCTGTCCTGGGCTGGTTTACGTTAAATAATGAGTAAAAATGCCGCCCCCACACAGTGACGGATAGTGTCGCCTTAGTCAGCTGCCTCACTTCGCTTCATTAGAGGTGCACCCCTGGCTTTATGCCTCAATTGTTACTGAGCAGTACAAACTGGTACAATCAACTACAGATAACACAGTGGATTGAATTACTGAGTTCTCAGTCTTTTATTTAAGTGCAATTAGTGATAAAGGCAGTAAGGAAAAACTAGAAGTGTAATTCAGGCCTCAATGCAATATCTGTAATGAGGCCCCCACTTAACATATGCTATCTATAATACTGGTATACCATAGTGGAGTTTGGAGTGTGACTGTTTGAGGTTGTGGACAGGTGTCTTTTATACTGATAACAATTTCAAACAGGTGCCATTACTACAGGTAATGAGTGGAGGACAGAGGAGCCTCTTAAAGAAGAAGTTACAGGTCTGTGAGAGCCAGAAATCTTGCTTGTTTGTAGCTGACCAAATACTTATTTTCCACCATAATTTGCAAATAAATTCTTTAAAATCAGACAATGTGATTTTCTGGATTTGTTTTCTCATTTTGTCTCTCATAGTTGAGGTCTATCTATGATGTCAATTACAGGCCTCTCTCATCTTTTTAAGTGGGAGAACTTGCACAATTGGTGGCTGACTAAATACTTTTTTTCCCCCACTGTAGATAACACCTGTTGTTCTACAATTGATTAGATGTTTGATTTTATAGGTTATTCCTTTTACATTAGAAATAAATTATTTTCCTGCCTGCACATAGGGACAGGCCACACAGCCACTAAATCTATAACATCCAGTAATTTTTCTATCCAGCCACGTTGTAGCTTTCTGTTTGATGTAGTGGCTGTGGACAATTCTGTCTCGGATGGATCTCCCTCTTTTATAAGTCAGAGGACTGCAGACACACTATTTTTGCCACATCCAGGTCCATTAGAAGAATGCTCCAATGTTTAGACAGAGTCTGTCGTACCCGTGCGGCTCCATTACTGAATGTTGTAACACGTCTTGTGACCCCTGTATCATCCTCTGTGGAATTATCCACAGGCAATAATTCACTCTGATTCCTACATTCCTACATTCTTATATGCCTCTCTTAGGACAGAGTCAGGGTAGCCTTGTTCATGGAATCTCTGTCTTAATTCCCCAGATCTCTTGACAAAATCAACCATATTGGAGCAGTTTCTCCTTAATCTCAGATACAGTGGGGAAAAAAAGTATTTAGTCAGCCACCAATTGTGCAAGTTCTCCCACTTAATAAGATGAGAGAGGCCTGTAATTGACATCATAGGTAGACCTCAACTATGAGAGACAAAATGAGAAAACATATCTAGAAAATCACATTGTCTGATTTTTTTAAGAATTTATTTGCAAATTATGGTGGAAAATAAGTATTTGGTCACCTACAAACAAGCAAGATTTCTGGCTCTCACAGATCTGTAACTTCTTTAAGAGGCTCCTCTGTCCTCCACTCATTACCTGTAGTAATGGCACCTGTTTGAAATTATCAGTATAAAAGACATAACCTTAAATAGTCACACTCAAAACTCCACTATGGTGAAGACCAAAGACCTGTGGAAGGACTCCAGAAACAAAATTGTAGATCTGCGCCAGGTTGGGAAAACTGAATTTGCAATAGGCAAGCAGCTTGGTGTGAAGAAATCAACTGTGGGAGCAATAATTAGAAAATGGAAGACATACAAGACCACTGATAATCTCCCTCGATCAGGGGCTCCACGCAAGAGCTCACCCTGTGGGGTCAAAATGATCACAAGAACGGTGAGCACAAAAATCCCAGAACCACACAGGGGGACCTAGTGAATAACCTGCAGAAAGCTGGGACTAACGTAACAAAGGCTACCGTCAGTAACACACTATGCCGCCAGGGACTCAGATCCTGCAGTGCCAGACGTGTCCCCCTGCTTAAGCCAGTACATATCCGAGCCCATCTGAAGTTTGCTAGAGAGCATTTGGATGTTCCAGAAGAGTATTGGGAGAATGTCATATGGTCAGATGAAAACAAAGTAGAACTGTTTGGTAGAAACACAACTTGTCGTGTTTGGAGGAGAGTGAATGCTGAGTCGCAGCCAAAGAACACCATACCTACTGTGAAGCATGGGGGTGGCAACATCATGCTTTGGGGCTGTTTCTCTGCAAAGGGACCAGGATGACTGATCCGTGTACATGAAAGAATGAATGGGGCCCTGTATCGTGAGATTTTGAGTGCAAACCTCCTTCCATCAGCAAGGGCATTGAAGATGAAACGTGGCTGGGTCTTTCAGCATGACAATGATCAGGACAATGAAGGAGTGGCTTCGTAAGAAGCATCTCTAGGTCCTGGAGTAGCCTAGCCAGTCTCCAGATCTCAACCCCATAGAAAACATTTGGAGGGAGTTGAAAGTCCGTGTTGCCGAGCGACAGCCCCAAAACATCACTGCTCTAGAGGAGATCTGCATGGAGGAATGGGCCAACATACCAGCAACAGTGTGTGCCAACCTTGTGAAGACTTACAGAAAACATTTGACCTCTGTCATTGCCAACAAAGGATATATAACAAAGTATTGAGATGAACTTTTGTTATTGACCAAATACTTATTTTCCACCATAATTTGCAAATAAATTCTTTAAAAATCATACAATGTGATTTTCTGGATTTGTTTTCTCATTTTGTCTCTCATAGTTAAGGTCTACCTATGATGTCAATTACAGGCCTCTCTCATCTTTTTAAGTGGGAGAACTTGCTCAATTTGTGGCTGACTAAATACTTTTTTTCCCCACTGTATTGTTCTCTCCCACCTCAGGAGGGAATTGATAGCAGTAGGTTTTCTGTATATGTCTGTCATTAACTCACCATTCTCTTTTCTTCTGATACAGACATCCAGAAATGGCAGGGTCTTTCTGTCACATTCAAACGTAAACCTAAGACCGATACTGTTCATATTGAGTCGTTGTACAAAACTCCTGAACGCATCCTCGGTACCCCTCCAGATAACGAGGATGTCATCTATGTATCTGGCCCACATTTCAATTTTTTCCACATTCTCTGGGCCTCTCTCACCAAAGATCATGGTAGCCTCCCACCAGCCCAGGAGCAAATTAGTGTAGTTGGGCGCGCATGCGCACCCCATAGCTGTGCCCCTGAACTGGTGGTATATTTTTCCATTGAAGTGGAATAAGTTTTTTGTAAGTACAAAGTTAAGTAAATTAATGATAAAATTATTGTAGGCCACAAATTGACATCCTCGCATCTAGAGGTAGTACCGTGCCGCTCTTAGTCCAGACTCGTGTGGTATGGACGAGTAAAGGGCTTCAACGTCAATGCTATCCGGTAGACAGTTCTCATCCATAATGATTCCCCTCCAATCTTTTAAGCAGGTCCATGGTGTCCCTCGTGTACGAAGGCAATGCCACCACGAATGGTCCCACTCTCTCTCTCACATTGCCAATGCCGGACACTATGGGCCTATGTTTTCATAGTGAGCTTGGTAGTTGTAGGGCTATAGAGGTAGATGCTCCACCCTGAGTGCAGGGGAGCGTTTGTGTCTGCAGTGGTCCTGTAACTGAACCAGGGCATAATTACACCAGCCCTTCATCTGCAACTCCTGTTGAGTCCCCAACATCTCTCAGTAGGTCCGGGTAAGACCATTCCTCTTTTATCTAGAGCACGGTTTGTTATGTGCACTTAAATTGGTGATGTTTTTAAGACCGTCTTAAATATTTATTATTATAATTTATATTAAAAGTTAAGTTTTATAATTCTTTGGGTCCTCTGCCTGTGACAATAGATTGATGGATCATGAAATGTATTTAATAACATTGTAATTGCATGCTTTGGTGATTTACTATGTCTTTGGCCTCTGAATTGCATCATGTCTGTCTCTCCCTGCAGGCTCATGGCTTGCAAGGTCTGGACTGAATCTCAGTCATTCTCTAACACTGTGTCCTAAAGTTGGATAATATAACGCACTGCAGCCTTCCTGATCACTCACTTGCAGCAGGAATCATGCCACTACTATCTCCCCAGGCCTGAACAGTATCTCTTGCATGGCTGTGGCCTACTCTGTGTTTCAGGTGCCAGTAACACACTATAAACTGCATTATTTCCCATTTTGGCACTAGGCACTCCCAGTGTTATAGTCTGTTCATCCGTGGAAGTGGGTGGCATGTCCTTTTTCAACTATATCTGCGTCCTTGGGATGCAGGTATAGTTGAATAGAATGGCAAAGCCATTCAGGAGCATCAAAGACCTCTGGGTGATATCTGTGGTTATATATGGACCTGCTGCATCGAGCTGGAGATGAGCAAGAGAGCATCAAATAGCTCTGGGGGAACAAAGATGGTCACATGGTGCCTTTTTTATTGACACAGCTATAGTGTGGGGCATCTGGGGAGCATTATTAGATGTGTAGTGGCCACTATGGGACATTATTAGTTGCCTGGGGCCCCTAGGGAGCATTATTAGGTGTCTGCGGGCCACTGTAGAGCTTTATAAAGAGTCGGGGGGACTCTGAGGGAGTATTATACTATGTTGGGGCCACTAAGTGAGCATGGTGATGGTAAAGGTGATTGTTTAGCTTTGAAGATGGATTCACATGGTGCAGTTTTGATGCAGTTAAAACTGTATCAGAAAAAAAAATGCATGCAGTTTTCATCTAGTCTTTGGTGAAGTTTTCTGAATTGACTTTATTTAGCATCTTTCAACTGTATATTCAAAGACTGTGCTAAAAATCACATCACAACTACTTTATTTTGCCTTTTGTTTGAAAGTTATTTGGTAGTGGTTCCCCGAGGCATTTTATTTCTGGGGATGTCCTGAGTCTGAAAAGGTTGAAGAGCCTTGATCTGTAGTGAAGCTGTCATTATCAATGTCCAAGGATAGCTTGCCCTGGGTATTGAAAGCCCTGTTTACTGATGATTCTGGCTGGCAAGCATCCTTCTCAATCAACAGTTACTGAACTGGCACTGCCAGCAAGTATGATAACTCCACAAGAGTAGTTCAGTTAAGCAAATCACAGAATGAAAGGAACTACCTCTGCATAAAACTTCACTTTTATTTATATCCATAATATCATCATAGACACTAATTAAAATAAACAAACAAACTATGAGACAAAGACCAAAAAATGCACAAAACTCTAAAAACACAAATATACAACTCTACTCATAAAACACCCTTCTCATTTTCAGGGTTCCTCAGGGAATCTTAGTAAGATAAATGCGATGGCTGGATTTGTCTTTTCCACCACATACACAGGCAGACCAGCTGGCCATTAGAGATTGGCAAACAGCTTCATCACAAACCAGATTCAACCTGAATATTCCAAATTGTTTGGTTTTTAATGAAACCAAAAAAATGGTGATTTGTATCAGACAAACTAAAATGTCTACTGCCGCATGTTTGAGACGGAAATATGCAGCATCCCAGAGGCTGCTGTTTTTAATGTTTGTGTCTGTGCCTCTGGGTTTTATGTTGGTACGTCCCGTTCTGTGTTAAGTGTTCTATGTCATTGTTGTGCAGCTTTTCCCTCGGCATTTTTCCCCCATGCAGTGTTCAAAACCCAGACTTGGTTCAGCCCTGGCCTATCACAGGCCACTGGGCGGGGTTGTAGGGAGATCTAGTCTAGTGCATGCAGCTAACCAGAGAAGGTGTGCAGAGCCTTCCTGCCACAGCCTCTGGACTGAAGGCCAACTGCCGCTTTTGCAGCCCCAGGAGGGATATTGCCAGACCCAGGCTCGCCTAAAGACAGCCCTGAGTAAGGAAAAAGTGCTGTCGGGACTTTGAACACTTTCAGTGCCATGCCAGGAGGAGCAGGAGAGGACTCTGACAGGAGAACTATATTCAGGCCTAGTCTCCAGGTAACCAGATCCCTGTCAGGACTCCCTGTAACTCCATCCCCGGGATACCTAGTTGGGAGAGGCACCAGAGGAGGAGTAGTGGAAGACTTTACTGCAGAGCCTGTAACATCTCTGGGCACCCTCCTAGAACCAAGGCTGGGGATTGGACACTGTAGGACTACTACCCCCATTCGAAAGCTGATGTTGCCTTGTTCCTGTTGCCAAATAAAAGGCTGTTTTGGTTTACCTGCACTGCTGATTCCTGAGTCGTGCCTGCATCACCATGAAGAGGTCCCCTCTTCAACTGGAAGTGCCCGGGGGAAAGAACTACTACCACCACAATCCGGTAGTGCTGCACGACCCCCCTCGACTTTGTCCAGCCTAGGAGTGGGACTGGAGTGGTTGGTGAGTGTGGCATCCGCCACTACTACTCCCATCCTCCGGTCTCCTCCATCTGGGTTGCGGCAAATACAGAAAAGACACATGTGTGTGACTCGGTCTCAAATTTTAGCACCACCTGACAGCCTCTCATCCAATAAACAGTGGTGGGTGGACACCTTACAGTGCTGATGGTATACACAGTATATAAAATGCTCCAAATGTGATCAGAAGCTAGTTCAGTAATGGTGGAGATAGTTTATGGTCTATGTTTCATCTGACTGCATCATACAGAGCACATGTCTGAAAAGCAATAGGAATTCAAGCAAAAACACAGGCAAATTAGTGATAGAAATCAATAGGAGTGAGGGCATGTCTGCTGCTGCTGTTTGAGTTTGAGAGTGACTGTTGCATTCCTGGCTGCTCTAATATAGAATTACAGACAGGACAGTTAACCCTTGCAAATAATCTTATTTTGCCTTTTGTTCTATAGAGCGGTTTCATATGTATGTCTTTAAACTTACTTTTTACTTACAAAACAATCCTGTTAGTGAAAAGTCCTTTGTTAAGGGCTTTTTGGGCAACAGTTTAAATTTTCATTAAATAGCGCTGATTTCACCTGCACAGATCTGAAAAAAAAAACTTAAAAGTTATTTAAGCAGTTTCTTGTTCACCCAGTGTACAGTCTAGCGTGCGCTAATTTGAAAAAAACTTAATTATTTTATTTATTTATTATTTATTTTCTACACAGCTCACCAAGTACACAGTGTGATAGAGTGTTATTAATCTGAAAAAAATATTAAAATAATTTATTAAGCATTAAGCATTTTTTTGGTGTGCATATATGCAGTGTTATAACTAGAGATGGGCAAATCTGTTCATAACTAGCCATGTTTGTCCTGAATATTCCAAATTGTTCGGTTTTTAATGAAACTGAACACATGGCCATTCGCTTTAGACAAACAAAAATGGCTGCGCTACAAGAGAATGGCCTCTGCCATGTGTTTGACCAGGTAATACAGAGCAGACAAAGTCACGTATGCATTGACTCACACATCACATAATCTGACAGCCTCTCAACCAAAAGACAGCGGTAGGTGGACCTTACAGTGCTGATCATATGGTATATAAAAAGCTTTTGCAATCGTTTTCAGTTGCTGTAAATGGTGGACAGGCAAACACATCTGTGTTCTATCTCACTGCATCTCAAAGCTATTGGGTAGGCTATAGGCAGCACAAGTCAGAAAACTGAACAATAGTTGTAGGACTTAGAGAATCAAACAATGATTATACACATACAGATTAGTAGTGCTAGAATAGAATTGAATAGACAGAAGTACAGTGGGGAAAAAAGTATTTAGTCAGCCACCAATTGTGCAAGTTCTCCCACTTAAAAAGATGAGAGAGAACTGTAATTGACTTCATAGGTAGACCTCAATTATGAGAGACAAATGAGAAAACATATCTAGAAAATCACATTGTCTGATTTTTTAAAGAATTTATTTGCAAATTATGGCAAAAAATAAGTATTTGGTCAATAACAAAAGTTCATCTCTATACTTTGTTATATATCCTTTGTTGGCAATGACAGAGGTCAAACGTTTTCTGTAAGTCTTCACAAGGCTTCATGCTGAAAGACCCAGCCACGTTTCATCTTCAATGCCCTTGCTGATGGAAGGAGGTTTGCACTCAAAATCTCACGATACATGGCCCATTCATTCTTTCATGTACACAGATCAGTCGTCCTGGTCCCTTTGCAGAGAAACAGCCCCAAAGCATGATGTTGCCACCCCCATGCTTCACAGTAGGTATGGTGTTCTTTGGATGCAACTCAGCATTCACTCTCCTCCAAACACGACGAGTTGTGTTTCTACCAAACAGTTCTACTTTGGTTTCATCTGACCATATGACATTCTCCCAATACTTTTCTGGAACATCCAAATGCTCTCTAGCAAACTTCAGACAGGCCCGGATATGTACTGGCTTAAGCAGGGGGACACGTCTGGCACTGCAGGATCTGAGTCCCTGGCGGCGTAGTGTGTTACTGACGGTAGCCTTTGTTACGTTAGTCCCAGCTTTCTGCAGGTCATTCACTAGGTCCCCCTGTGTGGTTCTGGGATTTTTGCCCACCGTTCTTGTGATCATTTTGACCCCACAGGGTGAGCTCTTGCGTGGAGCCCCTGATCGAGGGAGATTATCAGTGGTCTTGTATGTCTTCCATTTTCTAATTGTTGCTCCCACAGTTGATTTCTTCACACCAAGCTGCTTGCCTATTGCAAATTCAGTCTTCCCAACCTGGTGCAGATCTACAATTTTGTTTCTGGTGTCCTTCCACAGGTCTTTGGTCTTCACCATAGTGGAGTTTTGAGTGTGACTATTTAAGGTTGTGTCTTTTATACTGATAATTTCAAACAGGTGCCATTACTACAGGTAATGAGTGGAGGACAGAGGAGCCTCTTAAAGAAGAAGTTACAGGTCTGTGAGAGCCAGAAATCTTGCATGTTTGTAGATGACCAAATACTTATTTTCCACCATAATTTGCAAATAAATTCTTAAAAAAATCTGACAATGTGATTTTCTAGATATGTTTTCTCATTTTGTCTCTCATAGTTGAGGTCTACCTATGATGTCAATGACAGGCCTCTCTCATCTTATTAAGTGGGAGAACTTGCACAATTGGTGGCTGACTAAATACTTTTTTTTTCCTCACTGTACAAAGTCTGTTTGTAGACTCTTGCCATGGAGATACATAGGTTTGTACAAGAGTTGTAGACAAAAATAGTAGTACACTTTTAATAATTTTTCATTTAAGATGTATTGGGACACTTAATAGATTCGTACTGTAACTTTTAATCTGTGGTTGTTCTTTATCACCAAAAGATAGCAGATTACCATAAAATGGCAGTAATCAAAAAATAAATAATTGTATTAATAAGGCTCCATTCAGATCACGTATATTTTATATCTGTTTAACGAATGCAAAAAATGTATGACCATCCACAGAGGCGAAACTAGCAAAGACTGGGCCCCATAGCAAATTTTTGACTTGAGACCTTCTCAACGCATAGCGCCCCCTTTCCTGGCCCCCACAAAGTATAAAACCTCATTTACACACACTATAATGTCCCACACAGTATAATGTCTCATAGCAGTCTCTCCTTACAGTATAATGTCCCATAGCATCCTCTCCACACAGTATAATATCCCATAGCGGCTCCTCCACACAGTATATTGTTCCATAGTGGCTCCTCCACACAGTATAATGTCCCGTAGCGGCCCTAACTAACATAGCCTCCTAACTATATGGATCTGACAGCGGCTGCCAACTAAAGATAATTGGTGAAAAGTACAGTCTACATTCTACTCCATCTAACATTACATCTTCTGAGGTACATGCAATCATTCTTCTTCTGTAGGAAACAAATGTCTTTATTTGCTTTTTATCTGTGTCCCTGCCAAACTGACAGAGAATTTCATATTCAGTGTATGGATGAAAATAAAATTATATGAAAACACATGTGTGCTGGAGGATACTGGCAGAAGGACTGAACACTGCGGATCTCTACCCATAGAACATATGTATTACTATTCAGTGTTGTTTTTTTAATTTTAATGTCTTGTACAAAATGCACTGCATGATTCTGTGAAAGAGCAATTTACTAAATTGTTTCCTTATGAGTACAATACAAACACATTGGAACTGCTGACAAGGCAAAAACGCCTAGCAACAGTTGAGATCAACATATCATTTGGGACTGAGGAAAGCACACGCTAGTTTTTTCTTTTTCTTTTCTTTCAGACTGGATCATTTTTGAATTGTAAATGTTTAACCTATTAATAGAAGTTTGCATCATTGGTATTAATAAATCTAATAAACACAGTCAGAATGTTGCTGGATATAATTAATAAACAGCAATGGTCACTTAAAGGGGTTGTCCAGCCTATTAACCCCTTAAGGATGTGTCCTATTTTGGCATTCAGGATGCTCTGTATTATTTTGCTTTCTTCATACTCATCTTAAGAGAACCATGACTATTTCATTTTTTTTCACAGACATAGCAAAATGCCAGTTTGTTTTCATTGAGACAAGTTGTATTTTTTTGATGGAACATTTTGAGTTACATATAAGCTATACTTGTTTGGGAGGGAATAAAAAATAAATGGTAAATCTGCAATTTTTTAGGGGATTTAGTTTTTACTGTCTTCACCATGCAATAGAAATGGAATTATCGAAAACTGCAATTTTTTATATATCCCTTTTTTTATTTATTTTTTAAGTGCTTACCTTGCAGGTTAACCCCTTTGTGCCACAGACATTTTTAATTTTTGATTTTTGCTCCCCACCTTCCAAAAGCCAGAATTTTCTAATTTTGTCGTTATTGGGTTACCAATTAATATTCCGCATGCATGATGTACAAGGAAGCTGAAAAAAATTCAAAATGGGGTGGAATTGCAAAAAATGCATTCATGTCATTTTCTTATGAGTGGTTTTTTATGTCCTTCACTGTGCGGGCAAAAATGCATGTTATCTATATTCTGAGGGTCGGTACGATTATGGTAATACTAAATTTATTTTCTTATGTTTTAACACCTTAACAAAAATCCAAAACTTGAGAAAATATAAATAAATTATTTGAATCACCATATTCTGACACCAGTAACTTTAAATGTAATCTTTTTTTAAAAAAAAAAAATAAATAAATAATATTTTTAATTATTTTTCTAGACCCCTAAGGAAATTTGAACCCTAGGGAGTTTGATCTCCAGTATAATATAGTCCAATACAACTGTATTGCAGTATATTCTAAAGTCCATTCACTTCTATTACAGGCTATACATGGCTGTTATGGAGACAGATCGCTGCACCTGGATACCTTAATCGGGGTACAAGGATCATCTTCAGCATGGTGGCGCACATTTGAGGAAACTGATTGCAGGTATTACCGCTGGGTCTAGCGGCTTCAACTATCGGAGCTGAGCAGTGCCGTACTATTACGGCGGAGATCAGCAAGAGGTTAAATAACATGATGTCTTTTTTAGGTTGGGTCATTGTGGATGCAGCGATACCGATTATTTGTAATTTTATATTTTACTGTATAACAAAATAAAACTATTTGTGAGGTGGTAAAAGGTAATTGTGATTTTTTTCATTTTCAATTATTAATATTAAAACTTTATTTTAAATTAGTCCCACTAGGGGCCTTGAACATGTGATTGTTAATCGCTTGTATAATACGCTGCAATACACTTCTCCACAAAGCAGACTCATAGGCCAATGTCAGGCCTCTGTCTGCCAACGCAACCCCTTCGTACCCTACAATTGTATCACAGGAAGCCAGGAGACCCTATACAACTACTAGCTTACATGATGTGCCCTCTATTGACCGCAGCATCTAAATTGTTAAACAGCTAACAGGATTAGAGTTATCAATCCCTGCCAGTTGCAGCACCTGACTACGTGTATCAGCCCAACTCCTGACGCTGATCGAGCTTGTACAGTGGTAGTGCCTGTACAATGTCCATGACATATATCCGTCATGGAACACTCACTTATAGCAGATATATACATCATGGAGCATTAAAGGGTTAATATTGATGATCTATCCTTAAGATAGGAGATCAGTATCAGATTGTTTTGGGGTCTGAAGCTTGTCACTCCAGCCATTTAGCTGATCACCCTTGGGAGCTGAGCTGCATTAATGGCAATGAACTGAAGTGCAGTTAATAGTTGTATAATAATGCATATACTAATGGTAGCATATCATAGTAAAAAAGGCCACACTTACCCAATACCAGATGAAACATGGCTTCATAAATTCAAATATATTATAAGTAACAGGTAGAGAGTGCTTTGTGTTCTGTTCGCTTTTTCTTATCTTTACTACTGGGAGTGTGAGATGAATCCACAATTCAAAGCTGTGGTAAATCTAAGACAGACATTCACATAAAACAAAAAACATTGTGTATTATGTTTTCAATTGAAAGCAATGGGAAGTAAGAGTTAATGTACACCGAGTTGTAAGTCATAATGCGGTATACTTAATTTTGCAGACTGATTACTCTTACATTATCGAACTATACATGCTGAAGATTAAACATACCTCCTTTTAATTTCATTTTAAGGCTTTTGTTGGCCAGACAAGCCGTGCACGATGATTGTAATGTAGAAGATCTTGCCAGAGGTGCTTATATTTCCCTCCCATAGAGATGATCACTCTTCTATAAATGATAGAAGGTATTATTGTGGTTTAGAAATGTATAGGCAAAGTGGTGCCATGAAAACAAAGTTTACATAATGGATTGCAGTTTGCAGCATGCAAAGGCAGATTACAAAAGAACTTGGTGGAAGTAAGAATTTTTGTTGAACTGAAACCAGAGACTTGTGCTCCTTGTTTTTTTGTTTCAAACTGCATACATTCTGTTTCATCAGACAGTTGTCTTGTGGTTTTTCTGCAGTACATCACCACAAATTATGTATGTTTCATGACATGCTATTATCATTTTTGAGATGCTAACTAATACAAGCAATGGGGACACATATGTATCACAGTTTTGTATTTGAAAAGCAATATCTTACCTTGTGGGTTACATTAATTTAGACTACACCCAAAAACAAAAATAAACTCTGGGCACTAAGATAAATAATTATGAAACTATAACTGTGAAAGTAAATTCATCCATTCAAAAAAAACAACATCTTAAAAATAAGACATAATAATAATTTTAAAATCAAAATAAATGATTAAGAGAAAAGTCTTAGACTAAGTTTACATAACTGTCTTTATAGTCTACTGCTCTCATCCATTTTAGGATGAGAGCAATGGACTTAAACTGCTCATTGAGCGCTGTGTACACAGTGATTGGGAAGGCAGGGATGGTAATAAACCGTCCCTGCCTTCTCTAGGGGAACTCCAGCTGTAGTTACAGCCGGCTCCCCATTTCAGCAGCTGCACGATTGCAGCTGCACAACATGCAGCTACTGAAAACTGCAAGGACGAACAGTCTCTAATTTTAAGGGTAGGTTTATTTTAACAGTGAGAGATAGAATATCAAAAATAAAATCCAGAAAATCACATTGTATAAATTTGATAAATTTATTTGCATTTTGCAGAGAGAAATAAGTATTTGATCCCTCTGGCAAAGAAGACTTAATACTTGGTGGCAAAACCCTTGTTGGCAAGCACAGCAGTCAGATGTTTTTTTGTAGCTGATGATGAGGTTTGCGCACATGTCAGGAGGAATTTTGGTCCACTCCTCTTTGCAGATCATCTCTAAATAATTAAGATTTTGAGGCTGTTGTTTGGCAACTCGAAGCTTCAGCTCCCTCCATAAATTTTCTATGGGATTAAGGTCTGGAGACTGGCTAGGCCACTCCATGACCTTAATGTGCTTCTGTTTGAGCCACTCCTTTGCTGCCTTGTATGTTGTGGGTCATTATCCTGCTGGAAGACCCAGCCACGACCCATTTTTAATGTCCTGGCGGAGGGAAGGAGGCTGTCATTCAGGATTTTACTGTACATGGTTCCATCCAGGGGCGTAACTACCGGGGTAGCAGCGGTAGCGGCTGCCACAGGGCCCGGGACATTACGGGGCCCCGCGGGCCCCCGATGCTTTTTTTTTTTTAATAGGCTCCAGCAGGTAACGGGCCCTATATACTTATTGATCCCCGGGGTCCTGCTCACGGCCGTCTGCGCTTCCCATTCTGCGGAGGCGGCTGTGAGTAGTAGGGGGGATTGGTAGGTAAGGCTGCGGGCCGAGACCCTCAATCACTTTTCAGACCCCAGAGTATAATAATCGGGGGCCCAGTGGAGGTGAGGGAACATAAAAAACTATGTACTTACCTCTCCTACACTTCTCCAGGCTTCGGGCCTGTTTGGTGACGACCCAGACGTCAGCCGATGTCATTTTGCGTCGCGACACCGGCCCGCACCACGTGACGCCGGCCTGGTCCAACATTGAAGAAGGCCGAAGTAGCAGGGAGTTCACCGACGCAAGGAACAGGTAAGTAGCATTGTTTTTCTTTATGTTTCTATCCTCCCCTGGGTCTCCGATCATTATACTCTGGGGTCTGAAAAGACCCCAGAGTATAATAATTGTTCATGGGTGGTCCACAATGGGGCATAATACTATGTGAAGGGGCCACTATGGGACATAATACTGTGTGCAGGGGCCACTATGGGGCATAATACTATGTGCCGGGGCCACTGTGGGGCATAATACTGTATGCAGGGGCCACTATGGGACATAATACTGTGTGCAGGGGTCACTATGGGGCATAATACTGTGTGCAGGGGCCACTATGCTGCATAATACTGTGTGCAGAGGCCACGATGGGACATACTACCGTGTACAGGGGCCACTATGGGACATAATACTATGTGCAAGGGCCACTATGGGGCATAATACTGTCTCATCTGACCACAGCATCTTCTCCCATTCACTCGCAGAATCATCCAGGTGTTCATTGGAAAACTTCAGACAGGCCTGCAAATGGGTCTTCTTGAGCAGGGGGACCTTGCGGGAACTGCAGGATTTTAATCCATTACAGCGTAATGTGTTACCAATGGTTTTCTTGGTGATTGTGGTCCCAGCTGTCTTGAGATCATTAACAAGTTCCCCCCGTGTAGTTTTAGGCTGATCTCTCACCTTCCTCATGATCAAGAATACCCCACGAGGTGAGATTTTGCATGGAGCCCCAGATCGATGTCTATTGACAATCATTTTGTATTTTTTCCATTTTCTTACTATTGCACCAACAGTTACCTCCTTCTCAACGAGCGTCTTACTTATGGTTTTGTAGCCCATTCCAGCCTTGTGCAGGTCTATGATATTGTCCCTGACATCCTTAGAAAGCTCTTTGGTCTTGCCCATGTTGTAGAGGTTAGAGTCTGACTGATTAATTGAGTCTGTGGACAGGAGTCTTTTATACAGGTGACAATTTAATAGAGCTGTCTTTAATGCAGGTAACAAGTTGATTAGGAGCGTCTAACTGGTCTGTAGGAGCCAGAACTCGTAATGGTTGGTAGGGGATCAAATACTTATTTCTCTCTGCAAAATGCAAATAAATTTATAAAATTTATACAATGTGATTTTCTGGATT
Source organism: Leptodactylus fallax (assembly GCA_947044405.1). Lineage (NCBI taxonomy): Eukaryota > Metazoa > Chordata > Amphibia > Anura > Leptodactylidae > Leptodactylus > Leptodactylus fallax. Next base: position 1,738,681 of record CAMRHE010000156.1, read on the forward strand.
TTATTTTTGATATTCTCTCACTGTTAAAATTAACCTACCCTTAAAATTATAGACTGTTCATGTCTTTGTCAGTGGGCAAACTTACAAAATCAGCAAGGGATCAAATACTTATTTCCTTCACTGTACATGTTTGCGGCATCTTGGTGCCTCAGGTTCCTATAAGGTATGTGTAGGCTTTCTGTTTGGTCAGAATCATGCCTTCAATATTGTTACTCTGATTTGTCATTCATTTATTATGTTTTCTGTAGGTTTTTATCCTCCTGCTTGTGCACACTAAACCCTTTATTATTCTAGATACTATGTTCAGCCACTGTTGGCATATATACTTACATGTAGTATTGTATTTGTATTGAGGGATTTCAGTGAATATATGCATTTGATTGATTATGGATAGAACAGATTTATACTAGTGCATGCCTGCAAATCGTCTGCATTTATTCACTGACATAGGTAATATCTTAATGTGTAGGAGTGCATCACACTTTGTAGTTTGATTTGATACTTACCGTATATACTGGCGTATAAGACGACTTTTTAACCCCTTAAAATAATGGCTACAGTGGGGGGTCGTCTTATACGCCGGATATACGGGGGCCGCACTGTATGAGGTGTTTTTTTCCCCGTCAGCGCGTAGAGAGCCGCTTCCTGGGACCGCCGCGCATGCGCAGCAATCCGCCTCTCACAGTCATTAGAAGAGGCTTAGTACGCGCTGACGGTGCGGCGCGCTGTATGCTAATGCAGCCGCCCCGTCACAGCGGTCGGCGTCACAGAGCTGGGGGTCAAAGGCGGCACTTACAGAAGCATGTCGGATCTTCATTAATATCACAGCATGGATGCGAGGGGAAAGCTGGTGGTGCAGTAACGCCAGATTCCCCTCGCATCCATGCTGTGATATTAATGAAGAGCTTAGCTTTACCGTACATGTTTGAAACAACCTTATGTTTATAAGTGACAGTTTTGCTGCTATATACAGTACCTGCATGTCATATGCATTTGAATTAAAATTAACATGTTGAAATCAAAGCAGACTTTTTTTTCATTTGGGAGAGGGGTAGTCTTATACAGTGAGTATATACCAAATTCTATATTTTTAGGGCAGAAGTTGGGGGTCGTCTTATACGCCCAGTCGTCTTATACGCCGGCATATACGGTACCTTGCTTCGGTTGGAATCTCACAGTAACATCTTCTTGCTATGCTGCTGACTCTCTAAGATGTTTTTTTCTTTGTGGCTGTTTCTTGTCTTTTCCTTCATTATTACTGATGTTTAACTTTTTGTATATTAATAAAATATGAATTGTATGATATATTCTTGTCCAGTGAGTTTTTTTTTTCTTGCTTTATTCTCACAATCTTCAAAAACATTTGTCTCTTTCACATGAGCTTTCAAGTTACTTCATTTTAGCCCTGCCTTTGTGAAAGAGTTTAAAACCCTAAATGTTAACAGCCCAATCATGTAAGGAATCTAGCCATATCTCAACTACACCAACTACATTAATGTGTTCCTCCCGAAACAGGGCCTCAGGCTCCTCTGATTTTCCTGCTAGGCTGCTGGCATTTGTGAACATACACTTTAACTTGCCATCCAAGTTCGCAAACTCATTTCCGTAAATGTAAATTCTTGAAGTTTTATAGCTAGATTTGTCTATACCGTTTGGTTGTAACACATAGATGTCCTATAAACTGTTCTAATCCACTACCATATTCCACTTCTCCACCCTTCCTACAGCCTGTCCCATCTCTGACCTATTTACCCCTATATCTGCCTGGCCCTCCTTTAGCAGGCCTCCTTTAATTCAGGTGCAAGTTATCTGTGGGAAATAGCTCATACCCCAATGAAAAGTCAGCCCAGTACGCTCCTTCAGCAATCCAATCTCCATATCTAACCCACTAGCTGCTTGCTCAGTGAGGATGGTTGTGTGATGGGCCCCCTCTTTACTGGCACTCTCCCCCATTTGAAGATCAGAAAATCCCTTTATTGGCCACAAAGAAGCCCCCCGGCCCCCCCCCCCCCCCCTGGCCTCCACACAGTATAATGTCCCCTTTACTGCCCCCCCCACAGTATAATGTCCCCTTTACTGGCCCCCACAGTATAATGACTCCTTTACTGGTTTAAACACAGTATACTGTCCTTTTTTGGCCCCCACATAGTATATTGTCCCTTTCAGACCCCAACAAAAAATATTACCCTTTTCTTTTTGCCCGCCATTAATTATATTGTCCCTTATTAGTCCCCCACACATAATATTGCCCTCTTCTTTTTGACCCCTCCCACAGTATATTATCCTTTTTAGTCTCCCACACATAATATTGGCCTCTTCTTTATGGCACTCACACACTGATATGTTAGATAGGAATGAGTGAACTGATTTAGATCGAACCAGATTCAACCCTAATCTTCAAAAGTTTTGGGCTCAGCCTGAACATGAAAATGTTGGGGTTTGTCATCCACAAAACACTATTATACTCTGGGGTCTCCTCTGAAGGAAGAAGTGGAGGCCAGATTATACAAAAGCAGAGATTTGTGAGTAAAATATGTGAAAATATAGGAGTGAATAATCCAATAGGCATGCTACCCCTCAGTTTATACCAGGAGGCAATGCCTGAGGCAACAGATCATGGCTCATGGCTGGTTCACCCGTGTACTAATGATATAATGGGCAGCATGGTGGCTCAGTGGTTAGCAATGTAGCCTTGCAGTGCTGGAGTGCTGGATTCAAATTCTGCCAAGGACAAAATCTGCAAGCAGTTTGTTTGTTCTCTCTGTGCTTGAGTGGGTTTCCTCCGGGTACTCCGGTTTCCTCCCATACTCTAAAGATATAATGATATGGAACGGAGATTGTGAGCCCTATATAGGACAGTGACTGTCAATGTCTGTAAAGCGCTGCGGAATATGATGGCGCTATATAAGTAAGCATAATAAATAAAAAATAAATAATAATAGCACTATTCGTTGCTAACATAATTGAGCTATTCTGCCATGTGTAAATAATATTCTTCTGGTGTGTACACGTTACAGCCAATGTTTAGTTTCCTCCTCTATAAAGGGTGCTTCCCATGAACATAGCCGTATTTAAATTTGCAGACAATTAAAAGTTAAAAACTTTTGCTAATATAAAGAATGACAAATTTTGCAGTTTTTTGAAGACTTTTTGTAACCATATTAGTGATGACAGTCTTTTGTCTTGATTGGTTGCCAATGAATACAACTACGAAAACAGAATCTTTCTATGGTCTGAGAATTGTCAGAACACAGCCATGATTGTGGCTTGCCTACTTTCTTATGGATGTAGTGTCCCTGCCTGATAACCTGTCCACATTAAGACTAAGGCCCCACATTGCGGAAGCGCTGTTTTTTTTATTGCAGATTTTGCTGTAGTTTTTGAGCCAAAGCCAAGAGTGGCTACAAAAGAAATGGAAAATATATACTTCTATATACTTCTATACTTATACTTCTACCTTCTACTCAATCCACTCCTGGCTTTGGCTCAACGCAACGAGGGGCCTCATCCTAAAGAAATCATGTCTGAGTTTTTAAGTCCCAGACCATACAAAGTTCCTACATTCATGGTTGTATCCATTGGCAACCAATCAGGACAAAAGACTGCCATTGCTAAAATGGGAAATCTTTAAAACTCTGTAAGACCAGGGCCCCACATTGCAAAAACACAGCAGCAAAAAACACTGCATTTTACAGTATCTGGCTAATCCCATCCACACATTGTAGAAAAAAATCCACAGCAAATAAGCTGCATTTTCAAAAAAACTTGCATTTTTAAAAATTGCAGCATGTCAATTATACCTATGCAAATGCTGGCGTTTTCCATATAGGTATAATAGTGGCAGAAAGTCCGCAGAGGAAAACTCTGTGGACTTTCTGTGAAAAAACGCTGCGGGAAAAACTGCAATGTGTTTCCGCTGCGGTCTTTTCCACAGCATAAAATGTTTAATTATTTATATTTTCAAAACGTTTAATTTGTTACACATTTAAGTATGATTATATTCATGGGAAAACCTCTTTAAGGCTAAGGCGGAAACACATTGCGTATTTTTAGCAATGTTTTTCATTGCGATTTTGCTGAGTTTTCCTCTGCAGACTTTCTGCCATTGTTTCCACAGATGTAATTGACATGCTGGAGATTTTTTTTTTTTTTTTTTTTGCAACGTATGGATGGGATTAGCCAGAATCCCATCCACTTTGCAGATACCGTAAAATGCAGTATTCCTTGCCGCATCTAAAGCCCCACGGTACAGAAACACAGCGTTTTTTGTTGCAGATTTTGCTGATTTATTTATTTAGTTATGTTTTTACCAAATTCAGGAGTGGATTTAACAGAAGGGAAACATCTAAATGTTTCCTTCATATTTTACTTTTCAAGCCACTCATGACTTTGGCTCAAAAAAACCTGCAACAAAAACCGCTGCGTTTCTGCAATGTGGGGCCTTAGCCTAACTCAGTTCCTATATTCACTCTTTATGCTGATATTGAAATTCAGATACCGGCTTTGACTATTTTCTACTTATAGAGTGAAAACTCTAAGATTTTTTAAGAATGTTACCTCATCTGTCCTCCCAACTTAAACCGAGCCTTAGAGTCTCCCACTGAGTATCATAATATAACGCTGGAGGTTCTCTTTGGCCTCTGGCATAGTAAATAAATGACCGCCTCAAGCTTTGGCCAACAAAACAAAATAAGTTAAAAAGCCACACACCATCTTTGTTTTTGTGATGCAAGTTTTTAGCTTGCACAGTCTGGATGAGACCGTTTCTGGTTTGCTATATTCGCTCTGTATTGCTATATTCTCTCTGTATTGCTATGGTTCTGTGTATTGGGAAGCTGTCATACAGCTGGCCTGACAAATACTTATTAACCACATGTGTTGATAATTCAGGACGAGCCAAAAGACTTTTTGCTGAAGCTGCTATTACTTATTCCTGTGATGGGCTGAAGAAAAAAGCCTGCAAACTTCTGTCTGAGATTTTCTGTGTGCTCATGCTGTGCATCTAACTCCCACCCAAATCTCTAATAATTGGATAAAGGAAAGAACATGTTTTCCTCTACTCATAAGCCAAAATACTTGGTTAACCCTCTACTTTGATTTTTAGGCTATGTTTTCAGCCTAGAAAGGTAATTCACTTAGTAATGTTGTGAATTACTGAAAAATTGACTGCTGTTTCTAGACTTACATATACTGTACATTGTAGCAATGAAATTTACAGAGTAGGAAAATATAAAAGGAAATTAGTCTTGTGGTTTCAAATATGTAATACTATAGATCAGTCTGGTTACTTTTTAGATCACACAATATATTTAAAAATCCCATTAGGGATTACTTTTTCTGTTTATTTTTCTACTATTTTTGTCTTACCGTTGTGTAATCAAAATTCCATTTTTATTCCGTACAGTACTGGAATTAAGGAAACACTATAAAAAAAAAGTATGTATTCTTTAGTCTTTGGTACAAATCCTTCACATCAAAGCAGGTACTGTGTTTGTGTTATATGCCTCTCCAATGAAGTCATTGAACTTTCAGCAGATATATTGGCACAAAGCAATAACTTTGTATAAATCTTCTTGTGCCAATTATAGGCATTTACAATACTATAACATCTTTATAACTGTATATACTAGGTAGCGTATGCCAGTAATACTAAATCTATTGACCACAGTTTAGACCAGTGGTTTTGGGGCTTCACCAGCCAAACCATGGTAAAGCCAAGTACTCAACAAAATATATCATGCCAAAAGAAAAACATGTTGTGAATGCCGTGGCAATTTCCCTAGGGTCCCAAATTTCCACAATAACATTGCCAACAGTGCTAGCCAAAATGTACCCTGTGTCAGCTAAATTGCTCTAGCCCAGAGATTTGGCACTTCAGTTGTTGTGGAACTACATCTCCCAACATGCATACTTGCTCTACTGTTCCTGGAACATTTATAGAATTGAATGGGGCATGCGAGGAGTTGTAGTTTAACAGCAGCTGGAGTGATGATGGTTGCTGATCCTTGTAACTTAAAAAGCAGAGGCTGACACCACTGTACCAATAAAAAAAAATTGCAATATGCTCTAATAACCAATAATGTTGTGGCATCCAAGGTAATAGAAAATACAGCAGAAACCATTATATATTGGGTCAGTGGGGTTGCTTGTTTATAACCTTGGGGTTTTCTCACCAGTTAGAAACACTTCATAGTTCAAGAGTCAAGAGTTTTTATCCAGACATCCCATTAGTTACCAAATATGAGACGACAGCAGAAAAATGACATTGTGGTAGCTTACCCAGAATATAAGGATGAGGCCACACATTGTGGAAAAGTTGCATTTTTTGTTGCAGATTTTGCTGAGGTTTTTTGAGCCATAGCTAGAAAAGGATTAAGCAAAAGGGAGAAGTATAAGCGCTTTCTTTATATTTCCCATTTATTTTGTAGCCACTGCTGAGTTTGGCTCAAAAAAACACAGCAAAATCTGCAGCAAAAAATGCAACCAGAGACTGGGGCCTCACATTGCGAACACTCAGCAGTTTGGCTGCGGTGAAAATGCTGCTGCAAAAAACGCTGTATTTTACATTAACTGCAAAGTGTATGGGATTTTGGATAATCCCATCCACACATTACATAAACGCTGTTGTTCTCTGTATAAGTATAATAGAAGCAGAAAGTCCACAGAGGAAAATTCTGCAGACTTTCTATGAGAAACGCTGTGGAAAAAACTGAGATGCATTTCTGATGCGGTCTTTTCTGCAGTGTTTTTTGGCAGCGATTCGCTTGGTGGGGCTTCAGCCTAAAGGTGTTTACCATACAGGTGACATGTACAGTAAGTAAGATGTGCTACTCGTTACTGCTAGAGATGAGCGAATTTCTCAAAAGTTCGATTCGGCAGTTCGATTCGAAGTTCCAAAAAAAATTCGCTTTGATCCGAATTACTTTGCGGCGAATAAACAGCTATTTCCAGGCTACAGAGAGCCGGGGCTGGCAGCAAAATGCCAGAAGCCCTTGGATGCCGAGGTCATGTTATTCTCTCTCTCTCTCTCTCTTCAGCACAGACAACTTTTATTCATGTGGAAGGATCTGCTAACAAGCAAAGACACGCCTACCCAATCACATCACTAGAGAGCATCTTGTGACCGTCTGATGTCACAAAGCTCCTTACTAAATGTTCGTTACCACGAAGCATCAGGAAATCCGGAATCGTGGAGCATCGAAGATTTCCTGAAATTCGGATCGAATTCCACTTCTGTAGAATCGATTCGCTCATCTCTAGTTACTGCAATTAAAAAAGTTCCATAGCAAAAAAATGCCATGTAAGGCTAAAGTACCACGTTGTGGAAATTTTGCTGCATTTTTTTGAGCCAAAGTCAGGAGGGGCTTGAAAAGGAATTAAAAATATAAAGGAAGCACTTAGACACTTCCCTTCTGTTAAAGATAACCTTTCACCACCAACACCAATTCTAGTTCTTAGCATCCGTTAATACTCACCCCTCTACTGACGCCAGTGCAGTTGGAATTTTCTCTCTAACCTGCACCATTCCTGAGCAACAAGCACAGTTAGTTTTGGTGCCTGATGTTCTATTTAAGCTTTGTAATGTTAAGAAGGGGGGCGTGAGTCAGAGCTCCAATCAGAGGCAGCCATTGTCAGAGCTGAAAATCACATCCCTTGCCTGCTCCTGTCTGACACTGCCCTCCAGACAGTATGGAGCCCAATTGGCATATGCACCAAAATTAACTTAACTTATTGTTTGGGAATGGCAGAGGGTAAAGAAACAATTCCAACTTTGTCCGATTCAGTGGAGCAGCAGCTACTAACAGATATAAAGAGCTGGACTTGTTGGAGGAGGTGAAAGGTCCTCTTTAAATACACTCCTGACTTTGGCTCAAGAAACTGCAGCTAAATCTGCAACAAAAATGCTACATTTCTGCAACTTGGGGGTTTAGCCTAAACTTAGTCACATTATAGTCTCTTATTTCACTCTTTACCCTGCCCAGTATTGTGCAAAAGGTGGTATCCCATTATTAGTTTTCTGCTATGTATTACTGTTCTGAGGAAAAGGCTTGAAATAAGGTATTATTGTTGCTGCTTTTAGATTTTACTTTTTTTAGCATGTAGAATGTTTAATATTTAGTATAGAAAATCTGATAAATGTTTTTCTCTCTTATAATGTCTGTAGAAGTAGTTGTAGGCATTAACCCCTTCCTGCCACATGCATTTTTCAATTTTCGTTTTTTGACTCCTCTCCTTCCAAAGCCCTTAGTGTGAAGGATTATAATGAACTTTTATAATTTTATACTTTTATGGTTTTATATCTGTTTTATATTTTCATATCTGCTTAAGGTGTATTGTGTGCAAAAACATTATTACCCTTACATAAACTGACAGTATGTTTAGGCTTGAGCACGAAACTATATAGATGACAAGATAGTGCCTGCATCCGGGATAACATCCTATTGTGTCTAAGAAGATATGTGCTTGGCTTGCTGCCAGAAGACAGCTCCCTAGAGGCATAGCACAAGACCGGGAAAAGCTGGCTATATATGGAACTGTTTATGCTTCCCTTCTACGTAATCAAGACATACTACACCAATTAGGATTGAACATGAGGACTTATGTTGCTATATTAACCCTTTCCTATGCTTGTTGCTATATGAGCTTATGCTGCCTTAATAAAGTGCGTCAGTGCGCTCCTGTACTAGGCTAAGAGAGGATTTCATACCAACATTCTGTGTCTGGTATCAATACCTCGCCGCTAGCACTTAGCTCATATCAATTGGCAATTGGAACAACGACAGTTACCTGAGGGACCTGGTCAGCTGGCCCACAAAGGGTACCTTGACCTTAACGATAGCTTTTTTATTTTTCTGTTCACAGAGCCATATGAGGGCTTAAAGAGGAACTTTCATGTCCTCAGAGATGTGCAGTATTACATACCGCTAAAAAGCCGGTATGTGGCCTGATGTCTCCACCTGGGGCAGAATTTGATAATCAAATTTCTTCCATTTACTAAGAAACCATCATCCACTTTTCCACCTTTGACACTCAGTCCAGATATAGAGATTTTTGTTAAATCGATATGTGAAGAAATCATACAAATGACTGAACACAGACTGTTTGATAACTTAACAAAATCTCAGAGACATGCACTATATGAACTCCGAGACAGGTGCCATATGTGAGATGTCATGTTTAAGCCTGCAGACAAAGGTGGGAATGTACTTGTAGTAGTGTGGCCTACATACTTATATGAACAGGAGGCTTTTCAGCAGTTACAGAATAGACAATGTTATCACAAACTGGACACCAACTCAACGATCATATTTATGAGAGATCTTAGAAACATTTTACAGGAAGATTTGGATCGCAATGTCATCTCCAAACAGTTATTTGTGGGGCTAATAGTGGATCACCCTGTAATTCCCACTATATACTTTCTGACGAAAGTACATAAAAATGTCCCATATAGGAGAACATACAAACTCCTTGCAGATGTTGTTCTTGGCAGGATTCGAACCCAGGGCTCCAGTGCTGCAAGCCTGCAATGCTAACCACTGAGCCACCATACTACCCTATAACATCATTACAAAATAACAACTTGACTTTCTGGACATCTGGATAAAGGTGGATACTCAAGGTAATTTGCATACTACAATTTACTGCAAAGAGACTAGTGTTAATTCACTGTTACATGCAAGCTCTGCTCATCCTAGGCATGGACATACCCACTGGACAATTCATCCGAGCACGATGGATATGTGGCACTGATATAGACTTTGAGGTTCAGACTCAAAAACATTTCCTGAGTAGAGGATATTCAAACAGAGATATCCAACAGGGTTACAAAGAGGCAAAAGAAATGAAACGTGCGGAATGATTGGTTCCAAAGAAATACACACAACAGAACCAACATCTGAGACTCATCACAAACTATGATAACAAATGGAGACAGATGAGAGAAATTTTGGATTGCTATTGGCCTGAGACAGAATGGTGAGTTAAGATCGGTTCTGTCTACGCGGGCGGTGATGGCCAAGAGCAGTAAAAATCTGGGTGACCTACTTGAACACAGCCACTACGTTCCACCTATATCCAAAGATATATTTTCAAGTCCTAGCCCCAAATAGGGATAATCGGCATGTGGGTATTGTTCTGCATGCAAGTACATGGTTAAAACAGATGTATTTTATGACTCCCAACAGCAGTAACAGATTGTTCACTCTTTGAACTGTTGAAGCAAAGGGGTCATCTACTTCACTGTGGAGTGACCGTGCAGGCTCATTTATGTGGGACTCACTAAAAGAGAACTCAAGACCAGGATAAAGGAATATGTGAGGGATATTAAAAAGGCACTGGACCCGGCTGTGGACCAATTTACACTACATAGGAAGCCGATTACGAGACAACCTAAAAAAGTCCATGGAATCGATCCGTTTCAATTGATGGCAAGTGAGGGCAATTGATAATAATTGATAATTACCCTCTAGGTAATAGAGGGGGTAATGTAATAAAAAGGCTCTCACAATTGGAAATGAGGTGGATAGTCCTTCAAACCTTGTCACCAAAAGGTTTAAATGAAAAATTAGCCTTTGGATGGTTCCTTTAGATGTACTAATGTACCCATTTACCACCCATGTCAGTATTTCTTTAATAATTATTTTCTTATTTTTATTTTTTATTTATCAATTTTCTTTATTTTCTATTTCTGTACCATGGATGCTGATAGGCAACGTCTAAATTTATTGTGGTAACTAACATCACTAGATGGAATCTGGCACATATAAATGTGGGGTTCTGGAGACATGTACTAACATATGCTTACTGTGTTATAGATTTCTTCCATCTTTGGGCATGTGAGCTGACTGATTACAAGAACTAAGATATACATGGGACAGCAATATGGAGAGATTAACTACTCATTGGCATTCAACCTGCCCTATATCGGTTCATCAGGATTCTCTTTGACACATATTTTTATTCAACAATTGACTCTCATATTATTTTTCAACAAAAAAAATTTTTTGTATTCCCTTTGTATTTTTTATTTTTATGTATTTTTTATTCTTATTATACATTATTTTTTAGTTTTGTTTTCTTCTATTTTTATTTTTTATAATTTTTTTCTACATCATATACTTCTCATTTTATCTTTACTTTCTCATTATCTTTATCTTATCATTTCTATTTTATTTTTGTCTTTATTATTCATTTTTATTTGTGTTTTTCTTTTTTCCTTTTTCATGCATAATCACACAGCACTTTTTCTATTCTTTTTCACCGTTTCATTTCATATCGTTAATTTTATTGTCTTTTATATTACATATATTAATTATATATCATGCGCATTTCTTTTCACTTATGCAGCATATCATTCACATGTATTGAATATAAATTGTTATACATGTATGCACTCAGTCACTTTATTGTATTAGCCCAATGACTATCTGTATATATTGTTTATTTTACACACAGGCACTTCACGCACAGTGTTTCTAATACATCCATTGGTTACTGGGCATGATGTTCCGTATGATATTGAGAACACCACAGGTCCAATCTGCTGTTTTGGTAAATTGCTACCTACTTACCTTTTCTAAGATGACTGACAATGTCATATACTCTTATTGCGCATATGCAGGACTTGTCGAGGAGTGACATGGGCTTTATCTCGAGACTAGGTGTCGCGATCGACTGACATCATCGGTGGGACCCCCGGAGGCGGTGCCGCCTCTCTCAATCATTCGCACGTGTGGGCATGTAAGTATTTTTCCTATATATACCTGGCTCTTGCGCCTCCACCTCCAGCACCCTGAGGAAGCAGAGGGTGAAACGAGCGTAGTGGCTGGAGATGGAGGTCACAACAAGATGTGGGTATGTTCTCTGCATTTGTTCATTGAGCACCTTTTCCTCTTGCAATTTTAGTATAACATTGTCAGTGCCGGTGTATTATATACTGTATGTCCTTACATGTTGCCTTAATTTACTTATTATTGTGGGGGCATGTCTCTTAATACATGGGTTGAATTACACACGTGGACAAAATTGTTGGTACCCCTCGTTTAATGAAAGAAAAACCCACAGAATGGTCACAGAAATAACTTGAATCTGACAAAAGTAATAATATATAAAAATTCTACGAAAATGAACAAATGAAAGTCAGACATTGCTTTTCAACCATGCTTCAACAGAATTAAAAAAAAAAAAAAAAAACTCATGAAACAGGCCTGGACAGAAATGATGGTACCCTTAACTTAATATTTTGTTGCCCAACCTTTTGAGGCAATCACTGCAATCAAATGATTCCTGTAACTTCCTCTCAACAGGTATTTTGGCCCACTCCTCATGAGCAAACTGCTCGTTGTCTCGGGTTTGAAGGGTGCCTTTTCCAGACAGCATGTTTCAGCTCCTTCCAAAGATGCTCAATAGGATTTAGGTCAGGGCTCATAGAAGGCCACTTCAGAACAGTCCAATGTTTTCCTCTTAGACGTTATTGGGTGTTTTTAGCTGTGTGTTTTGGGTCATTATCCTGTTGCAAGACCCATGACCTGCGACTGAGACCAAGCTTTCTGACACTGGGCAGGACATTTCTCTCTAGAATCCCTTGGTAGTCTTGAGATTTCATTGTACCCTGCAAGACACCCTGTGCCAGTTGCAGCAAAGCAGCCCCAGAACATAACAGTCTCCTCCATGTTTCACAGTAGGGACAGTGTTCTTTTCAAGATATGCTTCATTTTTTCCGTCTATGAACATATCGAGCCGATTTTTGTCTCATCTGTTCATAGGACATTCTCCCAGAAGCTTTGTGACTTGTCAAGATGTAGTTTGGCAAATTACTTTTGTCAGATTCAAGTTATTTATGTGACCATTGTGGGTTTTTCTTTCATTAAACGAGGGGTACCAACAATTTTGTCCACATGTGTGTATATGTATCTTGATGCACATACTAGGCCGTATTCTGGACAATACGTTGAGCTTGGTCTCTTACTATTTAATTACAACTGTTTTATAAGTCCATTAATATTTCATGTTTGTGCAGCATCCCAGAGTTCTGCTGCTTTTATGTGTTTGTTACTGTGCCTCTGGGCTATGTTGGTATGTTCCACCTTCTATGTTAAGTGTTTTATGTCATGTGTTAAGCAGCTTTTGCCTCAGCATTTTTCCCCCTGCAGTGTTCAAAACCTTGCCTTGGTTCAGCCCTCGCCTATCACAGGCCACTGGGCGGGGTTGTAGGGAGGTCTCATCTCCCTGGCGACGGTTGGTCTTCAGTTCAGTGCATGCAGTTGACAAGACAAGGTGTGCAGAGCTGACCTGCCTCCAGCCTCTGGACTGTAGGCCAACGGTTGCCTCTACAGCCCCAGGAGGGATATCACCAGCCCCAGGCTTATCTACAGACAGCCCAGAGCAAGGAAGTAGTGCTGTCCGAAGTATTGGATTTATTTGGTGTCGTGCCAGGAGGAGCAGGAGAGGACCCTGACAGGAGAAACTCATTGGGGCCTAGCATACAGGTAACCAGATCCCTATCAGGGCTCCCGTAACTCCTCCCCAGTGAACCTGGCTGGGAGAGGCAGAGAGGAGGAGTAGAGGAAAGCCATCCTGTGGAGCCTATAACATCCCTGGGCACCCTCCTAGAACCAAGGCTCAGGGTTGGACACTGTAGAACTACTACCCCCATTTAGAAGCTGCCGTTGCCTTGCTGTTCCTGTTGCCAAATAAAGGCTGTTACTTGTTATCTGCACCGCTAATTCCTGAGTGGTGCCTGCTTCACCATCAGGGCCCTTCCGAACAACACCACAGCGGCTCAGGGAGGAGAGGTCCCTCTTCAACTGGAAGTTCCCCAGGGGAAAGAACTACTACCACCACCATCCGGTAGTGCTGCAGGACCCCCCTCGACTTTGTCCGGCCTAGGAGTGGGACTGGAGCGGTTGGTGAGCGTGCTCGGCCTGCTAGGTGGCACAGCATCTGCCACTACTACTCCCATCCTCCGGTCTCCTCCGTCTGGGTTGTGGCATTTGTGATTGTCTATACTTGTTGCATCAATTTTGGTGTTATATATATATATGTATTGGTGTATATGATCATGTCATTGGATGTAATGTAAATTATGTATCATGTATAAAATTAATTATAATTTACTGCTATCCCAAGGTAATTGTTGCGTCCTCTACCCCTGATTTCACTCTATTGCCACTTTTCTTTTAAATGTTCTTTTAATCATGTTTGGCTTTTCAATAAATGAAAAAGGCTCAGTGGTTAGCACTGTAGCCTTGCAGCTCTGGAGTCCTCGGTTCGAATCCAACCAAGGACAACATCTGCAAGGAGTTTGTATGTTCTCCCCGTGTTTACGTGGGCTTTCTCTGGGTACTCCAGTTTCCTCCCACACTCCCAAGACATACTAATAGGGAATATAGATTGTGAGCCCTATATGGGACAGTGACTGACCATGTCTGTAAAAGCAATGCGGAATATGTTGGCGCTATACAAGCAAGCTAAATGAATAAATTCAAATCAACGAGGGGTGATTTGAATTTTTAGGTTTTTTTTTTTTTTAATTTTTTAAAACCTTTAGAAACATCTTACTGTGTGGGAGCCATCCTGCAATGGAAAAAGGGGGGCTACTTTTGACTTTGGAGGAGTCTTACTGAAAGCAGTGCCCGCAATCAGAGTGAACTCTTATCAAAGGCATTAGCTCTGGGTCTCCAGTGTCCAAAACAGTGGAGACCTGGTGGCTATGGTAGCCACTTTGCTTCAGAGCAGCCACCATCTTTAAAGATCCGGCATCCTCAATACTATTATGGTGGATGTGGAGACTGGGTTAAAGAACACAGGCAACATAAACTACCAACAGAATTCTTTGTTACAAAGAACTGTTTTAGTCTGAAAACATAATTTAAAGAGGACCTTTCACCACCTCCACCAACTCTAGTTGGAATTCTCTCTCTAACACTGATGTTCCAGAGAAATCAGCGCTGTTAGTTTTGGTTCCTTATATGCTATTTAGGCTGTGTACTGTCAGATGCGGAAGTGTCAGGCAGGAGCAAATGAAAGGTCGTGATTCAAAGCTCCAAACAGAGGTGGACAGTGGCAAAGCTCCTGCCTGACACTGCCCATCTGACAGTATAGAGCCTAAATAGCATAGGAGGCATCAAAACTAACAGAACTTATTGCTTGGGAACGAGATTAAAAAAATTCCAAGTGTGCCAAAATCAGTTTAGTAGTATTAAATGAAGCAAAGAGATGGACATGGTGGAGGTGGTCAAAGGTCCTCCTTAAAAACTAAGAATTATCCAAGGGAGAAGAGCCATCAGGCCAGCATCTGCCCCTCTGGATCAAATTGACAGGTTTCTCCCTCTTTGTGCATAACAGAGAACTGTCAATCTAGCCAAACATGGCAACGTGACCTAGTGGAGAACTCTATACACATCTCCTGACAGGTTTGCTTTGAAATAAAATAGCTATTACTTAGTACTCCAAAATAAAAAGGAGATGAATATATAAGATAACAATATACTAAATGATTTAAAAGAAACATTACAATCCTAAAATTTACCCCTTCCCAATATATGCTGTACTATGACGGTGGGTATTGAGTCTTTAAACATGGTAGCCATTCAGAAGCTAAGGGCCATAGCCACTGGGTCTACGTTGTATTATAGGCACTGATTGCAGGCATTAACCCTACAGATACCTTAGCTGAACATTACTGAGATAGCTTTTAACTAGCACCAATTTGGTGACGATTGCCGTCCCCTGAACAAGATCTGGGAGTGGCGATGCATTTCCTTGACTGCCAGCGGCCTATTGAAGGCTCCCAGGCTTGCCATCAATGTGGTTCTAGACGGCTGTAATAGAGCAATTTTAACATTGTTAACATTAACATTGCAGTGTATTGTATTAGTGATCAGAGCCACTGGGGTTCAAGACCCCTAGGGGTCTAAAAATAAAAGTTGAAACAATAAACAAACAAAAGTAAACAAATAAACAAAGTAAAACACATATAAAATACCTGTATCAAAAAATGTCGAACTACAAATTTATAAATAAATTCCCACAAGGTGAACGTAGTAGTGGGGAAAAAGTCAAAAGAGCAGAACCGCCGCTTTCTCAATATTTCGACTCCCATAAAAATTAGAATTTTTATGCTTTTTAGCAATCAAAACATCAGATATTCCCCCAAATGGTATAAATAAAAAGTATGTCCTGCCATACAAAAATGATGCCTTATGCAGGCTCGTATACTGAAATATGAAATATTTATGGGTGTCAGAGTATGGTGACTCTAAGAAATCTTGTTTTTGAAAGTTTAGAATTTTTTTTAATGACACAAAAACTATGTAAATTTGGTATTGCCATTTGGCTGCACAGTGAATGCTGAAAAAAAAAACCCAAAGCCCATAAGAAAATGACAACAATGCAAACACAGTTTTTGGCTAAGGCCCTACATTGCAGAAACGCAGGGTTTGTGGCTGCTGTGGAAACAGCGGAAAGAAATGCTGCATTACACCAGTACCAGCAAAGTAAATGAGATTCAACCTAATCCCATCCCTACATTACGGAAAAAACAGCTGTGGAAAAGCTGTATTTTCAAACAAGCATTTGGTTTTGAAAAACACAGCGTGCCAATTTTAGCTGAAAAAAAACAAGCATTTTCCCTATAGATTTAATAAGGGAAGCAAAACTGCAGAGAAAAATGCAGTGAAAACACTGCAGAAATAAAAACACAATGAATTGCTGCTGCATTTTTTTTTCCACAGCGTTGGTTTTTTTTAGCTGTGTTTTGCTATGTGGGGCCATGGATTTTATCCATTTCCAGCCCATTCTGAATTTTATTCCAGCTTCCCAGTACATCGTATGGCACACTAAATAATAATAATAATAATAATAATAATAATAATAATAGTCCTTTAATAGTCCCACAATGGGGAAATTCAGTGTGTTACAGCAGCAAAGATAAGCAGATACAAATACAAATACAACATGTACAGGAATGTTCCAAGGTGAGAGACATTACATTAATAGCAGACAGATAGGACGTAGCAGAGGAGGGGGGGGGGGGGGATTTAACAGGCAGAGAGATATTTCAGTTCTCTGTGTGTAATGATCTCCGCTTAGGTCGGTGTTGGTTGTACAGCCTAACCGCGGTGGGGAGGAAAGACTTCCGATAGCGCTCCTTCTCACACCTAGGGTGGAGCAGTCGGTCACTGACAGTACTGCTCAGCGCGATCACAGTCTCATGCATGGGATGGGACTTCTTCTTCTGCATGGAGCTCACCACGGACAGTATCCTTCTGTCACCCACCACCTGCACTGGGTCCAGTGGGCTCCCCAGGACAGAGCTGGCCCTTCTAATCAGCTTGTCAAGTTTATTTCTGTCCCTGGTTGATATACTGCTCCCCCAGCAGGCCACTCCAAAGAAGATGGCTGATGCCACTACCGAGTTGAAGAAAGTTCTAAGAAGTGCCCCCCGGATTCCAAAGGCTCTCAGTTTCCTAAGCATGTAGAGCCTGCTGTGGCCCTTCCTGTACAGGACCTCCATATGATCTGCCCAGTCCAGCTTATTATTAAGGAGCAAACCCAGGTACTTATAGGTGTTCACAATCTCGATGCCCGTCCCCAGGATGTCCACTGGTTTAGGAGGGCTTCTGCCTTTGCGGAAGTCCACCACCATCTCCTTGGTCTTCCCCGCGTTAATCTTCAGGTGGTTCCGGTGGCACCAGTCCACAAAATCCTGGTTCAGTTCTCTGTACTCCCTGTCATCATCATCTGGTACCGTTACGAAGTACAACTTGTCTTTCAAAATTTGTCTTTCGTAAAATTTGTCAATTTTGCCCTCATATGACTTTGTGAATAGTAAAATAAAATAGTAAAATAGTAAAGTAAAATAAAAAAGTTATGGTTTTTGGAAGGTGGGGAGTGAAAAAACAAAATTGAAACATGGTTGTGGCATAAAGAGGTTAATAAACTCAGTTTGGCTAAGACCCCACATAGCAAATTGCAGCTAAAGAAATCATAGCAGAAATGGGGCAGAAAAAAATGCAGCAGAAACACTTGCTGTGTTTTTAAAAAAGCATATTTTTTTGTAAATGCAGCATTTTGTCAGTGTTTTTTTTCTGTAATGTGCAGATGAGATTAAATGGAATATCACTTTGCTGATACTATAAAACGCTGCATTTTTTCCCCAGTGCATTTCATAGCATTTAAAAACGCAGTTTCCACAAAGTGTGGCCTCAGTCTTAAAGAGGACCTTTCATGTCCTCAGGCACATGTGGTTTTACATACCGCTAGAAGGCCTACAGCGCGCTGAATTCAGCGCGCTGCTGGCTTTCCTGATATGTGCCCCGGAGCTAGAGATATCGGCGGTGTAAGTTTCACAGTTTACTGTCAGAAAGGCGTTCCTGACATACAGTGGGGAAAAAAAGTATTTAGTCAGCCACCAATTGTGCAAGTTCTCCCATTTAAAAAGATGAGAGAGGCCTGTAATTGTCATCATAGGTAGACCTCAACTATGAGAGACAAAATGAGAAAACAAATCCAGAAAATCACATTGTCTGATTTTTTAAGAATGTATTTGCAAATTATGGTGGAAAATAAGTATTTGGTCACCTACAAACAAGCAAGATTTCTGGCTCTCACAGACCTGTAACTTCTTCTTTAAGAGGCTCCTCTGTTATCCACTCATTACCTGTAGTAATGGCTCCTGTTTGACATTGTTATCAGTATAAAAGACACCTGTCCACAACCTCAAACAGTCACACTCCAAACTCCACTATGGTGAAGACCAAAGAGCTGTGGAAGGACACCAGAAACAAAATTGTAGACCTGCACCAGGCTGGGAAGACTGAATCTGCAATAGACAAGCAGCTTGGTGTGAAGAAATCAACTGTGGGAGCAATAATTAGAAAATGGAAGACATACAACACCACTGATAATCTCCCTCGATCAGGGGCTCCACACAAGATCTCACCCCGTGGAGTCAAAATAATGGAGTCAAAAATCCCAGATCCACACGGGGGGGACCTAGCAAATGACCTGCAGAAAGCTGGGACTAATGTAACAAAGCCTACCGTCAGTAACACACTACGCTGCCAGGGACTCAGGTCCTGCAGTGCCAGACGTGTCCCCTTGCTTAAGCCAGTACATATCCGGGCCCGTCTGAAGTTTGCTAGAGAGCATTTGGATGTTCCAGAAGAGTATTGGGAGAATGTCATATGGTCAGATAAAACCAAAGTAGAACTGTTTGGTAGAAACACAACTCGTCATGTTTGGAGGAGAGTGAATGCTGATTTGCATGCAAAGAACACCATACCTACTTTGAAGCATGGGGGTGGCAACATCATGCTTTGGGGCTGTTTCTCTGCAAAGGGACCAGGACGACTGATCCGTGTACATGAAAGAATGAATGGGGCCATGTATCATGAGATTTTGAGTGCAAACCTCCTTCCATCAGCAAGGGCATTGAAGATGAAACGTGGCTGGGTCTTTCAGCATGACAATGATCCCAAGCACACTGCCAGGGCAACGAAGGAGTGGCTTCATAAGAAGCATTTCAAGGTCCTGGAGTGGCCTAGCCAGTCTCCAGATCTCAACCCCATAGAAAACCTTTGGAGGGAGTTGAAAGTCCGTGTTGCCCAGCGACAGCCCCAAAACATCACTGCTCTAGAGGAGATCTGCATGGAGGAATGGGCCAACATACCAGCAACAGTGTGTGCCAACCTTGTGAAGACTTACAGAAAACGTTTGACCTCTGTCATTGCCAACAAAGGATATATAACAAAGTATTGAGATGAACTTTTGTTATTGACCAAATACTTATTTTCCACCATAATTTGCAAATAAATTCTTAAAAAATCAGACAATGTGATTTTCTGGATTTGTTTTCTCATTTTGTGTCTCATAGTTGTGGTCTACCTATGATGACAATTACAGGCCTCTTTCATCTTTTTAAGTGGGAGAACTTGCACAATTGGTGGCTGACTAAATACTTCTTTTTCCCCACTGTATATATTTCAGATCCCCCAAGTATAATGATCAGAGGCCCCAGGAAGGTGATGAAGCATGACAACCAGTGCTACTTGTCTCACCTGGGTTCTGGCACGACTCCCTGTCTTCGGGCTTCTTCAGTGACGTCACAGATGTCATGTGGGTCAGGCCAGCGTCGTGATGCGTAACCCACATCCTAAACGTCATTGAAAAGGTTCGAAGGCTGAGTGTAGAGTGGCGCCAGGGCCCAGGTTAGGTGAGTAACACTGATTTTTATGTTTGATCACCTCCCACCCCCTTCCGATCATTATACTTTTCAGACTCCTGAGTCTAATAGTTCTTGGGTGTTGAACCCCAAAAATTGCAAGGAACACCGTAGTGGACATAATACTACGTGCAGGGGCCACTATGGGACATAATACAGTGTGCAGGGGCCACTATGGGACATTATAGTGTGTGTAAATGGGGCATTATACCTTGTAGGGGCCAGGAAAGGGAGTGCTATGTCACGTGGGGGTGTGGTTGGGCAAGTCAAAAGTTTGCTATGCACCAGTCTTTTCTAGTTACGCTCCGTGTGTGTGTGTGTGTGTGTGTGTGTGTGTGTATACAGTGCATTGCTTAAGTATTCAGCCCCCTTGAACTTTTCAACCTTTTGCCACATTTCAGGCTTCAATCATAAAGATATAAAATTTTTATTTTTTTGGTGAAGAATCAACAACAAGTGGGACACAATTGTGAAGTGGAATGAAATTTATTGGTTATTTTAAACTTTTGTAAAAAATAAAAAACTGAAAAGTGGGGCGTGCAATATTATTCAGTGAGGATCTCTGAATGATCCAATGTTGTCCTAAATGACTGATGATGATAAATATAATCCACCTGTGTGTAATCAAGTCTCCGTATCAATGCACCTGCTCTGTGATAGTCTCAGGGTTCTGTTTAAAGCGCAGAGAGCATCATGAAGACCAAGGAACACACCAGGCAGGTCCGTGATACTGTTGTGGAGAAGTTTAAAGCCAGATTTGGATACAAAAAGATTTCCCAAACTTTAAACATCCCAACGAGCACTGTGCAAGCGATCATATTGAAATGGAAGGAGTATCAGACCACTGCACATCTACCAAGACCCGGCCGTCCCTCTAAACTTTCATCTCAAACAAGGAGAAGACTGATCAGAGATGCAGCCAAGAGGCCCATGATCACTCTGGATGAACTGCAGAGATCTACAGCTGAGGTGGGAGAGTCTGTCCATAGGACAACAATCAGTCGTACACTGCACAAATCTGGCCATTTCTCAAAGATATCCATAAAAAGTCTCATTTAAAGTTTGCCACAAGCCACCTGGGAGACACACCAAACATGTGGAAGAAGGTGCTTTGGTCAGATGAAACCAAAATCGAACTTTTTGGCCACAATGCAAAACGATATGTTTGGCGTAAAAGCAACACAGCTCATCACCCTGAACACACCATCCCCACTGTCAAACATGGTGGTGGCAGCATCATGGTTTGGGCCTGCTTTTCTTCAGCAGGGACAGGGAAGATGGTTAAAATTGATGGGAAGATGGATGGAGCCAAATACAGGATCATTCTGGAAGAAAACCTGCTGGAGTCTGCAAAAGACCTGAGACTGGGATGGAGATTTATCTTCCAACAAGACAATGATCCCAAACATAAAGCAAAATCTACAATGGAATGGTTCACAAATAAACGTATCCAGGTGTTAGAATGGCCAAGTCAAAGTCCAGACCTGAATCCAATCGAGAATCTGTGGAAAGAGCTGAAAACTGCTGTTCACAAACGCTCTCCATCCAACCTCACTGAGCTCGAGCTGTTTTCCAAGGAAGAATGGGCAAGAATTTCAGTCTCTCGATGTGCAAAACTGATATAGACATACCCCAAGCGACTTGCAGCTGTAATCGCAGCAAAAGGTGGCGCTACAAAGTATTAACTTAAGGGGGCCGAATAATATTGCACGCCCCACTTTTCAGTTTTTTATTTCTTACAAAAGTTTAAAATATCCAATAAATTTCGTTCCACTTCACAATTGTGTCCCACTTATTGTTGATCCTTCACCAAAAAATTAAAATTTTATATCCTTATGTTTGAAGCCTGAAATGTGGCAAAAGGTTGAAAAGTTCAAGGGGGCCGAATACTTTCGCAAGGCACTGTATATATACATCTGTGAGGTTCTGCATTTTCTGCAGTTTCTGCATTTGATTCCATTGATACAAATGAAAGCGTTCATTGCACTATTAACAGTATCAGGCCCTGTTCATTCAGTGGAATCTGATGCAGCGATTTTTGCCCCCAAATCAGTGGTAGATTCTTCCCTCATTCTGTCTCCCATTGAAAACAAGTGGAGCAAGACCCTGGAAAAGAGTGCCTTGCGTGATCTTGCCGCAGATTCTGCAGCTGATTCGGAGGCCACGGCTTGAGACTCTCCACTAATTAGATCCATTCATTTGGGCCTAATCAGTGGTGGAAAGCTGCAACAGAATCCTGATGCTCTGCACCGTGAGCCGGGGGCAGAAAATAAAGAGGAATCTGGGGCAGATGTCCGCCTCAAGTTCCTCTTTACTTTACGACATCTGAACAGGTTCTATCTACTTGTATGGAATGGATTGTATTACAGTCCACTCCAGTAGGTGGACTAAATTTCGGTAGTTTTTTTGAATTTTGGTAGTTTGTTTTCCACAGTGCACATGAGTTGCTCCAAAAAAGGCTCACTGAGGCTCTCTCACCCAAGGGCCCACACAAGCCTGGAGCTGGCTCTGTATGTATGTGTGTGTGTGTGTGTGTGTGTGTATGTATATATGTAGATAGATATTTTATATGAAATTTTTATATAATTATATATAAATTTTATGTTAAATTATTATAATATATGTAATAAATTTATTTTATGTTGTGGTATTCTACAATGTGCCCCCCACCCAGTCCTATATTGGATGATGCAATATGTTATATTCATCTATACTAGAATGTCTCCTGCACCCTGGCCTATACTGAATGTTGCAATACATTTTATTGTGCTATTCTACAGTGTGCGTCCTCCCAGGCCTAAACTGGATGATGCAGCATACTAAATTGTGCTATTCTACAATCTGCCAACCCCACCTAAACTGGATGATGTGATATACTGTATTGCATTGTGCTATTCTACAATGTGATTATATTGTGTTATTGTACAATGTGCTCTCCCCCACCCCAACGTATACTGGATGATGCAATATATTATATTATGTTATTCTACAATGTGCCCCCTTCCTCATCCTAAATTAGATGATGCAATATATTGTATTCCCTTGACCTACAGTCAGTCTGTGCCTGATCAGAAATGTGCAATTGCAATACTTATTTTTTGCAGACTTTTCTGTGCTCTGCATATGGGATCTGCAGAAAAAAAAAATCAAAGATAGCTAACTGAGGGATGAAAAAACAACAATTTTTTTTGCACAAAAATACACGTGCAATCATTTTTTTTTTTTTTTGCAGTACCTTCTGCAACTGCACTGTCTTGTGCAAAAAGGAGCTGCAGAAAAAAAAAAGGTAAGATAAAGCTAGGTTCACATCCATGTTCGGGTTTCCGTTCGGGGGGTCCACCCGAAAAGGGTAGAAAAATGCGGAGAGAAAAGTCCTGCTTGCAGCGCTTTTCTCTCCGTATTTTTCATGTGGAGAGTGGAACGGAATCCTCAAACATAGTACATGCGCAGGTGAAGCCAGCGCAAGAGATATATAAAAAAAAAATATTTAAAAGTTTTACTGCACATCAAATAAATGTGCACTAATACTTGCTTTGAATTTTGCAGGAGTTGGTCAAAGTCTTCTATAACCGAGATGTATTTTGTAGATATTCAGAAGAAATTATTAAAAATTTAGATATTAACAAAAAAACATAAATAGACAATTTTAATGCATATCAAACAGATATGCAATCATATGTACTTTTTGGGGGCAGCCATTAGCTTCCCATGTGAGGAGAGATGATGTGGTGCTTTCTTGCCCCTTCTCCTGCATCCACAAAATGAATGCTGTCTTCCTGAAGTTGCTACTCCTTTCATGGGAAGGGTCAAATTCTGCAAGTGGATTTTCTTGTGGAATTTGACAAATACCTGAAGAAGGAGCAGGACGCTTATTTTTTTTTTTTTCGCTAGATGAAAAAATCAACTACTGCCTCCCATTGAAATGAATGGGAGGCAGATTTCAGGCAGAATTTGAAGCGAATTCCGAGTCAAATTCAGCATCAAATTCCTACATGTGAATGGCCCCTTAGGCTAAGGCATCACAATTGGGATAAGCTCCTTTGTTGCAGATTTAGCTGCCTGTTTTTTTGAGCCAAAGTTAGGAGTGGATTGAGCAGAAATATTAGTGCTTCCTTTATATTTTCCATTCCTTTTGTAGCTATTTTTGTGTTTGACTCAAAAAAAAAGCAGCTTTTCCACAATATGGGGCCTTAGCCTAAGACTGTTTGCAGTGGCATTTTTCATTACTTTTCTCTATACATTTTTGTTTGTTTGCTAAAACATTAATGCCATGTCAAATTAGAATCTACAGGAGTTAATCCAAATTATAGTGGATCCAAATAGACTAGTTAATGCAGGACACAAGAGCTAGAAACTCTTGTCCTTGAGAAATCTTCTGCAGTATATAAAGAGAATGTGTACTTACATAAAATACCCACTGGAGAGCCCATTACATTCCATGGACATATCCTAACATTTATTTCACTGAAGATAACACAACAACTGCAAAGACTACAAATCACTGGGCAGCAAATAAATAATTTTCTCACACAAATGTTTATTTGATTAGACTTTTTTCTGAATGCAAGTCCTCTGTGAAGTGTAAAGATTTCCTTTTCATTGAAACCTGCCGCTAATTGAGCTGGACGGCCTCCAGCCCTTGCTTGCTTTTATCTTTAAATTCACTTTAATTGCTTTGGCAAAGCATGGTGTTGTGGATGCAAACGCTGCACGTCTTCCCAGACCCTTAAAGAAGATGTAATTCTCTGATTAAAGGAAAAAAGGTCTAGGCAAGGTTATTAAGTATTTACTACATAAAAGGTACTAAAGAAGCGATCACTGATTGCAAGTTGGAATAGGAGCCTTTCATTTAAAACAAGTCCTCGTCTCACTTGCATACTGTATACATAGCACAGCAATAAGCCGCCTGCTGTATTATACATTCATTCATGCTGTATATATTCATGTCATGGTAACATGATTAGTCTATTTTTCACAGTGTTTCATATTCATTTTACAGTTAGATCAAAGTAAAGGTAATTCACGTAATCCTTTTATCAATGATGACCTTGCTACCTACCAGCTCTCATTGTCTCCCTTACAAAGGTAGAATCTTTTTTTTCTTTTGTAAGAGTTATTCACAAAATCATGCAAAGAATGAAACTTATCCACACAAGTAATTTTACTAATAGTAACTTAGTTGAAGTCTCACAGAAGCCAAGTTTGACTGATTACTCCCGTAGTCTATCATGCAGTCATTGTATATCAAGAAATTCTCACGGCTCTCTCACATGCTATTTTCATGCAGTTTTTAAAGTCAAAATAAACATGTGTTTCTGTTGCTGTCTCTCTCTGTTCATTTCCCCCTACTCTCTCCATACATTTCTAAATACATGTGTAATGTGAAACATGTGAACTTTAGTCCATCTCAAGATGGTATAGTCAGTTCAGCATAGTAGATGAACGAGGCAGGAAAACAGACTTGCAAGAGGAGAAAGAAGCATTTATCTCTGGTAAGATATACTACTACTTTCTATAATCACCACTACTATTTATTTAAACTAAGACTGTGGAAAGTGCCTATTTAACCCTTTCGTGCATAATCACATTCATTTACCTCATTATGCAGGAAGGGTTGTATGGAGAGGGCTCAGGAGCTGATCAATCGCAGCCCTCCGGATCGTCCGTAAGTCGGTGATCAGATGCCATGACAGCTGGGAACCTATTGAAGGCTCCCAGGCTTGTCATTATATCACTTCTATGACACGCTGCCTATGGCAGTGTGTCATAGCAGTGAATGGATTTTACTATTCACTGCAATATACAGTACAGACCAAAAGTTTGGACACACCTTCTCATTCCAAGAGTTTTCTGTATTTTCATGACTATAAAAATTGTAGATTCACACTGAAGGCATCAAAACTATGAATTAACACATGTGGAATTATATACTTAACAAAAAAATGTGAAATAACTGAAAATATGTCTTATATTCTAGGTTCTTCAAAGTAGCCACCTTTTGCTTTGATTACTGCTTTGCACACTCTTGGCATTCTCTTGATGAGCTTCAAGAGGTAGTCACCTGAAATGGTTCTCACTTCACAGGTGTGCCCTGTCAGGTTTAATAAGTGGGATTTCTTGCCTTATAAATGGGGTTGGGACCATCAGTTGTGTTGTTCAGGAGTCAGGTGGATACACGCTGATAGTCCTACTGAATGGAGTGTTAGAATTTGTATTATGGCAAGAAAAAAGCAGCTAAGTAAAGAAAAACGAGTGGCCATCATTACTTTAAGAAATGAAGGTCTGTCAGTCTGAAAAATTGGGAAAACTTTGAAAGTGTCCCCAAGTGCAGTGGCCAAAACCATCAAGCGCTACAAAGAAATTGGCTCACATGAGGACTGCCCCAGGAAAGGAAGACCAAGAGTCACCTCTGCTGCGGAGGATAAGTTAATCCGAGTCACCAGCCTCAGAAATCGCAGGTTAACAGCAGCTCAGATTAGAGACCAGGTCAATGCCACAAGAGTTCTAGCAGCAGACACATCTCTACAACAACTGTTAAGAGGAGACTGTGTGCAGCAGGCCTTCATGGTAAAATAGCTGCTAGGAAACCACTGCTAAGGACAGGCAGCAAGCAGAAGAGACTTGTTTGGGCTAAAGAACACAAGGAATGGACATTAGACCTGTGGAAGTCTGTGCTTTGGTCTGATGAGTCCAAATTTGAGATCTTTGGTTCCAACCAGCGTGTCTTTGTGCGACACAGAAAAGGTGAACGAATGGACTCTACATGCCTGGTTCCCACCGTGAAGCATGGAGGTGGAGGTGTGATGGTGTGGGGGTGCTTTGCTGGTGACACTGTTGGGGATTTATTCAAAATTGAAGGAATACTGAACCAGCATGGTTACCACAGCATCTTGCAGCGGCATGCTATTCCATCCAGTTTGCGTTTAGTTGGACCATCATTTATTTTTCAACAGGACAATGACCCCAAACACACCTCCAGACTGTGTAAGGGCTATTTGACCAAGAAGGAGAGTGATGGGGTGCTACGCCAGTTGACCTGGCCTCCTCAGTCACCAGACCTGAACCCAATCGAGATGGTTTGGGGTGAGCTGGACCGCAGAGTGAAGGTAAAAGGGCCAACAAGTGCTAAGCATCTCTGGGAACTCCTTCAAGACTGTTGGAAGACCATTTCAGGTGACTACCTCTTGAAGCTCATCAAGAGAATGCCAAGAGTGTGCAAAGCAGTAATCAAAGCAAAAGGTGGCTACTTTGAAGAACCTAGAATATAAGACATATTTTCAGTTGTTTCACACTTTTTTGTTAAGCATATAATGCCACATGTGTTAATTCATAGTTTTGATGCCTTCAGTGTGAATCTACAATTTTTATAGTCATGAAAATACAGAAAACTCTTGGAATGAGAAGGTGTGTCCAAACTTTTAGATCTGTACTGTATATTAGTATTGCAGTGAATAGTATGAACGATCAGACCCCCTAGAGTTCAAGGTCCCTAGGGTCTCTGAAAATAAAAGTAAAAGAAAAAAATAAAGTTTTTAAAAGTATAAAAAAAAACTACAAAAAAGTATAAACGTTCAAATCACCCGCCTTTCCCTAGATCACATATAAAAATAAATAAACAATAATAAATGTAAACACTTTAGATGTTCCTGTGCTCCAAAATGTCCGAAATATTAAAATATAAAAATATTTATCCCATACGGTGAACGGTGTAGCGGGGAAAAAAAATCAAAATGGCCAAATGGCGATTTTTTTTTTTTTTTCAATACATTTCCTCCTATAAAAAATGGAATAAAGAGAGATCAAACCATCAGAACTTCCCCAAAATGGTATCAATAAAAATGCCATCTTGTCCCAAATAAAAAGACACCTTACCCACATGACCGCTGAGGCCAAACAGCAGCCTCAGCAGGCCTCAGGAAGAGACCCGTGATGTCACAGGTAGTGACATCGTATGCCCTTCACTGATTGGCCAATCAGCGGCTTCAGCGGAACTTCGGAAGAGACCCATTGAGCAGAAGGATCAGAACGTGCCAGAAGGACACCAGAGCATCGGAGAAAGGTGAACTTGAATTTTTTTTATTTTTTTCACTGCCCCTGGCTGATTTAAAAGTTAAAGGGGATGTCGATTTTGCCTGGACAACCCCTTTAATGACCAGGTCTCATTTTTCAAAACTGACGTGTCAATTTAAGTGGCAATAAAATTGAGACGCTTTACCCAAGTGATTTTAAGAATAGTTTTTTTTGTGACACATTGTACTTCATGTTAATGGTAAACATTTGACCAATATTTTTTGAATTACTTATTTAAAAAAAATAGAAAATTTGATGGAAATTTGGAAAAATTTGCAGATTTCAAAATATGAAATGCTCTGCTTTTCAGACAGATAGTCATACCACCCAAATACATGAATAAATATTATCTACCATATTTCTGCTTTTTATCGGCCCCATTTTTAATAGTCCTTTAATTTATTTTGGACATTAGAAGGTTTACAAGTATAACAGAGATTTTTTTCAGATTTACAAGAAAATTTCCCAAACCCATTTGTTAGAGACCACTTCAGTTCTGAAGGGGATTTTAAAGGTCTATATATTAGAAACCCTCATAAATTACCCTATTTTCAAAACTTCACCCTTCGAATAATTCAAAACAGCATTTGGGAAGTTTGTTAACCCTTTAAGCATTTCATGGGAATTAAAACAATTTAGACATTTCATTTTTTTTTTCAGTAATGCGTTCATTTAGTCTTAAAATGAACACATTCACAATAGGTTAAAGGAGAAAATGCATCTCACAGTTTGTTATGAAATTTTTTCCGAATACAGAAATACTCCACATGTAGGTGTAAACTGATGTTTGGGCACATGGCAGCGGACGAAAGGGAAGGAATGACACTGAATGTTTGAAAAGCAGATTTTACTGGAATAGTTTTCAGGTGCTATGTCTCATTTGCAGAGCCCCTAAAGTACCAATACAATGGAAACCCTTCAAAAGTGACCACACTTTGAAAACTATACCCCTCACAGAATTTATCAAGGGGTATAGTGAGCATTTTGACCCCATAGCCGTTTCACAGATTTTATTAACATTGGGATGTGTAAATGAAAAATTACTAAAACACGACTTTATTCCTAAAGTTTTCATTTTCCCAAGGGGTTAAAGGAGAATAAGCAGACCCAGCTAGATAAACAATTGCTCCTGAACACGGCAATACCCCATATGTGACATAATCTCCTATATGGGTACATGGTGGGGCTCAGAATGGAGAGAGCGCTATTTGTCTTTTGGAGGGCAAATTTTGCTGAAATAGTTTTCAGGTGCCATGTCATATTTGTAGAGCCCCTAGAGTACCAATACAATGGAAACCCTCAACAAGTGACCCATTTTAGAAACTACACCCATCAAGGAATTTCTCAAGGGGGATGGTGAGCATTTTAACCCTACAACTGTTTCACAGATTTTATTAGTAGTGGGATGTAAAAATATAAAATTACTTTTTTTCCAATGAACTGTCCATTTAGCCCCAAATTTTTAATTTTTACAAGGGAGAAAAAGTACCTTACAGTTTGTTACACAATTTCTCCTGAATACAGTAATACCCCATATGTGGTCATAAACTGTTGTATGAGTACATGGTGGGGCTCGGAATAGAAAGAGCACTATTTGATTTTTGGAGGGCGGATTTTGCTTGCAGGAATAGGTTTTGGGTGCTATGTCATATTTGCAGAGCCCGTAGAGTACCAGTACAATTGAGACCCCTTAAAAGTGACACCATTTTAGAAACTACACCCCTCAAGGAATTTTGCAAGGGGTATTATGATTTTGAGCCCAATACTGCTTCCAAAAATGAATGTACAAAGCGAAAATTGAAATTTTTAAAGAAATATGCCATTTCAGTGCCCAGCATGTTGTGCCCACTTTTTGTCATCAGAGACATGCACTCCTAAAACTATTAAGTGGGTTATCCTTGTTACAAAGAAGTTGTACATATGGGTGTAACTGCTGCTAGAGCACACAAGCAGGGCTCAGAAGGGAAGAAGCAATTTGCTTTTTAGCCTTTGGAGTACAGATTTAGAAGGACTTTCTGGACGCCATGTTGTTTTTGCAGAGCCATGGAGGTGCCAGTAAATTGGAATTCCCCAAGAAGTGACCCCATATTGTAGGGCAATTTTAGGGTCTCTTCAAACGTTACATAGCGTCCAAAAACCAACAATCTAAATCAGCAGTCCAAAAGCACATAGAGCTCACTCACATCTGCACCTTGCTGTGTGCCCAAACAGCAGTTTATGTCCACATGTATGACACAGGATAACGTACTTAACAATGCCATATGTGGGTATAAATTGCTGTTTGGGAACAGCTGGGCACAGAAAGGAAGGAGCGTATTTTGGTTTTTGGCGCACAGTTGGTTTTTGGATGTTATGGCACTTTTGCAGCGCCACTGAATTGCCAGTAAAGTGGAATCTGCAGACATGTGACCCCAAATCAAGGGATTTATCAAGTGGTTTAGCGAGCATATTTAACCCTTGAGCGTTGCATTAATTTAATTTCCAGATATAAATACGCAGCTGATAATGAAAAGTGAAAATTGCAATTTTTCCAGAGATATGCCATTTCAGTGCCCAATATATTGTGCACCAAAATGACGTATCCCTGGAAAAATTGCAATTTTCTCCTTTCACCCTCACCTGCGCATTCATGTCTGAAAGATAAATTAATGCAACACTTGGGGGTTAAAAATGCTCACTGTACTCCTGGATAAATTCCTTCAGGGGTGTAGTTTCCAAAACAGGGTCACATGTCAGGGGATTCCACTTTACTGGTATTTCAGGAGCTCTGCAAAAGTGTGATGGTGTCTGCCCAAATCTGTAGTACTAAAACCAAAATAAGCGCTCCTTCCCTTATGTGTCCGGCTGTGCCCAAACAGCAGTTTATACCCACATATGACATTAAGTACATTATCCTGGGTACACCAGTATCATACATGTGGGTATAAACTGCAGTTTGGGCGCACAGCAGGGCGCAGAACGGAAGGAGCGCTATGTGGCTTTTGGAGCTCAGATTTAAATGTTTGGTATCTGGACACCATGTCATGTTTGCAGAGCCTCTAAAGTATCAGTATGTGGTAAATGGAATCCCCTAAAAAGTGACCCCATTTTCTGCACCCCTCAAGCAATTTATCAAGTGGTGTAGTGAGCATTAGTATCCCAGACGTGACTGCACAGCACATGGTGAAAAGTGAATATGTAAGCTGTGCATAGTACATTGAGAACACCAAATTCCCTACAATTTCCCCAGTAGCTCCAGTTTTGTCTTAAAGTTATGGTGATTTTTGTTTTTTTCTTTGTCTTCACATTGTACAAGCTATAATTTTTTTATTTTTCTGGTGATGTAGCCATATAAGGCTTGTTTTTTGCAGGATGAGATGTATTTATCTATTTACACCATTTTGGGGTGTCTATAACTTGTTAACAAAATTTTATTAACTCTTTCTGGGTGGATTAAAAAAAAATCAATTCTGGCATTGCTTTTTAACATTTTAAATTGTTTGCCTTTCGCCATACAACATAAATAATATTTTACATATGTTCTATGGGTCGGTACAATTACAACGATACAAAATTTGTATAGTATTTTTATGCGATTCTAATTTTGCAGAATAAAAATCCATTTGGGGAAAAATCTATTATCACCATCTTCTGAGAGGCATAACAGTTTTATTTTTCTATCGATGAAGCTGGTTGAGGGCTTATTTTTTGCTGGAAAAGCTGCATTTTGAGATATATATGACTTCTTGGTCACTTTTTATTCCATATTATCTGAGGTGAGATGGCAAAAATTGTTACTAATTGTTACTTCTAGCGTTTTTATTTCCATTTTTTTCCCCCAACGTTTACTGTGCTGGTTAACTAATGGTTTAATTTTGTTGTTCTGTTTGCTAACAGACACGGCAATACCAAATATGTAGTGTTTCAAACTATATTGTGTGTTTTTATATGGTATAAGGGAAAAAGAGCAATTTATTGAGGGGTTTTTACTTTTTTTTTTTTTTTTTTTTTTTTACATATTTTATTTCTCCAAGTAGGGGACATGAAGATCACTGGTTCAGTGTTATACATTCCAATACAGAAGTATTGGTAGTGTATGATGGCAGTCAGCCTATGCATAGGCTGACAGGCCTGCATAGTTGATCCTGTGCACAGGATCAGAAGACCTGATGTGCAATCACAGACCAGGGAAGAGGCCCCAGGCTGCCAAACAAGCATCATGGTTCCCCCCGGAGACAGAGCGGGGGGTCGTAAAGGTATCGGGTTGCTAAGGCTAAGGGGTTAACACCCGTGATCGGAGCTTAGTTCTGGCCATGGGTGTTACACGCGGGTGTTACAGCTGACACCCGCTCTCGATTTGCGGGATGGTATACCTTCCCATGACCAGTACGTCATTTTGTGTTAAGGGGTAAAAGAGGTTTTCTGGGCAAGATACTTTTAAAATAGACCGGGTCAAGATACCACCCACTCTTTTGCAGGACCATTAGAGGTGCCAAATGTGCTTGTAAAAGTTTTTTTTTTTTCACATAACATATTTCTGGAGTCCCCTGTATTTTTGGTAGTGACGTCCAGCACTGAATCTGTTTACTTGACTCTCATAAGTACAGCTATCAGTCTAGCCAAAGGCCAGCCTCTTTTTTGGTTCACTTCAATATCCTCTACTTGGAATTAATCTTCTACATCCAAGAACCCACGGAGGATGCTACAAGTTCTCTCTAACCGTAATGCCAGCAGAGCATCCCTGATTTCCCAGTCCTTGGCCGAAACAAGCATGGTATTACCCCAAAATACCCATTTCTCACCTGAAGAATCACGAAGGATGAGAGACCCTTTTTTCTGTCTTGAGGACATTTTGAGAATTGAAACAATACACTACTTGGACTATCAATTCCTTCAAATATATTGTCATGCGAAAATTATCCCTAAGGGACTGAAATGGTCCATTAAATGTCCATTTCCTAGTGACTCAGATTTTAACCATGAATGGGAGTCCCTTCTACATACTTGTTCTGAGAGTTTGCTACAATGCCTAACATCTAAAAGGCAATTACTTTGCCAAGAGGCCACCAGGATTATTCAAGACTTTTCAATACAACTATAGTGTTTTGATAAACACCCAGATTTCTCTAATCAAATTAACAGTATCAATCAAAGAATCCATACCTTTGAAGTGGAGATTACAAAGAAAAAAGAACAAAAATTTAAGCGAGACCGTAGGCCACTTGACGACCCTGAAGCAGATATTCTGGATGACCCTAAAATGGATATAGGAACCAAACCACCCACGTTATCCACCTCGGCTGATGATATTATTTCAACAAGCAATAGGTCTCTGCCAACTCCAACCTCCAGAAAAAAAGGGAGACTTCCATCTAAATCAAGATCATCTAACCCCCACTATGTGAAGTATAGGACATTCAACAGAACAAGAGGAGTCAACCCCCCTAATGGGTTTCCCATTAACAATTCTCCGCAGCTAGCTACTACACATCTACCACCAGTCAACCTAATACCATAATATCAATACTTGGCAACCAGTCTTTGGGGTCATACACTACCTGTAACATTAATCAATACCCCCTAAGGGGCAACCCCGTACCATCAAATCACCTCTAGAATCCATCAGTACACCAAGACTTCCCACCTGTTCCAAAAATTCAGAGTTACCCAACTGTTCTCCTAGTATCATCACACTAGGTCACATACCAAACCTAGCGTTCAAAGCCACTGAGCTCGAAACCCGCCTCTCTTTGCTACCATCCCCTACTGCTACCATCAATTTATCACAAATAACAGTACATGATGATTCTATCTCACCAACACCCAATCTCAGTTCCCAATTAAATTCCAACCCCCACACAATACATGCTGTTGAAACAAGAGAGCCAACCATCCGCCCATCTCTGGGAACTATTACCTCCTCCTCATTCAATTTCTCTGTCGACTCTTTTTTAGCCCTACCCTCACAACTCACAATACCTCCGATTCCACCCTACCCCCTGTACAACAATCCACTACAACCCTATTGCCTCCCATCACCAGCTCCACCACCATTACACAGTTCTTTCCTACCAGTCGATGCATCTCCACAAAACAAAAAGAGGAATAGACCCAGAGGATCTCGAGGCGGAGTAAGAAAACCAAAACCCAAAAAGAAAAAAATCCTCCACCAAAGACCTAATCGCTCACACCTCAGCTGAAAATAAAATTTTCAATCTATCCAGCCACATACTCACCCCTGATGAGACTAAACTCCTCAGCAAGGGCCTAGCTTTCTGCCCCACAGCCCAACCAAATGGGTTCTAGTTATTCCTGGATCTCAAAAGATTCATTAGACAACTTACATTAATTTGACACTTCTCCATCACTGCTTCTTCAGCAATTCCTCAGTCCACTAACATCAACCCTACTCCGTTACCCATTCCAGTTGAAGTACACACATTGTCGAATTTTAATCCAACATTTCATAGAGGTCCGGCAATAGAGACATTTTTTTCATTAGTGAACGATGATTTCTGTAGACTAGAAATTACCCACAAAACCCCAGACAATCTATCCCCAGCTGAGTTTAAAGCCCTGAAAAACCTCAGAGAAAACACCGATATAATAATACACCCAGCTGAAAAAGGAGCCAACCGACTCCTAAACGATAAAGAATTCTATGAGAATCTTGACATCAACCCCTTATCTACATATGTCTCGGAATACAGAACCCTTATCAATTTAGCTGCTGGTAACGGCCTTCTAAGCAAA
Source organism: Leptodactylus fallax (assembly GCA_947044405.1). Classification (NCBI taxonomy): domain Eukaryota; kingdom Metazoa; phylum Chordata; class Amphibia; order Anura; family Leptodactylidae; genus Leptodactylus; species Leptodactylus fallax. The sequence continues at coordinate 1,773,710 of CAMRHE010000156.1, forward strand.
AAAGAAAAAATATTCTTACAAGTTATTGAACCCCTTCTTCTGTTTTTTTATCATCTCCCCAAAATACACAAATCCCTCATTCATCCGCTAGGTCGCCCCATCATTTCAGGCATTGGATCTCTCACCAGTAATCTCTCACATTTTATTGACTTACACCTGCAAAAACTGGTTCTGGAACTTCCATCGTACCTCAAAGATTCAACCCAACTAATCAATCATCTACAGACTATTAATGACAGGGAAGCAACAAAAACCCTTTGGGCTCTACTAACAGCTGACATATCAGCCCTGTATTCTAACATCCCCCACTCCCATGGGCTATCAGCAATTAACCATTTTCTCTCAGGTAATCTATTAATGCCAACACAACAAAGAAATTTCATTTTACAAGGAATCCAGTTTATACTGGAACGCAATATTTTTTCATTCCAAAACAATATTTTCTGCCAAACAAAGGGTTGTGCCATGGGCACGAGATTCACACCATCTTATGCAAACCTGTTCATGGGTCTGTTTGAAAACACACACATTCAACCCCCAGGAAACACCAATAAACACATAATTTTCTACAAAAGATACATTGATGACCTGTTCTTTGTATGGGACGGCGATGAATCATCAGCCTCCAATTTTATTGCATACCTCAATAATAATGATGTGGAGTTATCTTTCACCTATCATTACTCCAAGACTAAGATTGAATTCCTTGACCTTTTATTATCTAAAACCACGGGTGACATTTTCTCCACTGAAACATATTTTAAATCAGTAGATGTTAACAGTTATTTGGACTATCGTAGTGCTCACTAGATACCATGGCTCAACAATATCCCATTTAATCAATTCAAAAGAATTCAAAAGAACTGCAATGATAATGACACTTTTAAAACCCAATCCCTAATATTGAAACGTAGGTTCATGGATAAACATTACCCCAAGTCGGTTATACAAAATACATTGGACAGAACCTCAATACAGGCCTCCTGCTTGATGGAAAAGAACCCCCCCCCCCCACTAAACAAGATATTTCAACCCTCCCTAATAACCAGAAATCAAACTTTATAACAACTTACAATTCCAGCCACAAGAAAATACGTTCCATAGTAGCACATCACTGGGATATCCTCCTCAGTGATTAACACCTCATTCAATACCTCCCCAAACGACCCACACTTACTTTTCGCAGGGCTATCACCCTCCGAAATTTGTTAGCACCCTGTCGAATCCGTACAGGCGTGAATAAAATTAGGGACGCCTTATAACTAACAAAAGGAGTGTTCAGATGCGGACACCCAAGGTGTGCCTGTTGTTTAAATGCCAAACACCGACAAACAACCAATATATCTAGAACAACTAATGAACAATTTCCCATTAACTCTTTTCTTAACTGTAATTCTAACGATCTGATCTACGTTTTAGAATGTCCATGCAAACTTCAATTTGTTGGACGTACTATTCAACCTCTTCACAAACGTACCAATAATCACCGTTCGAAAGTTAATAAAGGATTTGAGAAACATAATTTTTCCCTACTTTGTTCCATAAAACACCAACAAAATTTTAAAAACATTTCTATTATCCCCATTGAACAGATCCCCATCACCTCTTCCAACCGTTTTCTACAGCTCAGACAACGTGAATCTTTTTGGATTTACAAACTCAGAACCCTCACTCCTAATGGCCTCAGTGATACAGTAGAATCCAATTTCTAATCCTTCTCCACTAAGCTTTCATTTATCATCCATTTTACCCCTCTCCCTCTGAACCTTTCTATTAGCGCCCTGTTATACATTACAGTTACATCCCATTTCCTTCTCCACCCCTTTATTCACTGCTATCCATTTACCAATTAGATTATTATCATCACCATAATATGTCTGTATTTTTATCATATGCCCAATAACACCATCTTCCATATCAGTATTATTATCATCATAATTCTATTGTATTTCCCACTCATAATTCCCTCCCCTTTCTACTTCAACCACTTATACATCATACCTCAGTAATCCTCAGTCTGTTTTCCAATCTCACTACTCATTAGATCCCGTTTTCTCTGCACACATTGCTATAGACCCAGCAACCAAATTGCGCATGAGCGTATCTTTGCATTATAGCCGACTCAATACTCATCTATAGCACGCACCACGCCTGCGCTAATCTATTTGAAAGGTCTTCTGTCATTTCCCTGCTTGGCTCCCGCTCTCCCCTCCCTCCCAACCTTACTGAGCAGGCTTCAGCGTCCTGCACGATGTCCACACTGTTAGAGCCCTATTTAAACAGCTGGTATCACCAGAGACACACACAGTATGCTCTCTCTGTGATCCAGCTTGGTAAGTTTTGATGTTTACCATCTTTTGGACTAATATTATTATTATGCTAATTAACGTCACTTTCATCTGTGTTCTGGCATCAGTTTGTTGGTCTATGACCTTTTATTTATTTATTTATTCATTTATTCATCTATCTGAGCATGTGTAATAAGTTCAATTTGGTCCACATTGCCTAACAAAGATTATATCCCTTTTGCATATTCACCATTATATACACCCAGGATATAGTCAGGAATGTTTACATGACCCCTCTATATATCCACTATATTCTATTCTTATTGGCTACATCAATATACACACGTGGACAAAATTGTTGGTACCCCTCGTTTAATGAAAGAAAAACCACCAATGGTCACAGAAATAACTTGAATCTGACAAAAGTAATTTGCCAAACTACATGTTGACAAGCCACAAAGCTTCTGGGAGAATGTCCTATGGACAGATGAGAAAAAAAATCGAAATTTTTGGCAAGGCACATCAGCTCTATGTTCACAGACGGAAAAATGAAGCATATCTTGAAAAGAACACTGTCCCTACTGTGAAACATGGAGGAGGCTCTGTTATGTTCTGGGGCTGCTTTGCTGCATCTGGCACAGGGTGTCTTGAATCTGTGCAGGGTACAATGAAATCTCAAGACTATCAAGGGATTCTAGAGAGAAATGTGCTGCCCAGTGTCAGAAAGCTTGGTCTCAGTCGCAGGTCATGGGTCTTGCAACAAGATAATGCAAAACACACAGCTAAAAACACCCAAGAATGGCTAAGAGGAAAACATTGGACTATTCTGAAGTGGCCTTTTATGAGCCATTATTTGCCGGAAACTCTCTTATTCTATTTAATTATTTATTAGTATGTCTTTATTATCATCTTTGTCTATTACATTGTCTATTTGTCACATTTGTCTATTATTACCATTTAGTTGGCCTGACAAAGACGTCGCTACGAAGTCGAAACGCGTTGTCATACCAAAATTATCACTAAGTGGAGTCTATTTGTAAATAAAAAAATCCTTTGATTTTTACATCCTCGGCTCCCATATTTGACTGATTCAAACAGTGCTCACCCATACCCTGTTTTTTACCTTTCTTACTCCTTAAGGGGTTAAAGAGGTTTTCTGGGCAAGAAAAATATTTTTAAAATAGAGCGGGTCAAGATAAAAAAAAAAAAAAAATCCCTTCCAGCGACGACCAACCTTCTGCTGGGATGTCTTCCCGAAGTGAAACTGCTCACCGGCCTCAGTGGTTACGTGCATTGGAAAATTCCTCCAGAAAACAATAATGGACTGGCAGGACCAAACTGCGCTGGGAGGCATCGAGGACTGGTGAGTATGATTTTTTTTTTTCACTTCCCCCCGCATTTTTTAAAATATAACATTTTTGTCTGGTGAACCCCTTAAATATTATTAGTTAGTAGATATTACATAAACTGTTACTGTATATTTGATGAAGTTACAAACAAAAATTAGGTATATGTATGAAATAAGTGATAGAAACAAGCAACTAATTTGAAGGTCCCTGTGCAATAACAGTGTAGACCTACTCTTGACAACATTCTTGCAACTAGTATCTTCTCATATTTCCAAAAAAATATTAATTGGCATTGATATATATGATAGGTACATTTGCTTTCTCTATAAATGGCTGACATGGTTGATGCAGTATCTGTGTAATCAGAGTCCAGTAGAGAGAGGAAATAGGGGGAGGAGATAAGGAAAGGACAATACTAGTGATTTTGAAGTACCCTGTGGCAAAGTGGACCCTTACTCTCTTCTGCACCAGTGTGCAGCTAAACAGTATGTACAGACTGTATGTCCTTCCTGAACTGATAAGTATGGTAAGTGTTACAGCTGTGCAAAAATAAATGTTTTTTTGTATATTAGTGAATCTTTGTAGCGTACCATATTTAGAAAAAAAATAAAAATTTAGGCCAATAGTATCAAGCTTCTCAGAGATCATCATATAAATGTCCTTCCCCGATCAAATTAATAATTTCCCACAATGGTACAATTTTCTGGTCTCTGCTACAAAAAAGCAGCTTGCTTGTGAGATTTCACCTGCTACCACAGCTTTTTCTGCAACAAAGAGGGTATCACCATCCCATGTTACCATGTAATGGTCTACAGCAGGGGTAGGCAACCTTTTTTGTTCGGTGTGCCGATTTCGATTAAAAAAAATCAAAGTTGAGGTACTTGGAGTGCCGGTCTATAATTGTAAGTCTGACGACCCCTGCATACGGTATTATGTCCCATAGCGGCCCCTGCACACAGTATTATGTCCCATAGCAGCCCCTGCACACAGTATTATGACCCATTTCGGCCCCTGTACACGATATTATGCCCCATAGCGGCCCCTGCACATGGTATTATGCCCCATAGCGGACCCTGCACACGGTATTATGCCCCATAACGGCCCCTGCACACGGTATTATGCCCCGGTGCCCCTGCACACAGTATTATCCTCCATAGCGGCCGCTGCACACAGTATTATCCTCCATAGTGGCCCCTGCACACAGTATTATCCTCCATAGTGGCCCCTGCACACAATATTATCCTCCATAGTGACCCCTGCACACAGTATTATCCTCCATAGTGGCCCCTGCACACAGTATTATCCTCCATAGTGGCCCCTGCACACGGTATTATTCCCCATAGTGGCCCTGCACACAGTATTATGTCCCATAGTGGCCCCAGCACACAGTATTATCCTCCATAGTGGCCCCTGCACACAGTATATGTCCCATAGCGGCCCCTGCACATGGTATAATATTCTAATATTACAATTGTCACCACTCACTAGCTATTATTATCCTGTGGGGTCTCTTCAGACCCCAGAGTATAATAAGTGGAGGGCCAAGAGAGATGACAAACATAAAAAACAATGTTACTCACCTTTTCCTGCGCTCCGCAGCCGCTGTGTTCTCTTCGGGCGCTTCTGCCAGTTATTAGTGACCGCTGATTTGGTCTCAAGGGTCACGTCGCGTCATTATGCGTAATAAGGTCGGACGTGACCCCTAAGGCCCTGTCAGTGGTCTCTTACGTCAGGCAGAAGCGCCCGAAGAGCACAGAGCGGCTGCAGATCCAGGTAAGGTGAGTTAACATTGTTTTTTATGTTTGATCATCTCCCCGGGGGCTCCGCTTATTATACTCGGTGGTCTGAAGAGACCCCACAGGATAATAATAGCAGTTTCGTTTCGGTCGTGTTTGGTCCGATCGAAACTACTAGGTGAGGACTCACGTGCCAGGGAAATATGCCTCGCGTCTTGGCACGCATGCCGGGGGTTGCCGACCCCTGGTCTATAGTCTCCCGTGCCACAAATCAAGCTACCTGACATTTTCTTTTCATCTCTATGCAGGTGGTGATGCATGGTTTTGTGTACCAATTGCTACTAGGCTGACAGGCCCTTTCTACCAAGTTTACCTGGTTCCCACCTGAACCTTCCTTACACTCTTTACATGTTTTGCATATGTTACTTTGTTTTTGTTCCCTTTGCTGTAGATATGGTTCTAACCTCAAAATAGTGTGGTGGGCATACTGATTCACAGCAACCTCTGTAATATTTTATTATGGTATTTATTGTTGCCTATTTAAATCTTAAGGGGTTAAATTCCCCTTTTAAAAGATTGCTCATGTGGAGGGAGGAGCACAGCCTTAATGCAGATATTCTCTGCCTACAAGACACCCATTTGAATTTTGGGGATGTGTGCTGCTTTAAACACAAGCAATACCCTGTTATATTTTCTGCTGCCACTTTAAGAAAACAAGAAGGAATTGCAATTGCTATACTAATATGCTATATTCAAAAGGAAATATATAATGAGGAGGGCTGATATATTGTTTTGTTGTGTACTCTCAATAATGCTCCTTATACAATAGTGTCTGCATATGCTCCTAATGTTAGACTCACAGTCTCAGCTCCTTCCACTTTGCCCAGGTCTTAAGGAAACGGGCATGTGTCCTGGATTTCCAGCTTGACAATTCTTCGAAGCGTGAGATCTGATTAACTTTTTCCACCCATTCCATTTATGATGGGGGATCCGTACTTAGCCATTTGCGAGGAATAAGTGAATTGGCAGCTGATAGAAGGAGCGAGATAAGGTTATTTCTCGATGGACTATAGTAAGATTCATTTTTTTTTTTAATAGACTGTTACCCGCTGGATTAACCCCTATTTAGTTACTGATCCCTGCTCCTGCTCACAACCGCCTGTGCTTCCCCTTCTGCGTCCCATATTATATCACTGGGGACGCCCGGAGCGCAAAAGGGGAAGCGGAGGCGGCTGTGAGCAGGACGGGGATCGGTAAGTAAGGCCACGGGCCGCAAACCCCACAAACACTGCTATCATTATACTCTGGGGTCTTTTCAGATCCTAGAGTATAATGATCGAAGGCCCAGGGGAGGTGAAAAACATAAAAACCAATGTTACTTACCTCTCCTGCACTCCAACAGTTCTCCGGCCTCTTTGGTGACGTCCCAGACGTCACAAGGGCCAGGCTTGTGTCATTATGTGTTGGTCGCGATGCCAGCCTGGCTCACGTAATGTCTGGTCCAATGTTGAAGAGGGCCAAAAGTAGCGGGCAGTTCGCCAGAGCCAGGGAGAGGTAAGTAACATTGTTTTTTTATGTTTGTATCCTCCCCCTGGTCTCCAATCAGAAATAGAATATAATAATTGTTCATGGGTGGTCCACAATGGTGCATAATACTGTATGAAGGGGCCACTATGGGGCATAATACTGTGTGAAGGTGCCACTATGGGGCATAATAGTGTGTGCAGGAGCCACTATGGGGCATAATAGTGTGTGCAGGGACACTATGCGGCATAATACTGTATGCAGGGGCCACTATGGTGCGTAATAGTGTGCAAGGGCCACTATGGAGCATAATAGTGTGTGCAGGGGCCACTATGGCACATAATAGTGCGTGCAGGGGACACTATGGCGCGTAATGGTGTGTGCAGGGGCCACTATGGGGCATAATTGTGTGTGCAGGAATGTGGTTTGTGCAAGGGAGGGGCCATGTAAATTGTTCGCCTTGGGGTCCAGGAATTCCTAGTTACGCCACTGTGTTAGACAACACAAATTCCTCACCAAAATGATGGCCAAAGTCACCCAGGTAAAACAGAGCTCTATTGTCATGGCTGGTGATTTTAATTAGAGATGAGCAAATCAAAGCTGCAGAAGTGGAATTCGATCCGAATTTCAGGAAATCTTCAATTCACCTCGATTCCGGATTTCCTCACGCTTCGATGCATCGAGTCGCATTTTTTAATAAAATGGCTGCTGCACATGTTAGGACAAGGGGCAAGGAAATCTGGGAACGCGGGATCACCCACAATGCCAAGCATGCAGCTAATAAGAAGCCAGACGGCCCTGTGTTGTCACAGCCCTACAAAAACCCTCGGTCATTTTAGGTTTAGTCATTTCACATCGCTCTTACTGCAGGGACAGACATCAGCAGGAGCTAGGGAAAGACTTAGAAAGAGAGAGAAGTTCAGTGAAAGAGGATTACAATTGTAGGGAAAGTATAGGGAGGATGTAAGGGTCTTGCCAACCGTAGCAACCCTGACACTACTGCAGCGGTCTGGGAGGAAGGACAGAGACAAGTGAGCCCTAATCTCACCCCAGCTACTGTCCCTTCCTATTGCCTCAGTTACCCTAAACGGCAAAAGGACAACTAGAAGACAAGCCCTATACTGGGTAAGTGACACAGAGAACAGGACAAGACAAAACAAACGACAAAAGAGAGGTCAGGAAGCCAAGGGGTCGGTAACAAACGAGCAATGCAGTACAAAGTCAAAATCCAAGAGAATAGTCAAAAGGCAAGCCAAAGGGTCAGAGAATAAGGAAAAAAAGTAGCAAGGAATATAATAAAGAGAGCAGGCAAACACAAGTGCAATAACCAGCAACTTGCTGAGAAAGTGACATCCTGTATATAGAAAGTCTGGGCCCAGCCCCAGAACTGATAGGTAGACAGGCTGTCAATCACACAGGCCACGAAGAGATTAACTCTATGCAGTCCAAAGAGAAACAATGCTCAGAACACGGGTGTGGCTTTACACAGCAAGGGAACTAGGACCATGTTCAGACTGAGCAACAAGAAACCTACGCAAGGAATCAAACTGAACACGCCTCCTTCGCCACAGCGTGCGAGCGGAGGGTGGCGCAGAGACCCGAATTGGCAGGAATTACAGGGAATTGAAAGAACAATTTGGGGTGGTTGCAGCGTCATTAACAGCATGAATTTTAATACACATTGCAGCACTCACTGCCGTTATACTGCTGCTCATTACTCATACCTGTGTCTTCAAGGTGGAACACAACAAGCCTTATCAAAGAGCAGTACAGCAAAAAACTGTGAATTATCATCCACTAATATCTGCAGTTATCTGTTCTAACGCCTTTTTCAAGGCGTTTATTATAAGGGGCTTATTCACTGTTCTTTCAAAGAATAACATTACAAGCCATTTGTCAGTACTACTGTGCCAAAGAAAATTCTTATACAGTTATCTCTGCAGTCATCTGTTCTAACGCCTTTTTCAAGGCATTTATTAGTATGGAAACAAATAAGGGGCATATTCGCCATTTTGTTCCCAGTATAAAATTACAGGCCATTTCTCAATACAGTAGTGGCAAAAATCAATAATTCTTAGCCACTAATCTCTTCAGTTAACTGCCATTCTAACACTTATTTAAAGGTGTTTATTAGTGGGGAAACAAATAAGGGGCATATTCACCGTTCTGTTCCAAGTATAAAATTAGAGGCCATTTTGCAGTACAGTACTGCCAAAAAATCATAATTCTTATCCAGTAATCTCTGCCTTTATCACGCTTTTTTTAAAGGTGTTCATTAGTGGGGAAAGAAATACGGGGCATATTCAATGTTCTCTTCAAAGTAGAAAATTACAGGCCTTTTTGCCCTGGATTTATTTCCTTTGCAATTACGTTTTTTCATCTAACAGTATGTCAGAAAGAGAAGCAACAGGCCATGCACAGGGGAGGGCCACAGGCCTAAATGTTTCTGGCGCAGGCATAGGTCACAGCAGAGTAATGGGGCTTGGCAGCAGGGGTCACTTACAGAGGCCTGAGCTCCCAGTGTCAGCTAGCAGTTGTGTCTTGACCAGCAACCCAACGGTTGTAGAATGATTGACTCGGTCATCCACTTCATTCCAAGTCACATCAGACACCCCCGACCAAGAGTCAGTGGGTTCGTCAGACACAACCCTTATTTGGCATGGCTTGGGAGCAGGCCCTGTACCCCCAGGAGTCCTGAACCTGCCTCTGTCCTTTTCTGTTCCCTCAGTTAGAGAAGTACTCTATTCTGTGGGCTCAGATCCACTATACAGTGAGGAGGAGCTACTACAGGACAGTCAGCAGCTAGTGCCCAGCCAAGATCTGTAGGAGACATCCGCCGATTCCTCTGGTAGGCAGGCAAGTAGTGATGAGGAGAGTGGCATGAAGTGATCAGGCTCCTGGTTCAGAGACCATTGAGGAGGACATCAGTGACCTGCAGACATTGGTGGATGACAATGTAGCCGATCGCAAATGGGAGCCGAGTGACGAAGGGGCTTCGTTATCGGGAGAAGAGGGTGGCAGCTTGCGAATGAGGCAGTGGTGGAGTCAGCAGGGTTGCAGCAGTGGGAGGTCAGGATCCACACGTGCCCTGGGTAGACAACCCATTTCGCAGCAGCCTACCTGCCCGGAAAGCAGTGGTGCAGGGGTTCACGGAGGCAGTGGCGGTAGCAGTCAGTTATTGCGGAGTGTTGGGGGTAAAATCACCTACTCGGAGGTGTGGCAGTTTTTTGTTAAGCTGCTGGGGGAGGTGAACATGGCCATATGTTCAATCTGTGGGCAGAAGGTGAAACGTGACCAGGGTGCCAATGTTGGCACCACAGCCCTGTGTCAACATATGCAGTGTCACCATAAAGTGGCCTGGGAGAGCTGTGGCTCCAATGTGGTGGTCCAGCCTGGCGCAGAAACCGTTGCATCACCCAGTGGCACGCACCCCATTTCAGGCAGTCAAGACTCCACCACCTCAGCCGAAGGAAGCTGTGTGTCCTTCCCATCATCTGCTGGTCGTGATGCTCCTGCTCCTCCTAGTCAGTCATTGCGTCAGCAATCGATAAGAAAATCTATATCTAAGAGACAGCAGTATGCGTGCACTCATCCAACGGTGCAGAAGCTGAATGTGCTTCGGTCACAGTTGCTGGTGCTGCAGTCACTCCCTTTCCAATTGGTGCACCTTTGAGAGAACTGATGGCTTGTGCCGACCCGAGGTGGAGAGTCCCAAGCCGTCATTTCTTTGCCAAGAAGGCAGTACCAGCCCTGCACAAATATGTAGAACAGAAGGTGGGCCAGTTCTTGAGCCTGTTGGTGTGTGCCAAAGTGCACGGCAGCGCCGACTTGTGGAGCTGTAACTATGGTCAAGGACAATATATGTCATTTACACCCCACTGGGTCACTGTATGTCCTCCTCATGCTGCTGCCACTGAGTCACTGTATGGCCTCCTCATGCTGCTTCCACTGGGTCACTCTGTGTCCTCATCATGCTGCTGCCACTGGGTCACTGTATGGCTTCCTTATGCTGCTGCCACTGGGTCACTGTATGGCCTCCTCATTCTGCTGTCACTGGGTCACTCTATGTCCTCCTCATGCTGCTGCCACTGGGTCACTGGATGGCCTCCTCATTCTGCTGCCACTGGGTCACTGTATGTCCTCCTCATGCTGCTGCCACTGAGTAACTGTATGTCCTCCTCATGCTGCTGCCACTGCTGGGTCACTGTATGGCCTCTTCATGCTGCTGCCACTGGGACACTGTATGTCCTCCTCATGCTGCTGCCATTGGGTCACTGTATATCCTCCTCATGACAATGCCACTGGGTCAATGTATGGCCTCCTCATGCTGCTGCCACATGGTCACTGTATGGCCTCCTCATGCTGCTGCCACTGGGTCACTCTATGTCCTCCTCATGCTGCTGCCACTGGGTCACTGTATGTCCTCCTCATGCTTCTGCCACTGCTGGGTCACTGTATGGCCTCTTCATGCTGCTGCCACTGAGTAACTGTATGGCCTCCTCATGCTGCTGCCATTGGGTCACTCTGTGTCCTCATCATGCTGCTGCCACAGGGTCACTGTATGGCCTCCTCATTCTGCTGCCACTGGGTCACTCTATGTCCTCCTCATGCTGCTGCCACTGGGTCACTCTATGTCCTCCTCATGCTGCTGCCACTAGGTCACTCTATGTCCTCCTCATGCTGCTGCCACTGGGTCACTGTATGTCCTCCTCATGCTGCTGCCACTGGGTCACTGTATATCCTCCTCATGACACTGCCACTGGGTCACTGTATGTCCAACTCATGCTGCTGCCACTGCTGGGTCACTGTATAGCCTCCTCATGCTGCTGCCACTGAGTCACTGTATGGCCTTCTCATGCTGCTGCCACTGGGTCACTGTATGTCCTCCCATGCCACTGCCACTGGGTCACTGTATGGCCTCCTTATGCTGCTGCCACTGGGTCACTGGATGGCCTCCTCATTCTGCTGCCACTGGGTCACTCTGTGTCATCATGCTGCTGCCACTGGGTCACTGTATGGCCTCCTTATGCTGCTGCCACTGGGTCACTGTATGTCCTCCTCATGCTGCTGCCACTGGGTCACTGTATGGCCTCCTCATGCTGCTGCCACTGGGTCAATGTATGGCCTCCTCATGCTGCTGCCACTGGGTCACTCTGTGTCCTCATCATGCTGCTGCCACTGGGTCACTGTATGGCCTCCTCATGCTGCTGTCACTGGGTCACTCTATGTCCTCATCATGCTGCTGCCACTGGGTCACTGTATGGCCTCCTCATGCTGCTGCCACTGGGTCACTGTATGTCCTCCTCATGCCACTGCCACTGGGTCACTGTATGGCCTCCTCATGCTGCTGTCACTGGGTCACTGTATGGCCTCCTCATGCTGCTGCCACTGGGTCACTGTATGGCCTCCTCATGCTGCTGCCACTGGGTCACTGTATGTCCTCCTCATGCTGCTGCCACTGGGTCACTGTATGTCCTCCTCATGCCACTGCCACTGGGTCACTGTATGGAATCCTCATGCTGCTGTCACATGGTCACTGTATGTCCTCCTCATGCTGCTGCCACTGGGTCACTGTATGGCCTCCTCATGCTTCTGCCACTGGGTCACTCTGTGTCCTCATCATGCTGCTGCCACTGGGTCACTGTATGGCCTCCTCATGCTGCTGCCACTGGGTCACTATATGGCCTCCTCATGCTGCTGCCACCGGGTCACTGTATCCCCTCCTTATGCCACTGCCACAGGGTCACTGTATGGCCTCCTCATGCTGCTGCCACCGCCTCACTGTATGCCCTCCTCATGCCGCTGCCAGTGGGTCACTCTGAGTCCTCATCATGCTGCTGCCACTGGATCATGGTATGGCCTCCTCATGCTGCTGCCACTGGGTCACTGTATGTCCTCCTCATGCTGCTGCCACTGGGTCAATGTATGGCCTCCTCATGCTGCTGTCACTGGGTCACTCTGTGTCCTCATCATGCTGCTGCCACAGGGTCACTGTTTGGCTTCCTCATGCTGCTGCCACTGGGTCAATGTATGGCCTCCTCATGCTGTTGCCACTGGGTTACTGTATGTCCTCCTCATGCTGTTGCCACTGGGTTACTGTATGTCCTCCTCATGCTGCTGCCACTGCTGGGTCACTGTAAGGCCTCTTCATGCTGCTGTCACTGGGTCACTCTATGGACTCCTCATGCTGCTGCCACATGGTCACTGTATGTCCTCCTCATGCTGCTGCCACATGGTCACTGTATGGCCTCCTCATGCTGCTCCCACTGGGTCACTGTATGGCCTTCTCATGCTGCTGCCACTCAGTCACTGTATGGCCTCCTCATGCTGCTGCCACTGGGTCACTGTATGGCCTCCTCATGCTGCTGCCACCGGGTCACTGTATCCCCTCCTTATGCCGCTGCCACAGGGTCACTGTATGGCCTCCTCATGCTGCTGCCACCGGCTCACTGTATGCCCTTCTCATGCCGCTGCCATTGGGTCACTGTATGGCCTTCTCATGCTTCTGCCACAGGGTCACTGTATGGCCTCCTTATGCTGCTGCCACTGGATCACGGTATGGCCTCCTCATGCTGCTGCCACTGGGTCACTGTATGTCCTCCTCATGCTGCTGCCACTGGGTTACTGTATGGCCTCCTCATGCTGCTGCCAATGGGTCACTCTGTGTCCTCATCATGCTGCTGCCACAGGGTCACTGTATGGCTTTCTCATGCTGCCACTGGGTCAATGTATGGCCTCCTCATGCTGCTGCCACTGGGTCACGGTATGGCCTCCTCATGCTGCTGTCACTGGGTCACTGTATGTCCTCCTCATGCTGCTGCCACTGGGTTACTGTTTGGCCTCCTCATGCTGCTGCCAATGGGTCACTCTGTGTCCTCATCATGCTGCTGCCACATGGTCACTGTATGGCTTTCTCATGCTGCTGCCACTGGGTCAATGTATGGCCTCCTCATGCTGCTGCCACTGGGTCACTCTGTGTCCTCATCATGCTGCTTCCACTGGGTCACTGTATGGCCTCCTTATGCTGCTGCCACTGGATCATGGTATGGCCTCCTCATGCAGCTGCCACTGGGTCACTGTATGTCCTCCTCATGCTGCTGCCACTGCGTCACTGTATAGCCTCTTCATGCTGCTGCCACTGTGTCACTGTATGTCCTCCTCATGCTGCTGCCACTGCTGGGTCACTGTATAGCCTCTTGATGCTGCCACAGGGTCACTGTATGGCCTCCTCATGCTGCTGCCACTGGATCACGGTATGGCGTCCTCATGCTGCTGCCACTGGGTCACTGTATGTCCTCCTCATGCTGCTGCCACTGGGTTACTGTATGTCCTCCTCATGCTGCTGCCACTGGGTCACTCTGTGTCCTCATCATGCTGCTGCACAGGGTCACTGTATGGCTTTCTCATGCTGCTGCCACTGGGTCAATGTATGGCCTCCTGATGCTGCTGCCACTGGGTCACTCTGTGTCCTCATCATGCTGCTTCCACTGGGTCACTGTATGGCCTCCTTATGCTGCTGCCACTGGATCATGGTATGGCCTCCTCATGCTGCTGCCACTTGGTCACTGTATGTCCTCCTCATGCTGCTGCCACTGCGTCACTGTATAGCCTCTTCATGCTGCTGCCACTGGGTCACTGTATGTCCTCCTCATGCTGCTGCCACTGCTGGATCACTGTATAGCCTCTTCATGCTGCTGCCACTGAGTCACTGTATGGCCTCCTCATGCTGCTGCCACTGGGTCACTGTATGGCCTCCTCATGCTGCTGCCACTGGGTCACTGTATGTTCTCCTCATGCTGCTGCCACTGGTCATTGTATGGCCTCCTCATGCTGCTGCCACTGGGTCACTGTATGGCCTCCTCATGTTGCTGCCACTGGGTCACTGTATGGCCTCCTCATGCTGCTGCCACTGGGTCACTGTATGTCCTCCTCATGCTGCTGCCACTGCTGGATCACTGTATAGCCTCTTCATGCTGCTGCCACTGAGTCACTGTATGGCCTCCTCATGCTGCGGCCACTGGGTCACTGTATGGCCTCCTCATGCTGCTGCCACTGGGTCACTGTATGTTCTCCTCATGCTGCTGCCACTGGTCATTGTATGGCCTCCTCATGCTGCTGCCACTGGGTCACTGTATGGCCTCCTCATGTTGCTGCCGCTGGGTCACTGTATGGCCTCCTCATGCTGCTGCCACTGGGTCACTGTATGTTCTCCTCATGCTGCTGCCACTGGTCATTGTATGGCCTCCTCATGCTGCTGCCACTGGGTCACTGTATGGCCTCCTCATGTTGCTGCCGCTGGGTCACTGTATGGCCTCCTCATGCTGCTGCCACCTCCACATTATGTCGCCTTGCCACTCTCTGGCCTCCTCATGCTGCTGCCAACTCCACATTATGTCGTCTTGCAACTCTGTAGACATCTATGTGGAATCAACAGACGACGGTGTAAAAGGAATGTGCTCTTTCACGCTAGAGTAGGATGTTGGGCCTCTGCTCGGTTCTTTATACCTGGCACTAACATGGACCTGTAAGGCTGAGTTCACACTTGAGTAGGTTGGTCAGTTTTGGCCCCATAACTGGCCAAATTAGTGAAGTGTGCAGTGTTTCTAAGAGCAATGCCTGTCCTGTGCGTGTCATACTGACTCACAGTATTGTTTCACTACCACAGTAGGCTCCCTATGCGTATTACTGCAAGGCAGAGTGTTCTACATCACTATATAGGCTCTCTGATGCCAGGAAATAGGTGTTTTTAATGCTATTCGCCGCAAATTAATCCAGATCGAAGCAAATTTTTTGGGAAATTCGAATCGAACTGCAGAATCGAACTTTTAAGAAATTCGCTCATCTCTAATTTTAATAGCAGTTTCTGGCAGTCCATGGATTCTACCTCTCCTAAAACAACTCACAAACAGACCCCACTGGCATTTTCCCTGCATAGGTTTAGTCTATTTCATATTTGGCATATACACCACTCTTGGGAGTCAGATTTTACTTTCTTCTCACACCCACATAAAACATATACAAGAATTGATCTATTCTTTATTTATAAACAACTCATCTCAAGAGCCCAATCTTTCTCTATCGTTTAGATAACGTTGTCTGATAACCATGCCCTGATAACGTAAAATATACAGGAACATTTTAGTAAGCCTCCTGACTCTGAAGACTGAATGACTTCATTTTATACCACCCCCAGTATAGTCAACACACTACACAAACACCTGATGAATATTTTTCTCTTAACGAAAAGTGAATGATGCAACTGTCTGGTGTGCCCATAAGGCTACAATGCAAGGATAGTTGATCACACAGTCATCTCAGTCACATAAAAATAGGACTCAGTTGGAACTTACTTTTTGAACTCAACTGTGTGATTTACATGGACAAAACAAACATGCCTATTCCCCATACAGGGTGACTGAAATCACTAACATATCCAATCAGCTCCATGAGCTTCAAGTGTATAAATATGACATGGCTCTGTGTAAGCTTTCTTACTATTGGTTTGGAAATAAGCCCAGTGCCCTGTTGGCTAAACACAAGCCATCAAAATGAGAATCATCTTCTTGTACTATAAACATAATAATAGGATTTGAGATTTCACAGGTATGGCTGATACAATGTCGGAATATTACTCTGTTATATAAGCTATTGAATGACCAGTCTACTGTACAACCAAAACTTAGTGATATCCAGGCATTTTTAGACAATTTAGATTTGCCCTCATTATCCCTTACTCAAACTCTTTCTCGAATATTCATTCTAAAGGAAGTTCCCCATGTTATTTCCACCCTACAAAGCAATAAATACCCAGTCCCTGATGGACTGGCTGATGCCTATTATAAATCTTACCAACAAACTCAGAGCACTGTTTTGCTTAGAACATTTAACCATGTTCTCCAGGTTGGTACTTTCCCTTCTGAGATGCTCCAAGCCCTCAATGTAACTTTGCGAAAATCAGGGAAACCCTCAGAAACTCCTTCCAATTTTAGACCCATTTCATTGCACAATACCAACTTAAAGTTGTATGCCAAACTCCTAGCCCTTCGATTATGCATAGTACTCCCACACTTGATAGGGAAGGACCAAGTAGGTTTTGTTAAGGGTTGACAGACCTTAGATGGGACCCATAGATTTATTGACATTTTATTAAATGTCAGACCGGGAAACACTTTGTGTTCCTCGCTCCGAATGCGACCATGTCCATTGGGGTTACCTGAAAGAGGTGCTTTGTAAATTCGGTATATGCTTGAGTTTTCTGACTGCAATTATGGTATTGTATACCCCTCAGCACAGGTCTATATGTCTGGTACTCTTTCTCTCTCAGACATTCCATATTACTAAAGGAACTCCAGTGTCCCCTTTCCCCTTTTGTACTGTTAATGGACCATTCGCACAAGCAGTCCGTTCTTCTAAGAGTATCACAGGTATCACGCTTGGCAAGACCGAACACCAAATTGGTCTATTTGCAATTATGCTGTCTTGTGTTTATCATTCCCTAAACTTCTTTAGAGTCTCGTACTGAACTAATTTGCCAATGTGGAACCATTAGCTATTACAACGTAAAATCTTCTAAGTCCCTAATATTGGATCTAGGCATTTTCCTAGATCTTAAAGATAAATTACAGAGCCAGTTTCCCTATAACTGGACCTCGGAAGAATTACCCTTTAAAAAAAATTTACCATGCAAACTTTTTTAAACAATTATGCTCTATTTATAAACAACTCCAAACCTTCTAGAAATTTCCCATATCCCAGATAAGAAGCTTCTCACTAGTTAAAATGTTGATTCTCCCTAAGATTTTG
Organism: Leptodactylus fallax; assembly: GCA_947044405.1. Lineage (NCBI taxonomy): Eukaryota > Metazoa > Chordata > Amphibia > Anura > Leptodactylidae > Leptodactylus > Leptodactylus fallax. Next base: position 1,791,410 of record CAMRHE010000156.1, read on the forward strand.
TATAATTTCCATAATATTCCCATCTGTCTCCCTAAATCTTACCTTCTGCAACTTCAAAAATTAATCAAAAGCTTTATATGGAAATACCAGAACGCCAGAATCAAATACAATTCTCTATAAAGCATACAACAATAGTGGTTTGGGCAGTGGTGAACCTAGCCTCTTTGCTGCCTGAGGCGGTCTATAGAAAGAAAAATAAAATAAAATTGAGTTTACATTCTACTAGCTTCACATGCTGCTATCGCACAATAAACATACACAAACTTATGAAACGGTTTTTAAGAATTCTTCTTACTGTATTACTTCAGTATCAGAGATCAACAACATGGCATTAACAATGACAATAACTTCACACCTCTTCTGCTTGGTGGATGGACGAGCCCACGTGGTCCCCATTCTCTATAATAGGAGCGCTGCAGATAGCTGAGTACTATTGGGTATCTTTGGCACTCCCTTCGAAGTGAATGAGAGCCACGCGGGTTCGTCCATCCACCAAGCTACACTCCTATATATGGTTGCGGCCAGGCTGATTTCCCACTGTGAGTCCGAATGAAACGCACATGATAGGCGTCGCTCTTATTTGGACAGTTACGGGGCCAAAACTGACCATCTAACTCAAGTGTGAACCCAACCTTTTGCCCCGCAGCGGCCCTTGCACATGGTATTATGGCCCACAGCGGCCCCTGCACACAGTATTACATGGTATTATGGCTCACAGCGACCCCTGCACATTGTATTATGGCCCGCAGCCGCCCATGCACACGGTGTTATGCCCCGCAGCGGCCCCTGCACACGGTATTTTACCCCGCAGCGGCCCTTGCACATGGTATTATGCTCCATAGTGTCCCCTGCACACAGTATTATGCTCCATAGTAACTCCTGCACACGATATTATGCTCCATTGTGGCCCCTGCACATGATATTATGCTCCATAGTGGCCCCTGCACACGGTATTATGCCCCGCAGTGGCCCCTGCACACAGTATTATGCTCCATAGTGGCCTCTGCACACAGAATTATGCCCTAAAGTGGCCTCTGCACACGGAATTATGCCCCATAGTGGCCCCTGAACACGCTATTATGCTCTATAGTGACCCCTGCATGCGGTATTATACCCCATAGTGGCCCACCCATGAACTATTATTATACTCTGGGATCATTTCAGACCCCAGAGTATAATGATCGGAGACCCTGGTGGTGACAAACATAAAAACCACAGTTACTTACCTATCCTCAGCTCCTGTGCACTCCCTGCTTTCGGCCCTCTTCTATGTTGCACAGACGTCACGTGGATCAAGTCCGGAGTCGTGACATAATGACGTCGGACTGGCTCACGTAATGTCTGGGACATCACCAAAGAAGGCCGAAGCCTGCTGGGAGTAATACCTGATCACAGGAGAGTTGAGTAACATTGGTTTTTATGTTCCCTCACCTCCCCTGAGCCTCCGATTATTATACTGCGGGGTCTGAAAAGACCCCAAAGTATAATAATATAAATATTTGGCCTCACTTACCGATCCCTGCTCCTGCTCACAGCCGTTTCTGCTCCCCCCCTTCTGCGTCCCATAGTAGAAAGGGAAGCGGAGGCGGCCACGAGCAGGAGCAGGGATAGGTAAGTAAATAGTGCCCGTTACCTGCTGGGGTTACTCCAGCAGGTAACAGCATATTTATATATAAAAAAAAAAGTTATCCTCACCTACTGCGATCACTGGAGTCGCCACCTCCTCTTCTTGTCTGCGCAAAGGACGTCTGCATCTCAGCGCAGGAGGCGCAATCATGTCATTGTATCGCCGCCTGTGTTGAGATGCAGACATCTACTAAGCCAGCCCAGGGCAGGTACCGCACAGCTTTGTTTTTGTTTTTACCTGTCCTGGGTTGGTTTATGTTAAATAGATAGTAAAAATGCCGCCCCTCCAAACAGTGACGGATAGTGCCTCCCTTCGCCTTATTAGAGGTTTGCCACTGGGTTTGAAATACCCTTATATCCCCAACTATTATTATACGGATATACTGGAACAATTAAACAGTTGGTGGAGAGAGGATTCCTCCAAATTATGGGTATAAAACTGTGAAACTGTACAGTCTGGTTATGATAACATCTCTTAACTATTAAAAATGACTAGAATTGGTTGTTTGTACATGCAGGTCTATATGTATGGTACTGGGTGGTTAACTCTCCATATCTCCTTCCTACTAGATGGAAGACATACTCCTTAAGTGTGACCCATCTCTTTATTTCAGATTCTGATTGTACTTCTTGTATACATCAGGGTATAATTCAGTTAGGAGATCTACAGTGGGTACGGAAAGTATTCAGACCCCTTTAAATTTTTCACTATTTGTTTCATTGCAGCCATTTGCTAAAAGCAAAAAAGTTCTTTTTATTTCTCATTATTGTACACTCAGCACCCCATCTTGACAGAAAAAAACAGAAATGTAGATATTTTTGCAAATTTATTAAAAAAGAAAAACTGAAATATCACATGGTCATAAGTATTCAGACCCAGCTGTGTTTAATTAAACTGATTGGACTTGATTAGGAAAGGCACACACCTGTCCATATAAGACCTCACAGCTCACAGTGCATGTCAGAGCAAATGAGATTCATGAGGTCAAAGGAACTGCCCAAGGAGCTCAGAGACAGAATTGTGGCAAGGCACAGATCTGCCCAAGATTACAAAAGAATTTCTGCAGCACTCAAGGTTCTTAAGAGCACAGTGGCCTCCATAATCCTTAAGTGGAAGAAGTTTGGGACGACCAGAACTCTTCCTAGACCTGGCTCTCCAGCCAAACTGAGCAATCGTGGGAGAAGAGCCTTGGTGAGACAGGTAAAGAAGAACCCAAAGATCACTGTGGCTAAGCTCCAGAGATGTAGTAGGGAAGTTCCACAAAGTCAACTATCACTGCAGCCCTCTGCCAGTCGGGGCTTTATGGAAGAGTGGCCCAAAGGAAGCCTCTCCTCAGTGCCAGACATATGAAAGCCCGCATAGAGTTTGCCAAAAAAACACATGAAGGACTCCCAGACTATGAGAAATAAGATTCTCTGGTCTGATGAGATGAAGATTGAACTTTTTGGCGTTATTTCTAAGCGGTATGTGTGGAGAAAACCAGGCACTGCTCATCACCTGCCCAATACAATCCCAACAGTGAAACATGGTGGTGGCAGCATCATGCTATGAGGATGTTTTTCAGCTGCAGGGACAGGACGACTGGTTGCAATTGAAGGAAAGATGAATGCGGCCAAGTACAGAGATATCCTGGAAGAAAACCTCTTCCAGAGTGCTCTGGACCTCAGTCTGAGCCAAAGGTTCACCTTTTAACAAGACAATGACCCTAAGCACACAGCTAAAATAACAAAGGAGTGGCTTCAGAACAACTCTGTGACCATTCTTGACTGGCCCAGCCAGAGCTCTGACCTCAACCCAATTGAGCATCTCTGGAGAGACCTGAAAATGGCTGTCCACCAACGTTCACCATCCAACCTGACCAGAGGCGTAGCTATGGGTTCAGCACAGGGGGGCGAACATGTCCAAGTGGGCCCCCAACTTGGACATGTTTGTATACTGATACTATCAGTATACGGTGAGTGTATAGTGGTATATAGCAGCTCTACACAGGGCTCTGCAGACAATTTAGGTGAATACAGGACAGTAACATTTTGTGACTTACCGGTGACATCTCTGACTAATCCTTCACATTCCCCATCTCTTTCATCCGAACGGCCATGACCACTTCTTCCAGTCTCTGTAAAGTTTGCAACACAGACATCTTTGGCTCCTCACTTTTCCAGGCACCTGACCCACATTGTCCTCACCTACACAAAGCCCCCATCCTGATGCTACCCGCAATTATAAAATATATAATATAACCCCCTATAATGAATAATACCCCCAAGTGCATCTTTAAATTAATAACTTCCCTGTGCACCCCCTTTAAATAGTGCCCCTTATTAACACTAGAAGTCCCAGAGAGGGGTCATTTAACATTTCTACCTTTGGAACCCAGAGACGGGTCGAATGACCTGAAGGATTTTATCTAACATCCTATAATCACCGTCTTTTGTTCTGTAATTAAGGCCATTACTGTCACACCACAGGAGGTTGTTGTTTTCCATTGAGTTTAGCCATTTAGTGTCTAGTTAGTTCTATTCAGTTTATTGTATTTGATAATATAAAGACTATACATATTGTATTAAGTTTAGTTTTATTTGAGCAAAAAAGCACTGAAACAATTAATCATTTTTTATATATTTTAAATAGAATTAGAAATTTTAGAGCAAGGTACAGCTGTGAGTAATGACCAGAAGCATTTGTCTAAGGCAGGGGTAGGCAACCTTTTTTGTTCGGCGTGCCGATTTTAATAAAAAAATCAAAGATGAGGTACTCGGAGTGCCGGTCAATAATTGTAAGTCTGACGACCCCTAAACTAAAGTCATATACCACAAACCATAACACAGAAGTGCTGCCACCAGATGCTTTAGGACACATGCGTTTACTGCTATTTCCTGGGACACTCCTGTACTTTCTGATTAGAAGCAATGAAAGTCCATGTGCAGCCCCCAATTAGTGGTAAATTTATTGTGTCCAGGAGCCCCGTATGGCGGCATCCTTATGGTGAATACACACTATGTATCTGGATGCAGCTATATTTGGAACTTTTTCATTCAATGTAAAACTGGTGCATTTTTGCACAAAAAAAAAACAAAGCCGGAGTTTTCTGTGCAAAAACACATCCTTAATATAGAAAACACACCGTTATACAGAATAATGTCCCATAGTGGTCCCTGCACACGGTATTATGTCCCATAGCGGCCCCTTCAACATGGTATATGTCCCATAGCTGCCTCTGCACATGGCATTTGTCCCATAGCTGCCTCTGCACACAGTATTTGTCCCATAGCAGTCCCTGCACACAGTATTTGTCCCATAGCGGCCCCTGCACACAGCAATATGTCCCATAACGGCCCCTACACACCGTATATGTCCCATAGCAGACCCTGCACACTGTATATGTCCCATAGCGGCCCCTGCACACGGTATTATGTCCCATAGCAGCCTCTGCACACGGTATTTGTCCCATAGCGGCCCCTGCACACGGTATTATGTCCCATAGTGGCCCCTACACACAGTATTTGTCCCATAGCTGCCCCTGCACACAGTATTTGTCCCATAGCGGCCCCTGCACACGGTATTATGCTCCATAGTGGCCCCTGCACACGGTATTATGTCCCATAGCATCCTCTGCACACGGTATTTGTCCCATAGCGGCCCCTGCACACGGTATTATGTCCCATAGCGGCCCCTACACACGGTATTTGTCCCATAGCTGCCCCTGCACACAGTATTTGTCCCATAGCGGCCCCTGCACACGGTATATGTCTCATAGCGGCCCCTGCACATGGTATTATGCTCCATAGTGGCCCCTACACATGGTATTATGCTCCATAGTGGCCCCTGCACACGGTATATGTCCCATAGCGGTCCCTGCACACGGTATTATGCTCCATAGTGGCCCCTGCACACGGTATTATGCTCCATAGTGGCCCCTGCACACGGTATTATGCTCCATAGTGGCCCCTGCACACGGTATATGTCCCATAGTGGTCCCTGCACACGGTATTATGCTCTATAGTGGCCCCTGCACACGGTATTATGCTTCATAGTGGCCCCTGCACACGGTATATGTCCCATAGTGGTCCCTGCACACGGTATTATGCTCTATAGTGGCCCCTGCACACGGTATTATGCTCCATAGTGGCCCCTGCACACGGTATATGTCCCATAGTGGCCCCTGCACACGGTATATGTCCCATAGCGGTCCCTGCACACGGTATTATGTCCCATAGTGGCCCCTGCACACGGTATTATGCTCCATAGTGGCCCCTGCACACGGTATATGTCCCATAGTGGTCCCTGCACACGGTATTATGCTCTATAGTGGCCCCTGCACATGGTATTATGCTCCATAGTGGCCCCTGCACACGGTATATGTCCCATAGTGGCCCCTGCACATGGTATATGTCCCATAGTGGACCCTGCACATGGTATATGTCCCATAGTGGCCCCTGCACACGGTATATGTCCCATAGTGGCCCCTGCACATGGTATATGTCCCATAGTGGCCCCTGCACACGGTATATGTCCCATAGTAGCCCCTGCACACGGTATATGTCCCATAGTGGTCCCTGCACACGGTATTATGCTCTATAGTGGCCCCTGCAGGCAGAAGCGCCCGAAGAGTACAGAGCGGCTGCGGAGCGTGGAATAGTGAGTACATTGTTTTTTATGTTTGATCATCTCCCCGGGGGCTCCGCTTATTATACTCGGGGGTCTGAAGAGACCCCACAGTATAATAATAGCAGTTTCGTTTCGGCCGTGTTTGGTCCGATCGAAACTGCTGGGTGAGGAGTCCGCTGCCGTGCCAGGGAAATAAGCCTCGCGTGCCAAGAGTGGCACGCGTGCCATAGGTTGCCGACCCCTGGTCTAAGGCCTCAAGCACACTAGCGAAAAAAAAATTGCGCGAAAATCGCATCGCAATGAGATGCAATTTTTTTCTGCGATTTGCCAATGTATTTCAATGGCACCAAGCACACCTGCGATTTTTTTTTTCGTGCGATTTTTTTCATAGGTGCGATTTTCCTGCGATTTTTTTTTTTTTTTGTGCGATTTTTTTCGTGCGAAAAAATCCCAGAGGAGTGATCTATATGACCAATGGGACAGATCACAAAAATATCGCAAGTAGCTGTGATTTTTTTTGCGATTTTTTTTTTTTTTTTTTCTGCACCCATTGACTTGAATCTAAATATACAAAAATGTAAATATACAAAAGAACAACTGTTATTTGTTTCTATGCTTTTTATTTTTGTTATGAAAATAATAAAAAAAATACAAGGAATAAAACAATTCCACACATATTTACAATAGGCTGCTGTGGGGGGCTGCGGTGTGTGTGTGTGAGTGGCATGTCCTTCTTGTGTGACTAGCATTTCAGCACTCACTCAGCAGTCTGTCTGCACTGTCGGAACATACCTGGCACTGCCTGGGTATGTCCCTGGTACATTTGCCACACGTGTATTTGTAGCAGTAAACACATCTCTCAGTTGCACAATTGTTCGTGCATCGATGGTTGACCTGACACTTCGCCCTTTTGCCAGGGCTGGGTGTGGAAGGTTGTTGCCGAAGGAGTTTCTCCTTGCGTGCCTTCTTTTCAGTCACATGAGAGCCACCTAACTCTTTTGCAAGCTCAACCAGGAAGTCCACCCGTCTCTCCTGCACCCCAGTGCATGCCTGATAAAGAACATGAGCATTCAGTGCTGCCATGTCAATCATGTTGTAGAACACGGCGAATGGCCATCTCCGTGTTCCTGCATGCAGGCTGTACTCCCGCACCATTTGGTCCATTACATCCACACCGTACTTTGTGTGGTTGTATTGTGTGACCGTGTTTGGCTTCCTTTTGTTGGTATCCTTAGTCTCAACCACGCTGTGCATGCTGCTGAGAATGTAGACGGCCTTCTTTCGTTTGGGTGCATACACTGTCAGTGTGGCATCAGTGGTTGAAAACACCTGAGTGGTGAATTCAGTGCGGTCCATCTGTCTAGCGGATTGAGGAATTTCCCGGCGACTCTTGTTGACTGTGCCGAGGATAGTGGTTTTCCGGCTAAGCAGTCATTGTGCAAGTGACAATGATGTAAAGAAATTGTTCGTGGTTACAGTTCTGCCCTTGTCCATGAATGATTCCATCAGCCTCATCACTACAGTTTCGGACAGTCTCTCCCCGCTGGGACGACTGGGGTCCTTGCCAAGATATGGGAGGACATTACAGATGTACTTTGATTTCAAGTCGCAGACTACTTTGAGAAGCAGTCACATCCCCCACAGCACAAAAGGCTGCATGCAAATTTGCTAAGGTGTTAGCAAATATTCCCAGCACAACAATGCAGCTGGGGGGTGGGCAGACACTCAGGAGCAGCTTACATTCTTTTCTTTACACTCTCTTACAAGACCTGAGGTGGATCAACACAATTCCCCCCTGCAGATTCCTCAGACAATGGCCACATTTACAAATGAAAGGAAATGCTAATTGGAGCCATCAGAGTTGTCAGTTTGGACTAAGGGTCATTTGACCCTCTTTCAGGACTTGAAGGGGGAGCTCGAAATTTCTGGGACTTCTAGTGTTAATAATGTCCCAGGTATTTCCTAATTGAAAAGGGAAAAAAAAAAAACATGGGAAAAAAAAATTATTGGGGTTCCAATACCCGGGACCCCCAGGATCAGCTGTTTGAATGAACTGTGGTACCTGTGTAAGTGCCGTGACCCCTTCTCTGTTTACATAGTGTCATTCTTTTCATAGCGACCATGTAATGTAACTACAGCCTCGTCCTATACACGTCTATGTGACAAGGCTGGAATTACATCACACGGTCACTATAAACAGACAGCGTGTGATATAAACAGGCGCCATCGCCCCTTCATACAGCTGATCAGTGGGGAATCACTTATCTCTTATTGATGTTTTATTCTGAGGATAGACCATCAATAAAAATGAGATGGAAAACAAGGCCCCACGTGGCGTCCCACAGCAAAAAACAGCTGTGGGAAAAAACGCGGCAGAGACGCATCGTGGTTTTTCCTGCAGCACTTTCCACAGAAAGTTCACAGAGGTTTCCTCTGCGGACTTTCTGCTTCAATTATATCTATAGGGAAACCGCTGGCGTTTCAGTAGGTATAATTGACATGATGCGATTTCCAAAACTGCAACTGTTTTGGAAATCGCAGCGTTTCTGCTGCGCATATTTTACTGCAAAGTGGGGATGGGATGGGGCCCCTTGTGGCGAAAATCCACAGAAAAAAACCGTGGCATTCTAGCAAATCCCATCCACACATTGTGGAAAAATATGTGCAGCAGACACACTGCGATTTCCAAAAACGTTGCGGTTTTGGAAATCGCAGCATGTCAATTATACCTACAGAAACTCTGGCGGTTTCCATATAGGTGTATTGAAACAGAAAGTCCACAGAGGAAACCTCTGCGGACCTTCTGTGAAAAGCGCTGCGGGACAAACCACAATGTTACCGCCATGGTTTTTCCTGCAGCCCGCTACGTGGGGCTTAGTCTTAATAAAGCCCAATTGTCACTTTCATTAAATTAAATTGACCCTCATATTATGCCCCTGATTCCCCCTGACATAAATAATGCACCCCTAATGACCCCTTATATCAATGACCACCCCCTTATGTTTATAATGCCTCCTAATATAAATGATGCCTCCTAATGGCTCCTTATATAACTAACCTCCCCCTTGTATTAATAATACCCCCCAATAACCCTTATATAAATGACCCCCCCATCGTCATAATGCCCCCTAATGAATCCTCCCTGTATAGTTATATTTCCCCCTCCTAACCACCCCTTATACTATTAATATACCCACAAAAAAAAAGTCATACTCACCTACTTGCGATGATGATGAATGGAGCCGCTGCTTCCTCCCTGTCCACGCACAGGACGTCTGTGTCTGAGCGCGGGCGGTGCGATGTTGTGACGTCATCGTGCCGCCCGTGCTGAGAAGCCGACGTCGTCTGTGGTCTCAGCGTCTTGTAAACCGCAAGCCTGTATTGCCTTGCGGTTTACAAGACAGTTAAGCACCAGGAAGCATTGTAACTAGATCGGTGTCTGCAGACACCGATCTAGTTAGAAATAAAGGATGTATTAATGGCGGCCCCGGGGTGGGCCCCCAAAGATTCAGTGGGCCCAAGCCGCCCCCTCTGCCCCCCCCCGCTAGCTATGCCTCTGACTGTAGGGTTCAGTTTTGGGATCCACTGTCACCTGACCTATCTGATACTGATGACTTCTCCTATGGAGAGGTCATCAGTATCAAATATCTACAAAACTAAACAACTCTTTTAAAAGTGCTGAAAAGGGACACTGTTAAGATCACACAAATACAGCCTATTAAACTTAGTAGTGACCACATTTGAAACTGCAGCTTGGCCTAGAAGGACCCTGATGTGGAGGACAGCAGACGACCTGTTGCTACTTTCTGCAGTATCTGTTAGCACATAGAGCACAGGCAGTGACCAGGGGGCGGAGTTTCGGCGCGCTGCGCGTCACGTGCCGACGCTCTGCTCTAATCAGTTTCAGGTATCATTCCCTGCTCAATCTCAGTCAGCCAGTAAGCGGTGAGCAGGATAAGTAAGCGCTGTAAAAGTCAGCAACGTGCGCTGCTCAGCGCTACACATCTTGGGCTGGTTCCTCACTTGGTTAATATGTCTTCCTCAGCCAGGCAGTGAGGAACCAGTCTAGGATGTGTAGCGCTAAGCAGCTGATGTAGATAGAAATCTTTTGATACCGTTAGTGGGCCTCCACCTTCTCACTGGGCCCGGGGCCGTCGCCCCCTCTGCCCCCCCCCGCTAGCTACGCCTCTGAACCTGACGGAACTGGAGAGGATCTGCAAGGAAGAATGGCAGAGGATCCCCAAATCCAGATGTGAAAAACCTGTTGCATCATTCCCAAGAAGCTCAAAAGGGTGCTTCTACTCAGTACTGAGCAAAGTGTCTGAATACTTATGACCATGTGATATTTCAGTTTTTCTTTTTTAATATGTCTTTTTTTATGTCAAGATGGGGTGCTGAGTGTACATTAATGAGAAATAAAATGAATTTTTTTGCTTTTAGCAAATGGCTGCAATGAAACAAAGAGTGAAAAATTTAAAGGGGTCTAAATACTTTCCGTACCCACTGTATATAATTCCAACATTATACACTTCTTTACTCACCTGTCCCACATATATTTAATCCCACATAGTAACTTTTATTTGTAGTTGCATCACTTTTTGCACACCTTGGTGTCATCCTCAGTAGAGATGAGCGAATTTCTCAAAAGTTCGATTCACCATTTTGATTCGAAGTTCAAAAAAAATTTGCTTCGATCCAAATTACTTCGCGGCGAATATCGCTAAAAAACACCTATTTCCTAGCTTCAGAGAGCCTGTATAGTGCTGTAGAACACTGTGCCTTGTAGTAACATGCATAGGGAGCCTACTGTGGTAGTCACACAATACTGTGAGTCCGAATGACACGCACATGACAGGTGTCGCTCTTATTTGGACAGTTACGGGGCCAAAACTGACCATCTAACTCAAGTGTGAACCCAACCTTACAGGTCCATATTAGTGCCAGGTAGAAAGAATTGTGCAGAGACCCAACATCCTACTGTAGAGTGAAAGAGCGCACTCCTTTTACACTGCCATCTGTCGATTCCACATATATGTCTAGAGAGTGGCAAGGCAACATAATGTGGAGTTGGCAGCAGCATCAGGAAACCACAGAGTGGCAAGGCGACATAATGTGGAGGTGGCAGCAGCATGAGGACGCCATACAGTGACCCAGTAGAAAAGGCATGAGGAGGGCATACAGTGACCCAGTGGCTGCAGCATGAGGAGGCCATACAGTAACCCAGTGGCTGCAGCATGAGGAGGACGCAGAGTGACCCAGTGACAGCGGCATGAGGAGGCCATACAATGACCCAGTGGCAGATTTGGAGGTAGCAACAGCCTTAGGAGGTCATACAGTGATCCGGTAAGAGAGTGTGGAGGTGTTATCAGCCTTAGTAGGCAATACAGTGACCCTGTGTCAGAGTGACTCAGTGGAAGCAACATGAAGAGGACATACAGTGACCTAGTGACATTGTGGAGGTGTCCACAGCCTTAGTAGTCCATACAGTGATCCAGTGGCAGAGTGAGGAGGTGGCAGCAGTGTGAGGAGGCCATACAGTCACCCAGTGGCAGAGGCAGAGGTGGCAGGAACGTGAGTAGGCCACAGAGTGGAAAGTTGATATAATGTGTAGGTATCAACAGCCTGAGGAGGCCATACAGTGACCCAGTGGCAGAGTGAGGAGGTGGCAGCAGCATGAGGAGGCCATACAGTCACCCAGTGGCAGAGTGCGGAGGTAGCAGGAGCGTGATTAGGCCACAGAGTGGAAAGGTGATATAATGTGTAGGTAGCAACAGCCTTAGGAGGCCATACAGTGACCCAGTGGCAGAGTGAGGAGGTGGCAGCAGCGTGAGGAGGCCATACAGTCACCCAGTGGTGGAGTGCGGAGATGGCAGCAGAGTGAGTAGTCCACAGAGTGGCAAGGTGATATAATGTGTAGGTAGCAACAGCCTTAGGAGGCCATACAGTGAACCAGTGGCAGAGTGTGGTGAAGAAGCATGACTTATTTAATCTGCTGCATCAGGCATTGGTGGGTGGAAGTCCTGGCTGATCCATGCCTGATTCATCTTCACAAAGGTCAGTCTCTCCAAATTTTGGGTGGACAGGCAAGTTCTCCTTGGGGTAACTATGGGCCCCGCCGCACTAAACTCCCGCTCTGATGCCACACTACTGGCCGGGCAGGACAGCTTTTCCAGGGCAAACTCGGCCAGTTGCGGCCACAAATCCAGTTTGGCTGCCCAGTAGTCCAGCGGATCTTCGATGATGGGTGGCAGGGTGCACTCTAAGTATGCCACCACCTGCTGGTTCCAGTTCTGCTCTGTGTCTAGCTGCTGATGAGCAGCTTCTTCATTATGCGGCTGAAGAAAGCTGCTCATCAGCAACTCTAGGCTCAGGCTGCTGCTGATGGAGTCGATACTGCTCCTGCCACCCCCACCCCCTCCCACAGCTGCCATGCCAGTGCAAGTTGAGCGCTCAGGGCCCTCCCGGCCGGACATGCGAGAGGATGGACAATGGCGCAGATAGGCTGCGGCCAACTTGCTACACAGCATGTCTCTATAGTAGTTCAGTTTGTCCTCCCTCTCAGTGGGTGTAAAAAAGGCCCCCATTTTTCCCCAGTAGCGAGGGTCTAACATGGTGGAGAGCCAGTAGTCATCCCTCTGCTGAATGGTGACAATTTGGCTGTCAATGCGCAAGGAAGTCAGCATGCATCGGGCCATTTGTGCAAGTGACTCTGAGGGACTCCCTGCATCCATCTCCACTGCATACTGCCACGGTGTGTCTGGGTCATCTGCCTCATCTCCCTCTGGCTGTTCTGGTTGCTCATGCTCCTCCTCTCCACCCATTTGACTACACATTGTTTGTGCTCCAATGTCCTCCTCATCCTCCTCCTGTTCAGCCGCCACAGGGCTCATGTGGCTTTGAGATGTAGACGCCACATCTCCAGTCCCCTGACCAGCCAGATTAATAAGCATCTTTTCCAGGATGTGAATCAGTTGAATGACGTTGTTCATCCCATAGTCCTGGTGACTGACTAACAAAGTGGCCTCCTTTCATGATATTAGGCTCAAATATGGTCTTATGGTATTAATATCGGTCTATATTGCTGCACAGTGGGGGTTGGTGCCTGAGATCAGGCCTAGTGGGGAAAATGGAATGTGGTCAGACTCTCTATTTCAGGCCTATTGTCCTGTCCCTAAAGCAATCAGCCATTTGGTCAAAAGCCTTCCTCTGCATAAGACTGCAACCCTCATTAACCCAGCGGGGGTTCATTTAGACAGGATGTGTTGTGCAAACGATCCACTGTGTTATGCAAACGATCCACATATCACTGATAGACACACTGGCGCCATTGTTACTTCAAAGAGATTATGGTTTTATGACAATATCTGGCCTGGGGAACATCTTACAGTTGCCCCGATAAATTCCCCAGATGCATCAGGTCAAGGCGCACGCTCAGAATATACACATGTCACAGTTCAAAGCCCAGGAAAGGTCCAGGCACTGATCTCCTTACCCAAAGGGAGCTGGAGTGTCAACCTTGGAGTCTATGTATTGGGGATCTCGCCAGGAACCCCATTATACTACCAGCCCGACTCTATAAACATCCGGCAAATAATTATACCGGAAATTAATTCTAAGAGATGTAGAGAGGGGACGAAGCTCCTCCCCCTGGTGACCTCACTCAGGGAGGAGACCAGGGGAGACAAAAGGGCTCCGCCCAGGCTGAACCAGTCTCTGTTGTCTTGTGAATTTGGTGATGCGCGCTTCCTGGAGGCGAGGTGCGGGGGAAGTCAACCATGTGATGACCATGTGGCTGACATGCGGCCTAAGCAGCTAGGCTTGAGGCCTTGATGTGAACCGGAACGAGGGGTAACCACATGTAAGCAACACATGCTTTGCCCAAGACTGTGCCCTGAGCCTGCCACATGGGCTCAGAGAAATGGAGTAACTACTTGTTCCAGAAGGGTCTTCTGCCCTTTACTCTGCTAAGATCATCTGCTACTGGACGTTCATAAGAGAAGTGCCCTGGTTCAACACCTGGAGGCCAGAGAACCCATTGTAAGCCGTGTACCGGGGTGGGCTCCCCAGGATACAGCGAAGTCATGAACAAAGGAAGCGACTCCAAATCAATTTAGTAAAAAAACAAGATTTTACTTAGTGCAGTAACACCTATTCACCAGAAAAACACTCTCAACTATTTACATACACTCCGCCAGTAAGCTGAGACCCTGGTGTTGTACAGCGCGGTGCCCTCTTATGTGTAGCTCCAAAACACTCCAAGCTTTTACCTATCTGCAGGCTGCAACTAACCAGCTGCTTGTTACCTTTTTATCACCCTAGTCACAGGAACAATTCAGTGAGTGTGATAGAGGCACCGGCGGTGTAACACAAGAGCTTACAAACTTATCAAAATACCCCTATTCCCCACAAACAAAGTATAACCGAGTAATATCATAGTAGGTCAGCTTTCAAGCCAAAGAAATGTGACAATGTTTAAAATGTCACTTCTAGACTCCCTCAGAAGCTCCTCCCTGGGAGTTACATCTCAATAGAATTCTCTGAGTCTTAGTCCTTACTACCAAATAGGTAGATAATTCACCAGTAGTGTGGCCTGTGAAGATGGGGATGCCTAACTAGTCTAACTACAGGTCCTTATTCAGTCCCAAGCAATTTGTGCCAAAAATGTAATGTGGTGCGTGCATGATTACTTCTCTCAGTGATCCAGATTTGTTGGGTACCTGTTAGCTTCGTCTCTGGAACCGCTGAAAGCAGGACTCATCCAAACATGCGGTCTCACTGACAGGGCCACTTCTCAGCCGGTCCTTGATAGCAATCTTCACCTTAGGATGCTGTCTGAACAAACCCTGGAACAGTCTCTGCTTTAGCAACCTCTGGTTATATGTCTCTAATCCTTTAAGAATTTTTCTCCTCTCACTGCAGCCCTTCTTCCAAAAGCTCAGAAGCACACACTGCTAAGATGGCTGCCAGACACACTTTCTCTCTTCTTGTTCCTCCTCTGCAGAACAGGGTCTCCACGTCACTACTCCAGGGAATTACAGAATTACAGTCTCTTCTATTTCTGAGGTAACAGTGGCCTCTTGTGGTCAAACAAACAAATGTCAGTTTATAAAAAAATAAACGTATCTACAGAAACAGTTACATTCATAACATGAGGGCTGTTTCCCCATCTTACACCATCACAAGCTGGTGTTGGTAATATATATTATTTTCTTTCTGTTATTCCCATTTTTATTTTATGTACCGTTTTATGCTGTTTTTCACATGTATCTGCTTGCTAATCTCTGCATGTATTCTATGTATGTGTTAAGTGTCTAGTGCTGACCCATTTAGGGGTTAATAAATATATAAAATTTAGAAGGCCCGCCTTGCGTATTATCCTCTGTTGGACCAGCACTCACAGAAAGTGGGTGTGAGGTAATCGAAGCGATCTCAGGTGTGCCAGAAGCAGGTTCTGGTAGGACGAGATCCTTCACACCTCCTCAAAGGGAACTAACAAACGGCAGGTGTCATGCATGAGCTGCCACTGGCTAACGTTAAAGTTACACAGGGGAGTACCTCTGTCTGCTTGGATCATCAAGAAATCGTTTATGGCTTTTCTCTGTTCATATAGTCGATCCAACATATGGAGGGTTGAAGTCCAACGGGTGAAAATATCGCATATCAGACTATGTTGTGGGAGGCCGTTCTGCCGCTGCAGCTCAAGGAGGGTATGCTTGGCGGTGTACGTGGATGAAGTGCATGCAAAGTTTCCTTGACATTTCCTTGACATAGGATGTCTTGCAGATGGGTGGAACACTTAAGGAAATGCTTGACAACCAGATTGAACACATGCTTCCTGTTATCCGTCACCATTGTTCCGATTTTAGGTTCCCTTGGATAAAGCCAGGATTCAAATTCTTGATTGAGGACACAGAGCAGTTCCTCCCCTGTGTGACTCCTTTCGCCCAGGCACATGTAGTATGCTGGAGGAGCACTGGGAATTGTTCCTGCAGTGGAGGTTGAGGAGACAGTGGAGGATGAGGCGGGCATTGTTGCAGGACCAACGGCATGAGAATGTGGAGGCAGAAGCTGCATCACCTGTCCAAGTTGCTGGTGTTTCTGGGCAGGCACCACATTAACCTAATGGGCCGTAAATGACATATATTGTCCTTGACCGTAGGTACAGCTCCACACACTGGCGCTGCCGTGGACTTTGGCAGACATCGACAGGCTCAAGGACCGGCCCACCTTCTCTTCTACATATTTGTGCAGGGCTGGTACTGCCTTCTTGGCAAAGAAATGAATGGCTTGGGACTCTCCACCCCGGCTCGGCGCAAGCCATCAGTTCTCTGAAAGGTGCAGAGTCCACCAAGTGGAATGGGAGTGACTGCAGCACCAGCAACTTGGACAGGAGCACATTCAGCTTCTGCACTGTTGGATGATTGCACGCATACTGTTGTCTCTTAGCAGTGTCGGACTGGGATGTCTAGGGCCCACCAGTGGAATTGTTTCTAGAGGCCCACCATCAGGACCCCTGCAGATCAGAGGTACCGAGACAGGGCGGCTAAAGGTAATAACATGTTGGGAGCCATGCTGCTCAACCACTATACCATGTGCACCACTGCACTACCTAAACCTACTACTACACCTTGTATGGCAAGTAAGCAGCGTGGCTCCAAGAATTGTTACCTTTACCTGTAGCCGCACTGTCCTGGAAAACCTGATCTTCAGAGGTCCTGGCTGTTGTATCATCGCAGATGTAATATTGATGGCCTATCCTAAGGACAGGCCATCAATATTAGAAAGATGGATAAATCCTTTAAAGAGGTTGTCCAGGCATTGGAGCAACCAATGTAGCTGGCGGGAGGTGTAAAGTAAAAAATAAGTAAATTAAAAAGCATACTCACCTGACCCCGGCGCTCCGTTGTCCGCTGTCAGTGTCCATTCAGTCTCGTGCCAGCGACTCCTTGCTGGGAGTCCTGCACCTCATGTGATCGCTAAGACCAATTAGGTACAGGATTTCCAGAAATGAGGCACCGCCATGAGACCGAACAGACACAGGCAGGGGACAACGGGGTGCTGGGGACAGGTGAGTATGCTTTTTTTTTTTAATTTTCTTATTTTTACACCTCCCTGGCGACCGACACAGTGGTCGCTCCAGTTTATGGACAACCTATTTTAAGGGGTTGTCTGGGCCAAATATTTCTATGGTCACTTCACTGGTCCCCCCACATAGTGGCCTCTTCACTGGTCCCTCATACTGTATGGGGAACAGTGATGAGGTCATTATATTGTGTGGGAGCAGTGATGGGGGCTGACATCCTGTGGGGGGGACATTAAACTGTGTGGGGCATATTAAAGGGGTTGTCCAGGGTTAATCTTTTTTATGGCCTATGCTCGGGATAGGCCATAAATTCCTGATCGGTAGGGGGCTGACACATGGCTCCATCAGCTGTTCAGAGCCACTTCCGGAGCCCGTTCTGTACACAACACAGGGCCGGAAGCAGAAAGCTCCATCCGCTGTATAGCAGCCCGGCGCCTTCACTGCAGCTCAGCTCTTACTGACTTCAATAAGTGCTGAGATGCAGTGAAGGTGCCGGCTAATATACAGTGGACTTAACTTTCTGCTTCTGGCCCTGTATTGTGTACATGACGGGCATCAGAAGTGGCTCCATACAGCTGATTGGTCCGTGGTCAGCCCCCTACAGGTCAGGTATCTATGGCCTATCCTGAGGATAAACCATAACAAATTATGCCTGGTCAACCCCTTTAATATACCCCCAGGGCCCCCCTAATGTGCCACACTTTAAAGAGGTTGTCCAGTATAATTTTTTTTTTCTTTTTTTATAATTAGTCCGGGGGAGGTGAATCCCCCCCTACTCCCCCCCCCAAAAAAAAAAAAAAAAAACACACTAAACATATTCACCTGTCTCCGGTGCTCCGGTGTCCTCCCAGCACGGTCCGTTCCTTTAGCTCCGCTGTCTTCTTTTTGCCGGAAGTCCTCACTGGCTGTGACGTCCCAGGTCCCTTCCCTTAGGCCGCTGATTGGCATCAGGGGTCACGTGACGTCACAGGTAGTCACGTGCAGAGGGAACTTCAGCTGGAAGAAAACAACAGAACTGCAGAACCGAACCGCGCTGTGAGACACTGGGGACAGGAGAGAAAGTTTGGGGTTTTTTTTGTTTTGTTTTTTTCACCTGCCCCGGTGTAATTTTAAAAAAAATGAAGGAGCCACTGTATGGAGTATAAGCTCCACAGTGGCCCCCACCCTGTATTATAAGCTCCACAGTGGCCCTCACCCAGTATTAGAAGCTTCACAGTGGCCCCCACCCAGTATTATATACTCCCCACAGTGGCCCCCACCCAGTATTATATGCTCTCTACAGTGGCTCCCACCCAGTATTATATGGTCTCTACAGGGGCCCCCATCCAGTATTATAAGCTCCACAGTGGCCCCCATCCAGTATTATATGCGCCCAATAGCCCCCCTCTGCTTCAGTGCTATTATTATTATTATTATTATTATTATTATTATACTCTGGGGTCTCCTCAGACCCCAGAGTATAATAATCGGAGGCCCAGGGGAAGTGACTAAAAATAACAAACATTCATACTCACCTTGCTTTACCTTTACTTGGCATCCTTGCTCCATCCTGCTGTCTTCAGCGTCTTCAGGCCCTTTTCCGACGTCGCTGCTGAGGCCTGTGATTGGGCCTCAGAGGTCACGTGGGGGCGCACTGACGTCATTACGCGCCCGCACCCCATGTGACCGCTGGGGTCTAATCGCAGGCCTCAGTCATGACGGAGAAGCGCGGGAGAGGACGCTGCGCCCAGGAGAGGTGAGAATATGTATTTATTATTTTCAGTCACCTCCCCTGGGTGCCCTGCCCTGCCATCTATTGGAAAGGGGCCTGCAATATGCCAGGGCCCCTTTCCAATAACAGTATGTATAGCGGTCGGGGAACCAGGCTTTCCCCGACCGCTATCATAGTGGTCCGGGTCCCCGGCCATCTCCAGCTGGCCACGGGCCCCATACCCCGCGGTCGTTACGCCTCTGGTCAGGGGCCCGATCGGGCCCCCATGACATGAGGACTAATAGTCGGGGCTCGGGGCCCACCGGTGGATTCACCGGTTCCCCGGTGGGCCAGTCCGACCCTGTCTCTTAGATATAGAATCTGTGATCGATTGCTGATGCAATGACTGACTAGGACTAGGAGGAGGAGGAGGAGCAGGAGCATCACGACCAGCAGATGATAGGAAGGACACACAGCTTCCTTCAGCTGAGGTGGTGGAGCCTTGACTGCCTGAAATGGGGTGCATGCCACTGGGTGCTGCAGCGGTTGCTGCGGCAGGCTGGACCACATTGGAGCCACGGCTCTCCCAGGCCACTTTACAGTATGGTGATGCTGCATATGTAGGCGCAGGGCTGTGATGCCAACATTGGCACCCTGGCCACGCTTCACCTTCTGCCCACAGTTTGAACATATGGCCATGTTCACCTCCCCCCAGTGGCTTTACAAAAAACTGCCACACCGCCGAGTAGGTGATTTTACCCCCAACACTCTGCAATAACTGACTGCTACCGCCACTGCCTCCGTGAACCCCTGCTCCACTGCTTTCCAGGCAGGTAGGCTGCTGCAAAGTGGATGGTCTACTCCGGGCATGTTTAGCTCCCAACCTCACACTGCTGCCACCCTGCTGACTCCCCCGCTGCCTCATGCGCAAGCTGCAACCCTCTTCTCCTGATGACGATGAGGCCCCTTCGTCACCCGGCTCCCAATTACAATCGACTACATCGTCATGCACTACTGTCTGCAGGTCACTGATGTCCTCCTCAACACCAGCTCCCATGCCACTCTCCTCATCACTACTTGCGGCTGTCTCCTCCACACATCTTGGCTGAACAGTAGCTGCTGACTGTCCTCTAGTACCTCCTCCTCACTGTACAGTGGATCTGAGCCCACAGCATAGAGTAGTTCTCTAGCTGAGGGAACAGAAAAGGACAGAGGCAGGCTGAGGACAGGTGAGGGCACACGGCCTGATCCCGGGCCATGACAACTAAGGGTTGTGTCTGACGAACCCACCAACTCTTGGCTGGGGGTGTCTGATGTGACTTGGGATGAATTGGATCACCGAGTCAACCAGTCTACAACCGTTGGGTTGCTGGTCAAGACACGACCACTACTTGACACTGGGAGCTCAGGCCTCTGTAACTGACCCCTGATGCCACGCCCCCTTATTCTGCTGTGACCTGTGCCTGTGCCAGAAACATTTAGGCCTGTGGCCTTCCCCTGTGCATGGCCTCTCACTTCTCTGTCTGACATACTGTTCGATGAAAAAACTTAATTGTACAGGGCAAAAAGGCCTGTTATTTTCTACTTTGAAGAGAACGGCAAATATGCCCCTTATTTCTTCACCCACTAATGAACGCCAATAAAAAAAAAGCATGATAAAGGCAGAGAATTGTAGCTCAGAATTATTTAATTATTGACAATACTATTTATAAATGGCGAGCAACTTTATACTGGTAACAAAATGCTGAATATGATCCTTTTTATGCGTTTTGACACCAATAAACACCTTTAAATAAGTGATAACCGCTAAGAATTATTGAATTAATATTGACAATACTGTATTGAAAAATGGCCTGCAACTTTATACTGGTAACAAGATGGCAAATATGGTCCTTTTATGTGTTTTGACACTAATAAAGACCTTTAAATAAGTGATAACCACTAAGAATTATTGAATTAATATTGACAATACTGTATTGAAAAATGGCCTGCAACTTTATACTGGTAACAAAATGGCGAATATAGTCCTTTTTATGTGTTTTGACACTAATAAAGACCTTTAAATAAGTGATAGACAGGAGGAACAAATTCCAAGCCGGAGGGCTAGGTCAAGTAGGAAGGAACCGCCTTCACCCAGATATGTAATATCCAAAAACTCTTAATTTAAATCCAAACACTACGTGAAGATCAAAACAATCAACAATCATAAAAACACTTATTTAAGAGAAGTTACTAAATAAAACAGATCTAATGTAGATAAAAATAAGAATTGCATAAAAATATTGTAGGAATGGGAACCCCTCGCTATCTAGGGAAAACAACAATATTTCTGACACTAGTGGAACTACCAAAACTCCAACGCTTACTTGTAACTCTATTACCACTGACCTTAAACCCAGATCCACTTTCTACCCGACAAAACATAAGGGTAGTCATATAGATACCTTTTACTCTCTGGTTTACACAGTATTTAGAAAATTACCATCTAGAAATAAAAATAGAAAAGGTAATCTCACAAAAAAAACTAGAAGCCCTTACAATTTTAAAAAATGATCATAACCTGGTCATTCGTAACGCAGATAAAGGGGGAGGCATAGTTTTACAAAACCAGACCACTTATCTACTAGAAGCAAACAGAATCTTATCCGATCAGTCTTATTACTCCCAATTAACTACAGACCCCACTTCTGAACATCTAATAGAATATTATCACCTAATACAAGAATCTTTCTCCTCTGGGGTCCTCCTTAAAAAAGAGAAAGAATTCCTCTGGGTTAAGAACCCCACCTTAGCCTTGTACTACCATCTTCCTAAGGTTCATAAAGATGTACTCAACCCCCCTGGGAGACCCATCATCTCAGGGTTAAACTCCATCACAAGAAACTTGTCACAATACATCGACATTCAACTACAATGATTTGTATTTGACCTGCCCTCATATCTGAAAGACTCTCCAAATCTTATCAACATTCGATTGACAATACCTTAGCAACCATCCTACAGATGGGCGACTTTGGATGTTGCTGCATTGTACAGCAACATCCCTCATGAAAAAGGAATAATTAATATCACAGCTGTCCTACATACAGATCGGCACATGCCCAAAGCACAAAAATCGTTCATACTCAAAAGTATAGATTTTATTCTTAGACACAATACATTTCAATTTGAAGACAAAATCTTTATCCAAACTCGGGGCACCGCCAAGAGCACTAGGTTCGCTCTGAGCTATGTAAATCTCTACATAGTTGGCTTTGAAAACACTTTTATATATGGTTCCACCAAATGGACTGAGCACATCTATACAAACGGTATATTGATGACCACATTTTCATATGGGATGGAACCGGGGACTAATTCCAAAGATTTATATCTGCACTTAATCAAAATGACTAGGGACTAAATTTCTCCGGCACAACAGACCCAAAAAAGATGAACTATCTCGATCTCACTCTGATCGGTGAGGGAAATAATATTCATACTACAACCTATTTTAAACAAGTAGACTGCAATAGCCTGTTGGACTATCGTAGTTTCCACTACAGAAAGTGGAGAGACAATGTCCCGTATGGTCAATTTAAAAGAGTCAGAAGAAACTGCACCAGGGACACAGACTTTGAGACACAAAGCACCCTCCTCTCCAAGAGGTTTAGTGAGAGAAACTATCCAAAGGGTATTATAAAAACAGCAAGGGACAAAGCTGCCAATCTCACTCAGATGGAATGTCTTCAGCCGAGAAACAAGGTTTCTACAAATGAGTTCAAATTCAATTTCATCACTACATTCAACAGTACCCATACCAACATTCGTTCCATCCTTCAAAAACACTGGCATGTGTTACTAAACGACCAGTTCTTGAAAGAAATTTTACCAAAACATCTAAATCTGACCTTTAGAAGGGCATGAACCGTGAATAGTGTCCTAGCTCCCAGTAGATTAAAAACTAAAAGAACCAGATCTAGACCTGACCCTTCAAATAGCTTGACACATGGAAGCTACAAATGCAGTCACAAAAAATGAAAGTGCTGCATAAGTATAACAATTAACATTCACCATGTTACCAGCTATTCCACGGGGGAAATTTTCTCCATTACCTGACATGTGCATCCTCTTACATCATTTACGTATTACAATGTCCATGCAGCCTACAATATGTACAGTGCCTTGCGAAAGTATTCGGCCCCCTTGAACTTTTCAACCTTTTGCCACATTTCAGGCTACAAACATAAGGATATAAAATTTTAATTTTTTGGAGAAGAATCAACAACAAGTGGGACACAATTGTGAAGTGGAACGAAATTTATTGCTTATTTCAAACTTTTGTAAAAAATAAAAAACTGAAAAGTGGGGCGTGCAATATTATTTGGCCCCTTTACTTTCAGTGCAGCAAACTCAATCCAGAAGTTCAGTGAGGATCTCTGAATGATCCAATGTTGTCCTAAATGACTGATGATGATAAATATAATCTACCTGTATGTAATCAAGTCTCCGTATATATGCACCTGCTCTGTGATAGTCTCAGGGTTCTGTTTAAAGCGCAGAGAGCATCATGAAGACCAAGGAACACACCAGGCAGGTCCGTGATACTGTTGTAGAGAAGTTTAAAGCCGGATTTGGATACAAAAAGATTTCCCAAACTTTAAACATCCCAAGGAGCACTGTACAAGTGATCATATTGAAATGGAAGGAGTATCAGACCACTGCAAATCTACCAAGACCCGGCCATCCCTCTAAAATTTCATCTCAAACAAGGAGAAGACTGATCAGAGATGCAGCTAAGAGGCCCATGATCACTCTGGATGAACTGCAGAGATCTACAGCTGAGGTGGGAGAGTCTGTCCATAGGACAACAATCAGTCGTACACTGCACAAATCTGGCCTTTATGGAAGAGTGGCAAGAAGAAAGCCATTTCTCAAAGATATCCATAAAAAGTCTTGTTTAAAGTTTGCCACAAGCCACCTGGGAGACACACCAAACATGTGGAAGAAGGTACTCTGCTCAGATGAAACCAAAATCGAACTTTTTGGCCACAATGCAAAACGATATGTTTGGCGTAAAAGCAACACAGCTCATCACCCTGAACACACCATACCCACTGTCAAACATGGTGGTGGCAGCATCATGGTTTGGGCCTGCCTTTCTTCAGCAGGGACAGGGAAGATGATTAAAATTGATGGGAAGATGGATGAAGCCAAATACAGGACCATTCTGGAAAAAAACCTGTTGGAGTCTGCAAAAGACCTGAGACTGGGACGGAGATTTATCATCCAACAAGACAATGATCCCAAACATAAAGCAAAATCTACAATGGAATGGTTCACAAATAAACGTATCCAGGTGTTAGAATGGCCAAGTCAAAGTCCAGACCTGAATCCAAACGAGAATCTGTGGAAAGAGCTGAAAACTGCTATTCACAAACGCTCTCCATCCAACCTCACTGAGCTCGAGCTGTTTTCCAAGGAAGAATGGGCAAGAATTTCAGTCTCTCGATGTGCAAAACTGATAGAGACATACCCCAAGCGACTTGCAGCTGTAATTGCAGCAAAAGGTGGCGCTACAAAGTATTAACTTAAGGGGGCCGAATAATTTGGCACGCCCCACTTTTCAGTTTTTTATTTTTTACAAAAGTTTAAAATATCCAATAAATTTCGTTCCACTTCACGATTGTGTCCCACTTGTTGTTGATTCTTCACCAAAAAATTTAAATTTTATATACTTATGTTTGAAGCCTGAAATATGGCAAAAGGTTGAAAAGTTCAAGGGGGCCGAATACTTTCGCAAGGCACTGTAGGTCACACCATCAGGACACTAAGAGAACGCTTAAACAAACACCGTTAAAATGTTACCAACGGATTCCTCAAACACAGTGTGTCCCGGCATGCTGCTAATTCCCATAACAGCTCGTTTGATGGCTTCACAGTCACACTTCTGGATCATATTCTCAACTCATGTACTAATAGGTTCAATGCATTACGCAGAAAAGTTATTCTGGATCTTTAAACTAAATACTTTAGTTCCAGCTGGGCTGAATGAAGCCTTGGAAGATATCACCAAGTAAAACATTCCTTTTTATCTTTGCCCTAATCTACTTTTATCCATTGAATAATATGTTTTTGACGGTCCGACACTATATACGTCACCTATACATTTCTATGTCTAGATCACCATTATATTATTTATTTACTTTTTTAGACTTTTTAGCTATTTTATATTGAATTTGTGTAGTTTTATCTTTACCGTGTTATAATATAATGATTTGTGGTTCCACTTCATATCCTATATCCTGCTTATAGAAACTTTTAGTAATACTCAATATACTCTATGTTCTATTATTATTCATCCACCCCTATTTGAAATATAACGTTCCCTTCCCTTTTTTTATTATAAATCTTATATGTATGGAAACAATTCTTTAATCAGAAATATAAACCCACTTAGTTTCCTTTTCCCACAACTTCCCCTTCTCCTCGAGTACCACTACCATTTACCCCCTATTTGGTATAACGAGCCAAGCCTCTGCCTACTAAGGCTAACTGTGCAGCTTACTTTATGGCACATCATTTGAACAGTGTAGTTATACTGAACAAGTTTATATAAATAATTAATTAAATATATTGCATATATTTACCAGTTATCAATATATTGGCTTCCTCTATAGTAGTTAATAATACCCTCTTTTCCACCTTCCCCTAACCATAGTCATCCATCTATTGTTTTATTCAAACCTTCCCTTTTTTTCCCCCCAAACAACAAGGCTATTTGTTCTCTGAATCAGTTAAACAGCTGATCTGGTGTTTATGAACAGAGATCAGCTGTCCAGTTTGTAGTAAGCTTAACAGCTGTTCTCAAATAGGTAGCCACACCTAAAATAATCTAAACAGCTGACCTGTCTCTCTGTTAGTGAGACCAGCTGATTTCCCACCCTTTACAATATAAACAGCAGTGATTTATAGTGCACACACGCACACCACTCTCAGGATCGAGGCTCCTTATTTTAATGAATAATTACATGGTGCAGGAGACTGCCTGCACAAGCGCAGTGCAGCCTCCTAGACACCGATGAAGCTTTAAGTCAGCTCTCCTAAAGGTACAGCTATTTAAAACTATAACATTCAAGCTACTATTACAACTGCTTCCCATTCCTAAAATATTTTTATGCAACTCTTAGCTTTATTTACATTAGGTCTGTTTTATTTAGTAACTTCTCTTAACCCCTTAAGGACCCAGCCCAAAAGTGTGTTAAGGACCAGGCCTCGTTTTTCAAAACTGACAAGTGTCACCTTATATGGCAATAACTTTGAGACGCTTTAACTTACACAAATAATTTTGAGACAGTTTTTTGTGACACATTGTACTTCATGTTAGTGGTAAACACTAATGAATATTTTTGTATTTATTTATAAAAAAAATAGGAAATTTGATGCAAATTTGGAAAAAAAAAATCGCAATTTTCAAAATGTGAAATGTTCTGCTTTTCAGAAAAATAGCCATACCACCCAAATACATTAATACATATTATCTACCATATCTCTGCTATATATCGGCATCATCTTTTAATTGTCTTGTAATGTATTTTGGATGTTAGAAGGCTTATAATTGTAACAGTGATTTTCCAGATTTACAAGAAAATTTCCCAAACTAATTTTTTAGGGACTACTTCAGTTCTGAAGAGGATTATAAAGGCCTATATATTAGAAACCCCCATAAATCACCCCATTTTTAAAACTGCACATAATTAAAAATAGCATTTGGGAAGTTTGTTAACCCTTTAAGCATTTCACTGGAATTAAAACAATATGGAGGTGAAATTTAGACATTTTAATTTTTTTCCACTAATTCCTTAATTTAGCCCTAAAATTAACACATTCACAAAGGGTTAAAGGAGAAAATGCATCTCACAGTTGTTATGCAATTTCTCTCGAGCACGGAAATACCCCACAAGTGGGTGTAAACTGATGTTTGGGCGAATGGCAGCGCACGGAAGGGAAGGAGCGACACTGGGCGTCTGAAAAGCAGATTTTGCTAGAATAGTTTTCAGGTGCCATGTCTCATTTGCAAAGCCCCTAGAGTACCAAAACAAAGGAAACTCCCACAGCCGTTTCACAGATTTTACTAACACTGGGATGTATAAATGAAAAATTACTAAAACGTCACTTTATCCCCAAAGTTTTCATTTTCACAAGGGGTTAAAGGAGAAAAAGCACCCCACAGTTTGTATAACAATTGCTCCTGAACACGGCAATACCCCATATGTGGTCGTAATCTGCTGTATGGGTACATGGGGGTGCTTGGAATGGAAAGAGCGCTATTTTGCTTTTGTAGGGCAGATTTTGCTGAAATAGTTTTCAGGTGCCATGTCGCATTTGCAGAGCCCCTAAAGTACCAATACAGTGAAAACCCCCTAAAAGTGACCCCATTTTGGAAACTACACCCCTCACAGAACATATCAAGGGGTATAGTGAGCATTTTGATGCTACAGATGTTTCACAGATTTTATTAACATTGGGACATTAAAATGAAAAATTACTTTTTTTCCAATAAACTGTCAATTTAGCCCCAAATTTTTCATTTCCACAAGAGGACAAAGGAGAAAAAGCTCACAGAGCACAGAAATACCCCATATGTGGTTGTAATCTGCTGTATAGGAACATGGTGGGTCTCAGAATGGAAAGAGCGCTATTTGGCTTTTGGAGGGCAGAAGTGGCTGGAATAGTTTTCAGGTGCCATGTCGCATTTGCAGAGCCCCTAAAGTACCAATACAATGGAAACCTCTCAAAAGTGACCCCATTTTAGAAACTACACCCCTCAAGGAATGTATCAAGGGGTATTATCATTTTGAGCCTAAAAATGCTTCCCAAAAATTAATGTACAAAATGAAAATTAAAGTTTTTAAAGAAATATCCAATTTCAGTGCCTAATACGTTGCGGCCACTTTGTGGCATCAGAGACATGCACTCCTAAAACTATTAAGTGGGCTATCCCGGAGACAAAAAAATGATATCATCATATGTTGGGCCCCCTTTCTTTCTTTTTTATCCTTTCCCCCCCCCCCCCCCCCCCACTGTATGTCGGTGTAAACTGCTGCTTGGGCACACAGCAGGGCTCAGAAGGGAGGGAGCACTGTGTTTTTTTAGCTTTTGGAGTAGAGATTTAGAGGGACTTTCTGGACACCATGTTGTTTTTGCAGAGCCCTGGAGGTGCCAGTAGAAGTGACCCCATTTTGTAGGGGCAATTTTAGGGTCTATGCAAATGTGACATAGCGTCCAAAAACCGGACAATCTAAATATGCGCTCCTAAAGCACACAGTGCTCCTTCACATCTGCACCCTGCTGTGTGCCCAAATGGCAGTTTATGCCCACATGTATGACACTGGTGTACCCAGGATAACATACTTAACAATGCCATATGTGGGTATTAACTACTGTTTGGGCACAGCCGGGCACAAAAGGAAAGGAGCGCTATTTTGGTTTTTGGAGCACAGTTTGCTTTTTGGACACCATGTCACTTTTGCAGAGCCCATGAATTGACAGTAAAGTGGAATCCGGAGACATGTCACCCCATTTTGGAAACTACACCCTTCAAGGGATTTATCAAGTGAGGTAGCGAGCATTATTAACCCTTAAGTGTTGCAGTCTTTTAATTTCCAGAAATGAATGCGCAGATGATAATGAAAAGTTAAAAATGAAATTTTTCCATAGATTCGCCAATTCACTGCCCAATATGTTGTGCCCAGCTTATGTCTGTACAGACACACACTCCAAAAACTGTTAAACGGGGATCCCGGGCACAACAGCTTTTGGAGCATTCATCTGTGATACAAGCCGGGCTCAACATATTACACACTGAAATGATGTATTCCTGGAAAAATTGTCATTTTCACCTTTCACCATCAGCTGCGTATTCATTTATGGATAATAAATGATAGCAACACTTGGGAGTTAAAAATGCTCACTGTACCCCTGGATAAATTCCTGCAGTGTAGTTTCCAAAATGGGGTGACATGTAAAGGGATTCCACTTTACTGACGTTTCAGCTCTGTAAAAGTGCAATGGTGTCCAAAAACCAAACCGTCCAAGTCTGTGCTCCAAAAACCAAATAGCGCTCCTTCCCTGCTGTGCTCAGCTGTGCCCAAACAGCAGTTTATACCCACATATGACATTAAGTACATTATCTTGGGTACACCAGTGTCATGTGGGTATAAACAGCTTTTTAGGCACACCACAGGGCACAGAAGGATAAGAGCGCTATGTGGCTTTTGGAGTGCAGATTCAGATGTTTGAGATCTGGATGCCATGTCATGTTTGCAGAGCCTGTAAAGTACCAGTAAAGTGGAATCCCCTAGGGCAGTGATGGCAAACCTTTTAGAGACCGAGTGTCCAAACTGCAACCCAAAGCCCACTAAATTATCGCAAAGTGCCAACACGGCAATTTCACCTTAAATTAACCTGCCTCCCCCATTCCCCCCTCTTGCTCGCACGCAGCCTGCACCCCGCATCTCTACCCCCACACTACACCCTGCATCTCTCCCCCCACACTACACCCTGCACCCCACATCTCTCCCCCCACACTACACCTGCACCCCACATCTCTTCCCCCACACTACACTCTGCATCTCTACCCCCCAACACTACACACTGCACCCAACATCTCTCCCCCCACACTACACCCCACATCTCTCCCCCCACACTACACCCTGCACCCCACATCTCTCCATGTTACTCCACTGCTCGGGAAACAGCTTTTCTTCATGTAGAAGGACCTTCTTACAAGTAAAGACATGCCTACCTTGTCATGTGACCTTATGACGTCAGAAGGTCCTTCCGGGGTACAGTATTTAGGCTTTACTGATTTTGCATCTACCATGTAAGTAGCGATCCTGCGGACCGCGGCTTACACTGACAGTTTTCAACTGTATGTGCATTTGCACATACAGCTGAAAAAAAGCGATCGCTCACTAACGGGGAATCCTGTACCGGATTCCCCATTAGTGAGCGATCATGGCGACGGTGCGCGTTCCAACTGAGAGGGTTCTGTGTGCCCTCTCTGGCACGCGTGCCATAGGTTCGCCATCACGGCCCTAGGGAATGACCCCATTTTGAAAAGTGCACCCCTCAAAGAATTTATCAAGGGGTGTAGTGAGCATTAGTATCCCAAACGTGACTGCACAGCGGATGGTGAAGAGTGAATATGTAAGCTGTGTGGAGTACATTGGGTACACTAAATTCCCTACTATTTCCCCAGTAGCTCCTATTATTGGAGGGGTCACTCTGGGGGTCACTTCTGGTTTATTATCCCTAGTAAGGTCTAAATCTGGTTTGTCCCCTGATATACGCTCACACAGCTTATACATTCCCTTCCTGCCGCAGCCAGTTGTGTTCTAATGATTTGGCGATTTTTGGGGTTTTTGTCTTCACATTGTACAAGCTATATTTTCTTTATTTTTCTGGTGTAGCCATATGAGGACTTGTTGTTTGTGGTATGAGATGTATTTTGTAATGACATCATTTTTGGGTGCCTACAACTTATTAAATAAATTTTATTAACTCTTTCTTGGTGGATTAAAAAAAAAAACTCCATCAATTCTGGCATTGCGTTTAAAATTTTTTGCCATGCAGCGTAGAGCGTAAGTAACATGTTACCTTTATCCTGCGGGTTGGTACGATTACGGCGATACCTCATTTATATTGTTTTTAATGCGATACTGATTTTACTGAACAAAAACCCATTTGGGGACATAAATCAATTTTTTTTGCATTGCCATCTTCTGAGATGCGTAACATTTTTATTTTGCAGTTTACAGAGTTGGTATAGGCTGGTAAGGTGAGAGTCCTACCTTATTAAGACCTACCATTACTTTTAGTGTCAAACAGTATTACACTATGCACTGCTCGGTGCTGTTTTCTTGTTTTATTTAAGCTATTTAAATAAGTGATGACCGCTAAGAATTATTGAATTTTTATTGACAATACTGTTTTTAAATATTGCCTGCAACTTTATACAGGTAACAAAATGGTGAATATGGTCATTATCGTTATGTTTTTCCCCACGTTAAAGGCCTTTATTACAGATAAGTGCAGATATTATTGGATGATAATTCAGTTTTCTTTGGCACAATAGTACTGAATAATGTTATGCCTTGTAAGAACAGTGAATAAGCCCCTTATAATAAACGTCTTTAAAAAGGCATTTTTTACAAATACGTGCAGATATGGCTTTGACACAATAGTACTGAATAATGTTATGCCTTGTAAGAACAGTGAATTGGCCCCTTATAATAAAAGCCTTTAAAAAGACTTCTTTTACAGATGCGTGCAGATATTAGTGTATGATATTTCACTTTTTTTTTGCTGTGCTGCACTTCAAAAGGCTTGTTGTGTTCCACCTTGATGACACAGATATGAGTAATGATCAGCAGTATAATGGCAGTGACTGCTGCAATGTGAATTATGCTGCAAATTCTTGCTGTATATGAGCCTGCAACCACCCCAAATTCTTCTCTCTATTCCTCCCTATCCTTCCCCTACACTGTAATCCTGTTTCCCTGAACTTCTATATGTTTTCTAAGTCTTTCCCTAGCTCCTGCTGACGTCTGTCCCTGCAGTAAGAGCGATATGAAATGACTGTACCTAAAATGGCCGAGGGTTTTTATAGGGCTGTGACATCACAGGTCCTGCTGGCTGCTGATTAGCTGCACACTTGCCATTGTGGGTGATGCCGTG
Source organism: Leptodactylus fallax (assembly GCA_947044405.1). NCBI lineage: Eukaryota > Metazoa > Chordata > Amphibia > Anura > Leptodactylidae > Leptodactylus > Leptodactylus fallax. The sequence continues at coordinate 1,823,138 of CAMRHE010000156.1, forward strand.
CTCCCAGAGTCCCTTCCCCCTTGTCCTAACATGCGCGGCAGCCATTTTATAAAAAAAGCAATTTGATTCGTCGAAGCGTGAGGAAATCCGGAATCGTAGCAAATTGAAGATTTCCTGAAATTTGGATCGAATTCCACTTCTGCAGAATCGATTCGCTCATCTCTAAGGAGTCCCCACCTCAAAAAATGAAACTTGCTTTTATGGCCCTAAATTGATGGTGAAAGGTATCTCCAAAGCATATGAAGCGCTTTCCACATGTTCAGAGCAAAACCCCTTCCCATTTCAATATAAATGGGAATTAGAGCTTGGTAAGATGTTTACTGATGTGCAATGGGAAGCTGCATTCTGATTTAATCTCAAACAGACCCACTGTATAACTCATTTAGAAATCTCAAGTAAGCTTTTGTAATGCCATGCTATATCTCCAGAATATACTCCAATTTGTCTCCCTTATGTTGGAGGTGCCATTCTGAGACGAGCATGTTACTACATATCTGGTGGCCCTGTGTTGTACTTAATCCGTTGTGGGTTAATGTTTATGATCTTTTGAGAGCAATACATGGTTTTGCTTAATCATGTGGTGTAGAGGTGGCCCTGCTATCCAGTGGGTTGGAAGTCCTCTCACTTGAGGATGGAATAATTGTAGCCCACATAGTAACAGCCGCAAGAACCTGTATAACTAGGCAGTGGAAGTAACCTACTTAACTATACTTAAATTTATGTTGACTAATATCTCTAAACATTAACATAGTTCTATGCATGAAAGTCTCTTTATGGATATAAACTTATAAATACATACTGTATAAGGGACCCTGGTTTATCTTTTTTTAGAAGGTTCATTATAGTATATCATTTTCCAGATAACTCATGAAATTTCCTCTTTTCGATTAGTAAGTAGTTTTCACTGAATTCTGACTTATGACAGGTTTTGTAAACAAAGTTTAATTAAAAAGGTTTTCTCATCTCAGCCCTTAATGGCTGACATGAGAATAGCCATACTTATGCAGAGGCTAGAATAACAGAAACAGCTGAAACAGATGAGTTAGCAGTTCTACACTTTTTCTATAACTTCCATAGAGGTGAAAGGGAGCTACAGGAAACACTCTACAATGAGAAGCTAATTTGAATAACCATACAATGGAAATTTCTTTAAAATAACAGACTGTTGGGAAACAACAGAGGTACAGTCTTAAGGAAAAGAAAGTACACCCTCTTTAAAATGCATGGATATATATATATATATATATATATATATATATATATATATAGTGGGGAAAAAAGTATTTAGTCAGCCACCAATTGTGCAAGTTCTGCCACTTAAAAAGATGAGAGAGGCCTGTATTTGTTATCATAGGTAGACCTCAACTATGAGAGACAAAATGTGAAAACATATCTAGAAAAATCACATTGTCTGATTTTTAAAGAATTTATTTGCAAATTATGGTGGAAAATAAGTATTTGGTCAATAACAAAAGTTCATCTCAATACTTTGTTATATATCCTTTGTTGGTAATGACAGAGGTCAAACGTTTTCTGTAAGTCTTCACAAGGTTGGCACACACTGTTGCTGGTATGTTGGCCCATTCCTCCATGCAGATCTCCTCTAGAGCAGTGATGTTTTGGGACTGTCGCTGGGCAACATGGACTTTCAGCTCCCTCCAAAGGTTTTCTATGGGGTTGAGATCTGGAGACTGGCTAGGTCACTCCATGACCTTGAAATGCTTCTTACGAAGCCACTCCTTCGTTGCCCTGGAGGTGTGCTTGGGATCATTGTCATGCTGAAAGACCCAACCATGTTTCATCTTCAATGCCCTTGCTGATGGAAGGAGGTTTGCACTCAAAATCTCATGATACATGGCCCCATTCATTCTTTCATGTACACGGATCAGTCGTCCTGGTCCCTTTGCAGAGAAACAGCCCTAAAGCATGATGTTGCCACCCCCATGCTTCACAGTAGGTATGGTGTTCTTTGGATGCAACTCAGCATTCACTCTCCTCCAAACACGACGAGTTGTGTTTCTACCAAACAGTTCTACTTTGGTTTCATCTGACCATATGACATTCTCCCAATACTCTTCTGGAACATCCAAATGCTCTCTAGCAAACTTCAGACGGGCCCGGATATGTACTGGCTTAAGCAGTGGGACACGTTTGGCACTGCAGGATCTGAGTCCCTGGCGGCATAGTGTGTTACTGAAGTCCCAGAAATTTCGAGCTCCCCCTTGAAGTCCTGAAAGAGGGTCAAATGACCCTTAGTCCAAACAGACAACTCTGATGGCTCCAATTAGCATCCTTTCATTTGTAAATGTGGCCATTGTCTGAGGAATCTGCAGGGGGCAATTGTGTTGATCCACCTCAGGTCTTGTAAGAGAGTGTAAACAAAAAAATGTAAGCTGCTCCTGAGTGTGTCTGCCCATCCCCCAGCTGCATTGTTGTGCTGGGAATATGCATAAGGTTGTTAACACCTTAGCAAATTTGCATGCAGCCTTTTGTGCTGTGGGGGATAAATAGGTGACTGCTTCACCTATTTTGTTCACAAGAAACAAAATGCAGAGAAGGCACACCATTCAACAGGCATTGGAACTGATCCTGAGCAACACCAACCCTTTTGACTCAGATGGAGAAGACATAGTCCTTCAACTGGATTCGGACTCTGAGCTGTCTTCAGGTTAGATTTTTCAAATTACCGATTTTTATTTCCTATCTTTTTTATTTAGAACCAAAACAAAATGTTAATTTGAAATTATTTATCTTGCAGATGAGGAGACTCCTCCTCTACCAAAAAAGAGAGCTCGGTTGGCGAGTGAGCCGACAGAGACCGCAAAAGATGGCACAGTGTGGCGTGAAGTAGAAGTGGGGAAACGTCTCCATTTCACCCCAATAGAACCGTACCCTACAGATGGAGAGCCAAGTGCTAAGGCCAGACGAAGTGTCCGGAGTCGCCTTCAGAGCTTCCTCTGTTTTATCACTCTTGACATGCTTCGTAGCATTCAAGAATGGACTACTCAACATGCACGTCACACGGAGCAGGTGGATTGGTTCATGGGTCTCCCGGAACTAATGGCATTTATTTCAGTCATTATCTTGCGGGGGGTGACCAAGGTTCCATCACTACGTGACAGCTGGTCAGCAAACCTGGCAAACCCAAGGATCATTGCAACTATGACCCGAAACCGCTTCCAAGACATCATGCAACACCTACGCTTTGATGACATGTTCACACGCAGTGAGCGAGTGGAGACCGATAAGTTTGCTGCAATCTCCGATGTGTGGAGATCGTTTGTCACCAACTGCATCGCATCCTACAACCCTGGTCGACACATCACTATTGATGAACAGCTTTTCCCGTCAAAGACTCGCTGCTGTTTTCTGCAATACATTGCAACAAAACCAGACAAGTTTGGCATCAAGTTTTGGGTGGCTTGCGACTTGAAATCAAAGTACATCTGTAATGTCCTCTCATATCTTGGCAAGGACCCCAGTTGTCCCAGCGGGGAGAGACTGTCCGAAACTGTAGTGATGAGGCTGATGGAACCATTCATGGACAAGGGCAGAACTGTAACCACGGACAATTTCTTTACATCATTGTCACTTGCACAATGATTGCTTAGCTGGAAAACCACTATCCTCGGCACAGTCAACAAGAGTCGCCGGGAAATTCCTCAATCCGCTAGACAGATGGACCGCACTGAATTCACCACTCAGGTGTTTTCAACCACTGGTGCCACACTGACAGTGTATGCACCCAAACGAAAGAAGGCCGTCTACATTCTCAGCAGCATGCACAGCGTGGTTGAGACTGAGGATACCAACAAAAGGAAGCCAAACACGGTCACACAATACAACCACACAAAGTGCAGTGTGGATGTAATGGACCAAATGGTGCAGGAGTACAACGTGCGTGCAGGAACACGGAGATGGCCATTCGCCGTGTTCTACAACATGATTGACATGGCAGCACTGAATGCTCATGTTCTTTATCAGGCATGCACTGGGGTGCAGGAGAGACGGGTGGACTTCCTGGTTGAGCTTGCAAAAGAGTTAGGTGGCTCTCATGTGACTGAAAAGAAGGCACGCAAGGAGAAACTCCTTCAGCAACAACCTTCCACACCCAGCCCTGGCAAAAGGGCGAAGTGTCAGGTCAACCATCGATGCACGAACAATTGTGCAACTGAGAGATGTGTTGACTGCTACAAATACACGTGTGACAAACGTACCAGGGACATACCCAGGCAGTGCCAGGTATGTTCCGACAGTGCAGACAGACTGCTGAGTGAGTGCTGAAATGCTAGTCACACAAGAAGGACATGCCACTCACACACCTACACGCAGCCCCCCACAGCAGCCTATTGTAAATGTGTGGAATTGTTTTATTCCTTGTATTTTTTTTTATTATTTTCATAACAAAAATAAAAAGCATGGAAACAAATAACAGTTGTTGTTTTGTATATTTACATTTTTGTATATTTAGATTCAAGTCAATGGGTGCAGAAAAAAAAAAAAAAAAAAAAAAAATCGCAGCTACTGAGTGAGTGCTGAAATGCTAGTCACACAAGAAGGACATGTCACCCACAGACACACACGCAGCCCCCCACAGCAGCCTATTGTAAATATGTGTGGAATTGTTTTATTCCTTGTATTTTTTTTTATTATTTTCATAACAAAAATAAAAAGCATGGAAACAAATAACAGTTGTTCTTTTGTATATTTACATTTTTGTATATTTAGATTCAAGTCAATGGGTGCAGAAAAAAAAAAAAAAAAAAAAATCGCAGCTACTTGCGATATTTTTGCGATCTGTCCCATTGGTCATATAGATCACTCCTCTGGGATTTTTTCGCACGAAAAGAATCGCACAAAAAAAGAAATATAAAAAAAAATAAAAATCGCTGGAAAATCGCACCTATGAAAAAAAATCGCACGAAAAAAAAATTGCAGGTGTGCTTGGTGCCATTGAAATACATTGGCAAATCGCAGAAAAAAATCGCATTGCATTGCGATGCGATTTTCGCGCGATTTTTTTTCGCTAGTGTGCTTGAGGCCTTAGACAAATGCTTCTGGTCATTACTCACAGCTGTACCTTGCTCTAAAATTTCTAATTCTATTTAAAATATATAAAAAATTATTCACTGTTTCAGTGCTTTTTTGCTCAAATAAAACTAAACTAAATACAATATGTATAGTCTTTATATTATCAAATACAATAAACTGAATAGAACTAACTAGAAACTAAATGGCTAAACTCAATGGAAAACAACAACCTCTTGTGGTGTGACAGTAATGGCCTTACAGTAATACCTCGTACATTCGCGAGGTTAGGATACAGAGCGGGTCGCGGATCGCGAGGAATCGCGAATGTTTGGTACAAGCGCTTAGAAGCGCTTACAATGCCGATTTCTAATGTTTAACCCCTAAATATCAATAAACTTTACCCTACAGTACTGTACAGTATACTAAAGTATACTGTACAGTACTGTATATTAATACATTCATTCATTTTTCTTATACACTCACAGTAAAATGAAACTAATTACCGGGTACGTAACGAACAGGACACTACTACCCAATAGCGAAGGTGTTTTTTTTTATTAAATTTCACAGATCTGAGAAAAAAGAGCAAAATCTATATATGTTAGTTGCCAAAAAAATATCGCGAATCTGTGAATTCGCAAATTCGGAAACGCGAGTGTACGAGGTATTACTGTAATTACAGAACAAAAGACAGTGTTCTAGTGTTAAGTGGAATCATCACACCTCCCCCTTTTAGATGGGGCTTGTAGGAAGTAGGGGCCTGTGCCCCTCTTCTGAGAGCACCTCCGCCTCCAGCTTCTCAGGCTCTGGCCCCAAGGCTCCCTCACCCTCCCCCGGGGTCCCAGCAGACTCGGGCCTTGTCAGACTCCGAGGGTGGTTGAGCGGCATGTGCCTTCAATATGTCCAGACTAGGGTCAGCTTGGACAGCATCTCTGAACTCTTGGCTGGAGTGAGACAAAAGAGAGGTGCATGTTACATAGCTGCCGGACCCTTCCGGCTCTAGGGTGGGGGAATTTCTCAAAGCGGTCTCAATAATGCGTCTGAGTGACGGAGGGACCGGTGCAGAGGCTGGAAGGCTTTCCATCCCTATGGCACTTTGACTGCGGGTAACCACCGCAATATCAGCAGTCCGTCCTACATCCGGACCGTCAGGGAGAGCCCACAGAGACACTGAACCACCTGGTACAACATCCACAGTTTCATGGCAGACATTTGCAATATCATTAACAGCATTGGTTCTCCCCTCTGCAGGTATTCCCACAGGTACAATTAAATTAGCATTTTCACAGAATGTATGAGGAGACATTTCAGAGGAAGGGTTACCCTCTGCATATTGGCACATCATAGGCCCCAAATCTGTCCCCAACAGTACATTGGCAGGCAACTCAGACATCACTCCCACATCCCGCATTCCTTTCCCTGCACCCCAGTCTAAATGGACACAAGCCATGGGTACAGTAAAACGTTCCAATCCAATACCCCGTAGGGTCAGAGTTTTCCCGGGAATAATACTGTCTGGGGGGACCAAATCTGGTTGTACCAGCGTAACATCTGCCCCAGTGTCCCGGAATCCCATCACCACTTTGTCCCCCACAGTGACCTGTTGACGGTTAGCATTAGGCTGGGGCCCCTCCCTCGCAACCAGATACACAGATGGGCCGGCTGCTGTAGTTTGGTGAGCAGGGGACGTATAGGAACCACCCGGGACAGAGTTTGGCCTACCCCACCTGGAAGCAGAGGGCTGTGGTGACCTCCAGCTTGGTTCAGGATTCCCCGGGACAGATTGTGTCTTACCCCTCTTCCAGCCGTCGCTGGCAGGTTTCCACGGCAACTGGTTGGCAACATAACGATCCGCCATTGCTGCGGCTGTTTCAAGGTCCTTGGGCTCTCGGTCCAGGAGGTATTTTTGCACTTCCTCGGTACAAATGGTCAAGAATTGCTCTTGAAGCATGAGGTCTGCAAGGCTTTCTTGTGGGGTGATGGACTTGCCTTTCGTCCACTCCCGGAACCACACGCGCAGCTGGGCCGCTGTATCCTCATGGCTCTCTGAAGGCTTTTTCTGCAGGCCTCGGAACCTTCGATGGTACAGCTCCGGCGTGAGTTGGTATCTCCGGATCAGCGCTGCTTTAACGGACTCATAGTCCTGGTCAACTGGCAAATTGGCGTAAGTGTCCAGGGCTTTTCCCCTCAACCGGGGAGCCAGGTAACGGACCCAATCCGTCTGTGGTAGCTGATACTGCTTACACACTTTCTCAAAGGCCCGCAAGAACGAGTCCAAATCCCCGTTTGTTTCAAGGATTGGAAAGTCCTCGGATCGGAGCCTTGGTACTTGAGCTTCTGGAGTGCGTGCAGTGACAGACGGTGCCTGCTGGGAGAGCTCCATTCTTTTGAGCTCAAGCTGATACTGCCGCTCAGCCTGCTGTTCTCGTTCTGCAGCTTCCTGAAAACGGCACATCACCTGCAGGTATATGTTAGGGTCACTGGTGCCTACTTGCTGCAGGGCCGTTTGCCAGTACAAGGCTGGGGCTACTGGTCCCTCCTGGTGAAGTAATCCTTGGGGCCGGGCTGCTTGCCGCACTTCCTGGCCTAGCCCCAAAATCAGGACTCTGCTCGATTCTCTGCATGTCTGTGACTGCCTCCATTTCAGCCATACGCTCAGGATCTCCAAAAGCCTGGTTCTGCAGTTCTGGAGATCTGCTTCTGAGCCCACTAGCCATCCACTGGTATTTGCCAAATAAAAGATAGGATAGAATACAAAGAGTAAGGGAGGGGAACAGCACTGTATCAAACTTTCACTGTATCTTAATGCTTGCTTTAATACCGAGCTTGTCTCATAGGATTACCACAATCCCCAGCGTCTGAGTGATAAAGGTCACCAACACACGCTGTTTATCCTAAGATCCCACTACGCTGCCACCAATGTGAAAGATCCTCAGTGCGCCAACACCGCTTTGGCCCACACCTGAGACTTCTTTCATAAAAAACCACACTCACCGCCAGTGAGTGCCGGGTCCACAAGATAAATTCAAGACAAGCTTTCTAAATTTTGTATATTTATTAACCCCTAAATGGGTCGGCATTAACATCTAACACATGCAGTTCAGAACAGATATGCAGATATATGCAAGCATTAACAGTTACTAGTTACAAGATACAGCGCATGAAATAAAAAGGGAATAAAATTGAAATAATTACTTTACCACACATATCCTTGATGTGGCTCTATAATCCAACCCTCACACATGGCATGTGGGGATAACCAGTGGAAGCTTCTAGCAGCACCATCACAGTATTCTCAGTAATCTGCATGCTCATCACAGTATATCCCAGTAGTCTCATCATAGTATTCTCCTGTAGTCTCCTCCCAGTAACATCTCCCTCACTGACCTCTTACCTCATCTTTTATACCCTTGATTACACCACCCAGAATGAGGTCACCGGCGACGGCAAGTCTGATTGACTAACGCACTCAAGTCAAGATTCTTTGTAAGGAGATGAGACCAAGTGGAATGATACAATGCCTTCTATATGTTATCAACCATGTCTGATCAACAGCCCAGGCTGAACAATGCATGTGTATTTGATCACCCAGGGCTATGTAGGAATTCAATGGAGCCATTCTGGGATGGATACAAAGCCCTATTGTTACATTGTAGCCACTACTGATAACATACACCTAGGATTAGAGCTGCGCACATTATGAGTGAATGGAAGTAAGAGGGAGATACGATACCCAGAGATCAAAATACATCTTTGAGTTATAGCCATATTTAAGTGGAATCATCACAGGCCCCAAGAGAGCAGATTCTGTCAGCCCTGCCGACTATTAGAAAAGCTGCAGATTTTTTGGCAGATGCTTCAGCAGACGCTGTAAGATTATCAGCTCGCTCCCTTGCTCAACTCTGCCAGGAGGGCTATATGGCTGAAGAGTTGGACAGGTGATGTAGGGTCTAAGACCCGGCTGTGCAATCTGCCCTGTGACGGTGAATATCTCTTTGGACCAGCCTTGGATGACATCTTAACTAAGGCAGCAGATAAAAAGAGAGTTTTTCCTTTGCCTTCCTCTGGTCGGACACGGAGGTCCTTTTGCCCCTTTGGAGCATACAGAGGGCAGAAAATTGTCAAGTCCAGAGATAATAGCTGGGCAGAATCCAATAAGAAACACAAGGGGTTCTTATTTAACAACTCACCCCGTAATAAAGATCCAAGACCCAATAGGCAATGACGCCAGGCCCTGGGTAGGCGGGAGACTGAGGAAATTCCTTCCTGCCTGGAGGAAAATTTCATCAAGCTCTTGGATCCTGGATACAGTGGGAGTAGGCCTGAAGTTGAAGTTTTCTTCTCCTCCGCCTTCAAGTTTTCAGATTACCAGAACTCAGACTTCCCTAACCTCTCAATCGGCTCTGGAATTGGAAGTGAAGAGCCTGATCTTGAAAAGGGTGCTGATTCCAGTTCCCCAGGAAGAGGAGAGGCAGGGGTTTTATTCCCATCTGTTCTTGGTAAGGAAACCCGATGGCTCCTACAGAACCATAATAAATCTAAGGAGGTTAAATCAGTTTCTGTCTTACAAGAAATTCCAGATGGAGACAGTGCAGTCAGCAGTGAGATTGTTAACTCCCAATTGCTGGATGGCGGTGATAGACCTGAAAGATGCTTATTACCATGTTCCAATTTTTCCAGGTCACCAGAGGTTCTTGTGAGTAGCAGTACAGATGGGAGGGGTGGTTCAGCATTACCAATATCAGGCTCTTCCCTTTGGAATCTCCATGGCCCCAAGAGTCTTTACCAAAATAGTGGCAGAAATGGGGGCACATGTAAGAGAGAAAGACATTCTGTTTATTCCATATCTAGACGACTTTCTCATTGTGGCAAGATCCAGAATAGAATGTTTAGAAAGTGTCAGAGTAGTACTGAACATTCTGGAGGAATTAGGTTGGATGGTGAATCTAGAGAAGTCAAGTTTAGTTCCCTCTCAACAGAAAAAGTTTCTAGGGATACTTTTAGATTCCACGGCTCAGAGATCTTTTCTCCCTCCAGAGAAAATAGAGAGGGTTCTGTCCCTAGTAAAAACCCTGATCCAGTCCCCCAGGGTCACTATAAGAAAGGCTATGTCCATCCTGGGGACTCTCACGGTCTGTATTCCAGCTGTACCTTGGGCTCAGAGCCACTCCCGAGACCTGCAGTGGGAAATCCTGGCAGCCTGGCGTCAGGAAGAGAAAATTCTCGACAAATTTATGTGGGTGTCTCAGCCAACAAGAGAAACCCTGGGTTGGTGGTTAGTCAGGGGTCACCTAGAAATTGGAGTTCCATGGAAGATCTCAGACCCCCTAATTATTACCACGGATGCCAGCCCTCGGGGGTGGGGTGCCCACATGGGGGATCAGGTGTTCCAGGGCTGCTGGTCAAGGAGTCTTTCTCAGGCATCCTCAAATCAGAGGGAACTAATGGCGATTTTGGAGACCTTGGAAGTTGTAGGTCGGGGTATTAGGAATCGCCATGTAAGGATCATGTTCGACAATATGACAGCAGTTTCATATATAAACAAGCAAGGGGGTACGAGGTCCCTTCCCCTTATGAAAATAATGGCCCGGATTCTACATCAGTCAGAGCCTCTGGTTCTCTCCTTGTCTGCTCTGCATATCAGGGGGTCAGACAATTTCAGGGCAGATTTCTTGAGCCGTCACAGTCTGAATCAGAGCGAGTGGGAATTGAACCCATCCATCTTTTTAGAGATCACCAGGGTTTGGGGAGTCCCGGAAATAGATCTCTTTGCCAGTCGGTCAAACAAGAAGGTGGAGAGATTTTTTTCCCTAAACCCAGAGGAATCCCCCTTGGGGTGGATGCTCTGTCCCACAAGTGGGATTTCAATCTAGCTTACGCTTTTCCTCCCTTCTTTTTCATTCCAGCAGTTCTGAGGAAGATCAGGGAGGATCGAGCGAGGGTTATTCTAATTGCCCCCTTTTGGCCGAGGAGAGCCTGGTTTACCTGGCTAAGGATCCTGTCCATTTCGGACCCTTGGATTCCCCCAGTCAGCCAGGACCTTCTATGTCAGGGCCCCATTCTCCATCCGGAGTCCAGCCACTTATGTTTGGCGGCCTGGAATTTGAGCGGAGATTACTAGCTTCTAAAGGTTTTTTTCAGAATCTCATTTCCACTCTTCTAAAAAGCAGAAAACCGGTCACTACTAAAATATACACTAGGACAGGGGTAGGCAACCTTTTTTGTTCGGCGTGCCGATTTCGATTAAAAAAATCAAAGTTGAGGTACTCGGAGTGCCGGTCAATAATTGTAAGTCTGACGACCCCTGCACACGGTATTATGTCACATAACGGCCCCTGCACACGGTATTATGGTGATAATACTAGTGATAATTGCTATTGCTATTATTTTAGCGTGTAACAGATATTACTAGAGAGGCGGGCGGCGTATTTTACTCTATAAAGATCAGGTATGGACAGGACAGGGACAGTGAAAAAATGTAAACTTTATTGGTGACTTTGTGCATGTGTTGTGTAAGTGTTTGGTGCGACACCTTTAGCGCTACGACCTGGATGATGGTAAATGTCTGGGTCACAGCGCCAATAACTTCCTGGTTATGTGATTAGGCTCAGAGGGGTATTACATTATCCCTCTATGTGACTATCAGAGAGCAGAAGTACAGTATGCTCTCTGATTGATAGGAGAGGGGATAAGGATGGAAGTCTCTGCTACCCCCCCTGGGGTCATCTGCAGCTTATGCACAGACAGTGATGAGTTAACATTGTCTCTGCAGCTCCTCCTCCCCCCTCCTTCCTTATCTCTAAGATGCTGCCTGACACAGGAGGGGGGGGCACATTTAGAGCCCCATTTCTAAGGATCTATTAGGGCCACAAAGATGCAACTGGATTCATTTTAAAGATGAGAATCTCATCTTTAAAAAGATACCAAGATCTCCATGATTGACCTTACACATTCAGAGCGATTCACTGTTAAAACGATGTCGGGAATTGAGATCTGCATTGGGATTTCAATGCCGAGCATCATTTTCACCAGCGAATTGCTCAGGATGTTTAAGGACGATCATGGTGATCTTGGTATCATTTTAAAGAGGAGATTCTCATCTTTAAAATGAATCTAAGTGTTTCTTTATAGCTTTAACCAATCCTGAGCAATTTGCTCAGGTACAGTAGTGAAGCCGGCAATTACCGGCTTCACTACTGTACATAGACTGTGCAGACTTCTGGGTGATGCCGCATCCATCTTCACCTGGCGCTAATGAAATTTTAAGGAAGCCGGATGGAAAAACGCTGCAGGTAACGTTTTTCCATCCGGCTGAGGCACAGATCTGGCGCCAGAACTGATGCCTCTTGTGCCAGAACCGATCCCATAGAAAACTATGGGATCCGTCCTGTCATCAGTTTCCCTCCAGCTTGTGTGCACCATGCCGGAGGGAAACAGATAGCTGTGCCGGACATATGTGAACACACCGCTGCCGTGCCAGGGAAATAAGCCTCGCGTGCCACTCTTGGCACGCGTGCCGGGGGTTGCCCACCCCTGCACTAGGACTTGGTTCCGGTTTTTTTAATTTCTAGGGGGTTCTCCGGGGGGAGCTTAGGGATATACCTAGAAAACAGATTCTAGAGTTCCTTCAGAAGGGACTAGAAAAGGGGCTTTCTACCAGCATCTAGAAGTAGACCGGTGGTTAGGTCCAGAGTTCCTCCCTGGGACTTGAACCTAGTTCTGTCTGCCTTAACTAAACCTCCCTTTGAACCATTGGACTCTATCCCTATTAAAAATTGATCCCTGAAAATGATTCTTTTAGTGGCCCTTACCTCGGCACGTCGCATAGGATAATTGCAGGCTCTATAAGTTAATCCACCCTTTACTGTTATTACAGAGGACAGGGTAATAATTAAACCAGACCCAGCTTTTTTGCCTAAAGTAGCCTCAAAATTTCATAGATCTCAGGAGATAGTTCTTCCCTCCCTCTGTGCTAACCCAAGTAATGCTAAAGAGCAGGAATACCACTGTTTGGATGTAAGACGTTGCCTAATCCAGTATTTGTCCTCTACTTCCTCTTGGAGGAAATCTGCTTCCCTATTGGTTCTCTTTTCAGGTTCCAACAAAGGGAAAGCGGCCTCTAAGTGTAGTCTGGCTAGGTGGGTGAGACTAGCAATCTCCCTGGCCTACAGTTCTTTGGGCCTTCCCCCCCCCCCCCAGTGGGGCTCAAGGCACATTCTTCTAGGGCGATTGCCACCTCCTGGGCCGAGAGAGCTGATGCTTCCATAGAATCTAGCTGCAAAGCAGCAACCTGGTCTTCACCTTCTACCTTTTTTCGCCATTATAGGCTGGACATTGGGGCTTCTGCTGATCTTTCTTTTGGAAGGAAAGTTTTACAAGCGGTGGTCCCTCCCTAGTGTTTTCCTATTTTATTCTCTCTGGGTGCTGTCGTGGGTGATGGGAAAAATGGTAATTACTTACCGGTAATTGGATTTTCCAGAACCCACGACAGCACCGTCCTTTATCCCTCCCTTTTTTCTTGGTGATGGACTTTTGTTTGGCACTGGGTGTAGCAAGAAGAAAAAAAAAAAAAAAAGTTTTGACCTTAGGGTCATGAGTTACAAGTTAACTGGAGTCTCTCTCTCGCTTCTATAAAACAACTGAGGGGTAGGAGAGGCTCCACCTTTTTATACCGTAGGTTTCCTGTCCCTGGGGGCGGATCCTCTCTCTCTGGGTGCTGTCGTGGGTACTGGAAAATCCAATTACTGGTAAGTAATTACCATTTTTACCTACTGTATACATATATATATATATATATATATATATATATATATATATACAGTACAGACCAAAAGTTTGGACACACCTTCTCATTCCAAGAGTTTTCTGTATTTTCATGGCTATAAAAATTGTAGATTCAAACTGAAGGCATCAAAACTATGAATTAACACATGTGGAATTATATACTTAACAAAAAAGTGTGAAACAACTGAAAATATGTCTTATATTCTAGGTTCTTCAAAGTAGCCACCTTTTGCTTTGATTACTGCTGTGCACACTCTTGGCATTCTCTTGATGAGCTTCAAGAGGTAGTCACCTGAAATGGTTTTCACTTCACAGGTGTGCCCTGTCAGGTTTAATAAGTGGGATTTCTTTCCTTATAAATGGGGTTGGGACCATCAGTTGTGTTGTTCAGAAGTTAGGTGGATACACAGCTGATAGTTCTACTGCATGGAGTGTTAGAATTTGTATTATGGCAAGAAAAAAGCAGCTAAGTAAAGAAAAACAAGTGGCCATCATTACTTTAAGAAATGAAGGTCAGTCAGTCCGAAAAATTGGGAAAACTTTGAAAGTGTCCCCAAGTGCAGTGGCCAAAACCATCAAGCGCTACAAAGAAACTGGCTCACATGAGGACCGTCCCAGGAAAGGAAGACCAAGAGTCACCTCTGCTGCGGAGGATAAGTTCATCCGAGTCACCAGCCTCAGAAATCACAGGTTAACAGCAGCTCAGATTAGATACCAGGTCAATGCCACACAGAGTTCTAGCAGCAAACACATCTCTACAACAACTGTTAAGAGGAGACTGTGTGCAGCAGGCCTTCATGGTAAAATAGCTGCTAGGAAACCACTGCTAAGGACAGGCAACAAGCAGAAGAGACTTGTTTGGGCTAAACAACACAAGGAATGGACATTAGACCTGTGGAAATCTGTGCTTTGGTCTAGTGAGTCCAAATTTGAGATCTTTGGTTCCAACCACCGTGTCTTTATGCAACGCAGAAAAGGTGAACGAATGGACTCTACATGCCTGGTTCCCACCGTGAAGCATGGAGGAGGAGATGTGATGGTGTGGGGGTGCTTTGCTGGTGACACTGTTGGGGATTTATTCAAAATTGAAGGAATTCTGAACCAGCATGGTTACCACAGCATCTTGCAGCGGCATGCTATTCCATCCGGTTTGCGTTTAGTTGGACCATCATTTATTTTTCAACAGGATAATGACCCCAAACACACCTCCAGACTGTGTAAGGGCTATTTGACCAAGAAGGAGAGTGATGGGGGGCTACACCAGATGACCTGGCCTCCACAGTCACCAGACCTGAACCCAATAGAGATGGTTTGGGGTCAGCTGGACCGCAGAGTGAAGGCAAAAGGGCCAACAAGTGCTAAGCATCTCTGGGAACTCCTTCAAGACTGTTGGAAGACCATTTCAGGTGACTACCTCTTGAAGCTCATCAAGAGAATGCCAAGAGTGTGCAAAGCAGTAATCAAAGCAAAAGATGGCTACTTTGAAGAACCTAGAATATAAGACATATTTTCAGTTGTTTCACACTTTTTTGTTAAGTATATAATTCCACATGTGTTAATTCAGAGTTTTGATGCCTTCAGTGTGAATCTACAATTTTTATAGTCATGAAAATACAGAAAACTCTTGGAATGAGAAGGTGTGTCCAAACTTTTGGTCTGTACTGTATATATACAGTCATATGAAAAAGTTTGGGCACCCCTATTAATCTTAATCATTTTTAGTTCTAAATATTTGGGTGTTTGCAACAGCCATTTCAATTTGATATATCTAATAACTGATGGACACAGTAATATTTCAGGATTGAAATGAGGTTTATTGTACTAACAGAAAATGTGCAATATGCATTAAACCAAAATTTGACCGGTGCAAAAATTTGGGTACCCTTATCATTTTATTGATTTGAATACTCCTAACTACTTTTTACTGACTTACTGAAGCACAAAATTGGTTTTGTAACCTCAATGAGCTTTGAACTTCATAGCCAGGTGTATCCAATCATGAGAAAAGGTATTTAAGGTGGCCAATTGCAAGTTGTTCTCCTATTTGAATCTCCTCTGAAGAGTGGCATCATGGGCTCCTCAAAACAACTCTCAAATGATCTGAAAACAAAGATTGTTCAACATAGTTGTTCAGGGGAAGGATACAAAAAGTTGTCTCAGAGATTTAACCTGTCAGTTTCCACTGTTAGGAACATAGTAAGGAAATGGAAGACCACAGGGACAGTTCTTGTTAAGCCCAGAAGTGGCAGGCCAAGAAAAATATCAGAAAGGCAGAGAAGAAGAATGGTGAGAACAGTCAAGGACAATCCACAGACCACCTCCAAAGAGCTGCAGCATCATCTTGCTGCAGATGGTGTCACTGTGCATCGGTCAACAATACAGCACACTTTGCACAAGGAGAAGCTGTATGGGAGAGTGATGCGAAAGAAGCCGTTTCTGAAAGCACGCCACAAACAGAGTCGCCTGAGGTATGCAAAAGCACATTTGGACAAGCCAGCTTCATTTTGGAAGAAGGTCCTGTGGACTGATGAAACAAAGATTGAGTTGTTTGGTTATACAAAAAGGCGTTATGCATGGCGTCAAAAAAACACAGCATTCCAAGAAAAACACTTGCTACCCACTGTAAAATTTGGTGGAGGTTCCATCATGCTTTGGGGCTGTGTGGCCAATGCCGGCACCGGGAATCTTATTAAAGTTGAGGGTCGCATGGATTCAACTGAGTATCAGCAGATTCTTGAGAATAATGTACAAGAATCAGTGACGAATTTGAAGTTACGCCGGGGATGGATATTTCAGCAAGACAATGATCCAAAACACAGCTCCAAATCTACTCAGGCATTCATGCAGAGGAACAATTACAATGTTCTGGAATGGCCATCCCAGTCCCCAGACCTGAATATCATTGAACATCTGTGGGATAATTTGAAGCGGGCTGTCCATGCTCGGCGACCATCAAACTTAACTGAACTGGAATAGTTTTGTAAAGAGGAATGGTCAAAAATACCTTCATCCAGGATCCAGGAACTGATTAAAAGCTACAGGAAGCGACTAGAGGCTGTTATTTTTGCAAAAGGAGGATCTACTAAATATTAATGTCACTTTTCTGTTGAGGTGCCCATAATTTTGCACCGGTCAAATTTTGGTTTAATGCATATTGCACATTTTCTGAAATATTACTGTGTCCATCAGTTATTAGATATATCAAATTGAAATGGCTGTTGCAAACACCCAAATATTTAGAAATAAAAATGATTAAGATTAATAGGGGTGCCCAAACTTTTTCATATGACTGTATTAGTATATATTGGTATTGTCAACGCAATACCAAGGAAAAAATACATCAGCAATGATCTTAGAGGAGCAATTGTTGCTGTGAATCAAATGTTCAATTAGAAAAAAACTGAACAACTATGACTTGCTTATAATGATTGCCAGGAGAAAGCCTCTTTCTAAAAAGGACATGGCACAACCTAAATTTGCAAAGTTGCATCTGAATAAATCACAAGACTCCAGGAATAATTTCCTTTGGACAGATGACATCAAATTTGAGATGTTTCTCCACAATGCACAGCGCCATGTTTGTTGAAAGCTAGTGATGGATGTACAAACCAGATACAACCTGAAATTCATAAAAAAGTTCAATTTTCAATGAAACCAAAACATTTTTTATTAATTTCACACAAAACGGTAAAAATGGACATCACTATGTGAAACTTGATGAAAAAGTAGAGCGCAGGAGGATCACATAAACCAGGCAGGCTTTCCAATAATTCGTTGCATTAGCCGATCACGAGGAGCTGTGGGTTAATAGGTGATTGACAATGTCAGTGTCACTATATAAGGGAGCGTTCACACTACCGTTGGTGTCCGTCAGTAGTGTCCGTGGCTATTGTCCGTTACAAGATTTTAGCAACGGACACTAGTTGAACCGTCAGAAATCCGTTAAAATTTCCATTCATTTCAATGGGTTTTTATATTGTGTCCGTTAGTGTCCGTTTACACCAAATCCGTCAGAAGTCCGTTATTTTTTCACGGACAAAAAATCCTACATGCAGGACTTTTTGTCCGTTTGAAAAAAACGGATTCTTGACGGACAGCAAGTGTCCGTTACTTTTTTAACATTGAAGTCTATGGGTAACGGACATATAACGGGCAGTAACTGAAAGCTATCAGTTACTGTCCGTTATTTTATGTCCGTTTACTTTCCCTGCGCATGCTCAGAAAGGAGAAACAAACAAAAAAAAAAAAAACTAGCAGTGTTAGAGGACATTTCGTGTCCTCAGGCACATGCGGTTTTACATGCCGCTAGAAAGCCAACAGCGCGCTGAATTCAGCGCACTGCCGGCTTTCCCGGTATGTGCCCCGGGGCTGGAGATATCGGCAGTGTAATGTTTTACTGTTAGAAGGGCGCTGCGAGGATCTCCCTTCCTCACACTTGTCTTTGTTCAGAGACTTGTACTGAGGGGGCGTTCCTCACAGCTTGAGCGTCATCGCTGGGCTGTGAGGAACGCCCCCTCTCTCTGTTCTCGTCTATAGTCGGGTACTGTCAGAGGAATGCCCTCCCTGATAGTTATGTTCATTCATAGCGCTGTATGAGGGGGCGTTCCTCACAGCTGAGTGTCATCAATGGCCTGTAAGGAATGCCCCCTCTCTCTGTACTGGTCTATAGCCCTGTACTGTCAGAGGGGGCGTTCCTTACTGCCCAGCGATGACGCTGAGCTGTGAGGAACGCCCCCTCAGTACAGCGCTATGGACCAACGAGAAGTGGCAGGGAGGGAGTTCCTCACAGCGCCCTTCAAACAGTAAGTAAAGTAAAACATGTAACTCCACACCGCCGATATCTCCAGCCCCGGGGCACATACCGGGAAAGCCGGCAGTCGGCTTTCTAGCGGTATGTGACATTAAAAAACGGACACTACCTGATGCTCATCAGTTAGGGTCCGTTATGATAGGTGTCCGTTTATTTTTTTTTAACGGACACCTTCATAGCGGACTCCAACGGTAGTGTGAACCCTGCTTAAGAGAATATACACAGGGGAGCTATATTGTGGAGAAGGAAGGAAGAAAGCAGGGACTGACCTCAGCCACCAGGGATGGTGCAAAATTAAGACAAATTGAAAACTATTAATGAAAATACAGATGGGAGATAGTGGAAAGTAAAGATAAATTAGATAAATTTTAATTTAATTTAGACACAGAGGGAGAGAGGCTGACCGTAGGTTGCTTTTGTACCCTCCTCAGTACATGACCTAGCCCCAACCAATAAGTGTTTCACAGGGAATTGTTATACACCCTGATAGGGACATTGCTGCGATGTCCAGAAAGGTTTAAGTAACCTTCAATCCCAAAATATATGAAGCATCAAACCATTCTCATCCCCATACCTCCAATAATTAGGAGCATAAGACTTGTTAATTTTGTGAAGCTTCAGAAGGACTTGGTACCATCTAGTCAAAACCTTTTCATTTGTTTCCTCTTACTGCAGATGGTAGATCTATAAGAGAGTGTGAAAATCTTCTGTGTTTGTGTGCAGAAGAAAGAAACCCTGAGATACTATCCCATGATCTTATGAAACCCGGAACTTAATCTGGGTTTGGTGTAATCAATAACTTGTAAATGATAGACAGTGAATAGTCTCCTGTTACACATATACATTTCCTCAAATTCATGTTGCTGTTCCTCTGAAGTTGTATTTACCTAATTTTAAGACCTTCTAAGGATCTCAAAGTAATCAATTTAGGTTAGAATTTAAATTGTCTTCCTGGTTGTCTCAGAGCTCTCATAATTTATAAAATATCTTTCACTGGCCACTGGAGACATGAACAAATACACAGACTCAAAGGTGTGTAGATGCCAAGCCAAAGACTCCAGCTTCCTTTATTATGTACAAAAATCAGTGAGAGAGCACTCTCACGGATGTGAGGAAGTTGGTCACCAATCAGGTGATCTTAGTATTACTGTGAATGGGGTATATCTCCAAATTACCCGTTCTTGCAGCCAGGGCCGGTTTTAGACAAAGTGGGGCCCTGGGCAAAAATTAAAAGCAGGGCCCCAAATGCTGATATGCAAACAACACCATCGTCTTCCAGTGACAAGCCCTATAATAACGCCTCCTTTCTGCCAACAAAAAAGTAATAACAAGCCCTATTTTACCACACAAAATTCAAATGAACACCTTTGTACCACCTATTAGATTTTTGCACCCAGTCATCAGTTATTATAGCACCTCCTTATAAATAATAGTCTCTGCTTATAAATAATATTACACCTATATCAGTAATGGCTCCCTTATAAATGATAAATAGTGCCTTGTATCAGTAATATCCCCCTTATCAGTAACAGTCACCCCGTAAAAATAATACTGCTCCCTTAAAAATAATAGCCCCCTCATAAATAATAGTTACCCTTATAAATAATAGTCCTCATTATCACTAATATCCCCCTTTATAAATAAGCCCACTTAACAATTATACCCCCCTTATAAATAGTTCCCCTCTTATAAATAATAGTTCCCCCTTATAATAGCCCCCTCATACTTAAGTTTCCCAATTATATATAGTAGCCCACCTTTATATATAATAGTTTTCCGTTATACAGTGTCGGACTGAAGGGCCTTAGGCCCACCAGAGGAACTTATTCTGGGTCCCCACCTAACAGCTTCCTGCTAATAGCCTACACCACGGCTCCTTCACTGAAGTCTTACATATGTGCTGACTATCTGGTGTTACTGAGTATGTTCCCCGTATAGTCAGCCCCTATAGTACTGTGCAGGCCCCAATAACTCCATGGCCGGTTCATGCACAGTACTGTATGGGGAATGACATGGCCATGGAGCACTACATGTATGTGCAAGATTATAGGGAGGGAGCTGTGATGCTGACATAGCACACAGGGCTGCCAGCAGGAATTGTGAGCCCCCCCCCCACAGTATAATGCTCTACATGGTATATAATGCTCCACAGTATAAAATGCTCTCCTGAGCCCTCCAGTTTCCCCACATGGTATATAATTCTCCACAGTGACACCACACAGTATAAAATGCTCCCCTGAGCCCCCCATTGTGGTCCCACATGGTTTGTAAGGCTCCACACAGTATAATACTCCACAGTGGCCCACACAATATACTACCCCTTAGTGGCCCCAGACAGTGCAATATGCTCCCCAGCAGCCCCACACAATATAATATGCTCCATACAGTATAATATGCACCCCACAATGCCCCCCCAGTATAATGCTCCACAGTGGCCTAACACAGTATAACATGCTCCATAATGACCTCCACACAGTATAATATACTCCCCAGAGGGGTTCCCCCAGTATGATGCTCCACAGTGGTCCCCCACAGTATAATATGTTCCCCACAGTCCCCCCCAGTATAATGCTCTACAATGGCCCCACAGAGTATAATATGCTCCCGAAAAGCCCCACACAATATAATACACTCCAAAGTGGCCCCACACAGTATAACAGGCTCCCCACACTGTCCATTCCCCCAGTATAAAGCTCCACAGTGGTCCATAGTATAATATGCTCCCTAGAGGGCCCCCGCTAGTATAATGCTCCACAGTGCCCCCTCCAGTATTTTGCTCCACAGTGGCCCCATGCAATATATTATGCTCCCCAGAGCGTCCCCCCAGTATAATGTTCCACAGTAGGCCCCACGCAGTATAATATGCTCCCCAGAGGGCCCCCTAGTATAATGCTCATTAGTCCCCCCCAAATAATGCCCCACAGTGGCGCCACGCAATATAATATGCTCTGCTGATGCCCCCCCCCAGAATAATGCTCCACAGTGACCCCACTCAGTATAACATGCTTCAGAATGGCCTCCACACAGTATAATATACTGCCCAGAGAGGTTTCCCCAGTATAATACTCACAGTGGCCCAAAACAGTATAATATGCTCTCCAGAGCCCCCCCCCAGTATAATGCTCCAAGGTGGCCCAAAACAGTATAACATGCTCTCCAGAGCCCCCTCCAGTATAATGCTCCACGGTGGCCCCGCACAGTATAATATACTGGGGGGCCCCTCTGGAGAGCATATTATACTGTGTGGGGCCACAGTGGAGCATTATACTGGGGGGGCTCGGAGAGCATATTATACTGTGTGGGGCCACTGTGGAGCATTATACTGGGGAGGGGGGCCCTCTGGAGAACATGTTATATTCTGCGGGGCCTCTATGGAGTATTATAAAGTGGGGGGGCTCTGGAGAGCATGTTATATTCTGAGGGGCCACTTTGGAGCATTATACTGGGGGGCCCCTCTGGAGAGCATAATGCTCCAAAGTGGCCCCACAGAATATAACATTATCTCCAGAGGCCCCCCCCACACACACACACATTATAATTTTCCACAGAGGCCCGACAGAATATAACATGCTATCCAAAGGGGCCCCTTCCCCAGTATAATGCTCCACAGTGGCCTTACAGTGCTATTATTATATTATATTCTGGGGTCTCTTCAGACCCCAGAGTATAATAATCGAAGGCCCGGGGTAAGTAAGGTAAAATAACAAACAGTTATACTCACCTTGTTCTTACCTCTGCTGGGCCTCCTCGCGCTGCTCCGCTGTCCCCGCCAGCGACCGCTTCTTCTTCTCTGCGGCTGACGTCACGCGTTGTGGACGTTACCGCTGAGGCCTGTGATTGGGCCTCAGCGATTACGTGAGGCACGCCCCACGTGACCGCTGAGGCCAGGCCTCAGCGCCTCAGCAGTGATGTCCGGAACGCCAGAAGATGACGTCGGACGCCAAGGACAGGTGAGTAAAAATGTTTATTTTTACTCATCTCGGTCCCTTTCTGTTATTGCTTTGGCCGGGCCTGACTCCGGGATCCGGAGTCATCAGGTTCCGGATCCCGGGGGCCCCTTTGGGGACGGGGCCCTGGGCAATTGCCCAGTTTGCCCCCCCCCCCCTAACGCCGGCCCTGCTTGCAGCCACATATCAGTGTTGAATGCACTTAGGGAGAGTAAGGATATAACCTAGAGTGCTATTGTTATGGCAATACCCTCTTCCTGTGATCCCAGCACCTCTGATGAACATCTCTTAATCAATAATATTTAGGCAAAGTAGATGGAGGGAGGAATGACAATAGCTGCGTCAGAGGGATATTTGCTCATACCCTAGGCACAGGAACTAGAGAGTGCCACTAACTAGGGGCAATACTAGGTGCTGTATCCAACTCTTGCAACATTTTCTTGTATTCCTATAATAGGTAGCTATGGCAATTAGAGCACTTTATAGCATTTCTACTGTATTTTAGAGATGGAAAGATATGGATTAGGACAAATGTCCTGTTCCATTCGCTTTGAACGGAGTAGGAGGAGTAGCCCCTCTAGTGTTCAGGAGCAGCCAGGCGGACTTGATGCAGAGAGTTATTCACTTTCATCCTTTGGATCATTAGCTCTAAAAGCTCAGGATAAGCATTCTGGACCAGACTATAGAGTATGTTTGACAAGTCCTATTAGTAATGTGAAAAAATAAAGATAAAAGTGTAATTTACTCTCACCTGTGCAAAGGAAGATAAATACAGGGCCATTGCATATCTAATCATCAACTGACCCATCTATGTATGTTGTAACACAAATTGCAGGAAATCCCAAAGCACCTGATCAAATGTTTTTTTTTTTTCTGCCTCAACTAAAAGAAGGGACAATAGGATCCCTTTACTTCTAGCATATTAAATCAAGCAAAGTGCATCATTATAAATCAGATGAATCCTCTAGCGGTTAAGAGATAATCAAGACTGGCATATAAAACATTGGGCTTGATAAATCCACCCCAACAACTTCATTGTATTACTCCATAGCTTTGATTGAGCCCACCTAGAGTGTGCATGAGTGAAATATAGGACTAACGACAGTTGGCATCATCTTGGAATGGTTCATATCAATAATGATGAGATTAGTCTATGATTTCCATAGACCAGGAGATCTCTCCCAGGTTGAGTTATAACACAAATGTGATTTGAATGGTAGAAATTACAGCTGGCTGATTATTTTCTATGCAGTTACCCCTGTAAGGGAAACTCAATATCATATGCAGCCTTTAATGTTATATATGGACAGATAGGGTCTGCTAAAGCAAGAGCCACGTCTTGTTAGTATCTCCCTGCTCTGGCTCACAGAAGAGATCCTAAGTGAAAGACCATTCTGTGATGTCCATATGACCTTAATAAAGCATATGGAAAGTAACTGTCAAGATGAGACAACCTCTTTTTAACCTGGCAGCATCTAGCAATCTAAGGTCAGCTACATATTAACATGCTATTTGCATATTAACTATGTTTAAATGTACTGTATGCAATAATGCTTTATTCAGTGTATGGAGCATTAGGATGCACATTTACCTCCATGATTTTCTTAGGGTAATTTACATTTTTGGATGTAGTTGTCCTTTAATAAGTAACAGTACTCGTACATGGTAGTAAACACTTTCCACATTCCTGTAAACATTGAGGCTGAAGACTATACTGATTTCATTAATACCATAACATGAGCAATTTATTGCCAGACAACTTAATTGAAGTCAGCCTTTGCAATGCAACATTGTTCTTTTTAAATAAGAACAGTGCCATTAAAAACACAACTCGTAACAGATGCAATTTTAAACTAAAAGCCGTGGGAGGAACAATTGTATAAAAATAGCTATAGACTTAATGCATATTCCAAATATAAATGTGTATAGCCCAAGGGACATTTTATTTGTGGAACTTTCCATATGAGGAAAAAGACAATTTTAACTTTTACTAAATGAGAAAAGTTTACTGTATTAATGAATTGGATCCTAGCTAATAATTTAAAGGGGTATTCCCATCTCAAGGGTCCTATCTATACTGGTAGCGTATGTAAATTGAAGACTTTTCCTAAATATATTGCTTTAGAAATGCTGCTTTGTTTGCCTGTTATGTGAAATGATTCATCCCATTGTTTACACAGTGTTTCCATAGCACCGGACCTATGTAACAGGACAAGTGACATCACTCACTGCTCTCACTGTTATGTACAGCTCTGCTGGCAGGACAATCAGTTCAGCCAATTCCAGTTTTCTGATAAAGTCCTGTCTGTTATCTCTCTATGTAAACACACAGATAACACTGAGTGAGTTCTCTAGAAGCATGTGCATATTATTTGATCTGCATTTATATTAGATTTCTAGTAATTATAATAAGTATTGTGATGCTTCATAGTGTCCTGTTCAGCAAGCTGGGGGGGGATACAGGAAGTGAGAAGAGGAGACAGTAGGCAAAGCTGCTGAAACAGGGAGATGCGAAAACCCCTTTAACGCTTATTAGAAGGTCTATAGTATATTAACACCACCTTGCTGCAAACATTTTTTTTTTCTCCCTGCCTAACAAAAGCTATAACATTTTTTTTTTCATTATTCTGTTCACATAGTGTTTGAGGGCTTGTTCTTTTGAGGGACCAATTTTACTTCCTAATGTCACCATTTAATAGTCCAAATGATGTACTATAAAACTGGAAAAACTATTGAATGGTATGGAATTGAAAAAAAACTGAATTGAAAGTTAAAAAAAATTTTGCGGGTTTTGTTTCTACAATATTCACTTTGTGGTAAAAATGACACATTATCTTAATTCTGTGGGTCAGCATGATCACAACAATGCTAAATTTATATATGTTTTGTTATGTTTTATTACCTATAAAAAAAAACATAGAAACAAAATTTTCTTTGCAAAACTATATCAGACCCCCAAATTTTTTATTTCTATCTACAGAGCTGTTTAAGGGACCTTTTTGTGGGATGTGCCATTGTCATTGTCTTTGTATTCTATTTGTTTAACCACTTCAGTACCGGGACAATTTCTGGTCCAGGACCAGACACATGTTTGGGTATTTTGTATGTGCGGTTTTGAGGGCTGTAACATTTTTGCCATTTGGGTTATTCAACTATTTTCTATGTCTTTTTTCAATGACACATAGGGCTTAATTTTTATGTTTCTATTTTTGCATGTTTTATAAACAATATAAACAAGAGGAGGGAAAACGTGACCGTTTTTCATTTTTTTTTTTATTTAATAACACAAAGTGCTACTAAAAAACTTTTTGAAATAGTTTTTCCTCTCCATTATGGTAATTTTTATTTTGTATGGTGTCGTCGGTGGTGGGGCTAGAACCTGGAATAAGGGCGTGTTTTTGACGTATTATTTTATTTATTTATTTTTATTATTTTATTTTAATTTTTTTTTTTTTTTTTTACTTTTCAATTCATTTTATTTATTTTTTTTCGTTGTGTCCCCATAGGGTCATTATAGACCTTTGGGGACATCTGATCACAAATTTCTTTTTTGTGGGGGAGGCTGATTTCCCCTGTAACTGGGGCTGGTACATTTAGCCCCAGTTGCAGGAGGAATACAGCCTCCTGTCCGTTACTATAGAGTTTATCTGGGTCCTGTAGGATCCAGCAGCTCTAATAGGCTCTGTTTTCCCGGCAGATCATGTGACTGCCGGGTCAGAAGGCAGCCGCATCATGGAAGCGCCCATAGCTGTGTATACAGCACTCATTGAGTGCTTTGTACACAGCGATTGGGAAGACAGGGATGGTAATAAACCATCCCTGCCTTCTCTCTGGGAGCTTCGGCTGAAGTTACAGCCAGCTCCCTGTTTCAGCAGCTGCACGATTTTGTGCAGCTGCTGAAAACTGCATGGACGTACAGGTATATCCTTGCTGAACAAGGAAGTAAAAATCCGGACGTAAAAATCTAATGGGCAGTCTGGAAGTGGTTAAAGTGGGAAGTGACCATCAAACACATTTTGATGAGTTTTTTGCATTACAGTTTTTTATTCTTTTTATTTGTGAAATGAGGAACAAGGGTGACTTCAATTTATATAATTTTTACACATTTTTCATAAAATATATGATTTTTTCATAATATTTATTTGTAGACCCCTAGGGAATTTTATTTCTTATACAATATACTGGAATTGCTCATGTAATATACTACAATATACCTCTGGCAGGGTGTAATAAAAGTTCTAAAATAAAAAAAACCTTAAAAAAATCTTTGACAAACTCCTGGCTAACTTACAGACTATTGCAGCTTCCCATATGATGCTTCAGGATGGTAGCGACAATGAGCTATAACTGCTTAGATGCCAGGGTGGCAATGCACTGCAGTATCTAGTTGGTTAACAGCCATGATTAGTGCTGGCGCCGGTAAGGTGACTGCTGTGTAATTGTGGGATTAGTGATAATTTCTTGAATTGGAGTATCCCTTTAAATTACTTCCATCTTGAGTTATCAGGAGTTAATGCTCCAGGCTTCCTGTGATGAAGTTTTCTGTGTTTCTCCATGATACTACCTACTCCTGTACTATAGTAGTTCAAGGCAAACAGACCATCTATCTTAAATTATGAATCATAGGTAAAAAATTGAAAGAAACAATTTGATTTGTTGCTATGAAGTAGAATAAATCATCAGAAGTGTTTTGAGCCTATACATTGAAAGCCTTTACAGAATGTTTGTAAATTACATACCTTAGTCCTATAATAATACAAGACAGTAATCACAACTCCAAAATTTTTAACCATTTCTGTCTGATGAATCCTAGCAACTTTTTAAAATGTTTTTAGAAAAATGTTTTAATGGAGTCATGGCATGGAAAGTATATGTCATATATTTGTATTCCACTGGGATTTTTTGTATCAAATTGTACAGTTTTATCATTATTTAATTTACAATTATTTGTAAGGTTATTAAGTGAAGATGTGTATAATTTATCAAAATTATCCTAAAACAAAGACACCACTGTGCTATCATGTTCTACTACTTTTAGTTTAAAGAAAAATATATACTTTAAATTTTTTATTATTTTCTAAACCTTTTTTCATACCGTAGTTACAATTATGTACAATTTATGCATGTAATAAGCCACCCGAAACTTCACACATATAAATCATGTCATCAGTCCCTAACACTGTACGCTACTTATTTTACTAATCTGCATGTATGCATAAACTTGAATGAAATGAATCACTTAAAGACATCATGGAAAATCTATGGCTAGGCCTTCTTAATGTACACTGTTTTCAATGTGGCATTTATAAATCTTTAGGGACCAACATACACTGAATACCAAGAATAACATATGGCCTTCTTAGATGAAAACAATGTAACATTATAGAGCCTGAGAATACATTAATACAATATAGCACCAGTGACTTTAACAGTCAAGGTAAGTAAAACATCTAATGGTACCCCATCAGCCAGAACAGTTTAATATCACACTGCTTGTGAAATCTGAAACATCTTGGAACTATTGAAACGTGTTACAAATGTGTTCAAACTTTAACCTGAAAATTATAGTATATTAAAATATATAAAAACACATAGCACAATATATAATAAGAAACCTGATACATGAAACAGCCTTTATTTTTCATGAATACTGTAGTTCTAAAGAAGTGGCAATCTGTTGGCAAATCTGCCATGTGTAATTATATAAAGACTAATACATTTGATAATACTATAGCATAGGGAAGATTTTTCAAGCTATGACTTTCTTCTTTCTACATTTAAAAAACATACATATTAAGACTTTCGGACAGCCATTATGTGGCTGTCCAATTATTGATGGAATTGTTTATACGAATGATCCCACCATTAACATTAAAAATTAAACTACCCAACTAGGGTGGCAAGTTAAGTTCTTTAACTTATTAATGGCCAGCAGATAGACTTTCTACGTCAGTCACTTATTTGGCTGTAATTGACTTTCTATATCAGTTGTGGTGGAGTAATGTGGGATCTCCCGCACTCTCACATTCCGGTGCCCAGCTGTGAGTGCACCTGTTCCTAATAACCGCTAACAGCAAGCCACTTATCCTGGGTGTTTAACCCTTTTAATGCCATGGTCAATAGCGACTACTGCATCTATGGGGTTTTGGAGGGAGCTTCCTCTTGGAGGCATCTGCACCCGTGGGAACAAGATTGCAGGGGTTTGATGCCTTTACATGAAAGCTGGGAACCTAATGAAAGGATGCCTTAGTATAATCAACTGACAGAAAATGACAGTAATATAATGCATTGCACTGCATAAGCAAATTAAAGTCCCCTAGGAGGACAAAAAACAGTATTAAAAAAGTGAAATAAAGTTTCAAAAAAAGCTCCCAAAAACCACAGTGAACTCGCATAAACTTAATAATCCCCTCCATCTCAAAATGTTTAATAAATAATAAAAGATAAAAAATAAAAACGTAACACACATATTGGGTATTTAAAAAAGGGTTTTTACTTTGCAAAAGTAGTGAAAAAAAAAACTATACAAATTTGGTATAAATTTAATCGTATTGACCTAGTGAATACATTTATCAGATCATTTTATCTATACAGTATATAGCATACAAGGGCAATGGCAAAATTGATGTTTTTTTTCTATTCCTTTCCAGAAAGAGTTAATAAAAGTTATAGAGGTTGTCCAAATTTCAAAAATTATCTACAGATACATAAATATTTTACTTGCTGCTCTTTGTATCACTGTTATTTATATGCAATCTATTGAAAAACTACATTTCCTATGATTCCTCTGCTTGCTCTCACTCTGTGTACCCCTCCCTTCTCCATTCTCCTCGGAAAGAAATCACAGGACACTCACACTGCCTGTGTGCAAACTCCTTCCTTGAGGTCTGTGTTGTATCACAGTATTTCTTCACTCTGCTTGTTTGCATATCTGACCAGGAAATAAATCACTCCCATATTCGAGGTCAGTATGAGTGGCTTCAAGCAGCAAGGAGGTCACGTGCTGCTGTGACGTTTCATTTGCTTGCTGAACTGCTCACAAGGAGGGTTAGTGAGCTTGTAAATGAAACGTCACAGCTGTGGTTGATGATCTGAAAATAAGGCAGATAAACGGTGCCGAATTTAAACAGGATATGTATTAGGAATTGTTTTGTATTGATGCATCTTGTTATTTGGCCCATATTTTTTAAAAACTGGATAACCTCTTTAATAAATGAGATAAAAATACATGCCCTAAAATACATTGACGTAAAAATAAAAAATGTATAGGGTTTGGTATGTTACGATAGAAAAGTACAAAAAATGGTTTGGTCTATCACTAAAGTACTAAAAAAAATAAAAAGCACAATGAGTCTGTTGGCTGATGATCGCCCAATAGAGGCTGATCATGCCAGGCAGTGATCATTTAAGCCTTCTTTTGGCAGACTATAATTTGCCATTGGCCATTGTAAATTTATTTTTAAGGTTGATTTTCCAATAAGGATGTAATATCCAGCTTAAGACTAAAATGAATAATTTTAAAATAAATAACAATTTATACAGAAGTTTTTCCAACAAAACTGTATATCAATCTACTCAGTTCCTCCTGCCCTCTACCTGCAGATTAGACTGTGTTCAATATGACAGATTTCCATTAACCTTCTACATGCTGATTTGTGCCTTACATGTTCCCAATTACTGAGTGTCTGACCTGATATTGTTTGGCTAGTGCATTGCTAATACCATAATTCATAATGCCACACTCTTGGAAAAGTCTTCCTGTATAAAAGTCTCTACACTGAAATGCAGTTATTACAGCATGGCTAAGACTGCAACACTACACATACTCTGGCTTACATCATTCATCAGAAAGTTATTTCTACTTTAATATAAATAGATTCACTCAGAAAACTACTGTTTGAGCATGGACCAGAAATATGTCTGCATTATTAATAACATAGTAGATAAGGTTGGATAAAGATAAAACTCTAACCTATAAACCTAACAAGTTGATCCAGAGGAAGGCAAAGAAAAAAAAAAACATAAGGTGGATGCCAATTGCCAGATCAGAGGGGAAAAAAATCCTTCATAAATCCAAATATGGCAAGTGTACTAAGTTCCTGGATCAACATTCTGTCCCAAAAAATTTCTAACTCCCATATCCTATTTTATTCATACTTTCAAAAAAGGCATCCTGGTCCATCTTGAACTTGTATAAGTTATATGTCATGTACGGACCGTCCTAGAAAGTGTCAAGGGTGTGGCTATCAGGGGTCAATTTACTCCACTCTCTCATTCCTGCACTCACCCTTCATTCACGCTGCAAACTGAGTGTAAATCACACCCCCAACACAGTCCACACACCCCAAATACATGCTGGCACCACCTATTGTATGCAGAATCAAAGACCAATAGGAATCCCAGACACACACTACTGCTCCCAGCAGTCAGACACAAACACACTTCAAAACTGGTAATGGTTTCAAAGAGCAAACATAAAATACCATTAAATTTTATCGATTTAATACCTAAATGGTTCAATGCTTTATATATAAAAAAGTGACAAACAAGCAAACAGTTGTAAAAATGGAAAAGTATGGCCAACAACCAGCTTATTCACTAACTTCCACAGTATGGCAAAAATTCACAGGTCTTCACAGCCTCTTGTAAAGTGAGGCTCCTTCTTGTGCTTAGCTATGCCTCCTACCAGAGTGCCACCCCACTCCTACTACTCCATTAGCTGGGGGATGAGCCAATTCTTCTTCATCCTTCTATAGAGGAATGCTTCACATATGCTGAGATTGTTCTGTCAGGTCACCATCTTTTATGCCTGTCCTCCCAAAAAACTGTAAAGCAATAAACCAGCCAACATTAGTTTTTTTTTACACTCCTACCAATGCATATATACCAAAGACGCATGCATAAACTTTATATTTACTAAAGATATATACATGAACAATATGATTCAGTAATGATACATACACAAATGGGCTCCTTTAATCATATCTCCTCTCTTAGATTGCATGTTTTTATAAATGTTTGCAAACGCATAACCATTATAATTGTGACAAAGCCATAGGTCAGTACCGTGAACTCCGTCCTATATACCATTACTACTTTTACACCTCTTCTGGCCCTTCACCTCTGAGCTCAGGGCTGAATGGAGTGAAGCCTTCACTGTTCTGGGGCAGCCTGCTGATTTTATGACTTTGTGCTGCAGCTGGATTGGAAGTGCCCTGTCCCCACTCTTTGAAAGAAAATGTAAGCTGGTTAACCCTTTCATTGCTGCACACCTCAGCAATTGACAATTTAGGAGGGTTATAGTGAACAAAACCTGGGCTAGGGGGTGACCTGATATTGTACTTCATAATCCTGTCTAGTATGTCCTCTGTGATCACTATGGGTCACTTTTTTTTTTCCTGGGGACCCCTGGTCCTAGACTGGACCACAGGCTGAGTACCCTCATGAAGAGTCTAAGCTTTCCAGCTCCCCCCACTCTGTACTAGAGTAAGGTAAGGAGGAAAGCTGAAGCACCTCTACTATGCCATTTTCCTGTTTTAAGGTCATTTGCAAAGAATAGTTCATTATCCCCAAAGGGCTAGGACTGCTCATCTCCCAGGAGAAGTTGCCTCTGGGACAGGGTTAACTGCTGGACTTTCTGGAATGGCAATAGTCTCTTACACCAGTGCTACAGGAAATTGTGCCAAGTCCTGTTCTGCCAGGGCAGAGATCAGCACATCTTTGGTCAGCTGTTTCGATGCCTCTCTGCTCAGAGAGATGGATAACATCCTTTTTGGTCTTCAATCTGCATCAGGTTGTCATATCTGATAGCAAAAAAGATAGAAAACAAAAACATTTCGTAGGTATGTCTTCAAATAAACACTGGTGTTCTCCTCGCAAGAGACAAATCCGTCCTTAAGTGCAAGGGTTAATCATGACACTTAATGCTCTATTAATAAAAAAATAATAATTATTCCACTGCTTGCCTCCAATTTGTCACATACAGACCATCCTAGCATGTGACGTGGGTGTGGCTGTCAGGGGTCAATTCACTCCACTAACTCAATCTTATACTCACCCTTCACTCAGGCTGAAAACTGAGTTTAAAATGCACCCCAACACAGTCCACGCACCCAAATACATGCTGCCACCACCTATTGTTTGCAGAATCAAGGACCAATAGGAATTCCAGACACTCACAACTGCTCCCAGCAGTCAGACGCAAACACACTTCAAAACAAGTAATGGTTTCATAGATCAAATGCAAAATACCATTAAATTTAATTATTTAATACCCATAGGGTTCAATGCTATATGTATAAAAAAAAGTGACAAACAAGATGACAAACAAGCTAACAGTTATTAAAAAATAGGAGAAAAACAGAATAAATGTAATACTGAGTCCTTTGATTCCAGGAAGTTTAGAGAAGTATTGCCAACATTCAGCTTGTTTGCTGACTTCCACAGTGTGACAAAAACTCACAGGTCTTCACGGGTCTTGTAAGGTGAGGCTCCTGCTTTTGCTTAGCTATGACTCCTGCCAGAGTGCCACCCCCTCCTCCTACCTCCTGAGGAGGGGGATAAGCCAATTCATCTTCATCTGGAAAAGTTAAGGCATTGTTCTATCTCAACCTTAGAAAGAGGAATGCTTCACAGATACTGAGGTCGTTCTGTAAGATCACCCTCTTTCATACCTGACTGCCCAATAAGCTGTAAAGCAATAAACCAGCCTTGGAAGTATATCTTGTAGAAAGAATCACCCACACCACTGACCCCCCCCCCCTCCAGATATAAATTGTATACACACACACACCAATGCAAATATACTAAGAATGCATGCATAAACACTATATTTAGTAAACATACATATATGAATAATGTGATTCAGTAATGATACATACACAAACGGTCACCTTTCATCACACCATGTAACGTCTCTGCCTGTTCGGGTCTCTGCTCCACACGCCGCTCGCACTCTGTGGCGAAGGAGGCCTGTTCAGTTTGCTTCCTTGCTTAAGGTTCTTGTTGCTCAGTCTGAACACTGTCCTAGACTATGTAATTGACTTTCAGCCACACCCGTCTCTTGCATCTTGTTTCTTCTGCTCCTCAAATAGTTAATCTTAGCCTTGCCTGTGTGATTGACAGCCTGTTTTCCAATCAAGTCTGGGGCAGGTCCTGGACTTGCTATAAACAAGTCATTAGCACACACATGGTGGCTGTCTATTGTGATTCTGTCTTGTGACTTTGTCCCTGCTAGCTCCTTTTTCTGCTATTGTTGTATTTCTGACTTCTGACCTTTGGCTCCCCCTGTGACTACTCTCTTGGGTTTCGTTTTGGAACTGCATTGTCGGCTGTCATCTAGGATAGTCAGGCAAGTAGGCAGGGCCAGTGGGGGGGTTCAGCTTTAGGGATCACTGTCTTGTTGTGCCCCTTCCCCCAGGGTCCTGCAGCAGCACTGGGGAATTGCTCAACTGGCAATTCCCTTACAGAATAGGCAGCCAAAAAATAACCTTCTGACATTGTTTCCCTACGGATCAGAATGGATCCTATTCAGGGCCTTGCAGCTAAGATGGAGGGTTTGGCAGGCCTGGTAGCTGAGCTTGCTAAACAGGTTCATACCCTGACTGAGGCTGCTGCATCATCCCTGATTAAGATGTTACTCCCGCATCATTTCTCGGGGGACCGAGAAAAATTTGAGACTTTCCGGGAGTCTTCTCACCTGTATTTCCGGATTAATCCACATGCATCCCAGGCCCAAATGGTGGAATAGTTATATCCCTCCTACAGGGGGATCCACAAGCTTGGGCCCTTAAACTCCCTCCTGGGGCTGAGGAGTGGTCTGACTTTGAAAAATTTTTTTTTGTCCCTGGGGTCTATCTATGCTGAGCCAGATCACATTGGGCTTGCAGAATCGCGACTCCTCATCATGCAGCAGGGCAAACGCTCTGCTGAGGAGCACTGCTCAGAATGCCGTAAGTGCAGTTTAACTGCAGGTTGGTGTGAGTCGGCTCTAAAGGCTCACTTTAAACAAGGCCTGTGTGACCGTGTTAAGGAGGTCTGAGTTGGTCACCCAGATCCTCCTACACTTGAGCAGGCCGTGACTTTGGCCGTCCATATTGACCGTAGAATCCGGGAAAATGTTAGAGAGAGTAGGGTCTGTTTCCTCCAAATTTTCTTTCTCTTCCTCGCTCTCTCCTGATAAACCCACTTTTTCTCCCATCACTCCTGGTGAGGAACTCATGCAACTCGGAGCTATGGATGCCAAGACTCGACGAGAGCATCGTCTCAGGAATAACCTTTGCCTGTACTGTAGTACTTCAGGTCATATCATCCGAGACTGCTCTATCAGACCCCGCACACCAGTGGAAAAACTTCAGTGCCTGAGTGGTAGTCAGAAGAACCACTCAGGGAACCAGGTATTTGCTGAAAATAAGAATAAGATATTGTTATCTGTGTCTCTGTCCTCTGGATACATATCTGTTTCTGGCCAGGCCCTAGTTGACTCTTCGTCTGCGGCAAACTTTGTCGCATTCTTGTTTGTCTCAGCTTTAGGCATTAAGCTTTTGCCACTCGACACTCCTCTGTCTGTGACAGGGGCGGATTTTGCCCCACTGGCCAGGGGTAAAGTCCGATTCAAGACCACCTTAATCACTTTGCATGTGGGCTCTGCAGATTCGGAAGTCATAAGCTTTTTTGTTATGGAGCATATATATTCCAATATTATTTTAGGGCTCCCCTGGTTGAACCTCCAGAACCCTATTTTTGATTGGGGTAAAAGGGAGTTGGTAAAATGGAGAGATCAGTGCTCATCCCTCCGTATTGCTTTGCACACCTTAGATTGTGTCAGTGAGGAGACAGTTTCGGCTACTAAAGGTTGGAAACACCAGGCGAATAAAAAACGTTTGCCTTGTCCACCAGCACCTGTTGTTGTTCAGGGGGATCTAGTATTCAAGGCAGAGAAAATACTGGGTCCTTTTAAAACTGGTTTGTCTAGTGAGGGTCCCGTGGCCCCTCATAAAAAGGGGGGTACTGTAACATCTCTGTCTGGTCGGGTTTCTGTGCCACCCTCTGCTCGCACACTGCGGCGAAAGAGGCATGTTCAGTTTGATTCCTTGCTTAAGGTTCTTGTTGCTCAGTCTGAACACTGTCGTAGACTATGTAACTGAATTTCAGCCACACCCGTCTCTTGCACCTTGTTTCTTCTGCTCCTCAAATAGTTAATCTTAGCCTTGCCTGTGTGATTGACAGCCTGTTTTCCAATCAAGTCTGGACTTGCTATAAACAGATCATCAGCGCACACATGGTCACTGGCTATTCTGATTCTGTCTTGTTACTTTGTCCCTGCTAGCTCCTTTTTCTGCTATTGTTGTATTTCTGACTTCTGACCTTTGGCTTCCCCTGTGACTACTCTCTTGGATTTCGTTTTGGTACTGCATTGCTCGACTGTTACTGACCCCTTGTTTTATCTTGTCCTGTTCTGTGTGTCACTTATTTATTGAAGGAATCGGCTACAAGTTGTCTGCTGTCACCTAGGACAGTCAGGCAAGTAGGCAGGGCCAGTGGGGGGGGGGTTCAGCTTTAGGGCTCACTGTCTTGTTGTGCCTCTCCCCCCAGGGTTCTGCAGCAGCACTGGGGAATTGCTGAACTGGCAATTCCTATACACACCATAACTGTAAAGAATTCCCACCTGAGACAGTGGTAAAACCTTTTTTCTTCTACATGTAGAGGATGTCCCCTTGTCACAATTACAGGCTTTTCCCCAGCCCAATTGTATAACTCTACATTTATCCACATTAAAACTCATCTACCATCTACAGGGGCATAGTCTACTAAGAAAGGAGCCATGGCTTAAGACATGTAAAGTACGTCAACAAATAGATGATGTGAAGATAGACTAGACAGTCTCAAGATACTCAATAAATGTGAGGCAGTTAATTAAGACTGTCTAATCTAACTTTACAATGTCTAGCTAGTAAATAGTATTAGAAAATCTTCCCCAAAGGTTTTAAAAACAAACTGTTGAACAGATAAATATAAACTATATGAAAAATAGCTAGAGAAATATTACAAGTAAAGGAAACCTTCTACATGGAAGGAATTCTGTGGTTAACAACCTAAGCCCTTTGCTCTAAGCAGAGCAGTAACATGCTGACCGATAGTTCTGGTACCTTGATCTAATTTCAGCTTTATATGTAAGAATCAAAAGAATTCCATTTTTAACCATGTGTCTCCCTGGACTGTTGTAACTACAGAATACACCCTTATTAAGGCTAATTTGTCTCAAAGTATGGGTAGCAATTACCTGATAATTGTTTTTAACTGGTTGTTTAGTTGTTTTTAGTTTATAATCGTTGTGCACATGCTGTAATAAGAATAGGCACTAGTAACTGGCCTGTGTACAGCTTGTGGCTGGCTTGTGTTTGTCGCGGCAACTAACCTGAAAAAACTGACCTACAGAGTATATCATGAGGCATGGACAGAGCAGAATAAATAAAATATTAGAATTACATGTAACAAACACTAAACAAAGGGATACAAAACCAATAACGCCTTAGTATGTTCCATGGATAAACTTTATTGCTTTACTCTGCAGATGCAGATACCTTGACACCTAGTTCAGTACTGTTCAATTTGACTGCAATTACCTCACTGGATAAACATGTCTAAAATACAAATGCAGACAATCACAGACATATTACATACAGATTAACTAGGTGTGAGTCAGAGCCTAACAAACAGTAGTGGTAAAGTCCACATTCCTCCACTCGACTCGATAGAAGTCTACAATGGGGCAAACATCTGGAAAAGATAATGCTCGATGTAATTAGGCAAAAAATTGTACAGGATCTTTTCTATATTATATCTTGTAGTATTCAAGCTGTAAGGTTATGTTAATAGACTTAAGTCACTAATAGACATTTGCAAACAACAGGATCATTGTCATTACTTCAAAACACATTCTAGGGACAGGATATTCAGGAAAAATGTATGTTCTCTGTGAACTGTTCTCACTGGACATAATACTTGCATCAGAATACAGAAATATTTAGGCTGAGGCCCCATGTTGTGGAAACGCAGCTTTTTTGTTGCAGATTTTGATGTGTTTTTTGAGCCAAAGCCAGGAGTGGATTGAGCAGAAGGTAGAAGTATAAGAAGCATCCTAGATATTTTCCATTCCTTTTGTAGCCATTCCTGGCTTTGGTTAAAAAAAACCCACAGCAAAATCTGCAAAAAAAAAAAGCTGTGTTTCCGCAATGTGGGGCCTTAGCCTTAAAATGAAAATGGTGCCTGAAAGAAACACCAAGGGTCTTGATAAATCAACCCAAGAACCCAAGAAACATTAGCAAGAATGATAGTGTATATGCACAATGTAATGTTCCAAATGCCACATCCATGAATACAATAAAAAATGTAAAACAATACCAACATGCTGAGAAGGAGAGGGTGTGTATCCTCATGTGTATCAGCACTGGTGTGGCTTTGTCAGGAGTATACAACTGGACCTAATGAATGGTATTAAGTGAGTACATACAGTATATTTAGTAAAAACAGTAATAAAAAGGGAATATAGTACGTTATATACAATATATTATACACTGTATTTTAACTGTATATACTAATGTATATTCCCTGTATATAATAGTATCCTTTAGAAAGACAAGAGGTAAATTGTGTAAAGTGAAGTCTGTGTAAAACAAAAACTTCAAGAACCCTTTAAACTATATAATATCACGAGGACCAGTCAGGTGGATGTGAAAGTAATATAGAGAGAAAGGGTGGCCTCCTCTGCTTCTTCATAAGTTCAGTATTCACTTTTACATGTACAATTATGGCTTATCATATACATCTAGCAACAGACTGTACCTAAGAACTTGCAATTTAACACAAGTGACTATATCCAAGAACATGCAATCTAACATCTAACACTCTGGATAGCAAAAGTATAAGGAGGGGCACCAAACTGTACAGAAGAATAGAGATGAGCAAATCCATTGAAATTCATTTAGGGTCCGATTCAATTAAATCAACTATTCAATTTGATTCAGTCCAAATACATTTTGTCTAATTCAAAAGTGCCCTAATAGCTCTGAGAAGTATGTATGATACTATGAGCCAGGGGCGTAACTACTGGGGTAGCAGTGGTAGCGACTGCCACAGTGCCCGGAACATTACGGGGCCCGGAGCCCTGTGGCAGTCGCTACCGCGAACCCCACAATCACTGCTATCGTTATATTCCGGGGTCTTTTGAGACCCCGGAGTATAACGATCGGGGGCCCAGGGGAGGTGAGCGAACATAAAAACACTGTAACTCACCTCTCCGCCGCTCCGCAGGCTTCGGGCCTGTTTGGTGACGTCCCAGACGTCAGCCGACGTCATTATGCGTCTCGACGCTGGCCTGGATCGCGCAAGATCCGGTCCGACATTGAAGATGGCCGAAGTAGCGCACGGGAGTGCACCGGAGCGAGGAAGAGGTAAGTTGCAGTGTTTTCTATGTTTGTATCCTCCCCTGGGTCTCCGATCATTATACTCTGGGGTCTGAAAAGACCCCAGAGTATAATAATCGTTCATGGGTGATCCACTATGGGGCATAATACTGTGTGCAGGGGCCACTATGGGGCAAACTACTGTGTGCAGGGGCCACTATGGGGCAAACTACTGTGTGCAGGGGCTACTATGGGGCAAACTACTGTGTGCAGGGGCTACTATGGGGCAAACTACTGTGTGGAGGGGCTACTATGGGGCAAACTACTGTGTGCAGGGGCCACTATGGGGCAAACTACTGTGTGCAGGGGCTACTATGGGGCAAACTACTGCATGCAGGCGCCCGGGGGGAACCGGGTGCAGGGGCCACTATGGGGCAAACTACTGTGTGCAGGGGCCACTATGGGGCAAACTACTGTGTGCAGGGGCCACTATGGGGCAAACTACTGTGTGCAGGGGCCACTATGGGGAAAACTACTGTGTGTCAGGGCCACTATGGGGCAAACTACTGTGTGCTGGGGCCACTATGGGCCAAACTACTGTGTGCAGGGGCCACTATAGGGCATAATATTGTGTGCAGGGGCCACTATGCTGCATAATACCGTGTCCAGGGGCCACTATGGGGCATAATACCGTGTGCAGGGGCCACTATGGGGCATAATACCGTGTGCAGGGGCCACTATGGGACATAATACCGTGTGCAGGGGCCACTATGGGGCATAATAGTGTGCGCAGGAATGCGGTTTGTGTTGGGGGGGGTTGGGGGCAGCGGTTTGAGGGGGTTGGGGGCGGCGGCTTAAGGGGGTTGGGGGCGGCGGCTTGGGGGGGCCCCATGTCAAATGTTCACCTTAGGGCCCAGCCATTCCTAGTTACGCCACTGCTCTGAGCTCTCCGAGAACTGTATAAAACTAGAGAGGCGCATACCAGTTTGTAACTAACCTGTTTCAACCCAAATTTTTCAAATGTTTCCAGTTATAACAACAACTTTTGCAATTTGTCTTAGGTCAATTAAAATGGCTATCTTGACATGTAATGCACAGTAAAAATACAAAAGAGAAGGAGCATGACATGGTCTCTGTGACCAAGAAGGGGCTTCTGGCATCACCTGCCAGCCTTTCAGCCAATCATGAGTGGAAGGTAGAGAGGTTACAGTGCTGATGTTACATCAGGATGATCCTGAGGAAAACAGTCATTTTGTGATACTCAAGCTACTCACTGCATGAGCCAAAGCAATTGCTGCTAATCCATTGCTAGTGAAAAAAGCACCAACACTGTAATAGGACTACAGAAATATAGAAGGAGGACTAGTGGAGCACTGCTTAGTTAGATTTAACCAATTTTAGACATATAAGCAGAAAAATCATGGGGGGGGGATTTCTTCACTGTGTGATGTGTGAATGCAGTTTTTATTCAGTTCCACATGCACTGGACAGTTTACCGGTTCATTGTTAATAATGTAATTTTGTTAAGTCTCTTTTGAAACATAGCATTTTTTTGTAATACAGTGTCAGATTACTGCAAGTAAATAGTATCTTAACTACCTCCCAATACCCAGTCGTCTTTCCCAGTTTCCACACCCCCTCGCCAATTTCCACCACCTAGCCTACCCAACCCCACTGACTCCACCATTATGACCACACCATCAATAATCCTCAAGCACTCACTAATTACCAACCTATCCCGGCAGGCCATATTCCTGTTGGAGCTTTCAAGTTTACCGAACTAGATGATCACCTACAACATATCACAAACCCACCATCACCCTCTGATAGTTCACTCAATCTATCCCAATTATCCACCCATGAGGACCCCCCAACCCCTCCCCTCCCATCCAACAACACTATTACCAACACATCTATTTCTCGACGTATCCCTGAGGTACAACTGCCCCAGGCTCCCTCTTCAGACCTGCTGAGGAGTTCATCTGGCTCCCGCAATTTGTCAGTGGAATCTTTTTTATCCCTCCCTTCCCAATTTACAATGCCACCTATTCCCCATCTATTTCCAACACACCAATCGCATGCCACATTACTGCCCCCAATAACCAGCTCTACCACTATTACCCAGTTCTTCACCACCAGCAGAGGTATATCCACCAAAAGAAAACCCAAACCATAGGATGTAGAGGGGGTAGAAACAGATCCAAAATCCAAAAGAAGGAACACACCTCTCCCAAATTAAATCCACATAATTCATCAACCACAAAAATATTCAATCTACACATGATGTCAGCCCTAATGAGCAAAAATTACTAAGCAAGGGATTGTCCTTTTGCCCTACATCCCAACCCAACGGTTTTCAACTCTTTCTTGATCTTAACACTTTTACTAGACACCTTACTATCCTGAAACACTTTAGCATCTCTCAACACACGGCTACTCCTTCCTCTTATGACAACCAACCTAGTAATCCTTCAACATTACAACCCATTCCTGTTGAGGTACATCCATCTTCTAATTTCAATCCCACACACCATAGGGGCCCAGCCATAGAAACATTTTTTTCTCTGGTCAATAAGGAATTTCGTTCCTTGGACTCTACACTACCTCGATCCTCTAAAAATTTAATCCGTTCTGAATTATCTGCCCTTAAAAATCTACAAACTAATCCGAATATCACCATATGCCCAGCCAATAAAGGTCGGGGAATTGTTATCCAAAATACTATAGACTACATTAAGGAAGCAGACCACCTCCTCAATGATAGAGAATTTTACGAACCACTCACCAATAATCCACTCTCCATATACATCACCCAGTACAAAAACCTTATTAACCAAGCAACAAAATAATCTCCTTACCAAAAAGGAGAAAATTTTTTTACATATAAATTGAACCACCAATGCCTTTCTTTTACCACCTTCCTAAGGTGCACAAATCCCTATCATGCCCCCCGGTCGACCAATCATCGCTGGTATCTGTTCTTTAACTAGT
Organism: Leptodactylus fallax; assembly: GCA_947044405.1. Classification (NCBI taxonomy): domain Eukaryota; kingdom Metazoa; phylum Chordata; class Amphibia; order Anura; family Leptodactylidae; genus Leptodactylus; species Leptodactylus fallax. Next base: position 1,865,104 of record CAMRHE010000156.1, read on the forward strand.
AATCTTTCTCATTTTATAGACCTCCATCTCCAAAAATTTGCTTTACAATTACCTTCTTATCTCAAGGACTACACACAGCTCATCAGACAACTTCAAACATTAAACACCACACACCAACCCGGGAAAAAATGGGTACTATTAACAGCTGACGTTTCTGCACTATACATCCCACTTCAACAGGGGATAGACTCTTTCCTTTCCAATAACACACTGATGCCACCCCAACAAAAAGATTTCCTCCTTGCCGGTATACAGTTTATATTGGAGCACATCTTCTCCTATAAAGATATAATATACCGACAAACCAAGGGCTGTGCTATGGGCATACACTTTGCGCCCTCTTATGCTAACCTATGTATGGGTTGTTAGAAGAGAAAGCACATTTACAATTCCATTGACTATAACTCTAACATTATTTTATACAGACAGTACATAGACAACTTGTTTTTTATCTGCGAGGGCGACGAAGCTTCAGCCCTCAACTTCATTACTTCACTAAGACACAACACTTTTGGTTTATCCTTTACACACCAATTCTCCATCCAAAAAAATTAATATTTGGGTCTCCTCATTTCCTTAACTCCAACAGGCACTATATCTACCTCCACTTATTTCAGTATACCAGTGCCCATTATAACCCTTGGCTTAACACCATACCTTTTAGTCAATTTAAGAGGATTGAAAGAGGAAGAAAGAATTGTGACAGCTCTCAGATGTTCAAAAATCAAGCAAAAATTCTAAAAAAAAAACAAAACGTTTTACTGAAAAAAACTATCCTAAATCCATCATTAACAATGCCTTCCAAAAGGCATTATCACTTACCCAATGTTCATGTCTCACAGAAAAAACTAAACCAGCCATTTCGACACACACCAGGAGTAATTTCGTCACCACATACAACTCCGGTCATAAGAGAATTAGAACAATACTAAATAACCACTGGAGAGTTTTGTTCAGTGACCCCCACCTGAACAAAATTCTCACTAATAAACCCACCCTCACCTTTAGAAGGTCCAACACTCTCAGAAATATTCTAGCCCCCAGTCGACTTTGCTCATTAACACCATCTGGCGCACACGCTTTTTCAGCACCTTCAAACGAAACCTTTCCAATCAAATCCCACCTAAATTATTCCACTGATTACATAGTGTATTTAATAGAATGCCCATGTAAACTCCAATACGTAGGCCGGACCATCCAGTCACTACATTGTCGAATGAATGGCCATCGTACCAACATTACAAAAGGGTATCAAAAACATAATTTGTCCCTACACTGCTCTCTTAAACACGAATGTAATTTTCAATGTTTAATGATACTGCCAATAGAACACATTCCATCTACAATCCCAAACCGCTTCCAAAAACTCCGACAGAGGGAGGCATTTTGGATCTATAAACTCATTACACTTAGTCCCAATGGACTAAATGATGTTGTTGAGTCATCATTCTAATACTTATCCCGCTAACACACTACAGTTATTTCACAACTACGGTTGAACCCGTACATCTTGCTCATGTGTTTACTTTCAAGCTTACAGTGAAGGAAATAAGTATTTGATCCCTTACTGATTTTGTAAGTTTGCCCATTGACAAAGACATGAACAGTCTATAATTTTAAGGGTAGGTTTATTTTAACAGTGAGAGATAGAATATCAAAAATAAAATCCAGAAAATCACATTGTATAAATTTTATACATTTATTTGTATTTTGCAGAGAGAAATAAGTATTTGATCCCTCTGGCAAACAAGACTTAATACTTGGTAGCAAAATCCTTGTTGGCAAGCACAGCAGTCAGATGTTTTTTGTAGTTGATGATGAGGTTTACACACATGTCAGGAGGAATTTTGGTCCACTCCTCTTTGCAGATCATCTCTAAATCATTAAGATTTTGAGGCTGTCGCTTCAGCTCCCTCCATAAGTTTTCTATGGGATTAAGGTCTAGAGACTGGCTAGGCCACTCCATGACCTTAATGTGCTTCTTTTTGAGCCACTCCTTTGTTGGCTTGGCTGTATGTTTTGGGTCATTGTCCTGCTGGAAGATCCAGCCACGACCCATTTTTAATGTCCTAGCGGAGGAAAGGAGGTTGTCACTCAGGATTTTATGGTACATGGCTCCATACATTCTCCAACTGATGCTGTGAAGTAGTCCTGTGGCCTTAGCAGAGAAACACCCCCAAAACATAATGTTTCCATCTCTATGCATGACAGTGGGGACGGTGTTCTTTGGTTCATAGGCAGAATTTCTCTTCCTCCAAACACGGCGAGTTGAGTTAATGCCAAAGAGCTCAATTTTTGTCTCATCTGACCACAGCACCTTTTCCCATTCACTCGCATAATCATCCAGGTGTTCATTGGCAAACTTCAGACGGGCCTGCACATGGGCCTTCTTGAGCAGAGGACCTTGTAGGCACTGCAGGATTTTAATGCATTATGGCGTAATGTGTTGCCAATGGTTTTCTTGGTGACTGTGGTCCCAGCTTAACAAGTTCCCCCTGTGTAGTTTTAGGCTGATCTCTCACCTTCCTCATGATCAAGGATACCCCATGAGGTGAGCTTTTGCATAGAGCTCCAGATCGATGTCGATTGACAGTCATTTTCTATTTCTTCCATTTTCTTACTATTGCACCAACAGTTGTCTCCTTCTCACCCAGCGTCTTACTTATGGTCTTGTAGCCCATTCCAGCCTTGTGAAGGTCTATGATCTTGTCCATGACATCCTTAGAAAGCTCTTTGGTCTTTCCCATGTTGTAGAAGTTAGAGTCTGACTGATTACAGTAATTGAATCTGTGGACAGGAGCCTTTTATACAGGTGACAATTTAAGAGAACTGTCTTTAATACAGGTAACGAGTTGATTAGGAGCGTCTAACTCAGGGGTCGGCAACCCCCGACACGCGTGCCAAGAGTGGCACACGAGGCATATTTCCCTGGCACGGCGACCCGAGTCCTCACACAGCAGTTTCGTTCGGACCAAACATGGCCGAAACGAAACTGCTGTTATTATACTGTGGGGGTCTCTTCAGACCCCTTAGTATAATAAGCGGAGCCCTCGGGGAGGTGATCAAACATAAAAAACAATGTACTCACCATTCCACGCTCCGCAGCCGCTCTGCCTGAAGTCAGCTGACAGGGCCTCAGGGGTCGCGTCTGCGTCTGGCGTCATTACGCATAATGACGCGACGTGACCCCTGAGATCCAATGAGCGGTAGCTGATCAGAGCGGCTGCGGAGCGTGGAATGGTGAGTACATTGTTTTTTATGTTTGATCACCTCCCCGGGGGGCTCTGCTTATTATACTCTGAGGTCTGAAGAGACCCTACAGCATAATAATAGCTAGTGAGTGGCACAAATTGGAATATTATAAAAGTTAGAATATTATACCGTGTGCAGGGGCCACTACGGAACATAATACCATGTGCAAGGGCCGCTATGGGACATAATACCGTGTGCAGGGGCCGCTATGGGATATAATACCGTGTGCAGGGGCTGCTATGGGACATAATACCGTGTGCAGGCGCCGCTATGGGACATAATACCGTGTGCAGGGGCCGCTATGGGACATAATACTGTGTGCAGGAACCACTATAGGACATTATTCTGTATAACGGTGTGTTTTCTGTATTAAGGATGTGTTTTTGCACAGAAAACTCAGGCTTTTTTTTTTTTTTTTGTGCAAAAATGCACCAGTTTTACATCAAAGTAAAAGTTCCAGTGGCCTAAGAATATAGCTGAATCCAGATACATAATGTGTTTTCACCATAAGGATGCTGTCATACGGTGCTCCTGAAAACATACATTACCACTAATTACAGGATGCACATGGACTTTCATTGCTCCTAATCAGAAAGTACAGGAGCGTTCCAGGAAATAGCAGTAAACACATGCGTCCTAAAGCATCTGGTGGCAGCACTTCTGTGTTATGGTTTGTGGTGTATGACTTTAGTTTAGTGGTCGTCAGACTTACAATTATTGACCGGCACTCCGAGTACCTCATCTTTGATTTTTTAATTAAAATCGGTACGCCGATTAAAATCGGTACGTATTCAATTATTACCAGGCTGCCAAAAATACATATTGGCACCCCCGAACTCACAGCGGGGGGCATTAAATTAGTAGAAGCCCAGCCACCAGCTCAGACTCTAGGAGGCTTCTTCCTTAATAGTACGACGTTTTTTCTTTATACCCAGGCGGCTGCACAGTATATTACGGCACATTTCGCCTAGGGGTTAAAGGGGTTTTCAATTTACTGTATTTTCTAAATGACCTAGTGCTAGTACTTTAAATGTAATGAAAGAAAAGTAGTGATATTTACCAGTTTTCTTCCATGCTGCTTCCAGGTGTGAAGGATCAGAACCTAGCAGGTTAAAAACTGGTAAGTATTTTTGAGGGGTTAAGAGACACGGTCTCAGGAGGATTTTCTTCTTTTATCCACTTCAGTACCAGACCAATTTTTGTTTTTTTTTGTATGTGCGGTTTTGAGGGCTGTAACATTTTTATCATTTGCGTTATTCAACTAATATCTGCGTCTTTTTGCGATGACACATAGGGCTTTATTTTTATGTTTTTATTTTTGCATGTGTTTTAATTTTTTTTTACGTACAGTACAGACCAAAAGTTTGGACACACCTTCTGATTCCAAGAGTTTTCTGTATTTTCATGACTATAAAAATTGTAGATTCACACTGAAGGCATCAAAACTATGAATTAACACATGTGGAATTATATACTTAACAAAAAAGTGTGAAACAACTGAAAATATGTCTTATTTTCTAGGTTCTTCAAAGTAGCCACCTTTTGCTTTGATTACTGCTTTGCACACTCTTGGCATTCTCTTGATGAGCTTCAAGAGGTAGTCACCTGAAATGGTCTTCCAACAGTCTTGAAGGAGTTCCCAGAGATACTTAGCACTTGTTGGCCCTTTTGCCTTCACTCTGCGGTCCAGCTCACCCCAAACCATCTCGATTGGGTTCAGGTCTGGTGACTGTGGTGGCCAGGTCATCTGGCGTAGCACCCCATTACTCTCCTTCTTGGTCAAATAGCCCTTACACAGTCTGGAGGTGTGTTTGGGGTCATTGTCCTGTTGAAAAATAAATGATGGTCCAACTAAACGCAAATCGGATGGAATAGCATGCCGCTGCAAGATGCTGTGGTAACCATGATGGTTCAGTATTCCTTCACTTTTGAATAAATCCCCAACAGTGTCACCAGCAAAGCACCCCCACACCTCCTCCTCCATGCTTCACGGTGGGAACCAGGCATGTAGAGTCCATTCTTTCACCTTTTCTGCGTCGCACAAAGACACGGTGGTTGGAACCAAAGATCTCAAATTTGGACTCATCAGACCAAAGCACAGATTTCTACAGGTCTAATGTCCATTCCTTGTGTTCTTTAGCCCAAACAAGTCTCTTCTGCTTGTTGCCTGTCCTTAGCAGTGGTTTCCTAGCAGCTATTTTACCATGAAGGCCTGCTGCACACAGTCTCCTCTTAACAGTCGTTGTAGAGATGTGTCTGCTGCTAGAACTCTGTGTGGCATTGACCTGGTCTCTAATCTGAGCTGCTGTTAACCTGCGATTTCTGAGGCTGGTGACTCGGATGAACTTATCCTCCGCAGCAGAGGTGACTCTTGGTCTTCCTTTCCTGGGGCGGTCCTCATGTGAGCCAGTTTCTTTGTAGCACTTGATGGTTTTGGCTACTGCACTAGGGGACACTTTCAATGTTTTCCCAATTTTTCGGACTGACTGACTGTCATTTCTTAAAGTAATGATGGCCACTCGTTTTTCTTTACTTAGCTGCTTTTTTCTTGCCATAATACAAATTCTAACACTCCATTCAATAGGACTATCAGCTGTGTATCCACCTGACTTCTGAGCAACACAACTGATGGTCCCAACCCCATTTATAAGGCAAGAAATCCCACTTATTAAACCTGACAGGGCACACCTGTGAAGTGAAAACCATTTCAGGTGACAACCTCTTGAAGCTCATCAAGAGAATGCCAAGAATGTGCAAAGCAGTAATCAAAGCAAAAGGTGACTACTTTGAAGAACCTAGAATATAAGACATATTTTCAGTTGTTTCACACTTTTTTGTTAAGTATATAATTCCACATGTGTTAATTCATAGTTTTGATGCCTTCAGTGTGAATCTACAATTTTTATAGTCATGAAAATACAGAAAACTCTTGGAATGAGAAGGTGTGTCCAAACTTTTGGTCTGTACTGTATATATGGGAAAATATAAACAAAAGAGGAGGGAAAACGTGTCTTATGTTTTTCACTTTTCATTTTTTTATTTAATAACACAGTGCTACTAAAAAACTTTCTAAAATAGTTTTTCCTCTCCGTTACGGTAATTTTTGTTTTTTATAGTGTCGTCGGGGGTGGGGCTATAACCTGTAATAAGGGCATTTTATTGGCATATTATTTTATTTATTTTTTAAATTATTTTATTTACATTTTTTTTTTTTTTTTACTTTTCTATTAATTTTTTTTTTTTACATTGTATCACCATAAGGTCAAAATAGACCTTTGGGGACATCTGATTACTTTTTTTTTTTTTGTTGGGAAGTATTTTGACTCAATAACTTGGCTGTAAGTGTGAGGTTGTGAGAGTGTCCTGTAGTCTCAATATTAAACCAGTACTTACACCAGAAACATATTGTCAGATGGTGTCCAACTCAACTGAGGAGGCGTAGATAAAATTCCAGATGCTTTAATCCAGGTAAATCTTGTAAAACCTCATATGACAGCAGTAGTAGTAGCAGCAGTAGCAACAGTAGGTGAAAAATGATGATGCATTTCCAGCAGCTGAGCAGACATGTTACAACAAAAACAAGTGAACTAGAGCAGAGAGGGAGGGGAGGAGCTACAGCATCACAGCTAGGGGTACGGAGAGTGAGGAAGGACAAACTTCACAGGCAAACACCGTATCACAGATACATATCAGTGAATTAAACCAAGTCCTGGGACATAACACTCCCCGCCTGAAATCTTTAGATTTCACAGAAAACAAACATGAAATAATGTCCTTGAGATGTACATAAGGTCCTCTTCAAACTTGAAAAACAAAAAAAGAAACCTGCACAATAAACAACATTCAACAGTTAGTCCAAAGCTTGAGACTGAAAGTTTTGAATTTGTAGGCCACAACTAAGAACTTTACATAAGGTCCAAATAAACCAATCTTCAGATCGGGGAACCCGCGATTTGCCAACACTTCCAACAACCCACATTGTAATCCACAAGAATATGTCAGGAGTATGACACGGTTTTAGTTCATGGAGGGATGCTCCCTGCCATGAGCTTTGAATGGTGTCCTTATCTTCTTTTATGTGACGTTTCCTCTTGGAAGAAAAAGCACCAGTTCGATGGATGACCAGGTCAAGAAATGCTCAAAGCTATGTGATTTCAGCTTCGCCTTTGGAATCTCAGAAGTGTAGAGCATGGAGGTCATAGGCCTGATTTCCTTGTTAGACTCAAGATCCACTAAATCATAGACAGCATTGGTAAGAGTCAAGCAGGGATCTTCATACAGGAAACTTGGAGGCGACAGCCACATATGGTCTAGAAGGTGTGCTGTTGGTGCAGGCCTTATACCCCGGTCAGCTGGGTTAAGTTGTGTGGAGACATAATGCCACTGAACAGGGGCTAAGAAACTTCGGATACGTTCTACTCTGTTGCCAACATACACATAAAATTGTCTTGTTTGATTGTGTATATAGCCAAGGACAACTCTGCTATCAGTGTAGAATGTAAATGAATCAATGGCAATGTCCATTTCGTCTTTTTGCTTCAGCAATTTCTACTGCAAGCACAGCTGCACAAAGTTCGAGTCGTGGAACGGAGTGTGCAGGTTTCGGGTCAGTTTGCCTTGCCTAGAACGAATCCACACTGTGGCTCATGATTGGCTCCTAATATCCTCAGATAGGCTACTGCAGCTATAGCTTCCACCGACGCATCAGAGAAGATGTGGATTTCCTTCCTTGCTGCAGCTGAAAGGGAGCTGGGTACATAACAACGTGGAACCTGGAGTTGTTCCAATACTTGCAAAGAGGTTTTCCATTTTTCCCAACTTTGTTGTTTCTCAGCAGGCAGTGGAGTGCCCCAGTCCATGTTCTCAGTGGTAAGCTGTCTTAGTAGTAGCTTGCCTTGAATGGTGATGGGAGCAATGAAATCAAGGGGATCATAAATGCTGTTCACAACAGAGAAAACTCCTCGCTTGGTGCAAGGTTTGTCACAAGCTGACACTTGGAATGTGAATGTGTCTTGTTCAATGTTCCACAGCAATCCTAGGCTGCGTTGCATAGGAAGAGTATCAGAACTGAGATCAAGATCCTTCAAGTTGATTGCGTGATCATCAGAGGGAAATGCTTTCATTACCTCCAGATTATTGGAGATGACCTTGTGAAGTCTGAGGTTTGCATTTCCTGTGTTCTGGGAAGGAGATCAATCGCTTCTTCACTTGTAGGTAAGGATTTAAGATCATCATCAACATAGAAGTTCTTTTCAACAAACTTATAAGCGTCAGAGCCATACTCTTTTTCACCTTCATGGGCGGTCCTTTTCAGTCCATAGATCGCTACTGCAGGAGATGGGCTATTGCCAAAGACATGTACCTTCATCCGGTAATCTATGACTTCATTGTTGTTGACATCATTGTCCTTGTGCCATAGGAACCTGAGATAGTTTCTGTCATCTTCCTTAACGATGAAGCAATGAAACATCTGCTGGATGTCGGCCATCACTGCAACAGGTTCTTGTCTGAAGAGGATTAGGACTCCTATGAGGCTGTTGTTTAGGTTAGGACCAGTGAGTAGCAGGTTGTTGAGAGAGACGCCTTTATACTGTGCGCTAGAATCGAACACAACCCTGATTCGGTCAGGTTTGCGAGGGTGATACACACCAAATGATGGAAGGTACCAGCATTCTTCTCCTTCTCTCAGTAGAGGTGCAGGTTCTGCATGATCTCTCTCAAATACTTTTTGAATGAAACCTACAAAGTGTTTCTCCATCTATGGTTTACTCTTGAGGGTACGTTTTAGAGAGCAAAATCTAGAAACTGCTTGCTTCAGATTGTTTGGTAGTTTTGATCTCAGGGAGCAGAAGGGTAAAGGTGCTACCCAGCTGTTGGAATCATCTTGAATGAATTCCTTGTTCATAAGTTTGAGAAATTCTTTATCTGCTATAGCCAGAGCTAGCTTGTTGTCGTCATTTGTTGTATTGAACACTGTTAATCCAAGGGTGTTGTCCCCGGGCAGGAAAGTATTCACGTTGTCTTGGTGATTATGCAGCCACTTACTGTTACTTATCTTCTCTATCACTTGGTAGTGATGAGGACATGGCTGAAAATAAGTGCTGCGACCATTTGGCAAGATATGTGTCTTAAATGAAGTAATCTTGGTGGGCCTTTTCTTCCTATCTATACAGACGTTGCCTATGATAACCCATCCCAGATCAAGGTGCTGGGCAAATGATGCATCATGTGGTCCATTAATTTGCTGGCGTATTTTGTGCAGTCTGAGAATGTCTCTACCTAGCAGAAGTAGAATGTCTGCATTTTTGTTAAGGGCTGGTATTTCGTTGGCTATAGCCTTTAAATGAGGTTGATGGAAAGTCGCCTCTGGTGTGGGTATCTCCTCTCTGTTGGATGGTATCTGGTCGCACTCAACAAGTGTGGGCAAAGGTATCTCCAGGCTGCCCTTGAGAGAAGCTATTACGAGTCCACTGGCTCTTCTCCCAGAAATCTCTGATATGCCACTACACGTACCCAAGGTATATGGATAAGTATCGCCCTTTAAGTTAAACAGATCAAAGAGTTCTGACCTTGCAAGTGATCGGTTGCTCTAGTCGTCCAAGATGGTGTACACCCTCAGAGTCTTTTCTGGCTGACCCTTGGGGTATATATTGACTAGGCATATCCTTGCACAGGACTTGTCACAAAGGTCTTCTCCACAGACTTCTATATATGAGGAAGATACTGTGGTAGTATTTTCTGCTTGATCTGTGTTCTTCCCGCTATGCTTTGTTGGGGAAGGGGAACCTCTAGGTGGAGTGGCACTAGGCTGGGATGGATGAAGAGATTGTACATGTTCCTCACTGCCACACTCTATACCCTTAATAGCAACTTTACAGTCTCTAGCAACATGTTCAGTAGAGTCACAACATTTGAAACATATCTCTAGTTTCTTTAGAAGCTCTCTACATTCCTGGGTTGGTTTCCTCCTGAAGCCAATACACTTCTTGAGGGGATGAGACTTCTTGTGAATAGGACACAGACAGTTAGGATTTTCTACCTTTTCGTCTTGGTTGTTCCTGCAACTGCTCTCTTCTGGAGCTGGAGCTGATGTAGGTGTAGGAAGAATATCCGTCTTTTTCACTGAAACTGGGCCTCTGCGATTTCTGTAGCTAGAATGTGTGCTGTCGTACTTAATAGGAGACGAACCAGGAACACTGGGTTCTCCATAGGAAAAGCTTGGATCATTCTTGGCTTCTGTAATGTTCTTGATAAACTCACAGAAGTAGGAAAATGGAGGAAAGGAGACTCGATTCTCACGTTTATATCTTGACTCAACTGTGGTCCACCTTTCTTGAATATTATATGGCAACTTGGAGACTATTGGGCTTACCCCACGAGCAGTGTCCAGGTAACTGAGGCCTGGTAGGAGAGTGTCCGCCTTAGCCAGTAGGAGCTCCATGAGTAGGTCACTAAGTTCTTGAAATTTCTGATGATCCCTACCAGATATCTTTGGAAACCCTTGCAATCGTTTGAACAGAGCATTCTCTATTGCTTCAGGACTGCCATAGGTTTTCTCCAGTCTTTCCCAAGCAGCGGTAAGGCCTGCTGTGGGGTTGTAAATGTGGACGGATCTGAGTCTTTTAGCACATTCTGTGGACTGTGGGCCAAGCCACCGGATAAGTAAGTCTAGTTCTTCAGCTGCAGTAATGCCAAGGTCACTAATTATGATTTTAAAGGCACATTTCCAGCCTCTGTAGTTCTCAGGTAGGTCATCAAACCTTGTGAGTCCGGTCTTAGTAAGGTCACGGTGAACCATGTAGCTTGCAAACTCTGACATGTCTGTTCTCTTTACATATTGACTTACTGACTGCATAGCGGTGATTACATTGTTAGTGGGGTTCTGGTTAACAGACGTAGGTAGAAATGGGGCTTCATAGGCTTCAGCCTAGGAGCTGGCTTAAAGTCCATAGGTTTAGCCACATATGAGTGTGAAACTGGATGGTTACTTGCAGACTGATGGTATGGTGGCACATTAGTGTTTACCTGAGTATCGGTATATTGAATTTGCAGAGGTGCAAGGCTTTGGGGATCCATGGAGGAAGAAGAAACTGGATGCTGGAGAGACAGGGCATTGTACTGATCTTGAATGCGGTGTTCTGCAGAAGATGCTGTGCCCTGTCTCTCTGGAGAGATGACATTCCTGACAGGAACATTTGTGACAAATAGGGGTTCATTGTTTTGGCTTAGTACATAGTCTCTTGTGCGCTTGAGGGGATCCTCTGCTTCCACATCACACAAACTGGTGCTGTTGCTTTCACTTCCACTGATGGCATGTTCTAAAACCCTTAACCTTGCCATGGCTGTAGAGTGCTCACACTGTTTCTCTAGAGCTTCCATCTCTGCCTTTTTTTGAGCTGCATTAGCTTCCATCGCTGCCTTCTGTTGTGCAAAGGCCGCCTGTATCTTAGTAGCTTCCGTCTCTGCACTTGCTTTTATAAATTGCTCACTGAGTGTGGAAGATTTTGAGCAATGTGACTTAGATGTATGTTTTGAATGTCTGGTAGACTCAGAAACGAGGGATGCCATTTCCTGCAGTTGCGTAATTTTTGTATCTGTCCTTAACTTAGTTTCATGTACTAAGCTGTCTCGTTCTGAATTGGTGTTGGAAGCTTTGCTTGCTTCTAAAGAATCATCTGTAGCTAGTTTTTTCAATATGCTTTCATACTCCTCAGCTTTCATTTTGTAATGTCCATGCATAGCACAAAGTTGTAGAGCTCTCTCTAGTGGTGATACATGGTGTGCAGGCAAGCACATGGCAGATATCTTAGTCTGTATTTTCTGCCACCATTTTGAGAGTTCACAGGAAAGTTCATGCTTTAAACTTTCTAGATTCTCTTTAACTTTCCACATAGGTTTAATAGAGCGTTTAGCCTTCTCACTGGACTGCAGACTGATGTCCATGCTACCTTGTGCTTCAAGGTATCCTTCAGCCATGATGCAACACAAACAGGATAAATATTAACTATGCTGGAGTGAAATGGCTGCTTGCTAGAAGCGTCTATGCTGAGGGGTCTGAGATGCAGATGTAAATTACCCTCTGCTGATTCCTTCTGGTTCTGCAGGTAACTTGCTGTCACTGACTATACCTCAGAAGCTGGTGAACTGTCTTACAGCTGTATCTGGGAGTCTTTATGCATCATTTTTCACTATTCTGACTCAATAACTTGGCTGAAAGTGTGAGGTTGTGAGAGTGTCCTGTAGTCTCTATATTAAACCAGTACTTACACCAGAAACATATTGTCAGATAGTGTTAAAATGTAAAGTGTAGATAAAATTCCAGATGCTTTAATTCAGGTAAATCTTGTAAAACCTCATATAACAGCAGTAGTAGTAGCAACAGTAACAACAGTAGGTGAAAAATGATGATGCATTTCCAGGAGCTGAGCAGACATGTTACAACAAAAACAAGTGAACTAGAGCAGAGAGGGAGGGGAGGAGCTACAGCATCACAGCTAGCGGTACAGAGAGTAAGGAAGGACAAACTTCACAGGCAAACACAGTATCACAGATACATGTCAGTGAATTAAACCAAGTCCTGGATATAACAAGGAGGCTGGTACATTTAGCCCCAGTTGCAGGAGGAATGCAGCCTCCTGCACGTTACTTCAACAATAAAATAGAGCTGACCTGGGTCCTGTAGGACCCAGCAGCTCTTGCAGGTGCTGCACCCGGCAGATCACATGACCGCCGGGTCAGAGGGCGGCCGCAAGATGGCGGCGCCCATAGCGCTGTATACAGCGCTCATTGAGTGCTGTATAACACAGCGATCGGGAAGGCAGGGAAGGTAATAAACCTTCCCTGTCTTCTCTCTGGGAGCTTCGGCTGAAGTTACAGCCGGCTCCCAGTTTCAGTAGCTGCACGACTTCGTGTAGCTACTGAGTTCTGCTTGGACGTACCGGTACGTCCTTGCAGAACTAGACAACTAGAGAACTAGAATTAACCCAAATTTCTCTATTTGGTTGAACTGCTCCCTCATGATATATTTTTGTATATCATATTGTGAACAATTTGGGGCATAGCTATAGGGATTGAAGAGGTAGCAGTCGCTACTGGGCACTGTAATCTGAGGGGGCCCAAAGGATCCTATAACACACAAACTTTGTTGCTAATATAGGTAATACATAGTATTTACGTGCCCCATTACAGACTTAACATTGAGACCCAGGTGTTTTAAATTACACCTCTGGTAAACATAACAGATGATGTACAGTATAGTGCATCATCATGATATACTTACAAAAGGTGGAAGGCTGCAGCATGATCTGGTACCTTAAGTTCAAAGTAATACCAGACTGGCACCCTTCCTCTTGGTTCTAACTGTGCCTGAGGCACATGCCCTGCTTGTCGCCACCCTAGTTACACTGCTGTACAATCTGCTGAAATAGGGTGGTTTTTGCTCTTGTATTTTTCTTTGCGGGTCTTCCGTAGATTTCAGTCTTAGTACTGCAATAATTGACATGTTTTTAAACCAGTACTATATACCCCAGATACATATACTAGGGAACTTTCTGTCATCCACCCCCCATCATGGATTGTAGGTGTGTCAGTGGTTGCTGTATTAACATTTTGTACCTGGGCTGGTTCTATCATATATCTATGGCCATTTTATATCATGTATTGTGCATTTCATTGTAGTTTCCCCTCTTCAGGCTCTCTGTTTCTAAATTTCCCTGAACTAGTTGGTAGGGACTAAATGCTATGATGTCTCCCATACACAGCACACAGAAAGTATAGGATATCTGTTTCCTAATTCACTTTCACTCAGAAGTAGCAGCAGGATAATATAGAACATTAAAGATAATGTTTAACTTCTTAGTAGAAACTTCTTATTTAGCATAAACAGACTCTGAATGCCTGTGTCTCTCCTGACTTACTTTGCTTCTACTCACTCTTTCCCTGCCAACTCCATAAACTTCCATGTAAAGCTTTAATATGATACCTCTATAAGCTGTCCACAGAAATTTCAAAGTCAATGTCAGTTTAGTGGGGGTTGGAGCCAGATAAGATGATTTATGTAAGTTTTGTGAAAAGTTAGTGACAATTTAAACTTGATTTCATAATATTAGAGAAACAATTTGATGGTCAAAAACATGGCAAATGAATTTTAAAGTTTCTATATGTTAATAATATAATAATAATAATAATAATAGTCCTTTAATAGTCCCACAGTGGGGAAATTCAGTGTGTTACAGCAGCAAAGATAAGATAAGATAAGCAGATACAAATACAAATACAACATGTACAGGAATGTTCCAATGTTAAGTAATATGTAATAATGTTACTACATATACATGTAATGGAAAAACTAGAGGTTACAGAACAAGAGAGGGACTTGGGTATCCTGCTTAAAACTACTGTAAGACAAGTGGCAGTACACAATGTGAAACAGCAGCTGCAAAAGCAAATAAAATTTTAAGATGTTAAAAAGAGAAATAAAAATATGGGATCCCAAGATATTGCTTCTCCTTAAATCCCATGTAAGAGCACATCTGGAAAGTCTTTCTTACAATGAGTGGCTAGAAAAATTGGACTTGCGCCTTTTCAGCTTGTGGAAAAGACGCCTTAGTTGTAATTTTATTAACATGTATAAATACAGAATGTGTGTGGTCGATACAAAGAAATTGCATTACTATTTATTAATTCTAAAATCTATGCCCAGTAAAAAGGGACATTTATTGCATGTGGAGGAAAGGTTAGACATCAATATAGGAAAGGGTTCTATACAGTTAAACTATGGAATAGCCCTTACCTTATAAGGTAGTAAATCCATAAGTACAGGTAGTAATATGAAATACTAGGAAATTAGTTGTACAAAATTTAGCATTGAATGATGCTATGATTCTATTTTTATATGAGCAACTACAAATATAGCAAGCGCCAAATGAATGTTTGGCATGTTACACCTGTTTTTTGTAACATGCTGAACATTCATTCGGTGTACTTTACTATTTGATTTGCATAGGCATTGCTTTCCAATGACTAGCACACAATCTGAATAACATCTGTATATACTGTAAGTATGTCAAGCTGGTTCCTACCTATGCTATACTATAAAAAGTAATAGAGACAGCACCAGTATCAAGCAGTGCCAGCCTAAGGAAATATTTGTGTCACTTTGTTGATATGTATTTGAGCACTACACACAATTGAGTGATTGATGGATGATATCTTTATTGAACTAGTGTTTAAATACTGTGTAGTTTCACATTCACATTGCTTGAGAAAGGCTTGTGTATACAAGCTGAAATGTTGCTATTATGAAGCAGTAAAGTATCTTCTTCCTTTTTTCACCATATTTTTGGAGTGCTGCCTGATTTTGCATTGATATGCTATATACTATTTATTTTGTAGACTCAGAAACAAGAAAAATCAAAAAAGTCCTGTTATATGATTCTCATTTGCTCTGACATGCACTGTGAGCTGGGAGGTCTTATATGGACAGGTGTGTGCCTTTCCTAATCAAGTCCAATCAGTTTAATTAAACACAGCTGGACTCCAATGAAGGAGTAGAACCATATCAAGGAGGATCAGAAGGAAATGGACAGCATGTGAGTTAAATATGAGTGTCACAGCAAAGGGTCTGAATACTTATGACCATGTGATATTTCAGTCTTTCTTTTTTAATACATTTGCAAAAATATCTACATTTCTGTTTTTTTTTCTGTTAAGATGGGTTGCTGAGTGTACATTAATGAGAAATAAAATGAACTTTTTTGCTTTTAGCAAATGGCTGCAATGAAACAAAGAGTGAAAAATTTAAAGGGGTCTGAATACCTTCCGTACCCACTGTAAGTGTACATGCGTGGACAGATTCCACCTATCACTCCCATAAGCCAACCAGGTCACTAATGTACTTCATACAGTTACTATAGTTATGTGTATCACTAAGGGTGGAACTGATATCCAGGTGTAGAACTCAATAAAGAAAATGAATGAGTACAGAATTCATCAAATACTCTGATAATAATGTGAAAAACAAATACAAGTATGTAGCTTACAATCCTCACTTAGGCCCGCTTCACATCTGCATTCGGCCATTCCGTTCAAAATCAGGTGGGGTATTATAGTTAAAGTATAAGGTTTATTTTTGTAATGTATTTAGGGTTTTTAATGTTATTTTAACCCTATCTAGGTCAAGCACTAAACGCATTAATGTAATGTGTTTGGTGGTTGACTTGGATAGGGTTAAAATTGTTTAGGTGGTCGTTATTGAATTTATTTAGGGGTGTTTAATGTTTTTTTTGTTTTGTTTTTTTTATAGTGAAATAGCATAGTAATATTTAATCCTATCTAGGCCTACCTATCTAGGATTAAAATGTTTTTTTTGGGGGGGGGTTTAAGTATGTAATTGTTTTAGGTGGTCAGTATTACATTAATTTAGGGGGCTTTTATGTGTATTTTTATAAATATAATTGTAGTATTGTATAGTTTAAATGTATTTGGGGTGGGGCTAGAAAGCCTTAAAACTGGTTTGTAGCGGTTACTGTTGTCTATGTAGTTAAATACATAGACCAACAGTATGTAAAGTAGTCATGATACCGCCACAAACCAGTTTTTATGTTGGAGGTGGTACTAGATAGGTTTAAAACTGGTTTGTGGCGGTTAGTCATGCCCTATGTATTTAAATACATAGACTATTATTAAAAGTAGTACGTATACCACCACAAACCATATTTAAACCTTATATATACACACTGATTATTTTTTCCCCTAAACTGGCACCCAGCTTTCCAAGGAAGATATATATATATATATATATATATATATATATATATATTGATCTCTTCCTTGGAAAGATGTGTGCCAGGACAATGTCTGCAGCATAAAACACAATAAATATCTATTTATGCTGACATCCAACTTTCAAAGACACTTCAATCACTAAATCTATTGATCAGTTCATGGTAAAGCTAGGTGTCAGATTAGTGAGATACTAATTGCAGTTTATGCAGCAGTCATTGGCCTGGCACCCAGCTTTCCAAGGAAGAGATCAATACTTCTACAGATTTTTTTCGGTATAATTATTTTTAAACTCACAATCTGGATGCACAGGCAATTTTTCAAGTCAAGTTCTAATTCATTTAATTTTTTGTTTTATATACAGGTATATCGTTGTGAATTACATCGTTGACCATCGTGTTCAAGTAATAAAATGGTGAAAGAGGGTGGCAGTGGGGGAGTTTTTATTTAAATAAAAAAATTTGTCTTGTGTGTGTATTTATTCACCCATAGTTTACACTATTCATTCTTGTATATGTTGTATTTGTATTGTTTATCTTTGCTGCTGTAACACACTGAATTTTCCCATCGTGGGACTATTAAAGGATTATTATTATTATTATTATTATTATTATTTCCTCAGTAATGGAGCTGACTAATTTACAGCCTCCATTACCAAGGCTGGGGCTTACTGTCATCTACCAAAAAGAAAGACGGTAACCCCTTCACCCAAAAATTATTACCCCGATACCCAACGCCACCAGGGGTGTGAGGAAGAGCTGGGTTCGATCCAGTAAAATGACCATCTTTTGATGGTCATTTACTGGGGCGGCTGCAGGCTGTTATTGCTAGGTTGGGAAAGTCCAAACAGAGTCGGCTTTCCCACCCTGGTAATACCAGGCTGCTGCTGCTATTTTGGATCTAACTGGTTATCAAAATAGGGGGGGGGGGGAACCTCACGCTTTATTTTTTTTTGGTTTCTAAGCCCCCCTTTATTTATAACTAACCAGAACCTAAAAAGCAGCTGCAGCTCCATCACTATGGACATAGTGTAAACTAGGGGTGAATAATTACGAAGGACAACGATGTAGTCAACAATGATACACCTGTATCCAAACAAATTAGTAAAAAAAAAATGTACCCAAATTTTATGTGAAAAAATAAATGTTTACAGTTAATTTAAATCAATATATTAACAAAATATATATTATTTTACAAATTTCCTTTTTTTTCAGTTTTTTTTTCTCCATTAAAAAAAAAAAAAAAGCAGCCCGAACATAGAGCTTGGCAGTGAAAGCGGGAGCCCTGCACGCACTCAGCATATAATTGTAAGTATATATAAATTTGGGGGTTTTTTTGTTTGTTTTTTTTATAGAATTTTATACATAGATTTAACAATAATGAATTACACCAGTTATCTAAAACTTTGCCAGTAGATAGTGTATATGTCTAAAAAGGTATAATTCTTTTATTTACCTTTTATTTTTTTTCACTTATTACAAAAACTATTGTTGTTTCAATGACAAACTTAATAAATTCAACTTTTATTTATTTTTAGTAAATTAGTAGTGTGTATACCATGTTAACAAATGTTATATAAAATTAAAAATATAACTTTTTAAAAAAATTTATATTTTTTCTTTTAAACAGGAATACTCTGGGACATCCACCCCCCTGTGGAGGATAGAAGCTCCGCTTCTCCAGCGGCGCCACAAGTTGTGAGTAGAAAATAAAACTTTTTCTAAAACTCCTTAATTTTGCCTTGCCTCTACAGTTTTTTATAAATATACTTTTTTTTTATTGCTTCTGTAATTTTGTACAGCCTTCTAGTCTAAATGTATAGGTAGTGTGAAATATAATTTTTTTTTTTTTTTTTTTAAAGGCTGCACAAGGGTCGTCGCGTGGTTCTCATGGCAGGAGAGGGCAGAGGAAGAGGCCACGGTGCTGGCGGTCACCAGGTATGTAAAAAAAAAATTGCATTTGAAACAATGCTGATGATAATCTATGATTTAATGCTCGACAGTAAACAAATACATGATAACGTTATGCACCATACACTAAGACAGTGTATAATTAAGTCACTTTGTCCCATCTGTCTGTAGAGGCCAAATACTGTACTTATGCATTGAGCTGAGAGACCAATCCAATGGGATCCAGCAGTCCAAATGAAAAAGTTCCAGAGTGGATAAAATAATAAAACGTAACTTTTATTTTACTCCATACAAAAAAATATATTGTATTATCAAATCATGCGGTGAAAAGAAATTGCATAAAAAAGCCTACGCGTTTCTGGACTTAACAGGTCCCTTACTCATGGCATATATCTTAAAAAGATTTCACTCTGTTTAAAAACCCTGTCTGCTACTTAAACACACCCATTTACTAATCACCATAAATATATGCACATGTTAATTCTCAGGTGTCGGTGTTACCTTGTCTGAAGGCTCACATAAGAAAACAAAAAATCTCATGCTATAATATCAGTCCTCAGACCATATTACCAACTACCAAAAAATAATAATAATAATAATATGTGCAATATATATTCTAATCCATGATGTCAACGTTGTGATTGACCTAATAAAGATTTCAAAGTGGAATGTTCAAAAAAAAGTCACAATTCATATCTGCAGTGTTACATCAAAAAAGATATATAAAATTAAAAATATTCTCCAAATCTGTTGCTACAAAGATCTATATATCATGTAATATAATACAGAGGGGAAAAAAAAGCATTTAGTCAGCCACCAATTGTGCATTAGAATTGTATACCATTTACTGTATATAACCATGTCCACACTTGATGTCAGTGGCACCGTCGGGGCTCGAACACTAAGATTAAATACCTTCTGGAATCATAATACTCAAGGGGGGTGTGGAGAGATCTCCACCAATCACGCTCCTGCAGCCCAGGCAACACCTCACAGTCTTTGGTGTCATCGCCAGCATCACAGGACATGTCACCCTAACAGCCAATCCGTGGCAGGAGGTGTATGATCACTATAGGAACCAGGCGACGCCAGCCACCGATACGCCCCCCTCCCCATCGCCTTTAACATTCTTTAAAGCCAGATAATAATATAAACAGACACAATGTTGCCAGTATAGTAGATATAAGTATCTGCTGATCAGATATTATACACATACGCTAGACTCACATGGGGTATGTACCATGGAACAGCATGGGTCATGATACATTGATCGTATACAAATCTGGAGTAATGTCAGTAAGATCATGTGGGAGAATGACATTAAACATCGGTGAAGAGACAAAAGGTCACAATAGGTAAATATGTATAGAAAAATCTCTGAGTATTCAGTAGATGTATGTAAATAGCCACACATCTACTGAATAACACACTAAAATAGCAGAAGAATAGCAATAGAAGATAAGGCAAGTAAAGGAAATGCATGATGTACTGTATATATACATATTACATTTCAGAAATCCCGCCTGAGTAATCACTCCGATCACGTGACATAGCCACATGACCACGACATTCCATTATCCTTAATATATCATCCTAGGAAATGATGCAAACTCTCTGATTATTGTGGTGTATGCAAATACATACACCACCAAAATTATACATAGTTATATTTTTCTAATTTGATACACTAAACATTAAAATTTGTTTTTGAGGTTCAGTTAAAATCTGTGTTTGTGTCATTACTTTTATAATAATGTATACGAGTTTGTTTCTGATGCCCTGCAGCCCATCCTCTCACGCTTCCCAGAGTGTGGCGGGTATACCTGAACACCTGGGCAGCAGGAGGGGAAGGGCTGCAGAGCTGCAGAATCAAAATCCAAGGGTGCAAGTACTTGGGCATAAGGAGTTTGTTTTTGCTGCCCTGCATTCCATCCTCTCACACTTCCCAGGGTGTGGCGGGTATACCTGCACACCTGGGCAGCAGGAGGGGAAGGGCTGCAGAGCCGCAGAATCAAAATCCAAGGGTGGCAAGTACTTGGGCATAAGGAGTTTGTTTCTGATGCCCTGCAGCCCATCCTCTCACGCTTCCCATGGTGTGGCGGGTAAATAATAATAATAATAATAATAATAATAGTCCAATAGTCCCACAATGGGGAAACAGTGTGTTACAGCAGCAAAGATAAGATAAGCAGATACAAAACAAAACAAAACAACAGACAGGAATGTTCCAAGGTGAGAGGCATACAAAAGCAGACAGACAGATAGGACGAGCAGGGGGGGAATAACAGGCAGAGAGATATTCAGTCTCTGTGTGAATGACTCCGCGGCGGGGGTGACAGCCAACCGCGGTGGGGAGGAAAGACTCCGATAGCGCTCCTCTCACACCTAGGGTGGAGCAGTCAGTCACTGCAGTCTGCCCAGCGCAATCACAGTCTCATGCATGGGATGGGAGTTATCTCCCGCATGGAGCTCACCACATACCTGCACACCTGGGCAGAAGGAGGGGAAGGGCTGCAGAGCTGCAGAATAAAAATCCAAGGGTGCAAGTATTTGGGTATAAGGAGTTTGTTTCTGCTACCCTGCAGCCCATCCTCTCACGCTTCCCATGGTGTGGCGGGTATACCTGCACAACTGGGCAGAAGGAGGGGAAGGGCTGCAGAGCCGCGGAATAAAAATCAGAGGGTGCAAGTATTTGGGCATAAGGAGTTTGTTTCTTCCCAGAGTGTGGCAGGTATACATGCACACCTGGGCAACAGCAGAGGATGGGCTAAAGAACCACTGACAGTGTTTAAAAATCATGAAGCAACAACAAATTTTATTAAACATCAGAAAACATAAAACATGTAGTGAAAATACAATCAATTTTTCAAAAAAGAAATAAAATAAAGTACAGAATTTAAAAGACATAATAATGCCCAAAAATTTTAGTTCAAATCATCCGCTCTTGCTAATCAACCCATCCAGCATTGGGAATGAAAAATTCAGCAAATTGGACCCTCATCCAGTTTGCTGCAATTGCTGATCTTGGTCCCAAAGTTTCCAAGCTTTGCATTGTAGACTCAATCTCTTCTGGATTTATTTCACGAGGCTCTCTGTCAAGAAGACAGTTGTGTAATACTACACATGCTTTGATGACATCATCCACTCCCTCTGGTAAAAGTTGAATGGCCTTTGTCAAGATCCTCCATTTTTGACTGAGTATGCCAAAGGCACATTCAACATGTATCCTTGCTCTGGAAAGCCTGTAATTAAAAATCCTTTTTGAGTAGTTCAAACCCGACTTGTGTATGACTTCAGCAGGTTGACACACATTTGAAAGGCCTCATCACCAAGGACAAAGGGCATAGGCGGGACATCTGTTCCAGGAAAGGGTCTTGATGGTGGAAGTCCAAATTGCCCCCAGTACAGTCTGCGCCCCATAGGTGATTTTTTTGAATACACCGGAGTCATTGCTTCGGCCATATGCTCAAATGTCTACAGCAATGAAACGGTACTTGGCATCTGCAATGGCCATAAGGATGACTGAGAAGTACCGTTTATAGTTGAAGAATTCAGATCCAGTTCCAGGAGGTTTATGGATCCGAATGTGCTTTCCATCCACGGCAACAACGCAGTTTGGAAATTTCCCAAAATGTTTGGGCAGCCTCAATCCAACGTTGTGTTGATGGCTCTGGGATGAAATCAGCTTGAAGAACGTGCCACAGGGCTTTACAGGTCTCACGGACAATGAGGCACACAGTAGACTTCCCTAACCGAAACTGGTAGTGTAGGGAGGAAAAACTTTCTCCTTTTGGTAGATAACTAGGAGGAAAAATTTTAAAAAAATTAGAAATTTTAAAATTAGATTAAATTAAAAAATCCAAGCAACAGTAGGAATATTTAATATTGCAATATGAAGGGAAAACCATATACATTAACCTTGGCAAACATATCATCATATACGGATTCTTTACAAAATACTGTGCTGTATATATATGCTATCAAATAAAAATATTAAAATAATAAAACATAGTAAAAACGTTACATTCTAATTTTTAAGATAAAAAAGTATAAGACTATAATTTTAAACAGGGGAAAAATAAATGTTAAAGGGGGTTATGTATGAAAAATTCAAGACTTACCACAGAGTTACCATAAGGTGCTCTTCTGGGGGCACAGATCGGCGGAAGTGTGTGTCCTGCCATTGAATGCTGGAAGAAATGCACTGCATCAAAACTGGAAACAGACATCCGCAAGTAGTCAAAGAATTTGTCAGGGTGTACACACAGCTCCTGATACAGTGTGGAATAATATGCCACGCGACATCCTCGCTGATGTTATGGGGTGGACCCAGTAGCGACGACGTCTACGCTTTCTCTGCTGTTGCCTTTGCTTCCTACGCATCCTCAGCATGAAGTAGTTAAAACCGAAAGTGACGTGAGTAGGCAACATGGCAGGCAGAAATTAAATTGAAGAGCGTCCACACAAATGAATCCTCTCCTTGTGAAAGCTGGATACAAGCAGGCAGAAATTCAGCGTAGGCACTAAAGAGTCTCCTTGTAATAGCTGTCTAGAAGCAGGCAGAAATTCTATTGAAGAGCGTAGACAAGAATGATCCTCTCCCTGTGAAATCCGGCTCCAATTGGATAAGATAAGATATCTCTACCATATTTATAGTCTTCTTCTTTAAAAAAAAAAATGCTCTCTAAAAGAAAACAGAAAGGCAAAACGGACACGAACAGAGACCAAATGGTTACTAAACGGACACATTTTAAATGGATATGCATTTGCTATCCGCATAAACAGACGGATTCATGTCTCCGCTTGGAAACCGTTTGCAATCCGTATGTGCACCAATCCGTTTATATTTTGAAACTGAATTCATGCGGACTGATAGCATGCGCAGATATGAACCGGGCCTTACAATACAACAACGGATTGAGGATTATACTTTCTTTCTGTAAAGCATATACATATTAGTATTGTTTTTCAATACACCTGTTATAAAACCATCAGTATTTGTAGCAGACTACACGATGTGAAATATGTCTGTTTTGGCATTGTAATGAATGTGTACAGAGAGAAGCTGTAATATGTACTCAGAAATCATAATAAGTCTCTGTGTGGAGTGCTGGGCCCCTGACTGCTAATGTCTCCTGTGCTTTACTATGTTGCTCTGACTTGCTTTCTTGGCATATAGCCTTAGCAGTAGAGAATTAGTGTTCTGCCACTGCTTTTCTACTTTGGGACTATATACCATGTACAGGAAATGGCACAGTCAGTTTACATTTATCACAGCTACTGTACATATTTTTAGTGTATTAACAAAGCATAAAAAGCCAATTAAATTCAAGACAACATATCTCAATCACTTCTGTAGAATGTATACATTAGCTTTAAATGGAAAGTTTCCTGTTCATGCATTTTGTTGTTGCTTTAGAGTGTATCGCCTGTTACTACATATAAGTAAATAGGAATCCCTCAGTGCATAGAAATGCTCACAATGATTTTCTAACTTTTCATTGTTCCACAGTATATTTTATTTATATGTATAATTTGTAAAATCATACAAAAAACTTATATTGTATTTTCTTACATAATATTAATATAATATTATTTATAGTAATTTATTAAGCTCAACCATTCAACAGTCTGCACAGATATTGTCATCATACACTGCTATCCAGGGCCAGACTGACCATCTGGCAAATGCCAGAGGGGCTGGTGTCCAGAGTGGGCTGATCTCTTCTTTTGCAGCCTGCATTTCCCCAAGAAGCGCACAACCAAATTTCTGCACTATGTACTACAGTTACTAATTGAGCTGTGTAGTGTATCAGCTATAGGTTCCTCTCTCCCTAGTCCTGATTCCAGAATCTCATCCTCGCATGGAAATAGGTTTCTGAAGCAGTAATCATGGCAGCACTGTTACCAGAGCAGCTGAGAAGAGAAGTTGTGCTGCTCAACCATCTTCTCTTATTACTGCAGCCATGGTCAGTTCCTCAGAAATTGTCAGTTAAATACACAGCCTGAACAGAAACCGAGGTGGTAAGCCCAACCACCAACTCTAACTCCTCCATACAGCATCAGGAAACCCATTTATGATGGGTTTAACACAGGAAAGAGCAATGGTGGACATTTAATTCGCAATCATAGAGGCAAAGTAATCTCCTGCTTCTTACTAAGAGGATACAGGTAGGTATCAGGGCAGGTACCGCAACCTTTTTTTAGTTTTTATTTTTATTAAAGTTACTCAACACTCATCTCTAAGTACCGTAGCGCATCATCAGGGCCCTGGAAACAGCAATTTTCACTGCAGGTTAGAAAACTGTGGCGTTGAGAAAGTTTAATATAGACAGAAGGAATGATTCAGATTTTGGTGGACATGTTACCCATATACCACAACTGAATATATATTTCTATATGGAGCATATGTTATATTAGCACCTCAGTAGAGGGTCTACCTACTAGTAGTGGGATACTAAAGTCCCCTGTTTTCATATAGGAATAGACCTGAGAGGCTGTTTCATCTTTTAACTATATTTCCCTAGAGATGATACTGTTGGTTCTACTATAGACAGTCAGCCTCAAATAGTCTGATCTCTGCATTAAAAGAGGCATATTATATGTTTCCATAGAGAGATTCTATACCACCTGTGATTGGAGAGTCATTTTGAGAGCTCCGTCTGATACCATTTTCCCTATTCGTGAGTAATAGAGGAGAGGTGATATAGGTGTGGAATATTATTATTCCTTCATATTTCAGTTATGCTTTGAAACTTCAGGAGTATGCTGATGATCATTATTGTTTTATTATTATGGGTTGCAACTATTTTAATGTATCTTATTAAAAGTTCAGTTTTATTATCTGAACTCTCATACACCTACCAGTGATTTGTAACAATTGTTAGGGGTGAATTGTACCTTCGGTAATACATATTCTGTGGTAGCAAAAACAATTTATTACAGATCCTCTCATTCAAGAAAATACAGGACAGGAAAAGAAAGTTTATGGCATAAGAGGTTGAGCCATGGAGAAGGTAGGTGTACTGGTTGGGATCTGGGCTGGTACTGGGCATTGTACTGTATCTGATATGGGGGAACTGTGACACTCAGTGTGATACAGGACCAGCCCAGGGGGATTAATTTTAGATATGGATTCCATTTGTGACTGATTGTTATCACATCCTTTAATCCCCAGACTCTTGCAGACTTAATGTCTACAGACCCACACATCCCACTTTGCATACAAGTGTCAAACTCATTAACTCAGCAGGGGAGAGCCTGGAGTATGTGTATTCAAACGTGTCTAAGCAGACGAACTAGCGCCAGTCAGAACTTTAAAAGGAAATATGGTTTTATGATATTTTCTGAGCAGAGCCCCCTCCAGTTGCACCGATAAATTCCTTGGGTGCACAAGACCGGACTGAACACACCAAGTCCACACACGGTACTGCTGGAAGCAGTGAAAAGGTCCAGACACTGAATTTCTTACCCAAGAGGATCTGGGGGGGGGTCATTCCTGGTATCTACGTGATGGGATCATCGCCACAAACCCCATCATGCCCCTCGCCTGATACTACAGTCATCTGGCGAGGAGTGATGGCTGTACATATTTTCCTGGTCTTAGGAATTAGGGCTTGGCCTCTGCTCCTGGTGACATCACAGAGGGAGGAGACGAGGATAGTTATATGGTCTCAGACTAGGGAGGGGGGCCAGTTCTTATCCTGAGATGTGAAGACACATGTCGTGTTACTGACTTAAGGAAGTGCCCTGGGGCCTAGCAGTGAGGCCTCAGCGAACCAGACTACAGATCCGTTTGGTATTCTTTTCTATCTTTTAATCCCATTTTATTTTTAATGTAGTGTATTCCTTGTTTTTACCTGTATTTGCTTGACCATCCTCTGATGTGTATGCTGTATACGTTAGCAGCTAGTACCAACCCACTCAGGTTAATAAATATATACAATTTATAAAGTTCATTTCATATTATCCTACGAATCCAGGCACTCACGCTTTGTGAGTGGAAGGTAAGAGGGGTGACCACAGGTAGGCCAAGTGGCTTGGCAAAGTGGTATCCTTAACACTCAGTGTGTCCCATTTTTGGCATTGATTTTAACTTTTGGTGAAACCAAGGCATCACTATAATTTGGCTGGTGAGGTCCTGAAAAAAAAAAAGTTCAAGAAGCTTGCTCTAGTGTATTACATAGTATTGAAAAAAACACCACCCATCAGGAAAATTTTAAAGAAAATCAACTATCCGAAGTATATTTAACATGGACACAAAACTGTAGCAAAACGTTTATTTTAAAAAAAACAACAAAATAAATAAAACTCCTGCTCGTCCAAGCTCTAGACTAAACAGTACAAAACTAGCTATACGTGTGGCTTACTACCAGCCACACGAACCATCTGGGCTTGTTGCTGCTGTGACATTTGCTGCTGCTGTAGGATGACCTGCTCAAACTGTTTCACAAAGTCCTCCAGGCTGCTGGTCTCCTTTTTAATCTCTCCTGCAGTCTTCACCCAGGACATAGGAAAGGGAAAAAAAAATGGGTGTATGTCTCTTTAAGACTGATTAAATTGGGTATGCCCGCCTCATAAGCACCATATGTGGGGAAGGTAGCTCGATAGCAGCAGTGGTGCAGACCCAACCAGTCAGAGACAGGGACACAAAACTGTAGCAAAACAGGTTTATTTAAAAAAAAAAAAAAAAAAAAAAAAGCAAAATAAATAAACCTTCACTTCAGGCACAAAAGGAGCAAAATAAAATACAGCCTTAACTACAGGCAAAAGGAAAACAAACAAAATTCCTGCTCATCCGAGCTCTAAACTAAACAGTACAAAACTAACTATATGTGTGGCTTACTACCAGCCACATGAACAAACAGAATAGCACAAAATAGTCTCACTAGACTTAGTCTAGCAGGACAGACTGGGTCCTCTCACTCCCAGGATCTGTCCTGAAGTGCAGGCTCTGTAGGCTTATATGGCCCAGTAACGAGCCTGGGACCTACGCCTGGTGCTGAAGCCTATTCCAGACCCGCCCTGGACCACACGTATGTCAGAAATCTGGGGCTGATAGACTGTGACTCCAGCACTCTGCCTGTCACCTTCTCACATACCCCCCACCTTTGTTTGGACCTGTAGGGGCAGACACTTCTGACCATCATACAATGGGTCCTGGATAGGGCATCGGCATTCCCCTGCAGTTTGCCTGCCCTGTGTTCCACAGTGAATTTAACATTTTTGAGGGTCATGAAAAAACCTGGTGACTCTGGCGCTTCTCTCCTTGGCGTGGCACATCCATGTAAGAAGGCAGTGATCAGTGATCAGCTTAAAGAGTTGGCCCAGTAAATAGTACCTTAGGGATTCCAGGGCCCACTTAATGGCTAAACACTCCCTCTCCACAATGCTGTAGTTTTTTTCAGGTGGTGTAAGCTTCCAACTCAGGTAGGAAACCGGGTGTTCTTCACCACCCACCATTTGGGACAGCACTGTGCCTAACTCTACATCCGAGGCATCAGTTTGAACCACAAATTCTTTTGTGAAGTCAGGTGTGACCAAAACCGGCTGTTTGCAGAGAATCGACTTCAATACCTGGAATGCCCCCTCAGCCTCTTCACTCCACTTGACCATTACAGAACTAGTTCCCTTAGTGAGGTCTGTCAGTAGGGCTGCAATAGTTGCAAAGTTACGAATAAACCTGCGATAGTAACCGACAATTCCTAGAAAAACTCTTACTTGCTTTTTATTTAAGGGTCAGGGCCAATTTTGAATGGCCTCCACTTTGTTAACCTGGGGTTTTATTACCCCTCTTCCTGTTATATACCCTAGGTATCTAGCTTCCTCCAGACCCAAAGCACACTTTTTTGGGTTGCCTGTTAATCCGTCTGCTCGGAGGGAATTTAGTACGGCCTGAACTTTTGGCAAGTGACTTTTCCAGTCTGTACTAAAGATGACAATGTCATCTAGATATGCTGAAGCGTACCTTCGATGGGGCTTAAGGACTCAATCAACCGCTGAAAGGTCGCTGGAGCCCCATGTAAACCAAACGGCATAGTCACATATTGGAATAGGCCATCTGGGGTAACAAATGCAGTTTTTTCTCTGGCCATGAACAAACAGAATAGCACAAAATAGTCTCACCAGACTTAGTCTAGCAGGACAGACCCCTCCTCTCACTCCCAGGATCTGCCCTGAAGTGAAGTGCAGGCTCTGTAGGCTTATATGGCCCAGTAACGAGTAATCTGGTCTCCATTGCTGTACCCCTAACCTGTATGTAGGTCTTACCTTCAAATTCGAACACGGTGTGTTTCAATATGAATTTGATACCTTTTAAAAAAAATCTTTCTGTATATTTGGCATATTTACATTCTACTCTAATGCCTTAGAAATAGCCCATAATCATTTATTATGTGGGATGTTGGTGTATAATGAAGATACATCTAAAGTTGCCCAGATATACGTTGATTCCCAGGTTATAGATAATAAATCAGACAAAAGATGAGTAGAATCACGTAAATATGATGGAAGTTGTGTTACTAATTTTTGAAGATGTGTATCAATATACTGCGACAGGTTCCTTGTTATAGCGTTCATACCAGATATAACTGGTCTTCTGGGAGGATTTAGCGGATCTTTGTGAATTTTAGGGAGATGGTAAAAAATTCCTGGTGTAGGGTTTTGAATATGTAAGAATTCTTTTTCTTTTTTAGTTAATACGCAGGATGAATAACCAGCTAAGATAAAATTGGTGTAATCAGATAAATGGTTTGATGTCGGGTCAATAGGCAGTTGTTTGTAGTACCGTGTATCTGACAGAATATTATGTGCTTCCTGTAAATAAGTAGAGCGATCTTGAACTACAATCCCACCCCCTTTGCCCGTACTCCTAATAACTATATCCCTATTCGTAGATAGGGATTGGATCGCTTTATGTTCATCTTTGGTTAAATTATTCCAAGATGAATACATTCCGTTCATATTTTTATTACTGTTTTTGATCCCTCTAAATTCTGTTGCTACAAGTGAAAAGAAAGTTTCTATAGCTCTCCCTCTATGATGGGTGGGATAAAATTTGGACCTGGGTCGGAGATCCATGGGAATTTGAGTGAGTTTAACATTACCAGAGGTATTCTCTATCTTCGAATCTGGTACATCCCTGCTGTCGCTGGGGACTCCCAGATTAGATTTGGACATTGTACTAAAGTGTCTATTCAAATATACTGATTCAGGGCTATATATAATTGTAAACTGTTAATGTCTTGATTGGGACAAAAAGAGAGACCCTTAGACAAAAAACTAATTTCAGCTGATGTGAGTGTATATTTTGAAAGATTGAAAACTGAACCATCTATATTTTGTTCGTTTTTGTATTCTGCACTGTGTGATTGTAATGGGTTTATCTTTGTTCTTATTAGTCTCTCCTCTGCAACCTCTTTCTCTTCGGGCCTGTTTGTGACTTGCCCGTCTCTGTTTTTCCTCTTTAAATTCAGAGGGCTGTAAAAATCTGAAATCTTCATTTATATATATATATATATATATATATATATATATATATATATATATATGGGAGCCTCCTTTGTATGTATCGTATTGTTCGTGGTCAATGTGGGAGGTAGCCCTAAAAAAGATAGAGTTGTTTATGGGGGACAGAGATTTGGATGTATTCAAAACCCTTTCAATTTGTGTTAAAGAAAGGGGTGTATTATAAAGTGAGTCCTCTAAGTCGCATTCTGCAATAGAATCATTAAGACAGATTAGAATCCTTCCTAGTGTTGTTGAGTGGATTCCTAAATGGAGTTGTGTCAAAAATCAATTTACAGATTGCATTGGTGGGTCTAATTTGATATCACTAGCCACAGTAATTGTTTGTACTTGTGATGTAATATTGCACAATGTTTTCCCAAAATTGGTAGGTGGTAGGCAAAGGGAAGACGTGGTCTGAGCCCCTGGACATAATGTCTCTACACTGTCGTTCCCAGATATAATTACTGGGCAGGGGCTATTGTGACTAGATGTACCAGATTCAGTATAGGTATCTTTTAGATTTAACAATAGGTAAGGTATTGTTGACTTTGACTATATTTTTATTCTTATTCATATTTGATCTTAGGTGAATGGCCTTTCTTCTCAAAGATCTAAGTGTCTGTTTGTTTTGATGTGAAATTTCATTTTTTCTATTGGGTGGGGTCTGAAAAGATTGATTATCTTTTTTTTAATTATTTTTTAACCAATATTTGACATTATTGTTTTGATAGTCTCTACGATCCCTATTTAATTTTTCCGTTTTAGCCTCCAGTATACCTCTTTCGATGTTCAGTGTACGAGTATGCAAAACTCGACACATACATATAAAGTCCATATGACCACTAAATTTATCCAAATTGGTCATAAGTGTATCCATTTTAGAGCCCAAGTCTGTAGCCAATTTTTGTATTTGTGACAACCTCTCAATAAGGCCTAGTCCACACTGGTGTAGAAGAAGAGGTTACAGGTCTGTGAGAGCCAGAAATCTTGCTTGTTTGTAGGTGACCAAATACTTATTTTCCACCATAATTTGAAAATAAATTCTTAGAAAAGCAGACAATGTGATTTTCTGGATTTGTTTTCTCATTTTGTCTCTCATAGTTGAGGTCTACCTATGATGTCAATTACAGGCCGGCCTCATCTTTTTAAGTGGGAGAACTTGCACAATTGGTGGCTGACTAAATACTTTTTTCCCCCACTGTATATTTATGACTTATCCTGAGGATAGGCCATAAAAAAATAAGCCTGGACAACCCTTTTAAGCAACTATATTCATGTATGTGACTCTACATAATATTATAAGTGACAGACATCGTGGTTTTACTTGATTTAGTAATGTATTAAGCAGTTATTTATGGAGGAGTAGAAAGTATCATCATCAAAAAATAATATACAGGTGCAGCTCAATAAATTTGAATATCTTTGAAATGTTTATTTATTTCAGTAACTGAATTAAAAAAGTGTCCTATATTTTCTAGATTCTTTACACACAGAGGGTTCTATTTCAAGTGTTTTATTTCTGTAAATGTTGATTATGGATTACCACTAATGAAAACCCAAATCTAAGAAAATTAGAATATTGTGAAAAAGTACAGTATTGCATATTCAGTGTGTCACCTGCCAAGGTTTCCTAAGCCTTTAAATGGTCCCTCAGTCTGGTTCATGGAAGACGCTGATTATGAATTGAATTACTGAATCACTGAAATGAATGAATATTTCAGAGATATTCTAATTTATTGAGATGCACTTGTAGACTTTGCCTTTACCATGAGAGATTATTTATTATGTGTAAGGGAATACCAGTTGAGCAATTACTCAGTGCTGCTGCTGAAACAAGGGAAGAAGGAAAAGACAGAGACAGTGAGTCCTAAACTTGACCCATCCCCTGACCCTACCTATTTGCCTAAACTGTCCTAGGCGACAGTTTCTTTATCCTGTGGATAGGTGATAATTGTCCTTAATTGCACAACCCCTTTAAGATCTGAATACCAATTCTAAATGGGGAAAACATTGTACAATATAATGCCCAAATAATATCTCATAAGCAATAAAATAATTGTTGAAATCTTACACTGTAATTGATTATCGATCTACCCATCTAATGATCCATAATCCATCTATCTCTGTTTTTGCTCACATCATGCCATAGCCTGATGCAAACATATAAAGGACATTTGTGCATACATAAAACATACAATACACGGGTAACAAACCATTAATAAAGAAAGCACTAGAAATTTTTTAAAAAACAGTTTACTATTAAAAATAGGTAATATAACAAGTGCTAAAATAATGCAGTACTTGGATCCCATGATGTGAAATCATCTTGCAAAAAGTTAAAGTTTTTGGTATTGAGCCAATGGAAACAGTGCATGGTAAACCTTACTAAAGCACACTGTTAAATATTTTTACTTTTAATTAAAGAGAGAAACTGAAGCCAAATCCGTTAGTTCCTTTATTTGTTCATTCCTATGAGATACATAATAGAAGTTTAATAACATGGGTATGATGGGCAAAGTGTTTTATACTGCTATGCAATAGGGAATATCACTTCCCTTTAGTTGAGTGTTTTATTATGCTGAAAATCCACTTTAAAAACAAGCTACATGTAGATTATTGGATATATAATTCCTTCATGTATATTTATATTTATATATTATGATGTGGCTTAAAGTACATTTGCATCAATATTTGCATTGTAATTTGGCTATGGAAGCCTTCCTCCTGTTTAATTACAAAGTCAACATATTCTCTAAACAGCTCAGGCTAGGTTCACAATAGCGCTTGCTATTCGTTCGGGGTTTCCGTCCCCGAACCCGCTTAAAAAAATGCAAGCAGGACTTTTCTCTTCGCATTTTTTCACATTTTTTGGGTGGAAACCCAGCGGACCCCATTATAGTCTATGGGATCCACGGGTTTCATCGGGTAACCGCTGATTAAGCAGGTTAGCTTTCCGGTTTTCAGCTCCCCAAGCGGACCTGAAGAACGGATAGCGAACGCTAGTGTGAACCTAGCATCATATGTCTGTTTGCCTTGTCTCAGGCTGGTTGTATTTCTCATCAGTCTCTCTCTCATATACATGCATGTATACAATACACAGCATACATACATATGAGAGGAAACATAGTTTGCAGTGCGGGTCTGCATTTTTGGAGCTTTAGATCTATTTGAGAAAGAGTTCTGTTTTTTCTGTGAAGTTCAAGGTCAAGATGAGAACACAGAATATACAGTAAACATGGGTGGCATAGTGGTTGGCATTGCTGTTTTGCAGACTTTTGCAGTTCAATTTAAACCAAAGATATGCAGGGCTTCAGTTTCCTTCCGCAAAGACATATTGGTAGATTTTTTGGATTCAGAGCACATGGTTCATTACTGTACATTCTAGATGAGCTCTGTAAATTATAGAAACTCTACAAAGACAAGTTCAATTGACCTTGAAAATTTGGCAACAGAACAGAGTTGTGAGTCCAAAAAATAGGATACAACAGTATCAGGCTAGGTTTACACCTGCGCGTGGTTTTCGTTCAGGGATTCTGTCCTTGAATCCGCTTGAAAAATGAGGAGATAAAAGCCCTGCAAGAAGGACTTTTCTCTCCGCATTTTTTTATATTATTCAGGCAGAAACCCGGCGGACCGCATTGACTATAATGGGGTCCACCGGGTTTCCGCCTGAATAATGCGAGTCATCGGGTAACTGCTTTTTAAGCGGATTGAGTTTCCATTTTTCGGGTTCCCGAGCGAACCCAAAGAACAAAAACCCAAACACAGGAGTGAATCTAACATCAAGGAAAAATCTTATAGTCTTTATGAAATTAGCAAGCATCAATTCTTCACAAGCATTTCAAATTATGTTAGATCACTTGAGGGCCCACATCAATAGTACATGGGTCCTGAGTCATCCTGTTCACCAATATGACAACAGTGAGGAGGTGCTATAGGAAGCACATACAAATCTCTGGAAGTCACTAAAACTCTTTTAAGAGCTCTTAAAAATTTATTCTTACACTGTCTAAGCCCTGTGTGCTATGCCTGCATCACAGCTCCCTCACTATAATCTTGCTCATACATATAGTTCTCCATAGCCGTGTTATTCCCCATATAGTGCTTTGCATGAACCGGCCATGGAACTACTGGGGCATGCACAGTACTATAGGGTATGACAATACTGGGAAAATACTCTAACTTGAGATAGTCAGCACATATGCAAGATTTCATTGAAGAAGCCATGGTGTAGGCTATTAGCAGGAATCAATAGGGTGGGCCCCCAGAACAAGTTCGTCTGGTGGGCCCTTCAGTCTGACAGTTTCTAGTATACACCCTGGTCCTTCTCCATTGGTGCAAGGAGATTATTTTTACTCAGATGAATAAATTTACATTTATCCACATTGAACCTCATTTGCCAAGTGGATGCCAAAAAATTCTGTCTGTCCAAGTCAACTTGTAGGCTATGCACATCCTCCACAGATTGTACTGTACTATATAGCTTGGTGTCATCTGCAAAAATAGAGTGTGCTATTAAAGTGGTATTCCTATCTCAAGGATCCTATCTATACTGCTAGCTAGCTACCTCTACTGTTAGCTACCTCTTTCGATGTTCAGTGTACAAGTATGCAAAACTCGACACATACATATAAATTAAAAGAATGCAACACTTAAGGGTTAATAATGCTTGCTACCCCACTTGATAAATCTCTTGAAGGGTATAGTTTCCAAAATGGGGTGACATGTCTGCGAATTCCACTTTACTGGCAATTCATGAGCTCTGCAAAAGTGGCATGGTGTCCACAAACCAAACTCCAAAAACCAAAATAGTGCTCCTTCCCTTCTGTTCTCAGCTGTGCCCAAACAGTAGTTAATACCCACATATGGCGTTGTTAAGTATGTTATCCTGGGTACACCAGTGTCATACATGTGGACATAAACTGCCATTTGGGCACACAGCAGGGTGCAGATGTGCCTGGAACTGCAGAAGTCCATGGGCTCACTCGTCAGGGGACAGTGGGCAGCAACATGACCTAGTTGATGGAACCGCCTACATCTGAGACTGTATGGGTCTCCATTTTGAGACCAGGATTTAAAGTTCACAGTCCCTGCTGCCTGTTCCCCCTCTGAGCATGCTCCCATCACAACCTTCCTCATCCCCACAGTAGTTGGTACAATCTTAACCGTCTTGGGGGTAACAGGTCTGGGAGACGACTGCAGTAGCTCCTCAGTGGCTCGGTAACGTTCCACCAAACATACCAGCTGGTCAGCCTTTGTAGGTCCTGCTTGTCCAACCCAGCACTGAATCTGAGGTGGGAGCGATCTGGTGTACTTGTCCAGTACCCCTCTCTCCACCATCTGTGCCAGAGTGGCCTCCTCAGGCTGAAGCCATTTCTTTACCAAATACACCAGGTCATGCATCTGGGTGGGAGACTGTCAGAGAAAATCCAATGGTGCACTCTCCCAGCACGTACATGTATGTTTACACCGAGACGTGCCAAGATCTCACCTCTCAGTTTGGGGTAGTCCTTAGCCTCCTGGTCACACAGGTCATAGTATTCCTTCTGAGGTTCCCCGGTGAGAAACGGTGCCACTACAAGTTCATCTCCTGCTGCTTGGTCTGGGCTTGCTGCTGTTGCCTCTCAGCTCCCATCTGAGCTTGTTGCTGCTGTGCTTGGGCCTGCTGCTGCTGCTGTAGGATGACCTTCCCAAACTACTTCACAAAGTCCTCCATGCTGGCGGTCCACCTTTTAATCTCTCCTGTAGCCTTCACCCAGGAAATAAAAAAAAAAAATAGGTGTATGTCTCATTAAGACTGTTTTAAATTAGGGTTGCCTGCAATCCGAAGCACCATATGTGGGGGAGGTAGCTTGGTAGCAGCAATGGTACGGACCCAATCAGTCAGAGATAGGGACAGAAAGTCTGGTGCAATACAGGTTTATTTGGAAAAAACAGCAAAAATAAATAAACCTTCAGTTCAGGTACAAAATGAGCAAAATAAAATACAGACTTAACTTCGGGCAAAATGTAAAACAAAGCCCTGTTCATCCGAGCACTAACTAAACAGTAAAAACTAACTATACGTGTGGCTTACTATCAACCACACGAACAAAACAAAATAGCACAGTACCAGACTCTCAGTGGTTCAGGACAGACCCAGACGCCTACTCTCACTCCCAGGATCTGCCCTGAAGTGCAGACTCTGAGGCCTTTTATGGTCCAGTAATGAGCCTGAGACCTACACCTGGGGCTGAAGCTTATTCCAGAACCGCCCTGGACCACAGTTAGGTCAGAAACCTGGGGCTGATATACCGGGACTCCATCACGTTGCCTGTCACCTTCTCACAATATATTAAAAAAAAAAAGCCATAAAGCATATAGATAAAATTGCTGTCTTTAATTTTAAATGCATTGGAAAAGTTAAGTGCTAAAACAATTTTGCACAGGGCACCATCCTCAGGACACATATCCACACTAAGTGCTCAGTATGGTAGTTAGGGTTCTCAATGTGTTTTATCCTTCTTCCAGCCACCATACTTCTCACTGCAACGCCGCTCACAGCCATCTGTTTAAGGTTGCCATTCCAACAAGTGAAACTTTGACTGTATCTGTAGCCAGCCTAAGCTCTGAGGCACTGAGCCAACCAAAATGCTATCCCATTCTGCAATCATGAAAATGGGCGGGGTATTTAGACACTACTCAGAAGCTCTCAGGTGCCTTCTTTTAATTGTAGTTAAGTTCCTGTTCTCAGAAACGTATTTATCTGCTGTATTCCTTGTTAGTAACTTTGTCTTGTTTTTCTGCTTATCCTCCTTCTCACTGATTTTGAATTGACTGTGAACTCCTGCACTCAACCCTTGGCTTGGACTTGTTTATTCTTTGTTATTGATTTGGGGGCTTCTATGCTGTCCTGGTTTGACCCTGCATGTGTGTTTTCGATGCTGTAGTTTGCTGGTCTGATCTTAGTTTGCTACTGGAACAAATTCTTCAGCACTAGCCCTGGTGTGGGCCTTGCAGTGGACTCTGGTGAAGATGAGTAGCCATAGCTTCTATCAGACAGGAAAACATGGGATTTTAGATTATATAAACTTGTTCTGCTTGCTATCTCTGATCTACCAGTTTCTGCAGTTTTTGGACTAGCTTGAGAAGCAATTCCATTACAATGTGTAATGAGTCATAGAATGGAAAGCCACCACAAATTTTTCCCCTTTTGCATCTGAGCTAAGTTTGGACATGAAAAATAGCCTTATTGATGCAGCCCACTTATATGAATAAGCAGATTTATTTGAACATAGTTTGAACATAGCAGGCAAGACCACAGGGGAGAAGGAAAAAATATATTGTCATTCTCCTTTTATTCTTTCTATAAACTATTATTGAGCTTATGGCAGAAGAACTTGTTAGCTAGACAAATAAAGTTTCTTGCTGAGCTGGTGTTTAATACTTTTGAAAATAACTTGATCACAGTATTTTTATTAAGCTACCAATATGAGGGCTGTGAATTATGCTGACCAATTTAGAGTCCTATTATACTGATTTATTGTAAAAGTCCCAGTATTCTGTGATATGTATACTGTATGTATGTGCCTGTATGGATGTGTACCTATGAGTATTTAGTATGGGTTTCCCTGTATAAAAACAGTATATGCCATTCATTGTCCCTCCTTTTAAAGTTATGTAGACATATAGCTTCTCAAATCATGAAAGACAAAAAATAATAAACAAAATGCAGGAAACTATGTATTATAGGTAGAGGTGAGCGAATTTTTCAAAAATTCGACTTGGCCGCATCGACAAATTTTTGAAACGATTTGATCCAAATTAATTTGCAGCGAATCGCGTTAAACAGCTATTTCCTGGCTGCAGAGACTGTGCCTTGCAGTAACATGCATAGGGAGTCTGCTGTGGTAGTGAAACAGTACTGTAAGTCAGTATGACACGCACATGACAGGCGTTGCTCTTAGAACCACTGCACACATCACTTATTTGGCCAGTTACGGGGCCAAAAGTGACCAACTAACTGAAGTTTGAACTCAGCCTTACAGGTCCATGTTAGTGCCAGGTAGAAAGAACCATGCAGAGGCCCAACATCCTACTGTAGCGT
The DNA here is from genome assembly GCA_947044405.1 of Leptodactylus fallax. Classification (NCBI taxonomy): domain Eukaryota; kingdom Metazoa; phylum Chordata; class Amphibia; order Anura; family Leptodactylidae; genus Leptodactylus; species Leptodactylus fallax. The sequence continues at coordinate 1,903,642 of CAMRHE010000156.1, forward strand.
GAAAGAGCGCACTCCTTTTACACAGTCGTCTGCTAATTCCACATAGATGTCTACAGAGTGGCAAGGTGACATAATGTGGAGTTGGCAGCAGCATGAGGAGGCCGCAGAGTGGCAAGGCGACATAATGTGGCAGCAATATGAGGAGGCCATACAGTGACCCATTGGCAGCAGCATGAGCAGTCCATAGAGTGACCAAATAAGATCAAATAAGTAAATGAAAAGGAAATTAATACAGGGCAAAAATGTCTGTAATTTTTTCCCTTCGACACACAACGGCTAATAAGCCACTTATTTTTTCCCCACTAATAAACGCCAAAAAAAGGCATTACAACAGATATTTGCAGAGATTCATGGATAACAATCCTTTTTTTTTTTTTTTTTTTTTGCCACTAATGCACGGCAAAAATGCCTGTAATTTTGTCCCTTCAACACATAATGGCGAATAAGATACTTATTTTTTTCCCCACTAATAAATGCCAAGAAAAGGCTTTATAACAGATAACTGTGGAGATTAATGCTTAACAATCCTTTTTTTTTGCCACTAATGCATGACAAAAAGGCCTATAATTTTCTTCCTTCAACACACAACGGCGAATAAGCCACTTATTTTTTCCCCACTAATAAACGCCAAGAAAAGGCTTTACAACATATAACTGCACCGCACAAGGACTAATAAGACCCCAATAATTTGAATTACACAGGTATGATCTATTGCAAACCTGCAATGAGCAGCAGTATAATGGCATCAAGGTGTAGTAGGATTGTTCCTATTACCCAGGTGTGACAATTGTGGACTACCGTATATGTATTTCTGTACAAATATCTAGCTGACCCCTTTCCTCCCCCTTTGTGGATCATTTGTTCAAGATCACTCAACTCAGCTATAGGAAGCTGGACCCCTTTTGTTGGTTAATCACAGTCCTTCTGTTGTATTGTCCCAAGTAATTAACACACTCTTGCAACACTCAATCTCGCACTGGTGGGTTTCCTGCTGAACCACGTCACAGATAGACAACCTGGCACCGCTAATAGATCAGAGAGATCATAGTTTTATGCTCATATTTCCTTAAGGAGGCACCCCTCAGTTACCTCGATAAATTCCGTAGATACCCCAGAGAAAGACACATGCGATCAATCTACTCATGGTGCCGTTGTGAGCCCGAGACAGGTCCAGACATTCAACTCTCTACCCAAAGGGAATTGGGGTGTCATCCTTGGTGTCTACACGATGGGGATCTCGCCCCCAAGTCCCATCATACCACTTGCCTGACAATCCAGTCGCCTGATTAGGAATCAGGACCGTTTTCTAGTCCTGTGGCTCCAAGCCGATAGGTGTAACTTCCCTCCCCAGTGACCTCACTCTGGGGCATGGAAAACATAAAAAGCCTGCCATGTGGGGGCCACATGTTCTTCTCCTGCTGAAAGCCATCTGAACAGCATTTTCCAGAGCCAGAGCCAAGGGGGTGCTGCCACTGATGCATGTTTTTGGACTAACCTAAGGATGCGCCCTGGGCTCACCATCAGGAGCCCAGAGAACGAATCACAGGATTGTGTTGGTAATATTCCCTTTTCTACTGTTTATTCCAATTTTTATTTTGTGCACTGTGTCATGTTGCTTTCCACTTGTATTTGCTTGATAACCACTACATGTATGTTCTGTATGTGTTAATTGTCTAGTATCAACCTTTTTAGGGGTTATTAAATATATAAAATTTAGAAAGCACCTTTCGTATTAACCTATGAGCCCAGAACACTCACTGGTGGTGGGTGTGAGGTAATGAACCGATTTCAGGGGTGCTGAAAGCGGTTTCGGTAGGACGAGATCCTTCACACCAGGCTGCAAACAACCCAAATGAACCCTGTTCTGCTTCAATACTCTATATGAATTCCTCCCTATCCTTTCCCTACACTTCTAATGCTCTTTCTCTGAACTTCGATTGAGCAAAATATCAGTTTTCAAGTCTTTTCTACCACTTTCCCTAGCGCCTGCTGACATCTCTCCCTGCAGTAAGCACACTGGAAAATGCCTGAATCCAAGATGGCGGAGGGTATTTATAGGGCTGTGACATCACAGGGCTGGCTGCTGACTGACTGCACGCATGGCTTTGCGGGTGATCCCGTGTTCCCAGAGTTACTTGCTCCATTTCCTAACATGTGCAGCAGCCATTTTAGGAAAAAATGCAATTCGCTACCACGAAGAGTGAGGAAATCCAGATTCGATGAAAATCAAATATTTCCTGAAATTCGGATCGAATTCCACTTCGTCAGCTTCGATTCGCTCATCTCTAATTATAGGAAACCAATTGATTTCAATATATTCATATAGATTCTCTCTTTGCAACAAAAATATCTATTGTCTTATTTACGTTAACTTACAGTGGGTACGGAAAATATTCAGACCCCTTTAAATTTTTCAGTCTTTGTTTCATTGCAGGCATTTGCTAGAAGCAAAAAAGTTCATTTTATTTCTCATTAATGTACACTCAGCACCCCATCTTAGCACCCCATCTCAGCAAAAAAACCAGAAATGTAGATATTTTTGCAAATTTATTAAAAAAGAAAAACTGAAATATCACATGGTCATAAGTATTCAGACCCTTTGCTCAGTATTGAGTAGAAGCACCCTTTTGAGCTAGTACAGCCATGAGTCTTCTTGGGAATGATGCAACAAGTTTTTCACATCTCGATTTGGGGATCCTCTGCCATTCTAACTTGCAGATCTTCTCCAGTTCCGTCAGGTTGGATGGTGAACGTTGGTGAACAGTCATTTTCAGGTCTCTCCAGAGATGCTCAATTGGGATGAGCTCAGGGCTCTGTCTGGGCCAGTCAAGAATGGTCACAGAGTTGTTCAGAAGCCACTCCTTTGTTATTTTAACTGTGTGCTTAGGGTCATTGTCTTGTTGGAAGGTGAACCTTTGGCCTAGTCTGAGGTCCAGAGCACTCTGGAAGAGGTTTTCTTCCCGGATGTCTCTGTACTTGGCCGCATTCATCTTTCCTTCAATTGCAACCAGTCGTCCTGTCCCTGCAGCTGAAAAACACCCCCATAGCATGATGCTGCCACCACCATGATGAACTGTTGGGATTGTATTGGGCAGGTGATGAGCATTGCCTGGTTTTCTCCACACATACTTCTTAGAATTAACGCTAAAAAGTTCAATCGTCGTCTCATCAGACCAGAGAATCTTATTCCTCATAGTCTGGGAGTCCTTCATGTGTTTTTTGGCAAACTCTATGCGGGCTTTAATATGTCTTGCACTGAGGAGAGGCTTCCTTCGGGCCACTCTGCCATAAAGCCCCAACTAGTGGAGGGCTGCAGTGATAGTTGACTTTGTGGAACTTTCTCCCATCTCCCTACTGCATCTCTGGAGCTCAGCCATAGTGATCTTTGGGTTCTTATTTACCTCTCTCACCAAGGCTCTTCTCCCACGATTGCTCAGTTTGGCTGGACGGCCAGGTCTAGGAAGAGTTCTGGTCATCCCAAACTTCTTTCATTTAAGAATTATGAAGGCCACTGTGCTCTTAGGAACCTTGAGTGCTGCATAAATTCTTTTGTAACCTTGGCCAGATCTGTGCCTTCCCACAATTCTGTCTCTGAGCTCCTTGGGCAGTTCCTTTGACCTCATGATTCTCATCTGCTCTGACATGCACTGTGAGCTGTGAGGTCTTATCTAGACAGGTGTGTGCCTTTCCTAATCAAGTCCAATCAGTTTAATTAAACACAGCTGGACTCCAATGAAGGAGTAGAACCATCTCAAGGAGGATAAGAAGGAAATGGACAGCTGATGAGTTAAATATGAGTGTCACAGCAAAATGACTGAATACTTATGACCATGTGATATTTCAGTTTTTCTTTTTTAATAAATTTGCAAAAATATCTACATTTATGTTTTTTTTTCTGTCAAGATGGGATGCTGAGTATACATTAATGAGAAATAAAATGAACTTTTTTGCTTTTAGCAAATGACTGCAATGAAACAAAGAGTGAAAAATTAAAAGGGACTGAATACTTTCCGTACCCACTGTACATTATGTTATAAGGATTAAGTTATGTGCGTATTTCACTGAGCATGCTTCCCAGTAACATAGGTCACAAGAAGTTTTTCACAATGAGTTATTCAACAATTATTTCAGTTTAGATAAAAGAAACATGAAAAGTGTCCTACTGACTTGTTGGCTTATAGAATCCCATTAATTGTTATTAGTTCTAAGTGGATTGAAGCTTTTGCTTTGCTTCATGGGAAGTCTGTTCCCAAACTATAACATGAGTTTGAAAGTCAATTACACAGTATGTCCTATGGTGTTGTACTATTAGTGCACTTTGAATTCTTCATGAGAACATGAAGAATTTTTTACTGGTACCAGGGTACAAATTTACATTGATTCTAAAATCTTAGTTTTGTTCAGGGAGAATGGCACATAGAATACAGTGGGGAAAAAAGTATTTAGTCAGCCACCAATTGTGCAAATTCTCCCACTTAAAAAGATGAGAGAGGCCTGTAATTGACATCATAGTTAGACCTCAACTATGAGAGACAACATGAGAAAATCCAGAAAATCACATTGTCTGATTTTTAAAGATTTTATTTGCAAATTATGGTGGGAAATAAGTATTTGGTCAATAACAAAAGTTCATCTCAATACTTTGCTATATATCCTTTGTTGGCAATGACAGAGGTCAAATGTTTTCTGTAAGTCTTCACAAGGTTGACACACACTGTTGCTGGTATGTTGGCCCATTCCTCCATGCAGATCTCCTCTAGAGCAGTGATGTTTTGGAGCTGTCGCTGGGCAACACGGACTTTCAACTCCCTCGAAAGGTTTTCTATGGGGTTGAGATCTGGAGACTGGCTAGGCCACTCCAGGACCTTGAAATGCTTCTTACGAAGCCACTCCTTCGTTGCCCTGGCGGTGTGCTTGGGGTCATTGTCATGCTGAAAGACCCAGCCACGTCTCATCTTCAATACCCTTGCTGATAGAAGGAGGTTTGCACTCAAAATCTCACGATACATGACCCCATTCATTCTTTCATGTACACGGATCAGACGTCCTGGTCCCTTTGCAGAGAAACAGTCCCAAAGCATGATGTTGCCACCCCCATGCTTCACAGTAGGTATGGTGTTCTTTGGATGCAACTCAGCATTCACTCTCCTCCAAACACAACGAGTTGTTAGTCTACCGAACAGTTCTACTTTGACTTCATCTGACCATATGACATTCTCCCAATACTCTTCTGGAACATCCAAATGCTCTCTAGCAAATTTCAGACGGGCCCGGATATGTACTGGTGTAAGCAGGGGGACATGTCTGGCACTGCAGGATCTGAGTCCCTGGCGGCGTAGTGTGTTACTGACGGTAGCCTTTGTTACGTTAGTCCCAGCTTTCTACAGGTCATTCACTATGTCCCCCCGTGTGGTTCTGGGATTTTTGCTCACCGTTCTTGTGATCATTTTGACCCCACAGGGTGAGATCTTGCGTGGAGCCCCTGATTGAGGGAGATTATCAGTGGGTTTGTATGTCTTCCATTTTCTAATTATTGCTCCGACAGTTGATTTCTTCACACCAAGCTGCTTGCCTATTGCAGATTCAGTCTTCCCAGCCTGGTGCAGGTCTACAATTTTGTTTCTGGTGTCCTTCCACAGCTCTTTGTCCTTCACCATAGTGGAGTTTGGAGTGTGACTGTTTGAGGTTGTGGACTTTTATAGTCTTTTATACTGATAACAATTTCAAACAGGTGCCATTACTACAGGTAATGAGTGGGGGACAGAGGAGCCTCTTAAAGAAGAAGTTACAGGTCTGTGAGAGCCAGAAATCTTGCTTGTTTGTAGGTGACCAAATATTTATTTTTCAACATAATTTGCAAATAAACTCTTAAAAAAATCAGACAATGTGATTTTCTAGATATGTTTTTTTCATTTTGTCTCTCATAGTTGATGTCTACCTATGATTTCAATTACAGGCCTCTCTCATCTTTTTAAGTGGGAGAACTTGCACAATTTGTGGCTGACTAAATACTTTTTTCCCCACTGTATGTCTTAGGTCTGTGAATGAAAACAACATTCAATATCACAATACAATTGCTAAAAAATTATACAGTGACTGTTTAGTTAATGTCAGAGTATCTGTTAACCCAGTGGTGAACCTAGGCTCTTTGCTGCCTGAGGCGGACTATCGAGAGACGCCCCCCCCCCCCCCCAAAAAAAAAAAAATATAAAATTGCGTTTACATGCTGTTAGTGTCACACACTGTTATTGTTGTACAATAAACATACACAAACTTATGAAACAGTTTTTAAGAATTCTTCTTCCTGTATTACTTCAGTATCAGAAATCAACAACACGGCTTTAACAATGAAAGTAACTTCACACATCTTCTGCTTGGTGGATGGACGTGCCCACATGGCCCCCATTCTCTATAATAGGAGCGCCGCAGATAGCTGAGTACTGGACTTCAGGTATCTTCGGCACTTCCATTGAAGTGAATGAGAGCCACGCGGGTTCGTCCATCCACCAAGTGACACACCTATATATGGCTGCGGTCAGGCTGAATTCCCACCCAGTGGGGGGAAAAAAACCAATTCTCAGGCTCAGTGGGGGTCTCAGCAGACAGACCCTCATCAATCAGGCATTTATCCTCTATCATTTAGGTGTATACAGGGCAGTAACAATTTGTGACTTACAGGTGACGTCTCTGACTAATCGGTCACATCTCCCTTCTCTTCCCTTTGGACCGCAATGACCACTTCTTCCAGCTGTGACTTGTCTCTGTAAAGTTTACAACACAGATATCTTTGGCTCCTCACTTTTCCAGGCATCCGACCCACATTGTCCTCACCTACACAAAGCCCCCATCCTGCTGCTACCCCAATTATAAAATATATTATATAACCCCCCATATGCATGATACTCCCAAATGCATCTTTATATTAATAATGTCCGTGTGTACCCTGTATAAATAGTGCCCCTTATTAATTATGCCCCAGGTGTTAACTAATTAAAAGGTTTTCCAGGTCATTAATAAACTAATCAGTGGGGCTCAAAAACCCAGGACCCCCACTTATCAGCTATTTGAATGGTACCTGTGTAAGTGCCATGACCCTTCTCTGGGTACATAGGGTCATTCATCTCATAGGGGGGCGGTAATGTAACACCGCCGCCGCCTTTTACCGGGTGTGGGGGGAGGGGGGTTATAAAATATTCCGGGGGGATAAAAAGGGGGGGGGGTGAAAAATAAAGGGGGGTTTGGGCCCCTTTTTTGGGGGGGGGGGGGGGGGGGGGGTTTTGTTTTTTTTTTTTTTTGTTTGGGGTGGAGTGTTATTAAATAGGTGGGGGGGGGGTGTTACCCCTTTTCCCCTTAACGACCTTGGACGTACTATTACGTCCTGGGCGCTAGGTACTTCGCGCACCAGGACGTAATACTACGCCCGAGGCCGGCCGCCCGCTCACTATCTGAGCGGGCGGTATCGGAACCGGGTGTTAGCTGTATCTGACAGCTAACACCCTGCTCCATAACCCCCGGTCGGCCATAACTTCCGATCGGCGGTTTTAACCCCTTGGATGCCGCGGTCAAACATGACCGCGGCATCCAAGGGGTTCCGCCGTCTTGCCAACCCCCCCCGGCACCCCCCCGCGGCGAGATCGGGGGGGTGCCGATATCTCTAATGTGCAGCCCGGGGTCTGTCAAGTGACCCCAGGCTGCCTGGAGCCCCCAGTACCTGGTTGATCCTGCCGATACATCAGGAAGTCAGCGCTGTGTTTCCATAGCGCTGACTTCCTGTATAGGCTGTAAGACACGAGTATGCTCGTGTCTTGCAGTCTATAGTGCTGAGCCAGCAATCAAAGCATTGCTGGCTCAGGTGTCCTAATGGGACACAAGAAAAAGTAAAAAAAAAGTGAAAAAAAAAAATAATAAAGTATGTGAAAAAAATTAAGAAAAGAATAAAGCCCCAAAAATTCCCTTTTCCTATATAAAATGAATTATATAAAAAATAAACCTAAAAATTAATAAAAACAATACATATTTGGTATCGTTGCGTCCGTAACAACCTGTACAATAAAACTGAAACCATATTTAATGTACACGGTGAAAGTCGGGGGAAAAAAAACGGAAAAAACCCGCCAAAAGTAACGATTTTTCGCCATCTCACCTTACAAAATATGCCATAAAAAGTGATCAAAAAGTCATATGTACCCCAAAACAGTACCAATAAAAAGCACAGGTTGTACCGCAAAAAATAAGCCCTAAACCAACTCTCTAAACTGAAAAATAAAAATGCTACGCATCTTAGAAGATGGCGATGCAAAAAAATTAATTTATGTCCCCAAATGGGTTTTTGTTCTGCAAAATTGGTATTGCATAAAAAAACATTATAAATGAGGTATCGCCGTAATCGTACCGACCCAAAGAATAAAGATAACATGTTACTTATGCTCTACGCTGCATGGTGAAAAATTTAAAAGATAAAACGCAGTGCCAGAATTGATGGGGTTGTTTTTTAATCCACCAAGAAAGAGTTAATAAAATTTATTTAATAAGTTGTAAGCACCTAAAAATGATGTCATTAAAAAATACATCTCACCCTGAAAACAACAAGCCCTCATATGGCTACATCACCAGAGAAATAAAGAAAATATAACTCGTACAATGTGAAGACAAAAACCCCAAAAATCGCCAAATCATTAGAGCATAACTGGCTGCGGCAGGAAGGGAATGTATAAGCTGTGCGAGCGTATATTAGGGTACACCCCAGATTTAGAGCTTACGAGGGATAATAAACCAGAAGTGACCCCCAGAGTGACCCCCCAATAATAGGAACTACTGGGGAAATAGTAGGGAATTTAGTGTACCCAATGTACTACGCACAGATTACATATTCACTTTTCCCTGGGATACTAATGCTCGCTACACCCCTTGATAAATTCTTTGAGGGGTGCAGTTTTCAAAATGGGGTCATTCCCTAGGGGATTCCACTTTACTGGTACTTTAGAGGCTCTGCAAATATGACATGGCATCCAGATCCCAAACATCTGAATCTGCGCTCCAAAAGCCATATAGCGCTCCTTCCCTTCTGTGCTCTACTGTGTGCCCAAACCGCAGTTTATACCCACATGTATGACACTGGTGTACCCAGGATAAGGTACTTAATGTGATATGTGGGTATAAACTCCTGTTTGGGCACAGCCGGGCACAGAAGGGAAGGAGCGCTATTTGGTTTTTGGACGCCATTGCACTTTTGCAGAGCTGAAATGCCAGTACAGTGGAATCCCCTGACATGTCACCCCATTTTGGAAACTGCACCCCTGAAGGAATTTATCCAGGGGTACAGTGAGCATTTTTAACCCCCAAGTGTTGCTATAATTTATTATCCGTAAATGAATAGGCAGCTGATGATGAAAGGTGAAAATGACAATTATTCCAGGAATACGACATTTCTGTGCGTAATATGTTGTGCCCGGCTTGTATCAGAGATGAACGCTCCAAAAGCTGTTGTGCCCGGGATCCCCGATCACCAGTTTTTGGAGTGTGTGTCTGTGCAGACATAAGCTGGGCACAACATATCGGGCACTGAAATGGCGTATCTATAGAAAAATTTCATTTTTAACTTTTCATTATCAGCTGCGCATTCATTTTTGGAAATTAAAAGAATGCAACACTTAAGGGTTAATAATGCTCGCTACCCCACTTGATAAATCCCTTGAAGGGTATAGTTTCCAAAATGGGGTGACATGTCTGCGGATTCCACTTTACTGACAATTCATGGTCTCTGCAAAAGTGGCATGGTGTCCAAAAAGCAAACTGTGCTCTAAAAACCAAAATAGCGCTCTTTCCCTTCTGTGCCCGGCTGTGCCCAAACAGCAGTTTATACCCACATATGGCATTGTTAAGTACGTTATCCTGGGTACACCAGTGTCATACGTGTGGGCATAAACTGTCATTTGGGCACACAGCAGGGCGCAAATGTGAAGGAGCGCTATGTGCTTTTGGAGCGCATATTTAGATTGTTGTTTTTTTGGACGCCATGTCACATTTGCAGAGACCCTAAAATTGCCCCTACAAAATGGGGGTCACTTCTTGGGGAATTCCAATTTACTGGCACCTCCAGGGCTCTGCAAAAATATCATGGCGACCAGAAAGTCCCTCTAAATCTGTACTCCAAAAGCTAAAAAAACCCACAGTGCTCCTTCCCTTCTGAGCCCTGCTGCGTGCCCAAGCAGCAGTTTATACCCACATATATAATTTTTTTGTCCCCGGGATATCCCACTTAATAGTTTTAGGAGTGCATGTCTCTGATGCCACAAAGTGGCCGCAACGTATTAGGCACTGAAATTGGATATTTCTTTAAAAACTTTAATTTTCACTTTGTACATTAATTTTTGGGAAGCATTTTTAGGCTCTAAATGATAATACCCCTTGATACATTCCTTGAGGGGTGTAGTTTCTAAAATGGGGTCACTTTTGAGAGGTTTCCATTATATTGGTACTTTAGGGGTTCTGCAAATGCGACATGGCATCCAAAAACTATTCCAGCAAAATCTGCCCTCCAAAAGCTAAATAGCGCTCTTTCCATTTTTAGCCCTGCCATTTACCCATGCAGCAGATTACAACCACATATGGGGCATTTCTGTGTTCAGGAGAAATTGTGTAACGAACTTTGGGGTGCTTTTTCTCCTTTGTCCTCTTGTGAAAATGAAAAATTTGGGGCTAAATTGACGGTTTATTGGAAAAAAAGTAATTTTTCATTTTAATGTCCCAATGTTAATAAAATCTGTGAAACAGCTGTAGGGTCAAAATGCTCACTATACCCCTTGATATGTTCTGTGAGGGGTGTAGTTTCCAAAATGGGGTCACTTTTAGGGGGTTTCCACTGTATTGGTACTTTGGGGGCTCTGCAAATGCGACATGGTACCTGAAAACTATTCCAGCAAAATCTGCTCTCCAAAAGCTAAATAGCGCTCTTTCCATTCTGAGCCCTGCCATGTACCCATACAGCAGATTACGACCACATATGGGGTATTGCTGTGTTTAGGAGCAATTATTTTGCAAACTGTGGGGTGCTTTTTCTCCTTTAACCCATTGTGAAAATGAAAACTTTGGGGATAAAGTGACATTTTAGTAATGTTTCATTTATACATCCCAGTGTTAGCAAAATCTGTGAAACGAATGTAAGGTCAAAATGCTCACTATACCCCTATATGAATTCTGTGAGGGGTGTAGTTTGCAAAATGGGGTCACTTTTTGGGGTTTTCCTTTGTATTGGTACTCTAGGGGCTTTGCAAATGAGACATGGCACCTGAAAACTATTCCAGCAAAATCTGCTTTTCAGACGCCCAGTGTCGCTCCTTCCCTTCCGTGCGCTGCCATTCGCCCAAACATCAGTTTACACCCACTTGTGGGGTATTTCCGTGCTCGGGAGAAATTGCATAACAAACTGTGAGATGCATTTTTTCCTTTAACCCTTTGTGAATGTGTTAATTTTAGGGCTAAATTAAGGAATTAGTGGGAAAAAATTAAATGTCTAAATTTCACCTCCATATTGTTTTAATTCCAGTGAAATTCTTAAAGGGTTAACAAACTTCCCAAATGTTATTTTGAATTATTTGAGGGGTGCAGTTTTGAAAATGGGGTGATTTATGGGGGTTTCTAATATATAGGCCTTTATAATCCTCTTCAGAACTGAAGTGGTCCCTAAAAAATTAGTTTGGGAAATTTTCTTGTAAATCTGCAAAATCGCTGTTACACTTGTAAGCCTTCTAACATCCAAAATAAATTACAGGACGATTAAAAGATGATGCCGATATAAAGCAGAGATATGGTAGATAATATGTATTAATGTATTTGGGTGGTATGACTATCTATCTGAAAAGCAGAGCATTTCACATTTTGAAAATTGCTATTTTTTTCAAAATTTCCATCAAATTTCCTATTTTTCTATAAATAAATACAAAAATATTCATTAGTGTTTACCACTAACATGAAGTACAATGTGTCACGAAAAAACAATCTCAAAATCACTTGTGTAAGTTAAGATGTCTCAAAGTTATTGCCATATAAAGTGACACATGTCAGTTTTGAAAAACGAGGCCTGGTCCTTAACGCACTTTTGGGCTGGGTCCTTAAAGGGTTAATAAAGCCCAAGTTCCACCTTAAAGGGATTGTCCGGAATAACCACTTTTTTAATATAGGCTGGGGAAGGTGCTCCGGTGTCTCCCAGCGCGTTGCAGTCCTGCTGCTCCGGTGTTTGCTTCCCCTCAGCCGTCATGTGTGGTGGGGACTTCCGCCAGAAGAGAACACCAGAGCAGCAGAACCAGACTGCGGTGGGAGACATCGGAGCACAAGGGACAGGTGACTAGGTGTTTTTTTTAATACAGTATTACACGGTATTATGGCCCACAGCGGCCCCTGCCCACAGTATTACATGGTATTATGCCCTGCAGTGGCCCCTGCACACGGTATTTATGCCCTGCAGCGGCCCCTGCACACGGTATTATGCCCCGCAGTGACCCCTACACACGGTATTATGCCCCGCAGCGGCCCCTGCACACGGTATTATACTCCATAGTGGCGCCTGCACATGGTATTATGTGGACAAAATTGTTGGTACCCCTTGTTTAATGAAAGAAAAACCCACAATGGTCACAGAAATAACTTGAATCTGACAAAAGTAATAATATATAAAAATTCTATGAAAATGAACAAATGAAAGTCAGACATTGCTTTTCAACCATGCTTCAACAGAATTTTTAAAAAAAAGAAAACTGATGAAATAGGCCTGGACAGAAATGATGGTACCCTTAACTTAATATTTTGTTGCACAACTTTTTGAGGCAATCACTGCAATCAAACGATTCCTGTAACTGTCAATGAGACTTCTGCACCTCTCAACAGGTATTTTGGCCCACTCCTCATGAGCAAACTACTCCAGTTATCTCGGGTTTGAAGGGTGCCTTTTCCAGACGCCATGTTTCAGCTCCTTCCAAAGATGATCAATAGCATTTAGGTCAGGGCTCATTGAAGGCCACTTCAGAATAGTCCAATGTTTTCCTCTTAGCCATTCTTGGGTGTTTTTAGCTGTGTGTTTTGGGTCATTATTCTGTTGCAAGACCCATAACCTGCGACTGAGACCAAGCTTTCTGACACTGGGCAGCACATTTTTCTCTAGAATCCCTTCATTGTCTTGAGATTTCATTGTACCCTGCACAGATTCAAGACACCCTGTGCCAGATGCAGCAAAGCAGCCTCAGAACATAACAGAGCCTCCTCCATGTTTCACAGTAGGAACAGTGTTCTTTTCAAGATATGCTTCATTTTTCCATCTGTGAACATAGAGCTGATGTGCCTTGCCAAAAATTTCAATTTTTGTCTCATCTGTCCATAGGACATTCTCCCAGATGCTTTGTGGCTTGTCAACATGTAGTTTGGCAAATTCCAGTTTTATCAGATTCAAGTTTTCTGTGACCATTGTGGGTTTTTCTTTCATTAAACGAGTGGTACCAACAATTTTGTCCACGTGTGTATATATAGAAGTCTCTCTCTCTCTCTCTCTCTATATATATATACAGTCATATGAAAAAGTTTGGGCACCCCTATTAATCTTAATCATTTTTAGTTCTAAATATTTGGGTGTTTGCAACAGCCATTTCAATTTGATATATCTAATAACTGATGGACACAGTAATATTTCAGGATTGAAATGAGGTTTATTGTACTAACAGAAAATGTGCAATATGCATTAAACCAAAATTTGTTCCGGTGCAAAAGTATGGGCACCTCAACAGAAAAGTGACATTAATATTTAGTAGATCCTCCTTTTGCAAAAATAACAGCCTCTAGTCGCTTCCTGTAGCTTTTAATCAGTTCCTGGATCCTGGATGAAGGTATTTTTGACCATTCCTCTTTACAAAACAATTCCAGTTCAGTTAAGTTTGATGGTCGCCGAGCATGGACAGCCCGCTTCAAATTATCCCACAGATGTTCAATGATATTCAGGTCTGGGGACTGGGATGGCCATTCCAGAACATTGTAATTGTTCCTCTGCATGAATGCCTGAGTAGATTTGGAGCTGTGTTTTGGATCATTGTCTTGCTGAAATATCCATCCCCGGCGTAACTTCAAATTCGTCACTGATTCTTGTACATTATTCTCAAGAATCTGCTGATACTGAGTTGAATCCATGCGACCCTCAACTTTAATAAGATTCCCGGTGCCGGCATTGGCCACACAGCCCCAAAGCATGATGGAACCTCCACCAAATTTTACAGTGGGTAGCAAGTGTTTTTCTTGGAATGCTGTGTTTTTTTGACGCCATGCATAACGCCTTTTTGTATAACCAAACAACTCAATCTTTGTTTCATCAGTCCGCAGGACCTTCTTCCAAAATGAAGCTGGCTTGTCCAAATGTGCTTTTGCATACCTCAGGTGACTCTGTTTGTGGCGTGCTTTCAGAAACGGCTTCTTTCGCATCACTCTCCCATACAGCTTCTCCTTGTGCAAAGTGTGCTGTATTGTTGACCGATGCACAGTGACACCATCTGCAGCAAGATGATGCTGCAGCTCTTTGGAGGTGGTCTGTGGATTGTCCTTGACTGTTCTCACCATTCTTCTTCTCTGCCTTTCTGATATTTTTCTTGGCCTGCCACTTCTGGGCTTAACAAGAACTGTCCCTGTGGTCTTCCATTTCCTTACTATGTTCCTCACAGTGGAAACTGACAGGTTAAATCTCTGAGACAACTTTTTGTATCCTTCCCCTGAACAACTATGTTGAACAATCTTTGTTTTCAGATCATTTGAGAGTTGTTTTGAGGAGCCCATGATGCCACTCTTCAGAGGAGATTCAAATAGGAGAACAACTTGCAATTGGCCACCTTAAATACCTTTTCTCATGATTGGATACACCTGGCTATGAAGTTCAAAGCTCAGTGAGGTTACAAAACCAATTTTGTGCTTCAGTAAGTCAGTAAAAAGTAGTTAGGAGTATTCAAATCAATAAAATGATAAGGGTACCCAAATTTTTGCACCGGTCAAATTTTGGTTTAATGCATATTGCACATTTTCTGTTAGTACAATAAACCTCATTTCAATCCTGAAATATTACTGTGTCCATCAATTATTAGATATATCAAATTGAAATGGCTGTTGCAAACACCCAAATATTTAGAACTAAAAATGATTAAGATTAATAGGGGTGCCCAAACTTTTTCATATGACTGTATATACAGTACAGACCAAAAGTTTGGACACACCTTCTCATTCCAAGAGTTTTCTGTATTTTCATGACTATAAAAATTGTAGATTCACACTGAAGGCATCAAAACTATGAATTAACACATGTGGAATTATATACTTAACAAAAAAGTGTGAAACAACTGAAAATATGTCTTATATTCTAGGTTCTTCAAAGTAGCCACCTTTTGCTTTGATTACTGCTTTGCACACTCTTGGCATTCTCTTGATGAGCTTCAAGAGGTAATCACCTGAAATGGTCTTCCAACAGTCTTGAAGGAGTTCCCAGAGATGCTTAGCACTTGTTGGCCCTTTTGCCTTCACTCTGCGGTCCAGCTCACCCCAAACCATCTCGATTGGGTTCAGGTCTGGTGACTGTGGAGGCCAGGTCATCTGGCGTAGCACCCCATCACTCTCCTTCTTGGTCAAATAGCCCTTACACAGTCTGGAGGTGCGTTTGGGGTCATTGTCCTGTTGAAAAATAAATGATGGTCCAACTAAACGCAAACCGGATGGAATAGCATGCCGCTGCAAGATGCTGTGGTAACCATGCTGGTTCAGTATTCCTTCAATTTTGAATAAATCCCCAACAGTGTCACCAGCAAAGCACCCCCACACTATCACACCTCCTCCTCCATGCTTCACGGTGGGAACCAGGCATGTAGAGTCCATTCGTTCACCTTTTCTGCGTCGCAGAAAGACATGGTGGTTGGAACCAAAGATCTCAAATTTGGACTCATCAGACCAAAGCACAGATTTCTACAGGTCTAATGTCCATTCCTCGTGTTATTTAGCCCAAACAAGTTTCTTCTGCTTGTTGCCTGTCCTTAGCAATGGTTTCCTAGCAGCTATTTTACCATGAAGGCCTGCTGCACACAGTCTCCTCTTAACAGTTGTTGTAGAGATGTGTCTGCTGCTAGAACTCTGTGTGGCATTGACCTGGTCTCTAATCTGAGCTGCTATTAACCTGCGATTTCTGAGGCTGGTGACTCGGATGAACTTATCCTCCGCAGCAGAGGTGACTCTTGGTCTTCCTTTCCTGGGGCGGTCCTCATGTGAGCCAGTTTCTTTGTAGCGCTTGATGGTTTTGGCCACTGCACTTGGGGACACTTTCAAAGTTTTCCCAGTTTTTCGGACTGACTGACCTTCATTTCTTAAAGTAATGATGGCCACTCGTTTTTCTTTACTTAGCTGCTTTTTTCTTGCCATAATATAAATTCTAACACTCCATTCAGTAGGACTATCAGCTGTGTATCAACCTAACTTCTCCACAGCACAACTGATGGTCCCAACCCCATTTATAAGGCAAGAAATCCCACTTATTAAACCTGACAGGGCACACCTGTGAAGTGAAAACCATTTCAGGTGACTACCTCTTGAAGCTCATCAAGAGAATGCCAAGAGTGTGTAAAGCAGTAATCAAAGCAAAAGGTGGCTACTTTGAAGAACCTAGAATATAAGACATATTTTCAGTTGTTTCACACTTTTTTGTTAAGTATATAATTCCACATGTGTTAATTCATAGTTTTGATGCCTTCAGTGTGAATCTACAATTTTTATAGTCATGAAAATACAGAAAACTCTTGGAATGAGACGGTGTGTCCAAACTTTTGGTCTGTACTGTATATAGTTTCATTTTAGGTATAATCAATACAACCTTTTTTTTTCTTTACTGCACAAGCCGTCTTTTTGTGCATGTCCTGCTGAATGCCCCCCAATCCTAGGAGTTAATGGAAAAATAGTGTTGTATTTGCTGCACCCACTGCTGGACCAGAATTATCACCTATTTGTGGATAACTTCTACACCAGTGTCCCACTCTCAAGATGCCTCAGCTCCAGAGGAACTGCAGCTTGTGGGACACTGTGCAGAAATCAGAGAGGCATGAAGCCATATAGTGCCATGAGAAAAACAAGAGAATGGTACAAAAAGCTGCACATTGTGCAGATGTTATAACGTTTATGTGCTATCACAATGTGCAGGCAGGACAATAACTTTCCTTCAATTTCAGGAGGAAGTTATCAAGACTCTGATATTTGGAGATCAGGAAGGGCTGTGCCCCTGTACTTCTGGAACTGATGGTGCCTGTAGCGTACAAGGGCAACACTTTCCCAGTGAAGTCGCACAAACTGCAAAGAAAGGGAAACCCCCAAAAAGGCGCAGAGTGTGGTTAAAACATATTCTTGTTTTTCTCATGGCACAATGGTGTCTTTCCATATTCCCTTTTTAAAATTCAGCGCACTTTTTAAAAAGGGAATTTTGAATATATTTACCTCTATTGACGATAGATTTATTTTATGGTTTTTCTGTTCATTTGTTCAATTTTGTGTCTTTTGTTACTGTTTTAAGTGAATATAATAAATAAATATTTTTAATATGTCCTTTTGTTAAGGTACGACCCATCTAAATCTTTTTCCTGTTATCTGATAAGGCACATAACACTTTGTAATTGTTATCTATATTGTTTGAAACACTGAAAGGGTTAAACATTCTAAATGCCGTTTTGAATTCTTTCAGGAGTGTAGTTTTGAGAATGGGGTTATTTATGGGGGTTCCTATTAGAGAGGCCTTTCAAGACCCCTTCAGAACTGAACTGGTCCCTTGAAAAATGGGTTTTGGAAATATTCTTGAAAATTTGGTCAATTACTTTTTGACTTGTAAGCCTTATAATATCTGAAAAAATTAAAGGGTGATTAAAGATGGATTGAAACAGAAATCAGAGATATGATAAATTATATTTATGAAGTAATTTGGGTAGTATGACTTTCTATATGTAAGACCTGAAATTTCAAAGTTTGAAAATTGCATTTTTTTTCCAAAATTTCCTATTTTTTCATAATTAAAGACAAAACATATCAACCAAAATTTACCACTAAAACAAAGCACAATATGTCATGAAGAAACAGAATCACTTTAATAAGTTAAAGCATCTGAAAGTTATTACCACATAAAATGACATGTCAGATATGAAAAATGAGGCTTGGTCCTGGAGGTACTTTTAGGCTGTGTCCTTAACCCTGCTGTTCTGCTCGGGTCTATATGACCTGAAATGAAATTTTTTCATGCGGATCTGAAACTTGTGATTAATTGACTTTTCCTCATTTGAGGGGTTCTTACTATGAGTGTTTTTTTTTTTTTTGTTTTGTTTACTTTTTGCTACACGCTGATTGTTACACTTGTACTGTTCAGGTCAATATGACCCGAACAGTTTTACAGGTCACTAATTATTTCTGCCTGCAAAATGTATTTGTTTTCCTGTGTACTTCATCTCATTATTCAAAAGGTTGCATATTGTAAAGTCATTTTTGATTACTGTGCCATGAAGTAAGCTAATGTGTGCCATTGTGACTAAGCAGAGTGAATGTTTGTTTAGGAGGGGTTGTATTCTCACTGCTGTGATATATTGATTGCATGGATGAGCATTGACTACAGATTTGAACAGGGTCTGTTTCAGGGCCCCATCACACACATACAGATGCACCCTGCGATTGAGATGCTGCAACATCACAAATGTGAGGCTCCAGCATCGCAAGCGCTTTCTTCATCGCTGGGAGAGCGATGGGGCCCTTACTGTAATATATAAGCTTTTTTTTTTGTGAAACTGGTTATAGATCTTTTTCTCTTTTATTGTTATTTATTTATATAGTTAGTTTTTTTGTTATTCAATTTCATAGTGTTGACTCAAGTTGTGACAGCATAATTTAAAAATTTGGATAAAAATGTCTCGAAGACGTCTATTGACTGACACTGATTTGGAAGAGCTTGTCAACGCCTCTGATTCAGAAGATGATATCCCACAGGAAAATGTGTCTGAAGAGGAGGACCACATGAGTGATGGGGAAAGCAATGCTGAAAATTATGATCTGAAGTGGAATATGAAGAAGAACATGATACCCAGACAACTAGTCAGATGCAAGAAATCCATTCTAAAAAAAAAGAATGTAATTTGGAACTTGCAGCCTAGTCATGCTGGTAGATTGCCCACTGAAAATATCATAACAGCTACTCCTGGTCCTACTAGGTACGCTATATCAAGAATATCTGATATAGGATCAGTATTCGCATTGTTCCTAAATATGATAATTCAAATGACAAAAATTTAGGGACAAGAAGTTTATGGTGATAAATGGCACAAATTAGATGTGACAGCTCTAAATGCTTATACAGTCATATGAAAAAGTTTGGGCACCCCTATTAATCTTAATCATTTTTAGTTCTAAATAGTTGGGTGTTTGCAACAGCCATTTCAATTTGATATATCTAATAATTGATGGACACAGTAATATTTCAGGATTGAAATGAGGTTTATTGTACTAACAGAAAATGTGCAATATGCATTAAACCAAAATTTGACCGGTGCAAAAATTTGGGTACCCTTATCATTTTATTGATTTGAATACTCCTAACTACTTTTTACTGACTTACTGAAGCACAAAATTGGTTTTGTAACCTCACTGAGCTTTGAACTTCATAGCCAGGTGTATCCAATCATGAGAAAAGGTATTTAAGGTGGCCAATTGCAAGTTGTTCTCCTATTTGAATCTCCTCTGAAGAGTGGCATCATGGGCTCCTCAAAACAACTCTCAAATGATCTGAAAACAAAGATTGTTCAACATAGTTGTTCAGGGGAAGGATACAAAAAGTTGTCTCAGAGATTTAACCTGTCAGTTTCCACTGTGAGGAACATAGTAAGGAAATGGAAGACCACAGGGACAGTTCTTGTTAAGCCCAGAAGTGGCAGGCCAAGAAAAATATCAGAAAGGCAGAGAAGAAGAATGGTGAGAACAGTCAAGGACAATCCACAGACCACCTCCAAAGAGCTGCAGCATCATCTTGCTGCAGATGGTGTCACTGTGCATCGGTCAACAATACAGCACACTTTGCACAAGGAGAAGCTGTATGGGAGAGTGATGCGAAAGAAGCCGTTTCTGAAAGCACAACACAAACAGAGTCGCCTGAGGTATGCAAAAGCACATTTGGACAAGCCAGCTTTGGAAGAAGGTCCTGTGGACTGATGAAACAAAGATTGAGTTGTTTGGTCATACAAAAAGGCGTTATGCATGGCGTCAAAAAAACACAGCATTCCAAGAAAAACACTTGCTACCCACTGTAAAATTTGGTGGAGGTTCCATCATGCTTTGGGGCTGTGTGGCCAATGCCGGCACCGGGAATCTTGTTAAAGTTGAGGGTCGCATGGATTCAACTGAGTATCAGCAGATTCTTGAGAATAATGTACAAGAATCAGTGACGAATTTGAAGTTACGCCGGGGATGGATATTTCAGCAAGACAATGATCCAAAACACAGCTCCAAATCTACTCAGGCATTCATGCAGAGGAACAATTACAATGTTCTGGAATGGCCATCCCAGTCCCCAGACTTGAATATCATTGAACATCTGTGGGATAATTTGAAGCGGGTTGTCCATGCTCGGCGACCATCAAACTTAACTGAACTGGAATTGTTTTGTAAAGAGGAATGGTCAAAAATACCTTCATCCAGGATCCAGGAACTGATTAAAAGCTACAGGAAGCAACTAGAGGCTGTTATTTTTGCAAAAGGAGGATCTACTAAATATTAATGTCACTTTTCTGTTGAGGTGCCCATACTTTTGCACCGGTCAAATTTTGGTTTAATGCATATTGCACATTTTCTGTTAGTACAATAAACCTCATTTCAATCCTGAAATATTACTGTGTCCATCAGTTATTAGATATATCAAATTGAAATGGCTGTTGCAAACACCCAAATATTTAGAACTAAAAATGATTAAGATTAATAGGGGTGCCCAAACTTTTTCATATGACTGTATTAGTTTACTTCTTTTAGCAGGAGTATACAAATCTTATGGTGAAGCTACATCCTACGAACTGGGCCAGATGTTGCAAAAAAGACAACTTGCCATGTTGGATACTATAAGGAAAAACAAGCCAGAACTGCCGCAAGGTATCTTTAGTAAAAGAGAAGTGTATAGTTCTATTTTTTACTTTACTGGAGATACAACAGTTGTGTCTTATGTTCCCAAAAAAAAATTAACAGGTAATTCTAATGAGCACAATGCACCATGACAATGCAATAAGTAATCGAGAAGACAAAAAGCCAGACATGATATTAGATTATAATGCCACAAAAGGGGCAGTTGATACACTAGATCAGGGGTAGGCAACCTTTTTTATTCGGTGTGACGATTTTAATAAAAAAATCAAAGATGAGGTACTCGGAGTGCCGGTCAATAATTGTAAGTCTGACGACCCCTAAACTAAAGTCATATGCCACAAACCATAACACAGAAGTGCTGCCACCAGATGCTTTAGGACACATGCGTTTACTGCTATTTCCTGGGACGTTCCTGTACTTTCTGATTAGAAGCAATGAAAGTCCATGTACATTCCCCAATTAGGGATAAATGTGTCCAGGAGCACCGTATAGCAGCAGTCTTATGCTGAAAACACACTATGTATCTGGATGCAGCTGTCGGGGGTTAATCTCCCCCGGGATGGATGTCACCGTAAGCCTAATTAAATAGATAACCAGTTTCGAGCGCTCGGGAAACAAGACGTACACAGGTATCGTGTATGAACAGTTTCTACTTTATTGCGTAGTTCAATACAGTTTTAAAAGCAAGCTCAGTTACATAACAGTCATGTGATCAATATACATATATGGTCTTTCCAGTTCCGTTACCAGAGAAAGTTGTTCAGTTTCCCATCACCCCAAATGTTTTCTTTTCACCTTATCTGAATGTCCTCTTATCTTCCCTGAGAATGGTACATCTCTGAGATCAGCAGAACTGTTGATATTCAGACCCTGAGATTATATTCTATCTCTAAACTATTTAGTCTGCATGGAGAACATTTCACCCTGTGTCTTCTATATACTGCGACATAGAATATAGTGCAAGTTATGTTTTAACCCTTACACAGCTATATTTGGAACTTTTTCATTCGATGTAAAACTGGTGCATTTTTGCACAAAAAAAAAACAAAGCCTGAGTTTTCTGTGCAAAAACACATCCTTAATATAGAGAACACACCATTATTCAGAATAATGTCTCATAGTGGTCCCTGCACACGGTATATGTCCCATAGCGGCCCCTGCAACATGGTATATGTCCCATAGCGGCCTCTGCACATGGTATTTGTCCCATAGCGGTCCCTGCACACGGTATTTGTCCCATAGCGGTCCCTGCACACGGTATTTGTCCCATAGTGGTCCCTGCACACGGTATATGTCCCATAGCGGCCCCTACACACGGTATATGTCCCATAGCGGCCCCTGCACACGGTATTTGTCCCATAGCGGCCTCTGCACATGGTATTTGTCCCATAGTGGTCCCTGCACACGGTATTATGCTCTATAGTGGCTCCTGCACATGGTATTATGCTCTATAGTGGCCCCTGCACACTCACTAGCTATTATTATACTGTGGGGTCTCTTCAGACCACAGAGTATAATAAGTAGAGGGCAAAGAGAGGTGATGAAACATAAAAAACAATGTAACTCACCATTCCACGCTCCGCAGCCGCTCTGTATCTTCGGGCGCTTCTGCCTGTAGTCAGCGACCGCTCATTGAGTCTCAGGGGTCACGTCGCGTCATTATGCGTAATGACGTCAGACGCAGACGCGACCCCTGAGGCCCTGTCAGCTGACTTCAGGCAGAAGCGCCTGAAGAGTACACAGCGGCTGCGGAGCGTGGAATGGTGAGTTAACATTGTTTTTTATGTTTCATTACCTCCCCGGGGGCTCCGCTTATTATACTCGGAGGTCTGAAGAGACCCCACAGTATAATAATAGCAGTTTCGTTTCGGACGTGTTTGGTTCGATCGAAACTGCTGGGTGAGGAGTCCGCTGCCGTGCCAGGGAAATATGCCTCGCGTGCCAAGAGTGGCACGCGTGCCATAGGTTGCCGACCCCTGCACTAGATCAAGCAATAGCAACATACACATGCAAACGCAGAACTAATCGTTGGCCAGTGATAATGTTTTACAACATTTTGGATGTTTCGGCATACAACACATTTGTTTTATGGAGAGAAATCGACCCCAATTACAACAGAAATAAGCTGCATAAAAGAAGAATGTTTATTGAAGAATTAGGAAAATCCCTAGTTAGGCCGTATATCGAAGCCAGAAAAGTAAACCCCAGAAGTGAAGGAGCAGCCGCCATTATGAAGAGTGTCCAGCAGCATGCTCAAGAAAGAGACTCCATGGCCTCCACCAGCACAGCTACCAGCCAAAAAAGGAAGAGCTGTAGCTTCTGTCCATCTTCTTGTGACAATAAAACAAATTTGACATGTGCTGGGTGTGCAAAATATCTTTGTAAAAGACATGTGTTTTATTATTGTGCTCAATGTAAAAATGAATGAACCTGTTCAAACTTTTTATAGATAAAAAAGAAAAACTGACATTTTCATTATTTTTCATTTGTTGTTTTATAAAATATGTTAAGACAAAGTTATATTTAGTTAGATTTCAAGTTATAGTAAATTAAAATAAACATGTTTGTTATTTGTGTGCAGAATGCTATAAAGCGAACATAATTGCAAACAGCCCGTGTAACCTTTTTTCTGAAAAAAATAAATAAAAATTAAGTTTTAATTTCATTTTTCATTTGTTTATGATCAACCATGTTCACATACAGTTTAATAATGAAATAGATATTCAAAAAAAACACTTACAGTAGCTAAAATCAACATTTTAATAGGTTGGGTCATATTGACCCGAAACAGTACAAGTGTATAGTAAATGTGAACAGTACAGCAGGGTTAAGGGGTTAAACTTTTAAAAGTTTTTGTAAAACAATTACTTACACTATAAGTATACAGTGAATAAAATATTCAGACCTCACTATATATACAAAATCAATAAAAACAAATAAGAATCAAATACCAAGTTGGGAGTCAGGATTCAATAAATTAAACAAGGTATTTCAAAATCCAGACTCCTGTGTTCAATGTCCAAAATAAGTGACTAAGATCACCCAAAGTGGGTAACTAGTATATAATACAAGAAGTGATAAAGATGAATATGTATAACAAAAAAATGTACATGGAATCCCTATAGGTCTGTTCACAGTGTTTTTAATATGTATTTTAGTGTGTTTTCTGGGCCAAAATTCACAACAGAAAACATTACAGCCTCATTGATTTGAAAATCCTAGGTAAGGAAAAAAAAGAAGTAACATGCTGTTTGAGTAGTTCCCTCACCACAGAAAACATGTCAGTAACTGAAGACACACCAGCTCCACGGAATGGAGTTTTAGCTGCATGCAGATCTGTGACTGAGACCCACAGTTGTAAATCAGCGGCGCCCAGGGGCTTGGACACACATGTTCACAGATAAGAACATGGGACATCACCAGTGATGTATATGAGTGACAGACAAGCCTGGGAGCCTTTAATAGGCTCCCATTGTCCTGGTAACAGATTGCCAGCCCCGGATCTCATTCCAGGAACCAAAATTCCTCCCCAAAATGGCAGCGACCATGCACCACCGATGGTATTAGTATGGTGGATGTTGGGAATGGATTAATGGTTTGCACCTTATGGGGAACCCTCTGAATTTTCTCTCATGAAGTCTTTGCTAGACTTAGATACTGATATACCTATTTCCTGGAGAGTGTTCTTCACTTGGGTGGATGTTGTGAAAGGATTTTTTTCACCATAGAAAGGATCATTCTGTGATCATTCACCACTGTTGTTTTCTGGTCACTGCACTCACCAGTGCACTCTTTTGTTACCAGAATGTACCAAGCTGTTGATATGGCCACTCTGAAAATTTCTACTAACTCTCTGATGGATTTTTTTTTTTTTTTTTTTAAGCCTAATGTCTGTTTCACGTCCATTGAGAGCTCCTTTGGCTGCATGTTGTGGGTTTACAGCAACAGCTTCCAAATGCAAATGCAATACCTGGACTCAAATCCAGACCTTTTACCTGCTTAACTGATTATAGATTAATGAGGGAATAGCCCATGCAGCCCATTAAATAAATTTTGAGATAGTTGTCCAATTACCTTTGGTCCCTTGAAAAAGGCAACGCCATATTACAGAGCTGTAATTCTGTAAAATCTTCCTCCAATTAGGATGTGAATACCCTCAGTTTAAAGCCGAGAGTCACCACTTTAAGCCCATATTGATTATATAACTGTATCTTGTATATGTTTTGGTTAACCACTAAAATGTCAAAACTTCAAATATTTCTGGACCTAACTGTATGTTAGCTTTACAATATCCAGTTATGTTTCTTTCTTTGTATAGTATTTTCCATAGTTTCTTCTGTTTTTTTTTTTTTTTTTTGTTCTTTTGTGCTCATCGTACCTTTTTTATTTTTCTTGTAACACTTTTCAGACTGTGTCCTGAGAATGTATTATGGCTTCACTTTATTACAAGTATTACAATAGGAAGTGTGTCTGATGTCATGATTTAATAACTGTGGGGTATTAATAAGTCAATTGTACTTTGTTTTCCAGCTATAATTAAAATACAAAAGAAGCCAAATTTTTAAAGCTAAATCTTAAAGCATTATATTTTCCAGTGGCTGGGCTATTGTTGTAGTAACATGTAATAAATAGTAACACATAAACAGTAGTAGACATTAGTAGACTACCACTAAGCAGCCTCTTATCTTTCACTATCACATAGGCACTTAGCTCTTCCTTCAGTAAAGTAATGTTTTGGCATTGGAGATTTTACTGTTTAAAAACAGGGCCATATATATTTCCTAAAATTTCACATAAGGTACCCTGTGAAAGGGTATCTCTTTCAATTAACATAGCTTTGGCCTGCTGCCCGCTATAATAGACAATAGCTTCTTGTAAGCAATGCTTCAGCTATATACAGTGAGTACAGAAAGTATTCAGACCCCTTTTAAATTTTTCAATCTTTGTTTCACGGCAGCCATTTGCTAAAAGCAAAAAAGTTCATTTTATTTCTCATTAATGTACACTCAGCACCCCATTTTGACAGAAAAAAAAACAGAAATGTAGATATTTTTGCAAATTTATTAAAGAAGAAAAACTGAAATATCACATAGTCATAAGTATTCAGACACTTTGCTGTGACACTCATATTTAACTCACATGCTGTCTATTTCCTTCTGATCCTCCTTGAGATGGTTCTACTCTTTTATTGGAGTCAAGCTGTGTTTAATTAAACTGATTGGACTTGATTAGGAAAGGCACACACCTGTCTAGATAAGACCTCACAGCTCACACTGCATGTCAGAGCAAATGAGAATCATAAGGTCAAAGGAACTGCCCAAGGAGCTCAGAGACAGAATTGTGGCAAGGCACAGATCTGGCCAAGGTTACAAAAGAATTTCTGCAGCACTCCACTCAAGGTTCCAAAGAGCACAGTGGCCTCCATAATTCTTAAATGGAAGAAGTTTGGGACAACCAGAACTCTTCCTAGACCTGGCCGTCCAGCCAAACTGAGCAATCATGGGAAAGAGCCTTGGTGAGAGAGGTAAAGAAGAATCCAAAGATCACTGTGACTGAGCTCCAAAGATGCAGTAGGGAGATGGGAGAAAGTTGTGGCCTGAAGAAAGTCTCTCCTCAGTGCATGAAAGCCCGCATAGAGTTTGCCAAAAAACACATGAAGGACTCCCAGACTATAAGGAATAAGATTCTCTGGTCTGATGAGACGAAGATTGAATTTTTTGGCGCTAATTCTAAGCGGTATGTGTGGAGAAAACCAGGCACTGCTCATCACCTGCCCAAAACAATCCCAACAGTGAAACATGGTGGTGGCAGCATCATGGTATGGGGGTGTTTTTCAGCTGCAGGGACAGGACGACTGGTTGCAATTGAAGGAAAGATGAATGCGGCCAAATACAGAGATATCCGGGAAGAAAACTTCTTCCAGAGTGCTCTGGACCTCAAAATGCACAGGTGGCGTCCCCTATGTTCACTTCACACGCAGTTTTCAAACTCCAGCGCCACTTCTCTCGTTGCCTTATGATGCTGCTCCGCATCATTCGCTGCGTCATCGCGATCCAAATCTCGCACATGCTCTGTCGGCTCTGCCATTTTCCATTGGACAGAACCGACTGCGGATGTCCATCGGCCACATGAAAATGCTATTTACACTTACAACTTCATGAAATAGGATGGAGGGAAGAATGAAGTGTTTTCTTTCCTCAAAGCATACCTAAACTTTCAAAAAACTTTTTATTTTCTGACATCAATAATATTTGAAATATATTTTATTAACACATTTTGGCTCCTGTCTGTGAAATCCTGATTTTTTTTTTTTTTTTTGTTTGTTTCCGTCCCTTCCCTATTGAGAGCTGTGCCCCACGCTCACTGTGCACGATGTATGGGCTTGTTGTTTGAAAATTTAATTACGCTTTAAGAAGTAATGGACGATAGGAGACATTTTATTGTAGCTTAGTCTCTTTTCACTAACCACCAGGGACATAACTGTAGGCAGTGGTGAACGTAGCCTCTTTGCTACCTGAGGTGGACTATCGAAAGACGTCCCCCCCCCCCCACAAAAAAAAAAATATATAACATTGCGTTTACATGCTGTTACTGTCACACGCTGTTATTGTTGTACAATAAACATACACAAACTTATGAAACAGTTTTTAAGAATTCTTCTTCCTGTATTACTTCAGTATCAGAAATCAACATGGCATTAACAATGAAAGTAACTTCACACATCTTCTGCTTGGTGGATGGACAAGCCCACGTGGCCCCCATTCTCTATAATAGGAGCGCCGCAGATAGCTGAGTACTGGACTTCAGGTATCTTTGGCACTCCCATCGAAGTGAATGAGAGCCACGCGGGTTCGTCCATCCACCAAGTGACACACCTATATATGGTTGCGGTCAGACTGTATTCCCACCCAGTGGGGGGAAAAAAATAATTCTCAGGCTCAGTGGGGGACTCAGCAGATAGACCCCCATCAATCAGGTATTTATCTTCTATCATTTAGGTGAATTCAGGGCAGTAACATTGTGTGACTTACAGGTGACGTCTCTGACTAATCCTTCACATTTCCCTTCTCTTCCCTTTGGACCGCCATGACCCCTTCTTCCAGCTGTGATTTGTCTCTGTAAAGTTTACAACACAGACATCTTTGGCTCCTCACTTTTCCAGTCATCCGACCCACATTGTCCACACCCATCCTGCTGCTACCCCAATAATAAAATATATGATATAACCCCTCCATAATGAATAATACTCCCAAGTGCATCTTTATATTTATAATGTCTGTGTGTACCCTGTATAAATAGTGCCCCTTATTAATAATGCCCCAGGTGTTAACTAATTAAAAGGTTTTCCAGGTCATTAATAAACTAATCAGTGGGGCTCAAAAACCCAGGACCCCCACTGATCAGCTGTTTGAATGAACCGTGGTACCTGTGTAAGCGCCGTGACCGCTTCTCTGTTTACATATTGTCATTCATCTCATAGCGGCCATGTCATGTAACTACAGCCTCGTCCTGTACATGTCTATGTGACAAGACTGTAATTACATCACACGGTCACTATAAACAGACAGCGTGTGATATAAGCAGGCACCATAGCCCCTTCATACAGCTGATCAGTGGGGGAGTCACTTATCTCTTATTGATAATCTGTCCTAAGGATAGAACATCAATAAAAATGAGCTGGAAAGCCCCTTTAATAAAGCCCAAGTGCCACCTTAAAGGGGTTGTCCAGGATAACCACTTTTTTAACATGAGGCTGGGGAAGGTGCTCCGGTGTCTCCCAGCGCGTTCCAGTCCTGCTGCTCTGGTGTTTTCTTCCCCTCAGCAGTCATGTGTAGTGGGGACTTCCGCCAGAAGAGAACACCAGAGCAGCAGAACCAGACTGCGGTGGGAGACATCGGAGCACAAGGGACAGGTGAGTAGGTGTTTTTTTTTTTTAATACAGTATTACACGGGGTCTGAAAAGACCCCGGCGTATAATAATAGTAGTATTTGGCCTCACTTAGCGATCCCCACTGCCGCTCACAGCCGCTTCTGATTCCCCCTTCTGCGTCCGATAGCAGAAGGGGAAGCGGAGGCGGCCACAGCAGGCACGGGGATCAGTAAATAAATAGACCGTCACCTGCTGGGGATACTCCAGCAGGTGACGGCCTATTTATATATATGAAAAAAAAAGTTATTGTCACCTACCTGCAATCCCATGATGGAGCCGCTGCCGCCTCCTCTTCTTGTCCGCGACGTCTGCGTCTCAGCGTAGGAGGCGCTTTGACGTCATTGTAACGCCGGCTGCGCTGACACGCAGAGGTCTCGTAAACCAGCCCAGGACAGGCCCCGCTCAGCTTTGTTTTTTTAAAACGACCTGGGCTTGTTTACATTAAATAAATAGCAAAAATGTCGCCCCCCATACAGTGACGGACAGTGCCGCCTGAGGCGACCGCCTCAGTTCACTTCATTAGCGGTGCGCCCCTGAATGTAGGGAGTGCAGAAATAGCATCTGCATCTAGTTCAGGGTGCCAAAGTTGGCCCAAAGGGCTCTTTGCCAAGTATAAAGAGATCAGTATTATAAATGACATGATATGTTGGGGAAAGGGAGCTTTTTCAAATTTTGCATTGTGGCCCAAAAACGTCGGGTCTTTGGTAACTAATAGCAGTTATTCAGAACATACAGTATGCATGTTCTGCTGAGCCACACATTATGCTAGGAGGAGACAGGAAGAATAGATGCTGGCTGATTCTGCGCTTGCCTGACAATGGTCTGAAATGGGTACAAGCTCTATTATGTAACAAAAAATTATTACAACAAATACAAATCATGCAATGTTTGATATAGTTGTGTAAAAAGGGCAAAAGTATTGCAGCTATGATACCTTTATTGGCTAACCAGAAAAATTACATTTGCAAGCTTGAAAAGGACAGAGGCTTATTCTTCAGGTATTTCCAAATGAATAACTGAGAACACAGCACATTAGCAAAATGCTACACAAAGGCAATTAGTTCATGAGTTACAATAGTAAGATAAGGTAGAGTAATAAAAGTGAGGTCAAAGGGGTGAGCCACATGTGGACACAGAGTCCAATCAGCGGCCTAAGGAAAGGACCCTGGGAAGTCACAGGAAGTAACGTCCCCTGTCCTTCTCTGAGGCCGCTGATTGGCCTCAGTGGTCACGTGTGGCAGGGACTTCTGCTGCAAGAAAACATCAGGGCTGCAGGACTGGACCACCCTGGGAGGCACCGGAGCTCCGGGGACAGGTGAGTATGTTTTTTTGTTTTGTTTTTTTCACCTCCACAACCCCTTTACATGTACGTCCTGGTGCATGTGACTAACTATGGTGACTACTCTGAACAGAGCAGCCACACTAGCTGCCATTTCTGTGCTGTTTCATACCACTGAGATGCCGTAGTCAAATGCGACCATGGCATCTGAGTGGTTACTTTAACTTTAGCTATCATGTTCGGTAATGGGGCAGGGTGATCGCAGGAGCCATCCTATTACCACGGCAGCTGGGAGCTTTCTGAAGGCTCCCATCCCTGCCATAGTATTGTAACTACTGAAGCCTGCCTGCAGCAGGCATCAATATTTACATAGCGAATTTGATATAGACTGCAATACAATAGTATTGTAGTCTATGGCACAAGTGATCTGAAGATCACATGTTAAAGCCCCCTAGGGGTGCTAAAAAGAGAGAACGTTTTTAAAAATATAAAAAAAAACTTTAAAAACCTAAAAGTTTAAATCACCCCTTTTTCCCTAGATCCCATATAAATATAAACAAATAAAAATAAACACATTAGGCATCTCTAAGTCCAAAAAGGCCCAAACTATTAATTTATATAAAAACATTGCATATGCAAATGCCGTAGCAGGAAAAAAAAAAATAAAATGGCTGATTTGGCATTTTTTCACCTATTTGCCTCCCTAAAAAAATGGAATAAAAAGTGATAAAAACATCATACATTCCCCAACATGGCATCAATAAAAACTCGCAAAAAAGACCCTTTACACAGCTTTGTACACTGAAATATAAAAAAAAGTTACAGGTGTAAACTATTTAAAAAACTATTTAAATTTGGTATCACTGTGATTGTACCGAACCAGAGAATAAAGCATTTTTATCGCACAGTGGAAGCCGTAAAAACAAAACCCATAAGAAAATGTCAGTACTGCATTTTTTTTGTCAATTCCACCTCATTCTGATTTTTTTTTCCAACTTCTCAGTACATTGTACAGAATAATAAATGGTACCATTTTGAAGTGCAACTTGTCACGCAAAAAGAAACCCCTCATATGGCTACATAAATGGAAAAATGAGAAAGTTATGGCATGCAGGGAGTAAAAAACAAAAACACAAAAATGAAAAATGTCTCTATCACGTAAGGGTTAAGGTTCTGGAGTTGGTGAAGTGTGTCCATGTACAAACTCATAAATCCAGGTGTTAGATTGAGTCCTGTGTAAATTCCTCCTGGCCTGAAGTTATTGTTTTGTTTCTCCATTATAGATTACTTCATTGGTTACCTTGTACACAGTATCATGTAGATCTCATTGGAGGATGTACATGAAAAGTAAATTTATTTACTTTGAGATTTAGAAAAGTTGAGAGTGCATCTGATGGTAGTTTTCATAAAAAGATAACAGTTCATTCTCTGAGCCTGTCCAGATTATTAATATGGACAGACAATCAATGTACAAGAAATATGCTAAAGGTTTAATTATACAAATTGATAAAAACTCCTACTCTAGTTTCACCATGAACAAGTTAACATACTACAGTGACATTTTGCTACCCATAGTGCTTTCTATACACTGTAAGTATATGCAGGGGCTTAAATACCGGGGAAGCAGCGGTAGCGGCTGCCACAGGGCCCGGAACATTAGGGGGCCCGGAGCCTTGTGGCAGCCGCTACCACGAATCCCACAAACAGTGCTATCATTATACCCTGGGGTATTTTCAGACCCCTGAGTATAACGATCGGAGGCCCAGGGGAGGAGTGCACCGGAGCCAGGAAGACAGGAAGAGGTGAGTAACATTGTTTTTTTTTGTTTGTATGCTCCCCTGGGTCTCCGATCATTATACTCTGGGGTCTGAAAAGACCCCAGAGTATAATAATTGTTCATGGGTCATAATATGGGGCATAATGGTGCAGGGGCCACCATGGGGCATAATACTGTGTGCAGGGGCCACTATGGCGCATAATAGTGTGCGCAGGAATGCGGTTTGTGCGGGGGGGGTGGAGGGGGTGGTTCCTAGTTACGCCACTGAGTATATGTCTTTGTTACATGAATAGCAAACAAAAGAAACTCAGTAGACAAATCTAAGGCAAAATTCACAAAACAATTTGGATATACTATCCTCTGTTGTAAATCTCTCTCAGTATGAGCCAAGCAAAGTGGAAATAAATGTTCTGTCTAAAGGAATTACATTTCGCCATCTTCACACCAGGCATGGTCCACATACCAAACTTATAATGGGACTAAACAATCGCTAGAACGTTATCATTTCCACCCATTAATGTGGTGTACATGATACTTCATACAAGGTTTCCAAATTCAGGAATCTACATTGGAGAAACAAAACAAAATCTGCAGGCTGAGATGAATTTACACAGGCACACAATAAAATGGACCCCAAGAGGAAAACACTTCCCTGGACCACAGTGTGTCTGACTTAAAAGTCTTGATTCTAAAATAGCTCTTTAAGAATGACAGAGAGAGAGAAAAATGTGGGAATTCAAGCTCATGATAAGATTATGGTCATTGACAAAAGGACTCAATCTAACACCTGGATTTATGAGCCTGTACCTCAACACACTTCAACTCCCCTTCCCCCACCACCATCAGACCGGCACCAGTTCCCTTAACTCAGGGGTAGGCAACCTTTTTTGTTCGCTGTGCCAATTTTAATAAAAAAATCAAAGATGAGGTACTTGGAGTGCCGGTCAATAATTGTAAGTCTGATGACCCCTAAACTAAAGTCATATATCACAAACCATAACACAGAAGTGCTGCCACAAGATGCTTTAGGACGCATGCGTTTACTGCTATTTCCTGGGACGCTCCTGTACTTTCCAATTAGAAGCAATGAAAGTCCATGTACAGCCCCCAATTAGTGGTAAATATATGTGTCCAGGAGCACCGTGTGGCAGCATCCTTATGGCGAATACACACTATGTATCTGGATACAGCTATATTCTTAGGCCACTGGAACTTTTACTTCAATGTAAAACTGCGTTCACATAGTGCATTTTTGCACAAGAAAAAAAAAATGCCTGAGTTTTCTGTGCAAAAACACATCCTCAATACAGAAAACACACCGTTATACAGACTAATGTTCCATACTGCACACGGTATTATATCCCATAGTGGCTCCTGCATATGGTATTATGTCCTATAGCGGCCCCTGTACACGGTATTATGCCCCATAGCGGCCTCTACACATAGTATTATGTCCCATAGCGGCCCCTGCACACGGTATTATGTGCCATAGCGGCCCCTCCAAACATTATAATATTCTAACTTTTATAATATTCCAATTTTCACCACTCACTAGCTATTATTATATGGTGGGGTCTCTTCAGACCCCAGAGTATATTAAGCAGAGGGCTCCGCGGGCGCTTCTGCCTGTAGTGAGCGACCGCTGATTGGGTCTCAGGGGTCACGTCGGCGTCATTATGCGTAATGATGCCGGATGTGACCTCTGAGGCCCTGTCAGCGGTCTCTTGCTTCAGGCAGAAGCGCCTGCTGAGCACAGAGCCACCGCGGAGCACAGGGAAGGTGAGTAACATTATTTTTTATGTTTAATCACCTCCCCTGGGGCTCCGCTTATTTTACTCGGGGGTCTGAAGAGGCCCCCCGAGTATAATAATAGCAGTTTCGTTTCGGCCGTGTTTGGTCCAATTGATACTGCTGGGTGAAGACTCGGGCTGCCCGTGCCAGGTTAATAAGCCTCAAGTGCCACTCCTGGGGTTGGGCTCTAGTCCAGTCTAATATTTGCAGTTCTTGTTTGTGTTTTCTTGCCTTGACTCTGGTTCATCCTTGCATACTTGGTTTTCTAGCCTTGAATGTGGTAGGGTCAGCATTGCAGTTTAGGGTTTACATTAGGGATATCTTTTTGGATAGTGGTCAGTGGTGTCTGCTGTTAGGGTTAGTGTTCAGGACTAGATATAGTAAAAGATTCAGTGAGAGTTAGGGTTTGCTGTTCATTTATTATTCGCTTATCTGTCTGCTCCATTATCTGACTGTCACCACCATCATCTGTTAGATCAATCATCCATTATTTGCACAATGTGTTTTCTCATCATCTATTTCCTTTCATTTCTTGTTACCTTCTGTGTTTAATTCAGCAACTTTTTTCCTAGGAGAGTTATATGTTTTTTCATAGTATAGTCTTCATGCACTAAGTGGCACTGGCATGCATACCCTTTTTCGAAGGTTACATTGTGGGTCAATATTTTTATTTAAAGGCACAATGTGGTTTGTATTTTAATTCAGGGGGAACATTGTGAGCAACATTTTTTTATTCAAGGAGCAGAGTGTGGGACATTTTATTCAGTGGCCATATATGTGATATTGTTAATTTTGTGGGCTACAGTGTGGGGATTTGCTATAAAAGCAAGGAGCCGAGGACATCTGAGTTGCAAACACTGCAAGACAAGAAGTCGTCTTAAAGAGTAACTGTTGTTTTAAATGTTTTTTGTAAATGAACAGCTCAGGAGACTATGAGAAACTTTGCAATATATCTTATCAGAATATAATGCTCCTATCTCCTGTTATCAGCTCCTCTTCTGCAATGCAAACTGATTAGTTCATTGAAAGAAAATCTGTCTTCATAAAGACAGGCTGCAGTTCATACAATCCTATGGAAGGGGGAGTAGGAGGAAGGAGGAAGAGGAGTGAATGAAAAGTATGGGGAAACAGACATCCTTAAGTAGATTACAGAAAGATCTCTCCAGAGCTTTATTCATATCTATACAACTCAGTCCTGCTAAGACCTGCTGAAAAACTGTCATAAAAAGTGATATAAAAGAAATAAATCTTACTATGTCCTCATTCAGCTTGTTCCTCTCTGCCTCCTCCTATTGCTCCCCTCCCCTTCCCATAGACCACAATGTAATCTGATATAGTAAACTAAACCCGAATTTACAGCAAAGACAGATCTTACAATGAACTGAGCACTTTACCAGGCAGGAGAGCAGATGATAACAGCAGATAGGAGCATTTTCCTCAGATGAGATATATTACAAAGTTTCTTCTATATACCTGAACTGTTCATTTGCAAAAACAATTTGAAAAGACAGTTACTCTTTAAATGTGTGGATTAGGTGGAAAAGAAAATAAATAAAGCATATACATGTTAGTCATGTATGTCATGTTTATGTTGCCTGTGACTTCTGGGGTTGTATTTATGTAAAGGACATATTTTTTGTGCTGTATTTATGAGCTTAGTTTTAGTACTGTTTTTATATAATGAGCTTGGTTCAGATGCTGTATATATTATAAGCTTGATTCTGGGGCTGTATTTACATTATGAACTTGGTTCTGGGACTGTAATTATGTTACCAGCTTGATTCTTTATTTATGTTATGAGCTTGGTTATAGTGCTATATTTCTGTAATGAGCTTGGTTTTGGTACTGTGTGTATTGAGTTTGGTTCTTATGCTGTATATATAGTATGGCTTGATTATAGTATAGTTGACTTTGGTGCTGTATTTATCTTATGAAAGCCAGGGTATGGCATAAATGTCTGATAGGTGCAAGTCTCACAGGTGTCACTATCTCTAACATAAGACAGACTTATGCCCCACTACTTACACAGCCACAACCTTACTAAGAAGACTTTCAGCTATGCTTGGGCTGTATACAGTTTCTGTAACTCCCATATACTGTACACTGACGAACAAAAGGGTAACAATATTTTGAACTTTTGACTTTCAGGCTCCATATCTCCCTATCCACTACAGTTTCAAACGTGAGACTACCATAATTTTATAGACAATCATTTTGGCTAGCTTATACAGTCATATGAAAAAGTTTGGGCACCCCTATTAATCTTAATCATTTTTAGTTCTAAATATTTGGGTGTTTGCAACAGCCATTTCAATTTGATATATCTAATAACTGATGGACACAGTAATATTTCAGGATTGAAATGAGGTTTATTGTACTAACAGAAAATGTGCAATATGCATTAAACCAAAATTTGACCGGTGCAAAAGTATGGGCACCTCAACAGAAAAGTGACATTAATATTTAGTAGATCCTCCTTTTGCAAAAATAACAGCCTCTAGTCGCTTCCTGTAGCTTTTAATCAGTTCCTGGATCCTGAATGAAGGTATTTTTGACCATTCCTCTTTACAAAACAATTCCAGTTCAGTTAAGTTTGATGGTCGCCGAGCATGGACAGCCCGCTTCAAATTATCCCACAGATGTTCAATGATATTCAGGTCTGGGGACTGGGATGGCCATTCCAGAACATTGTAATTGTTCCTCTGCATGAATGCCTGAGTAGATTTGGAGCTGTGTTTTGGATCATTGTCTTGCTGAAATATCCATCCCCGGCGTAACTTAAAATTCGTCACTGATTCTTGTACATTATTCTCAAGAATCTGCTGATACTGAGTTGAATCCATGCGACCCTCAACTTTAACAAGATTCCCGGTGCCGGCATTGGCCACACAGCCCCAAAGCATGATGGAACCTCCACCAAATTTTACAGTGGGTAGAAAGTGTTTTTCTTGGAATGCTGTATTTTTTTGACGCCATGCATAACGCCTTTTTGTATGACCAAACAACTCAATCTTTGTTTCATCAGTCCACAGGACCTTCTTCCAAAATGAAGCTGGCTTGTCCAAATGTGCTTTTGCATACCTCAGGCGACTCTGTTTGTGGCGTGCTTTCAGAAACGGCTTCTCGCATCACTCTCCCATACAGCTCTCCTTGTGCAAAGTGTGCTGTATTGTTGACCGATGCACAGTGACACCATCTGCAGCAAGATGATGCTGCAGCTCTTTGGAGGTGGTCTGTGGATTGTCCTTGACTGTCTCACCATTCTTCTTCTCTGCCTTTCTGATATTTTTCTTGGCCTGCCACTTCTGGGCTAACAAGAACTGTCCCTGTGGTCTTCCATTTCCTTACTATGTTCCTCACAGTGGAAACTGACAGGTTAAATCTCTGAGACAACTTTTTGTATCCTTCCCCTGAACAACTATGTTGAACAATCTTTGTTTTCAGATCATTTGAGAGTTGTTTTGAGGAGCCCATGATGCCACTCTTCAGAGGAGATTCAAATAGGAGAACAACTTGCAATTGGCCACCTTAAATACCTTTCTCATGATTGGATACACCTGGCTATGAAGTTCAAAGCTCAGTGAGGTTACAAAACCAATTTTGTGCTTCAGTAAGTCAGTAAAAAGTAGTTAGGAGTATTCAAATCAATAAAATGATAAGGGTACCCAAATTTTGCACCGGTCAAATTTTGGTTTAATGCATATTGCACATTTTCTGTTAGTACAATAAACCTCATTTCAATCCTGAAATATTACTGTGTCCATCAGTTATTAGATATATCAAATTGAAATGGCTGTTGCAAACACCCAAATATTTAGAACTAAAAATGATTAAGATTAATAGGGGTGCCCAAACTTTTTCATATGACTGTACATAAATGTGACTTGCATTATCGTTGAACTATTTCTTCTCTAATCTCCGACATATGCTTAGGGTCGTTGTCCTGCTGGAACACACTATCGTCCTTTTCATACTCATAGTACTCATAGTAACTTGTCTTGTAGCATGCTCACATATAGCTCAGCACTGAGACCACCATCGATCCTGGTCAAGTATCCAACGCCTTTGGCTGTGAAACAACCCCATATCATCAGGATTCCTACCACCAAACTTACCACCAAACTTGAGAGTTCCATCAATTTGTTGATCCGTTAACCCCCCTTTCCGTTATTTCTTCCATACCCATTTGCACACATCAGAACCCAGTCTATTGACTTTCATCTCATTGCTCTAAATCACACATTTCCAATCTTCTACTGTCCACTTTTCGTACTATTTTGCAAACTCAAGTCAACTTCTTTTGACGATATTCTTCACCTTTTTACAGGCCACCACCACAGACTTGTGTAATGCACATCGCACAGTGCTTGGATGGACATCTGGGATCTCACTACTACAAAGCATAAGAGTCATTTCTAGCACCGTGTTTGTCGCGCCAAGACTGATAGACTTTGTGATGAGCCAATTTGTTGACTTCGATATTTTGCATGGACATCCACCTCTTGGCTTTTGAATAGCTGGACAGACTTCATTTCGTATTCTCCTAAATTGTCATGGCACTCATATGCTGCAGTTTGGCAATTTTCTTGGCCGAGAGATCTCTATCGATGAGCTCGATGATGCAGTTTCTCTTTTCTTGGAAAATCTTCTATATGGATGATCCTCGATTTGAACCAGTGATCTTTTACTTGGGAATCAACCTAATAACGCACTGACCTATTAGGGAATGTGAGAACAGGTTGTAATTTGTAACATACAAGTAGAAAAAGATTTCTCCACCACCAGGAGCAAAACAGTAACAATGCAGTTACATGACAAGAATCTGCATAACTAATCATATGCTAAATAGTTGCAATTCAAATGTATGTGTTAGGAGCTCAGATGCAGGTACAGGGTCAAGTGTAGACAGAATTGAGAGAAGCAGCAGAACTGAACCTAACAACCACTAGCGGAAAA
This sequence comes from Leptodactylus fallax, assembly GCA_947044405.1. Taxonomy (NCBI): domain Eukaryota; kingdom Metazoa; phylum Chordata; class Amphibia; order Anura; family Leptodactylidae; genus Leptodactylus; species Leptodactylus fallax. Next base: position 1,942,525 of record CAMRHE010000156.1, read on the forward strand.
AACGTAACCAAACTGCTACACACCCAGTATGAACCAAAGCCAATTTCAGGATGTCTTCACCAGAGCTCCTAGTGGTGGAGATGGACTTGGCAGAATCCCAGACCGGAGTTGACAACACAGAGGAATGTGCCACAAATTGATTAACCACAAGCAGAAGCCAGAGAGCAGAATCGCAAGCAACTCACCAGATGCAGAGTAAACTACAGAGCAGGGTCAGCAGCAGAGATAGCAGCGAAGTACAGGAGCTAGTGACGGAAGGAGAGGTCAAGGTACGTAGCCAAATGCCAGAGATGGTAAGTACAGCAGAGACTTAATCCAAAGAGAAGTCCAAGTACACAGTCTGATAGTCAGAGCAAGAGAAACGCAAACAGCAGTAGGAACAGGAAGCAACAGGGACGGGAGCCAAAACCAAGGTGAAACCAATAGCCGGCATGGAAGAGAGAAATGGAGGGGATTATAAAGTCCCGGACCGGCCCCTAAAATTAAAGCGCAATTTCTTAAAGGGGAATTCGTCTCTGTGGACCCGGCAGTCTTAAAGGGGTCACAGCAGACGTCACAACCCTAACATTATGTATGAGATAGCCAAGATGATTGTTTATAAAATGATGGTAGTCTCACGCTCAAAGCTGTAGTGGATGGTGACATATGGAGCCTGAAAGTCAAAAGTTCAAAATTTTACTACCCTTTTGCTTGTCAGTGTACGTGAATGGGAGTTACAGAAACTGAGTAGCTCAGTGCTACTCTGTTTCTGTACAGCCCGACCATAGCTGAAAGTCTTCAGTGAAGCCATCGGCCAGGTAAGTAGTGGGGCAGGGAGCCTGCGGAGGCTCATTTTAGAGATAGATGCAGGTCCCAGAGGTAGGACCCACATCTAACATTCCTGTGGATATGCCATAAAAGTCTTTCATAGGAAAACTCCTTTAAGGCCAGGGCCCGATGTGGTGTAAACTCCGCGGTTTGCCTATGGCATTTACGCTATGTAAAAAAACCCTGAGTTTTATAGTCTCTGCAAAGTAGATGGGATTCTAGCAATTCTAGTGGAAACACTGCAATTTCTAAAACTGTCGCAGTTTTGGAAATTGCAGCTTGTCAATTATACCTATGGAAATACTGGTGGTTTCCCTATAGGTATAATGGAAGTAGAAAGTCCACCACAGTGGAAATCTCTCGGACTTTCTGTGAAAAGCGTTGCAGGAAAAACCACGATGCGTTGCCGCCACGGTTTTTCCCGCTGCACTTTTTTGCCACAGCTCGCTACGTGGGGCCTTACCCTAACTCTAGTTTTCTAAATTAGTTTATTCCTTCCTAATGTGTTTTAAACATATTATATTATGTTAATGTTTTTATTATTTCCTTGTAATTTCTCTGTTGATTCAGTTGGTTTACTCGGTACTACCCTTTTTCTTTTTTTTTTTTTTACCATCAATATTTTTTAAACAGAAGATACTCATTTTATAACAGCCATTTATTTCCTTCTGCGCTGTACATATAATTTAATACAACAGGGGCGTGGCCTGGCTATGGAGGAGTGAAGACGCATCTCCCTCAGCTCCTTCCCTGACTTACCTGGGTCCACGCCTGTTCTTGCTGACCTTACCCTCTTCTGCCCCCCAAACCATGGGCAAGTCATGAAGGCTTCCTCCGAGGTCCTCTTCTACCCCTCCGGTGGTCGCTCCAGGGCCCTCCATTAAAAAGTTTCTTTGGGGCCCATGCACCTCAGACCGGTGCCCAGCGCCTCCCAAGATGGTGCCCGAAGCCGCTGCTCTGTCGTGCGGCTCTCCTGCAGGCAAACTATCAACGGACACTTCTCTCCCTGTCGCTGAAGTGGCCTTGTCCCTGCTGACAGCTCCTACTCACCCAGCCCTCTGGAGCCTTGGGCAATGAGGGAGACTGGGTATCGCTCGGTTCCTGCTTCTCCTGTGTCAGCGGCAGCGTCTGAGAATGAATGGCCATCACTGCCGCCATCTCCTGCCTCCTCTGCACCTCAACACCCTCTGGAGACCAGCATCATCCAGCGGTCCTCTCCTCTAGGGCCTTCAGGAGGTAAGAAGATCTCCCTCCCTCCATCAGCTCTACCCTGTCCTGGCTGGTTGCTTCCACCGCTCTCACCACTACCCTATGCTCCACATTGCTTGTTCCTCCGTTAGCTCCTCCTGGCATAAGAGTACAGCTGGACTTACTCACCCCTGGCAATCCCTCTACCAGTGGCCTGGTAACTACAGCAGCGCCAATGAACTCTCTCTCCGCCACTGTGGCTCCATATTTGCCCCGGTTCCCCCACGTCCCTCTGACAACGCCTCCTGTAACAGACTATGCTTCTGCCGGCCAGGGCGTGGGGGACTCTGCTGGGTCTGTCACCTTCTCATCCTGCTCTCCAACTTCCTCTGTTACCTGAGCGCTCATCTCCGTGCTATTCCTACAAAGTCTGACATGGAGGAGTGTGTGGCAAGCCTGGAGCAGTTTTACAAATCCGAACTATTGGAGGTGCGGGCAGATACCCTGGAGGCCTCCTCCGCTTCACTGTCTACCCAGCTTTCTACCCATGACTCCATTCTATCGTCTTCCACTCACCAGTTGCACAGTCTGACGGATCTCTTGGACGACCTTGAGAATAGGAATAGACATAATAACATCAGAGTAAGGGGCCTCCCTGAATCTATTGAACCCCAACACCTGAACGCTACTCTACGCACTGTCTTTAACTCCCTCCTGGGAGTCCCTCCTGGTTCTCCGCTCGAACTAGACCATGCACATCGCTCCTTGGGCCAACTTCCTCCGGACTCTACCAGTCCTAGAGACGTCATCTGCCGGGTACATAGATACCAGCTCAAAGAGGCCATAATGCGGAAGGCCAGGGATGTCCACCAAGTTATGTTTCAGGAAGCTCCTATCAGTTTGCTCCCGGACCTGTCCAGACTCACCCTTGCCAGATGGCGTGCTCTGAAGCCACTCCTGGATCTTCTGATTCATCATCAGATCCCGTATTCTTGGGGATTTCTTTACCGCCTGCAGGTCCGGCAGGATGGCCGCACTATTTCACTATCTCAGCCTGATGATGTTCCTGTCTTCACAGCTGCTCTCGTACTCCCCCTGTGCAGATTCCAGACTGGCTTTCGTTGGCCGGTGCTCCTGACCTGACTCAATTCATGCAGCCCCAGCATCGCCCCAGGCGTCGCCGACGTGATCATGCCTCCACATCTGTCGCTCAGCAGCGTGACCGTTAAGCCTCCCCGACTTGATCACCGAACTCTCCCTTTTGCATACCAGCGAGATTGATTTCTTGCAGCCCTTGGGGCTCCTGCTCCCTTGGTGGGGCCGCGGAGTATTGTTTTCTCTCTCCTTCCTTCTATTTCTGTGTCCCCCCCCTTTTTTTTTCCCCTCTCTTTTCTTGCTTTCTTCCTTTCTTCTATTTTCCCTTTCCCTCCTGCCTTTCTCCTTGCTCTGGTCTTCCTCAACTTCTTCTTCATACACTGTAGTTTGGTCAGCATACGTTCTATTGTTACAGTTGTTCTTCTAGTGGCGTGGCCCGGGGACCCAGGGGGGAGCGGCTCCTGTTTAGAAAGCTTGTTCCCCACTGGGGTATCCGTGCTACTGTGTGGTATGTGTTTTGGCACTGTTTGCCTTTTCCCCACCTGTTTTGGTGGTGGTTCATCCCGCCACCCTACTGCTTAGTTAGTTAGTCTCTGTTTCTCAGTTGTGTTAGATTGTGCTTGTTTCCCCCTATCCTAAGTGTGTGTTCCTCTTGTGTTCTTCCCCCCTCCCCTCATCTGGCTATGTCTGCCCTGAATATTTCTACCTTGAATGCGAGAGGACTTAATGTCCCACAAGAAAGCAACCAGATTCTATACCAACTCCACAAAAGCGTTCTCATGTCATTAATTTACAGGAGACTCACTTAAAGGAGGGCCATGTCCTGGATATCCGCAACCGCCACTTTCCTGTTTGGTTCCACAGCGTCAACGCAGTCGCTAAATCCAAGGGAGTATCTATTGCTCTGTATAGATCTCTGCATCATGAGGTACTGGGCACCCTGATTGACCCTAAGGGCAGATTTGTCTTCCTTAAATTGCGCATTGCAGGCACTGTACTTACCATAGCGGGTTGTTACCTCCCTAATCAGGGGCAACTGCTATATTGTAGGGATCTAGTTGGCAAACTAACTGACTTCGGCGAGGGGGTCATGATTCTCGGGGGTGACTTTAACTTTATACTGGATCTGGTGATTGACTCTACACCCCCCCACGCTCCCTACTACCAATCCCATCTGCGTCGGCTTAAGACTGCTCTCCACAATTCTCAACTGGTTGATGTGTGGCGAATCCTGCATCCTGGTGAGCGTGACTATACTTACCATTCCCCCGCACATAACTCCTATAGTCGTATTGACTTCTTCCTGATCAGCCATCACACCCTCTCCTGGGCCCCTACTGGACAGATTGGCTCTGCTCTCTGATCAGATCACTCACCCGTATTTTTATCTGTGGAGGTCCCAGGCCTTGCACTTAAATGACAGCCTTTTGAAGAATTCTACCTGCAAGGCAGACGTCGGTGCTGCAATTAGGGATTTTGGTCTCGACCATGCTCAGGATCCTACCCCACTGCCCCTACAATGGGAGGCGCTGAAATGCGTGATCCGGGGCGTACTGATAAAACATGGTGCTCGCCTCAAAAGAGAGCAGGAGGCATGGGTTTCCTCGCGCCTCGCCAAGATCTATTCCCTTGAACTGAAGCATAAACGAACATGCACCCAAGCTGACCTAACTGAGCTTCTTAATGCCTGAGAGGAGCTTCGAGCTCACCTAGATGAAACATCTGCACTCTACCGCAATCATGTCAGGAAACATTAATACGAGTTTGCGGATAAATGTAGTCAGCTCCTTGCTCATCGTCTACACCCTCGCAATACCCTCACATATGTGCCTCGGCTTTGCAACGGTTCCGGGCGGGCAGTCCATAACCCCTTGGACATTGCGGCAACGTTTTGTTCCTTCTACCACGATCTGTATAATTTTCATGGCCAATATGCTGATCTTGTTCCGGACTCCCTTTGCGAAAAAATTTGGCAATATGTTACCGAGACCTCTCTCACTGTCACTTCCTCCGACAGAACGCTCCTTGAGGAACCTTTTACCGAAGAGGAGGTCTCTCTCGCGATTCAATCCTCCCCTTTGGGTAAAGCTCCTGGCGCCAACGGGTTTACTACCTGATTCTACAAATCTTTTCTGGACCTCCTTTCTCCTACTATGGCCCGTGTCTTCAATAATGTCAACGAGGCCACTCCATTTGCCTCCCAATCCCTGTCGACCCTTATCACAGTCCTTCCCAAACCAGGAAAAGACCCGTCCTGTTGCACCAGTTATCGCCCGATCTCCCTACTCTACATTGATATCAAACTGTTGGCTAATCGCCTGTCCCCCCTAATGCCGGTTATGGTCCACACTGATCAGGTTAGCTTCATATTAGGTCACAAGGCCAGAGATAACATCTGCAAGACGCTCCTGGCGATCTCCTCGGTCCGCACTAATGGCTCCCCCATGTGCTTGCTCTCTGTGGATGCTGAGAAAGCGTTCGACCGAGTGCATTGGGGCTTTCTATGGGCTACACTCCAACAAGTTGGGGTTGGCCCGGGGTATTTGGGCAAGGTATTCTCTCTTTATGGCGATGCGTTGGCACGGGTGCGGGTCAACGGGCTCCTCTCTGATCTTTATCCAGTTCGGAAGAGCACGCAGCAGGTTTGTCCATTGTCACCCCTCCTGTACGCACTGGTTATGGAACACCTAGCAGTGGCAATACGGCGCTGCCCTAGCATCCATGGCCTCCAGATGGGTAGCCGCCAGGTCAAAACAGCCCTATATGCCGACGACCTTCTCCTATATGTTTCCCAACCACGTGTCTCTTTTCCGTCTATTTTGCGTGAGTTCCGTCGCTTTGGCAATTTAAGCAATTTCAAGGTGAATCTAAGAGCGAGGCCCTCAATATCACCCTGCCCCATGCGGAAGCCGCTCTCCTTGAGGTTTGCTTCCCCTTTAAATGGCACGCTACCTCTATTAAGTATCTCGGGGTCCATATCCCCTCCGACCCCTCCCTCCTTTACCGCCTTAAATACTTACCGTTACTTGAATCACTATCGGCGGACCTCCGGAAATATGGCGCTCTTCTGCTCACCTGGTTTGGCCGCATTAACATCCTGAAAATGGACGTTGTACCCCGCCTATTATACGTGTTCCAGGCTCTCCCCATTCCACTCCCACATACTTTTTTCACTCACGTTGAAACTCTGTTTGGGAAGTTTGTGTGGGGAGTGGCATGGAGCAGACTGCGGTTTCGGACGCTGACACGCCGTAAATGTCATGGAGGCGCCGGCCTACCAGACCTTAGATTGTACTATTGTGCGGCTGTGCTGTTGCGCCATTTCAATTGGCGTTATCGTGGAGCGGATAAGCAGTGGGTCTCCTATAGAGGCTGAACTGCTTTCAGCTCACCTTCCCTCTCTGGGTCCCGTCCCACTTTCGCTAAAGCGCTGTTAGGAATTCTGTGCTGTCCTCCCATTTTCTAAGGATCTGGGTGGTGGTGTGTGTGGGCGGTCACATTGCCAGGGTCCTGGGCCCCCTTATCCCTCTCTTCAACAATCCCATGTTCCCCCTGGGTTGTTCTGCAGACAAATTCCTTTGCTGGCTAGGTAGGGATGACGTTCGCTTGCACCAAGTTGCAGGTAGTACACCTCTCCCCTCCCTGACACAATTGCGCGCCTCCTACCCCGATCTCCGGTTGGAATATGGTCAGCTCATTGCCTTCCTCCGTAAGTTCTCCTTACTTCCCATGCTCTCATCCCCCTTAACTGACTTGGAGTCTGCTCTTTCTCACGCCGACACCACCCCATGTGTCCTCTCTGTTCTCTATGGCATTCTCCTTAAGGATACTACACCTGGGTTCCTTTCCTATACCAGTCCCTGGGAATCTGACCTTGGTACTTGTCTTTCCCTTCCGATTGGGATAGGTCCTTCCTGTATACACATAAGCTCCCGCTACCTTGCAGTGTGAAGGAAAAGAATTACAAAATACTGACCCGCTGGTACCGCTGTCCTTACCTCTTGCACAGGATCTATCCTGTTGTATCCGACTGGTGTTGGCGCTGTGGTTCCGAGAGGGGTACGCTGTATCACATCTGGTGGGAAAGTGCTGCCCTCAGACCCTTCTGGGATGCTGTTTTCGCATTGTACACTAAAGTGAGTGGCAAATCTGTTACACCCTTACCTCGTCTAGCCCTTCTCTCCATCATACCGGGGAACATCTCCACTGTTAAGAGAGACCTCCTGCGACATTTTCTCACTGCCGCCAGAACAGTCATTCCCAGGCATTGGCACAGTACTGCTGTGCCGACCCTGGTTGAGTTCATACAGGAGCTTCTCCTTATCAAGAGAATGGAGGCCCTGGTGGCTGAGGACTCGCCTGACCCTTCTAAATTTGAGTCTCTCTGGTGGCCGTGGGTGATGTTCCAGGAGACTTCAGAGTTCTCTTCTTTCTTTGCCTAAACTGGGGGCGCCTTGCTCCCCTTTCTGTAAGGAGTCTGGCCGTCCCCTTCTGTACAATCCCTCTCTCCCCCTTCCCTTTCTCCTCAGTGTGCCTTAAACCATCCTGGTCTTGTATGTGGTCTTATGTGTTTCTGTTCACCGTGTCTTCCCCATGTTCCCCTTTCCCTCCAGTATTTGTCTTTTACTTCTTGTGCGCGGTTGGCACTGTGGTGGCCCTCCACAGCTGGACTTTTCCTTTTGTCCTATAGTGTTCCCTGCCATCACCCCCAATGATGCATTTCCCCATGTTGTTATTGTGCCACCCGTTACTGGTCTCTCTGTTGTGGGCGTCGGCAGCCCTCTACCCTAGCTGTTCCTCAGGGACTTCTCCATGATTGGGTGGGCTGCTTGCCTCCTACTGCCTTATTTGATGCCTTTGTCTTGGCTTTGCTTCCTTTTGTTCTTATTTGAAAAAACCTCAATAAAACTGTTTAAACATAATTTAATACAACAGAGAGGGCCCAGAGCAAATTAGTCCTAAACACGTAGGACATTACATTTTTAAGAATTTATTGTACTTCCTTTTCTTCTACACTTCTTGTGTGTTAATTTTGCAGCACTAGTGGAAAACATACCCCATGTGCAAGTAATAGTAAACACAAGACCAGCCTCAAAAAGGTCTGAACTGTAGCAATAGTGCCAGGTAGCTGCTGCCAAGGCAAATCAGATCAAGGGGTACATCAATTAAAGTCTCCTTTGGTGAAGTGCGGTTTCCATACCTCATTTTTTTGGAGTTTCACTCCCTATCTATAAACAGTCCATCCACTCCCTGGATCCACAAGATCCCGATGCTCAGAGGTCCCACAGCTTCCTTATACCTAATCACCATCTGGACAGGCCTACATAGTGGTTGTGACTTTGCACAACCAATTCAGGTGAGAGCACAACCACAACAGTTCAAAATCTCCCACTAATACCATCACTGCGTGCCCACTAGGTGACGAGGAATCACCCCCTATCCCGACAGGTGGAATGGACTCCCACCACTCTGTAGATCATCACTATTTGTGTGTAAGCTCTTCACCTGCGTCCTGTGGGCATACCCAGACCCCAATCATATGTGCGAGTGATAATCCACGATCCTTTTATCTATTTGAGCACTACTCATCACTGTTCATTCAAAACATTATTACGCTATGTGCCGCTCAGCGTTGTTTTTTTCTTTTTATTGAAGTGCTCAAATAAATCAAGATAGCATTTGGGAAGTTTGTTAACCCTTTAAGCATTTCACGGGAATTAAAACAATATGGAGGGGAAATTTAGACATTTAATTTTTTTTTTCAATAATGTGTTCATTTAGTCCTAAAATTAACACATTGACAAGGGGTGCTATGTCTCATTTGCAGAGGCCCTAGAGTACCAATATAATGGAAACCACCAAAAAGTGACCCCATTTTGGAAACTACACGCCTGACAGAATTTATCAAGGGGTATACTGAGCATTTTGACCCCACAACCATTTCACAGATTTTATTAACATTGGGATGTGTAAATGAAAAATTACTAAAATGTCACTTTATTCCTAAAGTTTTCATTTTCCCAAGGGGTTAAAGGAGAAAATGCACCTTTTCTCCTGAACATGGGAATACCCCATATGTGGTTGTAAACTCCTTGACAGTGGCACTGCGGATGTTGGCTTTTCTTTTTACCCGTACTTACCAATGCTGCGACCTCACCTTCCTCCCCCCTAGTCCCCACCTTACTATCTAAGAATAAAGACAAACACAATTGAGGTTGGATTAATTGGCCACAGCAGCCATTTTATTACAAACGATACAAATATATATCTATATAAAAATCGTATTTATCCAAAACCCACCTAAATAAATAACCTTAATATAACCCCCTATGTATAATAAATACATAAATAACAACTTAAATAACAAAATAACAAAAGTTAACAAATAACAAATTAACCCCCACTCAAATTAACCCCCACTTTCCAGAAATAAACTTATATATATATATATATATATATATATATATATATATATATATATTTCCTGAGGGGGAGGTCCTTGGAGCTACATAGATCTGGCCGCTAAACTGTCCATCACACCAAGTTACCCCCAGCCGCAAACCACAGGCTCAGGGGCACCATAAACACCGATGGCAGTCTCACCACATATACCAAACCACTCCCCGGGACACCACCCAGCAGGAGCCCAAAAGCGGCCAGACCAACCCAAAACCATAGTTAATTGTAGGGGAAACTAACCACCATGTTTCCCCACCCCCCGAATTTCCACCAACTGCAAGGACCCCCCACCCCGCCACAGGGCGCACGCCTTGACCACCTTAAGGCTGCGCCCCCCCCCCCACCAAATCCAATGCCCGCTCCACCCCACTCTGCAAACCTAAAGCCCACATGTCAATCCCCACCGCATTCAGGTGTACCCCATCTGCCAACCAAAAACCACCATCCAACTCCTCCAACTCGTGGTGCCTCACCACGATACCCCTGTTTCTCACCACGAACGACCCAATTGACCTGTTAACCTTGGACCGAGCCTGATTGATCCGAGGCACTGACCAGGCTCCCCGCCAGGAATGACGTGGGACTATATCCAACCAGACTACAATCAACCCCAGACATTCCACCCACAAACGGAGTAGATCATGTTTTACATCCCGGACCAGCTCCCTAAAAGGGCGAGCGCCCAGGTCATTCCCGCCTAAGTGCAAGACCAACACATCAGGGTGGCAGTCCAAGCGGGCGTACCTGTTAAACTCCTGTAACATGCATCCCCACAGCATGCCCCAGAAACCCAGCCACCGCACAATCGCCACTGACCTAGGAAAACCGAGCTGCCGTCCGTGGGGGCGCAAATCCGCTCGCGCCGCCCCCCAGTGGGCATAAGAATGTCCCAATATCCATACCAAGCAGGGGGGGTGACCTGCAAAACAAATAACCCACATAAACAACAGCAGGAAAAACAAACCACCCAAAAAGAACCAGACGAGAACGGTAGACACTCACAGCAAATGAGGGCGGACATACGATACAACAACGCGATGCCTATCTGCCAATTCGCTGCACTACATCTGGTCCCAACCCCCACACTGAGGCCTCTGTAGCCGCGCCTATGCGGAAAGAGTGTGGGGCGAATACCATCGGGTCGAGACCCAGGTCCCCCAAACACTTCCTAAAAACCCACGTGAACTGAAATCTAGACAGAAGGGAGCCATCGGCATGACACAATAACGGGACTACCCGCCCCTGACGCAGCCCAACGAACTCTTGCAAGCACCGCACGGGGCACATGGCCGACACCGGAACGGGGAACAGACATACCCTACGGCCTCTGCCACACTGATCCGTTTTTGAGCGCCGAATGATAAACTCAACCCCAGACCCTCCCAAACAAACATCCTGGAACAACACACCCCACGCCACCGACTTGCTCGGGGACACCAGTTCCCTCACCCGCATAGGCCCAAAAAACGCCCAGGAAAAAGCCAGACGAAACAGGGCAACCTCGAATAGGGAGGAACATACCCTGCACAGCGCTGCCCAGAGGCGCTTCAATAATTGAAAAGAAACAGGCCGTCGCCCGTCTGGGCGAGCCCGCCCCCTCCTGAATCCCCGAAGGGCCTGTGAGACCAAAAATTCCTTAGTCACGTCGACCCAACCCCGTAACCGAAAACCGTAAGCTAACCCCGCCACTAACCGATTCATCCTGGAAACCGACCAACCCGCCAAAGACCCCCGACCCACCAACACCAATACTGCCATGCGCCTGTCCCCATCTGAAACAACACCCCCTAACTCACCCGCCACTGACTCAAATTCCCTCCATGCCGCCTCATAAGCTGCCCTGGTACCAACCGCTAGCGATGATCGAATCAGTTCCCTGGTCGCGGCAAGACCACACCCCAGAGGTGATCCGGACAAGGGATTCCCATGACATCCACCTCGGGGGCCACCTAACGAAACCGCTCCCACTGAAACCGAGAAAGAGAGTCAGCAATGACATTGCTAACGCCCGGGACATGAACAGCCACTACCCAAGCATTCAGAGCCAGACAGCGCAACACCAGACATCGTAACAGCCGAACGACCGGGGGGGAAGAGGCTGACAGCGAGTTAATAGAACTCACCACCGACTGGTTGTCACAATGGAAACGCACTTTCCTGTTCCGAAAACGATCTCCCCAAACTTCCAATGCCACCACAATAGGGAATAGTTCCAAACACACACAAATTCCTAACCAGACCCATCTCCACCCATTCCGACGGCCAACGACCCACGCACCACTGTCCTTGACAAAAAGCCCCAAAACCGACCACCCCCACCGCGTCCGTGTACAAATCCCAGTCAAAAACGTCAACCACAGGCGACATTACCAAGGAGCGGCCGTTAAATTTACACAAAAAACTGGCCCACACCTGTAAGTCATCCCTGTGATCCCTGGTCAACCGGAGAAAATGCCTGGGCGACGTCACCCCAGCCGTAGCACTCGCCAAGCGCCTGCAAAACACCCACCTCATGGGCATAATCCTACAGGCAAAGTTTAGTTTGCCCAACAGTGACTGCAAGTCCCGGAGTGTGATCTTCCGCAACCTAGTGGCGCGCCCTACTTCCTCCCGAAGCGATAGCAATTTATCCTCCGGGAGGCGACACTCCATGCGCTCGGTATCAATAGTGATACCTAGGAAGCTCAGACACAATGACGGGCCCTCCGTCTTACCTGGGGCTAGGGGGACCCCAAAACGCGCTGCCACCCATTCCAGGTTCCGGAGCAAGGAAAGGCAAACAGAGGAACTGGCTGGACCAAGGCACAAGAAATCGTCCAAGTAGTGGATGACGGACCCAACACCTGCCAGGTCCACCCACTCCAAGAACGAGCTAAAGGCCTCAAAATAAGCACACGAGATCGAGCACCCCATAGGGAGACAACGATCCACAAAGTAAGCCCCGTCCCAGTAACACCCCAAGAGCCGTAGGCTCTCCGGAGGAGGCGGAATGCCGACTCCACGTCCGTCTTCACCATCAGTGCCCCGGGCCCGTATTTCTGCACCCAATGAACCGCTGAATCAAATGAAGTATAAACCACTGAACTTAGATCGGGGTCAATACCGTCATTAACTGACCCCCCTTTGGGGTGCGACAAATGATGTATTAACCTAAACTTATTGGGCTCTTTTTTTGGAACTACCCCTAGTGGGGAAACTATAAAATCCGCAAACGGCGGGAAACTAAAGGGGCCCGCCATGCGCCCCAAAGAGATCTCCTTGGCCAACTTCTCACCGACCACACGCGGATGCCGATAGGCAGAGACCAGATTTCGCGTGGACAAGGAGACCCCCTGGAGGGAAGACGGGATCCGAAAACCCTGCCTGAAGCCATCAAGCAACAGCCGAGCCTTAAGACGGTCCGGATACCGATTTAGATAAGGCTCCATCTCGCACAGCTTCACCGGCGTCAGCCCCATGACCAGCCGCCCCGCCTGGCTGTCGTCCTTTCCCCCTCTTAAAACAGCGGGCTGACCCATGGGAGGCGCCCCCACACACGGAACAGGCGTGCTTGAACTTGCAAGTCGCCCCAAACTTGCACTGGCCTTCGTTAAATTGCCAGCAGAAGCCTGTCTTACCTCCAGTTCCCTGTCCCGCCCCAGACTGACTAGTGAGGCCAGAGGTCCCGGCCCCCCCCCCCCCCTGAAAGGGCTGCCCAAACCGGGAAGGAGCCATGACCCTCAGCCACAGCCCAATGTCTTTTTGATCCCACCGAATAGACGGGCGGATCGCCCTGCGCTGACGGAACTGCTCATCATAACGCAGCCAAGTCTGACCCCCATACACCCTATATGCCTCGCCTATGGCATCCAAGTAGCAAAACAGTCCCGAACAATGTTCAGGAGCTTTTTCGCCAATCACACTAGCTAGTATGGCGAACGCCTGCAGCCAGTTGGTAAAAGTCTGCGGGATCAAACGCCACCGCCTCTTCTCTTCCTCCTCCTTCTTAAGCTCATCCCGCTTGCCCTTATCCAAGTTAAACTTTTCCAGAGGAAGCAGGGAAAAGATTTCGACGTATTTGTCACAAAATCTTATCCTTCACCTCCTTCTTCAAATGGGCACCTAGGGGACCTTCAAAACAGACGAAGACCTCCCCCCTGGCTCTATCGTCTAAACGGATGCCGTCCCCCTCCTTCTCGGTCTGCACGGACACCGCCACACCCACTTCCTTACGGACCAGATTCTCAGACAGCAATACTATCACCGGAGGGGCCGGGGGGCCCCCAACCAACGCGGAAACAGGGGAGCCACCACTCCCCCCCTACCCCACTTGAGCGCGCTAACACATCACAAAGACCTCCCAATAGCTCCCGCAGCTCCTCTCCTAGATCCCCCGCCGACCCCACAGCCGCCGGACCCACCCCAGCCGCCACGTCGGGTTCCTCCCCACTCGCCTGAGATCTAAATAACACTGGCACAGAACAAGACAAAGACATACACTCACCAGGCTGCGCAGAAGCTGTGATCCCGCCAGCCACAGATCCCAAATCCACTCGCAGGGAAGAGTCCGAGAAGTCGTCGCCTTCATAGTCATGGATACTGCTACTAGCCGCCGCGGCACCTGAACAGCCGGCACACGAAGGGCACCCCCGCCTGGAGGTCGTCAGCAATCCCGATGAGGACCGGCCCGGAGACCGTCCGCCGGAAGCACCCCGCCGATCTACGGACGCTGGACTACGCCCGGCCGCTCCTGCAAGCCGGCATGCATCACCAGGTGGCATCAGTTGTCTCTCCTGACGACTAGTGGCCCCCCCAATCGGAGCATCGCCAGGCAAGGCCACCAAATCCATAGCTGTAGTTGGAGGAGGAGTCAAGGAGGGAAGGGGGAGGGGCTGCAAGCTCTGCCCCCTCCCCCTCCGCTGGTCCCCACTGCTGCGATGGATGCCTCCCAGGCCGAGGGCCGCTGCCCTTAGCTGCAGGGCGCGCCCGCCGGCCTGGAGAGTCCCTGGAAGGGCTCCTGCGCTGACACCGGGACCTGGGTGCTGCTTCAGGGCTGAGACGCTCCGGGAGGCCTCACCCGACGCCGCCGCCGGGCCGAGACCACGCCCACTGGAGCCAGGGAAGGAGCGGGTGACGAAGAGGCTGCCGGCGCTGGACTAGGCCACGGGGAGCCGGGCGCCACGCCACCGGGGACCGCATCAACGATCCCCAGCACCTGCTGCCTCAACCAGGCAGCGTCGACGGAGCCGGCAGCAGCGCGGAGCTGCCCCAGGATTACTTCCAGGTCGGCCATCGCACAGGTAGGGGATGTCTTCAATGGCTCCTTCCCAGCGGTGAGTGACCGCGGGAAGCTGAGCCACTAATTTATATCCCCCACCCCCCCGTAGTTACTCCCGCCATAGCCGCTAACCCTCCCCCTAGTAACTGTAGGCCTCACCTCCAGGCCCTGTCATGCGGCCTCCGCTCAGCTCCGCCCAGCTCTGGCCTTCCTGTATGGGTCCATGGCGGGGCTGAGAATGGAAAGAGAGCTATTTGGCTTTTGGAGAGCAGATTTTGCTGGGATAGTTTTCAGGTGCCATGTCACGTTTGCAGAGCCCCTAAAGTACCAATACAATGGAAACCCCCAAAAGTGACCCCACTTTAGAAACTACACTCCTCAAGGAATTTATCAAGGGGTATTATCATTTTGAGCCCAATAGTGCTTCCGAAAAATGAATGTACAAATTGAAAATCAAAATTTTTAAAGAAATATGCATTTCAGTGCCGAGCATGTTGTGCCCACTTTGTGTCATCAGAGACACGCACTCCTAAAACTATTAAGTGGGTTATCCTGGTAACAACGAAGTTGTATATGTGGGTGTAAACTGCTGCTTGGGCACACAGCAGGGCTCAGAAGGGAAGGAGCACTGCGCTTTTTAGCTTTTGGTTTATAGATTTAGAGGGAATTTCTGGATGTCATGTTGTTTTTGCAGAACCCTGGAGGTGCCAGTAAACTGTAATTCCCTAAGAAGTGACCCCATTTTGTAGTGGAATTTTAGGGTCTCTGCAAACGTTACATGGCGTCCAAAAACCAACAATCTAAATTAGCGGTCCAAAAGCACATAGGGCTCATTCACATGTGCGCCCTGCTGTGTGTCCAAACAGCAGTTTATGCCCACATGTATGACACTGGTGTACCCTGGATAACGTACTTAATGTCATATGTGGGTATAAACTGCTGTTTGAGCACAGCCGGGAATGCACAAAAGGGAAGGAGTGCTTTTGTTTTTGGAGCACAGTTTGGTTTTTGGACATCATGCCACTTTTGCAGAGCCCCTGAATTGTCACTAAAGTGGAATCTGCAGAAATGTGATCCCATTTTGGAAACAACATACTTTAAGTGGCACAGCAAGCATTTTTAACACTTGAGTGTTGCATTAATTTAATTTCCAGAAATTAGTGCGCAGCTGATAATGAAAAGTGAAAATTTCAATTTTTCCAGAGATGCACCATTTCAGTGCCTGATACGTTGGGCCCAGCTAGTGTCAGCAGAGACACACACTTCAAAAACTGGTAAGCGGGTATCCCGGACACAACAGCATTTGAAGCATTCATCTCTGATACAAGCCAGGCACAACATTACACACCAAAATGACATATTCCTGGAAAAATTGCCATTTTCTCCTTTCACCATCAGCTGCGCATTCATGACTGGAAGATAAATTAATGCAACATTTGGGGGTCAAAAATGTTCACTGTACCCCTGGATAAATTTCTTCAAGGGTGTAGTTTCCAAAATGGGGTAACTTGGTCTCTAAAAGGTTTGCCATCACTGCCCTAGAGCATTGATTGCGAACCTTTTAGAGACCATGTGCCCAAACTGCAACCCAAAACCCACTAAATTATCGCAAAGTGCCAACACAGCAATTTAACCTTAATACTGTGCGGATCCACAATTGTGGACATTTACGGACCCGCAAAATACAGTCGTGTAAATGGGGCTTTACAGAGCTTTCAATAATACAAACAACTTTGTACTGAAAGGTAGAAGTTTGCATTTGGTAGACGTTTGAACAATTAATGTTCACTATATACATCGCACAGGATCTTTTTTATAGTGACTGTGCAATGTTATTACAGCCTGTACTAATATCACTCTGCTATATTAGTCTGCTATCAGTCTGCTATAAAACAGATACTGTGTGATATAAATAGTGAAAGGGCCCCCAGACAGCAAAATACGCTCCACAGTGGCCCGCAGACAGTACAATGTGCTCCACAGTGGCCCCCAGACAGTACAATGTGCTCCACAGTGGCCCCCAGACAGTACAATGTGCTCCACAGTGGCCCCAAGACAGTACAATGCGCTCCACAGTGGCCACCAGACAGTACAATACGCTCCGCAGTGGCCCCCACACAGTATTATATGCTCCACAGTGGCCCCCACACAGTATTATATGCTCCACAGTGGCCCTCACACAGTATTATAGATTCCACAGTTGGCCCCCGCACAGTATTATATGCTCCACAGTGGGCCCCCACACAGTAGTATATGCTCCACAGTAGGCCCCCCCACACAGTAGTATATGCTCCACAGTATTATTTGCTACTTACCTGCAGTCCCACGAAGAGCAGTTAAGTAGGTAAAGGCTAAATACTATACTCGGTAAGGACCTCCTGATGTCAGAAGGTCACATGATATGCTCAAGTCATGTGACTGGGAAGGTGTGTCTTTGCTTGTAAGAAGATCCTTCCACATGAAGAAAAGTTGTGTCCCGTGCAGTGAAGGAACATGGAGAGATGTGAGGTGTGGGGTGTGTGGTGCACTGTGGTGGGGGAGATGTGGGGTAAGTAGCATCCTCCTTCTTCTGACAGCAGGCACTGATGACTTACATTATTGTGCCTGCGTGGGGCAGAGGTTACACTTTGCAGTCAGTGTAAGCCGCAGTCCCGTGGCTTAAGGTTGGTTCACACTTGCGCCCTGAGTCCGTCCGTTATGAATTCGACCTAAATGTCAGAAAAAAAGGATTGGGAAAGGTTTGAAATGGTTTGTTTAAAAACCCATTCACTTCAATGGCTTTTTAAAGCAACGTGCAGGTGTCTGATTGCAGCCACTGCGCCACGAAGCAGTTTTTTTTTGGTCGGAAACAAAGTCGGAAACAGGACCAGAATACTTGAAGCATGTTGCCCTCCTCCTGTCCACACCAACAGCACATCGGGGAGACCTGCGGGAATAGCGTATGTAGCTTTTCAGGGGCAATCGGGACAAGATCTTAAAAGTGGCCTCCTGGTAGCGGTAGCTTAAGTTGGAAAATACGTTCACTTTGTTCCTGGGGAGGAGAGAGAGAGAGAGAGAGAGAGAGAGAGAGAGAGAGAGAGAGAGAGACAGATCCGCTTCCCATTTCAACATAAAGGGGGGAACAGACCCATGAGGAGAATCAATCAGAAGCTTGTAGATGACTGAGAGGGAATGGCGCAGGAGACTGTCACCCACGCAGATGCGCTCCAAAACTTCAATGGGTTTTTAAACAAACCATTTCAAACCTTTCCCTATCTTTTACCTTTTTTCTGACATTTAGGTGAGATTCACGGCAGACGGACTCCTGCCGCAAGTGTGAATGAAGCATTACACTGACAGTTTTCAAGAACAACAACAATTTATCAAATTGTGTAGTGACAATTAGTATCCCAGACATGAATGCACAGCAGATGATGAAAAGTGAATATGTAAGTTGTGCAGAGTGAATTAGGAACACCAAATTCCCTATAATTTCCCCAGTAGCTCCTATGATTAGGGGGTCACTCTGGGGGTCACTTCTGATGTGTTAGGATTCAGATGCAAGGTAAGAAATGTACGAGTCTATAGCACAGCAGCAGCAGAAAAGGGCTGACAGCTGCGAGCTGTAGAAAATGCTACTTAAAGGCAAAACACTACTGCGAGCCAAGACCGGCTTCAGACACCTTCACCAGAGCTCCTTGCAAGAAGAGGTGGCCTTTCGCTGAATCTGAAGACCAGAATTGTCACCAAACAGAAAGTGTTTCACAAATAAATGCACTGCAGCAGAAGCCTACACCAAATCCGCACACTACTCATAGGGATAGAGAAAACAGAATGGTCGTCAATCAAGGGTCAGCAACTCAGGAGGGTAAAACCGATCCAAATCACGAGACGAAGACAAATCTGGGAAACAAAGCCAATAGTCGGAACCAATCAGAAATGCCAGAACAAATTCGCAAGACAAGAGGAATCCAAGAACACAGCCACAGGTCAGGTATAGGAGAAGTCAAATCACAGTCAAATCACAAATTATTAACAGAATTTTATTAACTCTTTCCGGTGGATTAAAAAATAAATCAATTCTGGCATTGCTTTTTAACATTTAAAATTTTTTGCCCTTCACCATACAACATAAATAATATTTTACCTTTATTCTATGGGTCAATACGATTAGGGCAATACCAAATTTATATTGTCTTTTTATGAGTTTCTAATTTTGGCGATTTGATTTTTTTTTCCCCGCTACGCCGTTCACCGCATGGGATAACTATTTTAATAGTTCAGGCATTTTGGAACGTGGGGATACCTAAAGTGTTTGTTTGCTTTTGTTTATTTATTTTTATATGTGATCTAGGGAAAGGGGGGGATTTGAACTTTTACATTTTTTGTATTTTTTTATACTTTAAAAAACTTTTTTTTAACTTTTCTTTTACTTTTATTTTTATACCTCCTAGGGACCTTGAACCCTAGGGGGTCTGATCACTCATACTATTCACTGTAATACTAATGTATTGCAGTGTATAGTAAAATCCATTCACTTCTATTACATACTGCGTCTGGCAGCGAGTAATAGAACTGATGTAATGACAAGCCTGGGATCCTTCATTAGGCTCCCGGCTGTCATGTCAACCGATCACCACCATCCAATGACAGTCCAGAGGGCGGCGATAGGGAAAAGATGGCAGCGCCCATGGCGCTTGCGCACTTTAGATGTCACGGTCGCGTTTGACCGCGGCATCTAAAGTGTTAACAGCTGCAATCGGTGTCAGCATAGATTGCAACTGTTAGCGGCGGGTGCCGGCTGTCTTATGCAGCCAGCATCTGCCGTGTATGGAGAGAGCTCAGCTCCTGAGCTCTCTATTATACCCCGTCACACCCAATCACATTCATGTACGTGATTTTGCGTGAAGGGATTAAATGATTTCACTTCTTGGTTTCTCAATCAGACTACATGTATATATGTGTTCATCTCATCACACCTTTTGTGTGGTCTATGATGTCAGAGATGCACAAAGAAATCATAGGGTCCCATAGCAAAAGTCAGAATTGCTCCCCCTACAGAAAAAAAGGAAGGGTAAATAAGGACAGTAGTTGGGGCGAGTAGTATATTTCCTCTGGATACAGTATTTATTATACTTGGACTGCCAAACATCAAAAGGAATCAAAGTGTTGTGAGAGAAACCTATGGACCCTCTCCCTCCATGGGCTCTATTGCAATTGCCTACCCTGCCTCCATAGTAGATACAGCACAGTATACTATTAAAAGAAATCACATTTGTGTTATTGATAGTGAAATCTTCCTATACTGCCTGATCAAGCTCCTTTTTAAAATTATGTAATATATGTGGATTTATTTTCTAGTTTGGGATTTCTAGCCAGATTCAGCAAAAAAAGATGCACAGAATCATTGGGCACAGTCTAGCTATGTGATAGATAATATATTATTATTAATTATTATTATATTAGACTTTTATTACTTCTATCCATTCTGTTTGAACTGCTTGTACATACATAAAGGGGTTGTCCGGGCAAAAACTTAATATTTTAAATAGGCATAGTGGAGGTGGAAAAAAAAAAAAATCATACTCACCTTTCCCTGGTGCTCTGGTGCCTCCTAGCGTGGTCTGGTCCTGCTGGTCCATTGTTGTCTTCCAGTGGAAGTCCCCACTGAGGTCAATCAGCGACTTCAGCAAAGGATACGTAATTTCACTACCGGTGACGTCCCAGGGTCACTTCCTGAGGCTGCTGAGGCCACTTTACAGGGAGGACAACGGGAACAGGTAAGTATGATTTTTTTTTTTCACCTCCCCCGGCTTATTTTAAAAATTATTTTTATGTCCGGACAACCTCTTTAAGTGGGTTCACAAATGCCTTTTTAATTTAATAATTAGATTAAATTATTAAGTTTGTTGTTTATAAAAATCAATGGGGAAAAAATGCAATGTCATCGTTGTTTTTTGGGTTTCATTTTACCTTGTTAAAAAAATTTAATTAAAAATCATTTTAAGTTTTAGTTCACCCATCATTTTTTCTGTGGACAGAAAAATTATTATACAACAAAAATAATATATAATATTGTAGTTTGAACATTACCAGCTGCAGCTATTATTGCATATATTAATGTTTTAATTGTTTAGTCGTGTGTTAAAATGAGAAATTAAAAAAATGGGGGATGTTTTCAATTTTTAATACTTTTGGTTTGGTTTTCTTACCTTTATTTGTAGTAATTCTAGAGAATAACATACTGCTGTGTATTGTGATTGTTTTGTCTTCTGGCTATGTCCTGCCAGAGACAGGGTTTAAGAGGAATACTTCCATGGCAGGCCTGGTAAACATCACAAGGGCCCAGCTGTCATAACAACTGATTGACATAACAATTGATCGACACCCTGCAACATCTTCGCAGTGGTGGTGATTGGGGGTCAGAGATAGCCACTTAGTTTTGACCCCAGCCTCTAGAGGGTTAATCATCCAGGATCACCTGAGTGGTGACCTACCTTATCCAGGGATTTGCTGAATGAGCATCTCTAAGCATTTTCTGTCTGTAGGGAGATACCAGGTAATGAAGAGCAGCAGAACCCCAGGTAGCATCACAAACAGGAAAATTGAGTTTTGGTAAGTTAGGTCCCTGTGTTTAGCTATTTTAAGAATATTTTTATTTTCCTGGAAAACCTTTTTAAATCAACTCCATAAAAAAAGAGTAAACCTTTAGTTATCCCTTATCTGAAAGTTATGCCTTCTAAATCTAACTTTTGAGTGAACAGCTCTCATGAACGAGTATGTGTAATTATAACTTGGAATCAAATGTAGGTATGCTAGTCCAAATGGTAAGTCTAATCCTCATTTGCTCTGAGACAGATGAAATCTGTACTATTTTGGCACACCTGAAAGCAATGTTGAATCAACAAAATGCTACAGTATAACTTGGCCTGACTGCTACAAAAACTTGTTACTAACCAAAAAAACAAGAATGTATTAAGACTATGAACAGCTAAGTAAACAGTGCATTTAAATATAAGCCTCAGATCACCAAGAAATGAAATATGGGAGATATTAAATTATGTTATAACCTTGTTACTCATAATTAGTGTATTTTGAAAGTATATGTTCGTCAAAAACATTCAATGCCTTATATCAATGTTATGTTTAATTAATGCTAGGTTCACCCTAGTGCTTGATGGTCATTCTTCTGGTCTGTCGGAGAACCAGAGGAATGGAGAAATGGATCGCTAAAATAGTGGATACCAATGGGGTCCATTGGGTGTCCATTCTTTTTAACTCACTTGATGAAAAATTCCAGACACTAGACAGATACTGTGACAAACTCCGATTTAGGCATGAACCTAGCCTCAGCTGTATAAATTTGTAGAGTACCACTTGATTCTAATACAACAGCAAGAACATAATTGTCAAATGTTCTTATGTCCAGGAGCAGTTAGAGTGTTGAAACTGTTCCAGGAGCAGATTGTACTTGGCTGTAGACTTTGGAAAAAATGACAAAAATAATGTATGTCCTTCCTTACTTGATATCTTGGCTGGACATACCCAGATATATGTATCACAAGTTAAAGGGAACATGAAAACAAAACAAAAAAAAACAAAACAATTAAAACGTTTTACAATTTGTTGGGCATTTTTATAGTTTTAGGAAATATTAAAAATTAAAAAAACAATACTTAATAGTTCTACTATTGACCATTAGAAGGAGACTACGTCTTGAAGCTCATCAAGAGAATGCCAAGAGTGTGCAAAGCAGTAATCAAAGCAAAAGGTGGCTACTTTGAAGAACCTAGAATATAAGACATATTTTCAGTTGTTTCACACTTTTTTGTTAAGTATATAATTCCACATGTGTTAATTCATAGTTTTGATGCCTTCAGTGTGAATCTACAATTTTTATAGTCCTGAAAATACAGAAAACTCTTGGAATGAGAAGGTGTGTCCAAACTTTTGGTCTGTACTGTAAATATCATTCAGCAAACAGTGTTGCAAAGAGAGAATAATAACACAATCAATGCATCGAACCATACGAGCTTACAGACCATAAACGCCCGGGTATGAAGATATTTAGGGTAAGTGAAGTTGCCCAAAGCTATGATTTTTTCATATGAAATGGGTTGTGTCAATGAGGACCAGAAGTCCCTGTAAGGCCGGGGCCCCACGTGGTGTAAATGCCGCGATTTAGGCGAGGCAAAAATGCCACGGCAAAAACAGTGAATCCCATCCACACATTCCAGAATCACAGCCACTGCAGAAATGCTGCGTTTTCCAAAACCGACTCGTTTTTGAAAATCACAGCATGTCAATTATACCTATGGAAACGCTGACAGTTTCCCTATAGATATAATTGAAGCAGAAAGTCCACAGAGAAGGAAAACTCTGCAGACTTTCTGTGAAAAGTACTGCAGGAAAAAACGCGATGCGTTTCCACTGCGGTTTTTCCCGCAGCACTTTTTCGTTGCAGCCCACTACATGTGGCCTTAGTTTAACATGGGTGGGATCTGGTTGTTTCCAATTTCTGGCTATGATAAGTTTGGCTAGTTAAATTTTACATGTCAGCTTATGGAGTTGGGGGGGAATCAGGGGCACACCTCTAATGAGGCTAAGTGAGGCGGACGCCTCAGGCGGCACTATCCGCGACAGCTAGGAGGGGCGGCATGGAGGGGCGCTGGGCTGCGTGTGTCCCGTCAGGTCAAATCACTCTGCAAGTAAATTTACCTGACGTGATCCACGCAGCCTAGGCTGCCATCCTACTCCTAGCCTGCCCCGGGGCCACGATTAATATATGCTTTACCGTTTACCAGACACCAATCTAGTTAAAACTCAAGCTGTGACTCTGTCTTGTAAACCGCAAGCCACTTCAGGCCTGCAGTTTACAAGACACCGAGAAGACAGACACAAGACGTCTGCTTCTAGGCACAGGCAGGCGCGATGATGTCATAGCATTACACGCCCTGCACTGAGATGCAGACGTCCTGTGCGTGGGAAGAGGAGACGGCGGCTCCATCAAGGGATTGCAGGTAGGTGAGTATAACTTTTATTTATTTATTTTTTTAGCACAGCTGTGGGTATTTTAAGGGGTCGTTAGGAGGGGGCATTTTATATAAGGGGCTTTATGAATTTAAGAGGTGTTATTTATATAAGGGCTATTAGGGGCATTATTAATACAAGGGGGGGGTTATTTATATGACGGGGCATTAGGAAGCATTATATATATAAGGGGGTGGTTTATTTATATAAGGGGGCATTAGGGGACATTATGAATAGTAAGGGGCATCATTTATATAAAGGGTCATTAGGGGAGCAGTATTTATGTCAGGGGGAATCAGGGGCATAATATAAGGGGGCAATTAATTAATGGGGTTGTCCAGGATAACTACTTTTTTAATATGAGACTGGGAAAGGTGAAAGAAAAAAAAAAACCCTACTCACCTGTCCGTTGTGCTCCGATGTCTCCCACCACAGCCTGGTTCTGCTGTACCGGTGTTTTCTTCTAATAGAAGTCCTCGCCGCATATGACCGCTAAGGCTGCTGACAGGGGATGTCACAGTGCTGTGGGAACTTCTGCTGGAAGAAAATACCAAAGCAGCAGGACTGGAATGCGCTGGGAGACACCAAAGCACCTACTCTGGCCTCATATTAAAAAAGTGGTTATCCTGGACAACCCCTTTAACCACTTCCATACCAGGCACATTTTCAAGTTTTTTTGTATGTGCGGATTTGGAGGGCTATAACATTTTTATCATTTGCGTTATTCAACTAATTTCTGCGTCTTTTTTTGGATACACATAGGGCTTTATTTTTATGTTGTTTTTATTTTTGTATGTGTGTTAATTTTTTTTTATATCTGGGAAAATATAAACAAAAGAGGAGGGAAAACGGGTGTTTTTCACTTTTAATTATTTTTTTTTATTTAATAACACAAAGTGCTACTAAAAAACTTTATAAAATAGTTTTTCCTCTCCGTTACTGTAATTTTTATTTTTTATAGTGTCCTCAGGGGTGGGGCTATAACCTGTAATAAGGGCGTTTTATTGGAGTATTATTTTATTTATTTTTTAAATTATTTTATTTACTTTTTTTTTTTTTACTTTTCTATACTTTTTTTATTATTATTTTTTTTTTTTACATTGTGTCCCCATAAGGTCATAATAGACCTTTGGGGACATCTGATGACTTTTTTTTTTTTTCGGGAGGCTGATTTCCCCTGTAACTGGGGCTGGTACATTTAGCCCCAGTTGCAGGAGGAATACAGCCTCCTGCACGTTGCTTTCACATAACTATAGAGCTGATCTGGGTCCTATAGGACCCAGCAGCTCTAACAGACGCTGATCCCGGCGGATCACATGACCGCCAGGTCGGAGGGGAGCCGCAAGATGGTGGCGCCCATGGCGCTGTATACAGCGCACGTTGAGCACTGTATACACGGCGATTGGGATTGCAGGGGAGGTAATAAACCTTCCCTGTCTTCTCTATGAGAGCTCCGGCTGAAGTTACAGCCGGCTCCCCGTTTCAGCAGCTGCACGATTTTGTGCAGTTGCTGAATTTTTCCTGGATGTATATAGTCTATGGGCGGTACGGAAGTGGTTAAAGGGGTTTTCCAGCTTATATTATTGATGCTCTATCCTTAGGACAGATTATCAATAAGAGATTAGTGGACCCCCCCTCTGATCAGCTGTATGAAGGGGCTATGGCGCCTGTTTATATCACACGCTGTCTGTTTATAGTGACTGTGTGATGTAATTACAGTATTGTCACATAGACGTGTATAGGACGAGGCTGCAGTTACATTGCATGGTCACTATGAAATGAATCACACTATGGAAACAGAGAATGGGTCATGGCGCTTACACATGTACCACGGTTTATTCACACAGCTGATCCTGGGGGTCCTGGGTTTTTGAGCCCCACTGATTTTTTTTTTTTTTTTATTGATAACCTGGAAAACATTTTAATTTGGAAACACCTGGGGCAATATTAATAATGGGCACTATATATGGGGGTACACGGGGGCAATATTAATAATAGGCACTATTTAAAAAGGGTACACATGGACATTATTCATTTAAAGATGCACTTGGGAGTATTATTCATTATGGGGGTGTGGGGGACTGCTCAGGTAGATGCTTGGTAGCAGTGCAGGAAAGAGGGACACAGAGACTGGATCACACTCAAGTTTAGTATTTATTCACTTGCAAGTGCATAATGGGTTTGCCTTTACAAAGGCACAAACAAAAAACAAAACCTTCTCGGCTGAGAACTACCTACTACAACAAAATGGTCCCTCTCTATACAGGAGCCTGGCTGCCAGACTCCTGCTCTGGTTATTTAAACAGGGGTGGCACACATTTACCTTGTTTCAGGTCCAGATACACAGGTCACTTTCCTCAGTGTAGTGCCACACCCCCTAGCTCTGACACACAACCAATATGAGGCCTTAATTAGTCAGCTGACCTCCCTGCTGTGGGCTTCTACTACACACCCTTTACTGCCTGGCTGGAACATACCTGTTCTCCCAAACCACACCCTTCACTTTCTCACAGGGGTTATATCATATATTTTATAATTGGGGTAGCGGCAGGATGGGGGCTTTGTGTAGGTGAGGACAATGTGTGACAGGTGCCTGGAAAAGTGAAGAGCCAAAGATGTCTGTGCTGCAAACTTTACAGAGACAAGTCACAGCTGGAAGTGGCCATGGCAGTCCAAAGGGAAGAGAAGGGAAATGTGAACGATTAGTCAAAGACGTCACCTGTCAGTCACAAAATGATAGAGGATAAATACCTGATTGATGGTCCTGAAAAAAGTTTATTTTTCCCCCCTCTGGGAATTCAGCCTGACTGCAGCCAGGCTGAATATAAGCATGTCGCTTAGTGGATGGACGAACCCGTGTGGCTCCCATTCACCTCGATGGGAGAGCCAAAGATAGCCGAAGTCCAGTACTCAGCTATCTGCGGCACTCCTATTAAAGAGAATGGGGGCCATGCGGGCTCGTCCATGCACCAAGCAGAAGATGTGTTAAGTTACTTTCATTGTTAATGCCGTGTTGTTGGTCTCTGATACTGAAGAAGAATTCTTAAAAAACATTTTATCACTTTGTGTATTTGTATATTTATTGTGAGACAATAGCAGCATGTGAAGCTAGTAGCATGTAAACTCAATTTTTTTTTTTTTTTTGGTGGAGGGGGACACCTTTCTATAGTCCGCCTCAGGCAGCAAAGAGGCTAAATTCTCCCCTGGGGGGAATAGAACCCATTTCTAGATAGAGCAGAGCTAGCTGAGGTGTCCTTGGTATCTTGATTCTCAATAAAGAGTCTAGGAGGTCAAAGGTTCTATTACAGGTATGAGAAAATCTAGGACATTGCCAAAAATATGTGGAGTAGAGAAAAGTAGGCAGAGGACTGGGGAAACATTTGATGTAGTCGGGCAGGGGGAAAATACCACTGAAGAATGATTTCATTTCCTATGTGTGAGCTACATCGCAAAGATAGGTTAATAAGCCTGAACTGTCTCTTCCAATCTCTGTCACTCCATGATCTCTGGAATTCTTTCTCCCACAAGCTTAAAGGCTAAGTTATTTGAAAAGAGGATCGGAGACCAATGGAGGGATATATCAGTTTGAGGCCTTTTTCTTAGATTTCAGAAAGGACAATACAGAAGCATTACAGGACAAATGAAAGTAACCATTAGCCTCTGTAAACAGTGGCGTATCTGGAGAAATTTGTAAAAGTCTCTATTGGATGGGTGAAATTCTCCTTCAAGGGTCTCAAAATGTTTAAGTTTCTTATTAACGAACAGCTGGGAAACTAGACATAGATCCTTATCAACCCAGTCGTCCAAACTCTGAGATGGAATCAGTATAGAGAACACCTGTATCGGGATGTGAGACTTGTCTAATGGGTGCGGGTTGATCATATGTTCATGGATATATTTCCAGACTGAGATTGAGTGTTTTGTGAGAGTAGAAGAGTTGTACAGTGATATGTCAGATCACATGGAAGAAAAGAGTATAGCCTTAAAGCTGCCAACATGAAAATATGAGTTCTCAATGTGGGCCCAATGTAACTCCTCTTCTCTGGACCAGGTAGCGGAAAGCAAGGAGATCTGGGTAGCTATAAGATATCCTCGAATGTCTGGGACTCCAAGACCACCTAATGGTCTATCCTTGGTTAGGATTGAGCAGGATATCCTTGGTTTCCTACCAGCCCACAGAAATTGAGAGAGTACTCTAATCAATCTTATAAAGAAAGAGGTCAGGAGGGAGATAGGAAGAGTTCTAAATTAATTTATAAGACGGAGGAGAATTATCTTTTTAAAAGCAGTCATCCCGCCAGTCCAGGAAATCTCATGCTTACTTAATCTACAGCATTTACCTCTTCTTGGATGGACATAATCAATGGAGGATAATTAGTGTTATGTAAGGCAAGATGGGTGGGAGTTAGTTGAGTTCCTAGGTATTGGATACCATTGAGAATCCAGTCCAATGGATAGGACTGTTTCAACAGGGAAATCTGTTGAGGTGGGATGTGTAAAGGGAGGCTCTGAGTCTTCTGGATATTTAATTTATAGTAGCACAGGGAACTGAATAAATTTATGAGTTCAAGGGATGAACTAAGACATTGTGTGGGCCCTTCCTCCAACAGT
Organism: Leptodactylus fallax; assembly: GCA_947044405.1. Classification (NCBI taxonomy): domain Eukaryota; kingdom Metazoa; phylum Chordata; class Amphibia; order Anura; family Leptodactylidae; genus Leptodactylus; species Leptodactylus fallax. The sequence continues at coordinate 1,970,951 of CAMRHE010000156.1, forward strand.
AATGCCCTGAATATTAGTAATCAATCAGATGGCTTGATCAAGGGGTTCTATGGAAAGTATAAATATTAAGGGGGATAGTGGACATCCCTGCCATTTGAGATTACAACCTCTTTGGATAAAGTGCATTAACAAAGACCCTTGCTGATGGTGCTGAATACAAGGCTGATATGGCCAAAAAGAAGTGTCCCCTCAAACCCATAGCCTCTAGTGCCGAGAAGGCAAATGACAAGTTACTACGATCGAACGCCTTCTCATCCTCAAGTGCCAACAATACAGATGGGGTATTCCATCACTTGAAGAGGATGCATCCATATTCCATGGTTTTCACAATATGGAGATCATCACATCAACTTGGGATATGAGTAGGCGCACTGGAAAGCCCCAGCAGTATTTTATTTGGTTTTCTCTCAGGACAGTTGTTTTCAGAGCAAGCTGTCTGCAATGCTGAAGCGTGGCAGCAGATAAGTCTGTATCTGTATGCACGGAGAGATCTTTGTACCATTCTGGGAGTTGATCCCTTTCAAGCTTAGCATACATCAGGAGGTCTTTGATGTGAAAGAAATGAGTCTTCGCAAATCCACCAAGTGGGGTCTCTTCAGGTGAATAGTGTTGCTTGAGGAGCCTGTGAGCCCTATCGATAATCAGGTCTCTAGGTGTACATTTTGGAAGCAGTGTTTTAATGAATTCCTTAAGGTAGAGAGTGAGATCTTTCGTCGCCACTGTTTCAGGTACAACTCTGATTTTAACATTGTTTTGCCTAGACCTGTCTTTTAGGACAGCAAGTTTCTTTTGCATCTGGGTAGGCACATCCTCATGTTAATAATGAGCATCAATTAGCTGATTTTGCGAGGTAGCAAACTCGCCCATTTTTGTTTCAGTATGATGGATTCTACCACCCAGGTCTTGGATAGAAGAGTGAATGGGGGCCACTAAATCAGTGAAGCTTAGTTGTAAAGAGTGGTGTAAAATCTAAAGCATCGACTAAATGGAGGACTCTGTTATAGTAGTGTCTGGGGATGGGACTTCCTCAAAAATATCTGGCGGTGAGGCAGGTTGATCTAGTGTAGGTTTACCTGGCTCCTGTGAACAACCTCATGATAGAGGAGTTGTGTCTGTTTGGCTTCTAGAGTCCGGAGAAGGGGGAGGGGTCAAATGGTGGAGAGGTGAGGATTCAGGAGAGTAATTACCATCAGAGAGAAGGTTCGCTGGAGAATTCGGGTGCACTGGTGAAGGAGATGTCCTGCATTACGGCAGGACAGAGCTGGATTGTCTCATAGAAAGATGGTCTGTGGCACCTAGGGACTGAGCCAAGCAGCAAGTGCTGTGAAGTGGCGATATCTTAACTTGACTCCGAAGACAGTGTAAAGAGAAAATCTAGGAGTTTTCTCGGGCCAGGAGCCATTTTCCACTTCCAAACCATCTCCGGTGGGGTTGCAGGATAGGATAAAGGCAATTCAGGCCAATAGAAGAGATATTTTAGCTATGGAGTTGGTAAGTGAGAAAGAGCTAAGTTAGTCCAAACCACGCCCCTCCCCCCAGACTTTCATAGTTTTTTAAATGTTCGTGTTATGGTCCCATGTGAATACATTTTTCATGGACATTTAGCCCATGAAAAATGAAACATTTATTTAAATAAGGCCTAATAACAGGCCATTATTCCTCTGGGAAAGATTTAGTCTAGATCTACAAATTTGGCAGCATGTACTTGCATCCATTTAGCCAAAATAACATTTGTAACGTTGTAGTGGGTCACTAGGGTCTGGTTCCCAATTAGCAATTGTATAAAAAAAATGATGGGCTTCAGATTAAGACTAATAAAATTCCTCTAGACTAAACCCAAAGAATTTATGTGGGTCAGTTTTTGTGTAGGGTTCCATTGTCATTTATGAAATAGAAATGAGTCTACAATGTTACAGATTGTTACACCAAAACTGGAAGCACATGATTCTCTAGAATATTGACCTAGGCAGGAGCAATAAGATTTTCATGTATTCAAACTCAGTGGCCAGCTCTTAAAAGTAAAAACAGCTTCAAGCCTCCTCCTTTTTCAATATTAAGTTTTTTAATCTCCACTTTGCAAAAGCCATAATTTTTCAAATTTCTCTGTTCACAGAGCCATATGATGACTTAATTTTTGCAGGGCAAATTATACTTTCTAATGGTACCATTTAATATTCCATACTATGTACTGGGAATCTGGAAATAATCACCCCTAACTCCAGACAAAGTGGGAGATATCACTCAAGCAGTGGGGAGAAGAGCTGGGCGGCAGTTTGGGGCAGTTATCTAGTCCAGAGAGTGAAGCCTTGGCAGGAGAAGAAATGACCATAAAGTCCTTTTAAGCTAATTTGTATAAGTATAAAACACTGATTTTCATGAAAATGAAGCTGCTATGCAGAATATGAAAGAAATCTTTGGAAAGTATAAAAGCAGTCATACAATCTACTGTTAGTGCAACTTTCCTGTTGACAGACTCCCTTTAACTTTTTTTTTTACTTTTATTTTTAGACCCTCTAGAGTTCTTTAATCCAAAGGTTTTTGATCACTAATACAATACACTGCAATCCTAATTCCCGCTGGTAAAATGGTTTGATCGAGCCAGCTGAAGGGTTAATGCCTGTGATTACTGCGGTCACTGATTAAGGTCATTGCTGCTGTGTCCCTTCTGTATAATACAGCAAAGACAAGTAACCCCCCCCGTCGACCCGTACCTTTATATAAAAGTGGGTTAGTAAACAATACTTTTGAGGTGCAGGCTGCTAGTTGCAAATAGATAGTACTTTTCATAATTTTTAACAAATAGCATCCTCTCATTTACAAAAACCCTCCAGATAAGGTCAAAAGTATGGTAAGAGTCAGGGGCTAGGGCAAATTGCTCTGAGTACATAAAACAGGGGTCAACAACCTTTTTAGTCTGAGGTGCCGATTTGGGAAAAAAAAAAAAATCAAAAGTTGAAGTACTCAGTATGCCATGTAATAATTGTAAGGGTGTCGCCCTCCTACATCGGAGATTATCAACAGGGGGCCTCAACACTCTAGAAGTATTTAGAAGGATGATCCCATGCCTTTATGCAATGTTATCTGTGTCCTTAGGATGTTTTTTGACTTTTGGTAAAAATTATTTGAGAGGGGTGCTCCAAGGAATTTTTTTTTTCCAGGGGGACCCTGAGTTTGAAAAGGTTGGGAAACACTGTCCTACATGAAAGTCATGTAACGCAAACCATAACTGCAACCAGTTAGTCGACTGAGCTTACATTTCAATGTGATTTTTTAGAAAATGATTCATATTTGGACTGGACATGGGGCTAAGTGTAATCTGCAGTAAGCCTGCTTTGTGGGGGCAGAGGGTGCCCCATCACACAGCCTAGTCTTTTTGTTGAAGAAATCCAAACAAATTTTTACAGTCTTATTGAAATAAATGAAGGCAAATTTAGCTGCCATATACTTTGCACAGCTAATTGCTGACCTTTAACTAGGCTACTGGCCTGGACACTTAGACATTGTGCCTCATGTTCCCACCACCTCCCAGTGTGCCCTCCAGTCCGACTGCTTTTTACATGGACGATTGGAGAGAGATTGCCACCTGGAGCTGCACCATTTGTTTAAAACAGCAGAGAGAGTCCTGTGCCAGGTAGATATGCCTTGGTAGATATGACTCCGGCACCAGTGTCGGGGGTTGCTGACCCCTGACATAAAGCATAGATTTAAACACATACAGGGAAATAATGTAAAATAAAAATGGAATGACAAAGAACAGACCTACTTATAAGCCTGACCATAGGAGTGCAGCATAAGAAACTGACAAATTACATTCTAAGCTGTGTCCCCAAACAATCTGACCCTGAATTCATGTACCTCATCAAATTTTAAAGACCCTCAGCCCTGCCTACTTCCTGTAACCCATCACCTGTAACCAGGCAGCCTAATGCATTAAACCCAGAGAGATAAGACATATTTTTGAAAGTAATGCATAACCCTCAGGGGGTACCACATACTGTATATGTATGATATGTTTGCCAGGAGATTCCAGCCACTTTTTCAAGTCCAGGCATATCAAACATGGAGATTGAATTATACTTCATTCCCATACACATGCTTTTTAATATTCCACATTCAGACTATTGACACCACTGCTGGTTTATGATACCCCGGCCATCTTTTGGTATATGGATGGTTTAAAAACAAATTCGGATAGAAATGTCTTTGAAGTCAAATTTTATCTTTATCCAATATACAGAGTTTTGGGCAGCCATGCTTTCAAAATGACACCTGGAGTTGCGACATCTGTTACCATCCCCACACACAACCTTGCTAATTATTGGCCGTCTGCACTGAATGCAAGGAGTTTGAAAAAGTTAAAACATAACTATAACATACAGTGGGGAAAAAAAAGTATTTAGTCAGCCACCAGTTGTGCAAGTTCTCCCACTTAAAAAGATGAGAGAGGCCTGTAATTGACATCATAGGTAGACCTCAGCTATGAGAGACAAAATGAGAAAACAAATCCAGAAAATCACATTGTCTGATTTTTAAAGAATTTATTTGCAAATTATGGCAGAAAATAAGTATTTGGTCAATAACAAAAGTTCATCTCGATAGTTTGTTATATATCCTTTGTTGGCAATGACAGAGGTCAAACATTTTCTGTAAGTCTTCACAAGGTTGGCACACACTGTTGCTGGTATGTTGGCCCATTCCTCCATGCAGATCTCCTCTAGAGCAGTGATGTTTTGGAGCTGTCGCTGGGCAACACGGACTTTCAACTCCCTCCAAAGGTTTTCTATGGGGTTGAGCTCTGGAGGACCTTGAAATGCTTCTTACGAAGCCACTCCTTCATTGCCCTGGCGGTGTGCTTGGGATCATTGTCATGCTGAAAGACCCAGCCACGTTTCATCTTCAATGCCCTTGCTGATGAAAGGAGCTTTGCACTCAAAATCTCACAATACATGGCCCCATTCATTCTTTCATGTACACGGATCAGTCGTCCTGGTCCCTTTGCAGAGAAACAGCCCCAAAGCATGATGTTGCCACCCCCATGCTTCACAGTAAGTATGGTGTTCTTTGGATGCAACTCAGCATTCACTCTCCTCCAAACACGATGAGTTGTGTTTCTACCAAACAGTTCTACTTTGGTTTCATCTGACCATATGACATTCTCCCAATACTCTTCTGGAACATCCAAATGCTCTCTAGCAAACTGGAGATGGGCCCGGATACTGGCTTAAGCAAGGGGACACATCTGGCACTGCAGGATCTGAGTCCCTGGCGGCGTAGTGTGTTACTGACGGTAGCCTTTGTTACGTTGGTCCCAGCTTTCTGCAGGTCATTCACTAGGTCCCCCTGTGTGGTTCTAGGATTTTTGCTCACCGTTCTTGTGATCATTTTGACCCCACGGGGTGAGATCTTGCGTGCAGCCCCTAATCGAGGGAGATTATCAGTGGTCTTGTATGTCTTCCATTTTCTAATTATTCCTCCCACAGTTGAATTCTTCACACCAAGCTGCTTGCCTATTGCAGATTCACTCTTCCCAGCCTGGTGCAGGTCTACAATTTTGTTTCTGGTGTCCTTCCGCGGTTCTTTGGTCTTCACCATAGTGGAGTTTGGAGTGTGACTGTTTGAGGTTGTGGACAGGTGTCTTTTATACTGATAACAATGTCAAACAGGTGCCATTACTGCAGGTAAAGAGTGGAGGACAGAGGAGCCTCTTAAAGAAGAAGTTACAGGTCTGTGAGAGCCTGAAAACTTGCTTGTTTGTAGGTGACCAAATACTTATTTTCCACCATAATTTGCAAATAATTTCTTAAAAAATCAGACGTGATTTTCTGGATTTGTTCTCTCATTTTGTTTCTCATAGTTGAGGTTTACTTATGATGTCAATTACAGGCCTCTCTCATCTTTTTAAGTGGGAGAACTTTCAGAATTGGTGGCTGACTAAATACTTTTTTTCCCCACTGTATATACAATTCATCACCGTTGCCCATGGAAACAAAGCACAACACAGCTTTCATTTTTTAAGAGCAGAAAACAAATTGCAACCTGTGCTGTAATTGATTGGTTGGGAAACTAAGATAGCTTTTGTTTTAGACAGTTTAAGAAATCTGCCCCAGTGATGTCTAACAACGTCCTGGGTTGGTGTTTTGCAGAGCAATATGGCATCAAGATGGGACATTAAGTCAGGTTACTGCAGTGGTAATGTAGTTTCCCAATAATATAGAACTATATAAATACCTTTATGTATGATGATTGTAAGGGTTATTTTGAATGTTTTAGACATACTTGTGATGTATCTCATTACTTCACTCCATTCTCTGATGGTAAAAAACAATGATGCAAAGGACACATGGAGAATTAAAGAGCTTAAAAAAAAAAACTACTTTACCTCTGAATGGCAAAGGAAAATATAAATTATTTTTGAGGAGGTAGAAAAGATCTTTATATTAAGGAATTTTCATTTCTGTGTACAATATTAGCCAACCACACTTCTACAGTATATATTGTGCACAGTAGGATATGTTATTTGCTTTTGCAAACACATTCCTACAGTGAAGGATCTAAAGGTTTTATGAGGCTTGAGCCTTTAGCATTGCTTTTTCCTGTGCATGTTCCAAATATAATAACAAGTATTTAAAAAAAACAGAAATAAAGATTTTTTACAAAAGCCACTTGAAGATGACTTTAGTGTCATCTACTACAAGTGACTCAAATAATGCATTTAATTTACAATAACAAAAGCAACACTATGTACAGTATACAGTTCTGTAAAAAAAAAAAAATAATAATAATTTGTCACCTTTAAAGAGGCGTGTCAACTATATAATTATAGTTCACCTTAAAGGGGACCTTTCATGTCTTCATAAAAGTGCACTTTTATATACAGCTAGAAAGCCGAATTCAGCATCGGCTTTCCTGGTATGTGCCCTGGTGGTGGATATATCAGTGCCATTAGTTTCGGCACCAATATCTCACCACTGTCAGAAGGGCATTCCTCATAGCTCAGCATCATTGCTGGGCGGTAAGGAACACCCCCCCTGACTGAACTCATAGCATTGTACTGTCACTTTTATGAGGACATGAAAGGTCCTCTTTAAGGCCCCTTGCGGACGACCGTGGTGTGGGTCAGTGTGCTATCCGTGTATTTCATTCTTTTGTATGGGCCCATACACACAACCGTGATTTTCACGGTCCAGTGTGCAGGCCGACAGTTCGGGCTGCATCAGATAGGACAGGTTCTATGCCTGTCCTACTTTGCATCCCATGCTTCTGTGGCTCCTATTCATTTAATGAAAGGAGCCGTGGAAGCACGGCCCGTGCACGGGAGGCACAAGGGGACATCCGCGTGTCCCCCGTGTGCAGCCCGTACTTTTAAATCATGGCAGGCCGGTTGCAGACGACTGTGAACTATAATTATATATTTGACACACAAAATAAGATGTTAGACAATGGAATATTAAACAAAAAACAGGATCTTGGTAGATTTGCAGTGGTCTGATACTCCTTCCATTTCAATATGGTCGCTTGCACAATGCTCCTTGGGATGTTTAAAGTTTGGTAAATCTTTTTGTATCCAAATCCGGCTTTAAACTTCTCCACAACAGTATCACGGACCTGCCTGGTGTGTTCCTCGGTCTTCATGAGGCTCTCTGCGCTTTAAACAGAGCCCTGAGACTATCACAGAGCAGGTGCATTTATACGGAGACTTGATTACACACAGGTGGATTATATTTATCATCATCAGTCATTTAGGACAACATTGGATCATTCAGAGATCCTCACTGAACTTCTGGAGTGAGTTTGCTGCACTGAAAGTAAAGGGGCCGAATAATATTGCACGCCCTGCTTTTCAGTATTTTATTTTTTACAAAAGTTTAAAATAACCAATAAATTTCGTTCCACTTCACAATTGTGTCCCACATGTTGTTGATTCTTCACCAAAAAAATTAAAATTTTATATCCTTATGTTTGAAGCCTGAAATGTGGCAAAAGGTTGAAAAGTTCAAGGGGGTCGAATACTTTTGCAAGGCACTGTAAATGCTAATGGAGAAGAAAATAGAGAATAGGGGTTACAATAACGTATGTGTCCACCCTATGGACCTCAACGACTACAGACCTGTAGCACTGACATCCCACCTGATGAAGATCTTGGAGAGATTGGTTCTCACACATCTCCGCCCTCTAGTGAGCCCCGCTATGGACCCACTCCAGTTTGCTTATCGGCCGGGCATTGGGGTAGATGATGCCATCATCCATCTTCTGCACAGGGCTCTGTCTCACCTGGAGAAACCAGGGAACACAGTGAGAATAATGTTCTTTGACTTCTCCAGTGCTTTTAACACCATACAGCCCAGGTTATTGAGGGACAAGCTGGGCCTTGCTGGAGTGGACCACCACCTCTCCAACTGGATCCTAGACTACCTCACAAATCGACCTCAATACGTGAGAGCCCGAGACTGTGTGTCAGGTACAGTGATCTGTAATACGGGGGCACCTCAGGGTACGGTTCTCGCCCCTTTCCTCTTCACACTGTACACTGCAGATTTTAGGTGCAACTCATCCAGCTGCTACCTACAGAAGTATTCTGACGACTCTGCAATAGTGGGTCTCATCACAGATAATGATGACAGGGAGTACAGAGAACTGAACCGGGATTTTGTGGACTGGTGCCACCGGAACCACCTGAAGATTAACGCGGGGAAGACCAAGGAGATGGTGGTGGACTTCCGCAAAGGCAGAAGCCCTCCTAAACCAGTGGACATCCTGGGGACGGGCATCGAGATTGTGAACACCTATAAGTACCTGGGTTTGCTCCTTAATAATAAGCTGGACTGGGCAGATCATATGGAGGCCCTGTACAGGAAGGGCCACAGCAGGCTCTACCTGCTTAGGAAGCTGAGAGCCTTTGGAATCCGGGGGGCACTTCTTAGAACTTTCTTCAACTCGGTAGTGGCATCAGCCATCTTCTTTGGAGTGGCCTGCTGGGGGAGCAGTATATCAACCAGGGACAGAAATAAACTTGACAAGCTGATTAGAAGGGCCAGCTCTGTCCTGGGGAGCCCACTGGACCCAGTGCAGGTGGTGGGTGACAGAAGGATACTGTCCGTGGTGAGCTCCATGCAGAAGAAGAAGTCCCATCCCATGCATAAGACTGTGATCGCGCTGAGCAGTACTGTCAGTGACCGACTGCTCCACCCTAGGTGTGAGAAGGAGCGCTATCGGAAGTCTTTCCTCCCCACCGCGGTTAGGCTGTACAACCAACACCGACCTAAGCGGAGATCATTACACACAGAGAACTGAAATATCTCTCTGCCTGTTAAATCCCCCCCCCCCCCCTGCTACGCCCTATCTGTCTGTCTGCTATCAATGTAATGCCTCTCACCTTGGAATATTCCTGTACATGTTGTATTTGTATTTGTATCTGCTTATCTTTGCTGCTGTAACACACTGAATTTCCCCATTGTGGGACTATTAAAGGACTATTATTATTATTAAATGATGATGTGTAAATATGGTGAATAATAGTAAATAGTGGGGCATGGCCAGGTATATCATGGTATGCTAGGATGAGGCCAGGTCCAGAATATGTAGCATAAATGGGTATATAGAGGCAATATATATATTAAATAAAGAAGCCAAGGGGAATATAACAGTAATGAACAAATAGACAGTATGTGGTAATGGTAAGTATTGTGAATAATGATAAAGCTAGGTCTAAGATAAGTAGTATAAATAGGCATATAGAGGCAATATAACCAGGTTATGAACATATAATAGACAAATAGACAGTATGTGTACTTACCAGAGGAGTACCGTGTAGTAGTGTGCCGCCCATGGAGTAGGCAGTGAAAAGGAAAAGGGTTATAATTACTGAAACATCTGGGAACTTCTATTAGACCTACAGTCATATGAAAAAGTTTGGGCACCCCTATTAATCTTAATCATTTTTAGTTCTAAATATTTGGGTGTTTGCAACAGCCATTTCAATTTGATATATCTAATAACTGATGGACACAGTAATATTTCAGGATTGAAATGAGGTTTATTGTACTAACAGAAAATGTGCAATATGCATTAAACCAAAATTTGACCGGTGCAAAAGTATGGGCACCTCAACAGAAAAGTGACATTAATATTTAGTAGATCCTCCTTTTGCAAAAATAACAGCCTCTAGTCGCTTCCTGTAGCTTTTAATCAGTTCCTGGATCCTGGATGAAGGTATTTTTGACCATTCCTCTTTACAAAACAATTCCAGTTCAGTTAAGTTTGATGGTCGCCGAGCATGGACAGCCCGCTTCAAATTATCCCACAGATGTTCAATGATATTCAGGTCTGGGGACTGGGATGGCCATTCCAGAACATTGTAATTGTTCCTCTGCATGAATGCCTGAGTAGATTTGGAGCTGTGTTTTGGATCATTGTCTTGCTGAAATATCCATCCCCGGCGTAACTTCAAATTCGTCACTGATTCTTGTACATTATTCTCAAGAATCTGCTGATACTCAGTTGAATCCATGCGATCCTCAACTTTAACAAGATTCCCGGTGCTGGCATTGGCCACACAGCCCCAAAGCATGATGGAACCTCCACCAAATTTTACAGTGGGTAGCAAGTGTTTTTCTTGGAATAATGTGTTTTTTTGATGCCATGCATAACGCCTTTTTGTATGACCAAACAACTCAATCTTTGTTTCATCAGTCCACAGGACCTTCTTCCAAAATGAAGCTGGCTTGTCCAAATGTGCTTTTGCATACCTCAGGCGACTCTGTTTGTGGCGTACTTTCAGAAACGGCTTCTTTCACATCACTCTCCCATACAGCTTCTCCTTGTGCAAAGTGTGCTGTATTGTTGACCGATTCACAGTGACACCATCTGCAGCAAGATGATGCTGCAGCTCTTTGGAGGTGGTCTGTGGATTGTCCTTGACTGTTCTCACCATTCTTCTTCTCTGCCTTTCTGATATTTTTCTTGGCCTGCCACTTCTGGGCTTAACAAGAACTGTCCCTGTGGTCTTCCATTTCCTTACTATGTTCCTCACAGTGGAAACTGACAGGTTAAATCTCTGAGACAACTTTTTGTATCCTTCCCCTGAACAACTATGTTGAACAATCTTTGTTTTCAGATCATTTGAGAGTTGTTTTGAGGAGCCCATGATGCCACTCTTCAGAGGAGATTCAAATAGAAGAACAACTTGCAATTGGCCACCTTAAATACCTTTTCTCATGATTGGATACACCTGGCTATGAAGTTCAAAGCTCAGTGAGGTTACAAAACCAATTTTGTGCTTCAGTAAGTCAGTAAAAAGTAGTTAGGAGTATTCAAATCAATAAAATGATAAGGGTACCCAAATTTTTGCACCGGTCAAATTTTGGTTTAATGCATATTGCACATTTTCTGTTAGTACAATAAACCTCATTTCAATCCTGAAATATTACTGTGTCCATCAGATATTAGATATATCAAATTGAAATGGCTGTTGCAAACACTCAAATATTTAGAACTAAAAATGATTAAGATTAATAGGGGTGCCCAAACTTTTTCATATGACTGTATATTTATATGTTTTAACACCTTATGTGATTCTCATGTTATTTCATACTGTGTATAAGGAAAAATGTTATGCCACCTGGACTCGGGTATTATCACTATGTGATGTGAAATAAATTACTAAATTACACTTTTCCACTTTGAAAACAAGAAATTCATTAAACAGACATATATCTATAATGCAGATCACTGCATGGGCTCAGGAATACTTACAGTTCACTATGCAATCCACAAATGCAAGTGAAAGCTGTAACATGCAAAGAAGAAGCTATATATTAACAAAATCTAGAAACAATGCCGTCTTCTCTGGGCCAAAGCTTATTTAAAATGGACTGACGCAAAACTGAAAACTGTTCTGTGTTCAAATGAATCAAAATTTGAAATTCTTTAGAGAAAGCACGTAGTCCTGTGAACTCAAGAGAAGAGGAACCAAGCTCATCTTCGGTGCACAGTTCAAAAGCCTGCATCTCTGATGGTATGGGGTTGCATTAGTGCCTATGGCATGAGCAGCTTACACATCTTGAAAGGCACTATCATTGCTGATCAGTATATAGAGGCTTTAGAACAACATAAGCTCACATCCAGATGTCTCTTTCAGAGAAGGCCTTGCAATTTCAGCAAGACAATGCTAAACCACATAGTGAATCTGTCACAACAGCATAGCTTCGCAGAAGAAGTTTTAGTGTTGAATTTGTCTACCTACAGTCTAGACCAGGGGTCGGCAACCCATAGCACGCGAGGCTTATTTCCCTGGCATGGCGACTCGAGTCCTCACCCAGCAGTTTCGATTGGACCAAACATGGCTGAAACGAAACTGCTGTTATTATACTGTGGGGTCTCTTCAGACCCTAGAGTATAATAAGCGGAACCCCCGCTTATTATAATTATAGCTAGTGAGTGGGGACAATTAGAATATTATAAAAGTTAGAATATTATACTGTGTGCAGGGGTCACTATGGGACATAATACCGTGTGCAGGGACCACTATGGGACATAATACCATGTGCAGGGGTCACTATGGGACATAATACTGGGTGCAGGGGCCACTATGGGACATAATACCATGTGCAGGGGCCACTATGGGACATAATACCATGTGCAGGGGCCATTATGGGACATAATATCATGTGCAGGGGCCGCTATGAGACATAATACAGTGTGTAGGGGCCACTATGGGACATAATACCATGTGCAGGGGCCATTATGGGACATAATATCGTGTGCAGGGGCCGCTATGAGACATAATACAGTGTGTAGGGGCCACTATGGGACATAATACCGTGTACAGGGGCCACTATGGGACATAATACCGTGTGTAGGGGCCGTTATGGGACATAATACCGTGTGCTATGGGACATAATACTGTGTGCAGGGCTCGTCAGACTTACAATTATTGACCGGCACTACAAGTACCTCAACTTTGATTTTTTTAATCAAAATCGGCACACCGAACAAAAAAGGTTGCCTACCCCTGGTCTAGACCATTCCCCAATAGAAAACATTTGGTGTATTACGTAATGAAAAATCTGGGAAAGACGACCCAGGATTTTGAGCAGCTAGAATCCTACATCAGACAAGAATGGGGCAACATTCCTCTCCCAAAACTCTAGGTATCGGTCTCCTTACTTCAAAGACTGATGCAAAAAGAGGAGAAGCTACACAATGGCAGACCTGGTCCTGTCCGAACTTTTTTGAGAAGTGTTGCTGCTATCAATTTCTAAATTAGTTAATTTTTTCAAATAAAATCGAAAAATGTCTAGCTTCTGATATATGTGTTATATGAAATTATTATTATATAAGATTTCCAAGTAATCGTATTCTTGGTTTTCTTTACATTTTGCTCAGCTTCCCAACTTTTTTGGAAATGGAGTTGGGCTTCCAACTGCACCTGTGAAAAATGACAGACAATCAAGCAAACATTATACAAAATAAAAGGGAATAAATAAATAACAGACCGCTTACAAGCATGGTGTGGCTGCATCTATAAGTACTTGACAAAGGGGAGTCCTGTCCATTATCCATTTGTAGGGCTTCTAACCCAGCCCCCTTCTCGGATCCTTCCACCTGTGACCGTGGCTGGCTAATTACATGCACCAAATCAAGAGATTTTGTGAATATGCCACACCTTTTGGTGGGTACCTCACACAGAGATGCTACGTCCACCAAGTGATGCCAAATGTTTTTAAATGTCCAGGCATGCTGAAAGGAAACTAAATAAATCATCCCTTCCCCAGATGCATAATCTGTGGTGGTTATTAACATTAACCCCTTCTGGACATCCTAAAATTACGGCAGATGTCAGATATTTAAATATGGCAGCCGCTCTGGAGCCGAGTGGCCAACAAAGCTGCCGGGTCTCACTGTATTCTGCCTGGTGCTAATAACCATGGTCAGTGCCTGCGGGCATTAAGGCCTTCAGCACCTCAGTCAATGCTGACCAAGAAGCCATTTTGTTGTGGATCGCCGACACCCAGAAAGAGATCCAGAACTGGCGATCAGCTGCCATGACAGCCAGGAGTCTATTGAAGGCATCTTTGAAGCAAATAAGTTTTTTCACTGTTTTCCCTCTCATAAATAGCTATACAGTCCCTGATAGAAGTTCTGTCGCTTATCCATGTTGTGGAATCAAAAGCTTATAACCTGACTTTAAATTCATCCATTGGTTTTAGAAATGACTCATATGAAAGCTGAAACCCTCCCAAATGATTTTTTGGTTAAGAAAATAAATTGGCTTCACTGCTGAAATATTCATCATTTAATGAACACAGAAAGGTCAGATTTTGGCAAGACAAAAGTTTTGTCGCACACATAAAGTAATGTGAAAATCAAACCAATAATTCTGTTCAAAAACAAAGATATATTTCATAACATTGGTGAATGAAGTTGTGGTGCTATTAGAGCCATATTTAATATTTTGTGTGACTTCCATGAGCTTGAAGGACTGCATCCATGCGTTTCAACAATGATTCATACAATTTATTGATGAAGTTATCAGGAATAGCAAAGCATGCAGTCTTACATGCCTCCTAGAGTTCATCAAGAGTCTTTGGTTTTGTCTGCCAAGCTTCCTCTTTCATCCTACCCCAAACATGCTCAATGATGTTCATGTCTGGTGACTGGGCTGGCCAGTCCTGGAGCACCTTGATCTTCTTTGTCTTGAGGAACTTTAATGTAGAGATGGATGTATGAGATGGAGCACCATCCTACTGCAAAATTTGACCCCTTTTATGATTGGGAATGTAAGAGGAAGCTAATACTTCTTGATATTTTAGGCTATTGATATTGCCTTCCACCTTGCAAATGTTTCGCACACCCCTATACTGAATGTAACCCCAGACCATGATCTTTCCACCACCAAACTTAACTGTTTTCTGGGTGTATCTTGGATCCATACGGGCTCCAGTAGGTCTCCTGTAGTATTTGCGGCGGCTGTGGTGTAAATCAACTGAAGATTCATCTGAGAAATCCACCTTCTGCCACTTTTCCAGCGTCCATCCGTTTAGCAGGGTGTGGGCCTTGGCAAGTGCCAGACGTTTTTTTTAATTGCCTTTTGTTTAGTGCTGGCTTCTGGGCACTGATTCGACCATGGAGGCCATTTCGAGACAGAATCCTACAAACTATTCTAGTTGACACAGGGACTTGAGGTGACCAGGCCTGTCGGAGCTCTGCTGCAGTGGAAGAGGGTCTGGCTTTTGATTTTCTAACCAACAAACGTTCCTCCTGAGCAGTTGTCTTGCGGGGACTGCTGGACCTGGGCTTGTCAAAAACATCTCCAGTCTGTTCAAATCTTTTTTTAATTCTTTGTACTTGACGCAGAGACACATTAAAGGTGCCAGCCACCTCTGCAGTGGATCTGGTCTTCAGCCTCTTGATAATCAAGGCTTTGGTCGCAGGGTTGATTTTTGGCATGTTGTCAGAGGTGAAGTTGCAGTTCAAGTGAAGGTCTGGGGTGCTGGAGTTCTTTTTATACACACCCACTAATTAACCGATCAATTAATGAGCACAGGTGAGGCTTTAAACTAGGATTGGGTGCATTATATGACAAGGCGACAAAACTTTTGTCTTGCCAAAATCTGACCTTTCTGTGTTCATTAAATGATGAATATTTCAGCAGTGAAGCCAATTTATTTTCTTAACCAAAAAATCATTTGGGAGGGTTTCAGCTTTCACATGAGTCATTTCTAAAACCAATGGATGATTAAGTCAGGTTATAAGCTTTTGATTCCACAACATGGATAAGCGCCAGAACTTCTGTCAGGGACTGTATATAAATGGCTAAACAATACACTTGGCCCCGCAATAAAAGACGCCGCATGCATCCCTGAACATGGAAATATAAAAAAGTTACGGATGTCAGAATATGATGACTCAAAGAAATTATTTTTTTCTTCAATTCCACCCCATTCAGATTTTTTACAGCTTCTCAGTACATCATTTGGATGTTTAATGCTACCATTACAAAGTACAATTTGTCCTGTAAACATTAAGCCCTCATATAGCTCTGTAAACGAAAAAATATAAAAGTTATGGGGTGTGGAAGGTGGGGAGTCAAAAACGAAAAATCTAAAAATGCCTGCGGTGGGAAGAGGTTAAATGTCCAGCTGCTTGATCTGACTGACTGGTCAGGTTCCCTGGCCATGTTTTGGTACACGGATGATTTTATAGTGTGAATTAAGACCTACATGCCTTTGATGTCATGTTTTCCCTTTGTTCAATATCAGAGTTTTTGGCCTGACATTCTTTCATGTCTCACCTCCACACAAAGTCATTTTGCCTCTTGGCATGTAAATTGACCTGTGAATTAGCTGGACTGTCACAATTGCGTTAACATCCTGCATCCTAATCCCCATGTATTTCAGTTGGTAGAAGGAACTAACTTCATTTCCTACAACCAGCAACTCTGAAGCTAAAATGTTCACTTTATATAATAACAAAACTTTTAACACTTGTAACTCATAAAAAGGTTTTACAAGGTTGGGGCTGCAGCCACTGTGACTTACAGTATCAGCACTGTGGATAAAATTTAACAAATCTCATTTACATGCTGCAAGTTAAGCTCACAGTGCAAAGTGATTTGGCTGGTGGATTTAGGCTAAGGCCCCACGTTACAGAAATGTAGCTTTTTTTGTTGCAGATTTTGCTGCGGTTTTTTGAGCCAAAGCCAAGAATGGCTAGAAAAGGAATGGGAAATGTATAGGAAGTTCTTATACTTCTCCCTTCTACTCAATCCACTCCTGGCTTTGGCTCAAAAAACCGCAACAAAAAAAAAAAAGGTGCGTTTCCGCAACGTGGGGCCTCAGCCTTAAACCTATAAGATGTCAATTACTGCTGCTAAGTTCCACCCATGGCTTTTAACCTTTGCATTGCAAGGGTTGAAAGTTGGGGTGGCCTGCTGTAAAATAATATCTTGCTAATTGTAAAATACTTTACAATTGAATGAAATCCTTACTCACGTGTTGACCCATAAGGTAACATTATTGGAGGATTCAGCTTCTTATAAAAACATGGAAATTTATTAAAGTCTTCATGGGAAAACAGATACATGGAAACCTTCCAGCATAACAGAAATATCAGTCAATGTCTTACATCATAGGAGAAGTTCAGCGTTAGGTTTCTTCAAGATGGTTCTCTTGCAGACATCTTGGTTCATGCTTATTCATCAATGTGTGTTGGCCTTCTGTAGGACAATTCTGCCATCCTTCCAAGGTGTCAGAGGAATTAAGACAGCAAGACAGGCCGAAGGACAGGTCGAAAGAGAGACCCAGACGTGTGTCTGTCAATCATTTATATTCATGAGAGGGGGTGTTTCCCAACATCCTTATACTTTCTACTACTGTATTTGGACAATACTATAATAGTATACCCTAACCACACCCATGCACCATAAGATACAAGAGTTTTGTCAGCAGAATACAATTAACCCTTACAGGTCATGAATATTACACTCTAATAATATTTAACACCTGCAGAAAAACCATGTGATTTCACTGTAAGAAATTCTACAGCATCTTTGCAGTGTATGACCCTGTCCTTAAAGAACTAAGAAAATCCATTATGTGTAATACACTTATCAAAGTCTTACCAACAGATGCACTGCACATTTATAAAAATTTCTTGAAAATATGAAAAGAAACTTCTCCATTGCTTTAATACCATTTTCTCTCTTAATCTGATCAAAATAAATATGGGCAGATTTTTTTTTTTTTTATATGTGTCTCATGAGATTAATCATGTGCCCCCTCACTTTTTTCTCAAAAGGGTCTGGCTCAATAGTTAGCACTGTTGCATTGCAGTGCTACTGTAGAGTCCTAGATTCAAATCCCGCCAAGGACATCTGCATAGAGTTTGTATGTTCTCCCAGTGTTTGCATGGGTTTCCTCCCACACTCCAAAGCCATATTTAGATTGTTAGCCCCACTTAGGATAGTGAGTGATAACATTATCTGTAAAGTGCTGTGGAACATTTTTGCACAATATAAGTAATTAGAATAAATAAAATTCCATTAGCTGCAACAGTAACTTCCTCTCTGCTATATCTGCGACAGAAAGCAAATAATTTTATGGCCAGGGACCCACCCGAAATTGGTGTGGCGAAAAAAAACCCGCTGTGTTTTACATTACCTGCAAAGTGGATGAGATTCTGGCTAATCCCTTCCACACATTGCAGAAAAAAATCTGCAACGGAAAAGCTGCTTTTTCAAATATGCTTGCATTTTTTAAAATCACTAGCATGTCAATTATACCTACAGAAATGCTGGCGTTTTCCTATAGCTATAATAGAGGCTACTTTCTGCTAAAAAAAAGGCTACAGAAAAAAAAATGTGATGCGTTTCTGCCACGGTATTTTCAGCAGTGTTTTTTGGCTGTGGCTCGCTACGTGGGACTTAGCTTAAAGAGGTTTTACCACTAATAACATAAATGCCCTATCCACAAGATAATTGTTGGAAGTCCAACCATTGGGACTCTAAGCGATCATGAGAACATGGGACCCAGAGTAGCCCAAAGTACAAAAGAGCAGTGCTGAAGATCACCATTCTGGAATGGGAGGTGTCCAGTCATGCACACCACTGTGCTATTCATCCGGGGCACTTTTCTTTCTTATGATTTCTGGGGAGTTCCAGTATTTATACCCCACTAAAATCAGACACTTTTTCGGTATCCTGTGGATAGGGAAAATCGTCATTAGTGGGAGAAACCCCTTTAAAGACAACCTTTCACCTCCACCTCTGTTAATAGGCACTGCTACACTGATTCTAGTGCAGTTGAAATCTTCTCTTTAGCCCTCACTGTTCCCAAACAACAAGCGCAGTTAGTTTTGGTGCCTGATGTGCTATTTAGGTCTGTCTCCAATCAGAGAAAGCCAGTGTCAGAGCTCAGAATCATATCCCTTGTCTGCTCCTTCCCAACCTTGTCTGCTCCTTCCCGACTCCACCCTCCTGACCATACAGAGGCTAAATATTGCATCAGGCACCAAAACTAACAGCAATGATTGCTCAGGAACTGTGAGGGCTAGAGAAAAAAATTCCAACTGTGCCAGAATCAGTGGAGTAGTGCCTATTAATTGATGTAAACAGCTGAACTTCTTGGAGGTAGTGAAATGTTTTCTTAAGTTCTGCACTTAGCAAAGAAGTCTTCAAAGTAGTCTGCAAAGTACAGTATCACCCCTCTTCTGCCCGCACCTGCACAATAGAGCTGTTCTATTGCACATGCATGGGAGACCCGCTGCTTCTATTCACTTCTGCCAGCGTTCTATTGTGCAGGCGCCTGCTCCAGCTACCCTGAAGGAAGTAACGCCCAGCAGAAGAAGACATGAAGACTGGTGAGAATGATGGGGACGGGGTGGAAAGGAGGTAGAGGAGTATTAGTGACGTTCCATTTCTGGAAACGGGGAAATGGAATGTCACCGGGAAATCATAAAATGTGCCTGGGGCGGTCTGCCCCAGGGATATGGGTATATATAATTTTTTTTTTAAAGCGGGCATATTAGAAGTTAGGCGGGAGGAGGGGGTTTAGCTTAGTGTTAAATTTTTAGTTTATCCCGGACAATCCCTTTAAACTGCCTCACTACCTTTCTGCAGCAGGCAAAATTGTACATTTCAACTAAAAAAATCAGATTTATATAGATTGCTATTAGCTTTTGTTACATTGCATTGGCTGAGAAGTCATGTATTCTGTGAGGAGCTCCATTACTATGTGTTTGAAAAGTCAAGCTGAAATGTTTTCTGTTTTAAACATACATCTTATTTCCTGAGTTGCTGGTTACATTTGTTGTTCCATACGGGAATGTCAGACAGTGGTTGAATTATACTCTATAAAATGAAGCAGAGGTCATTAAGAGTGTAATCAAATCTTTATTTTTATGTATTTTATTCTGTTATCACTCTAGAAACAGCGTGGGTGGCTTTAACCTTAGCCAACATCTCTTTATAATTAATACACTAGAGTAGACAAATGAGATTTTCTCTTGCATGCTCAATATATTAAATTAAGTTTAATGACAATAATCACAATAATACTGCAGCAACCCATTAGAGGGAACGCAGAGGAGAGAGTAGTAATAGTAGTAGTGCTGCAGCCCAGATGCAGGGAACCAGAAGATGGGAGCAGTAGTGGCGGATGACGTGTCACCAGCTAGGCTGAGCTCACTCACCCACTCTCCCCAGCTCTGCTCCTAGGCCAGACATCGATGAGGGAGGGTCCTGAAGCACTACCCGATGGAGGTGGTAGCAATTTCCCCCAAAGTGTTTCCAGTTCTTAGGAGGGTGCCCAGGGATGTTAAGGCTCTAGAGTTAAACTCCACCCCAACTATAATTCCTCTCCTCCGCCTCTTCCAGCAGCAGATACTGGGGGCTATAGTTCAGGGTAGTCCTGAGAGGGATCTGGTCACCTTGTATAAGGTGCCGGGCCAACTCCTCCTGTCAACGGACTCCACTGCTCCTCCTAGCACAAAGTCCAATCTGTAGACAGCTGAACTCCCTAGCTCAGAGCTGTCTCTAGTAGAGCCTTAGGCTGAATCTTCCTCCTTGGGACTGTGTGGAAAGCCATTGCAGTTCAGTTCACAGTGCTGGCTTCAATGACGTTTTAACATATTGGTGGGCCCAGTGCAAAAGAAAGATTAATAAGTGGGCCCCCCCCACCCCGACATCACCACCCTTTATTATACCCATCTGAGAGCTGCCAAAAACTGGGATTTTATATGGTGACATTCAATGGGTGAAAATGTGTTATCTGACTGATGGAACTTTTCCGCCAGTCAGAAGTGTTTTATACGTTCATCTCTAGTTCATCACATCGCACCTGCAGCTCCCAGGGAAGAGAGAGGATGAATGGTGAAGCAGGGAGCAGACGAAAGGGGGTAGAGCATATGCATGACCGTCCTGCTGTCTCAATAGGGCCCCCGCTTCCACAGGGCTCGGTGCACTGTTGGCCCTATGGTTAAAGTGGCTGGCTTGCACTGACTCCTCTGTCAACTGCTACTACTGGAACTGACCAACTAACTAACTAGACTGAGCTCCAACGTTTCCCCAGGGGACAAAAGTCACCTCAGACCCTGCCCAGCAGCCTGTGAAAGGCCAGGGCTGTACCACGGGATGAGGTTTGAAACATAGGGGGGAACTACAGGGAACAACAAGGGTACAGCTGCATAACAATATATACAGGGTAAACAGAACATGGAACACAGAAGATAGGACATACAAACACAACCAAGAGGCACAAAAGACAAACAATAAAAGCAGAAGCACTATGGGATGCTGCAGTAGTAGTAGTAGAAACAGCAGTTGTCTCGATGGTCACAGTTGACTCTACAAAATCCTCACTCTCTGTTCAGAGCTGAGGAGGTCTGCAGTGTACCTGATGGTGTTGGTAGTCTTTCCCCAGGGTATATGCTAACGATCTTTAACAACCCTAAGCCAAATTGGGGTTGGAGTGCCCATGATGTTGACATAGGAAATGAGACTAAGGAGACTTGCAGCTGCAGGAAAGCAGGTCACACACAACTTTACTGGATAAACAGTGCAGTAAGTCAACCACCAACTTCCAGTCAATGTAGGTACAGCTCTTATAAAATAGATCCACCTTGAGAATTAGGTGAGCTCAGTGGACGGTAGGCCTAGCAGACTGCGCTTGAATCTCATTCCCCAATACTTAGCAGGTGTCAGTCTGAGGCTAAGTAGGGTCAATTCTCTGAGGCCTTTGATACATTTGTAACCAGATTCCACAAAAAAAGGCACATTTCTAACTCCAACACCTCTCTTAGCTGTAGGCTGTCTCAGTGCCAAGCTCATTCTGGCCCTCAGGTAAACAGGTGAATCCCCTGTTGGTTCCCTGAGCCAGGTGAACCGCAGCTCACCCTGTCATGGCACAGTACACTATTTGTACTTCATACAAATACTCATTGCCCAGCTTCTCAACCAGGCTATGTGGTGTTATAATATACTTGGTAGATTATTTGAGAAACTACCCAGTTTATTTTTATATAATGTAGACAAACAGAGTAGCTGAGATGACATCCAGTTGCAGATTCAGGCCAGCCAGTTTCCTTCTCCCTTGGCCCCATATTCCCAATCACATTGCAGGGACCCCAATAACCAGAAATCTTACAGAGTCCTTTTGCTGTCTGGGGTCTGCTGCTGTGCAGGAACGTACAGTGGGGAAAAAAAAAGTATTTAGCCAGCAACCAATTGTGCAAGTTCTCCCACTTAAAAAGATGAGAGAGGCCTGTAATTGACATCATAGGTAGACCTCAACTATGAGAGTCAAAATGAGAAAACATATCTAGAAAATCACATTGTCTGATTTTTTAAAGAATTTATTTGCAAATTATGGTGGAAAATAAGTATTTGGTCACCTACAAACAAGCAAGATTTCTGGCTCTCACAGACCTGTAACTTCTTCTTTAAGAGGCTCCTCTGTCCTCCACTCATTACCTGTAGTAATGGCACCTGTTTGAAATTGTTATCAGTATAAAAAACACCTGTCCACAACCTTAAACAGTCACACTCCAAACTCCACTATGGTGAAGACCAAAGAGCTGTAGAAGGACACCAGAAACAAAATTGTAGACCTGCACCAGGCTGGGAAGACTGAATCTGCAATAGGCAAGCAGCTTGGTGTGAAGAAATCAACTGTGGGAGAAATAATTAGAAAATGGAAGACATACAAGACCACTGATAATATCCCTCGATCAGGGGCTCCATGCAAGATCTCACCCCATGGGGTCAAAATGATCACAAGAATGGTGAGCAAAAATCCCAGAACCATACAGGGGGACCTAGTCAATGACCTGCAGAAATCTGGGACTAACGTAACAAAGGCTACCGTCAGTAACACACTACGCCGCCAGGGACTCAGATCCTGCAGTGCCAGACATGTCCCCCTGCTTAAGCCAGTACATATCTGGGACCGTCTGAAGTTTGCTAGAGAGCATTTGGCTGTTCCAGAAGAGTATTGGGAGAATGTCATATGGTCAGATGAAACCAAAGTACAACTGTTTGGTAGAAACACAACTTGTCATATTTGGAGGAGAGTGAATGCTGAGTTGCATCTAAAGAACACCATACCTACTGTGAAGCATGGGGGTGGCAACATCATGCTTTGGGGCTGTTTCTCTGCAAAGGGACCAGGACGACTGATCCGTGTACATGAAAGAATGAATGGGGCCATGTATCGTGAGATTTTGAGTGCAAACCTCCTTCCATCAGCAAGGACATTGAAGATGAAACGTGGCTGGGTCTTTCAGCATGACAATGATCCCAAGCACACTGCCAGGGCAACGAAGGAGTGGCTTCGTAAGAAGCATTTCAAGGTTCTGAAGTGGCCTAGCCAGTCCCCAGATCTCAACGCCATAGAAAACCTTTGGAGGGAGTTGAAAGTCTGTGTTGCCCTGCGACAGCCCCAAAACATCACTGCTCTAGAGGAGATCTGCATGGAGGAATGGGCCAACATACCAGCAACAGTGTGTGCCAACTTTGTGAAGACTTACAGAAAACGTTTGACCTCTGTCATTGCCAACAAAGCATATATAACAAAGTATTGAGATGAACTTTTGTTATTGATCAAATACTTATTTTCCACCATAATTTTCAAATAAATTCTTTAAAAATCAGACTGTGATTTTCTGGATTTGTTTTCTCATTTTGTCTCTCATAGTTGAGGTCTACCTATGATGTCAATTACAGGCCGGCCTCATCTTTTTAAGTGGGAGAACTTGCACAATTGGTGGCTGACTAAATACTTTTTTCCCCACTGTATCTCTAGCTCACAGAGCTAAAAGGGCCCTCGTCTAAAGCATGAGCCAGGTAGTAGGCTAGTGATAGGGTCCCAGGACATAAACAATCACTAAATGGCATAAATAAAAATAGCTCATTTATTTATTTTAACCCCTTCACGCACCATGACGTACTATTGCGTCATGGTAATGTCACCCACTCAGAAGCTGAGTGGGTGACATTAGGAGCGGGTTCAGTTGTAAGAAACAGCTGACATCCATGGCAAGAGCTGTGCTCCAATTGTGAGCTCAATCATGACCGCGCTATCTAGGGGCATGTGCTAGCAACTTAGTAACTGTGTGCCCCCTGTGTGCCTTCTCCGGGGGAAGGGTCGTGATGATTTTTCGGTGATCTCATTATGTCTCGATCCTGCCTCAATTAGCTAAGCCTGCCAGCCTATGCATATACAGTGCCTTGCGAAAGTATTTGGCCCCCTTGAACTTTTCAACCTTTTGCCACATTTCAGGCTTCAAACATAAGGATATAAAATTTAAATTTTTTTGGTGAAGAATCAACAAGTGGGACACAATCGTGAAGTGGAACGAAGTTTATTGGATATTTTAAACTTTTGTAAAAAATAACAAACTGAAAAGAAGGGTGTGCCAAATTATTCGGCCCCCTTAAGTTAATACTTTGTAGCGCCACCTTTTGCTGCGATTACAGCTGCAAGTCACTTGGGATATGTCTATCAGTTTTGCACATCGAGAGACTGAAATTCTTGCCCATTCTTCCTTGGAAAACAGCTCGAGCTCAGTGAGGTTGGATGGAGAGCGTTTGTGAACAGCAGTTTTCAGCTCTTTCCACAGATTCTCGATTGGATTCAGGTCTGGACTTTGACTTGGCCATTCTAACATCTGGATACGTTTATTTGTGAACCATTCCATTGTAGATTTTGCTTTATGTTTGGGATCATTGTCTTGTTGGAAGATAAATCTCCGTCCCAGTCTCAGGTCTTTTTCAGACTTCAACAGGTTTTCTTCCAGAATGGTCCTGTATTTGGCTCCATCCATCTTCCCATCAATTTTAACCATCTTCCCTGTCCCTGCTGAAGAAAAGCAGGCCCAAACCATGATGCTGCCACCATCATGTTTGACAGTGGGGATGGTGTGTTCATGGTGATGAGCTGTGTTGCTTTTATGCCAAACATATCATTTTGCATTGTGGCCAAAAAGTTCGATTTTGGTTTCATCTGACCAGAGCACCTTCTTCCACATGTTTGGTGTGTCTCCCAGGTGGCTTGTGGCAAACTTTAAATGAGACTTTTTATGGATATCTTTGAGAAATGGCTTTCTTCTTGCCACTCTTCCATAAAGGCTAGATTTGTGCAGTGTACGTCTGATTGTTGTCCTATGGACAGACTCTCCCACCTCAGCTGTAGATCTCTGCAGTTCATCCAGAGTGATCATGGGCCTCTTGGCTGCATCTCTGATCAGTCTTCTCCTTGTTTGAGATGAAAGTTTAGAGGGATGACCGGGTCTTGGTAGATTTGCAGTGGTCTGATACTCCTTCCATTTCAATATGATTGCTTGCACAGTGCTCCTTGGGATGTTTACAGTTTGGGAAATCTTTTTGTATCCAAATCCAGCTTTAAACTTCTCCACAACAGTATCACGGACCTGCCTGGTGTGTTCCTTGGTCTTCATGATGCTCTCTGCGCTTTAAACAGAACCCTGAGACTATCACAGAGCAGGTGCATTCATATGGAGACTTGATTACACACAAGTGGATTATATTTATCATCATCAGTCATTTAGGACAACATTGGATCATTCAGAGATCCTCACTGAACTTCTGGAGTGAGTTTGCTGCACTGAAAGTAAAGGGGCCAAATAATATTGCATGCCCCAATTTTCAGTTTTTTATTTTTTACAAAAGTTTAAAATAACCAATAAATTTTGTTCCACTTCACAATTGTGTCCCACTTGTTGTTGATTCTTCACCAAAAAATTAAAATTTTATATCCTTATGTTTGAAGCCTGAAATGTGGCAAAAGGTTGAAAAGTTCAAGGGGGGGCGAATACTTTCGCAAGGCACTGTACATAGGCTGATGGCTGGTATAACACTGAACCAGCAATCAGGAGATTCTAGTTTATGTCCACTATTAGGACAAAAAAAAAAAGTGTAAAAAAAATTTGCAAGTATTAAAACAAATAAAAATTAAATAACTACCCATAAATGATGTAAAAACATAAAACACTGTACAAAACAGCACATATTTGGTATCACCACGTCTGCAACAAACTGTACAATACAATGAAACCATCGGTTAACCTGCACGATGAACGTCGTAAAAAAAAAAAGGAAAAAATATCATAAGTACAGATTTTTTGCTCTCTCGCCTCACAAAATATGGAATAAAAAGTGATCAAAAAGTTGTATATAGCCCAAAATGGTACCAATAAAAAATAACAGGGTAAAGAAGGGAAAGAGCGTGATTAGATTTTTGGAGCACAGATTTAGAAAGTTTGGTTTTTGGCACTTTTGAAGAGCCTCTGCAATTCCACTAAAGTGGAATCCCTGAAACATGACCCCATTTTGGAAACATGACCTCTGGGGTGCTGCAAAAACAATATGGTATCAAAACACCAGTCCCTCTAAATCTATACTCCAAAAGCTAAAAAGCACAGTGCTGTTTCCATTTAAAACCCTACTGTGTTTCAAAACAGTAATTTAGACCCACATATGCAACTTTTTTGTACCCGTGATAACCCACTTAAAACTTTTTGGTGTACGTTTCTCTGATGATAAAAAGTGGACACAACATATTGGGCACTGAAATTGCATATTTCTTTAAAAATTTCAATTTTCACTTTACAAATTCATTTTTGGGAAGCACCCTTGGGCTCAAAATGATAATACCCCTTGAGAGATTCATTAAGGGGTCTATTTTCTAAAATGGGGTCATATTTTGGGGGGTGAATTATTTATTTTATCTTTGGGTCTCTGCAAATGCTCGCCAATGCAGTGTAATTGTCCAATTTAAGATTCAAATGTGCATGGTGCTATCTCACTTCTGAGCCCTGTCATATTCCCAGACAAAAAAAAAAACACCCCCACATGTAGGGAGTTTCCAAAATCAGGAAACAAGAGCTGACTTTTTGCAGGGCCATAAGCTGGGCATGATATATCAGGCACTGAAATAGCAGATATCTGGGAACATTTCAATTTTTATTTTGCACCATTAACTGCACATTTTCTTTTTGGAAACCATCTCTTGGGTTAAAATGCTCACTATACCCCTTGATAAATTCTGCTAAGTGTGGTGTCCAAAACCGGGTCACATTTTGGTGGCACCAAAACTATTCCAGAAAAATCTGCCCTCCAAAAGCCAAATAGCACTCATTCCATTCTGAGTCCTGCCATGTACCCATACAGCAGTTTATGAAGAAGTGATATGGTAGATAATATTTATTAATATACTTAGGTGGTATGACTGTCTGAAAATTAGAGCATTTCACATTTTGAAAGTTACACATTTTTCCAAATTTCCATCAGATTTCCTATTTTTTATAAATAAATGCAAGAATTATTGATCAATGTTTACTACTAACATCTATCCAAAATACTTGTGTAAGTTAGAGCATCTCAAAGTTAATGCCATACAAAGTGCCAAATGTGAATTTTGAAAAATGGGGCCGTGTTCTTAACCACTTCAGGACCAGACACATTTTTGGGTTTTTTGGTATGTGTGGTTTTGAGGGCAATAACATTATATAAATATAAAATAATATAAATATAAACAAAAGAGCAGGTTAAATGTTATGGAAAAATATCAGAAATTGGCCTAAGAATCAATAATCAATAGAATTGTATCTTTGCTTCAGTATGCATCTATCACTTTAAAAGAATATATTCCAGTAAAAGCTGATTTTGTGTGAAAGTGTTACTTAGCCCAGATGGCTTTTAGACATTAGAATGTACTATTGTTTAAAAGCTCTTCTCACGCTACATAGACAAGCTTATTAGATAAGAGTGTCCGGTTATACATCTTGCCCCTTGCCTCCCCTATACTCCCGTTGTGTGGGAACAAAATTTATTGTATGGGATAAGAGCTAGGTTTCAATAAAGATGTTTTAATGAAACATTTCAAGGTCTATTGACAATGAAGAGCCTATGTGGTCAGATAGCTAATTATGCCGCAACCCAGATGGAGGAGACCGGAGGATGGGAGCAGTAGTGGCGGATGCTGTGCCACCTAGCAGGCCGAGCACGCTCCCCAACCGCTCCAGTCCCACTCCTAGACCGGAGAAAGTCGAGGGGGGTCCTGCAGAACTACCGGATGGTGGTGGTAGTAGTTCTCTCCCCCGGGGCACTTCCAGTTGAAGAGGGGGACCTCTCCTCCCTGAGCCGGTGTGGTGGTGTTTGGAAGGGCCCTGTTGGTAATGCAGGCACGACTCAGGATTCAGCGATGCAGGTAAACCAAACAGCCGTTTATTAGGCAATAGGGAACACAAGGCATAAGCAGCTTCTAAATGGGGGTAGTAATACAGTGTCCAATCCCCAGCCTTGGTTCTAGGAGGCCTGACAAGGAACTGGTTACCTGAAGACTAGGCCCGAAGTAATCCTCCTGAAGGCTGTGATGGCTAACCGTCGGCCTCAGTGCAGCTTGTGGGGGCAGGAAACCTCTGCACACCCTCACTGCTCCACTGCTCACACTAGACTGACTGAACTGCTCTCAGACAAAGGGTTACCGTGGAGACGGAGTCTCCCACAACCCCACCCAGTGGCCTGTGATAGGCCAGGGCTAAACCAAGGTTAAGTTTGAACACTGCAGGGGAGAAATACAGAGGTAAGCTGCATAATAATGACATTTACCATGCAACAGAACTTACAAACATAAAACCCAGAGGCACAATGACAAACACATAAAAGCAGTAGCACTCTGGGATGCTGCAATTACGCATCCAAGATGGCGGATACCGGAAGCCCATGTGCTAGCCACGTGTGGGCCATGCAGAACACACATTTATCCTTAACCAATTGTATTGCATGCTTTGTGTGATGTATTCTGTAATGTGTAACCTGGCATAAAGTCATTATGTTCCTTTATAATCCTGTGCAATAAAGCTTCAATAAACGGGGAAGAGAATTATCATAGAGAATCACCTGTCTCTGTGTTGATTCACCGAGCGCGATTTAATTAATTAATTTGGACATCTCCAGACAATTAGACTCCGTTATGGTAATTTTTATTTTGTATTGTGTCGTCGGGCTGGGGCTACAGCCTTTGATGTTGGCATTTTTTTTTTTTTTTTTTTATAATTTTACTTTGATTTTTATTTTTGGTGAGGGGCTGATTTCCCCTGTAACTGGGGCTGATGTCTATAGCCCCAGTTACAGGAGTAATGCAGCCTCTTGCCCATGACTACAGAGCTGATCGTCCTCTAGGACCCAGCAGCTGTAGCAGTCTCTGATCCCCAGTGGATCACGTGACCACCAGGTCAGAGGGTAGCCACATCATGACGGTTCCCATAGTGGTGTATACAGAGCTCATTGACCTCTGTGTATAATAAACCATCCGTGCCTTCTCTAGAGGTACTCTGGCTGTAGTAACAGACAGCTCCCCGCTTTTGCAGCTGTACAATTTCATGCAACTGCTTAAAACTGCAAGGACATATGGGTACATCCTTGCAGAACAAGAAAGGGACCACTTGGACGTATATAGTCTATGGGCGGTTCGGAACTGGTTAAGGTGTTTTTTAGCTGTGTCCTTCAGGGGATAATTAACCACTAACAATCTGGGAACTAAAATTATTATATGGGGTCTGGATATACAGTCCTGCTCATCGTTATTGGCACCCATGAAGTTTAGGTAAATAATGTGGAATATCTCCTGAAAAAAATGAATCAAGTGAAACAGCTTTTTTGGTTCGAGCACTCGTGTTAAACACAAAAGAACAAATGATAAACAACAATTTAAAACAAAAAAACAATGGGAGGGAAAAATAGAAAAATCTAAAGCTTGCTGTGACACTGGTATTGGCACCCTTTACATTTAATTAGTATGGAAACATTTTGACTAGCCTGTGTTAACCCCTTAATGACCCAGCCATTTTTTGTTTTTGCATTTTCATTTTTCCCTCCCCACATTCCAAGAGCCATAACTTTTTCATTTTTCAGTTCACAGAGTCACATGATGGCTTATTGTTTGTGAAACAAGTTGTACTTTGTAATGTCACTATTCAATATGCTGTGCAATGTACTGGGGAGCTGGAAAAAAATTCTGAATGAGGTGCAATTGGAGAAAAGTTTTAAAAAATTGAAAACTTTGCTAAATAGAAAAAAAAATTTGCGTCGCCATATTGTGTCACCTGTAACTTTTTCATATTTACATGTATGGAGCTGGGTAAGGCGTCTTTTTATGCGGGACAACATGTCGTTTTTATTGATACCACTTGGGGAAAGATCTGATGGTTTGATCACTTTTTATTCAATTTTTTTATAGGAGACAAAGTGTTGAAAAAAAACGCTATTTGGCCATTTTGATTTTTTTTCCCCGCTACGCCGTTCACCGTATGGGATAAATATTTTATTATTTTAATAGTTCGGGCATTTTGGAGCGCGGGGATACCTAAAGTGTCTATGCTTACTTTTGTTTATTTACTTTTATATCTGATCTAGGGAAAGGGGGGTGATTTGAACTTTTGTGTTTTTTTTTATTTTTTCACACTTTTAAAAACTTTTTTTTTTAATACTTTTACTTGTATGACCAGACTCCCTAGGGACCTTGAAACCTAGGGAGTCTGATCGATCATACTATTCACTGCGATACTACTGTATCGCAGTGAATAGCAAAATGCCTTCACTGCTATTACACGATGCCTCTGGCATCGTGTAATAGCTATACTGTAATGACAGGCCTGGGAGCCTTCAATAGGCTCCTGGCTGTCATGGCAACCAAGTGCCGCCCTCCGATGATCGTCATGCGACTCAGGACGTACTATTACGCCCTGGGTCGTTAAGGGGTTAAAACACAAATGAGAATCACCTGTGATAAATTGACATGAATTAGCCAATGAATGATGACTTAAGTGTTTTTACAAAAGCCACAAGTTAGGTCCTGTTCCTTTGTTACAATGTTGAAGACAAAGGAACTGTCTGAGGACATCAGAACTGCTATTATTAGCAAACACAAGACTTCCAAAGGATACAAGGCCATCTCCAAAGACCTTGTTATCCCAGTTTCAACAGTGCGCAATGTTATTAAGAAGTTTGCCAAGCATGGAACTGACAAGAACCTCCCTGGACATGGGGGAAAGAAGAAAATTGAGAAGAGATGTCTTCGAAGGTTGGTTCAAATTGTGGAAAAAACACCACGTCAAACATCCAAAGACCTGAAGGCCAACCTGGAACAGTCTGGGGTCATGGTTTCAACAAGTACCATACACCGCACACTAAACCAAGCAGAGATTGCCAAAGAGTACCTTGACAAATCACAATCCTTCTGGGAAAATGTTTTGTGGACAAATGAAACTAAAATCGAGCTTTTTGGCAATGCAAAGCAACAGTTTATGAACACTAATGAAGCTTATAAGGAAAAGAACATCCTACCAACAGTTAAGCATGGTGGAGGATCCATAATGCTGTGGGGTTGCTTTGCTGTGTCTGGTACTGGAGGCCTTGACCATATGACAGGAATACCTAATATACTTAATTTCTTTATTCGTTTTTTATTTGTAAAATGGGGAAAGAGGGTGATTTTAATGTTTGAGCCCTTCAGGGCTCAAACATAGTACTGGCAAGCCTGGGAACCTTGAAAAGGCTCCTGGCTTCTATGGCAACGGAACAGCTTCTGCAATCCCACTGTGGCTGGGCTGTTTGGTTGTAGCAAACAAAAGAGAAAGTGAAAGTAACCAGTAAGATGGCGTGGTCACATTGGCTTCTGAAAGGGTGCAATCCTTAAAGGGGTTGTACAGGACTCGAAAATATGGCTGCTTTTATATAACAATGCAATCTCTGTCCCATTGGAATGAATGAGACTGAGCTGTAGCATGGCCATGTGGCCAATGGACATGTCACTTCCTGAGAAGAAAGAAACCATGTTTTCATAGTCCTGCACAACCCCTTTAAAGTGAATGAGTGGTTAATAAGCTGTATCATACTTGCTGTCAGTGATTTTTCTGTCCCATTTCTATACCATCTCTTTGGCGATATAAAAAAAAACTGTTTGTTAGGTGCAAAGGACACAAGAAAAAGTAGCTCCTATAAGGAGGATTGGTAGTTCATCACAGGGGACCCCAACAGTGGCATCCTTTGAAATTAATAAACAGTTTGAAAACCTGCACAATAAGAAGGGATTGTCCAAAGTGGACTTCATTCCATTCTATTTGTTTGTCAGTTCCAACAATGCCATGTTTACTGACATTTACGGGAGTTTTACACAATTTAGATATTGATAACCTATCCTTGCAACACCGTACAGTGCACAGTGTACTAAGCAGAAACAACACAGCTCCATCCACTTTGTAGTGAGTAGTGCTGTGGTTTTCTAGCTCTGTACACTGTACTCCTTTGGGGCCTTGACTCCTGCTGTCAGCTGATTAAAGGTGTCATGTGTCGGACACCCACCAATCTGATATTGATGCCCTATCCTAAGGTCCTGGAAAACCCATTTAAAAACACTGTTTATGAAGGAATTTTACCCTACAGCCTAGTGAAGATCCATGTTGATGAAAAGTATGAATCATCACATCTCAGTCTAGTGAGTACAGTTGGTGAGAGAGTGTGCAGAGTATCCCTGCATCCTGCAACTGGACTAGGGCCCAACGGTCGCCTTCACAGCCTCCAGGAGGAGTATTATCAGCCCCAGAGACAGACCTGAGAAGAAAGTTCTGCTGTCTTGGACATTACCGGTGCCGTGCCAGGAGGAACTCACTCGGGCCTAAGCAGAAGGTAACCAGAACCCTGTCAGGACTCCCTGTACCACCACTATCCCCAGCATCCACATCTGAGAAAGGAGTAGTTGGAGGAGAAGTCTGGCATAGAGACTGCATTATCCTTGGGCACCCTCCTACAAACAAGGCTGGGGGATTGGACACTGGCCTACTACTACCCCCATTGGGAAGCTGCCGTTGTACCTGTTTCCAGTTGGCAGTGATATCTCCCCACAGTCAGAAGGGCAGGTCTTACAGCTCAGCGTCATCGTTGGGCGGTAAGGAATGCCCTCTCTGACAGTACAAGTCTATGGAAGAGTACTGTAAGGGAGGGCATTCCTCACAACCCAGCGATGACACTGAGCTGTAAGGCCCACACTTCTGACAATGGAGAAATATCGGTGACAAAATTAACGGCACCAATGTCTCCAGCGCTGGGGCGCATACCAGGAAAGCCGATAGTCTAGCAGTTGTGGGGGAAAATAAGCTCAGTGGTAGCCACAGCGGACCCAGACAGTCAGAAAAGTTCAAGTCCAACAGGTATTACCCTGTTCGTTTATTTTTCTCACAAAACAGCAAAACAAAATAGCCTTAACTTTCAGGCAAAAAATAACAGAAATCCTGCTCGTCTGAGCAACTAACTAAACAGAAAACTGTCCTATCTGTACGTGTGCTTACTTCAGTCACACGGTCAATAAACAATGTAAAGCAATGGCAGGAGTTCACTCCAGAGTCTCACCAGCCTTTACAATGTGAGGACAGAATCCGGCTCCTCCTTTCTCCCCCAGGAACTGCTCAGTAGTGA
Organism: Leptodactylus fallax; assembly: GCA_947044405.1. Taxonomy (NCBI): domain Eukaryota; kingdom Metazoa; phylum Chordata; class Amphibia; order Anura; family Leptodactylidae; genus Leptodactylus; species Leptodactylus fallax. The sequence goes on from CAMRHE010000156.1 coordinate 2,004,435, forward strand.
GAACTAGCCAACCTTTTATAGGCCTTTAATGAGGCCCAACTTCCACCTGTGGTTGAAGGCTCCTCCCTAGTAGGAGAGGAAGAGGTTAATGAAAGCCAGCCCTCTCAGGTTTTTACCTGATCTACCACACATAATTAAGGAATCTGGAAGAGATATAGCGACCTTCCAGAATGTTACCAGTCACCTTCTCACACAGTATATAATACATCAATGAGGACGTAAAAGGTCCTCTTTAAGTGACAATAGCCCATATGTCTTCAGTTAACTCCTGTTTTTATTCTGGTTTAATAATGAAATTACACAATTTGGCTTCTAGCTGCAACAAACCAGATTGTTTGTAGCAATGATAATGCCTTTCTATTTTTAAGAATTTTTTTTGCCAAATGAACCAGACATCACAAAAATAAATTAGGCTTTTTAAACCGATCTGTCTGCAGTTACAGGAAAAGGAGATTCAAACATCTATTTTCACAGTAGTTTATAGTAAAGAACAACGGCAGATATAGGTATATAAATCTTACTGTATAGAAGTACAGACCCAAGTATTGTCAGCTCTCTTCCCCTTATGTGTTTGTGTAGTCTGGTTCTGTGGTAACTGTGGAGATGGCAAGATGTTTGAAAATTCCTCACCATGCTTTTGCTTGCGGTTTTATTAGGATATGCAATACCTCCACAAAAAAAGAATTTAACAAAACATATCAGATTCATGTTGTCTATTTTGTCCACTCAGAAAAGTAAAGCAAATGCTCTACTCAAGAAAGTATCCCCTCACTGTAAAAAACAATTATTATGTATAATTACATCACACACACATACTGTATATACACCAGGAAAAAGTGCTTATGCTATACTAATAAGGGGGTTATAGTATTCGATCCAAGTATTCTATTGTATGTGAAAATATGGTGTATCATTTTATTAAACTGAAATTAAATATATTAATAATGCCAAAAAAATTAGCAAGTGAACAGGTGGTATACTCCTCAAATAGGTGCTGTGTAGCTTTATTTGGGCACTATGTGGCATTTCCTAGGAGTTGTATGTCATTATGTATGTGAATACTGTATTGCTTTTTATCTAGGTTCTGTATGCCAGAATTGTATGTCACTATCCAGTCACTATATCCACAATTTATTTCAGTCCTGTATAAAACATAAACACTATGAAAAGTATTAAAGTTCAATGAAAAATGGTCTTATTGTGATATAGAATAATGTTCTTCTGGGCCTCTCCCTAGACTCTCTTGACTAGGTATCTTTAAGAATGAAGCATGCTGATGTTGGCAGCAGCATACCTTATTCAGTTTTAGTCTCGTAGTGTCTAAAGGTTTGTCCAAACCGTTTCTCTCAGCCATGTGGATTAGTGGGGCTTCCAAATACCAGAACCTGAAGGGGATTAATAGTGCTACATCCCCTTAAAACTTTACTGCTTCAATTTTATCTTTGCACATTGGTGCTCCTTTGCCACCAGTCATGCAGGGTACTGCAGCATGGCCCATGTACACTTCAGTGGACCTGTGCTTTAGTTCTATGCACCAGACGTGCTGCAGTGCCTTCATTTTCTGAATCATGATTCTGGTATTTGAACTTTCTCCAGAAGATCATGACATGATTATCATATTCACAGTAACATGCCATTGATCTGACATGGACAGCCTCTTTATACCTTCATATATTTGTTATTTGTAGCTAGAGAATCTAATCTTTGCTTCAGTAGAGAACTTTGCTCAAATGATATAATTCTGGATTATCTACTTGGTGTGTAGCATGTATTTGATATTGACACCAAACCTGGCATACTGTACTTCAGTGACATTTGTAAATAGTAACATAGTTTGTATTGCTTTAAAAAATATACATGTCAATCCACTTCAGACTATTAAACTGAAATGCTGGTCCACAGGAAGGCAAAAGCTCCATGTGCTCATTTTAGGGGAAAAATTACAGTGCCTTGCGAAAGTATTTGGCCCCCTTGAACTTTTCAACTTTTTGCCACATTTCAGGCTTCAAACATAAAGATATAAAATTTTAATTTTTTGGTGAAGAATCAACAACAAGTGGGACACAATTGTGAAGTGGAACGAAATTTATTGGTTATTTTAAACTTTTGTAAAAAATAAAAAACTGAAAAGTGAGGCGTGCAATATTATTCGGCCCCTTTACTTTCAGTGCAGCAAACTCACTCCAGAAGTTCAGTGAGGATCTCTGAATGATCCAATGTTGTCCTAAATGACTGATGATGATAAATATAATCCACCTGTGTGTAATCAAGTCTCCGTATAAATGCACCTGCTCTGTGATAGTCTCAGGGTTCTGTTTAAAGCGCAGAGAGCATCATGAAGACCAAGGAAAACACCAGGCAGGTCCGTGATACTGTTGTGGAGAAGTTTAAAGCCGGATTTGGATACAAAAAGATTTCCCAAACTTTAAACATCCCAAGGAGCACTGTGCAAGCGATCATATTGAAATGGAAGGAGTATCAGACCACTGCAAATCTACCAAGACCTGGCCGTCCCTCTAAACTTTCATCTCAAACAAGGAGAAGACTGATCAGAGATGCAGCCAAGAGGCCCATGATCACTCTGGATGAACTGCAGTGATCTACAGCTGAGGTGGGAGAGTCTGTCCATAGGACAACAATCAGTCGTACACTGCACAAATCTGGCCTTTATGGAAGAGTGGCAACAAGAAAGCTATTTCTCAAAGATATCCATAAAAAGTCTCATTTAAAGTTTGCCACAAGCCACCTGGGAGACACACCAAACATGTGGAAGAAGGTGCTCTGGTCAGATGAAACCAAAATCGAACTTTTTGGCCACAATGCAAAACGATATGTTTGGCGTAAAAGCAACACAGCTCATCACCCTGAACACACCATCCTCACTGTCAAACATGGTGGTGGCAGCATCATGGTTTGGGCCTGCTTTTCTTCAGCAGGGACAGGGAAGATGGTTAAAATTGATGGGAAGATGGATGGAGCCAAATACAGGACCATTCTGGAAGAAAACCTGTTGGAGTCTGCAAAAGACCTGAGACTGGGACGGAGATTTATCTTCCAACAAGACAATGATCCCAAACATAAAGCAAAATCTACAATGGAATGGTTCACAAATAAACGTATCCAGGTGTTAGAATGGCCAGGTCAAAGTCCAGACCTGAATCCAATCGAGAATCTGTGGAAAGAGCTGAAAACTGCTGTTCACAAACGCTCTCCATCCAACCTCACTGAGCTCGAGCTGTTTTCCAAGGAAGAATCGGCAAGAATTTCAGTCTCTCGATGTGCAAAACTGATAGAGACATACCCCAAGCGACTTGCAGCTGTAATCGCAGCAAAAGGTGGCGCTACAAAGTATTAACTTAAGGGGGCCGAATAATTTGGCACGCCCCACTTTTCAGTTTTTATTTTTTACAAAAGTTTAAAATATCCAATAAATTTCGTTCCACTTCACGATTGTGTCCCACTTGTTGTTGATTCTTCACCAAAAAATTTAAATTTTATATTCTTATGTTTGAAGCCTGAAAGATGGCAAAAGGGGGCCGAATACTTTCGCAAGGCACTGTATTTCCCAACTCCAATCTGGCAATAAGAATAAATCCCAGGATCAATGACCCAACACCAAAAATCTAATAATAACAATAACCTGTAAAATTGCTATTTTCAGTAAAGACATACAGATCTTTCTTGAACTTATATCGAACTGTTCTTACAGTAAGGAACCACTTTGTATGTTTGTGTAAAAATCTTCTGCCCTTTAAACAATGCCCCCTTGTTAAAGACCTGGGTATGAAGAGATTCTGACAGAAAACTCTGCACTGACCTTCGATATAGGTATTTATATATAGTTTTCTTTTTTCCAAACAAAATAACCCTTGTTTTGATAATCTCCCTGGGTACTGTAGACAACCCATTCCATGTATTACTTTGGTTACCTGCTTTTGGACCTACTCAAGATCTATTATGTGCCCAAACTGTACACAATGATCCATGTGCTGTCAAGTGGGTGATCTTGGGCCACAGCAGACAATGGTGCATGATTTTGAGCTCTCTGACACTGTCTACCTCTGATTGGACAGTGTCAGAAAGTTCTAAGTCATGCCCCCTTGTCTGCTCCTGCCTGAGACTGCCTACTTGACAGTGGAGAACCTAATTATAATATCAGGCACTAGAGATGAACTAACCTCTGAAGATTTGTTTCGTCTTGGGTTCAGACAAATCAATCCTCTGGTTTGTTTTGGTCCATTTATACTCACCTTCCCTTACCTCTTTTGAGACTCTTCAAAGCATCCAATGCACTTTCTTGGCCTCCTGGTTGACATCATGCACTCGGGGTCACTGCTGAGTCAGCAGTCACATGGGGCACGCCAAGCGCCAAGGCATCATAACACTCGGCGTTCCACATTTGGTTGGTCTCAGCAGTAATCCTGGGTGCATGACATCAGCCAGGAGACCAAGAAAAAGCACCAGATGCCGTGAGGAGGTGAGATTAAATGTTTGTTATTTTTTTTACACTACAGTTTAATAATTTCACTTCCAGTTTGTAGGTGACAAAACCGAAATGTTTTGAATTTGAACAAGCACAAAACTTCTGGAAAATTTGGGATAAATCTGGTTTGCTCTATCAGGCACTAAACCAAACTGTACTGATTGCTTAGGAGCAGTACGGGCTAGAGAAAAAATCCCTACCGCTCAAATCAGTGGGGTGGAACCTAATAAAATGGTTGTCCAGGCTTATTTTTTTCATAGTCTATCCTCAGGATAATCCATAAATATATAATTGACAAGAGGCCCCCGAATGGATCATCTATATGGAGCCGCTCCTGGCACCCGTCCTGTAAACAAAAGAGCGAAAAGCAGAAAGCTCCATCCACTGTGTAGTGGCCAGGTGCCTTCACTACAGCTCAGATACCATTAACTTCAATGGAAGCTGAGCTGCAGTGAAGGCATCAGGCTGCTATACAATGGACAGAGCTTTCTGCTTCGCGCCCCTTATTGTGTACTGGATGGGCGCTGGAGGTGGGTCTGTACAGCTGATCGGTCTGGGGGCCAAGTGATGGCCTCCATCGATCATAAAAAATAAGTCCGGACAACCTACCTAAAAACACCATAAGGACACAGCCCCATTTTTCAAAGCTGACGTGTCATGTTAGGTAGTAATAATTTTGTGACACTTTAAGTTACCCAAGATATTTTGAGATTGTGTGTTAATGACAAATTGTAATTCATGGTATTGTGGTATTGGTAAACATTGGTTGATACTGTTTGCATTTATTAAAAAAAAAAAGGAAAATTGGTGAGCATTTTGAATAATGTGCAATTTTCAAAACCTGAAATGCTCTATTTTTCAGACAACCATACCACCCAAACTGGATAATAAATATTATTTAACATATGTTGGCATCATCTTTTAATCATCCTTCAATTCTTCTTCATTTCGGACAATAGAAGGTTTACAAGTCTATTAGCAATTTTCCAAATCTACAAAAAAATTTACTAGCCCATTTTTCAGGGACAACTTTAGTTCTGAAGGGGATTTTAAAGGCTTATATATTAGAAACACCCCATAAATTACCCCATTGTCAAAACTGATTTCCTCAAATAATTCAAAAGGCGAGGAGAATTATTCAGCTTCTGGAGGACAGAATTATAAAGGTGTATAGTGATTATTTAAGGGATGTTTTCAAGAAGAAATGTGCAGTGGATGGTGCATATTGAAAATAAAATTTTCCCATATATATTTTAGTGACCAATATATCATGTCCAGCTCATGGCACTGGGAAAAGCCAGCTCGCTGTTTCCTGATTTTGGAAACAACCTACATGTAGCCCTTGTCTTTTGTCTGGAAATACAACCAACATATCATCATTTGAGGCCTAATTTGGTTATTTACACTACATTGGTTGGCAATTACAGAGGCCCTAAGCTGAAATTTAAAAAATCGACCCCCAAAATATGGCCCCATTTTCAAAAACTACACCCTCACAGAACTTACTAAGGGGTATAATAAACATTTTGAGCCCTAGATTGCTTCCCATAAATTGGATCTTTTCAAGAAATACACCATTTCAATTATGTTGTGCCCTGGTGTCAATTTGTCATTTTGTAAAGTACACCTGTCACAAAATTTAGCAAGGGGCATAGGGAGCATTTTTAACCCTTGAGTGCTCCATTAATTTAGTTTCAAGAAATTAATGCACAGCTGATTTTTCCAGAAATACGTAATTTCAATGTGCAATATATTGTGTCCAGCTTGTGTCAGCAGGAACACAAACTTCAAAAGCTGTTAAGCAGGTTATCCCAGGTACAACAGCTTTTGGAGTATTTGTCTCCAACACAATCTGGGCACAACATACATTGACCAGCAGAAGGGAAACAATGTTGTAAACTTTTGACTTTCAGGCTCCATATCTCACCATCCACTACAGTGTCAAAAGTGAGACTGCCATCATTTTATAGACAATCATCTTGGCTATAATATACATATATTTGACTTGCAATTATTTAGCATATGATTAGTTATGCAGATTCTTGTCATGTAACTGCAGATTCTTTTCATATAACTGAATGTAACAGAATGGGATGGAATTGGAGAAAAACTGTGTTTCTGTGACACTCTTACGGGCTTTGTTTTTATGGTGTTCACTATGCAGCCAAAATGACATGTCGCCTATATTCTATTGGTACAATTCTGGCGATACCATATTTATACAGTTTTTTTCTTTTTGAAGAAAAACTACATTTGTGCGACTTTCTTACCAGCTTTGTTTATAAGGCCTGTATTGTATGGGCCGGTATGATTCTGCGGATACCAAATTTATATAGTTTTATTTATGTTTTAACCCCTTAAAAATAATCCAAGACTTTCCAAAAAAAAAATAAAAAATTCTTGGTAGTTACCATATTCTGACACCAGTAACTTTTTTATATTTCCATGTACGTGGATGCATAAGGTGTCTTTTTTATGGGCCAGATATACTTTTTAGTTATACCATTTTGGGGAAAGTCTATTGCTTTGATTACTTTTTATTCAAATTTTTATGAGAGGAGAAACAGCAAAAAAACAGTGGTTTGACTCTTTTGATTTTTTTTTTTCTGGCTATGGCTATAGAATCCTTGGATATTGGAAATAAGGGTATGTCTATTAGATTACTTAATTTTCTTAGGATTCAAAAGTTTATACTATCTGGACCCAGTGATTTTTCTATTTTAATCTTTTTAAAGTTATTAAAGTTAAAATTTAATTTTTTAAGATGACTCTTCTGTGCAGATCATATTTGTGTAAGCACTGTTCTACTATAGTTTTTAAACATTCAGACAGTTCCGTGCCAGTTATGTCGGGGTAAATGTGATTTGTCAAAGTGTTGTGACCCTGGGGTGAGTGACATTAGCCAGAAGCCTGAAGAGTCCTGAAGAGGAGTGTATAACATTTTGTTACTTTTACTCAACTCGGCCTCCACCATATACTCCGGGGTCTGAGGAGATCCCAGAGTATAATATTGTTTTGTGTGTGGTGAATTTGAAATTTTTGGAATACTCGCGTCAAATCCAATTCTAACCGAATCAGTGATAATCCCCAGTGATGGGCCTATCAGATGTTTTTATAGTATTTTATATTTTGGATTGAAGTCAAAATTTCTCATTTATTTCTATTTTACAAACATTCTGTTGATTTTTGATAAATATTTTATGTAAGGGATTAACCCTGTAATAAAATGAGTGCAAACTTGAACGGGTTTTCCCATGAACATACCCATATCTAAATTTGTAGATAATTAAAAATTAAACATTTTTGCAAGTATAAGTAATTACATTTTTTTTAAGAGTTCTAAAGATTTTCTCTAACCATCTCGGTGGTCTTTTTGTCTTGATTGGTTGCCAATAGATATGACCAGACTGCAGGAACTTTGTATGGTCAGAAACCCAGCCATGATTTCCTAATTGTGGCCAGGTTATCTTCTCATACATGTAGCGTCCCTGCCTGATAACCTGTCCACAATAAGGAAATCATGTCTGGGTTTCTTACAAGTCCCAGATCGTACAATGCTCTAGTATTCATAGTCGTATCCATTAACAATCAATCAAGAAAAAAGACTGTTCCCCACTAAGATGGGTAGAGAAAATCTACAAAACTCTGCAAATTTTTTTATTACTTATATTTGCAAAAATGTTAAACTTTTAGACCAGATAGCGTAAATGCTGCAATTTTGCCAAAGTGGAAACCCCGCGGCAAAAAACGCGGTGTTCACAGTACCTGCAAAGTGGATGGGATTCTGGCTAATCCTATCCACACATTGCAGACAAATATCCACAGGGGACCTGCTGCCATTTCAAAAACCGTCACATTTTTGTAAATGGAAGCATGTAAATTATACCTATGGAAACACTGGCATTTTCTGTATAGGTATAATTGAAGCAAACAGTCCACAGAGGAAAACTCTGCGGACTTTCTGTGAAAAACGCTGCAGGAACAAAATTTTTTCCCGCAGTGCTTTTTCGCTGCAGCTTGTTACGTAGGTATTAGCGTCAATTGTCTGCAATAAATTTATGTTCATGGGAAAACCCCTTCAACAACAAACTTCATCCTTTCAAAATTTTAATAATAAATAAAGGGAAAGTATAATCCAACAAAAATTTATTTAACCCTACTTTAGATGGTTATTATGAAAATGAGTTTAACTTTGCGTTACCTTGCACATATATTAAAACCGTTCTCCAGAATTGAAATCTACACCACTCAGGAACTGTCGCAGATTTCAACTTAACTTGTAATACTTTTCAGGTAAAGGTTATAGTAAGTCCAAGGCATGCATTTCCTGGGCACCACCCTGCTCTACCAAATTTTTACAAAAGTGACAAGCATGGTGGAAAATGGAAAAAACTTGTTGTCAATGGCATGCACCAAAAATTTCCATGTCTTGTACACCAGTAAACTGGCATACAAGGCATGATATGCTGAACCTATTTTGAATACTGTATTTTGAATTGTACAGCAGTGAGCTCTTACTATTTGCTTATAACTTTCTAAGGAATTTTTTACAGTAGGGGCAGAGATATCAGAAAAGCAATGCATGACCATGGTGCTTATTTTCATGTTTTTCAATTAGCATCTGTACAATTAATATCATGATTTAGTTCAATTCTTCAGTTCATTGCTCTGTCACTTTAAAAGATGTAATACTATGCAATGTCTTAATCATGGTAAGTTTGGTTTACAACATAATTTTGCAATGCTGTATTTCAGCATATACCATTTCTATTTTTGTGGATGGGAGAACTAGCCAGAGACTGCTTGTCATTCTGCTCAGCAGGGGATGTTAATTGTCTGGTTTCTCTAACCCAAGCTGAATGTCTCCTATGCTAAAAGGCTTAAATTAGCCATCATATTATGCTCCACATTAACTGTATGTAACAATCAGACATGATGTCTAACTAGCGGTATAGAACCCAGATCATGCAGATATTACAATGAATGGCAGGACTGAACTGTTTGAGAAATAAGGCTACAAATTATGTGTCTGATTTAGATGCTTTTGGCAGCTTCATTATTCTAATATATGCTGGTGAATTTGTATTCTGGAAGATTCTAGTCTGTTGCTACTTTATGTTATACCACAGAGTGTTGTTTCTACCCTGCTCTGATTCATTACATTACTTAATAACTGTACCTGGAAACCTATGTAAGAAATAACTAGTGACGACCAATGCCCCATATGTGTTTTATAATATCAAATAATTGTTATATTACAGCTGAATGAATTAATAAATATAACCTGATGCAAAATTTTATTTCAGAAAAAAAAAAAATAGAAAAGCAAACTATATTTGTTCAAACATACTGTAGACGGAATTGCTGGCATAGAGGAATAATGTTGAGGCGCACTTTTGATGTAAGTGCCACCAGGGCCGGTTTTAGACAAAGTGGGGCCCTGGGCAAAATTAAAGCGGGGCACAAAATGCTGATATGTAAACAACACCATCGTCTTCCAGTGGCAACCCCTATAATAACGCCTCCTTTCTGCCAACAAAAAAGTAACAACAAGCCCCATTTTACCAAACACAGTTCAAAATGAGCACCTTTGTACCGCCTAATAGATTTTTGCACCTAGTCATCAGTCATTGCAGCACCTCCTTATAAATAATAGTCCCTGCTTATAAATAACATTACACGTTTATCAGTAATAGCTCCCTTATAAATGATGATAGTGCCCTGTATCAATAATATTCCCCCTTATCAGTAACAGTCACCCCATAAAAATAATACTGCTCCCTTATTAATAATAGCCCTCTCATAAATAAGTTACCCTTATAAATAATAGTCCCCATTATCACTAATATCCCCCTTTATAAATAAGCCCACTTAACAATTATACCCCCTTATAAATAGTTCCCCTCTTATATATAATAGCTCCCCCTTATAATGGATGCCTTATATATAATAGTTCCCCCCTTATAAATAATAGCCCGTCTTATAAAAAATAGTCCCCCCTTATAATAGCCCCCTCATATTTAAGTTTCCTAATGACATATAGTAACCCACCCTTATATATAATAGTTCTTCCCTTATAAATAAGAGTCCCCTTATATATAATAGTTCTCCGTTATACAGTGTCGGACTGAAGGGCCTTAGGCCCACCAAAGGAACTTGTTCTGGGGCCCCACCCAACAGCTTCCTGCTAATAGCCTACACCACGGCTCCTTCACTGAAGTCTTACATATGTGCTGACTATCTGGCGTTACTGAGTATGTTCCCAGTATAGTCAGCCCCTATAGTACTGTGCAGGCCCCAATAACTCCATGGCCAGTTCATGCACAGTACTGTATGGGGAATGACATGGCCATGGAGCACTATATGTATGTGCAAGATTATAGTGAGGGAGCTGTTATGCAGACATAGCACACAGGGCTGCCAGCAGGAATTTTGAGCCCCCCCCCCACAGTATAATGCTCCACATGGTATATAATGCTCCACAGTATAAAATGCTCCCCTGAGCCCTCCAGTTTCCCCACATGGTATATAATACTCCACAGTGGCCACACACAGTATAAAACGCTCCCTTGAGCCCCCCATAGTGGCCCCACATGGTAAATAAGGCTCCACACAGTATAATACTCCACAGTGGCCCACACAGTATACTACCCATTAGTGGCCCCAGACAGTACAATATGCTCCCCAGCAGCCTCACACAATATAATATGCTTCATACAGTATAATATGCACCCCACAGTGCCCCTCCAGTATAATGCTCCAGAGTGGCCTAACATAGTATAACATGCTCCACAATGGCCTCCACACAGTATATAAGAGGGGTTCCCCCAGTATAATGCTCCACAGTGGTCCCCCACAGTATAATATGCTCCCCACATTCCCCCCCCAGTATAATGCTCTACAATGGCCCCACAGAGTATAATATGCTCCCGAGAAGCCCCACACAATATAATACACTCCACAGTGGCCCCACACAGTATAACAGGCTCCCCACACTGCCACTGCCCAGAGGAGCATATTATAATATACATATTATAATATGTTCCCCCCCCCCGAATAATGCCCCACAGTGGCGCCACGCGTTGTAATATGCTTTGCAGATGGCCCCCCCAGAATAATGCTCCACACAGACCCCACACAGTATAACATGCTCCAGAATGGCCTCCACACAGTATAATATACTGCCCAGAGAGGTTCCCCCACTATAATGCTCCACAGTGGGCCAAAACAGTATAATATGCTCTCCAGAGGGCCCCCCAGTATAATTCTCCAAAGTGGCCTCACAGAATATAACATGCTCTCCAGAGTCCCCCCACACATTATAATGCTCCACAAAGGCCCCATAGAATATAACATGCTCTCCAGAGGGCCTCCTCCCCCAATATAATGCTCCACAGTGGCCCCACACAGTATAATATACTGGGGGGTCCCTCTGGATAGCATATTATACTGTGTGGGGCCACTGTGGAGCATTATATTGGGGTAGGAGGCCCTCTGTTGAGCATGTGGGGCCTCTGGAGCATTATAATGTGGGGGGCTCTCGAGAGCATGTTATATTCTGTGAGGCCACTTTGGAGCGTTATACTAGGGGGCCCTCTGAAGAGCATATTATACTGTGTGGGGCCACCATGGAGCATTATACTGGGGAAGGGGCCCTCTGGATAGCATATTATACTGTGTGGGGCCCCTCTGCATAGTATAATGCTCCACAGTGGCCCCACACAGTATAATATGCTATCCAGAGGGCCCCCTCCCCAGTATAATGCTCCACAGTGGCCCCATACAGTATAATATGGTATCCAGAGGGGCCCCCCCAGTATAATGCTCCCCAGTGGCCCTACAGACTCCCTTTATTATTATATTATACTCTGGGGTCTCTTCAGACCCCAGAGTATAATAATTGAAGGCCCGATGGAGGTAAGGGAAAATAACAAAAAGTTATACTCACCTTGCCTTACCTCTAATGGGCCTCCTCGCGTTGCTCCGCTATCACCGCCAGCGCTGGCTTCCTCTTGTTTGCGGATGACGTCATGCGTTGTGGACGTCACCGCTGAAGCCCAATCACAGGCCTCAGCGGTGACGTGAGGCACGCTGTTAGCACGTCCCACGTCATGGCCAGGCTTCAGCGGTGACGTCTGGAACGCCAGAATATGACGTTTGTTATTTTTACTCACCTCAGAAAGGGGCCCTGCGGCACATGACGCTGGGTCCCTTTCTGTTATTGATATGGCCAGGCCTGACTCCGGGATCCGGAGTCATCAGGCAACCCTATGATCGGGGGGGGGGGGGTCACTTCTGGTGTTTTTTCCCTTGTAAGCTGTAAATTTGGTGTGTACCCTGATATATGCCCGCACAGCTTATACATTCGCTTCCTGATGCAACCAGTTGTGTTCTAATGATTTGGCGATTTTGGAGGTTTTTGTCTTCACATTGTACAAGCTATATTTTTTTTATTTTTCTGGTGATGTAGCCATTGATTTCTTTCCCCAAATGATTTGCGGGAAAGAGGGCTTGTTGTTTGCGGTATGAGATGTATTTTGTAATGACAACATTTCTGGGTACCTATAACTTATTGAATACATTTTCTTAATTCTTTCTTGGTAGATTAAAAAACCCCCCAGCAATTCTGGTTTTGCTTTTTACCTTTTAATTTTGTTTCCACACAGCGTACAGCATAACTAACATGTTACCTTTATTGTGTGGGTCGGTCCGATTACGTCGATACCTCATTTATATTATTTTTTATGCATTGCTAGTTTTGTAGAACAAAAAACCATTTGGGGAAAGAAATCAATGATTCTTGCACCACCATCTTCTGAGATATATAGCTTTTTTTTTTTTTGGTTGACAAAGTTGGTTGAGGGCTTATTTTTTGCGGGGTGATCTGTGCTTTTTATTGGTACTGCTTTGGGGTACATATGACTTCTTGAACACTTTTTATAGCATATTTTTTAAGGCGAGATGGCGAAAAATAATTATTTCTTTAATTAATTAATTAATTTTATTTTTTCATACACTTCACTTTTTCTTCAACTTTTTTATTTTTATTTTTTTACATTTTTATATGTCCCACTAGGGGACCTGAACCAGCCATACACTGATCACTGGTTCAGCACTATAGACTGCAATACATGTGTATTGCAGTCTATAGAGGAAGTCAGCACTATGCAGACACATAGACTGTCTTCCAGAGGTCCCAGCAGGATCAACCAGGTACTGGGGGCTCCAGGCAGCCTGGGGTCACTGGTCAGACCCTGGGCTGCAGATTATAGATCTCGGCACCCCCCGATCTCGCCGTGGGGAGTGCCGCGGTCATGTTTGACACCCGCTCTTGATGCCGCCCACACTTTCACTTAAAAACACCTAAGATGTGTGGCATCTTAAGGGTTAAACAGTGGGTATTGGTTGTCAGATACAGCTGAGCTCCCGCGGTGATCGCATGACCTCTGCTTCTGAGCCCGTTCAATCACCGTCACGTACATGTACGTGGGAATGCGGTATCTATCCACATTCCCTGACATACATGTACGTGAAAATGCATTGAGGGGTTAAGAAGAGGCCGCAGCCTTTTTGTAAATCCCCGATTCCTTGCCCCAGTCGGGCTGTTTATTAAGACAGACGTATAACACACCAGTCTTAATGAATTTGTCCCTATGTGTGCACAGAAGAGATATGTTCATTAAATCTTAAGGCCATGCAGACCTTATAATCAAGGAAAGATGATAAATGCAAAAATGCTCAAAGCAGCCACATAATAAATGCAACTGAAGAGAAATTAAAGTAGTATCAAGAAGGGTAACCACTTCGCATAAGGCTAGAGCAAGATGGAGACATGTCACAAACTACTATTTTACCATAGACTTCAATGGAAGTCAAATTGCAACATTTTCCAAGACTTGAATGTATTTTTACAGCCAAATCATGGCAATATAATTCAGATGGGAAGGGGGTTAGAAAAAATTGCATTTGTGCCATTTTCTTATGGGCTTTGTTTTTACGACATTCACTGTGCAGCCAAAACAACATAACATGTTGGCTATATTCTGTAGGTCATTATGATTACAATGTTACAAAATTTATTTAGTTTTTGATATTTTTTTTCTAACTTTTCTTGGTAATAACTTTGGGTTGATTTGACTTACTGAAGTGATTTTGAGCATGGTTTTCATGACATATTGTACTTCATATTAGTGTGAAACTATGGTCGCTATTTTTTGCATTTACAGTATTTATGGAAAAAATAGGAAATTTGGAAAAAAATTAGCAGTTATCAAAATTTGAAATGCTCTGCATTTTGGACAGATAGCCACCCAAATTAGTTGAATATTATTTACCATATCTCTGCTTTAAGTGGGCATCATCTTTTAATCATCCTTGAATTGATTTTGGTTGTTATAAGGCTTAAGCTAGATTTACATGAGCGAAGCAAAACTCGGTCTGTGTGTTCGCCAAATTTACCAGCCAGATATTTATGCCAGGAGCGGGACTCCTAGCATTATAGCCATGCTGCCGGCATGAAGATCCGGCCGGTAAATCCAGCAAATACACAGAAATGGGTTGTGTGAATCTAGCTTTACAAGTCTAATAGCAATTTTCCAAATTTCCATGAAAATTTCCCAAACACATTTTATAGGGGCCTTTAAAGGTCTATATATTAGATAACCCCATAAGTCATTGAATTTTCAAAATTACACCCCTCAATTCATTATAGCATTTGCAAAGTTTAACACAAACCAAAATGGAGTTGAAATTTAGACATTTTATTTTGTTAATAATATGTTCATTTATCCCTAAAATGTAAACAATCATAAGGGGTTAAAGGAGAAAATGCATACCACAATTTGGTTTGCAATATCTCCCAAGCATGGGGCATTTTGACTCCACAGCTGTTTTACAGATTTTATTAACATTGGGACATAAAAATGAAAAGTTACTTTTTTCCAATTTATTGACGCTTTAGTCTCAAATTTGTAATTATCACAAGTAGTTAAAGGAGAAAATGCACCCCACATTTTGATATGCAATTTCTCCCAAGTACAGAAATACCCGACGTGTGGATATAGACTACTCTTTGGACACACGGGAGGTCACAGAGGGTGAGGAGCACCGTTAGGCTTTTGGAGGGCACAATCATTTTCAGACACCATGACACATTTGCAGAACCTCTGAGGTGCCACTGCAGTGCAGACTACCAAGAAGTGACCTCATTTTGAAAACTACAGCCTTCAAAAAATGAATCAAGGGGTATAGATTCTTTCCAAAAAGAAATAGTGGATGGTGCAAAATGAAAAATGACATTTTCACATATATATGCTATTTCAGTGCCCAACATGTCAGCTCTCCAGTTATTGTGCTCTGTTTCCTGACAACATGCCCTAATCATTTACTGAAAATAAGACAGTGCTCAGAAGTGAAAGGGCACATGTGCATTTGAGGCGTAATTTTACACTGCAAATAACCAAGGGATAAAATAAAAAATTAACCCCCACAATATGACCCCATTTTAGAAACAACACCCCTCACGGAATTTCATTTTGAACCCAAGAATGCTGCTCAAAAATTAATGTACAAAGTGAAAATTTAAGTCAGTCAGTATCCAATATGTTGCGCCCACCTTGTATCAACTGAGATATATACTCCTGAAATTTTAAGCGGACTATCCTGGGTACAAAAAAGTTGTAAAAAAAAAAGTTTTTGGGAGTGTAGGAATAGAGGGACTAGTTTTTGGACACCATGTTTTACAGATCCCTGGAGCTGACAGTAAAGTCGAATTCCCCAACTGAGTGAACCTATTTTGTAAACTACCCCCCCCAACAGGGTTTATTTTATTTTTAACCCTTCAGTGTTGTATTGATTTAGTTTCCAGAAATGAATGCGCAGTTAATAGTGATAAGTTAAAATTACAATTTTTGATGCGCCATTTAAGTGCACTATATATTATGCCCAGCTTGTGTCAGCAGGAATACACTTCAATAACTTAGGTTATTTCAGGTATTTGTCTCTGACACAAGCTGGGTACAACATATTGCGCACTGAAATAACGTATTTCTGGAAAAATTGCAGTTTTCTCTTTTCACCATCAGCTAGCTGCACATTAATTTTTGGAAAATAAATAAATGCAACACTTGGGAAGTAAAAAAAACTCATTGCACCCATGGATAAATTCCTTGAGGGCTGGAATTCCCAAAATGAGGTCCCATGGGGAGGGGGTAAAAGAAACATCAATAACTATTTATGCTTTCAAACATTTATAACTACACTTTGCTGCAACAGAAAGTGTTGGCAAGTGGTTAGTAATAAACACATTGAAGATATTTTAATTCATTTTACATATGTTGTATCTAGTAGCATTTGGCATATATTTCACATTGTTTTACAACGACAACAGAGATGACTATTGTTGAAAACCTATATAACATATTTTCATGATGAGCAATTCACTGCATTAATGTTAGTTATGATGAGTCAGTAAACTTAGGGTGCGTTCACATATGTCCGGCGCAGCTATCAGTTTCCCTCCGGCGTGGTGCACACAAGATGGAGGGAAATTGATGCCAGGACGGATCCCATAGTTTTCTATGGGATCAGTTCTGGCACAAGAGGCATCAGTTTTGGCGCCAAACGGATCTGTGCCTCAGCCGGATGGAAAAACGCTACCTGCAGCGTTTTTCCATCCGGCTTCCTTAAAATGTAATTAGCGCCGGAGGCCAGAGGAACACCTTTAGGCTTTTGGAGGGCACAATCATTTTCAGACGCCATGACACATTTGCAGAACCCCTAAGGTGCCACTGCAGTGGAGACTACCAAGAAGTGACCTCATTTTGAAAACTACAGCCTTCAAAAAATGAATCAAGGGGTATAGATTCTTTCCAAAAAGAAATAGTGGATGGTGCAAAATGAAAAATGACATTTTCACATATATATGCTATTTCAGTGCCCAACAACAATGTGGCCCTAATCATTTACTGAAAATAAGACAGGGCTCAGAAGTGAAAGAGCACATGTGCATTTGAGGCGTAATTTTACACTGCAAATAACCAAGGGATAAAATTAAAAATTAACCCCCACAATATGACCCCATTTTAGAAACAATACCCCTCACGGAATTTCATTTTGAACCCAAGAATGCTGCTCAAAAATTAATGTACAAAGTGAAAATTTAAGTCAGTCAGTATCCAATATGTTGCGCCCACCTTGTATCAACCGAGATATACACTCCTGAAATTTTAAGCAGACTATCCTGGGTACAAAAAAGTTGTATATGTGGACGTAAACTGCTGCACTGCTGCTTGTGCACACAACAGTGAAGGAGTGCTGCACTTTTTGTTTTTTGGAGTGTAGGAATAGAGGGACTAGTTTTTGGACACCATGTTTTACAGATCCCTGGAGCTGACAGTAAAGTCGAATTCCCCAACTGAGTGAACCTATTTTGTAAACTACCCCCCAACAGGGTTTATTTTATTTTTAACCCTTCAGTGTTGTATTGTTTTAGTTTCCAGAAATGAATGCGCAGTTAATAGTTATAAGTTAAAATTGCAATTTTTGATGCGCCATTTAAGTGCACTATATATTGTGCCCAGCTTGTGTCAGCAGGAATACACTTCAATAACTTAGGTCATTTCAGGTATTTGTCTCTGACACAAGCTGGGTACAACATATTGTGCACTGAAATAACGTATTTCTGGAAAAACTGCAGTTTTCTCTTTTCACCATCAGCTAGCTGCACATTAATTTTTGGAAAATAAATAAATGCAACACTTGGGAAGTAAAAAAAAACTCACTGCACCCATGGATAAATTCCTTGAGGGCTGGAATTCCCAAAATGAGGTCCCATGGGGAGGGGGTAAAAGAAACATCAATAACTGTTTATGCTTTCAAACATTTATAACTTCACTTTGCTGCAACAGAAAGTGTTGGCAAGTGGTTAGTAATGAACACATTGAAGATATTTTAATTCATTTTACATATGTTGTATCTAGTAGCATTTGGCATATATTTCACATTGTATTACAACGACAACAGAGATGACTATTGTTGAAAACCTATATAACATATTTTCATGATGAGCAATTCACTGCATTAATGTTAGTTATGATGAGTCAGTCAACTTAGGGTGCGTTCACATATGTCCGGCGCAGCTATCAGTTTCCCTCCGGCGTGGTGCACCACGCCGGAGGGAAACTGATGCCAGGACGGATCCCATAGTTTTCTATGGGATCGGTTCTGGCACAAGAGGCATCAGTTTTGGCGCCATACGGATCTATGCCTCAGCCGGATGGAAAAACGCCACCTGCAGCGTTTTTCCATCCGGCTTCCTTAAAATGTAATTAGCGCCAGAGGCCGCCGGGTTCCGCCTGAAGATGGATGCGGCAGCACCCGGCTTCTGCACAGTCTCTGTACAGTAGTGAAGCCAGCAATTGATGGCTTCACTACTGTACCTGAGCGAATTGCTCAGGATCGCAAAGCTGACACCCGCAGGTGGAGTTGGGCTCCGATCGCGGGTGTTAACCCCTTAGATCCAAGGGGGTTGCGCTATAATAATGACCCCGAGGCACCCCCCGCAGTGAGATCGGGGAATGCCGTTATGCCGTTTCGGCAGCCTGGGGTCTGGCCAGTGATCCCAGGCTGCTAGGACCCTCAAGTACCTGGCTGATCCTGCCTGCGATGGAGAAAGTCAGTCTATGCGTCTGCATAGGCTGACTTTCTCTATAGACTGAAATGCACGTGTATGCTCGTGCATTGCAGTCTATAGTACTTAACCAGTGTATGGCTGGTTCAGATGTCCTTATAGCACAAGTACAAAATGAAAAAAAAAAAGTTAAAAAAAACAAAATTAATGAACTTATTAAGCCCCAAAAATTCATTTTTCCTATATAAAATGAATTATATAAAAAAACACCCTAAAAATTAATAAAAACAACACATATTTGGTATTGTCGCATCCATAACAACCTGTACATTAAAACTAAAAGAATATTTAACCTACACGGTGAACGTCGGGAAAAAACCCCAGAAAAAACGCCGGAATTAATGATTTTTCGCCATCTTACCTTACAAGATATGCTATAAAAAGTGATCAAAAAGTTATATGTACCCCAAAACAGTACCAATAAAAAGCACAGGTTGTCCCGCAAAAAATAAGCCCTCAACTAATTATGTAAACTGAAAAATAAAAATGTTACGCCTCTCAGAAGATGGCGATGCAAAGATAATTGATTTCTTTCCCCAAATGGGTTTTTGTTCTGCAGAATTAGTATCGCATAAAAAAAATATAAATGAGGTATCGTCATAATCGTGCCGACCCAAAGAATATAGGTAACATGTTACTTATGTTGTATGCTGCATGGCAAAAAATTTAAAAGGTAAAACGCAATGCCAGAATTCATGTTTTTTTTTATAATCCACAAAAAAAATGAGTTGATAAAATTTATTCAATAAGTTATAGGCACCCAAAACTGGTGTCATTACAAAATGCATCTCATCCCGCAAACAACAAGCCCTCATATGGTTACATCACCAAACAGATAAAAAAAATATAGCTTGTACAATGTGAAGACAAAAATCATCAAATCATTAGAACAAAACTGTCTGTGGCAGGAGGGGAATGTATAAGCTGTGCTAACATATATGAAGGTACACCCCAGATTTAGAGTTTACGAGGGAAAAGACACCAGAAGTGACCCCCAGAGTGACCCCTCCAATAATAGGAACTACTGGGAAAATAGTAGGGAATTTAGAGTACTCAATGTACTCTGCACAGCTTACATAATCACTCTTAACCATCTGCCGTGCATTCACGTCTGGGATACTAATGCTCACTACGCCCCATGATAAATTCTTTGAGGGGTGCAGTTTTCACAATGGGGTCACTCCTTAGGGGATTCCACTTTTCTGGAACCTTAGAGGCTCTGCAAACATGACATGGTGTCCAGATCCCAAACATCTAAATATGCACTCCAAAAGCCACATAGCGCTCCTTCCCTTCTGTACCCTGCTGTGTGCCCAAACTGCAGTTTATGCCCACATGTATGACACTGGTGTACCCAGGATATCGTACTTAATGTCATATCTGGGTATAAACTGATATTTGGTAACAGAACCAGGCAGAAGGGAGGGAGCGTTATTTGGTTTTTGGCGCACAGATTTAGACAGTTTGGTTTTTGGACGTCATGACACTTCTGCAGAACTCTTGAAATGCCAGTAAATGCCAGCTCCCAAGTCTCCAGCACACTGCATCAGGGGTTAGTTTCTCAGGTAAGGGCCAAGAGGGTTGTACTATACAGCTATAACTCACCCTAAAAGTAAAAAGTGATAGTAAAAACTGATGGTAAATACTGATGCCAACTTATGACAATTGATGGTTTTGGAGTAGAAATTTGGGAAAAAGCCTGATGACAACTGATGCATTTTCGCATCAGTTTTGGCATCAGTTGTAATGACTAAAAGGACAAAAAAACTGATACTGATGCAACTGACATATGTGAGCCTACCCTAAGCTACAAAAAAGCAAAGGACCAAAATAATCTAAGTATAAAATATGCCTACAGTGCATATACAGTGCCTTGCAAAAGTATTCGGCCCCCTTGAACTTTTCAACCTTTTGCCACATTTCAGGCTTCAAACATAAGGATATAAAATTTAAATTTTTTGGTGAAGAATCAACAAGTGGGACACAATCGTGAAGTGGAACGAAATTTATTGGATATTTTAAACTTTTGTAAAAAATAAAAAACTGAAAAATGGGGCGTGCCAAATTATTCGGCCCCCTTAAGTTAATACTTTGTAGCGCCACCTTTTGCTGCGATTACAGCTGCAAGACGCTTGGGGTATGTCTCTATCAGTTTTGCACATCAAGAGACTGAAATTCTTGCCCATTCTTCCTTGGAAAACAGCTCGAGCTCAGTGAGGTTGGATGGAGAGCGTTTGTGAACAGCAGTTTTCAGCTCTTTCCACAGATTCTCGATTGGATTCAGGTCTGGACTTTGACTTGGCCATTCTTACACCTGGATACATTTATTTGTGAACCATTCCATTGTGTTATGTTTGGGATCATTGCCTTGTTGGAAGATAAATCTCCGTCCCAGTCTCAGTTCTTTTGCAGACTCCAACAGGTTTTCTTCCAGAATGGTCCTGTATTTGGTTCCATCCATCTTCCCATCAATTTTAACCATCTTCCCTGTCCCTACTGAAGAAAAGCAGGCACAAACCATGATGCTGCCACCACCATGTTTGACAGTGGGGATGGTGTGTTCAGGTGATGAGCTGTGTTGCTTTTACGCCAAACATATCATTTTGCATTGTGGCCAAAAAGTTTGATTTTGGTTTCATCTGACCAGAGCACCTTGTTCCACATGTTTGGTGTGTCTCCCAGGTGGCTTGTGGCAAACTTTAAACGAGACTTTTTATGGATATCTTTGAGAAATGGCTTTCTTCTTGCCACTCTTTCTTAAAGGCCAGATTTGTGCAGTGTACGACTGATTGTTGTCCTATGGACAGACTCTCCCACCTCAGCTGTAGATCTCTGCAGTTCATCCAGAGTGATCATGGGCCTCTTGGCTGCATCTCTGATCAGTCTTCTCCTTGTTTGAGATGAAAGTTTAGAGGGACGGACGGGTCTTGGTAGATTTGCAGTGGTCTGATACTCCTTCCATTTCAATATGAACGTTTGCACAGTGCTCCTTGGGATGTTTAAAGTTTGGGAAATCTTTTTGTATCCAAATCCGGCTTTAAACTTCTCCACAACAGTATCACGGACCTGCCTGGTGTGTTCCTTGGTCTTCATCATGCTCTCTGTGCTTTAAACAGAACCCTGAGACTATCACAGAGCAGGTGCATTCATATGGAGACTTGATTACACACAGGTGGATTATATTTATCATCATCAGTCATTTAGGACAACATTGGATCATTCAGAGATCCTCACTGAACTTCTGGAGTGAGTTTGCTGCACTGAAAGTAAAGGGGCCGAATAATATTGCACGCCCCACTTTTCAGTTTTTTATTTTTTACAAAAGTTTAAAATAACCAATAAATTTTGTTCCACTTAACAACTGTGTCCCACTTGTTGTTGATTCTTCACCAAAAAATTAAAATTTTATATCCTTATGTTTGAAGCCTGAAATGTGGCAAATGGTTGAAAAGTTCAAGGGGGCCGAATACTTTCGCAAGGCACTGTATATGTCAGTTTAGCATCCACAAAATGAGTATGGTTAAAGGGAGTCTGTCGGTAAGGAAATTGGTATCACACTAATGATATGATCTTGTAGAGCAGCTTCTAAACATTTCAAAGATGCCTTTCCTATTCTGCATTGAAGCTCCATTTTCATGAAAATCAGTGTTTTATTATTATGCAAATTAACTGAAAGGGCTTTAGGGGCTTCTCTTCTCCTGCTGGGGCTTCACTCTGTGCTCTAGATCGGGGTCCCCCACCACCGGTCTGCGGACCAGGGGGTTCTTTGCCTGTCCGTGGGCTGGCCTCAGTCTTAGCTGGATACTTCACGGTAGGCCATGTTGCTATGGTAACGTGTAAACTATTGGGTAGCGTGGCGTCCTGTAGCTGCTAAGGATGCCACGCTACCCGATAGTTTACACGTTACCATAGCAATGTGGCCTAGCGCAAAGTATCCAGCCTCGGTGTCGCTTACCTTACCATCCCGGTGGAGAGTCTTCCCATCAACACAGTGGAGCCCGCATATAACCCCGCCCCGATATGACCAAAGCCCCCACCCCGCTCTGCCGGGCCATCCTTTACGGCATCCGGTCCTTGGTGCAAAAAAGGTTAGGGACCACTGCTCTACATAACCGCCAGTAACTGCAGACAAAGTGTGACAAAGTGGGAGATGTCAATCAAACAATGGGAGCGAAACTGGCTGGCAGTTAGGACAGTTGTCTAGAGCAGAGAGTAATGAACCAGCAGGAGAAGAAATGCCCCTAAAGTCCTTTTCAACTAATTTGCATAAGAATGAAACACAGATTTTCATGAAAATGAAGCTGCAATGCAGAATAAAAAAGGTATCTTTGGAAAGTGTAGAGGCTGTTAGTATCTGATTATTTGTTGAAGGTGGTGTACGTACCTTCAATTATGAAGCAAGAATAATGCTTCCTTCTCCACTTAGTCTGCTTCTCTCTTCCTTCCCTTCACTCATACTCATTATGTACTTCACTATTACTCAATAGCACCCTAGCCCCATATAACCTCTCACAGACAAGTCTTTGGAAAGGGGATCTGTCTATTAATTGACTTATTGCCTCATTCTTTACAGTGTTAGAATCATCTTACTAAATATAGTACTCAGCAGCTGCAGTATGTGCATGTCTTTTCCAGCCTTCTGCCAATTCCTTCTCCATAAACTTCTATTTTAAAAATAACTCTAAAAGCAAAAAAGATCAAAACAGCATTATAAATGGTATCTCTGTGTGTTGCATGTCTTGAAAAGTTATGCCTACAGAGCCAACACTCCTTGGATCCCTGTCTCGCTCTGGGCCAAATGAGTGGCCTTGGTACCAGCACTCTGCCCATTTGCCCAGGTGTTTTTAATTCAGGAGACTGCATAGGGTATCTACCTACTAGATCTCAGTCTAAGATTTTAACATATGGTTAGTAGTATAATGTTGTACCGTGTTAGCCATTGAAAGTAGTGGAAGAGTGAAGAAATCAGGCGATACCTTTTAGAGGCTGAGTATATTTATAAGTAAGCTTTCAGGACTACTAGCTCCCTTCATCAGACATGGTGTGATACAAGAACTGAAAATTCACAGATTTTTATACACATGGTTTTCAAAGCATTTTAGAGTCCTTAAAAAAAATGCAATCTAAGTAGAGAAGTTATTTACAACAGGTCAAAAAAACAGTCTGGAAACTTGTGGTGCGTGACGGAGGGATCAGTAATTCTTGCTGTTATCTGTTTGCTATCAGGAGGTGATTTGTGTCCCTCACAGTTCATACATAGTGTGACATGAAGCTGGCATGAATATTGAGTTCAGTTCATGGTTCATACATAGTGTGACATGAAGCTGGCATGAATATTAAGTCCAAATTGCAGAGTTTGAAATTTTTGCATAAATTTGTACTCCGATTCTTTCCTTTTCTCCTGCGTCTTAAAATGTCCCATTAAAACCACAACCCGCAAATCTTCAATACAGTGGTTTTCTCCGGAGAAATGTGCGGCCACTGGGAGATCGGTTCTGCTGTTATTAATATTGGATCTGTGTGAGTTCATTCGTTGACTGAGTCTCTGCCCTGTTTCCCCCACATAGAGGCCTGTGGTGGGGAATTTCACAGACATTGGGGTACAAACCACAAAGGAACCAGGACAACCCCACGCACCGGACGGGGAGGACACCAGGGGGGAGGCGCAGGCAGCACCAGGGCAAGGGGGCACAGGGGCCAGGGCACCCGGACGAAACGCCCAGGGGGGGCGAAAGGAAGGAGAGGGGGACGGAAAAGCCGAGCCGCCCAGTAGCACAGGGGACCCGCAACCCGAGGACCCAGCGGGGGAGGACACAGGGGCACGGGCACCTGGGCCAAGTGAGCAGACGCCGTAAGGCTGCCGCGAAGGTTGCGTTACGGGTACCCAGCGAGAAACACCCAGACCAGGAGGGCGCCAGGCGGCGGACAAAACGAGACGAACCGGCGTAGAATAGAGCGTGCGGGGTGGAAGCGCGCCAGGAGGCCGCCGTGGGTGTGGAAGATGGAGTAGCCGGTGGCAAGAAGTGGTACCAGAAAGGAACACCCCGAAAGCAAGTAAGGGATGGGGGGAAAGCAGAAGCAAGGAAGAAGAGGGCCCCACACCGCAGCCAGATGACAAGGAACACGAAAACGAAGGAAACAAGGTTGGTGGCGCAGTTGAAAAAGCCCCACGCCAAAAGAGACAAGGGGTGCACACGGCCCCAGAAGTCCCACGCGTAGAATAGACCCCCAAAGGAAAAGGGCAAGGAGAAGAGAGCGCGACGGCGGGGAGGGGCCAGGGACCCGACAGAGCAACCCACCGGGGGAAGGGAACAGGGACCACACCAGGGGCCAAAAGGACCCCAGGAGAGGGCCCAGGACACAGGAAGAACAGGGCCGGAAACGAGACCACAAGGGGAGGAGACCACCCAACCGAGAGCGCAGGCCCAAGCCAGAAAGAAGGCCCCAGGGGCCACGGACGGGAGCAAAGAACACCGCGGGACGGGAAAGCCAACCACGGACGGAGGAAACCGACAACCAGCCAAAGGCCGGGGACACCCAAGGGAGAAGGAGGGAGACAGGCGCCCGGAAAACGAGGCAAGACACCCCCCCACGGAAAACCGACCAGAAGAAAGCCCGCCGCAGGGAGGAGGCCGCCCAGGACGAACGCCGAAACAGCAAAAACCAGCCAACCAGGGCGGGGCAGGAGAGGAGGACCAGGGCGCCACCAGAGCGCCGAGGAAGGCGCAAAAAAACCCAACCACGAAAACCCCCAACAGCAGGGGAGGCAGGGCCGAGGCCATTTCGTGTTGCGCCAGGGAAAACCACACCACCCCCCAGGGGGCCCCCACGGCCCCGGGATTGTCCGCCGGGGCGGGGGGCGTTGGCTGGGGGGGGGGGGGGCGGGGGGGGGGTGTGCCAATTAAACAAAGCAGCAGCCATTAACAGAGACAGTCTGCTCACATATAGAGAGACCCAGAAAGATGCCTGAGTGCCCCTAGTAGTCACCTACAACCCACAGCTGGAGATCCTACGAAGGATTGCCAAGGAGCTCCAACCTGTGCTACATAGGGACAAGAGACTCAAGGACATATTTCCAGTCCCCCCTCTCCTTTCCTTTCGACAACCACCAAACCTGAGGCGTATTATCGTCCGGAGTGCCCTGAAGGCCCCAACTGAAAATGGCACCTCACCTTGCCTACATAAAAGGTGCATGACCTGCAAGCACATCCACACCACTGACAGTGTACCTATCCCACAGTCACAACAGATGCACAGAATTAGGGGGACATTTTCCTGCAGGTCTTCCAATGTGGTGTACCTCATAATGTGTGTGCAATGTCCCACCACAGGCCTCTATGTGGGGGAAACAGGGCAGAGACTCAGTCAACGAATGAACTCACACAGATCCAATATTAATAACAGCAGAACCGATCTCCCAGTGGCCGCACATTTCTCCGGAGAAAACCACTGTATTGAAGATTTGCGGGTTGTGGTTTTAATGGGACATTTTAAGACGCAGGAGAAAAGGAAAGAATCGGAGTACAAATTTATGCAAAAATTTCAAACTCTGCAATTTGGACTTAATATTCATGCCAGCTTCATGTCACACTATGTATGAACCATGAACTGAACTCAATATTCATGCCAGCTTCATGTCACACTATGTATGAACTGTGAGGGACACAAATCACCTCCTGATAGCAAACAGATAACAGCAAGAATTACTGATCCCTCCGTCACGCACCACAAGTTTCCAGACTGTTTTTTTGACCTGTTGTAAATAACTTCTCTACTTAGATTGCATTTTTTTTAAGGACTCTAAAATGCTTTGAAAACCATGTGTATAAAAATCTGTGAATTTTCAGTTCTTGTATCACACCATGTCTGATGAAGGGAGCTAGTACTCCTGAAAGCTTACTTATAAATATACTCAGTTAGCCTCTAAAAGGTATCGCCTGATTTCTTCACTCTTCCACAACATATGGTTAGCTCTTCGAGATTTGTTCACATGGTACGGAGCTGCATGGTACAATTGTTGTGCCTGTGTTCACTTTTGTAGATATTGCTGAGAAGTATACAGTAGATCAATGTATAATACTTGGATTTGCAATCCATGTTTTTTTTTCAAATAAAATGTTGGTATATTGTAAGGAACAGCTCTTTGTGATTTACTAGTAATACCGTATAGACCCACATACATGGTATGGTTCATTTGGGTGAAATCCAGTGTGTATATTTCCCGATACACCTAGGTATAAGGCTACTAGGGCACAACCTTGTGCATGTGCCAGGTCCGTGGTTGAATGGCACGGATGGAAGATAAATGATATCTAACAGCGAGTCCGGGCTGAAAAATGGACATATATAGGATCTGTCCTGAGTTTTGCCCCTGTTATGTAAGCTCACAATCAGTATGGAGTAGCAATGCATGTGAATGGTCAAAATCCTCCACAGATTGGCAACACCCTATAGAAATTGCAGTGTCTGCATTTAGTAGCTATCATTCATCATCTACGTGTAAAAAAAAAAACAAAAAACTTTTACGATGAATTATTAAAATGCTTTAGGCATTCTCTACAGCAAGTTCACTTCACAACTTGGGAGCGGGACCTGGAGATACCAATTTCTCCTGCTGACTTGTTTACTCACAAGCTGTCCTTGAAGAATTTTAAAATCTTAACCCATTGGTATCCAGATTTCCTCCATAGGATTCCACATTTGGTGGGACTGTGCGGGGATAAAACCGTTTTGGAACTCTGTAATTGATCTGTACATTTCTCCAGAGAAGACCACTCTATTGAAGATTTGCGAGTTGTGGTTTTAATGGGACATTTTAAGACACAGAGGGAGAGAAAGGAATGGGAATATAAGTTAATGCAAAAATTTCAAACTCTGCAATTTAGACTTAATATTCATGCCAGTTTCATGTCACACTATGTGTGAACTGTGAGGGTCACAAATCACCACCTGATTTCAAACAGATAACAGCAAGAATTACTGATCCCTCCATCACGCCCCACAAGTTTCCAGATTGTTTATTTCTCTACTTATATTGCATTTTGATTTTCTTTAAACATTCTAAGATCCTTTGAAGATCCAGGTCTTGTTTGTATAAAGAGTGTGTGAATTTTCAGTTTCTTGTATGTCTGAAGAAGAGAGCTAGACTCTCGAAAGCTTACTGTCAAATATACTCAGTTAGCCTCTAAAAGGTATCGTCTGATTTCTTCACTCTTACACTTTGATCTGTACATTAAAGTCTGAGGTTGTGCCCTCGTACCCTCCTCTCAATTGGCCCTTCTTTCCTTAATCCCTGGTAAATTCTCTAAGGTAAAGGGCGACTTCCTGTGATACTTCCTCGCGGCAGCCAGAGCAGTCAGTCCCAGACACTGGCACAATCCTGACTCCCCCTCTTTGCAGGAATGGCTCCAGGAGTTCCTCCACATAAGGTGGATGGAGACACTGGTTGTAGCAGACTCTGCCGACTCTCTCTGTTTTTGGGTCTTCCCCCACTAGCTTCCTTCATTGCTATTATATATTGTTGGGACCATTGTTCCGGGTTTGTTGGTGGATGCACCTCTCTGGACTGTTTTGCTCTTTGGGCCTTAGGTCTCAGCCTGCGGTTTTCCAATGTGTTATGTTATGCAGTTTTTTTTTTCTTGTTATACTTTTGAAAATCTTAATAAAACTTGATTAAACATAAAATGCTTTAGACTAGATGTCTTGGGGACTTACATTCCTGTGTTTTGTTTCTGGGAAAATTTCCTTTAGGCTAAGACCCCACGTAGAGAGCTACAGCGAAAAAGCGCTGTGGGGAAAACCACGGCAGAAATGCATCACAGTTTTTCCTGCGGCACTGTTCACAGAAAGTCAACAGAGTTTTACTATGCGGATTTTCTACTTCAATTATACCTATATGAAAAACGCAGCATAGGTACAGAGTGGAAAAAAGTATTTAGTCAGCCACCAATTGTGCAAGTTCTTCCACTTAAAAAGATGAGAGAGGCTTGTAATTGACATCATAGGTAGACCTCAACTATGAGAGACAAAATGAGAAAACAAATCCAGAAAATCACACTGTCTGATTTTTAAAGAATTTATTTGCAAATTATGGTGGAAAATAAGTATTTGGTCAATAACAAAAGTTCATCTCAATACTTTGTTATATATCCTTTGTTGTCAATGACAGAGGTTGGCACACACTGTTGCTGGTATGTTGGCCCATTCCTCCATGCAGATCTCCTCTAGAGCAGTGATGTTTTGGACTTTCAACTCCCTCCAAAGGTTTTCTATGGGGTTGAGATCTGGAGACTGTCTAGGCCACTCCAGGACCTTGAAATGATTCTTACAAAACCACTTTTTCGTTGCCCTGGCGGTGTGCTTGGGATCATTGTCATGCTGAAAGACCCAGCCACGTTTCATCTTCAATGCCCTTGCTGATGGAAGGAGGTTTGCACTCAAAATCTCACGATACATGGCCCCATTCATTCTTTCATGTACACGGATCAGTCGTCCTGGTCCCTTTGCAGAGTAACAGCTCCAAAGCATGATGTTGCCACCCCCATGCTTCACAGTAGGTATGGTGTTCTTTAGATGCAACTCAGCATTCACTCTCCTCCAAATATGACGAGTTGTGTTTCTACCAAACAGTTGTACTTTGGTTTCATCTGACCATATGACATTCTCCCAATACTCTTCTGGAACATCCAAATGCTCTCTAACAAACTTCAGATGGGCCTGATATGTACTGGCTTAAGCAGGGGGACACGTCTAGCAATACAGGATCTGAGTCCCTGGCGGTGTAGTGTGTTACTGACGGTGGCCTTTGTTACGTTAGTCCCAGCTTTCTGCAGGTCATTCACTAGGTCCCCCCGTGTGGTTTTGGGATTTTTGCTCACCGTTCTTGTGATCATTTTGATCCCATGGGGTGAGATCTTGCGTGGAGCCCCTGATCGAAGGAGATTATCAGTGCTCTTGTATGTCTTCCATTTTCTAATTATTGCTCTCATAGTTGATTTCTTCCCACCAAGCTGCTTGCCTATTGCAGATTCAGTCTTCCCAGCCTGGTGCAGGTCTACAATTTTGTTTCTGGTGTCCTTCCACAGCTCTTTGGTCTTCACCATAGTGGAGTTTGGAGTGTGACTATTTGAGGTTGTGGACAGGTGTATTTTATACTGATAACAATTTCAAACAGGTGCCATTACTATAGGTAATGAGTGGAGGACAGAGGAGCCTCTTAAAGAAGAAGTTACAGGTCTGTGAGAGCCAGAAATCTTGCTTGTTTGTAGGTGACCAAATACTTATTTTCCACAATAATTTGCAAATAAATTCTTAAAAAATCAGACAATGTGATTTTCTGGATTTGTTTTCTCATTTTGTCTCTCATAGTTGAGGTCTACCTATGATGTCAATTACAGGCCTCTCTCATCTTTTTAAGTGGGAGGACTTGCACAATTGGTGGCTGACTAAATACTTTTTTTCCCCACTGTATAATTTACATGCTGCGATTTACAAAAAAAGCAACATTTTTTGAAATCGCAGCATGTCCGCTGCAGATATTTTTCTGCAATTTGTTGATGGGATTAGCCAGAATTCCATCCACTTTACATGTACTGTAAAACACTGTGTTTTTTGCCGTAGCATTTACACTACATGGGGCCCCGGCCTTAAAGGGGTTATGCCACAAAGCATATTTATCCTCTATCCATGGAATGGAGGAAAAATAGATGATCGTGGGGGTCTCAGCAGTCAGACCCATTGTGAATTAAGCCTGAATGTAGGCATACCCCTGCTAGACAGGAAGTATACATGCTTCCATTCACTGTAATGGGAGTGTCGGAAATAGCCGAAGTACCACACCCACACTCACATTGAAGTGAAAGGTAGCACAGATGAGTCCAGTCCAGCAGGGGCATGCCTGCATTCATACCAGCTGAGTTGAAGTTGAATTTCCAATGAAGGTAAAAAAAAAACAATGGTCAGACCCCAACAATCAGCTATTTATCTTCTATCCTATGGATAAAGGATATCTATTACTCCTGGCATAACCCCTTTAATATTCAATATGTGATTACTATTATTTCTTTAAACTATTACTCCTAACCCAAAGTGATATCTGATGTTTTAGATAATTGTTTTAGATGTTTTTTTTTTTTTTTAACTTTTATTTGTCCAAAATAAAAAAATGCCTCCTGGAACTGTTTCCTAGGGACAAAAAAACTTATATAAACATAAAGATCTATTTTATGGAATCCCTAAGTGATGTTAGTATTATTCTCCTAAAATGACTTAGGATTTAATGTTGGAAAATTATATTTTCCGATTATTAAAGAGTTTATTTCCAGTTAAATTTGAAGATATTGCCATGCCAAGTTTTCTTAAGACCACTAGTAATTTGAGAAATGCTGGCACACTGAGAGTCTGTAGGAAAAGTACAAGCAAGAGGATCATAATAATCTGTGCCATGAACATTTGTATAATAGAAGTTGCCTGCTACTCAGCAGGGTAACAGGAAGTGGCTGATAAATGATAGCAATTAATTCAGAAAGTAATATTTTGCCCATAAATTTCCCTGTACTTCAACTGCTAATATGGTAAGTAATACATTGTGTTTTTGTTCACCACTAATATACCCTTTTGTCAAATTATAGCAATTTTTCACCGCTTTGAACTAATCTTGTTTAGGAAAATGGCTGGCCAATGATCAAAGTACATACAACCACAGTACAGTAGTATTTTTCATGCTGGAAATTATATATGTTACATAAAAACATTACTGATCTGTCTATAATTTTATAATTATATAATTCTTAACTTACAACTTTTTATATTGATTTTATATTATATTTTATATAATGTGGGCCTACTCACATGATATAAAGAAAGTGTATGAGGCTGATGACCCTGCTTCTCCTCTCACTTCTGTTCTTCTGGTAATTTAAATAGGAAGAATACCAAAGTTTGCAGATATGTTCTTGCCATTACACATACCAGAACTCTAAAATACATAGTTATAAGTCAATGGGTTCTGCAGCATTCATTGAAATCCATCTGAAAATAGATTGTACCTGTCATGGCTTCATTAAGGGCATAAGGCATAAGGCATGGCAGTAGTGTGAGCAGAGCCTGAGATCTTACCTCTGTAGTAAATAAGTAGGAAGCTTTAGACACAGATTCCATTTCACACAGTGGCAGAAATTATAAAAGAGGTTGGCAAAGTGAGTGGACATAGGGAAGGGGGTGGAGAAGACAGAGGTAGAAGCTTCATGAGAACTAAAATGAATGACAGGAAATAACTTCTACTTAAAAAAAAAAAGAACAATGCCTGAGCCTATGAGAGAAACAGTAGTCCATTACTGCCTATAATGATTAAAGAGCACCATCAAGTTTTCATTTTTGTTGGACATACATCTTCAGCGACAGAAGTCTTAATGAACAATAAATAGCAAGAAATGAGTCTGAAAACTATACTTGAGGTCAAAATAATATAAGTTATCACTCATCGATACAATCAGAAAAACTGGAAGATTCTATGTAGTAAATATATTTTATCGTTTTTTTGACTTATGTCATATACAGTGGGGAAAAAAAGTATTTAGTCAGCCACCAATTGTGCAAGTTCTCCCACTTAAAAAGATGAGAGAGGCCTGTAATTGATATCATAGGTAGACCTCAACTATGAGAGACAAAATGAGAAAACAAATCCAGAATATCACATTGTCTGATTTTTTAAGAATTTATTTGCAAATTATGGTGGAAAATAAGTATTTGGTCACCTACAAACAAGCAAGATTTCTGGCTCTCACAGACCTGTAACTTCTTCTTTAAGAGGCTCCTCTGTCCTCCACTCATTACTTGTAGTAATGGCACCTGTTTGACATTGTTATCAGTATAAAAGACACCTGTCCACAACCTCAAACAGTCACACTCCAAACTCAAGTATGGTGAAGACCAAAGAGCTGTGGAAGGACACCAGAAACAAAATTGTAGACCTGCACCAGGCTGGGAAGAATCAATCTGCAATAGGCAAACAGCTTGGTGTGAAGAAATCAACTGTGGGAGCAATAATTAGAAAATGGAAGACATACAAGACCACTGATAAACTCCCTCGATCAGGGGCTCCACGCAAGATCTCATCCCGTGGGGTCCAAATGATCACAAGAACGGTGAG
This sequence comes from Leptodactylus fallax, assembly GCA_947044405.1. Lineage (NCBI taxonomy): Eukaryota > Metazoa > Chordata > Amphibia > Anura > Leptodactylidae > Leptodactylus > Leptodactylus fallax. The sequence goes on from CAMRHE010000156.1 coordinate 2,037,756, forward strand.
CAAAAATCCCAGAACCACACGGGGGGACCTAGTGAATGACCTGCAGAAAGCTGGGACTAACGTAACAAAGGCTACTGTCAGTAACACACTACGCCGCCAGGAACTCAGATCCTGTAGTGCCAGACGTGTCCCCCTGCTTAAGCCAGTACATATCCAGGCCCGTCTCAAGTTTGCTAGAGAGCATTTGGATGTTCCAGAAGAGTATTGGGAGAATATTATATGGTCAGATGAAACCAAAGTAGATCTGTTTGGTAGAAACACAACTCGTCGTGTTTGGAGGAGAGTGAAGGCTGAGATTCATCCAAAGAACACCATACGTACTGTGAAGCATGGGGGTGGCAACATCATGCTTTGGGGCTGTTTCTCTGCAAAGGGACCAGGACGACTGATCCGTGTATGAAAGAATGAATGGGGTCATGTATCGTGAGATTTTGAGTGCAAACCTCCTTCCATCAGCAAGGGCATTGAAGATGAAACGTGGCTGGGTCTTTCAGCATGACAATGATCCCAAGAACACCGCAAGGGAAACGAAGGAGTGGCTTCCTAAAAAGCATTTCAAGTTCTTGGAGTGGCCTAGCCAGTCTCCAGATTTCAACCCCATAGAAAACCTTTGGAGGGAGTTGAAAGTCCGTGTTGCCCAGCGACAGCCCCAAAACATCACTGCTCTAGAGGAGATCTGCATGGAGGAATGGGCCAACATACCAGCAACAGTGTGTGCCAACCTTGTGAAGACTTACAGAAAACGTTTGACCTCTGTCATTACCAACAAAAGATATATAACAAAGTATTGAGATGAACTTTTGTTATTGACCAAATACTTATTTTCCACAATAATTTGCAAATAAATTCTTTAAAAATCAGACAATGTGATTTTCTGGATTTGTTTTCTCATTTTGTCTCTCATAGTTGAGTTCTACCTATGATGTCAATTACAGGCCTCTCTCATCTTTTTAAGTGGGAGAACTTGCACAATTGGTGGCTGACTAAATACTTTTTTCCCCACTGTATATGGAGGTGTTATTCTCAATTAGCATTAGGAATTTAAACTCTCTCAAAGGAGAATTATAATACATAGTGTGGAATATCTGTATACACGTAAAGTCACATGGATTTGTATGTGTTTATCCTGAAAACTATATATAATGTTCAAATATTCATAATAAACAAAAACTGTGATCATATGAGGAAGAGGAAACAACGTGCAAGATGGAAAAATGCATCTTCAGACTGTCTAATCTAAGTTTATACCACCTATTAGTTGGCTTACTTTGAGACATAATTATACTATAATTTTAGCCCTGCCCCTTTCTCCACAGAACAACACCCCTTTTCTCTAATAATGCCCCCATTTTCAAGAAAGTTATAAAAATTTTCACGATTAAAATTGTAATACTGGACAATAAAAAAAATCTGTAAATAAAAAACATTTTTTCCAGGAGTTTCTACTTGGCCACTTGCTTAATATTTATACCATCATGCATATATGAATTGCAATGGAGAAAAGAATAAGAATGTTGACAACCTGTGTCTATGTATATTTAAAATGTGGGTCCAAACCTTCTGCAGTCTAGCAGGCCAGGGTCCTAGCTGTATCTGTCTTCTTCTTTCCAGTCTATACAGCAGTCAATGTGCATTATGTATTGCCGTTGCCTCTATTGGACCTGTGATAGTCAGGTGTTCTCTGAAATGCTTCTTACAGTATGGAGTGGATGTGCTCCAGAGGTCTTAGTCTCTATGTCGTTTGTCTCTATTAGGGAAATACAACAAATAGAATTTAGAGGCATACAAAATGTTTGGTCATTAACAGGGTTGTCCAGATGATAGTAATGACCCTAGTGATGAAGTCATCAATATCACTTTCATGGTGGTCTAACCAAATAAATGAAAGCTGAGCTGCAATAGTGCAGCACAGCCACTAAACAGTGCAGTATTTCCCAACCTTTTTCAGACTCGGGGCACCCCCGGAATGTGTTTTCTAGTGCAGTTTTTGAATTTACAGCTGGAACATACATGTGTTCCACTTGTAAATTTAAAAAAACTTCACCAAAAACCACATCAAAACTGTATTTATTGCAGTTTTGATGCAATTGTAACTGCACCATGTGAATGCACCCTCAAAGCTACACCATCCTATACTTTCCACCCGGCACCTTAGTGGCCCAACACATAGTATATGCTCCAAAGTCACCCTCAGATACATAATAATGATTCCAATGGCCCACAGACACCTAATACTACTCTCCAATGGGCCCCAGACACCTAAAAATGTTCCCTAATGGCCTCTAGACACCTGATAATGCTCTCCAGTGGCCCCAAGGCAAATAATAATGTCCCCCAGTGGCCCCAGGAAAGTCATATTGTCCTCTAATGGCTCCAGGCAAGTAATAATGTCCACCAGTGGCACCCATGCAAGTAATAATTCCCCCAGTGGCCCCCAGGCAAGTAATAATGTCCCCCAGTGGCCCCCAGGAAACTAATAATGTCTACTAGTGGCCCCCAGGCAAGTAATAATGTCCCCCAGTGGCCTCCAGGCAACTAATAATGTCTACTAGTGGCCCCCAGGCAAGTAATACTGTCCTCCAGTGGCTTCCAGGCAAGTAATAATTCCTCCAGTGGCCCCCAGGCAATTAATAATGTCCCTCATTGGCCCCCAAGCAAGTCATATTGTCCTCTAGTGGCCCCAGGCAAATAAATATTGTCCACCAGTGGCACCCAGGCAAGTAATAATGCCCTCCCAGTGGCTCCCAGGCAACTAATAATGTCCTCCAGGGGCCCCAGACAACTAATAATGTCCCCTAGTGGCCCCACTCTGTGGTTGTGCTGTATAATTAAGAAATAAATAACACTTAGGGTGGGTTCACACTTGCGTTTGAGTCCGTCAGCTGCCAATCCGAGTGAAACTTTCGGGAAACTGGATAGGCACCGGATAGCGATAGGTTAGCAATGCATTGCTTAAAAACCCATTCATTTGAATGGGTTTTTAAAGCAATGCGGGTGTCCGATTCACCCTCTGCGCTGCGAATCCAGTTTTTTCGTCGGAAACAAAGTCGGACATGCAGGACTTTGTGTCCGATGAAAAAAAACGGCTTTGAGGCGCAGAGGGTTCAATTGGACACCCACGCATTGCTTTAAAAACCCATTCAAATCAGTGTCATGCTCGCTCTTCCCGCATATTTTGCCACTGACTGGCTGCAGAACCCACAGCGTGAGCCACTCCGCTGATTAGGCCCATTCATTTGAGACTAAAAAGCAAGGGAAAGGAGGGGAGTCAAAGGAACTATTAATTCTGCAGGGGTACTATTACTGTAATGGTGACATAATAGCATCCCAGACCCACACAGGTAATAGTTCCTCCCACATAAGTAATGCTATTACCTCTGGGGGGCACTATTACTGTAATAGTGCCTTAATAGTATCCCCCACATTTTCTTCCCACTTAGGATAAATAAGTTGATATTTTTATAGTCCAAGCATTGTGTGATGTGGCAATACCTAATGAGGTTTTGTTCATTAATTTTTATATGTATTTAGGTAAGGAATGCAAAAAAGACCTAATTGGAGAAAAAGAGGAATTTGCTCCTAGTGCCACCATTTGGAGGGTAATTCCATGTAGAATAATACCAAATAAACCTAAAGCATAATCTGGGAATAATAATAGGAATAATAGTATAACTCCTCCAGAAGGAAGAGGTTCCCATCTGCTGTTTTTAGGATTTTGCCTCTTATCAGTGCAAAGTAGGGTACTGGCCGGCTGTGTGAGAAGTCTCGACATGGGTCAGACCTACATGTATTCTAGGGATTTGATTTTTAATTTTTTTAAATATTTTTAAAAAGTTTTTATATTTTTATTTTTTAAATGTAGCTCCCTGGTGGACTTGAATCTGCTATCATTAGATCACTTGTACCATAGACTGAAATACACAGACAAGTCTCAATAGTTATACTGGTATGGCAGGCCTGGGAGCCTTCAGAAGATACACAATTGCCATAGCAACCAAACCGATCCTACAATCTCTCTGCACAGGAGTCCTTTGAAGAAGGAAATATACATGAAATAAATGGAACTTGATCAGATACGACCATAGCACCTAAGGGGATAAGAGATCTCTCTGATCACAGGCACTGCTTCTTGTCTAAGCACATACTACTACGGTGTATTTAGTGAAGGGGTTAACTTAAAAAATCAATACAAGGCAGTTGCGTAACTACAGACATCACAGCCTTATCGACTGCTATGGGGCACAGGACCTATGGCCCTATTTACTTACCAATCCCGGTTCCTGCTCACAGCTGCCTCTGCTTCCCCTGCTGCCCTCCAGGGGGTCCTGTGTATCACGTCACCGATATGGGATTCATCTTGCGAGGTTTGCCTAGCGCTTCCATTCGGACCAAATACGTCTGAACTGAAACTGCTGTTATTATGCTCGGGGGTCTCTTCAGACCCCTGAATATAATGAACGGAAGTCCAGGGGAGGTGAGCGAACATAAAAATACCACTGTTACTTACCTCTCCTGGGCTCCGGCATGACTCACTGATGTCTTCGGGCCTCTTTAGTGACGTTACAGGCTTCACGCGGGTCATGTCAGGACATGAGTTACGCCGGGGTCATTGTGTTTTGTGATGCCGGCGTAACCCACGTCCGTGACGTCATTGAAGAGGAGTCTCACTGGAGCCAAGGAAAGGTGAGTAACACTTGTTTTTATGTTTGTCACCTCTCCTGGCCCTCCCATCATTATACTCTGGGGTCTGAAAAAACCCCAGAAAATAATAAGTTTGTGGGTGGTGTACCCCAAAAATTCCAGGCTCTGCCGAACCCCAAATTTTTGCAATATCTCTAATGAATAACGTAGGGACCACTATGGGACATAATACTGTATGAAGGGGCCACTGTGGGACATAATACAGTGTGGAAGGGCTGCTATGGGACATGATATTGGAGGGGAGTTATATCATATGGGGGCCAGAAAAGGGGACACTATGTCGTGTGGTGGGGGGGCCAAGTCAAAAGTTTGCTATGGGGCCCAATCTTTGCTAGTTATGCCCCTGATACAAGGTCTTGTCAGGGACTGTCTTTCTGAACTAGAAAGATTATAAACTTGCCCCTTGGAGACTTCAGCATTAGGGAGAAGCTTGATCACACCGTCTTATTGTCTATGTGGCTGGCTTACTACCAACTTCAGAAAATACATTAGATTCTGAACAAATTCAAGCAATGCTGGTGTGTCAGATGAGACACAAAGGATAGATAATGACATACAATATTCAAGACATTTAGAACTCTATTTAGCAACTCCCTCTTTTCCCAGTCAGTTAATGGTTTGGCAGTCCCCTGTTACTCTTACTTGCTAACTATGGATCCCTTCTGTCTATAAATTACTTCCACTTACTGCTACTGACTACAGCCAGGAACCATGAGTATATCTGAAGCCACTGCACCATTACAGGTTGTTTCTACATTTTAGATTTGATTTATCTAGCACTTGTTTAGTACTTTTTTTAAATTCACTGTTTTTTCAATTGTCCCCTGATGAACCAATGAGATTGTGATAATTTTGGTCTGTCGGCTGTTAATATAGTTAAATTAATTTACTGTGGGAATTAGTATATATCTGTGGTTATTTGGTCTGTGGGCCATTTATCATTTCTACACTTGTAGGTTGCAGTGAGCATCTTTTTAGAAACAACCTGTAAACTGAAGACTGGAGCTACCGCTAAAGGAAAAAGAGGCCCAGGGAGAGGTGGGGATCTTTTCCCATATTATATTTTATAGTCCACCCATATTATAAGGGGGGACTATAAAATAATTGGGACTAAAATGATGGCTTATTGGAAAAAAAGTAATTTTCCATTTTCATGTCCCAATGTTAATAAAATCTGTGAAACAGCTGTGGGATCAAAATGTGCACTTTGCCCCTTAATATGTTCTGTGAGGAGTGTAGTTTTTTGGGGGTTTCCATTGTATTGGTACTCTAGGAACTCTGCAAATCTCTGCGATCTAGCACCTGAAAAGTATTAATATAAAATAAAATTGAATTTATTATTTTCACTGCCCAGTCTTAATAAAATCTATAGAACAACTGTGGGATGAAAATGCTCACTATAACCCTTGATAAATTCCTTGAGGGTATAGTTTCCAAAATGGAGTCACTTTTGGGGGTTTACTATTATATTGGTACCTCAGGAGATCTACATATGAGACATGACACTCAAAAACTATTCCAGAAAAATGGTACTTTTTCCGTCCCAAGCTTCACCAGTTTACTACTACATATGAGGTACTGTTGTGTTCAGGAGAAATTGTGTAACAAAATGTTTTATCTCCTTTAACTTTTTCTGAAAATGGGGGATTATTGGCTAAAGCAACATTTGATTGGAAAAAAAAAAGGAATTCTTCCTTTTCACATCCTAATGATAGCATATTCTGTGATACAGCTGTTGGTCAAAATGCACACTATCTCTCTTCATAAATTCCTTGAGGGGTGTACAAATTGGGGTAATTTATTGGAGGATTCCACTGTGCTGGTACTACAAGGGCTCTGCAAATGCGACATGGCAGCTGAAACCAATTCCAGAAAAATCTACTCTCTGAAAGCTCAATAGTGCCCTTTTCTTGCTGTGTGCCCATAAAGGCATTTACTGTATATCCAAAGCCAAATATCGGACTTTCACTTTCAAGCCCTGCCATGTGCCTGTACAACTGTTCACAACCATATTTGGTGTATTGCCGTGTTCAGGAGAAATTGTGTACCTGTAGAGCAGGGGTGTCAAACTCATTTTCACCGGGGGCCACTTCAGCCTCACGGGGTACCTTGAAGGGCCAAGATTATTTTACACGTGTATAAAAGTAACTTCTCCTTAACAGTTAAGTGAGCTATTAGACAGCGTATAATATAAACAGGCACCATAGCCCTTATTTATAGCGCCTCATTTACACACACTATAATGTTCCACAGCAGTCCCTGCACACTGTATTATGACTCGCGGCTGCCCCTGCACACGGAACGCACGGAAGCCCCAGGGCCCCTGCACACGGTATTAGCCCACAGTGGCCCCTGCACACGGTATTATGCTCCATAGTGGCCCCTGTACTGGTATTAGCTCCACAGGGCCCGCACAGGGTATTATGCCCCATAGTGGCCAAACCATGAACAAAACGTGGGGCTTTCAGACCCAGAGAAAGAACGGAGACCCAGGGGAGGTGACAAACATAAAAACCAGGTACTTACCTATCCTGGACACCGGGCACCCTGCAGCTTTCGGCCCTGTTTAATTGCGCCACGTCACGTGATCAGACCGGTGACGCGACCTGATGACGTCACCAGAGGCCTCAAGCCTGCTCGGAGTAACACCGATCGCAGGAGAGGTAAGTAGGATATGTTTTTATGTTCCCTCACCTCCCCTGGGCCCCCGATTATTATACTCCAGGGTCTGAAAAGACCCCGGAGTATAATAATAGTAGTGTTTGAGGCCCGCAGCCTCACTTACGATGTCCGCGGCTGCTCACAGCGGCATCCACTTCCCTTTTTGCGTCCCATAGCAGAAAGGGAAGCGGAAGCAGACACGAGCAGACGCGGGGTAGGTAAATAAATAGGCCGTGACCTGCTGGGGATACTCCAGCAGGTCACGGCCTATTTATATATAAAAAAAAGTTATACTCACCTTCGATGCCTTGATGCAGCCGCTGCCGCCTCTTCTTGTCCGCGACGTCTGTGTCTCAGCGTAGGCGGCGTGATGACGTCATTGTATCGCCGCCTGCGCTGAGATGCGACGTCTCTTAAACCAGCCCAGGACAGGCCCCGCTCAGCTCTGTTTTTATTTTAAAGCGGCCTGTCCTGGGCTGGTTTACATTGAATAAAAAAATGCCGCCCCCCAGACAGTGAGGGACAGTGCCGCCTGAGACAATAAAGATGGTGGCCGCCCAGGGGCGCACCGCTAATGAGACGAAGTGAGGCGGCCGCCATCTTTATTGCTCTTGTATTGCGTGAGGCCGGGCCGGATAACAGAAGGCAGCGGGCCGGATTCGGCCCACGGGCCTTGTGTTTGACACCTGTGCTGTAGAGTTATAGGTTGGACTTGATGTACCTGTGCACTCATCCAACCTCATCTATTATGTCACTATGAACCATGGGGTGCTATTTCTACTTTAACCCCTTGTGAAGATAGCCCATAGCCCTTGATAAATTCCTTGAGGGGTCAATGCGTCATGGTGCCTGAAAAGGATTACAGCAAAATCTGCCCTCAAAAAGCTCATTGCTGCTCCTTCTACTCTGCATTCTGCTGTGTTGCCCATACATCAGTTAAATCCATAATGTGGTGTATTTCTGTAGTCCGGAGAGCTACACAACAAATTGTGAGATGGTTTTTCTTTTTTAACCTCTTGTAAATGTGTGAATTCTAGGGCTGAATGACTGTATTAGTGAAAAAAATTAAAATATGTAAATTTCACATCTATTTTATTTTAATTCCTGTGAAAAGCTTAAAGAGTTAAAATTCCTATTTGCTGTTTTCACTTATTTAATCAGTGCCGTTGTAAAAATAGGGTGATTTATGGGTGTCTCTAATACAGAGGTCTTTCAAAGCCCCTTGAGAACTGAATTAGTCCCTTGAAAAATGGATTTTGGAAATTGGAATTTTGCCTTATAATGTCTGAAAAAAAGTAAAGGATGTTTAAAGGGAGTCTGTCAGAACATAATTAAGATATAAACTAATCAAAATACCTAGTAGGACTATCAGCACAGTTTACAATAATGTATTTCTTATTCAGAGCCGCTGCTCCATTCTTATAAAAATTGTCCCTTTATCCATATGCAAATGAGCAGAAAAGGGCTTTAGAGACATAGCTGTCAATCAATGGGCTTTAGGGGCATTGCTTTCCACCAATGGGCTTCACTATTTGCTGCTGCTGAATTCTAATCCCTAAATAGCGCTGAGACGCAAATACTTTTTACATAGGCGCTTCTAATGGGTGATTAATATCTTGAGATACTTTACCTCTAGTGGCGCTTAGACCTAATCCCTTGGATAGGCGCTACTAATAGGGGGATTATACTTTAGGGACCAGCACACACTTTTATGCTTGGTCTAACTGAGTTTGGTTGGTTATCATTTGACACCTGGCTAGTGTTTTGGGCTTAAAGAGACCCATTAGAGTCAGATGGTGTATCACGGTGTAAATGATCGCTACACATACTCTAACAAGTGTTTGATACAGAGCTTTCCTTAGTTAGTTGGATCACTCTGCTACCCACGTCAGCTTCATTTGGAGCTATAACGGCAATTTGTTACACATATACAGGAGACTGCTCATTGAAAACCGCGCAGATTTCTGTTGAATAGTCAGTGTTCAACGATATTGCTAACTCAATAAGATTGACGTGGGTACACTATACCTGAATATTTGACTCTTTTTGAGCCGCTATATTTTGCACCATATGAGCTATGAGTTCTGGCATTTTTGAATATTATTCCTAAGAGAAACTGTTGCCTCCTATTAGTATTTGATTATGAGTTTCAACACATAGGTGCCTAGGCGCTATTTACCTTAAATCTGGGAAGCTTACTGGCACTGTCTTCAGTTTCAATCAAACATCTGCTAGAATGAGGAGAAGAGATATGGTTTAAAAAGATATGTCTAATGTAAGTAGATGATTTATGAGCTGCACATCAGACATAACTTGAAAATTACATCATAAATGCCAAGGTATCTTTAAATTTATATAACATAAGTCTAGTATAAAAAAATTCATACATTTTAAGTGCAGATATATTAGGTGGTCATCAGTCTATGTAACTCGCTGCCTTCACTGTCTTAAGATTTAACAGAAATTGTGCGATTTTGCACATTTTAATCACTTTGGATAAATCTCACAGCAATCTGTTTAATCCGTATACAATCTGTCAGAAATCTGAAAATCTTATTTACTCTGCAAATTGTCTGTCAAAAATGGTCTTCTTAAGTACCTTTGTCACCTACCAGATTGTCAAATAGACCTAATGAGGATGATTTCCATGTGCTTTAGTAACTAAAGATGTGGCTCTAAACAGTAATTAGCCAAGTAAAATGAACAAATCTAATGAGTTCTCAGACTGCTAACCTGGCTAATACATAGGTAGGTGAAAACTCCCAATCTGTTTTTAGGAACCAGACATTTTGAAAAGAATAGAAATGTTAACATGTGAGTTTATCATCCTATTTTCCTAGGAATCTTTCATATCATATAACTATAGCATGGCATATCAGCTACAAACAAGCATAATCTCTACATACTCACAGACTTGATATACAGCCATAGTCTTCACATAGTAATACTCATAGCCCCCATACAGTGACAGCCTCCATGCAATTACAGTTATAGACCCCATATAGAGACAACAACAGTGTCCACATAGTCACAGCCACATCCCTTATACAAAGACAGTCACATAATCTACTATATGTAGAGACAGTCCCAGCATCCACATATGAAATACCATAGGCCCCAAATAGTGACAGCCTCACCAAATACAATCATAGCCTCCATATGATTTATATGGCTAAGGGTATGTTCACTCTACTCATAGGATGACAGCAATGGACATTAATGGTAGTACAGTAAAGGACACCGATAGAGCCACTACGTCTGTGTCCATTTCCACTGACTACCCTGTATCTCTGACTTGAAAAAAGCTACAGAATATGCTGGTGCTATCAAATAAAGTTGTTATTATTATTAATAATATAAAACAAGACAAATGCTTTCTTCCGTCATTTGTGTTTATTGCAGGATTTTTTTCTTCTATCAGAAAAGTAAAAATATGATGGAAGAAAGCTTCCGTCCAGATGCGATCATGGCATCCAGGAGGTCCAATAGGAACTAGTGTTCGTTGTTCTGCAGTACTATGTATTGCAGTACATTGCACAGGGGATGTGAGATCTCAGCTCCATGTTCCTGTGGGACATGTAAAAAGTGAAAAAACACACACACACACACACACACACACACACACAGTAAAAACACACAAAAATAAACAAATAATAAAAAGTAAAAAAAACACCTTTATATTTAAATAATGTAAATATAATATATATATATATATATTTAATGTAAATATATAATGTAAAATAAATAAACATGTTAGTTATCCCCATGTGCGTATAAGTATCCACTATCCGAAAATAGCGTTATATCTCCTGTATGGTAAATGCCGTAAAACAAAATATACCGCAATGCGCAAATTAATGTATTTTAGTCACTTTGTTTCCCCAAAAAAATAACAAAAAAAATTGATCAGAAAGTCATACTGTATATACCAAACATTGGTACCAATTAAAAGTACAACTTGTCCTGCAAATAAAGAGCCTTTACATTTCTGAGTCAACAGTACGGTAAAAAAAGTCGTTAGAAAATGGTGACCCCAGGAAAATCGTTCATTTTCAAAAAGTGGACAAAATTGTTGGTACCCCTCGTTTAATGAAAGAAAACCCACAATGGTTACAGAAATAACTTGAATCTGACAAAAATAATAATAATATATAAAAATTCTATGAAAATGAACAAATGAAAGTCAGACTTTGCTTTTCAACCATGCTTCAACAGAATTTTTAAAAAAAGAAAACTCATGAAACAGGCCTGGACAGAAATGATGGTACCCTTAACTTAATATTTTGTTGTACAACCTCTTGCGGCAATCACTGCAATCAAACGATTCCTGTAACTGTCAATGAGACTTTTGCACCTCTCAGCAGATATTTTGGCCCACTCCTCATGAGAAAACTGCTCCAGTTGTCTCAGGTTTAAAGGATGCATTTTCCAGACGGCATGTTTCAGCTCCTTCCCAAGATGCTCAAGAGGATTTAGGTCAGGGCTCATAGAAGGCCACTTCAGAATAGTCCAATGTTTTCCTCTTAGCCATTCTTGGGTGTTTTTAGCTGTGTGTTTTGGGTCATTATCCTGTTGCAAGACCCATGACCTGCGACTGAGACCAAGCTTTCTGACACTGGGCAGCACATTTCTCTCTAGAATCCCTTGATAGTCTTGAGATTTCATTGTACCCTGCACAGATTCAAGACACCCTGTGCCAGATGCAGCAAAGCAGCCCCAGAACATAACAGATCCTCCTCCATGTTTCACAGTAGAGACAGTGTTCTTTTCAAGATATGCTTCATTTTTCCGTCTTTGAACATAAAGCTGATGTGCCTTGCCAAAAATTTAGATTTTTGTCTCATCTGTCCATAGGACATTCTCCCAGAAGCTTTGTGGCTTGTCAACATGTAGTTTGGCAAATTACTTTTGTCAGATTCAAGGTATTTCTGTGACCATTGTGGGTTTTTCTTTCATTAAATGAGGGGTACCTACAATTTTGTCCATGTGTGTATTTGTAAAAGCGGTAAAACGTAATAAAAACCAATACAATTCTGGTATTGCAGTAATCGTAATGATCCACCGGACAAAGCTGCCATGTCAATTTTAATGCAGCATTAACGCGTAAAAGAAAAATGTGAAAATTTATGATAGAACTGTGTGTTATTTCACATGGACCCCCAAAAAACATAAGTAAAATCTAATCAAAACATTATATGTATTTGAAACCCCTCCAAAATGACCCAATTTTGGAAACTAGAACCTCAAGGAATTTATCAAGTGGTATACCGAGTAGTTTGACCTTTCATGTGTTTTGCAGACTTGGGCTGTGAAAATGGAAAGCAACATTTTTTCCTATAAAATGTTGCTTTAACCCCAATTTTTGCTTTTCCACAAGGGATTATAGGAGATAATGTACTCATAATTTGTTAAGCATTTTCTCCAGATTATGGAAATGCCCCACATGTCAATGTAAACTGATGTATGGACACACAGTAGGGTACAAAATGGAAGGAGCGCTATTGTGCTTCTGGAGGGCAGATTTGACTGGAATCATTTTCAGATGCCATGTTGCATTTGCAAAGCCCCTGAGGTACCAGAACAGTAGAAACCTTCAAGGAAGTTGTTTCATAGATTTTATTAACATTGGGACATGAAAAATTACTTTTTTTCCCAAGCATTTTTAACCCTTGAGCATTTAAAAGTGTGGCTTCATCAATCATTGATACACAAGTCTGGCTGTGACAGGCAATCCGGACAATAATAGCGGGTATCATGCCTCATTCTTATCTTGCTACATACACATCTTCTCTGAGGATTCTTTTTTGACTCTGTTGAGGAAATTGATGCAATAAAATGTCATTCTGTAAGTCTTTTAACATCTTCAGATTGAAGTGGATGTGGGGCACAGGTATTTGCAAAAATCAGATTTTCAATTTCCTTTTTGTGGTAATTAAGGAACATATCTGAACTTCCTGCATTTATATGTGGCCACCTGAAACAAGTAAATGACAGTTGTTGTGGCATTAGTGTGGATTGAGCTAAGGATGAAAATGTCTTTTTAATCTGTGTATTTAAAGGGGTATTCCCATGTACATAACCATTTTTAAATTTGTAGATAATAAAAAGTTTAAAATTTTTGCAAATATAAATAATTAAACATTTTGCAGAGTTTTAAAGATTTTCGCTAAATATCTTGTAGTCACAGTCTTGTTGTCGTGATCGGTTACCAATGGATACGATCATGAATGCAGGACCTTTCTAAGGTCAGAAAATCAGCAAAGATTTCCTTATTGTGGTCGGGATATCTTCTCCTACATGTAGTGTCCCTGCCTGATAACCCAGCTACAATAAGAAAATCGCGGCTTGGTTTTTTCACAAGTTCCAGACCATATAAAGTTTCTGCATTCGTGGTCGTATCTGTTGGCAACCGATCAAGACAACAGGCTGTCACCATTTAGATAGTTAGGGAAAATCTTAAAAAATCTGGAGAATGTTTAACTACTTACAGTACAGACCAAAAGTTTGGACACACCTTCTCATTCCAAGAGTTTTCTGTATTTTCATGACTATAAAAATGGTAGATTCACACTGAAGGCATCAAAACTATGAATTAATACATGTGGAATTATATACTTAACAAAAAAGTGTGAAACAACTGAAAATATGTCTTATATTCTAGGTTCTTCAAAGTAGACACCTTTTGCTTTGATTACTGCTTTGCACACTCTTGGCATTCTCTTGATGCGCTTCAAGAGGTAGTCACCTGAAATGGTCTTCCAACAGTCTTGAAGGAGTTCCCAGAGATGCTTAGCACTTGTTGGCCCTTTTGCCTTCACTCTGCGGTCCAGCTCACCCCAAACCATCTCGATTGGGTTAAGGTCTGGTGACTGTGGAGGCCAGGTCATCTGGCGTAGCACCCCATCACTCTCCTTCTTGGTCAAATAGCCCTTACACAGTCTGGAGGTGTGTTTGGGGTCATTGTCCTGTTGAAAAATAAATGATGGTCCAACTAAACGCAAACCGGATGGAATAGCATGCCGCTGCAAGATGCTGTGGTAACCATGCTGGTTCAGTATTCCTTCAATTTTGAATAAATCCCCAACAGTGTCACCAGCAAAGCACCCCCACACCATCACACCTCCTCCTCCATGCTTCACGGTGGGAACCAGGCATGTAGAGTCCATTCGTTCACCTTTTCTGCGTCGCACAAAGACACGGTGGTTGGAACCAAAGATCTCAAATTTGGACTCATCAGACCAAAGCACAGATTTCCACAGGTCTAATGTCCATTCCTTGTGTTCTTTAGCCCAAACAAGTCTCTTCTGTTTGTTGCCTGTCCTTAGCAGTGGTTTCCTAGCAGCTATTTTACCATGAAGGCCTGCTGCACACAGTCTCCTCTTAACAGTTGTTGTAGAGATGTGTCTGCTGCTAGAATTCTGTGTGGCATTGACCTGGTCTCTAATCTGAGCTGCTGTTAACCTGCGATTTCTGAGGCTGGTGACTCGGATGAACTTATCCGCAGCAGCAGAGGTGACTCTTGGTCTTCCTTTCCTGGGGCGGTCCTCATGGGAGCCAGTTTCTTTGTAGCGCTTGATGGTTTTGGCCACTGCACTTGGGGACACTTTCAAAGTTTTCCCAATTTTTCGGACTGACTGACCTTCATTTCTTAAAGTAATGATGGCCACTCGTTTTTCTTTACTTAGCTGCTTTGTTCTTGTCATAATACAAATTCTAACACTCCATTCAGTAGGACTATCAGCTGTGTATCCACCTGACTTCTGAACAACACAACTGATGGTCCCAACTCCACTTATAAGGCAAGAAATCCCACTTATTAAACCTGACAGGGCACACCTGTGAAGTGAAAGCCATTTAAGGTGACTACCTCTTGAAGCTCATCAAGAGAATGCCAAGAGTGTGCAAAGCAGTAATCAAAGCAAAAGGTGGATACTTTGAAGAACCTAGAATATAAGACATATTTCAGTTTTCACACTTTTTTGTTAAGTATATAATTCCACATGTGTTAATTCATAATTTTGATGCCTTCAGTGTGAATTTACAATTTTTATAGTCATGAAAATACAGAAAACTCTTGGAATGAGAAGGTGTGTCCAAACATTTGGTCTGTACTGTATATTTGCAAAAATATTTAACTTTTAATTATCTACAAATATAGATATGATTATGTTCATGGGAATACCCCTTTAAGGACAAGTAGCTCTCCACTGTGGAAACCGCCTGACTGTCCCTTTTTGAATTTTTCATTGACCAATGATTGTGGAAACCCCTGTCGATTCTTCCGAATGGCCCCACAAGCCCCTTTTATTTTGCAACAAAGTTTTAAAAAGGGGTATACTACTGTAGTAGTTGTCTACATACAGCCTCTTTGTAGAAATGGGCCAATCAACTTCCAAACAATTCTACCACTTGTCGCCAGATAGGATGGACAACCTGGTGGATTTAGTTGACTATCCTTCCCCTCATAGATGCGAAAAGCTGATTTGTATCTTGTTGAACTCTCACAGATTTTGCAAAGTTTTATTCCAAACCTTACCCTCTTGAATGGAATAAACTGCTTAAGGTGCAGTATCCCTTTAAATTTTACAAGGGACTCATCAATAGATATATTTTGGGGTATAAAGTTTTAAAAATGTTTCGCTCAGCATTGTGAGGATGGGCCTGATTTTATATAAACAGACATATTCTGGGACACTTCTAGGTGGGCACTGGCCACAAGCCCCATAGCTAGTGTGAGGCCTAAACATTTTTTAATTTCATAAAGATTTGATAGTAGTATATAAATTTGATGGCATCATAAAGATTTGATGGCATCCATATACAGGTACATCTCAACAAATTAGAATATTCTTGAAACGTTCATTCATTTCAGTAATGCAATTCATAATCAGCGTCTTCCATGATTGTGTGTCCTACTGAATCAGACTGAGGGACCATTTAAAGGCTTAGGAAACCTTGGCAGGTGACATACTGAATTTACAATACTGAACTTTTTTACAATATTCTAATTTTCTTAGATTTTGGGTTTCATTACCTGTAATCCATAATCAACATTTACAGAAATAAAACACTTGAAATAGAACCCTCTGTGTGTAAAGAATCTAGAAAATATAGGAGGTCACTTTTTTAATTGAATTACTGAAAGAAGTAAACGTTTCAAAGATATTCTAATTTATTGAGATGCACCTGTATTTTGTCTTACATAATAGGATCGTGGATTCTGAGAGATAAATTGGGAAGCATATAAATTTGTTTATGCAACATGTTCTAGTAATTCATCTGTAATAAACAAACTAAAAACGATTAACTGGCATAAAACCTCCCACATCCACATTTATAACTGGGGTGGACTTAAAATCAGGGATGAATGGAGTAGCAGAACCAGAAGCCACCCATCTGGAAAATGCAAACTCCCTTGTAAATGTGTTCTGTTGCTAGGCATTTTGCTTGTACTTGGCATCAATACTTGATTTGGAAACGCTTCTGTAATAGCCATCTATGCTATTCCTGTCCTGGTCATTGTTGAGGATGGACCAGAGTGACTGCTAATGTCTGAGCTGTCACTGTCACTAAAACCCTCAAAATTGTCATAGCTGTCTGACACACTTTCTTCATTGTCTGAACATAAAAGGGCATAAGCCTCTTCCACACTGTAAAATCTCTCTGCCTTTTCTTGTAATGTTTTAAACATAAATGTAACTGAAACAAAGTAATAGATGCAACTGGTTAACACAGTCACATAGAGCGCAACTACCCAAAAATGAAATATGAATAGATAAATTAGTTGCAAAAAAAATTCATTAATGTAGCTATATAATTCACATATACAGTATATTAATAGGTAGGAAACAACTTGGGATAAAATGAATTAGTTATGAATTGATGAGTTAAAAATAAATTAATATGAAAAAATTTAAAATTAAATAATGATATAAATTGAAATGAATTATGTAATTAATTGACTGTATGGTTATACTTCACTATATACTATCACCCTAACCTTCCTAATGCAATTTTATAAATTAACTACTGTATTTTTTGGACCATAAGACGCACCTAGGTTTTAGAGGAGGAAAATAGGGAAAAAAATTTTGAAGAAAAAAAATGCGGTAAAATATTTAATATATGGGAGTTGTAGTTTTGCAACAGCTGCCACATTGACAGGTGGCCCTGCAGCTGTACGGGGATGCATAGGGCATCTTTTTTTTGCAGGGCCACATGTACTTTTTAGTTATACTATTTTGGGGACTGTCTATTGCTTTGATCACTTTTTATTCAAATCAGAGGTGAAACAGTGAACTAAACGGCAGTTCGGCACTTTTGATACTTTTTCCCAATATGACGTTCAACCTACGGGAAAAATATTTTTATAAGTCTGTAGACCGGGCATTTTCAAACACAGGGATACCTAATGTGTATGTGTTTCACAGTAATTTTCTACTTTTATATGTATTCTAGGGAAAGGGGGTGATTTAGAATTTTTCGTTTTTTATAACTTTTTTTTTTTTTCATCTATTTTATTAGCCCCCCTTAGGGTGCTTGAACTTGCAATCATTTGATTGCAAGTCCCATAGAGTGCTAAACAACTGTATTGATGTGAGTTAGCTGTAGCAGCGCTCTTAGAGGTAGGTGTATATACTGGATGTTAGCTAGCTGAAGCAGTTTTCTTAGAGGTAGGTGTATATACTGGATGTGAGCTAGCTGTAGCAGTGCTCTTAGAGGTAGGTGTATATACTGGATGTGAGTTAGCTGTAGCAGTGCTCTTAGAGGTAGGTGTATATACTGGATGTGAGTTAGCTGTAGCAGTGCTCTTAGAGGTAGGTGTATATACTGGATGTGAGTTAGCTGTAGCAGTGCTCTTAGAGGTAGGTGTATATACTGGATGTGAGTTAGCTGTAGCAGTGCTCTTAGAGGTAGGTGTATATACTGGATGTGAGCTAGCTGTAGTTGTGCTATTAGAGGTAGGTGTATATACTGGATGTGAGCTAGCTGTAGCAGTGCTATTAGAGGTAGGTGTATATACTGGATGTGAGCTAGCTGTAGTTGTGCTATTAGAGGTAGGTGTATATACTGGATGTGAGCTAGCTGAAGTTGTGCTCTTAGAGGTAGGTGTATATACTGGATGTTAGCTAGCTGTAGCAGTTTTCTTAGAGGTAGGTGTATATACTGGATGTGAGTTAGCTGTAGCAGTGCTCTTAGAGGTAGGTGTATATACTGGATGTGAGTTAGCTGTAGCAGTGCTCTTAGAGGTAGGTGTATATACTGGATGTGAGTTAGCTGTAGCAGTGCTCTTAGAGGTAGGTGTATATACTGGATGTGAGCTAGCTGTAGTTATGCTATTAGAGGTAGGTGTATATACTGGATGTGAGCTAGCTGTAGCAGTGCTCTTAGAGGTAGGTGTATATACTGGATGTGAGCTAGCTGTAGTTGTGCTATTAGAGGTAGGTGTATATACTGGATGTGAGCTAGCTGTAGTTGTGCTCTTAGAGGTAGGTGTATATACTGGATGTTAGCTAGCTGAAGCAGTTTTCTTAGAGGTAGGTGTATATACTGGATGTGAGCTAGATGTAGCTGTGCTCTTAGAGGTTGGTGTATATACTGGATGTGAGCTAGCTGTAGCAGTGCTCTTAGAGGTAGGTGTATATACTGGATGTGAGTTAGCTGTAGCAGTGCTCTTAGAGGTAGGTGTATATACTGGATGTGAGCTAGCTGTAGCAGTGCTCTTAGAGGTAGGTGTATATACTGGATGTGAGCTAGCTGTAGCAGTGCTCTTAGAGGTAGGTGTATATACTGGATGTGAGTTAGCTGTAGCAGTGCTCTTAGAGGTAGGTGTATATACTGGATGTGAGCTAGCTGTAGTTGTGCTATTAGAGGTAGGTGTATGTAAGGGTTAAAACATAACTTGCACTATATTCTATATCACAGTATACAGAAAGCACAAGAGGGTGGAATGTTCTGCAAACTGCGTAGTTGATAAGGACAGACTTGGAGTCTGGGGAAGATATCAACAGTTCTGCCAATTTCAGCAGAACTAGTAGTCTTGGGAGGACATTTAGATAAGGTGAAAATGAAAACATCTGGGGTGATGGGTAAATGAACAAATTTGTGTGATAACGGAACTGGAAAGACCATATATGTATATTGATCACATGACTGTTATGTAATTGAGCTTGCTTTTAAAACTGTATTGAACTACGTAATAAAGTAGAAACGGTTCATACACGATACCTGTGTACGTCTTGTTTCCCGAGCGCTCGAAACTGGTTATTTATTTAATTAGGATTACGGTGACATCCATCCCAGGGGGACTTGCCCCCGACAGAAATTGACGCCCAACGACGTGGGGCCTCGAGATCGTCTGATGTGCAGCCGATAGAGTGCCGACCCACTCACCGATCGACTTGAGGACGGGACCAGAGGACCTCAGATAGATAAAAACAGTACTGTGAAGGTAAGCCTTTGATCTTGCCAATTAGTATATCTGAGGTTCCTGTGTGTCTATTCTCTGTATCGATGAGTGAGGTAAGCTGCTGCATGCTTATATGACATCTCGATGCCAATTGTATAGTACGGAAGAACCTAAAAGGGACATGTCACCTGTAAATGATATGGAAATTGTTTTCTTTGCTTTTTGTCTTACCTGTTTACCTGTCTACTGAGAAGGCACGTTACCTGTGTTATAAGATATATAAGGCTGCAAAGAATGGGGAAAAGTTCTCTATTCTTAACCCCTAGAGTTTAGAGTTGCGGACAAGGTTCCGAACTGAGAAGCACAGAGTGATTGAAAAGTCCTTGTTTTGGAAAACTAGCATCCAGCCATGTCTGGACGGTCAAGGTCGAATGGGACCTGAGTAGTAGCACGAAGGACTTAGTAGAATCCGCGCGAAGAAGTGCGTGTAGTGATTTGGGAGTGTTTTGGTAAGGGGACACAGGCAGAAAGTTGAGCCTGTGGAAGCCAATTGAGGCATTGCCCTGAGCACTACTCCTGAACTTGCACAAGTAGAGTAGTTCATAGAAGACAGAAGAGTCTGTCTGGGAGTTCTCACTAAGTAGTCATAAGTGACCCTCTATTGTCTCAAAGGTTGCCCTAGAGGAGTGAGAGACTCATCGGCTGATTAGCTACCAGCCAAGATGGGGAAGGGACCATCTAAGATATGGTACACCCCATGTGAACTAATAGAGATAGGGGAAGGGAAAGAAGTAGCCGCACAGGTAAAGAAAATCCTAAAAAGAGCAGGAATACACAAAACTGGGTTGGTAGACAGTAGATTTTGGGATCAGTGGAGATTAGATCATGCGGGATTGATTCAGGACAAAAAGTTGCAAAGAGGCATTTATGCCCTGATAGAAGGAAGCAATAGAATAGGATAAGGGGTGATAGTTCAGGAAATAATGAATCACCCCCACCTCACTCCGAGAATCAGGCTTGAAGGGAGACATCACCCTTCTCAGTATTATTGTTTAATATAACCCATCTTATCTCCCAGTTCTGTATGAAATATTACCTACTTTAACAAAATACTCAGAGAATCTGATATAGTGCAAAGAGAAAAACTGTCCACCATCGGTATGATGTTTATTGGATTATGTATTATATATATATATATATATATATATATATATATGTCAACCTGTATTTGTAATATTCATTCTGTTTATATCAATGCCAGGATTCAACTTTTATGCTTTTTGTAAAATTAAATCCGCTTTCAGGAAATGTCCCCTAAAAAGAAGAAACTAGGATATTGTGATGTTCCACAGGGGTTCAACTTTTGGTTGGAATCCAGTGAAGAAAATTCTAAAGTCTGTGGGGTTTGGGAAATATTTGAAAATTGTACAAAAATAGTAATATGTAATTTTGGTGTCAGTATTAACTGCTATCTGCTTGAATTGTATTCCTGTATTCTGTTGTAGCGCTCTGCAGATGTTCTGCAGGGAATAACCAAAACATTAATTGACTGCCAAGTAGCTCCAAGGACGTTGTATCTGATATGATGCGCACGCAGAAAATCACAAGCTGAACATGATACTGTGTTACCCAGTAATGTTACATGTCAATTATTACAAAGTGAAACTTGGCTTTGGGCCTCCGGGGTCCGCAGCCTGTGTATGATGACTATTTATGCCCAAAGGGAAAATATTTTGATAAAAGTGTTAGCCTAAGGTTAAATGGAAAGTAAGGTACAATGACAATATATATGTGTAAAATATTCAAGAACATACTCAAACATATGAAATTATGTCTTGTACTATGTTATGTGAATTTATTGTCTTGCCTGTTATCACCTGAAGTAAGGTATCTGCTAAAAGAGAGAAAGGTGAATCAGTGGAAGCTTATTATGGAAGACTTCTCACTAAAACGGTGGATGCTTTAGATCAAACTGATCCTGTAGAAACCTCATTTCAGGGTTGCAGGATACTCACTAGGTATTTAGTCTCTGACACATCAGATAACATTCTTGGTACAGATGTGATGGGAGTATTAGGTTGTAACATCATGTTACATTCCTCAGGAGAAGCATTTGTAAAAGTCACACATACTAACCATGAGATTTTGTGTTTGTTATCTGCCGAGTTAAGTACACCAAATTGTATTTTTGCCCTCACTGAAGAAGAAAATGTACTGTTATCCCAAGTGCCAACAGCATTATGGGCAACTGGGAAAACAGACTTAGGTAAATTGGATGTACCCCCTGTTATGGTAACCCTGAAACCTGGTGCTCAGCCACCCAGGATTAAACAATATCCTCTGACCCATGCCCAAGAGGATGCCATAGCAGTAACAATAGTGGAATTAGTGAAAGCAGAGGCATTGAAGGAATGCACTTCTGTAGCAAACACTCCTCTTTTCCCAGTGAAGAAAAAGGGCAAAAAGGGAGAACCAGACACATACCGTATGGTTCATGATCTTAGGGAATTGAATAAAGTAACACTACTTGAAACCCCAGTGGTACCTAACCCACACACCTTGCTGTCAGCTGTCCCCACAGGTACCACCTGGTACAGTTGTATAGATCTTTCCAATGCATATTTTTCTGTGCCTTTACACCCCGATTGCCAGTATTTGTTTTCATTTACATTCAGGGGTAAACAGTACACTTGGACAGTACTACCACAAGGGGCGCAAAACAGTCCTAACCAATTCACAAGGTGTCTTACACTTATTATGAGTACTTGGTATTTTCCACATGATGATGTTGTTCTGTTACAATATGTTGACGATCTTCTTCTTTGTGCTCCAGACAAACCAACCTGTGAAGCGGCAACCATCAGCCTGTTGTGTTTCCTCTACCAGAACGGCTGCAAGGCCAACAAGGACAAGTTGCAATTTTGCAAACAAAAAGTGGTGTTCCTGGGACACTGTCTCGGCCAGGGTACCAAGCACCTGTCAGATGAGAGGACCAAGGTGGTGAGAGACATGCAGGTGCCAACCTCTCATGCTCAGCTACGTACCTTCTTGGGATTGGTATCCTACTGTAGGCCATGGATCAGATCTGCATCTCTGACCATGCAACCTCTGTACGATAGCCTCTCCTCAAAGCCATTCAGCCTCACACCTGAGGCCTTGGATGCGTTTTATCAGCTGAAGTTGCAGATAGTCAGTGCTCCGGCCCTAGGCCTACCTGACTATCAGAAACCTTTTAAGCTCTACGTGACTGAGATGATAGGGCACTCAACTGCAGTTCTCACACAACAACACATTACAGCTCATGGTTAGATGCTGTAAGCCAGGGGGACATCCTCCTGTGTGCGGGTTGTCCTCTCGGTACAAGCATTGCTTGACAAAAGCTCAGACATTGTCCTAGATCATTTATTGGTTGTGTATACACCATGACACACTCATGACATCCATGCTATCCTCACACAGGTAGACAGACGTCACCTTTCTTTGGCACGGCAGTGCAAAATGGAATTTGCTCTGCAGTCCTCCTCAAACATCTCTTTTCAACGCTGTTTAACTTTGAATCCTGCAACTCTTCTTCCTGTAGGAGTTCATGATTCAAAAGGGGGAGTGGAGGATGAGTTATTTGTAAACTCTCTCTCTGAAGAAGAACTGTTTGACAGCCAGCATGAACATGATTGCGTGGCTCTTATGTCACAGGAAACAGTGGGATTTGACCACGTCATGGATGTGCCGTTACAAAATCCTGATTATGAGATGTTTGTGGACGGCTCAAGGTATCTGACAGATGAAGGCAAATTTGTTACAGGGTATGCTGTAGTCACTGAACATGACATCATAGTCCAAGAAGCTCTTCCACCACACATGTCAGCCCAAGAAGCTGAGCTTAAAGCCCTTATGGAGGCTTGTAAGATAGCCAAAGGTAGAACAGCTAACATATACACTGACTCCAGGTATGCTTTTGGCATCGCACATGATTATGGTCCAATATGGAGGGCAAGGAACTTCCTAACGGCCCAGGGCAAGCCAATTAAGAATGGAGATGTGGTAAGTCGACTGATGGAGGCCATACTGCTCCCAAAGCAGCTGGCAATTGTGAAAGTCAGAGCTCACGCAAAAGGAAGGGACCCTGAAAGCCGTGGAAATGAGAGAGCTGACATAGCAGCCAAGGCTGCAGCACTACTGGCGAGAAGGGGTCCCAACCAGGTGAGCAAAATGGACATTGACCTAGAAGACCCAAAAGGGCTGTACTCAAAGGTCACCAGTGTGGAAATTGAAAGATGGAGAAAAGCAGGTGCTACAGACGGTGATGGTATGTGGAAAATGGGGGATCGATTATGTCTGCCCGCAGCAGTCTACCCCCAGATGGCTGGCTTGGCCCACGGTAAGGTGCATGCCTCTCGAAATGCCATGGAGTCATTAGTGGGTAAATTATGGTTTGCCCCAGGTTTTGGAAGAGCTGCTAGTAACCACGTAAAAGCATGTCACATATGTGCTCTACACAACCCAGGACAGGTAGTTAAAACACCCACCAAGTGTACACCAAAATCCCTGTACCCATTTCAGAGGATACAGATAGATTACATACAGTTGCCTAAGTCTGGAACATACGAGTATGTATTGGTCTGTGTGGATCTGTTTTCAGGATGGCCTGAGGCCTACCCTGTGAGCAAAGCAACCGCACAAGCAACTGCCAAGAAACTGATGTCCGAGCTTGTGTGCAGGTTTGGAGTGCCCGAGGTGATTGAGTCTGACAGAGGTACACATTTCACAGGTGAGATAATGAAAGAAAGAATGTCTGCACTAGGGATTGAGCAAGCTTTCCACACACCCTACCATCCTCAGAGTTCAGGCAAAGTGGAAAGGTTGAATGGCACACTCAAATTAAAGATCCAAAAAACGATAGCAGAGACAGGGAAGCCCTGGCCTGAGTGTCTATCTTTAGCCCTTTACTCAGTAAGAACCACCCCTAACAGGAGGACAGGGTTGTCACCATTTGAAATATTGTTTGGAAGTGCGCCCAAAACAGGGTTATACTTCCCTCAGACGTTACAGCTTAACTATGACAGTATTTCTAGCTATGTGCAGAGTTTGTGCCAGAAATTGAGAGAAACACATAAACAAGTGTTCTCTTCTATTCCAGACCCTTCTGATTTTTCAGGAACGCATAGCTTGCAGCCTGGTGATTGGGTGGTCGTGAAAAGACACACTAGGAAGTCTCTTGAACCCAGGTATGACGGTCCCTTCCAAGTACTGCTGACAACTGCCACTTCAGTAAAATTGGAGGGAAAACCCACCTGGATACACGCTTCACATTGCAAGAAAGTTGAAGCACCATCAAAATGAAAACACAACACTTGCTGATGTTTGCTGGATGCCTTTTAATAATATGGACCTGGTTTGAACTTTACAGGAAAAAAGACAGCCCAAATCGGGGAGTAAGGGAGCTGGAGGAACACATATGGAGAACAAAAGAGAATATGTGGTTATATTTGGCCCGAGTATTAAACATGACAGAATTTTGTTTGAGAAATGCATATTCCAGTAATGTGTTAGAAACTTGTTTGATTGCAGTGCCGACTTCTGTTGCAGTATGGACTAAATTGTTGAAACTTCAGTTAAATGATACTCTTTTACAGGAAGCTGATCTCCATGTGCATGCAGACTGGATAAGTCCTTATTATGCTTGTATGAACTGCACTGCCTACGCAGATTTACAGGAGAATATGATAAGGATATCGACTGGGGCAGTAGCAAGAGCAGAATTGTGTTTCAAATTTTCATGTAATAAAACAACAATACCTAATTGCAATCCTATAATGAATAAAGGGCAGTTTCCACAAATCTGCAATAGAACTGACAACGATTGTCAAACCCTGAGGGAAGGGAAGAGGATGCAATGTAACAGGACACTTATTGTCCCGTCACTAGATTTACATGTACCCTTGCCACCTGGGTGGGTTCTAGCGTGTGGTAATAGCAGCTACACCTATATACCTGCCAATATAACTGGAGGCATATGTGCCTTGTCTAGATTAGCATTGACTATGATACCCACACCATATGAACAGAGTTCACAGAAATCGCATGTACATATATTACACAAAAGAAGTACTATCCCACTGCCTGAGGATTGTAATTATGATGTGAAACTCTTATCGAAAGCAGAATACATAAGCCTAGCTGTGTCACTGGTAGGAGTACCAGGTTTGTCTGTATACAGTCATATGAAAAAGTTTGGGCACCCCTATTAATCTTAATCATTTTTAGTTCTAAATATTTGGGTGTTTGCAACAGCCATTTCAATTTGATATATTTAATAACTGATGGACACAGTAATATTTCAGGATTGAAATGAGGTTTATTGTACTAACAGAAAATGTGCAATATGCAAAAAGTATGGGCACCTCAACAGAAAAGTGACATTAATATTTAGTAGATCCTCCTTTTGCAAAAATAACAGCCTCTAGTCGCTTCCTGTAGCTTTTAATCAGTTCCTGGATCCTGGATGAAGGTATTTTTGACCATTCCGCTTTACAAAACAATTCCAGTTCAGTTAAGTTTGATGGTCGCCGAGCATGGACAGCCCTTTCAAATTATCCCACAGATGTTCAATGATATTCAGGTCTGGGGACTGGGATGGCCATTCCAGAACATTGTAATTGTTCCTCTGCATGAATGCCTGAGTAGATTTGGAGCTGTGTTTTGGATCATTGTCTTGCTGAAATATCCATCCCCGGCATAACTTCTAATTCGTCACTGATTCTTGTACATTATTCTCAAGAATCTGCTGATACTGAGTTGAATCCATGCGACCCTCAACTTTAACAAGATTCCCGGTGCCGGCATTGACCACACAGCCCCAAAGCATGATGGAACCTCCACCAAATTTTACAGTGGGTAGCAAGTGTTTTTCTTGGAATGTTGTGTTTTTTTGACGCCAAGCATAACGCCTTTTTGTATGACCAAACAACTCAATCTTTGTTTCATCAGTCCACAGGACCTTCTTCCAAAATGAAGCTGGCTTGTCCACATGTGCTTTTGCATACCTCAGGCGACTCTGTTTGTGGCGTGCTTTCAGAAACGGCTTCTTTCGCATCACTCTCCCATACAGCTTCTCCTTGTGCAAAGTGTGCTGTATTGTTGACCGATGCACAGTGACACCATCTGCAGCAAGATGATGCTGCAGCTCTTTGGAGGTGATCTGTGGATTGTCCTTGACTGTTCTCACCATTCTTCTTCTTTCTGCCTTTCTGATATTTTTCTTGGCCTGCCACTTCTGGGCTTAACAAGAACTGTCCCTGTGGTCTTCCATTTCCTTACTATGTTCCTCACAGTGGAAACTGACAGGTTAAATCTCTGAGACAACTTTTTGTATCCTTCCCCTGAACAACTATGTTGAACAATCTTTGTTTTCAGATCATTTGAGAGTTGTTTTGAGGAGCCCATGATGCCACTCTTCAGAGCAGATTCAAATAGGAGAACAACTTGCAATTGGCCACCTTAAATACCTTTTCTCATGATTGGATACACCTGGCTATGAAGTTCAAAGCTCAGTGAGGTTACAAAACCAATTTTGTGCTTCAGTAAGTCAATAAAATGATAAGGGTACCCAAATGTTTGCACCAGTCAAATTTTGGTTTAATGCATATTGCACATTTTCTGTTAGTACAATAAACCTCATTTCAATCCTGAAATATTACTGTGTCCATCAGTTATTAGATATATCAAATTGAAATGGCTGTTGCAAACACCCAAATATTTAGAACTAAAAATGATTACGATTAATAGGGGTGCCCAAACTTTTTCATATGACTGTATAATGCTAAGATAATATCACGTATTGCTTGCTTTATGGTAAAGAATATAAACACTACTAGCGCTATCATTAAAGATGTATTAGATTTGCAATCACATAAAAAAGCAATATTGCAGAATAGAGCGGCTATAGATTATTTACTGCTTAAACATGGTTATGGGTGCAACACTTTTGCGGGAATGTGCTGTTTTAATTTGTCTGACCATTCAGAAGATGTGCATGATAAGTTGAAACAGTTGCAGGAAATGGTAACACATATTAAACAAGATGTCAACCAAGGATGGTGGGACTGGCTGTTAGCTTTCCTACCTGACTTGGGATACCTTCGACAAATCGTAGGTATAATCCTTTGTGTAATCATTTTTATGATATTAGGATGTTGTTGTATCCAATGTATTCCTTCGCTATGCAATCTCATGAGGGACAATACTCAGTATGTAAGGTAGGATCATTATTTTTAACATTTTCAATGGAGAATCCATCACAGATGGCACACAGATAGTGTGAATGTATTCATTGAATACTGATTAAAAATAAAGTCCTAAAATGGGGGAATTGTAAGGGTTAAAACATAACTTGCACTATATTCTATATCACAGTATACAGAAAGCACAAGAGGGTGGAATGTTCTGTAAACAAGACTGCGTAGTTGATAAGCACTGACTTGGAGTCTGGGGGAGATATCAACAGTTCTGCCGATTTCAGCAGAACTAGTAGTCTTGGGAGGACATTTAGATAAGGTGAAAATGAAAACATCTGGGGTGATGGGTAAATGAACAAATTTGTGTGATAACGGAACTGGAAAGACCATATATGTATATTGATCACATGACTGTTAAGTAATTGAGCTTGCTTTTAAAACTGTATTGAACTACGTAATAAAGTAGAAACGGTTCATACACGATACCTGTGTACGTCTTGTTTCCCGAGCGCTCGCAACTGGTTATTTATTTAATTAGGATTACGGTGACATCCATCCCAGGGGGACTTGCCCCTGACAGTGTATATACTGGATGTGAGTTAGCTGTAGCAGTGCTCTTAGAGGTAGGTGTATATACTGGATGTGAGCTAGCTGTAGTTGTGCTATTAGAGGTAGGTGTATATACTGGATGTGAGCTAGCTGTAGTTGTGCTCTTAGAGGTAGGTGTATATACTGGATGTTAGCTAGCTGAAGCAGTTTTCTTAGAGGTAGGTGTATATACTGGATGTGAGCTAGCTGTAGCAGTGCTCTTAGAGGTAGGTGTATATACTGGATGTGAGCTAGCTGTAACTGTGCTATTAGAGGTAGGTGTATATACTGGATGTGAGTTAGCTGTAGCAGTGCTCTTAGAGGTAGGTGTATATACTGGATGTGAGTTAGCTGTAGCAGTGCTCTTAGAGGTAGGTGTATATACTGGATGTGAGCTAGCTGTAGCAGTGCTCTTAGAGGTAGGTGTATATACTGGATGTGAGCTAGCTGTAGTTGTGCTATTAGAGGTAGGTGTATATACTGGATGTGAGTTAGCTGTAGCAGTGCTCTTAGAGGTAGGTGTATATACTGGATGTGAGCTAGCTGTAGTTGTGCTATTAGAGGTAGGTGTATATACTGGATGTGAGTTAGCTGTAGAAGTGCTCTTAGAGGTAGGTGTATATACTGGATGTGAGCTAGCTGTAGTTGTGCTATTAGAGGTAGGTGTATATACTGGATGTGAGCTAGCTGTAGCAGTGCTCTTAGAGGTAGGTGTATATACTGGATGTGAGCTAGCTGTAGTTGTGCTCTTAGAGGTAGGTGTATATACTGGATGTTAGCTAGCTGAAGCAGTTTTCTTAGAGGTAGGTGTATATACTGGATGTGAGTTAGCTGTAGCAGTGCTCTTAGAGGTAGGTGTATATACTGGATGTGAGCTAGCTGAAGTTGTGCTATTAGAGGTAGGTGTATATACTGGATGTGAGCTAGCTGTAGCAGTGCTCTTAGAGGTAGGTGTATATACTTGATGTGAGCTAGCTGTAGTTGTGCTCTTAGAGGTAGGTGTATATACTGGATATTAGCTAGCTGAAGCAGTTTTCTTAGAGGTAGGTGTATATACTGGATGTGAGTTAGCTGTAGCAGTGCTCTTAGAGGTAGGTGTATATACTGGATGTGAGCTAGCTGAAGTTGTGCTATTAGAGGTAGGTGTATATACTGGATGTGAGCTAGCTGTAGCAGTGCTCTTAGAGGTAGGTGTATATACTGGATGTGAGCTAGCTGTAGCAGTGCTCTTAGAGGTAGGTGTATATACTGGATGTGAGTTAGCTGTAGCAGTGCTCTTAGAGGTAGGTGTATATACTGGATGTGAGCTAGCTGAAGTTGTGCTATTAGAGGTAGGTGTATATACTGGATGTGAGCTAGCTGTAGCAGTGCTCTTAGAGGTAGGTGTATATACTGGATGTGAGCTAGCTGTAGCAGTGCTGTTAGAGGTAGGTGTATATACTGGATGTGAGCTAGCTGTAGCAGTGCTCTTAGAGGTAGGTGTATATACTGGATGTGAGTTAGCTGTAGCAGTGCTCTTAGAGGTAGGTGTATATACTGGATGTGAGCTAGCTGAAGTTGTGCTATTAGAGGTAGGTGTATATACTGGATATGAGCTAGCTGTAGCAGTGCTCTTAGAGGTAGGTGTATATACTGGATGTGAGCTAGCTGTAACTGTGCTATTAGAGGTAAGTGTATATTGCTGGATGTTAGCTGACGCAGTTTTCTTAGAGGTAGGTGTATATACTGGATGTTAGCTAGCTGAAGCAGTTTTCTTAGAGGTAGGTGTACATACTGGAGGAGAGTTCTTGGAGGTAGATGTGTAAATTGGATGATGTGCGCCGGAATCTGCTGCAACTATGTGTTCTGTGCTACGTCTAGACTTGGCCGGCTTCCATGCCATAAATCTTGCCTGGTGTTCCCGCTCTGTCCAGCAGCAGTGAGAGGAGCACGTAACCGGCCATACCCTGGGGAGCCCTCACCCACTCCTCTCCTTATAAGTGATGTGTACCGGCCACAGGAGCCCCATCGGCTATAGCGGGGTGAGGTAATATGCACGCGTGACGTGAGGGCAGGGAGGAGCTGGGGGAGGACTGCAGCCTCCCGGTCCTCCCACATTTCTCCACAGGGTATGGATGCTGGGGCAGTATAGTGACTGCTTAGAGGGGGAGCTGCCGGCATCACCTCTCTGAGCTTCAGGGACTAGCAACAAGTATGTGCTGTAGTGGATGTAGCCAGCTGTGAGGAGGATTCTCTGCACGGAGCCGCGCTGTCCTGACTGTGGATTATCACAATGGCAGGGATCTGAAGTGTCGGGACCTTCTGAGGATTGGAACAGCCTCTGACCTTTGTCTCTTAAGCTTTGATTCAAATACTGGCCCTGCCTGTGGAGGGCGCCAGTGTGCGCTTTATACTCTGTCCAATGGAAATGCTTATTGTCTGGGGGTTGAGAGCATGAAGTCTACAGGATGGGAGCGAACAATGGCAAATACGGCAGTGAGGGTAAGTGACAAGACTGCTCAGACCTGAGGAAGGGGCGGGGGGCTCTTCCTTGCTGCACTATTGTTCTGTGGAGTATGGACAGGAGCATTTTAGGGAGTCTGTCGGATTATATAAAGTTCAGCCTATTGTTAGAGGTCCCCAGGAAGGGCAGTCTCTATGGGAAGCTACAGTCACTCCTCAGAGTTGGACTGTCAACTTAGGGCAGCCACTGTGAGTGACAGGATATTGGCTGCCTCCTGTCACCCTGTGCAGGTAACTGGTGACAGGTCAGTGCTTTGTCATACTGCTAAGATAGGCAAGTGTTTCCTACTGTACGGACACTGTAAGATAGACAGAGCTCCCATGGCTGCGGTGCACCCCTGTATTTTATATACTGGTTTGTTGCTGGAAGTTTTCCGCCCATTAACTTGCAGGTTATATCTGTGGACAGTAGAGGGGTGAGCAACTCCTCTCAAGGAGAACAAAAGGAGATCAGGAAATCCTGCTGAAGTTGGCCTGAGAGTGGATGTCCATCAGTAGTCTTTTGGTGACCATACATATTAGAAGAGGGGAATCTGACAACCAAACTCAAGTTCATTGTCATTTGTAATATGCACTGAGCATTTACAACAAAATCATGACAAGATATAATTTACAGGGGGTGACACAGCACAAAGTAATCTTGGGGGATTCTCAGGGCAGGGACATGAGTGCTGGGTAGGATTGACTAAAGAAAGGGAGATGGGGTTGGGGTGGTTGCTGGCTGCGTAGATTAGCATTACACTATTGATGGAGCTATTGCCAAAATTTGAGCTATTTTCAGTTTTGTTGTCACCCTGTGTCACACTCATACAGTCTGATGGATGTTACTGTCCAGACCAGACCTGAGGCCAAGTACATATGGATATGTTCTAATTATATATGCCATGCTATTGTTTGCATGCTGCATAGTTTTGATATTCCAGTAAGTATATTGCATGTTATTTCTTGTTTTCTGCTGTGCTTCAGGCAATGATGGCACAATAGAAATACTAATAAGACTATGGTTTAAGGTGATGTGTGCTGTACCTTGTGGAACAATGCACAGCTATGTTCGTTGTAACTTAAAGCCACCAGGGGGCGCATGTGCCAAAAGTTTTGTTTTGTTTTGTTTTTTTTTTTAGTTTGTGTCAAGAAAATGTATCACTGCAGGAGTCGAGGCAAAAGATGTATGAAGTAAACCTCCAATATATTAGCCATAACCCACCAAAATTATATTTGGTTGACTGTAACTTGTCTGCTCCTCATCTGTCATTTATATACATATAAACGTTATACAGTGAAAAGGATTTCGATACTCAAGCTCAAGCATTACATCCATTTTTGTTTGTTGGATAGCTCTAACCAAGACCAAAGGAAGTCTTGAAGATTCTGTCTGCATTAATGAATGTTTACCAAGTTTCATAGCCTAGTAATCACATTCTTTTGTGTAGAGTGTTTTTGCTATTTATGTTGAGTATTGCAGTAATGCAGTATAGTACAGAGTCCAATATATATATATAGCTGTGTCTACAGTTATCATGTGATAATGCAGGTAAGAAACACCACCCATCTCTACTCTGCCTCTCTCTAATATTCCACTCCTCATTCTATAAGTGACAAATAGGGATGACTGAGCTTTCAGTCAGTTATCATTTATTTCAAAGGTGTTTTGGTGGAGTCAGGACTCTGCAGGCCAGACAGGTTATTTCCCACAAAACTTTGCACATTTATCTTTCGGCTAAGTCCACACGTATTGGGTCATCCAGCAGTAGACCCGACCACAACAACCAGCCGAAAATGACTGCTACTTTCAGCCACAATTCCCATGTGGTTTGCCCCATCTTTCAAGCTTTGCAATGCAAAGGCTGAAAACTGCAGCTGAACACGCAGCAATAATTCACATGCTATGTGTTCAAAATCCACAGCCCAAGACCCTTTGCCTTGTGGGTTTTTTTCTGTAGTGTGTGGATGGGACTGCCAACTGTAGTTTGCAGAGGCATAGCCAATTGTGATTTATTTTGCAGTTATCTTGCTAGCCCGCTGCAAACACGACACATGTTAAACCCAGCCATAGAACTTATTCATATGTACATTCTTAACATCCGTGTGTTCAGAGGCATAACTTGGAGCTCCTTGTCTCCAATGCATAATCTGTAATGGGGCCCCCACTTACCATGTGCTGTCTATAATACTGGTGGTATCTATTTATGTCGTAGGGAGGCCTTTGGGCCCCCTCAGACTTCCACACCTGGTAACAAGGTATGGCTACCTCTGCACCCCCTGTAGCTGGAAAAAGAAAGATATGCTCTATTTTGGTCCATTTTGCAGACCATGGATGCTCATTAAATTCTATGAAAATTACAAACATCACACTGCCATTCATGTGCTGTCTGTTTTCATGAACCCAGAGACATTAAAAAGTATAGAATTCTTTTTTCTTCTTTTTAAAATGTTTTTCCATTTCTCATGGACAACCATAATCAGCACACAATTTGAAAATGAATAGAATTGTTTGCTGTCAGTAATTAATGCGGACGTGTGAATAAGCTCTTAGGCTAAGGCCCCACATAAGGAAACTTAACTAAAAAGCGAAGTGGAAACACATTATGTTTTTTGTTTTTTTTTGCAGCATTTTGCACTGAGGTTTTGCTGCATTTTTCTCAGCTTTTTTCCACCCTTTTTAAAAGGGGTTGTCTGGGATAACCAGTTTTTTATATGAGGCCAGGGAAGGAGAGAAGAAAAAAAAAAAAATAACCCATACTCACCTGTCCTTGGTGCTCCTGTGTCTCTCAGCACGGTCCTGTCCTGCTGCTCTGGTGTCTTGTTTTGGCAGAAGTCCCCACTACACATGACCGCTAAGGCCAATCAGCGGTCTAAGGAAAGGACGTCACTACCTGTGACTTCCCATGTCCTTTCCCGAGGCCTCAGTGGTTACGTGCGGCAGAGACTTCTACCTGAAGAAGACACCGGAGCAGCAAGTGAGTAGGTTTTTTTTTTTACCACCTTCCCTGGCCTCATATAAAGGAAACATTTATCCTGGACAACCCCTTACCCCTTTAAATCTATAGACTTGGTTTCCAGAGACAGTTTGGAGTCAGCTAATGTGGCAAGCAATGTCAGGCAATTTCTATGCACCATCGCTTGCAAAACTGCCCTGTGTTTGTGACCACAGATGTATATTCAGCTGACCAGGGCAGCTACACTAAAGCTAGTAACTCAAAACTGATGTGAATTAACCTCCTATGATCACTCCAGTACAAATCTTTCTGAGACTGCATGCAAAAATGAAATGGGGTGCCCATCCATAAAATCCAGAAAAACGTTGACATGTTTCATAGCTGCTATGGTTAAGAATCCTGGACCAGCCTGGTGATTCCTCCTTATTCGTGCATTGAGAGACAAGTCCTTGGGATGACTGCACTTTGACTATAGTAGAAATGTGTCACACATAACTGCAAAAAAAAAAAATCTGAATGCAGATCTTAAGTAAAAAAAATTCATCATATAAATGTAGCCTTGTTTTTTACCTGACAATGCCTGCTTGTGCCATTAAAGAACAACCTTGAGTGCAGTTAAAGGCTGAGGTCACACAATGCGGAAAAGCTGCCTTTTTGAACCAAAACCAAAAAGAATGGGGAATAGGGTAAAAAAAAAGCACTTATTCTTCTCCCTTCCCGATTGAGGGGAGTTTAGGCGTAAAAAAAATAGAAGTACAGTGAGTCTGTGCAAGTTGGCTGATAATCAGCCAAAAGCAGCTGATCATGCAAAACACGCCTTAAAATATCCAGGATGGCTGATCTGTTCTTGGTAGACTAGAGTCTCTGCTGCTGCCAAAAATATTAAATGATTAATCACATGATGAAGCCCCTGCTGTTCTAGCACAACTGCTCCCCCTCTGGTTTACTTGGTTGCAGCAATGATACACCTGTCACTGACTAGCCTTAGCAGTATATGGCATGAAATTGTTGAGCCATACAATTGGCTTCAGCAGTCATACATGTAGACAGGCATGTCATCACTGCAGCACGGTAGGATAGCAGGAGGACTAAAGCATCTGTGCTGGACTGTTGGGAGATTGAACAGGTTAGTAATGACATTTTATTATTGTATGCCATTTATTTCTCTTGGAGTGGTTTTTACTGATCTAGTACCACAACTCCATTTATTTCAAAGGGTCATGTTGTACTATGTGATCTCCATCAGTCAACAGATTGGTGGTTATGCATGTGCACTTCTGTACTGGGGACGCATTCTCGTGGTTGGATCCCCAGTGATCAGACACTTATCTGCTATCCTGTGGATAGCTGATAAATATTGTTAGTTGGAAAATGTCTTTAATTAGATGCATAACTTGTTGCATTTCATTTCATAGGAATTTAGGAAAGCATTTGACGTTGTAACCATATAAAATAGTTGTTTTGTTATAATTACTATATTTTATTACTAACGCATATTAATTATTATGTATGAGCCAATTATGAAATAAGCAGAGTGTGAAAAAATAGAGCAAATGTCTGGCTTTCCAACCCGCAGGCCTGCCCATAACTTTCAGTAGAGAAAATCCTACAAACTGTCAGGATCACTCATTACCACAATATGCAAATATATATTACAGAGTCATCATTCACACACAAGTACTATCTGGAGACTGAGAAAAAACACAAACACAAAATGTAGTTACATGGCCTTTGTGGGTGCAGCCTGAAGAAAAATTATGTGAAAGAAGAGAGTTGTCCTGATTTATAACATAGAGATGTTGAGAATGTACATTGTACTCTAGTCTTGCTGGTATTAGTATAGACCTGTATATTCATTTCATATACCAAATTTGGAGCAAGGTATTTCAGTGGTCTAGTAAGAGAATAAAAGCGAAACCGTGCCAAAAAGAGTTTCTGAGGTGATTATATATCCCGCAATTCCTGAATATAGTGCATAGATCCTGACTGCATTCCTTCCAGGCAGCGATAGACAAAACCCCTGGAGAGAGAGGGTGGAAGTAATGTTTTCCAGCTGCTTTGTGTAAGCGCTACCAATGTCGTCTCTGCTTACTCTAGGCATACATTTTTTGGGATCAAATGCACATTTCTTTTTCTAGAAAAAGCGAATTGTAAGATCTGCAGAAAGTGGATGTCTGACTGTTATTCTGCTTTTGTTCAGGCATTCCCTTTTCTAAATGTGTATACATTCATGTTTAGTTTGGCACTTAGGAGAAAAATATCAACTTGCCTATTTGCACTTTTAATTTCATTAAGGATTTCTATACTATTGTGCCACCGTAGGCACTTCCTGCAGTCATTATTTTTTTTTGTCAAATGGCATTTATACTGGCACAACTGCTACACATAAATGCATATGTTAGTAAGGGATTTACATAACAACACACAGATGAATTGTATAGTACACAACTAGTACATACACCCTGACACAAAGGGAAAAACATAGTTAATATTGTACTTCTTGATGTCTAGACAGCTAAGAAGAAGAACAACCCAGCTGATGAAGTTTGTGGTTTGTTACATTTGGCCAATGAGCAGCTGTGTCTCATTACCAGGGCTTTGACAATTGTATACTAATCAAACAGTAGTAATGTTGGCGTTCTGTCGGTATGAGGACCCAATGGAACTACATACACATATTGTACATTAGCATTTGGACTTGTAGACGCAGGACACACCTGATTTATCTAGAGACTCCGGCCTCTTCATAAATCGGGCCCACGCTCATGGGCCAGAATGGAGGTCTAGGGTATTTAAGAATTCACAAAGGGTTTTGTGCAATAAAGGGCCTTGCACCAAATGTGCGCCACAATATCAGCCATTTAGGCAAAAAAAACTGGCATAGATGGGATAATAAATTCCCCACATAGTCTACCATACCATAAGTTTAAAACGTTTCATATGGTACACAAAATTACTATGAAAATTCACCAAAGCAAAGAAAACTGCGAAATTCTCATGGTCAGAGGCTTTGGAAACCTGACACAGTGAAACTGTGACTCCAGCCATACATCACTCTATGGATTTCTTATACTTTGACATGGTATGTTCTGTAACGTTTTTGCAGTCAGGTTGCCTAGATGCACTTTGATTTTGTGTCTTTGTCACAACTGTATGAGTACATATAGCTATGAGTAGCTCATGACTGCTTCTACTGGGACAAGTATACTTTATTAAAAAGTTTGCCCAGACACATAAAAAGTGGTTTGAACTGGAAACAGAGTGAACTGTCTAATATACTTTAATTTTGACAGCTGTACATGTGCTGTGACTTCAGCACAATTCCCATGGTCCAGGAAGCTCTACTTTTGGGCTTGTTCTAACACAGGCAGAGAGCTGTTTCCCCTGTCTGTGTTAGTATCATGCTTAAAAAGGTGGTGGCTGTCTCGCACAGCTCAACAGCTTAAGCCAGCCTTGTTCTCTATCTCCGCATTAACCATGATAGAGAAAGGGGTTGACTTTGCCAATGAACTGAGCCAGATAGCCACCCTATATGGCTGGACGACCACTTTAAATGTGGACAGTGGTACAAACCATTGATGGAAGGAACCACCACTAGCTGCTTAGCAAATGTATAGACTATAGAATATCAACGCTAGAGTGATTATAAGGAAACAAAACAAGATAACATGTGGTTTGGATCTCAAGAAATATGTAATTCCCATTTGGCAGACATATGAATTGTAGAACATATTAGAGTTATGAGATGCATTTGCCTGTGATAATCACTGCAGCATGTAACCAATATAGTGTCCCCAGCCCTCATTATAGTACTTTATGGAAGAAAACACTAAGTCCCCAAAACAGAAGAAAACCCCTTTTGCCACCATTTTAATTCAGTACATATCAGGCAATCACTTCTACATATTTCTTCAATACAAAAGATAAGTGTTATGCAGGGGTGTAACTACCGGGGTAGCTGCGGTAGCAGATGCCACAGGGCCCAGGACATTTTTTTTTTTAATAGGCCGTTACCTGCTCCAGTTACCCCAGCTGGTAACGGGCCCTATTTACTTACCAATCCCCACTCCTGACCATGGCCACCTGCGCTTCCCATTCTGCGGAGGCAGAGGTGACTGTGAGCAGGAGCATGGAACAGTAAGTGAGACCGCGAACCCAACAAACACTGCTATCATTATACTCGGGGGTCTTTTCAGACCAGAGTATAATAATTGTTCATGGGTGGTCCACAGTGGGGCATAATACTGTGTGCAGGGGCCACTATGGGGCATAATAGTGTGTACAGGAATGTGGTTTGTGTGGGGGGGGTTTGGAGGGGGTGGCGGTTCGTGGGGGGGGGGCCCCATGTCAAATGTTCGCCTTGGTGCCCAGCCATTCCTACTTACACCACTTGTGTTATGGTTCCTGTTTTTGTCTTTTTGAGAATACTACAACCCATGTAGTTGTGAAACTGTTTCCACTGTTTTCCTCTGCAATAGTGTATGAATAAGTGCGAATAAGTGTATTTCTGTCAGTGTGATGAGGTCTGTGGTCATTGGATAAGGTATAAACATTTTAAAGGATTTTCCAGGAGATTTGTCTGCCTGGCACAAGAAAATATATAACATTGACACTCAGACTCACTGATCCCTTTCTGCTTCAGTACCAGTAGTGCCTGGGTCCCTGCTGCTTTCTACTTCCCAGTTTTTCTTGACATGTAGGAAATGCTGCTTAGCCAATCATTGGCCACGCAAAGCTCTCATAGTTTTTACCTTTTAAACTAGAAGTGTTGATTTAATAATGTCAACCTCTCAATGAGTTTATATGGAGAGGGCTCAGGGCTAAGAAGCTGAGCCCTTTCCATACAAGGCAGGTGCTGACTGTACACCAGCCGCTAACTGTCATAAATGGGACCGACAACAACAATAGGGCACTGCCATGTTGTAACAATTGCCAGCCCCCGGAATATCATTGGAGTGTGGCAATCTGTTGAAGGCTGCGAGGTCTGTCATTACTATGGTTCTATTACAATAGATGTCGATGACTTTTACAATATACATAATGCAGTATATTGTATGGGCAATCAAACCCCTAGGGCTGTATTTTCCCAACCTTTTCAGGGCACCCCTGGATAAAAAAAAATTTCCTCGGGGCACCACTACTAAATAATTTTTACCAAAAGACAAAAAACTACCGTTTTGATGTGTTTGTTTAGTTCAATTTTTGAAATTACAGTTGGAACCACATCAAAACTACATATATATTTTTCTGTTGCAGTTTTGATGCAATTGTAACTACATTACAACTGCACCATGTGAATGCATCCTCAAAGCTACACCATCCTATACTTTCCACCCAACAGATACAAAAATACACCTTTTACCATCACCAAGATCCCTTAGTGGCCCCTCATAGTATCATACTCCCCAGTGGCCCACCACGCAGTACATGCTCCCTAGTGGCCCTCATACATGTAATAACAATAATAATGCTCCCCAGTGGCTCCCAGACACCTAATGATGCTTCTCAGTGGCTCCCAGAGTCCTAATAATACTTCCCAGTGGCCCCCAGACAAGTTGTAATACTCTCCAGTGGCAGGTAATTATGTTCTTCAGTAGCCCCCAGGCAAGTAATAATGTCCCCTCTGACCCTCAGACAAGTAATAATATCCTCGGTGGCCCCTAGGCAAGTAATAATTTCTCCAGTGGCCCCCAGATAAGTAATAATGTCCCCCAGTGGCCCCTAGAACCTAATAATGCTTCCCAGTGGCCCTCAGACAACTAATAATGCTTCCTAGTGACCCCCCAAACACCTAATAATGCTCCCCAATAGCCCCCAGACACCAAATAATGCTCCAAAGTGGCCCTTAGGTAAGTAGTAATATTCCATAGTGGCTCCCAGGCAAGTAGTAATATTCTCCAGTAGCCCCGAGACAAGTAATAATGTCCCCCAGACAAGTGATAATGTCCCCCAGTGACCCCCAGATAACTAATAATGTCCCCTAGTGGCCCCACACTGTAGTTGTGCTATATAAATAAAAAAAAACAAGCACCACTTACCCATTGTCGATCCTCGGAGCTCTGTGATCTTCCTCATCTGCAGATCGATGCAGCAGGTCCTCAACAGCCTGAGTAATAGAACAGGAAGCTAAAGTCCTGCTGCTCCATTCTATTCAACTACATCGGCAGTTTAGAAGATAACAGCAAGAAGTAGTTGTGAGACTTTTATAAAGTGTTTTATGGAGGGTGTGTGCTTGTAGCCCATCTGCTATA
Organism: Leptodactylus fallax; assembly: GCA_947044405.1. Lineage (NCBI taxonomy): Eukaryota > Metazoa > Chordata > Amphibia > Anura > Leptodactylidae > Leptodactylus > Leptodactylus fallax. The sequence continues at coordinate 2,078,038 of CAMRHE010000156.1, forward strand.
GTGTGCCTTTCACCACCTGTGTGAAGTAGCGATGTGGAGTCTGTAGGCCATACCACTGACTCTAACTCCACTGACTCTATTTTTACACAGCCCAACTCCTGCTCTGACTGCTTCATAAATGGCTGACAGCCATTGTCACTCAGCAGGAGTAAATATTGTCATTTATTAAAAAGCCAGTGATTGGATTCATATGAAAGTGAAATATGTAACAAACTATACATCTAATTAAGTATACAATACCAATAATTGTATAGTATAATAAAAATAATTCATCATTTTATTTTGAAAAAAATTCAGAGTCGATAGCTTTTTTCCGACCCAAAATTGGTCCTGACTCCACGACTCTTGAATCTGACTACATAGCCTTTGTGCGAACTAGGCCTTAGTATGTTAAAGAGGACCTATTGCCTCTATTGTTATGTCTCTTTTAGTAAATACTTGTATTCGCCATCAAATAACTCTGCAGCATCTTTTCTTGAAATGGCATTGTGGTGTTCTTCTGTTATTCCTCCTTAAAATGTATGAATACATTAACAACTGGGTTTTACCATTCTCCTTTTCAAAAGGATCAGAACTGACTGGACAGTGAAAGAAAGTGCAAGGACATATCCCCACTTGGTAACACTCAGTTGTTTTATTCATACATTTCTAGTAATAGGAATAATATAGGAATAATAATAATAGTCCTTTAATAGTCCCACAGTGGGGAAATTCAGTGTGTTACAGCAGCAAAGATAAGATAAGATAAGCAGATACAAATACAAATGCAACATGTACAGGAATGTTCCAAGGTGAGAGGCATTACATTAATAGCAGACAGACAGATAGGACGTAGCAGGGGGGGGGGGGGGGGATTTAACAGGCAGAGAGATATTTCAGTTCTCTGTATGTAATGATCTCCGCTTAGGTCGGTGTTGGTTGTACAGCCTAACCGCGGTGGGGAGGAAAGACTTCCGATAGCGCTCCTTCTCACACCTAGGGTGGAGCAGTCGGTCACTGACAGTACTGCCCAGCGCAATCACAGTCTCATGCATGGGATGGGAGTTATTCTCCCGCATGGAACTCACCACGGACAGTATCCTTCTGTCACCCACCACCTGCACTGGGTCCAGTGGGCTCCCCAGGACAGAGCTGGCCCTTCTAATCAGCTTGTCAAGTTTATTTCTGTCCCTGGTTGATATACTGCTCCCCCAGCAGGCCACTCCAAAGAAGATGGCTGATGCCACTACCGAGTTGAAGAAAGTCCTAAGAAGTGCCCCCCGGATTCCAAAGGCTCTCAGCTTCCTAAGCAGGTAGAGCCTGCTGTGGCCCTTCCTGTACAGGGCCTCCATATGATCTGCCCAGTCCAGCTTATTATTAAGGAGCAGACCCAGGTACTTATAGGTGTTCACAATCTCGATGCCCGTCCCCAGGATGTCCACTGGTTTAGGAGGGCTTCTGCCTTTACGGAAGTCCACCACCATCTCCTTGGTCTTCCCCGCGTTAATCTTCAGGTGGTTCTGGTGGCACCAGTCCACAAAAAAACGGTTCAGTTCTCTGTACTCCTTGTCATCATCGTCTGTGATGAGGCCTACTATTGCAGAGTCGTCAGAATACTTCTGTAGGTAGCAGCTGGATGAGTTGCACCTAAAATCAGCAGTGTACAGTGTGAAGAGGAAAGGGGCGAGAACCGTACCCTGAGGTGCCCCCGTATTACAGATCACGGTACCTGACACACAGTCTTGGGCTCTCACGTATTGAGGTCGATTTGTGAGGTAGTCTAGGATCCAGTTGGAGAGGTGGTGGTCCACTCCAGCAAGGCCCAGCTTGTCTCTCAGTAACCTGGGCTGTATGGTGTTAAAAGCACTGGAGAAATCAAAGAACATTATTCTCACCGTGTTCCCTGGTTTTTCCAGGTGAGACAGAGCCCTGTGCAGAAGGTGGATGATGGCATCATCTACCCCAATGCCCGGTCGATAAGCAAACTGGAGAGGGTCCATAGCGGGGCTCACTAGAGGGCGAAGATGTGTGAGAACCAATCTCTCTAAGATCTTCATCAAGTGGGATGTCAGTGCTACAGGTCTGTAGTCGTTGAGGTCCATAGGGTGAGGTTTCTTTGGAACTGGTACCACACAAGAAGATTTCCATAATTCAGGGACTATTTCCTGCCTCAGGCTCATATTATAGATATATGTAATTATACCACACAGCTGGTCCCCACAAGTCTTAATTAGCCTTGCACTGATGTCATCTGGCCCTGCGGCTTTCCTCGCCTTGATCTTTTTCATCTCCTTCCTCACCTGGGCCCGTGTGAAGGTCAGACTCTGGTCAGATAAAGACAGATTTCTGGATTTACTGGTCTGTTGGGAAGTAGCCACATGGGGTGAATGGGGTGAAGTCATTGTGGTGAGGGGAGCTGAAGGACATTCTGGGGTGGGAGGAGCTGGTGTGTGATCAAATCTGTTGAAGAATAGGTTTAGTTCATTAAGCCAGTTAACATCTGCCTCAATCTGGCAGACCGACTGTTTATGACCCGAAATTGACTTAAGCCCCTCCCAGACCCCCCTTATGTCTTTTCTTTCCATTTGCTTTTCCATTTTTTCCTTATAACTGGCTTTTCCTTGCCTGATTAGATGCCTCAGCTCCTTTTGTACTTCCCTCAACCCCTCCTTATCTCTTGTCCTGAATGCCATCTTTTTCTCCTTAAGTAGTGTTTTTATATCAGAGTTAATCCATGGTTTGTTGTTGGAGAAGCACCTCACCACTTTTGTGGGTACTGTGTTGTCCACACAAAAATTAATGTAGTCCGTTATGCAGTGTGTGAGTCCTTCTATATCTTCTCCATACGAATCCTGCAAAACTTCCCATGCGGTTGTGTCAAAACAATCCCTCAGAGCCTCATCACTCTCCTCGGACCATATCCTCACTGTGCGGGTGACAGCTGGTTCTCTACGTACAAGTGGCTTGTACACAGGTCGGAGATGTACTAGGTTGTGATCCGATCTTCCCAGGGGCGGTAGGGCTGATGAGTTATATGCCTCCCTCACGTTGGCAAAGAACAAGTCCAGTGTTTTGTTGTCTCTTGTGTGGCAGGTTACATACTGTGTGAAACTGGGAAGTGTGGATGATGGCGAGGCATGGTTGAAATCGCCAGACACAAGAAGGAGGGCCTGGAGGTGCTGAGACTGTAACTGGCCCAGCGTGGCTTGTAGGACCTCGCAGGCAGCGTCAGCTTTCGCAGAGGGGGGGACATATGCAGCTATCACGATGACATGTGATAGTTCCCTTGGTAGATAGAAAGGTCTCATGCTCACAGCTAATAGTTCAATGTCCTTACAGCAAGAGTGCTCCTTAATCACAATGTGCCTAGGATTGCACCATCTATTATTCACAAACATTGCCAGCCCCCCTCCTTTCCTCTTACCGCTCTCCCTTGTCCTGTCTGCCCGAAGGAGTTTAAAACCATCCAAGGAGACCAGAGAGTCAGGAGTAACTTCAGTGAGCCAAGTCTCTGTAAGTAGCATCATGCTGCACACCCGAAACTCCTGATGGTGCCTGGTGAGCGCTGTTAGTTCATCCATCTTGTTTGCAAGAGATCTCACATTGCCCATAATGATGGAGGGAACAGTTGGTCGGTAACGCCTCTTTTTAATCCTCTGAAGAGTTCCTGCTCTGCAGCCCCTCCCCCGCTTTTTCTTTCTCCAGAGTTCTTGGGGGATGGGTGGGCAAATGGTATGCAGCCCTGTTGTTGTGACTCTAAGCTGCAGTAATTTCTCTCTTGTGTAGACAAAAGAAATGCCTGCAGACACAAGAGTCCCCATTTCAGCAGGACAAAAAGACAGATAAAAACAAAAAAAAAAGTATCACAAAGGTCCAATTCCAAGTCTTTGTTTCTTCATTTCTTCATAGTGTAAAGTCCATTAAGTAGAGAGATAAAAAACAGACAGAGAAAGAGAAAAAATAAGAGAGAGAGAGTCTCAGAGCTGCCGACCAGGCAGCCACTTCAGCGGCGCCATCTTGGGAAAAAAAAAAAAAAAAAATGCATAATAAAGTTATAACAAAATATGAGCCTGAATTGTTATATTATGGGGAATAGAATTATTTTCTAACACATGACAGGAGAGATCATAGGTGCTCCTTAAGTGTTTGCCCTAGTAAAGATGTGCCCATCATTCCTAAACTACCTTCCTTTTTCTGTGTAACCTTTGAAGCAGTGTTTTTATGTTTGTGTCATAGCTCAATATGCGGCACATAAGAAGGAAATGTCAGTGTTAAAAGAAAACTGTTCATCCTTTGTTTGTGTAAACCTCGCTGATAATTGAGAGTTCATTACAGATTCCTGGTCCTTGCATTCCATGCCCTAGATACATGGGTTGACTTTTAAATAGCTGGCATTTTTGCCACTTTGTGGACCGTGTCAAGAAAGGCTTACAGAACTACATTAACAATTTATTATACAGAATTTTTTTCTAGGTTTTTATCATCTTCATGTTTAGAAGATGACATTGTTTTGTTATTAGGACTGAATAATAGTTTTGGAATTCTCTTGATAGTTTTCTAAAGCCATCACAAACTGTAATTTAACCCCTTGGCGTTGCAGCCAGTTTTGGACTTTATGGCACAGCCCCATTTTTCAAATATGACATAAGTCACTTTATGTGGTGATAACTTTGGAAAGCTTTAACTTTTCCAGGTGATTTTGAGAATGTTTTTTTCGTGACACATTGTACTTTCTCTTTGATGTAAATTTGAGTCAATATGTTTTGTGTTTATTTTTGAAAAAATAGGAAATTTGGTGAAAATTTTTAAAAATATGAACTTTTAAAAGTTTGAAATTATCCTCTTTTCATATAGAGAGTCATACCACTTAAATTATTTAAAAAACTTAATTTACCATAGCTCTACTTTATGTTGACATCAAATTTTAAACTTTCATTTAATTTTTTGGGACGTTATAAGGTTTACAGTCCAACAGGAATTTTCAAGAGAATTTACAAAACAAATTTGTTAAGGTACTAATTCAGTTCCAAAGGGGCTTTGAAAGGTCTTTGTATTAGAAACCCCCATAAATCACCCCGTATTCAAAACTGCACCACTAAAGCAATTCAAGACAGCATTTGAGAAGTTTGTTAACCCTTTAAGTGCTTCACAGGAATTAAAACAAAATAAAGGTGAAAAATATACATTTAAATTTTTTTCAATACTGTGTTTGTTTAACCCTAAAATTTGCACATTCACAAGGGGTTAAATTAGAAAATGCATCCCATACTTTGTTGTACAATTTCTCTCAAGCACATAAATACCTCATGTGTTGATGTAACCTGCTCTTTGGGCACACGACAGGACGCAGAAAGGGAAGGAGCGACATTGAGCTTTCGGAGGTTCAGATTTTACTTGAATTGTTTTCAGGTGCCATGTTGCATTTGCAGAGCACATGAGGCACCAGAACAATAAAACCCCCATTAAATTACCCCATTTAGGAAAATACATCCCTCAAGGAATTTATCAAGGGGTATAGGGAGCACTTTGACGACACAGCTGTTTCACAGTATTTACTACCATTGGGGCATGAAAAGGAAAAATTACTCTCTTTCCAATAAAATGCCTCTTTAGCCCCAAATTTCTCATTTTCACAAGGGGTTACGAGAGAAAAAGCACCCCACAGTTCATTACACAATTTCTCCTGAACATAGCAGTACCCATATTTGGTCGTAAACTGTTGTATGGGTACATGGCAGAGCTTGGAACAGAGAGAGCGCTATCTGGATGTTGGAGGGCAGATTTTGATGGAATTGTTTAAAGGCACCATGTCACATTTGTAGAGCCCCTGTGGTGCCAGAACAGTGGAAACCCCCGAAATATGACACCATTTTGGAAACTAGACCCCTCAAGAAATTTATCAAGGGCTATAGTGAGTATTTTGACCCTACAGATGTTTCACAGAATTGGACCGTGAAAATAGAAGATGACATTTGTTTTCGTTAAAATGTTTTAATCCCAAACTACTGGAAGTCCAGGTGTTTCGTTTGTACTGTGGGTTAAAAAAACAAAAAAACACCCGCTATTATAACCATCTGAAAACTGCCAAAAACTAGGATTATATATTGTGACTTTAAATGGGTGAAAATGTGTTATCCGACTGAAGGAACTTTCCACCTGTCATAGGTGTTTTATACGTTCATCTTTAGTAATAATCAATATTGCTATTATTTTTGTGTGTATCGAATATCATTAGAGAGGCGGTCGCTTATTTTACTCTATAAAGATCAGGTATGGACAGGACAGGGACAGTGAAAAAAATGTAAACTTTATTGATGACTTTGTGAATGTGTTGTGTGTTTGGTACAACTCTTTTGGCGCTGCAACCTCCACGATGGTAAATGTCTGAGTCACAGCACCAATAAACTTCCTCGTTAGGTTATGTTCAGAGGGGTATTACAGAAGAATACTCCAATATGTGACATAATTAGGCTAATAAGGCTCAGAGGGGTATTACATTATCTCTCTATGTGACAATCAAAGGACAAAAGTATAGCATGCTCTCTGATTGATAGGAGAGGAGATAACATGGACAGAAGTCCCTGCAGTGCAGTCTGCAGTTCTCCTCCCCCCCTTACTTCTTCACGCAGCTGGCTAAGATGGCTGGAGGGGGGTGGACACTTTAGAGCTCCATATCTCAGGATCCGTTAGGGCTATAAAGATCACCATGGATTCATTTTAAAGATGTGATTCTTCTCTGATTCCAAGAGCTTCATGATAGCCCTTACAGATCCGGAGCGATTTGCTGTTAAAAACGCTGTTGTGAATTGAGATCTGCATTAGAATCTCAATGCCCAATTCACCAGGGAGTTGCTCCGGATCTGTAATGGTTATCATGAAGATCTTAATATCATATAAAATGAATCCTAGGTCCTCTTCATAGCCGTAATGGATCCTGAGAGAATTAAAAAAAAAACCTAATACTCACCTTTCCTCTCCCTTGCTGTCTCACTGCTCTCTGTGAATGATGATCGTTGGCAAGTGGAGGCTGCGACAGGTCCCTCGCTGGTCAGATTGGAGTATTAGCTGTTTCATACAGCTGAGGCTCTGATCTCCCAGTTATGACAGTAATCCCCGGTATCAGTACTGCACATAGCTGCACTGTGAATGGTGGGTCTGTACAGACCCACCAATTACAGCGATCGCTGGAGAGGGGAGGCTTGTAGTGGTCCCTCTTTGGTCACAGGGGAGTCTCAGCTGCCGGCTACAGCTGAGCTCCCGATACCCAGCCATACTCCCTGCTAGAGAAAAACCCCGATTATCAGTGGACTTGAAAGTCCACCAAAATATCAAAATGTCAACATCTAGATCCCTCATCAACATCACTCAGCACCCCATCTTGACAGAAAAAAAACACAAATGTAGATATTTTTGCAAATTTATTAAAAAAGAAAAACTGAAATATCACATGGTCATAAGTATTCAGACCCTTTGCTGTGACACTCATATTTAACTCACAAGCTGTCCATTTCCTTCTGATCCTCCTTAAGATGGTTCTACTCCTTCATTGGAGTCCAGCTGTGTTTAATTAAACTGATTGGACTTGATTAAGAAAGGCACACACCTGTCTATATAAGACCTTACAGCTCACAGTGCATGTCAAAGCAAATCAGAATCACTTTTTATTCAAATGCATTGCAAAAAAACGGCGCTTCTATTGCATGCTACTCTATGTTAATGAAAGACAGGCCTGGGAGCCTTCACAAGGCTCCCAGCTGTCATAGCAACGGGATGCCTGCCCCGGAGCTTGCTCTGGGGCCGGCGATCCACGGTAAAATGATGCCTTGTTCAGCTTTGACTGAGGCACCAGAGGGGTTAATGCCCGCGATCATTGCGGGCACTGATCGTGGGCATTAGCGCCGGGTGTCTAGCGGCCGCCATATTTAAGCACCCAGCATCCGCCGTACTATTACTGTGGATGTCGGGAAAGGGTTAAACAGCAGGAACAATTCATATTCATACTCTCTTCCTTATTTCCGCTGCAGCCATTTTTTGATTTTCTTTTTTGACTCCCTGCCTTCCAAGAGCCATAACTTTCTTTTTTTTTTTTTTCACAGAGTCATATGAGGGCTTAATGTTTGCGGGACAAATTGTACTTTTTATGGCGCCATTTATTATTCTGTACCATGTACTGGGAAGGTGAAAAAAATCATTTGCTCAACTTTCTTACGGGCTTTGTTTTCACATCGTTCACTGTTCAGGCAAAATGACATAACTCCTGTATTCTGTGGGTCAGTTCGATTCCATGGATATTACAGTTGCATCTCAATAAATTAGAATATCTTTGAAACGTTTATTTATTTCAGTAATTAATTTAAAACAGTGACTTCCTATATTTTCTACATTCTTTACACACAGAGTGTTCTACTTCAAGTGTTTTATTTCTGTAAATGTTGATTATGGATTACAGGCAGGGGCGCACCGCTAATGAGGCGGCCGCCTCAGGCGGCACTGTCCGTCACTGTCTGGGGGGCGGCATTTTTACCATTTATTTAATGTAAACCAGCCCAGGACAGGCCGCTTTAAAAAAAAAAACAAAGCTGAGCGGGGCCTGTCCTGGGCTGGTTTACGAGACCTCTGCATGTCAGCGCAGGCGGCGATACAATGACGTCATCGTGCCTCCTACGCTGAGACGTCGCGGACAAGAGGAGGCAGCGGCTCCATCATGGGATTGCAGGTAGGTGACTATAACTTTTTTTTTATATATATAAATAGGCCGTAACCTGCTGGAGTATCCCCAGCAGGTAACGGCCTATTTACTTATCGATCCCCGCGCCTGCTGTGGCCGCCTCTGCTTCTCCTTCTGCTATCGGACGCAGAAGGGGGAATCAGAAGCGGCTGTGAGCGGCAGCGGGGATCGATAAGTGAGGCCATATACTACTATTATTATACTCCGGGGTCTGAAATAATAATCGGAGACCCAGGGGCAGGTGATAAACATAAAAGCCGGGCGCCACCCCAGAGTATAGTAATAGTTCATGGGTGGGTTACTATGGGGCATAATATTGTGTGCAGGGGCCACTATGGGGCATAATTACGTGTGCAGGGGCCACTATGGAGTATAATACCGAGTGCAGGGGCCACTATGGAGCATAATACCGAGTGCAGGGGCCACTATGGAGCATAATACCGAGTGCAGGGACCACTATGAGGCATAATACCGTGTGCAGGGGCCACTATGGAGCATAATACCGTGTGCAGGGGCCACTGCGGGGCATAATATTGTGTGCAGGGGCCACTATGGAGCATAATACCGAGTGCAAGGGCCACTGTAGAGCATAATACCGTGTGCAGGGGCCGCTGCGGGGCATAATACCGTGTGCAGGGGCCACTATGAGGCATAATACCGTGTGCAGGGGCCACTGTGGGGCATATTACCCTGTGGAGAGGCCGCTGCTGGGCATAATACCGTGTGCAGGGGCCGCTGCAGGGCATAATACCGTGTGCAGGGGCCGCTGTGGGGCATAATACCGTGTGCAGTGGCCGCTACGGGGCATTATACCGTGTTTTTGAGCCCCACTGATTAGTTTATTAATGACCTGGTAAACCTTTTAATTAGTTAACACCTGGGGCATTATTAATAAAGGGCACTATTTATACAGGTACACATGGACATTATTAATATAAAGATGCACTTGGGAGTTATTCATTATGGTGGGGTTATATCATATATTTTATAATTGGGGGTAACAGCAGGATGGGTGTGCAGGTGAGGACAATGTGGGTTGGATGGCTGGATACGTGAGGAGCCAAAGATATCTGTGTTGTAAACTTTACAGAGACAAGTCACAGCTGATAGAAGTGGTCATGGCGGTCCAAAGGGAAGAGAAGGGAAATGTGACCGATTAGTCAGAGACGTCACCTGTAAGTCACAAAATGTTACTGCCCTGTATTCACCTAAATGATAGAGGATAAATACCTGATTGATGGGGGTCTGTCTGCTGAGTCCCCCACTGAGCCTGAGAATTGCTTTTTTTTTCCCCTCCACTGCGTGGGAATTCAGCCTGACCGCAGCCATGTATATAGGTGTGTCACTTGGTGAATGGACGAACCCGCGGGGCTCTCATTCACTTCAATGGGAGTGCCAAAGATACCTGAAGTCCAGTACTCAGCTATCTGCGACGCACCAATTATAGAGTATGGGGGCCACGTGGGCTCGTCCATCCACCAAGCAGAAGATGTGTGACGTTACTTTCATTGTTAATGCTGTGTTGTTGATTTCTGATACTGAAGTAATACAGGAAGAATAATTCTTAAAAACTGTTTCATAAGTTTGTGTATGTTTATTGTACGACAATAACAGCGTGTGACGCTAACAGCATGTAAACGCAATTTTATATTTTTTTTTTTTTTTTTGGGGGGGGGCGTCTTTCGATAGTCTCAGGCAGCAAAGAGGCTAGGTTCACCACTGATTACAGGTAATGAAAACCCAAATCTAAGAATATTTGAATATTGTAAAAAAGTTCAGTATTGTAAATTCAGTGTGTCACCTGCCAAGGTTTCCTAAGCCTTTAACCCCTTCTCACCGGTGACATTTTTCGTTTTTGACTCCCTCTCTTCCAAACCCAATAACTTTTTCATTTTTCCGTTCTCAGAACCATATGAGGTCTTAATGTTTGCAGGACAAAATTTTTTTCATGATGCTACCATTTATTATTCTGTACAATGTACTGGGAAGCTGGAAAAAAATTCAGAATGGGGTGGATTTGAAGAAAAAGTGCATTGGTGCGACTTTCTTACGGGCTTCGTTTTTACGGCATTCACTCTACAGCCAAAGTATCATGTCATCTGTATTCTATATTTCGGGATACCAAATTAATATAGTTTTATTTACATTTTAACCCCTTAACAAAAATCCAAAATTTTCCAAAAATATTTTTTTTTAAAAGTCGCCATATTCTGACACCCGTAACTTTTTTATACTTCCGTATATGGGAATGCATAGGGGACCAGGTGTACATTTTAGTTATACCATTTTGGGGAATTACTATTGCTTTGATCACTTTGTATTCAAATTTTTATCAAAGGCAAAGCAGTGAAAAAAAGGCGGTTTGGCACTTTTGATTTTTTTTTCCCGCTACGGTGTTTACTGTACGGGAAAAATATTTTTATAGATTTCTAGACCGGGCGGTTTCGGACACAGGGATACCTAATGTATATGTGTTTCACAGTATTTAACTACTTTTATATGTGTTCTAGGGAAAGGGGGGTGATTTAAACTTTTAATGCGTTGCAAAAAATCGGCATTTCTATTGCAGGCTACATAGAGTAGCCTGCAATAGAAGTTAATGAAAGACAGGCCTGGGTGCCTTCACAAGGCTACCGGCTATCATAGCAACGGGATGCCGACCCTGTGTGTGTTGTTTTTTTTTTGTTTTTTTTTAAGGGCCAGATGTACTTCTTATCTATACCATTTTTAGGGTGACTGATGTTTTGATGGTTCAAATTTTTATGGGAGGCAAAACGACAATAAACCTCAGTTTGGCTCTTTGATTTTTTTTTCCTACTACGGCGTTTTATGTATAGGAAAGATAATTTTATATGTTTGTAGTATGGGCATATTTGGATGTTGGGATGTATATTTTGTTTGTTTTTGCTTATTTATTTTAATTTGTAATCTAGATAAAGGGAGTAATTTAAATGTTATTTTTGTTTTTTATATTTTTAAAAACTTTCTTTTTTATTTCTAAACTATTTTATTATCGCCCCTAAGGGGCTAGACCAGCCTCAATAGCTATATTTCCTTGACAGGCCTGGGAACCATTATAAGGCTTCTGGCTGTTGTAGGAACTAAAAAGATATTGGACTGATGGGGACTCTTGGAGGGGGTTCTGGGGCACTTCAGGGGGCATTATATAAAGCAATGCCCATGACACAGCAGAAACCCAGTGGCTATGGCGTCTTCAGAGCGGTCTGCATCTTTAAAGACCCAGCATCTGCTGTACTATTACGGTGGATGTCGGGAATAGGTTAATCCACTGTCCAGTGACTGACAGAGGATTAGTATAATGAACCAGAAGGGCAGCTCTGAAACAAGGCCTAACATTCTAAAACTGGGTTGTAGCCATCTTATATTCCCCAAGCACCATGGAGTCAGAAGAACTGTAACTTGTTTTTCTTCTCCCTTTTTATTTTACAACTGTTTGCTTGTCGTATATCACTTTTTTATTTTGTCTCTATGTAAGCACTGAACCTTTTTGTATTAAAGTGTTCACGATAATGTTAGTCACTGTTTTCTCAATGGCTCCATTGCCTTTTAAAGTGTGTTTGCCATCAGAATCTTGGATCAGTGAGCGTATGTGTGTTGGATTCTTTTTGGTCCTGAATGCAATAGGTGGTGGAAGCATGTATCTGGGGTACTTGGACTGTACTCGGGTGTGATTTATGCTCAATTTGCAGCCTGAGTGATAATACAACATTAAGTGCGTGGAGTGAATTAACCCCAGGCATCCTCATTCACGTCATGTGCTAGGATGGTCCGTCTGGGACATGAACCATATGAAGTACTGGAAAGTTGGAGAATAATTATAAAACAAGTAGAACTGGAGTAAAGACACATTAGTGCTGTTTTATTATGGGGATTGTTTTTATGGCGTTCACTGTTCAGTAAAAATGACAATTATTCTGTAGGTCAGTACAATTACAACAATTTAGAATTTATATTGCTTTTAAGTTTCAATACTTTTACAAAAATTAAAAACTAGGGAAAAAATTTCTTTGCATTGCCATATTGTGAAACGTAACTTTTAAAAATTTTTTTTTTTTTTTACAGAGCTGTGTTTATTGATACCATTTTGAGGAATGAATGATGTTTCGATCATTTCCTATTCATTTTTTTGGGAGGCAAAGCAGTAAAAAAAAACATTGATTCTGGCATTTTGACTTTTTTTTCCCCATTACATTGTTCACTGTACAGAATAAATGACTTTTCTGATTTAATAGTTGTGGCTATTTTGGACTTGTCGATAGCTAATATAGTTATTTTTTAAAATATTTTATTAAGGCAATTTTGATATGGCGATACCTAACAGGGGAATTTATTAATCTATCCACGTTTAGTTTTCTGGTGTAGGGTATAATTGTAGTTTATCTTTGGCACATGGCCCTTTCTTGCGCCAAAGACACACCATGTTGTTCCTTTTGCGCTCTACTCGCCACTTTTTGTAAAATAGGGCAGAACAGGTTGACAGCGAGGACAAATTTATTGTATCTTACGCCAGTTTCTGGCATATTGCACCAGCCAGGAACTTGATAAAGACTGTAATGACATACATACATTTTAATAGGACAATCTTCGAGATACAGTACAAACCAAAAGTTTGGACACACCTTCTCATTCCAAGAGTTTTCTGTATTTTCATGACTATAAAAATTGTAGATTCACACTGAAGGCATCAAAACTATGAATTAACACATGTGTAATTATATACTGAACAAAAAAGTGTGAAACAACTGAAAATATGTCTTATATTATAGGTTCTTCAAAGTAGCCACCTTTTGCTTTGATTACTGCTTTGCACACTCTTGGCATTTTCTTGAAGGAGTTCCCAGAGATGCTTAGCACTTGTTGGCCCTTTTGCCTTCACTCTGCGGTCCAGCTCATCCCAAACCATCTCGATTGGGTTCAGGTCTGGTGACTGTGGAGGCCAGGTCATCTGGCATAGCACCCCATCACTCTCCTTCTTGGTCAAATAGCCCTTACACAGTCTGGAGGTGTGTTTGGGGTCATTGTCCTGTTGAAAAATAAATGATGGTCCAACTAAACGCAAACCGGATGGAATAGCATGCCGCTGCAAGATGCTGTGGTAACCATGCTGGTTCAGTATTCCTTCAATTTTTAATAAATATGAACTTATATTGGCTGATACACGTCATATGACTGAATATTTAAGGACCTGCAAACTGCTATTGACTCATGCAGGTCATAAATAGCTTGGTTGCTATGAAAACCTGGTGTAAATCTGTGTGTATGTCAAGACTGAAGAACCTGCGATTTTCCACTGGTCCATAAGCATCGTGTGATGGTGTGTATCTTAGTTTGGATATCAGTGAAAAACCTGTGATCGGTTGTTATGGAAAACGTGGAGTAAAGCTGTGTGTATGTGACCTTGTGTAACAGTGTCATCCACAGCGCCCTGCCCCTTTAAAGCTGACCTACAGCAGTGAAGAAAAATGGCTGGGCAACACCAACAGGTTACGGGCCCTATTTACTTACCGATCCCCGCTCCTGCTCACGGCCACCTGCGTTTCACCTTCTGCGGAGGCGGCTGTGAGCAGGAGTGGGGATCGGTAAGTAAGGCCGCAGCCCGCAATCCCCACAAACACTGCTATCATTATACTCTGGGGTCTTTTCAGACCCCAGAGTATAATGATCGGAGGCCCAGGGGAGGTGAGGGAACATAAAATACAATGTTACTTACCTCTCCTGTGCTCCAGCAAGCTTCGGGCCTCCTTGGTGACATCCCAGACGTCAGTGGGCCAGTCCGACGTCATTATGCGTCGCAACGCATGCCTGGCTCACGTGACATCTGGTACAACATTGAAGAGGTAGCGCAGAGTGCGCTGGATCCAGGAAGAGGTAAGTAACGTTGTTTTTTATCTTTGTATCTTACCCTGGGTCTCGGATCATTATACTCTGGTGGTCCACAATGGGGCATAATACTATGTGAAGGGGCCACTGTGGGCCATAATAGTGTATTCAGGGGCCTCTATGGGGCATAATAGTGTATGCAGGGGCCACTATGGGGCATAATAGTGTGTGCAGGGGCCACTATGGAGCATAATAGTGTGTGCAGGGGCCGCTATGGGTCATAATAGTGTGTGCAGGGGCTGCTATGGGGCATAATAGTGTGTGTAGGGGCTGCTATGGGGCATAATAGTGTGTGCAGGGGCCACTATGGGTCATAATAGTGTGCAGGAATGCGGTTTGTGGGGGGGGGGGGGACCCAACTTCGCACAGGTATATTTCATTTTTTGTTTGTGTAGTGGCCCCATAAGAATTGGCCAGTTTTGCACTTGACATCCAGTATGGCAGTCTAGTATAGGTACAGTCTATTTATGGCTGTGTTGTTATGTAAACCTGGTAAATTAAATGTGAACTTATATTGGCTGATACACGTGATATGACTGAATATTTAAGGACCTGCGAACTGCTATTGACTAATACAGGTCATAGCTTGGTTGCCTGGAGTAAAGCTGTGTGCCTGAGGAGAGTAAGCACCTGCAAGCTTCTATTGGCTGATATGGGACATGTGACCATGTGTATGGAAGTTGGAATATGAGTGAAAAACTTGCAGGCTTGTATTGACTAATGCAAGGTTCCTGTATCTCAGGAACGGTACATCATATAGAGCTAAAATCTTCCCGGACACCTGATGTACCTTTGTGCCAAATTTAGTGAGGATCGGTCCAGTCGTTTGGTTGCGCATAAAGAACAGACAGATAGAAACTAATTTTTATATATCTAAGAGATAAGATATATATATATATATATATATATATCTTTTTTTTTTTTGTAAAATAGGAAAAAGGTGGTGATTTTTGAATTTTTATACCTATGGTTTTTTTTATATATATATCTTAAAAACTTTAAATTAGGGGACTTGAACATGCTTAAATCCTTAAATTACTATAGTATTACAGTTCATGGTAAAACCTGCAAGTATACACTTGCACTAAACCTGCAAGTCTATACTTGCAGGTTTAGTGCAAGGGGTTGATTAAAAATATGCTATGAAACGTTTTGCAACCAATTTTCTGCAAAGCCTCCTCATTTCAGGGGATCAAAAGTAATTAGACAAATTAACATTACCATAAATAAAATGTTCATTTTTAATATTTTGTAGACAATCTTTTGCAGGCAATGACTGCCTGAAGTCTAGAACCCATGAACATTACCAATCCCTGGGTTTTCTCCTTTTTGATTCTTTGCCAGGCCTTTACTGCAGCTGTCTTCAGTTGCTTGTTTTTGGGTTTTTCTGCCTTATTTATTTCGCTTATTTATTTCACTTGTATAGCGCCATCATATTCCACAGCCAGTGGTGAACCTAGCCTCGTTGCTGCCTGAGGCGGACTATAGAAAGGCGCCCCCCCCCAAAGAAAAAATAAAATTGAGTTTACATACTACCAGCTTTACACTGTTGTCGTCGCACAATATACACAATACACAAAGTTATAAAACAGTTTATAAGAATTCTTCTTACTGTATTACTTCAGTATCAGATCAACAACACGGCATTAACAATGACAATAACTTCACACATCTTCTGCTTGGTGGATGGACGAGCCCACGTGGCCCCCATTCTCTATAATAAGAGCTCCGTAGATAGCTGAGTACTGTACTTCGGGTATCTTTGGCACTCCCATAGAAGTGAATGAGAGCCACACAGGTTCATTCATCCACCAAGCTACATGCCCAGGCTGAATTCCTACTCAAAGGGAAAAAAACAAACAATTCTCAGGCTCAGTGGGGGTCTCAGCAGACAGACCCCCATCAATCAGGTATTTATCCTCTATCATTTAGGTGAATACAGGGCAGTAACATTTTGTGACTTACAGGTGACGTCTCTGACTAATCCTTCACATTTCCCTTCTCTTCAATCTGGACCGCCATGACCACTTCTTCCAGCTGTGACTTGTCTCTGTAAAGTTTGCAACACAGATATCTTTGGCTCCTCACTTTTCCAAGCATCCAACCCACATTGTCCTCACCTACACAAAGCCCCCATCCTGCTGCTACTCCAATTATAAAATATGTGATACAACCCCCCCATAATGAATAATACGTCCAAGTACATCTTTATATTAATAATGTCCATGTGTACCCTGTATAAATAGTGCCCCTTATCAATGCCCCATAGGTTTCCTAATTAAAAGGTTTTCCAGGTAATTAATAAAAAAATCAATGGGGCTCAAAAACCCAGGACCCCCACTGATTAGCTGTTTGAATGAACCATGGTATCTGTGTAAACGCCGTGACTGCTTCTCTGTTTACATAGTGTCATTCATCTCATAGTGGCCATGTAATGTAACTACAGACTCGTCTTATACATGTCTATGTGACAAGGCTGGAATTACATCACACGGTCACTATAAACAGACAGCGTGTGATATAAACAGGCGCCATAGCCCCTTCATACAGCTGATCAGAGGAGGGGTCCACTGATCTCTTATTGAAAATCTGTCCTAAGGATAGATCATCAATAAAAATGAGCTGGAAAGCCCCTTTAATAAAGCCCAAGTGCCACCTTAAAGGGGTTGTCCAGGATAACCACGTTTTTAACATGAGGCTGGGGAAGGTGTTCTGGTGTCTCCCAGCGTGTTCCAGACCTGCTGCTCCGGTGTTTTCTTCCCCACAGCACTGTGACGTCCCATGTCAGCGACCTTAGTGGTCATGTGCGGTGGGGACTACCGCCAGAAGAAAACATCAGAGCAGCAGAACCAGACCGTGGTGGGAGACATCAGAGCACAAGGGACAGGTGAGTAGGTGTTTTTTTTTGTTTTTTTTAAATCACTTTCCCCAGTCTCATATTAAGAAAGTGGTTATCATGGACAACCCCTGCAATAATTGCGCCCTTATATTATACCCCTGATTCCCCCTGACATAAATACTACTCCCCTAATTACCCTTTATGTAAATGATGCACCCTTCTATTCATAATGTCCCCTAATGACCCCTTATATAAACAACCACCCCTATATATATCTAATGCTCCCTAATGGCCCCTTATATAAATAACCACCCTTGTATTAATAATAAAAATAACACTTCTTAAGTTCATAAAGCCCCCTTATATAAAATGCCCCTTCCTATTGACCCCTTATTAGGGGAGTAACTAGCAAAGACTGGGCCCCCAAGCAAACTTTTTTTAATTGGTCCCCCCCCACAGCATATCACCCCCTTTCCTGGCCCCCACACAGTATAACACCCCATTTACACACACTATAATGTTCCACAGCAGCCCCTGTACATAGTATTATGGCCCACAGCGGCCCCTGCACACAGTAGTACACAGTATTATGGCCCACAGCGGACCCTGCACACAGTATTACATGGTATTATGGCCCACAGCGGCCCCTGCACACGGTATTGTGGCCCGCAGTGGCCCCTGCACACGGTATTGTGGCCCGCAGCGGCCCCTGCACACGCTATTGTGGCCCGCAGCGGCCCCTGCACACGCTATTGTGGCCCGCAGCGGCCCCTGCACACTGTATTGTGGCCCGCAGCGGCCCTTGCACACGGTATTGTGGCCCGCAGCGGCCCCTGCACACGGTATTATGCCACATAGTGGAGCCGCCGCCTCCTCTTTTCCGCAATGACGTCATTGTATCGCTGCCTATGCTGAGATGCAGACGTTTCCTAAGACAGCCCAGGACAGGTCCTGCTCAGCTTTGTTTTTGTGTTTTTTAAAGCGGCCTCTCCTGGGCTGGTTTACGGTAAATAGATATTAAAAATGCCGCCCCTCCAAACAGTGATGGATGAGCCTCACTTCGCCTCATTAGAGGTGCGCCACTGTCTGCAGCACTTTACAGACATTGTCAGTCACTGTCCCATACAGGGCTCACTATCTACATTCCCTATCAGTATGTCTTTGGAGTGTGGGAAGTAACTGGACTGCCTGGAGGAAACCCACGCAAACACGGGGCGAACATACAAACTGCTTGCAGATCTTGTCCTCGGCAGGATTCGAACCCAGGACTCCAGTGCTGCAAGGCTGCAGTGCTAACCTAACTTTTGTCTTAAGGAAGCGAAAAGCAGGTGCGTTCTGGTGATTGACATGGGCCATTTCAGAATATTCCACTTCTTTGTCTCAAACTCCTGGGTTGCTTTTGTAGTATGTTTTGGTTCATGGTCCATCTGTGCTGTGTAGCGCCAATCAATCTTGCTGCATTTGTTGAATATGAGCAGAAAGTATATCATCTGTCACATCATCAATAAACACTAGTGACCCAATGCCATTGGAAGCTATGCATGCCATCACACTGCCTCCACCAGGTTTTACAGAGGATGTGGTGTGCTTTGGATCATGAGTTGTTCTAAGCCTTCTCCATAATTTCTTCTTCCAAACATTCTGGTACAGGTTGATCTTAGTTTCATCTGTCCAAAGAATGCTGTTCCAGAACTGGGCTGGCTTCTTTAGATGTCAAAATCGAATCTGGCCTTTCTATATTTGAGGCTGATTAATGGTTTGCACCTTAGCCTAATGATGATCTGTTTCACTTCCATTGAGAGGTCCTTTGACCACATGTTGTGGGTTCACAGCAACAACTTTCAAATGTACATGCCACACCTGGAATCAACTCCAGACCTTTTACCTACTTCATTGATGATGGATTAACAAAGGAAGAGTCTATACAGTCCATTAAATAGCTTTTGAGATAATTGTCCAATTACCTTTTGGTCCCTTGAGAAAGGGGCAGTTACATATTACAAAGCTGTAATTCCTGCACCCTTCCTCCAAGTAGAATATGAATACCCTCAAATTAAAGCTGAGAGTCTGCACCTTAAGCCCATATTGATTATATAACTGTATCTTGAATATGTGTCACTATCCAAATATTATCATATCTCATCTAAGTTAAATGGGGTTATGAAGCTAAATATAAAGATTACTGTTGTATTCCCTGTACTGGATAAGCTGACTTGCTGATATATATTCAGGTCCCCTGGCTCGACATTTTGTCTCTGTGCCACCCATGCTGACTCTCATGACCGACTCCGTTCTATGGTCATGCAGCAGGAGGAGTGTGGTGTTGGTGACGTCACAGAGAGCCAGAGCAGCAGCTGGGGAGGCAGAACACAGGGACTTTCAGCACCCCACTGCGTTCTGCAAATCTAATCATTGGGGTTTTGGAGGAACTGTGCATATTTTACAAAAAAAAATGCTTTTCCAGTGCAGAAAGTCCACTGATAAACTTGATTTTTTTTTTTGTTTTGCTGCATAACTCCTTTAACAGTGGCTAACGTTTACTATTGTGATTCTGGCATAAATGTGGCATAAATGAGTTGCTAGACATGTGGTTGTGGCTTCTCAGGTATAGGGTGTGTGTCTTAAATACACCAAAACTGTGTAATAAAATTCTGGCTCCAAGTAAGCCAACTAAAAATTGGTATAAAGTTAGACTAGACAGTCTAAAGATAAACCAGATTTATTATCCAGCATAAGCCACCGTGATAAATCTGGTGCATTTTTAGACTTCCTGTCTAAGTTTACACTGTCTAACTATTACTGCATCTGGGCTAATGTCTTTATTTTACTCTGGTTTATGCATTAAATAAGAGCTGTCTCATTAAAGGGATTTTCCGGGATAAATGGAAAACTCTCTGGGGTCTCGGAGTGATATAAAATACATTAAAAAAGATATCACCTACTCCTGGTCCTCAGATGTGATACTCCTGTTCTCACATCTTCAGTTGCATTCAGTAGGCAGAAGTGCAGAGGCTCAGGTGATATGATGGATATTGGTGATGTCACCTCTTTAAATAAACAATTCTGTAATTTTTTTTAAAATGATTTGTTTATATCATTTACTGTCAATAATAACACATTTGCATTATAATGTAGGTTGTAACAGTTACAGAGATACCAAATGTACAAGTTGGTATGACAAATTTAACTCTACTGTATGTACAAGCAGCAGGAGTAGACCTAGGTCAATATAACCTAACCCAGAGTCAGACCATCAGCAGCAAAGGCAGAGTGCAGAGACTTCCGAGCCCCTACAGCGCTTTAGAAATATAAGAATCGTCGCAACGGGGGGCAGGTATGTATATTGTTGTGCTTATTTGTCCACATAATCCTTTTAAGGTCTGGTTTCCCAAGCCAGCATTTAATGATCAATTATGTCATTTATTTTTTTTTTCTTTCAAAAGTGGTAAATTGTGGTAGAAATTGTGGATGCAGCAAGAGGAGCATAGCAATAAGGTTCTCATTCATGTTTTGCTTTGTCACTAGTGCTGGACTAAAACAAAGACTAAATAAACAGGAAACCATTTCTCCTACACACGATTACTCCAGGAAATAGTTGCACAAATTTGACTTGTATATCGTATTTGTGTGACATTCTTCATCCCTAGGGCTTGTAGAAAATACTTCACTCAGGCCAATGGGGGGGAGCTGGAGCAACTTGAACATTCGTTCTTTGTTTTATAGCTCAGAGAATAGTGTATTAAGCATAACTAAACTTTCAAAAAACTTTTGAATTTCTCACAGCATTTTTGTCATTCATACATTTTGTAGTATACTTTATTAAGAAATTGTTGTTTCTTTTTGTGAAATCCTTCCTTTTTTTTATTCCTTTTTTCTCTGTTGAGATTTGTACCTTGCTTCCCATGGGCGAGATCAATCAAACATAACTCGGGCATTATAAAATATAGAAAGGTGATTCTGGTGGCATATGAAAGAGGAGATCGCCATCTTTCACATGAAATGAAGGTTACGTGTTTTATTTCCAGAGATTTCATCAGTTGAAAACATAGTCCAAATTGTGATATTTATATGCAGCTGCTCCCAGTCCTGGTCTCAACTGATGATATCTCTGGAAATAATACATATAGAACTGCGCTTAATAGTTTAACCCCTTCCCGCTGGAGGAATTTTTCGATTTTTGCTTTTTGTTGTTGACTCCCCCCACCCTTCCAAACCCCATAACCTTTTTATTTTTCCATTCTCAGAGCCATATGAGGTCTTAATGTTTGCGAGACAAATTTTTCTTCATGATGCTACCATTTATTATTGTGTACAATGTACTGGGAAGCTGGAAAAAAATTCAGAATGGGGTGGATTTGAAGAAAAAGTGCATTTGTGCATCTTTCTTAGGGCCTTCGCTTTTACAGCGTTCACTCTGCAGCCAAAATGACATGTCATCTGTATTCTATGTTTCGGTACGATTCCGGGGGATACCAAGTTTATATGGTTTTATTTACATTTTAACCCCTTAACAAAAATCCAAAACTGTACTATTACGGCGGATGTTAGGAAGGGGTTAAAACTCAATAATGTATATAACAGAATCTATTAATGACACAAATGCTGCCAGAAAATCAAATGTTGTTTGAAAGTTTAGTTACAGTATTTGTTGCTACCAGCAGTTCGGCATGTGATTTACATGTGAGTGTATTGTGCTGGATTCATCATTAGTAACAATTTAATTGTCCAGTACACATCTAATATTTGCTGTTCCTAAATATATACAATTGGAAAAAAAGGTAAATGAACCCTTTGGAAATACCAGTATTTCTGCATTGGTTAATATTAAAATGTGGTCTTAATGTTACAGTGGGGAAAAAAAAGTATTTAGTCAGCCACCAATTGTGCAAGTTCTCCCACTTAAAAAGATGAGAGAGGCCTGTAATTGACATCATAGGTAGACCTTAACTATGAGATACAAAATGAGAAAACAAATCCAGAAAATCACATTGTCTGATTTTTTAAGAATTTATTTGCAAATTATGGTGGAAAATAAGTATTTGGTCAATAACAAAAGTTCATCTCAATACTTTGTTAGAGCATTGATGTTTTGGGGCTGTCGCTGGGCAACACAGACTTTCAACTCCCTCCAAAGGTTTTCTATGGGGTTGAGATCTGGAGACTGGCTAGGCCACTCCAGGACCTTGAAATGCTTCTTACAAAGCCACTCCTTCGTTGCCCTGGCAGTGTGTTTGGGATCATTGTCATGCTGAAAGACCCAGCCACGTTTCATCTTCAATGCCCTTGCTGATGGAAGGAGGTTTGCATTCAAAATCTCACGATACATGGCCCCATTCATTCTTTCAAGTACACGGATCAGTTGTCCTGGTCCCTTTGTAGAGAAACAGCCCCAAAGCATGATGTTGCCACCCCTATGCTTCACAGTAGGTATGGTGTTCTTTGGATGCAACTCAGCCTTCACTCTCCTCCAAACACGACGAGTTGTGTTTCTACCAAACAGTTGTACTTTGGTTTCATCTGACCATATGACATTCTCCCAATACTCTTCTGGAACATCCAAATGCTCTCTAGCAAACTCCATACGGGCCCGGATATGCACTGACTTAAGCAGGGGGACACGTCTGGCACTTCAGGATCTGAGTCCCTGCGGTGTAGTGTGTTACTGACGGTAGCCTTCGTTACGTTAGTCCCAGCTTTCTGCAGGTCATTCATTAGGTCCCCTCGTGTGGTTCTGGGATTTTTGCTCACCATTCTTGTGATAATTTTGACCCCATGAGGTGAGATCTTGCGTGGAGCCCCTGATCGAAGGAGATTATCAGTGGTCTTGTATGTCTTCCATTTTCTAATTATTGCTCCCAGAGTTGATTTCTTCACGCCAAGCTGCTTGCCTATTGCAGATTCAGTCTTCTCAGCCTGGTGCAGGTCTACAGTTTTGTTTCTGGTGTCCTTCCACAGCTCTTTGGTCTTCACCATAGTGGAGTTTGGAGTGTGACTGTTTGAGGTTGTGGACAGGTGTCTTTTATACTGATAACAATGTCAAACAGGTGCCATTACTACAAGTAATGAGTGGAGGACAGAGGAGCCTCTTAAAGAAGAAGTTATAGGTCTGTGAGAGCCAGAAATCTTGCTTGTTTGTAGGTGACCAAATACTTATTTTCCACCATAATTTGCAAATAAATTCTTAAAAAATCTGACATTGTGATTTTCTAGATATGTTTTCTCATTTTGTCTCTCATAGTTGAGGTCTACCTATGATGTCAATTACAGGCCTCTCTCATCTTTTTAAGTGGGAGAACTAAATACTTTTTTTCCCCACTGTATGTCAGTTTTCTGGTGTAGAGGGTTATAAATGCAGTGCATCTTTGGCGTATGCCCTCTTTTACACCACGTTTTTCCTTCTGTTCCCTGCTCATCACTTTTTACAAATGCCAAGGGGGGTATAACTCATGCCAGTAAGCATAGATTGCAATTTTGACAGGGCACGCACCTAAATTATTACGAGGCCGGAGCCTCTTAATAATTCAGGCACATTTCACACCTGCCTTGATTAAGACAGGCATATATATTGCCAGTCCTAATAACTTGCTCCCATTTAGTATATACAGTGCCTTGTGAAAGTATTCGGCCCCCTTGAACTTTTCAGCCTTTTGCCACATTTCAGGCTTCAAACAACAAGTGGGACACAATTGTGAAGTGGAACGAAATTTATTGGTTATTTTAAACTTTTGTAAAAAATAAAAAACTTAAAAGTAGGGCGTGCAATATTATTCGGCCCCTTTTCTTTCAGTGCAGCAAACTCACTCCAGAAGTTCAGTGAGGATCTCTGAATGATCCAATGTTGTCCTAAATGACTGATGATGATAAATATAATCCACCTGTGTGTAATCAAGTCTCCGTATAAATGCACCTGCTCTGTGATAGTCTCAGGGTTCTGTTTAAAGCGCAGAGAGCATCATGAAGACCAAGGAACACACCAGGCAGGTCCGTGATACTGTTGTGGAGAAGATTAAAGCTGGATTTGGATACAAAAAGGTTTCCCAAACTTTAAACATCCCAAGGAGCACTGTGCAAGCGATCATATTGAAATGGAAGGAGTATCAGACCACTGCAAGTCTACCAAGACCTGGCCGTCCCTCTAAACTTTCATCTCAAACAAGGAGAAGACTGATTAGAGATGCAGCCAAGAGGCCCATGATCACTCTGGATGAACTGCAGAGATCTACAGCTGAGGTGGGAGAGTCTGTCCATAGGACAACAATCAGTCGTACACTGCACAAATCTGGCCTTTATGGAAGAGTGGCAAGAAGAAAGCCATTTCTCAAAGATATCCATAAAAAGTCTCATTTAAAGTTTGCCACAAGCCACCTGGGAGACACACCAAACATGTGGAAGAAGGTGCTCTGGTCAGATGAAACCAAAATCAAACTTTTTGGCCACAATGCAAAACGATCTGTTTGGCGTAAAAGCAACACAGCTCATCCCCCTGAACACACCATCCCCACTGTCAAACATGGTGGTGGCAGCATCATGGTTTGGGCCTGCTTTTCTTCAGCAGGGACAGGGAAGATGGTTAAAATTGATGGGAACATGGATGGAGCCAAATACAGGACCATTCTGGAAGAAAACCTGTTGGAGTCTGCAAAAGACTTGAGACTGGGACGGAGATTTATCTTCCAACAAGACAATGATCCCAAACATAAAGCAAAATCTACAATGGAATGGTTCACAAATAAACGTATCCAGGTGTTAGAATGGCCAAGTCAAAGTCCAGACCTGAATCCAATCGAGAATCTGTGGAAAGAGCTGAAAACTGCTGTTCACAAAGGCTCTCCATCCAACCTCACTGAGCTCGAGCTGTTTTCCAAGGAAGAATGGGCAAGAATTTCAGTCTCTCGATGCGCAAAACTGATAGAGACATACCCCAAGTGACTTGCAGCTGTAATCGCAGCAAAAGGTGGTACTACAAAGTATTAACTTAAGGGGGCCGAATAATTTGGCAGGCCCCACTTTTCAGTTTTTTATTTTTTACAAAGGTTTAAAATATTCAATAAATTTCGTTCCACTTCACGATTGTGTCCCACTTGTTGTTGATTCTTCACCAAAAAAGTAAAATTTTATATCCTTATGTTTGAAGCCTGAAATGTGGCAAAAGGTTGAAAAGTTCAAGGGGGCCGAATACTTTCGCAAGGCACTGTACTTTAGTAGCAATCACATCAAATATTTTTTGTTTACTTTTTCTTGAAACTGTAACTTGCGTTTTGTTTTCTAAGGATATATTTTTACATGTTCAAAAATGGAATTTTTAGGTGGATTAATTAATATATTTATGGATGTACAGTCTTATGGACTATACCTCTGGAACAAACCAAAGGGGCACTTAAAACTAAACTTTTTCATGTGCTCTATTATGGTATTCACTGTCAGTCTCTCACTTATTATTTTTCTTTCTGCTTCTATCTTTATATATTTATATCATATTGGGGTTGATACTTGGCAGTGTAAATCAGGCTACGGTGACACTTTTATCCTTGAATCTGTGGGGGATCTATGTGTCGCTCATTACAAGTATGCATGATAAAATTGTGAGAACTGTACCATACAGCTTCTTCAAACTCCTCAGAAGCTGGAATCACTCGTTGCCTCCCACTAAGCCAGCCAGTTTAGCTCTACTCTGCACTGATGAGGGACAAAATCCCGAAACAGCGCTGTATGCAGATGAGCAACACTGGCTTGGCTAACATTCTCTTTGCTTTCTCAAGACTCAGTGGGTCAGAAGCAAATTGAGGATTTGCTACTTCCAACAGAGGGCGCATGAGCTTCTCAGCTCCTTTTCCCATAATGCCTTGTGATATCTTCAAACTCCTATCACAGTTACTGTTCATGATTAGTCTGGTCTTGGCTCACAGCTCTGCTTCCCTGACAGGACTGATGTGAGTAGCAATCTTTTTGATTTATAACCTTAAACATATGAATGGCGAGGTGTGATGTATTAAGCTGGGCATTCTTTATGGTCCACACTAATTAAGTATTAGTGAGTCACTGCTCATTCATATATCCTGTACCTTGTCCTGGGTAGGGATATTTATATTAGGGACCAGGCTCAGTTAGTCAGGTATCTGGTCCACCAATATTAAAATAATTATCAGCACTTATTTGTGCAATTCTATCTATTTATTTAATAAAGGTTATATTTTAGTGTACATTTCATTTTCACATTTTTAGAGATATAGCTGCATGATTACATTTTAAAATATTGCTCTATGTTGGGGAACACTCCTTTAGGCCGGGGGCCCCATGTAGCGTAAACCGTGGAGTTTTACAGTCACTGTGTAATGGATTGGATTTTAGCGAATCTCATCCCCACACATAGCAGTAAAATATGCGCAGTGGACATGCTGCGATTTCCAAAACCATCGCGGTTTTGGAAATCACAGCTTGTTAATTATACCTACGGAAATGCAGCCAGTTTCCCTATAGATATAATTGAAGCAGAAAGTCCGCAGAGGAAACCTCTACGAACTTTCTGTGAAAGCGCTGCGGGGAAAACCGCGAGGTGTTTCTGCCGCAGTTTTTCCCGCAGCACTTTTTTGCTGCGAGACGCTACATGGGGCCTTAGCCTTAAGGCCAAGGCCCCATGTTGTGGAAAAGATGCTTTTTTTTTTTTTTTTTTTTTTTGTTCCAGATGTTCACCACTCTTCTGAATGATGATTCATGAGATTGGTAGCCTGGTAACCAATGAAGAAGAGATCTTTTTTTTTTTTTTTTTTTAAATTTTTAAAACAGGTAACAATCTATATTTATTTATCAATCCCATTCCTGCTCAGTTCTGCCTCCATTTTGCCTCAGAGGGCACTTCAGATTACTTCCTGACACACAACAGTCACATCCTGACTGTTCAGCATCTGAATGTAGAATGCAGTGGCAGGCTGAAGGCAAAACAGAGGAAGGACTGATCAGGAGTGGGGATCGTTTAGTAATAAATATCGGCTGCTACCTGTTGGAATAATCCAATAGGCAGTGGTCTAATGGGGACAATCTAGCGAGTGGAGACTAATAAATGTGGAAATTTTATTGCCTAGGGGCAAACATACTGAATGTTGGTCAATATACTGTATTGGGTTCAATTAAAGTGAAACAATACTGTGTTTGTGGGCCATTATATTGTATGGGGGACAATACATGAGAAATATACAGGGTGGGACATAAGTATGGATACACCCATGTGGGTCATAAGTTTAGATACACCCCGCTAAAATGGAAGAGGTTGCTGATATCACCTTACCGTTTGTGACATATTAGTACTTGGGAAGGGGGAAACATATGACACATCAAACACATGGAGAATTGCACAAGAAAAACAATGGTATCTGGGTGTATCCATACTTATGGCCCACCCTGTACTATGTGGGGGGGGGGTCAATAAATGGGCAGTCCATTGTGTAAGACAATAAAAGGGAGCTAGTAAGGGGGCAATATACTGTGTGGGAGCCAGTATAGGGGACAATATACTGTGTGTTGGAGTATGATTATCAGCACGTGATATGCCTCACCCCTGGAATTCCCCTTCTGGAAAATCTGGCCTATTTATGAAAAAAAAAAGTGTGCAAAACCAGTCATTAGGATGAATGAGCATTACTGATTCTTTCTGCTACTACTGTATGCCGTAATATATTTTTATGTTATAATCCTGGAAAGTACATTTAAATTACTTACAATAGATGTTTGTGCCATGGACTCTACCCTTATTCATTCTATGTTAGTTATTGTGGGCAACAATATTTAGTTTTCTGTTTGATTATAAATTTCTGAGAAAGGTTTGGTATAAGGCCAGGTTCACATTTCCGTCCCCATTTCTGTTTCTAAGGTAACAGAAAACAAACTTGTCTAGCCTTCACATTATTTTCTTTCTGACTGATCAGGTTGTGTTATCTTCTAACACAGAAACCCATAGATCTGAATAAGAGATGAAGAAAGAAAGTGGTAAGATATGTTTAGTGAAGACTATTTGCATTAAAGCATGGGCACCACTATAGATGCCCTACTACACAGACACAGCTATGTGGCATCCTTAAAGGGGGTTGACCATTTTAACCCCTTCCTGCCACAGCCATTTTTAGTTTCTGCAATTTTGCTTTTAATTTTTCACCTTACAAAGACATTAACTTTTTCATTTTTTTCATTTTTCCATTTACAGTGCTTGTTTTTCGTGGAACAAATTGTACTTTCTGATGAAACCATGTAATAGTCTGTGCTGAGAAGCTGGAAAAAAATCAGAAAGGAGTGGAATTAGAGAAAATGCAGTTGCACCATTTTCTTATGGGTTTTGTTTTTACGGTGCAGTAAAAATACATGTTTTAATACCTTTAAAAATGTAAAGCTTTGAAAAAAAAAAAGTCTATGCATTGCCATTTTCTGACACCTATAACTTTTCATATATGGAGCTGTGTATCTATTTTTTTTATATTTTTTTCAGTTTTTCTTGATCCTGCTTCCTCATCTCTGTCTCATGTGCATCAGTTGCTTGATACTTGATAAATTAAAGGTTTTCATATTATATTTCACATAATGAATGAAGGCAAGAGATTGCAGCTTACCTTGGTGATATTTACTGGTTCTCTGCTCACACTGAGGGTTTCGCAAGTGGTGAGCTCCCTGAAGGACATACTGTACATATGCCCTAACTACTATAGTTATGTGGATAATTGCAGCCCTAATGGGGCATTTCGTAAAAGCTGAAGCTTTCTGTCCAGGCCTGTTTCATGAGTTTTCTTTTTAAAAAAAATTCTGTTGAAGCATAGTTGAAAAGCAATGTCTGATTTTCATTTGTTCATTTTCATAGAATTTTTATATATTATTACTTTTGTCAGATTCAAGTTATTTCTGTGACCATTGTGGGTTTTTCTTCCATTAAACGAGGGGTACCAACAATTTTGGCCACGTGTTTATGACTTTAATTGTGGAATTGCATTTAAAGATGTATTTCTGAATTGTTGAAAGTGCTGAACCTGCATTACATAAGGTAACAATGAAACAATGAAACTAGTATACTTGATAATGTCATTGAAGATGATCTTATCTGTTTTCTGGAGATGCTGAATGAACACATGATATAGAACTCTCATGATGTGAGCTGAAACGTCTCTAGTATTGGAGGTCTATTACTTTGTGATGATATACACAGACATATATAGTAGTTACATTCCACTCTTGTGTGTGAGTAGGTGCCATACTGCTTTATTAGTCATTATTTTCTTTGCAATTCTTTTTTTTACATTTCCCAACCTTTACAATCAGAAGTTTTTGTATTCTTCAATTGTTAAGTGATACCAGCTTCCAGCTTTGCTAGCAGATAATGTTTTGAGGGAAAGTAAAGCTTTATAGCCTAATAGTCAGAGCGAAATGACTTGCAGAGTCCATTAATATTCTTTTTTGTATCATAAAAAATGCCATAGACAAAGCGCTGGTACAACTTCTAGCAATTTATGCCATTTATAGAAATCTGGTACTTTTTCCTTTCGATTTCTCCTTCAGGTGTTTTTAATACTTTAAATGGGAAGAGTAATTCCATATATAATATTGTTTAGACTTATTTCACCTAAAAAGTAAAAAAGAAAGTGCTGTTAGTTTTTCATGGTTCATGATTTTTACTCAAAATTTAGGCTCAATATATTCTAGGTATTCATGCACAGTTTACCTCAATGACTTGATCTGGCAATATTCATTCACATATTGCAGGTCTTTTTTTTGCATTGGCTTCTGTGGAGAAAAGAAAAAATATTGAGAAATCCATGTAGACCTTGTGCCAGCACATTCAAAACTAGCAATATATAATATACATCTCTTATGTGTCAAGATCAAGTGGTGAAACGAGTCTTGGGATAACATGGTGGAATGGTTTTAAGAGTAAAAGTAGAAACTTCTCTCCTTGGCTCTAAAAGTAACATTTTGAATAAAAGAAATTATATAACTCTTGAGCCAGCTTCAAACGGGTGCATTGATATAGTCTGTACTATGGATCCAGAATACGGACCTATAATGATACAGGATGCTTGTGTATTCCATTAGTGTTTCATCAGTATTGCATCTGTATTTCATTTGTGTTTGCATTCATTGGTTTTATTTTCTATTAGGCAAAAACTTATTCGTTTTTTGCCCAATAGGAAATAATATCTGTCAGTGACGAGTGATAATATCTGAAAACCCAATAGCCACACAAGCTCTTGGGACCCTGGATGTGACTATAAAGGGGACTCCACTATCACACTCACTTTCACTCTCACCTATCACACAGTGCTACAAAGAAGTAAAGCATCCCCAATATCTGCACTTCCACAAAAATAGCTGCCACCATCTGCTCCTTACAGTAGACAAGACCATGAAATACCTAGACCACTTACACTTGCACCTTCTGGTACTACACAGTGAACCTCTAAGCACACTGAGCAAACCAAGGGGTAACAAAAACAAAGCAGTATTTTCCTGCTTTGGATTGTGAGGATGTTTAGTGCCAAGGACAATCTTACAAAATTTTAAGATTTAATATACAAAAAAAAGTACATTACTTACAGAAAAAGATGTAATGAATAGACAGACACACAAGCAAACTTTATACAAAATAAAAAGGGAATAAAATAAAGAGGAGACCTCTTACAAGCCTGACTGTGGAGCTCTGCAGGAATTTGGACAGAATACAGGCATGGCCACATCTCCAGGTATCTGACAAAAGAGGGTTCTGTCCATCATCCATTTTTGAAGGACCCCTAACCCAGTCCCCTTACATGCCCCAAATCCACAGATCTATGACCTATTTTGGCAATATGCTTTAACACTAGGTGGGTACCTCATACAGGGGTGATATGCCTGACAAATGATGCAGAGAATATTCTGCAGTCCAGGCATTCCAAACATGAAGATGGAATCATAGTCCCTTCCACAGATATGTAATTTGTGGTGGTTCTGAATGGTACCAATCTACATTCTTGACTTCAAAGATGCATCAGGGTTCCCCAACAATATTTCTGTATATAGATACGTGAATTTATGAAACGTGAATTATGACATCAGTACCTTTTTGATGTTATGTTTTTCCTTTGTTTGTTGTATCAGGATCAGAGTAGTAGTTGTGGTGTGTGGCCTAATTCCCTAATTCGCTATCAGGGATGTGGAATGGAATTGGAATTACCATATACATTAGACATAGAACAAGACATAAAATAACATATGCCAAACATATGCCTTGCCAAAAATTTAGATTTTTGTCTCATCTGTCCATTGGACATTCTCCCAGAATCTTTGTGGCTTGTCAACATGTAGTTTGGCAAATTCCAGTCTGGCTTTTTAAAGTTATTTCTGTGACCATTGTAGTTTTTTATTTCATTAAACGAAGGGTACCAACAATTTTGTCCACGTGTGTATACTGTGTATATATATATATATATATATATATATATTATATATCTGTATATGATCTGTAATACGGGGGCACCTCAGGGTACGGTTCTCGCCCCTTTCCTCTTCACACTGTACACTGCAGATTTTAGGTGCAACTCATCTAGCTGCTACCTACAGAAGTATTCTGACGACTCTGCAATAGTAAGTCTCATCACAGACGAGGATGACAGGGAGTACAGAGAACTGAACCGGGATTTTGTGGACTGGTGCCAGCGGAACCACCTGAAGATTAACGCGGGGAAGACCAAGGAGATGGTGGTGGACTTCCGTAAATGCAGATGCCCTCCTAAACCAGTGGACATCCTGGGGACGGGCATCGAGATTTTGAACACCTATAAGTACCTGGGTTTGCTCCTTAATAATAAGCTGGACTGGGCAGATCACATGGAGGTCCTGTACAGGAAGGGCCACAGCAGGCTCTACCTGCTTAGGAGGCTGAGAGTCTTTGGAATCCGGGGGGCACTTCTTAGGACTTTCTTCAACTCGGTAGTGGCATCAGCCATCTTCTTTGGAGTGGCCTTCTGGGGGAGCAGTATATAAACCAGGGACAGAAATAAACTTGACAAGCTGATTAGAAGGGCCAGCTCTGTCTTGGGGAGCCCATTGGACCCAGTGCAGATGGTGGGTGACAGAAGGATACTGTCCGTGGTAAGCTCCATGCGGAAGAAGAAGTCCCATCCCATGCATGAGACCGTGATAGTGCTGGGCAGTACTGTCAGTGACCGACTGCTCCACCCTAAGTGTGAGAAGGAGCGCTATCGGAAGTCTTTCCTCCCCACCGCGGTTAGGCTGTACAACCAACACTGACCTAAGCGGAGATCAATACACACAGAGAACTGAAATATCTTTCTGCCTGTTAAATCCCCCCCCCCCCGTTACTTCCTATCTGTCTGTCTACTATCAATGTAATGCCTCTTACCTTGGAACATTCCTGTACATGTTGTATTTGTATCTGCTTATCTTTGCTGCTGTAACACACTGAATTTCCCCATTGTGGGACTATTAAAGGACTATTATTATATATATATATATATATATATATATATATATATATATATACACACACACACATAACTTCATGGCAATATCATTGAGTATAAATATATATAGACTACTGATTAAATGAAAATGGACAACAACAAAACAGGCACATGAATAGCACTATAGATTACCATTACAGAGCTTTGCAAAAGTATTCATACCCCTCGAACGTTTTCACATTTTGTCACCTTACAACCACAAACGTAAATGTATTTTATTGAGATTCATACAGCAACACAAAGTAGCACATGATTGTGAAGTGGAACGAAAATGATGCATGGTTTTCAAAATTTTAATCAAATAAAAATCTGAAAAGTGTGACGTCCAAAAGTATTCAGCCTCCCTATATGAATACTTTGTAGAGCCACCTTTCACTGCTATTACAGCTGCAATTCTTTTGGGGTACTGTATGTCTCTACCAGCTTTGCACATCTAGAGACTGAGATTTTTGCCCATTCTTCTTTGTAAAATAGCTCAAGCTCAGCCAGATTGGATGGAGAGCGTCTGTGAACAGCAATTTTCAAGTCTTGCCACAGATGCTCAATGGGATTTCGTTCTTGACATTGACTGGGCCATTCTAACACATGAATATTCATTGATCTAAACCATTCCACTGCAGCTCTGGCTGTATGTTTAGGGTAATTGTGTTGCTGAAAGGTGAATTTCCTTCCCAGTCTCAAGTCTTTTGCAGCCTCCATCATGTTTTCTTCCAAGATTGCCCTGTATTTAGCTCCATTCATCTTCCCATCAATTCTGACCAGCTTCCCTGTCCCTGCTGAAGAAAAGCCTCCCCACAGTATGATGCTGCCACCACCATGTTTTACAGTGGGGATGGTGTCTTCAGGGTGATGAGCAGTGTTACTTTTCCGCCACAAATAGCGCTTTGCATTTAGGCCAAAAACTTTGCTCTCATCTGACCAGAGCACCTTCTTCCACATGTTTGCTGTGTCCCCTCTATGGTTTGTGGCAAACTGCAAATGGCACTTCTTATGTCATTCTTTCAACAATGGTTTTCTTCTTGCCAGTCTTCCATAAAGGCCAAATTTGTGGAGTGGACGACTTATAGTTGTCCTGTGGACAGATTCTCCCACCTGAGCTGTGTATTTCTGCAGCTTCTCCAGAGTGACAATGGGCCTCTTGGCTGCTTCTCTGACCAGTGCTCTCTTTGCTTGATCTGTCAGTTTAGGTGGAAGGCCATGTCTTGGTAGGTTTGCAGTTGTAGAATACTTTTTCCATTTTTGGATGATGGATTGAACAGTGCTCCTTGGGATGCTCAAAGCTTGGGATATGGTTTTATAACCTAACCCTGCTTTAAACTTCTACAAAACTTCTATCTCTGACCTGTCTGGTGAGTTCCTTGGTCTTCATGATGCTCTTTGTTCACTAGTGTTCTCTAACAAACCACTAAGGCCCTCAAAGAACAGATGTATTTATACTGAAACTAAATTACACACAGCTGGACTCTATTAACTAATTAAGTGACTTTTGAAAGCAATTGGTTGCACTGGATTTTATTTAGGGGTATCAGAGTACAGGGGCTGAATACTTTTGCACATCACACTTTTCAGATTTTTATTTGATTAAAATTTTGAAAACCATGTACAGTCATATGAAAAAGTTTGGGCACCCCTATTAATCTTAATCATTTTTAGTTCTAAATATTTGGGTGTTTGCAACAGCCATTTCAATTTGATATATCTAATAACTGATGGACACAGTAATATTTCAGGATTGAAATGAGGTTTATTGTACTAACAGAAAATGTGCAATATGCATTAAACCAAAATTTGACCGGTGCAAAAATTTGGGTACCCTTATCATTTTATTGATTTGAATACTCCTAACTACTTTTTACTGACTTACTGAAGCACAAAATTGGTTTTGTAACCTCACTGAGCTTTGAACTTCATAGCCAGGTGTATCCAATCATGAGAAAAGGTATTTAAGGTGACCAATTGCAAGTTGTTCTCCTATTTGAATCTCCTCTGAAGAGTGGCATCATGGGCTCCTCAAAACAACTCTCAAATGATCTGAAAACAAAGATTGTTCAACATAGTTGTTCAGGGGAAGGATACAAAAAGTTGTCTCAGAGATTTAATCTGTCAGTTTCCACTGTGAGGAACATAGTAAGGAAATGGAAGACCACAGGGACAGTTCTTGTTAAGCCCAGAAGTGGCAGGCCAAGAAAAATATCAGAAAGGCAGAGAAGAAGAATGGTGAGAACAGTCAAGGACAATCCACAGACCACCTCCAAAGAGCTGCAGCATCATCTTGCTGCAGATGGTGTCACTGTGCATCGGTCAACAATACAGCACACTTTGCACAAGGAGAAGCTGTATGGGAGAGTGATGTGAAAGAAGCCGTTTCTGAAAGCACGCCACAAACAGAGTCGCCTGAGGTATGCAAAAGCACATTTGGACAAGCCAGCTTCATTTTGGAAGAAGGTCCTGTGGACTGATGAAACAAAGATTGAGTTGTTTGGTCATACAAAAAGGCGTTATGCATGGCGTCAAAAAAACACAGCATTCCAAGAAAAACACTTGCTACCCACTGTAAAATTTGGTGGAGGTTCCATCATGCTTTGGGGCTGTGTGGCCAATGCCGGCACCGGGAATCTTGTTAAAGTTGAGGGTCGCATGGATTCAACTCAGTATCAGCAGATTCTTGAGAATAATGTACAAGAATCAGTGACGAATTTGAAGTTACGCCGGGGATGGATATTTCAGCAAGACAATGATCCAAAACACAGCTCCAAATCTACTCAGGCATTCATGCAGAGGAACAATTACAATGTTCTGGAATGGCCATCCCAGTCCCCAGACCTGAATATCATTGAACATCTGTGGGATAATTTGAAGCGGGCTGTCCATGCTCGGCGACCATCAAACTTAACTGAACTGGAATTGTTTTGTAAAGAGGAATGGTCAAAAATACCTTCATCCAGGATCCAGGAACTGATTAAAAGCTACAGGAAGCAACTAGAGGCTGTTATTTTTGCAAAAGGAGGATCTACTAAATATTAATATCACTTTTCTGTTGAGGTGCCCATACTTTTGCACCGGTCAAATTTTGGTTTAATGCATATTGCACGTTTTCTGTTAGTACAATAAACCTCATTTCAATCCTGAAATATTACTGTGTCCATCAGTTATTAGATATATCAAATTGAAATGGCTGTTTCAAACACCCAAATATTTAGAACTAAAAATGACTAAGATTAATAGGGGTGCCCAAACTTTTTCATATGACTGTATTGTTTATGAATACTTGTGCAAGCCACTGTATCTACAGATTATGGTCCACAAAAAACAGATGTAATACTTTATGGTAAGAACATACAGGGCAGTAGTCACATAGTGAACTTCCTTTTTTGTGTGTAATTTCAGCTTTGCTAACAAGAAAATCAGCTTTTAATAAGTATGCAAATGGAATGTTCAGTGCAACTAGGGAAAGGGCGCGACCAGTGAAGCCCGTGCTTTCGGCTGTGGTCGCAGCACTACAGGATATGTCATTCTTTACGTTTGGGAGATTTTTTTTTTAATTTTATTTTAGTACAAGTCTTCAGCATAAAATGTGTCTGAAGACTTTCTGAATCCATTATATTTTGCTAAGCAAATCTTTTTTTGGTAAAATTTACATTTCAAGCTTAGACGAATGTTTCAGTAGCTGAATATCTGGGCATCAGTATGATTAGCGGAAAAGGAAGCTGGATCTTGTAAAGCCAGCAAATTTCCAAAATAGCAAAGTATTTGTAATAGTTGCAGCTTGCTTTATATTTAGACAAATTTCTAATTAAAGTAGATTTTAGAGCAGACTGGTTTTTTTTTTCCTCTTTGTTCTCAGAACAGACTGTACCTAAAAACTTTTCAGTATTTTGGTATTTTAATATATTTTTTATGAGGACCTTTTGGCATATACATATGAGAAAGTGCTTCAATAGAATGGCTACGGTATGCTGAGGAAAGTTCCGGGAACTAAGATTTTACACACGATATTAAGTATTTCTTGACAGTTTTTCTAGACATTAAATTGAGATTGCTGGGAGATGTTGACAGGCTATGCTTTACAGTAGCATGGATAATGTAAGACAAATACAACCAGGTAGAACTGGATAGATGATGCCACCATGCTCATTGGGAGGAGGGGGGTCTAAACAATGGGAGGCAGATTCTGGGTGGAATTTGGGTGCGAAATCCGCCCCCAAATCCATGGCAAATCCAAATCCCTAAATCCCAAATCCATGGCTTCCTTTTGAACATACCCTTAGAGCTGCTGGGTCCTAGAGAACCCAGATCAGCTCTGCAGTTATGATCAAAAGGCTGTATTCCACCTGTAACTGGGGTTAAATGCATCAGCCCCAGTTACAGGGGAAATCAGCACCCCCACCAAAAAAATACTGTAAAAATGCCCCCCCCCCAAACGTCTATTAAAAAAAATTAAACAAAAATAATAAAAAATAATACACCAACCCCACCCCCAACAACACACTACCAAATACAAATTACCATAACAGAGACGGAAAACTATTCTAAAAAGTTTTTTTTTTGTAGCACTTTCTGCTTTTAAAAAAAATCTAAAAAATGTGTAACATGAAAAACAGAGGGACAAGAATCTCTCACATTGAGGAGAGCACCAGTGAAGGTGTGTAGAGTTTGAATTGCCTTTTGCCCTCTACTTAGCATCTACATATCACAAGGCATTATGCTCCTTTCCCATAATGCCTTGTGATATGAAAAACAGACACATTTTCCCTTCTTTTTTGTTTACATTTTCCTGAGTATAAAAAAAAAAGAAAAAACATGCAAAAATAAAATAAAAATAAAGCCCTATGTGTCTCCGAAAAAAGATGCAAAAATTTGTTTAATGACCCAAATAAACAAAAATGTTATAGGCTTCAAAACCGCATTTATGATAAAACACGAAAACCCTGAACCAGGGAAAATGGCCTGGTTCTGAAGTGGTTAATGACAATGCATTTTTATAAATAACTGTAAAACTAAATACATTCGGATAACAACATTATTTTTTAACATTTAAAAGCAATAAAATCTTCAATCTAGATATCCTTTCATCAATCTACCATGATATGTATATAATTCATTCTGTGTGCATGAATGGTTATTCTCACTGATACATACAGTAACAATTCTATTGGCCTTAGGTATTTCTGCAGATGTTTTGCATGTGTTATTTTAGCTTTTTAGAATGACATAAGTTTCCAAGACCTCAAATCTGGGCTCTCTGACAACCCTTTTAACGCAAGGTATCTAGAGGCGTCTGATAGTTAAACTGTATGATTTATCATATGTACGTTACAAGCTAACTCAAGGTCACCCAATATGAAACATTAGTTAAAAATAGATTATATTTCTCCCAGTTTTATGGTGGAAACAATGTTGCAGAGCATGGTAAAGGCTTCACTGTCACGTTACTATCGAGAAGTCTCTCAAATTTGTAAGATTCAACCCATTTTTTTTTTTTTTTTGTAAGGCTAGGTTCACACTAGGGCTTAATCTCCATTTGGGATTTCCATCCCCGAACCTGCTTAAAAAATGCAGAGAGAAAAGTCCTGCAAGCAAGGAGGACAGAACCCTGAATACACATGTTTGGGTATTCGCCATAATGGTGATCCCTCCTGTTTACGGTTTCAGGGATGGAAATGGTTTGTTGACCCATCCGAGGTGGTGACTGGAATTAGATTATGCTTCAGAAAGAAACCGAGTGGATTTTTTGTTTTAACAGCGTCAAACCACTGGGCTTTAATGATTCTACATCTTTTGTGTCCTTCATCTGAGCAATTCCTAGTTTTCCCTTTATGTTATATTATTTCACTTTTTTTGCTGAATTAGTTTAATCAAATACCCTTTCTCAATACACTAATATATCTTTTGTGGGGCTCTTTTCTATCTGTCTTATTCATCAATTCATTTGTTTTTTTCATTTTGCATCCTTTGACTGATTAATTGGTCTTGACTGACATATCAATTCAAAAAGTCATCTTCACTGACTAACAGCAGGCTTCATATTGTTATAGTCCTGTTCCTTCAAAAGAGTCTCACATTTAATCTGCGATGCGACTGTTTCCTACATGTAATGAGCGGTTCATTTTGCACTGGGCATATACTAGATTATATATATGTATATGTAAGAGACAGCCAATGTTGTCCTAAGCTTCATTTGTCTGTATAAATTGTTAATGTATTTCTGTATTTCTGTGATTCTGTTCCTTTAAGACAGCAGCCATTGTAATTGTGACATGATGCTGGAGTGAGACCCCCCCCCTTTTATGTCAGCCTGCCTGTTCTGCAGACAGAGTGTGAGCAGAGAAGCAGGAAGTGACGAGACAGAGAGCAGCAGCCATCTTGGCAAGAGAGAAGACTGGTGTCTATGTTGTATTGAACTGGTGTGGAGATTTTTCTGTACAGCTAAGCTGCATCTTGGTCCAGAGACAAACAGAGTGTAAAGAGACAACAGGATTAGTGAGTCCACGTGAAAGGAACTGTGCTCAGTGGCTGATCAGTGAGACTGACATTGTGACTGTGTATATGGATACCACAGATAGAGACTCGCAGTGCTGTTGACGTACTGGACAGTAACTGCTAAATCCCGGCTTACATCCCAGCTCAGTGTATGGATTCGGCAGGACTGTCAGTGTGCTAAGTGGAATCTGCTGTTGAATTACATTGCATTCATTTGGTTTCCCTGTCTGTTAAAGAGGACTTCATTTCTCCCAAGATCCTGATAACCATGAGGAGAGGATGCTTCACTATAAAAGAAAGGACCGACTTTGGGCCCCACCGCGCGCTTCTACGGACTGTAAGCGGTCCACTGGGGAAAAGGGGGTGCACCTAAATGTGAAGTCAGGGTCAGTTAGGGATAGATTTGAGTATATTGTTCATTCAGTGTCCATACTGCAGGAGTGGACAGAGTAAAAGTAGAAACCATTGCAGAATTTGCCTTGAAATTGTTCATGCTATATTGTATATTTTGCTTGTCTTTATCCATGTCATTTTACCTTTAACTAGCCTTTATTAACTTATAGTAAATATATTTTTTTTTTTCTTGAACTACCGCATGTGCGTTCATTTCTGGTTGCGGAGTCCAAACCACCTGCCTTGCTCTCGGTTCACAAATTGGCGTAGTCGGCAGGATCTGCTTACCAGAATGGACAGTGACGCACCCGTTAGAGAGAATGGTGCTGGAGGAAGAATGCCAGCAGGGGCTATAATGAGTCAGTTAGCTAAATTTGATGGCAATAATATGTCAGTGAGTATGTGGGTGGAACAGATACGAATGATACAGCGAATGTACCAGACCGCACCAGAAGTACTAGTAGAGCTAGCAATATTGACATTACAAGGGGATGCTAAGACCACGGTGATACTGAGGCCATTTGAACAAAGGCAGACATTTGAACAAGTAGTCCAGATTCTAGAAACCATCTATGGAGAAACTGCATTGCTGGGGTCTCTGCAGGCTCGGTTCTTCCAGAGGGTACAACAGGAGAATGAAAGCCTTCCCCAATATGCAAATACCCTACAAGAACTGCTCCGAGATATTCAAGGGAAGGAAAGAGGGGGCTCACCAGCCTTCTGTAACCCTGATCGGACTCTCCGTGACCAGTTTGTCCTGGGGATACGTGACGGCAGTTTAACTGTGACTATGCAGGATTTTATACGACGAGAGACTGATGCTAAATTCCATGATGCACAGGTAGAGGCCATCTCCTGTGCCAATAGTATGGTCCCGAGGCCCCAGACCGCAGTTGGAGTTACTTTGTCACAGGGGGCTAGTTCTGGCTCAGAGACAGTAGAAAAAGGGACGGTTAAAGAAATTCTCACAGTAATGCAGAAACTGCAAGAGCAAATGGAACACTTGCACACCCGTTGTGATGAGCATTCTATGAAAATTGCAGACTTCCAGAAAACTGGAGGTGAAAGGGTGAGCCATCCATACCCAGAAAATCAGAATCACCCACCACCCCGCTGGAGGGATGGATAGGACCTACCGAAGGGGTCCAAATCATTTAGTGCAGTGCTCAGGAGAAATCGAAGGGGCTTACCGAAGGGGCCCAAACAGATGGCCAGAACGACGGGAGATACGCTGCTGGGAGTGTGGACGGATGGGCCACGTTGCTGCTAGATGTTCAGAGCAGCGACGAACTTATGAGAGACCGCCGTTAAACTGAAGTCCCCTGCTGCTGTAGGGCGTGTAGTAGGGGAGACTGACAAGGAGACTATGTGGGGAGAATGCCCTGATGATGACCTGATCGCTGCAAGTCCTGTCATAGAGGTGGAAATGGAGGGTATTCCGGTTACCGGGATGATTGACACGGGTTCCCAAGTAACGACCTTGAGTAGAGACTGTTATGAACGGTACATCCGGCAACATGTGAAATATGATCCCCATACATTCGTACGAGTGGTCGCAGCTAACCAGTTACCAGTTCCGGTCGTGGGAGTGGCCTGGATGAATGTCCGGGTATGTGGCCAAGATCTAGGTAGGAAAGGCAT
Source organism: Leptodactylus fallax (assembly GCA_947044405.1). NCBI lineage: Eukaryota > Metazoa > Chordata > Amphibia > Anura > Leptodactylidae > Leptodactylus > Leptodactylus fallax. The sequence continues at coordinate 2,119,490 of CAMRHE010000156.1, forward strand.
TGTGGTGGTACAGGAGTCACATGAAGTAAAGGTCCCTGTCATTTTGGGGATGAATGTGTTAAAAGAATTAGATCAGATCCTCTTTGAAAAGAAAGGTCACGGTTATTGGAAAGAAACCACCACCCATCGGCCTACTCAAACAGCTTTCCAGCGGCTGATCCGGACATGTGGCTTACAGAAAAGTTCAGATGCACAGCGTCCTCTGGCTCGAATTTCAGTTCCTTTGCATACAAAAGTTACACTGCCACCCAGTCGGGAGACAATAGTGTCCATGCCCGTAGGCACCTGTTGGAAACTAGAGGGCATAGCTGTGTTGGTAGAACCACTGCAGGCAGCCGAAGGAGGTGTTGATCCGCTAGAGGACCGTTCCTTGGCAATAGTTCGCAATGGAAGAGTACCACTTCGATGTGTAAACACTCAGGACCAGAGTGTGGACCTGACCCCAGGGAGGCTGCTGGCTAACATCTATGTGACTCCGGAGGAAGTAAGGAAAGTAACTCCAATGCAGCTGAAGCCGACTGAAAGGGATGAGTGGACCGTAACTGTGTCCATGGGAGAAGATGAGGAACCCACCTCTGAATGGAATGGCCGTGCAATTCGAGAACAGATGAAGATGGATGCAAGTTCATGTTCTCTGGAACGGGTCCAGAAGGTAGATGAGCTGTTGTGGGAGAACCGAGCCACCTTTGCACGGTATGCTGAAGATTTTGGATGTACCACAGGAATCTACCATGAGATTCCCACAGGAGACACCCCTCCAATTAGAGAGTGCTACCGACAAATTCCGCCACAGTTGTATCAGGAAGTGAAAGAACTGTTAGCTAAGATGCTACAGGGTGGGATCATCCAAGAAAGCCAAAGTCCCTGGGCGGCTCCTGTGGTGTTAGTAAGAAAAAAAGATGGGTCCATCTGATTTTGCGTAGACTATCGGAAGTTAAACGCTTGCACCGTACGAGATTCCTTCCCCTTGCCACGGATTGAGGAGTCCTTCTCAGCGCTAGGGAGAGCCCGGTACTTCTCCTCGCTAGATCTGGCTAGTGGGTATTGGCAGGTGCCGATGGCCCCAAAAGACAAGGAGAAGACGGCATTCATCTTGCCCATGGGACTATACGAATTTAACCGGATGCCCTTCGGGTTGACAAATGCACCCGGAACGTTTCAGCGATTGATGGAGAAATGTCTCGGTGACTTCAACTTTGAGTTCACTCTCATCTACTTGGACGATATTATAGTGTATTCTGCGACCTTTGAAGACCATCTCCACCAGTTGGGGCAAGTATTTCGAAGATTGCGGGAACATGGGCTCAAATTGAAACCCAGTAAATGTCAGTTGTTCCAATCTGAAATTGATTACTTGGGTCACCGTGTATCAGGAGAAGGGGTGAGACCATCAAGAGACAAGATAGCGGCTGTTCAAGATTGGCCGATACCGACTACCCTGCGAGAAGTGAGGGCGTTCCTTGGAGTAGCCGGTTACTACTGACGTTTTATTAAGGATTTCGCCAAGGTAGCAGCACCACTTAATGCTCTCCTATGGGGCACATCCGGTGGTCCAAAGAACCGGTCCGTGAAGTGGGGACCTGAACAGGAACAAGCCTTCCAGGCATTGAAGGATGCACTGACAACAGCCCCAGTCTTGGCCTATGCTGATTACCACTTGCCGTTCCAGTTATATACAGATGCAAGCCTCTATGGTCTTGGAGCAGTGCTTTCCCAACTTCAGGATGGCCAGGAGAGGGTCATAGCGTACGGCAGCCGGTCTTTGAGAGATTCTGAAAGAAATCCTGAGAATTATAGTTCATTTAAGTTGGAGCTGTTGGCACTGGTATGGGCCATGACTGAGAAATTCTCTGAATATTTGACCGGTGCTGAAGTTTTAGTACTGACTGACAACAACCCACTAGCTCACCTGGAAAATGCCAAGCTCGGGGCGTTAGAGCAGAGGTGGATAGCCCGAATGTCTAAGTTCAATTACCGCATTAAGTATCGGTCCAAGACAGAGAACCAGAATGCTGACAGACTTTCTAGGGTAACTGCCTAGACCCCCACAGAAGACATGGATCATGAGTTGGAGTATGTGGAGGTGCCCGACTTCAGCAGATTTTTACAGGCCTTGGCCGCCGCTAATCAGTTTGAGATGGAGGGGACTGAAATGGCTCCTTTCTTTGATCCCTCACGACAGGAATGGGCACAGATACAACAGACCCATGAGGAGCTGGCGCAGATGATCAAGTGTGTTGAGAAAGGCCAGAAGCCCTGTAGAGAGGAAAGAGAACGACTGACACGTGAGATATTATCTGTTTTGAGTCAGTGGGAAAAGTTGGAGATGAAAAATGGAGTGCTATGCCGAAAGGTCTATTTACCTTCTGAGATCGACATTCGATACCAAATTGTGGTGCCTAGTGAACTGGCTCGCTCGTTGGCAGTTGAGGCTTATAATAAGAATGGACATTTTGGTCATGAGAAGACCTTTCGTTGGTTACAGCGACTGATTTACTGCCCTGGTCTTTGTCAAACGGTCGAAGAAGTATGCCGCAGCTGTCGAACTTGTGAGATCCGTAAGGCAATAGAACAGAGAGCTCCCCTGCAAACCATCGTGACCCAGGAACCTTTAGAAATCGTCATGATAGATTATCTAATGGTTGGCCCATCCAATAGCGGACACCAGTATTGCCTCGTAATGGTGGATCACTTCACCAAATTTGCAGTGGTAACCGCCACCAAGGACCAGACAGCTGAGTCAGCAACTCGTGCTCTGTGCCAAGATTTCATTCGAGTATATGGGTGCCCCCAACGCATCCACTCCGACCAGGGCGCCTGCTTTGAGGGACACGTAATGAAAGAAGTTCAACGTATCTACGGGATAAAGAAGTCGCACACGACTCCATACCACCCTCAGGGAAATGGGGCCTGTGAAAGATTCAACAGAACTCTGCTACAGATGCTGCGGACTCTGGAGGAAGACAAGAAGTTACAGTGGCCTTAGTTCTTGTCTGAAATGGTGTGGGCCTATAACAATCAGGTCCATTCTACAACGGGGTACTCTCCTTATACACTTCTCTTTGGGCGGTCTGGGCGAAGTATAGGAGAATTACAGTTGAATGATGTGGATGGGTTCCCTCCGAGGGATCCAACCTCTTGGGTGCGGGCGCACCGGCAGAGACTTGAGACGATCCATCGATTGGTGCGGCAGCGCCTGCAAGAACATCCCCATCCTGATAAGACCCCAGTGCAAGAAGCACCATTGCAACCAGGCGACCTGGTGCTAGTTCGTGTCAAGAAACCCCAAGGGAAATTGGAAAGCAGATGGGAGGCTTTGCCGTATCGTGTTGTTGGCCGCAAGTATGCGAATGGGCCAGTGTACCAGGTCCAGAAAGAAGGAACTGATTGTGTTCGAGTACTTCACCGAAATATGTTGCGCCTGTGTCATTCTGAAGGGACAAATCATGATGGGCCTGCCAATGTGAATGAGCTCCCACAGTCAGAGAATGGAGGTGCGGAATGGGCCTCCGACGAGGAGGATGATTGTTGGCCGATCCCTGCTCCTGGGGATGTTCCACCTGTGACTGCTGTATCTCCGGCCTGTGCCCCCTCTGGTGCGGAATCCGCTGGTCCTTCTCAGCCCATAGCTGCAGCACCCCATAATATACCACCGGTCCTCAGACGGACCACTAGGCCAAATGCTGGTATTCCCCCTGTTCGGTATGCGCAGGATGAGTTTGTTTGGCCTGCCATACATCGGTATACTACCACCCTGTGCATAAAAGTACAACCCTCTGGATATACAGTCATAGGCAGGGACTGCCAATCTTAAAGTGGGGGGGGAATATGTAAGAGACAGCCAATGTTGTCCTAAGCTTCATTTGTCTGTATAAATTGTTAATGTTGAATGTATTTCTGTGATTCTGTTCCTTTAAGACACAGCCATTGTAATTGTGACATGATGCTGGAGTGAGACCCCCCCCCCCCCTTTTATGTCAGCCTGCCTGTTCTGCAGACAGAGTGTGAGCAGAGAAGCAGGAAGTGACGAGACAGAGAGCAGCAGCCATCTTGGCAAGAGAGAAGACAGGTGTCTATGTTGTATTGAACTGGTGTGGAGATTTTTCTGTACAGCTAAGCTGTATCTTGGTCCAGAGACAAACAGAGTGTAAAGAGACAACAGGATTAGTGAGTCCACGTGAAAGGAACTGTGCTCAGTGGCTGATCAGTGAGACTGACATTGTGACTGTGTATATGGATACCACAGATAGAGACTCGCAGTGCTGTTGACGTACTGGACAGTAACTGCTAAATCCCGGCTTACATCCCAGCTCAGTGTATGGATTCGGCAGGACTGTCAGTGTGCTAAGTGGAATCTTCTGTTGAATTACATTGCATTCATTTGGTTTCCCTGTCTGTTAAAGAGGACTTCATTTCTCCCAAGATCCTGATAACCGTGAGGAGAGGACGCTTCACTATAAAAGAAAGGACCGACTTTGGGCCCCACCGCGCGCTTCTACGGACTGTAAGCGGTCCACCTGGACCACTGGGGAAAAGGGGGTGCACCCAAATGTGAAGTCAGGGTCAGTTAGGGATAGATTTGAGTATATTGTTCATTCAGTGTCCATACTGCAGAAGTGGACAGAGTAAAAGTAGAAACCATTGCAGAATTTGTCTTGAAATTGTTCATGCTATATTGTATATTTTGCTTGTCTTTATCCATGTCATTTTACCTTTAACTAGCCTTTATTAACTTATATATATATATATATATATATATATATATATATATATATATACAGTGGGGAAAAAAAAGTATTTAGTCAGCCACCAATTGTGCAAGTTCTCCCACTTAAAAAGATGAGAGAGGCTTGTAATTGTCATCATAGGTAGACCTCAACTATGAGAGACAAAATGAGAAAACATATCTAGAAAATCACATAAGAATTTATTTGCAAATTACGGTGGAAAATAAGTATTTGGTCACCTACAAACAAGCAAAATTTCTGTCTCTCACAGACCTGTAACTTCTTCTTTAAGAGGCTCCTCTGTCATCCACTCATTACCTGTAGTAATGGCTCCTGTTTGACATTGTTATCAGTATAAAAGACACCTGTCCACAACCTCAAACAGTCACACTCCAAACTCCACTATGGTGAAGACCAAAGTGCTGTGGAAGGACACCAGAAACAAAATTGTAGACCTGCACCAGGCTGGAAAGACTGAATCTGCAATAGGCAAGCAGCTTGGTGTGAAGAAATCAACTGTGGGAGCAATAATTAGAAAATGAAAGACATTCAAGACCAGTGATAATCTCCCTCGATCAGGAGCTCCATGCAAGATCTCACCTGTGGGGTCAAAATGATCACAAGAACGGTAAGCAAAAATCCCAGAACCACTCGGGGGGACCTAGCGAATGACCTGCAGAAATCTGGGACTAACATAACAAAGGCTACCGTCAGTAACAGACTATGCCGCCAAGGACTCAGATCCTGCAGTGCCAGACGTGTCCCCCTGCTTAAGCCAGTACATATCCGGGCCCGTCTGAAGTTTCCTAGAGAGCATTTGGATGTTCCAGGAGAGTATTGGGAGAATGTCATATGGTCAGATGAAACCAAAGTAGAACTGTTTGGTAGAAACACAACTCGTTGTGTTTGGAGGAGAGTGAATGCTGAGTTGCATCCAAAGAACACCATACCTACTGTGAAGCATGGGGGTTGCAACATCATGCTTTGGGGTTGTTTCTCTGTAAATGGACCAGGACGACTGATCCGTGTACATGAAAGAATGAATGGGGCCATGTATCGTGAGATTTTGAGTGCAAACCTCCTTCCATCAGCAAGGGCGTTGGAGATGAAACGTGGATGGGTCTTTCAGCATGACAAAGATTCCAAGCACACCACCAGGGCAACGAGGGAGTGTCTTCGTAAGAAGCATTTCAAGGTCCTGGAGTGGCCTAGCCAGTCTCCAGATCTCAACCCATAGAAGTCCGTGTTGCCCAGCGACAGCCCCAAAACGTCACTGCTCTAGAGGAGATCTGCATGGAGGAATGGGCCAAGATACCAGCAACAGTGTGTGCCAACCTTGTGAAGACATACAGAAAACGTTTGACCTCTGTCATTGCCAACAAAGGATATATAACAAAGTATTGAGATGAACTTTTGTTATTGACCAAATACTTATTTTCCACAATAATTTGCAAATAAATTCTTTAAAAATCAGACAATGTGATTTTCTGGATTTGTTTTCTCATTTTGTCTCTCATAGTTGAGATCTACCTATGATGTCAGTTACAAGCCTCTCTCATCTTTTTAAGTGGGAGAACTTGCACAATTGGTGGCTGACTAAATACTTTTTTTCCCCACTGTATATATTTTATATATATATATATATATATATATATATATATATATATATATATACAGTCATATGAAAAAGTTTGGGCACCCCTATTAATCTTAATAATTTTTAGTTCTAAATATTTGGGTGTTTGCAACAGCCATTTCAATTTGATATAGCTAATAACTGATGGACACAGTAATATTTCAGGATTGAAATGAGGTTTATTGTACTAACAGAAAATGTGCAATATGCATTAAACCAAAATTTGACCGGTGCAAAAATTTGGGTACCCTTATCATTTTATTGATTTGAATACTCCTAACTACTTTTTACTGACTTACTGAAGCACACAATTGGTTTTGTAACCTCACTGAGCTTTGAACTTCATAGCCAGGTGTATCCAATCATGAGAAAAGGTATTTAAGGTGGCCAATTGCAAGTTGTTCTCCTATTTGAATCTCCTCTGAAGAGTGGCATCATGGACTCCTCAAAACAACTCTCAAATGATCTGAAAACAAAGATTGTTCAACATAGTTGTTCAGGGGAAGGATACAAAATGTTGTCTCAGAGATTTAACCTGTCAGTTTCCACTGTTAGGAACATAGTAAGGAAATGGAAGACCACAGGGACAGTTCTTGTTAAGCCCAGAAGTGGCAGGCCAAGAAAAATATCAGAAAGGCAGAGAAGAAGAATGGTGAGAACAGTCAAGGACAATCCACAGACCACCTCCAAAGAGCTGCAGCATCATCTTGCTGCAGATGGTGTCACTGTGCATCGGTCAACAATACAGCACACTTTGCACAAGGAGAAGCTGTATGGGAGAGTGATGCGAAAGAAGCCGTTTCTGAAAGCACGCCACAAACAGAGTCACCTGAGGTATGCAAAAGCACATTTGGACAAGCCAGCTTCATTTTGGAAGAAGGTCCTGTGGACTGATGAAACAAAGATTGAGTTGTTTGGTCATACAAAAAGGCGTTATGCATGGCGTCAAAAAAACACAGCATTCCAAGAAAAACACTTGCTACCCACTGTAAAATTTGGTGGAGGTTCCATCATGCTTTGGGGCTGTGTGGCCAATGCCGGCACCGGGAATCTTGTTAAAGTTGAGGGTCGCATGGATTCAACTCAGTATCAGCAGATTCTTGAGAATAATGTACAAGAATCAGTGACGAATTTGAAGTTACGCCGGGGATGGATATTTCAGCAAGACAATGATCCAAAACACAGCTCCAAATCTACTCAGGCATTCATGCAGAGGAACAATTACAATGTTCTGGAATGGCCATCCCAGTCCCCAGACCTGAATATCATTGAACATCTGTGGGATAATTTAAAGCGGGCTGTCCATGCTCGGCGACCATCAAACTTAACTGAACTGGAATTGTTTTGTAAAGAGGAATGGTCAAAAATACCTTCATCCAGGATCCAGGAACTGATTAAAAGCTACAGGAAGCGACTAGAGGCTGTTTTTTTTTTGCAAAAGGAGGATCTACTAAATATTAATGTCACTTTTCTGTTGAGGTGCCCATACTTTTGCACCGGTCAAATTTTGGTTTAATGCATATTGCACATTTTCTGTTAGTACAATAAACCTCATTTCAATCCTGAAATATTACTGTGTCCATCAGTTATTAGATATATCAAATTGAAATGGCTGTTGCAAACACCCAAATATTTAGAACTAAAAATGATTAAGATTAATAGGGGTGCCCAAACTTTTTCATATGACTGTATATACAGTACAGACCAAAAGTTTGGACACACCTTCTCATTCCAAGAGTTTTCTGTATTTTTATGACTATAAAAATTGTAGATTCACACTGAAGGCATCAAAACTATGAATTAACACATGTAGAATTATAAACTTAACAAAAAAGTGTGAAACAACTGAAAATATGTCTTATATTCTAGGTTCTTCAAAGTATCCACCTTTTGCTTTGATTACTGCTTTGCACACTCTTGGCATTCTCTTGATGAGCTTCAAGAGGTAGTCACCTGAAATGGTCTTCCAACAGTCTTGAAGGAGTTCCCAGAGATGCTTAGCACTTGTTGGCCCTTTTGCCTTCACTCTGCGGTCCAGCTCACCCCAAATCATCTCGATTAGGTTCAGGTCTGGTGACTGTGGAGGCCAGGTCATCTGGCGTAGCACGCCATCACTCTCCTTCTTGGTCAAATAGCCCTTACACAGTCTGGAGGTGTGTTTGGGGTCATTGTCCTGTTGAAAAATAAATGATGGTCCAACTAAACGCAAACCGGATAGAATAGCATGCCGCTGCAAGATGCTGTGGTAACCATGCTGGTTCAGTATTCCTTCAATTTTGAATAAATCCCCAACAGTGTCACCAGCAAAGCACCCCCACACCATCACACCTCCTCCTCCATGCTTCACGGTGGCAACCAGGCATGTAGAGTCCATTCGTTCACCTTTTCTGCATCGCACAAAGACACGATGGTTGGAACCAAAGATCTCAAATTTGGACTCATCAGACCAAAGCACAGATTTCCACAGATCTAATGTCCATTCCTTGTGTTCTTTAGCCCAAACAAGTCTCTTCTGCTTGTTGCCTGTCCTTAGCAGTGGTTTCCTAGCAGCTATTTTACCATGACGGCTTGCTGCACACAGTCTCCTCTTAACAGTTGTTGTAGAGATGTGTCTGCTGCTAGAACTCTGTGTGGCATTGACCTGGTCTCTAATCTGAGCTGCTGTTAACCTGCGATTTCTGAGGCTGGTGACTCGGATGAACTTATCCTCCGCAGCAGAGGTGACTCTTGGTCTTCCTTTCCTGGGGCGGTCCTCATGTGAGCCAGTTTCTTTGTAGCGCTTGATGGTTTTGGCCACTGCACTTGGGGACACTTTCAAAGTTTTCCCAATTTTTCGAACTGACTGACCTTCATTTCTTAAAGTAATGATGGCCACTCGTTTTTCTTTACTTAGCTGCTTTTTTCTTGCCATAATACAAATTCTAACACTCCATTCAGTAGGACTATCAGCTGTGTATCCACCTGACTTCTGAACAACACAACTGATGGTCCCAACCCCATTTATAAGGCAAGAAATCCCACTTATTAAACCTGACAGGGCACACCTGTGAAGTGAAAACCATTTCAGGTGACTACCTCTTGAAGCTCATCAAGAGAATGCCAAGAGTGTGCAAAGCAGTAATCAATGCAAAAGGTGGCTACTTTGAAGAACCTAGAATATAAGACATATTTTCAGTTGTTTCACACTTTTTTGTTAAGTATATAATTCTACATGTGTTAATTCAGAGTTTTGATGCCTTCAGTGTGAATCTACAATTTTTATAGTCATGAAAATAGAGAAAACTCTTGGAATGAGAAGGTTTGTCCAAACTTTTGGTCTGTACTGTGTTATATATATATATATATATATATATATATATATAATCTATACAGTGATAGCCGCAAGTATTGGCACCCCTGAAATTTTTCCAGATAATTGAGTATTTCTACCAGAAAATTATTGCAATTACACGTTTTGTTATACATGTGTTTATTTCCTTTGTGTGTATTGGAACAACACAAAAAAACAGAGAAAAAGAAAGCCCAAAATTTATATAATTTATCGGTAAGCTCCAAAAATGGGCAGACAAAATTACAGGCACCCTCAACTTAAAGGGGTTGTCCGGGATAAAACAATACTTTTACACTAAACAAAACATCCTCCCCCCACCTAACTTCTAACTTACTTACTTAACCAAAAATGTATATTTACCCATATCGCTGGGGCGGTCATGTGATGGGGTGGTCATGCCACATTTTCTAATTTTCCAGAAACGGAACGCCACCAATACTACTCCTTCCACCCCCCACACCCCATCATACTTACCTGTCTTCCTGTCTGGATCTTCTGGGCGCGAAACATCACTTTCTTCAAGGGGGCTGGCTCCTCCTCTTCTTGATGTCTGCTGGCCTCCCACGTCTGTTCGATAGAGCCAGAGTGCTGGCATGCCGACACTCCGGCTCTATTGCACAGGTGCCGGCAGATGTCAACAGGAGAAAGAGCCGGCTGCACAGTAAGAAGGGATCTCCCGTGCCTAGAAGATCCAGACAGGGAGACAGGTAAGTATGATGGGGTGGGGGGTGGTCTGAGTTAGTTATGAAGGGCTAATAGTGGGCGGGCTAGCTAGGGAAACAGGGAGGGGGTGTGAGGGAGGGAGTGAGAAGGGAAACTGAGTGAAGAGCAATGCATCATGGTAGTTGTAGGATAAAAGAGCAGGAAGCTACCTATGTAAACAAATGCAGAGGATGCCAGGAGCTCCCAGAGAAACCCAGAAATCACTCAAAACTCTGCTAAAGGTATTTGGGTACACTTATTAACCCATTAATGGCACTAACTGACCTTTTGTAAAAAAAAAAATATATTTTTTTGCCCGGAAAAAACCCTTTAATATTTGGTTTCCCACCTTTTTGAAAAAATAACTGAAGTCATTTGCTTCCTATAACCATCAAGCTTCTTACACCTCTCAACTGGAATTGTGGATCACTCTTTTTTTTTGCAAACTGCTCCAGCTCTATCAAATTTGAAGGGTGCCTTCACCCAACAGTAATTTTGAGATCTATCCACATGTGTTCAATGGGATTTAGATCCGGACTCATTGCTGGACACTTCAGAACTCTCCAGTGCTTTGTCTTCATCCATTTCTGGGTGCTTTTTGAAGTACGTTTGGGGTCATTGCCGTGCTGGAAGACCCAAGACCTAGGATGCAAATCCAGCTTTTTGATACTAGGCCCTACATTGAGACCCACAATCCTTTGGTGATCTTCAGATTTAATGATGCCTTGCACACAGTCAAGGCACCCAGTGTCGGAGGCAGCAAAGCAGCTCCAAAACATTTTTAAACCTCCAGCATATTTGACTTTTGGTACTGTGTTCTTTTCTTTGTAGGCCTCATTCTGTTTTCGGTAAACAGTAGAATGATGTGCTTTACCAAAAAGCTCTATCTTGTTCTCATCTGGCTACAAGATGTTTTCCCAGAAAGATTTTGGCCTACTCGCGTACATTTTAGCAAACTGCAGTTTAGCTTTTTTATGTCTCTCTATCAGCAGTGGGGTCCTCCTGGGTCTCTTGCCATAGTGTTTCATTTCATTCAAATGTCAACGGATAGTTCACGCTGACACTGATGCACCCTGAGCCTTCAGGACAGCTTGAATTTGTTTGGAACTTGATTAGAGCTGCTTATCCATCATCTGGACTATCCTACCTTGCAACCTTTCATCATTTTTTTTTTTTCTTTTTTCCACTTTCAGGGAGACTGGAGGGAGCTACAGTGTCATGGGTTGTAAACCTCTTGGTTATGTTGTGCACCATGGACAAAGGAACATCAAGATCTCTGAAGATGTACTTGTAACCTTGAGTGTTGATATTTTTCCACAATTTTGGTTCTCAAGTTCTCTTCTCCTCTTTCTGTTTTCTATGCTTAGTGTGGCACAAACAGACACACAATGCAAAGATTGAGTCACGTTCTCTCCTTTTTATTTGGTTTCAGGTGTGATTTTTATATTGCCCGTACCTGTTACTTGCCACAGGTGAATTTTAACGAGCATCACATGCTTGAAACAAAGCAGGTGCCAGAATTTTGAAAAGGTGGCAACAATTTTATCCGGCCCATTTTTGGAGTTTTGTGTGAAATTGTGTCCAATTTGACTTTTTTTTTATCTTTTTTTTTTGTGTTGTTCCAATACACATAAATAAAATAAACTTGTGTATAACAAAACATGTGTAATTGCAATAATTTTCTGGGAGAAATACTTCATTTTCTGGAAAAATTTCAAGGGTGCCAACACTTACGGCCCATACTGTGTATATGCATATGTGTGTGTATATACATTTTTTTTTTTGTAAGCACATATATATGTCCATTTATAAATGACAGACCCTGGTTACTCACTGCTGGTGTAATACATTGCTAATATGACTATACATAATGGTACATGGTCCTGATCATGCCCCGACTATGTTTGTGAAACATTTTTTTTTTTTTTTTTTGTCTTCGATACTTACATGGCTTCTTGATCCTTTGTATATATTTACAGTGACATCTAGCATCCCAGTCACTTAGCTACAGTTCCACCCATGTCAGCACTCCTATGGAGGTGTGCCTGGCTTCATGATTCGCTGAGCACACGTGACATCATTAATAGGAATTGTACTTACTTACAGGGCAGAGCTATATATTCTCGGCAAGTGTCTGTGTGCAGCGTTGGCTATTTCAGTACCGGTATTCACCATCAGAACACCAGGAACTGCAGTTTTTACAGCATATCCTTCTTACATCCATCAGATTTAGTTGCTTCCATCTCCTCTGCTGATGAACCCTTTACAGTTGCAACACAAGGGGAAAATGCGTTGAGAGATAATGTATTGGGAGACAGCTTGTTTAATATACATGCTACTCTGGGACATACAGGCCACAGATAGCACTAATTGTGGGTTATTAATACACTAACACTTGAAGATGGCGTTGGTAGCAAGTATATGGCCTCTGAACCAAGGGCCAGTTTAGTTCTCCACTTCAACATTCCTCTTAATATTTGGGGGTATAACCTTGTGAACCGAGAGCAAGGCAGGTGGTTTGGACTCCGCAACCAGAAATGAACGCACACGCGGTAGTTCAAGAAAAAAAAATATATATTTACTATAAGTTAATAAAGGCTAGTTAAAGGTAAAATGACAGGGCTAAAGACAAGCAAAATATACAATATAGCATGAACAATTTCAAGGCAAATTCTGCAATGGTTTCTACTTTTACTCTGTCCACTTCTGCAGTATGGACACTGAATGAACAATATACTCAAAACTATCCCTAACTGACCCTGACTTCACATTTGGGTGCACCCCCTTTTCCCCAGTGGTCCAGGTGGACCGCTTACAGTCCGTAGAAGCGCGCGGTGGGGCCCAAAGTCGGTCCTTTCTTTTATAGTGAAGCGTCCTCTCCTCACGGTTATCAGGATCTTGGGAGAAATGAAGTCCTCTTTAACAGACAGGGAAACCAACTGAATGCAATGTAATCCAACAGCAGATTCCACTCAGCACACTGACAGTCCTGCCGAATCCATACACTGAGCTGGGATGTAAGCCGGGATTTAGCAGGTGCCGTCCAGTACATCAACAGCACTGCGAGTCTCTATCTGTGGTATCCATATACACAGTCACAATGTCAGTCTCACTGATCAGCCACTGAGCACAGTTCCTTTCACGTGGACTCACTAGTCCTGTTGTCTCTTTACACTCTGTTTGTCTCTGGACCAAGATACAGCTTAGCTGTACAGAAAAATCTCCACACCAGTTCAATACAACACTTGCCAAGATGGCTGCTGCTCTCTGTCTCGTCACTTCCTGCTTCTCTGCTCACACTCTGTCTGCAGAACAGGCAAGCTGACATAAAAGGGGGGGGGGTCTCACTCCAGCATCATGTCACAATTACAATGGCTGCTGTCTTAAAGGAACAGAATCACAGAAATACATTCAACATTAACAGTTTATACAGACAAATGAAGCTTAAGACAACATTGGCTGTCTCTTACATATTCCCCCCCACTTTAAGATTGGCAGTCCCTGCCTATGACTGTATATCCAGAGGGTTGTACTTTTATGCACAGGGTGGTAGTATACCGATGTATGGCAGGCCAAACAAACTCATCCTGCGCATACCGAACAGGGGGAATACCAGCATTTGGCCTAGTGGTCCGTCTGAGGACCGGTGGTATATTATGGGGTGCTGCAGCTATGGGCTGAGAAGGACCAGCGGATTCCGCACCAGAGGGGGCACAGGCCGGAGATACAGTAGTCACAGGTGGAACATCCCCAGGAGCAGGGATCGGCCAACAATCATCCTCCTCGTCGGAGGCCCATTCCGCACCTCCATTCTCTGACTGTGGGAGCTCATTCACATTGGCAGGCCCATCGTGATTTGTCCCTTCAGAATGACACAGGCGCAACATATTTCGGTGAAGTACTCGAACACAATCAGTTCCTTCTTTCTGGACCTGGTACACTGGCCCATTCGCATACTTGCGGCCAACAACACGATACGGCAAAGCCTCCCATCTGCTTTCCAATTTCCCTTGGGGTTTCTTGACACGAACTAGCACCAGGTCGCCTGGTTGCAATGGTGCTTCTTGCACTGGGGTCTTATCAGGATGGGGATGTTCTTGCAGGCGCTGCCGCACCAATCGATGGATCGTCTCAAGTCTCTGCCGATGCGCCCGCACCCAAGAGGTTGGATCCCTCGGAGGGAACCCATCCACATCATTCAACTGTAATTCTCCTATACTTCGCCCAGACCGCCCAAAGAGAAGTGTATAAGGAGAGTACCCCGTTGTAGAATGGACCTGATTGTTATAGGCCCACACCATTTCAGACAAGAACTGAGGCCACTGTAACTTCTTGTCTTCCTCCAGAGTCCGCAGCATCTGTAGCAGAGTTCTGTTGAATCTTTCACAGGCCCCATTTCCCTGAGGGTGGTATGGAGTCGTGTGCGACTTCTTTATCCCGTAGATACGTTGAACTTCTTTCATTACGTGTCCCTCAAAGCAGGCGCCCTGGTCGGAGTGGATGCGTTGGGGGCACCCATATACTCGAATGAAATCTTGGCACAGAGCACGAGCTGCTGACTCAGCTGTCTGGTCCTTGGTGGCGGTTACCACCGCAAATTTGGTGAAGTGATCCACCATTACGAGGCAATACTGGTGTCCGCTATTGGATGGGCCCACCATTAGATAGTCTATCATGACGATTTCTAAAGGTTCCTGGGTCACGATGGTTTGCAGGGGGAGCTCTCTGTTCTATTGCCTTATGGATCTCACAAGTTCGACAGCTGCGGCATACTTCTTCGACCATTTGACGAAGACCAGGGCAGTAAATCAGTCGCTGTAACCAACGAAAGGTCTTCTCATGACCAAAATGTCCATTCTTATTATGAGCCTCAACTGCCAAGGAGCGAGCCAGTTCACTAGGCACCACAATTTGGTATCGAATGTCGATCTCAGAAGGTAAATAGACCTTTCGGCATAGCACTCCATTTTTCATCTCCAACTTTTCCCACTGACTCAAAACAGATAATATCTCACGTGTCAGTCGTTCTCTTTCCTCTCTACAGGGCTTCTGGCCTTTCTCAACACACTTGATCATCTGCGCCAGCCCCTCATGGGTCTGTTGTATCTGTGCCCATTCCTGTCGTGAGGGACCAAAGAAAGGAGCCATTTCAGTCCCCTCCATCTCAAACTGATTAGTGGCGGTCAAGGCCTGTGAAAATCTGCTGAAATCGGGCACCTCCACATGCTCCAACTCATGATCCACATCTTCTGTGGGGGTCTGGGCAGTTACCCTAGAAAGTCCGTCAGCATTCTGGTTCTCTGTCTTGGACCGATACTTAATTCGGTAATTGAATGTAGACATTCGGGCTATCCACCTCTGCTCTAACGCCCCGAGCTTGGCATTTTCCAGGTGATCTAGTGGGTTGTTGTCAGTCAGTACTAAAACTTCAGCACCGGTCAAATATTCAGAGAATTTCTCGGTCATGGCCCATACCAGTGCCAACAGCTCCAATTTAAATGAACTATAATTCTCGGGGTTTCTTTCAGAATCTCTCAAAGACCGGCTGCCGTACGCTATGACCCTCTCCTGGCCATCCTGAAGCTGGGAAAGCACTGCTCCAAGACCATACAGGCTTGCATCTGTATATAGCTGGAACGGCAAGTGGTAATCAGCATATGCCAAGATTGGGGCTGTTGTCAGTGCATCCTTCAATGCCTGGAAGGCTTGTTCCTGTTCAGGTCCCCACTTCACGGACCGGTTCTTTGGACCACCGGATGTGCCTCGTAGGAGAGCATTAAGTGGTGCTGCTACCTTGGCGAAATCCTTAATAAACCGTCGATAGTAACCGGCTACTCCAAGGAACGCCCTCACTTCTCGCAGGGTAGTCGGTATCGGCCAATCTTGAACAGCCGCTATCTTGTCTCTTGATGGTCTCACCCCTTCTCCTGATACGCGGTGACCCAAGTAATCAATTTCAGATTGGAACAACTGACATTTACTGGGTTTCAATTTGAGCCCATGTTCCCGCAATCTTCGAAATACTTGCCCCAACTGGTGGAGATGGTCTTCAAAGGTCGCAGAATACACTATAATGTCATCCAAGTAGATGAGAGTGAACTCAAAGTTGAAGTCACCGAGACATTTCTCCATCAACCGCTGAAACGTTCCGGGTGCATTTGTCAACCCGAAGGGCATCCGGTTAAATTCGTATAGTCCCATGGGCAAGATGAATGCCGTCTTCTCCTTGTCTTTTGTGGCCATCGGCACCTGCCAATACCCACTAGCCAGATCTAGTGAGGAGAAGTACCGGGCTCTCCCTAGCGCTGAGAGGGACTCCTCAATCCGTGGCAAGGGGTAGGAATCTCGTACGGTGCAAGCGTTTAACTTCCGATAGTCTACGCAAAATCGGATGGACCCATCTTTTTTTCTTACTAACACCACAGGAGCCGCCCAGGGACTCTGGCTTTCTTGGATGATCCCACCCTGTAGCATCTTAGCTAACAGTTCTTTCACTTCCTGATACAACTGTGGAGGAATTTGTCGGTAGCGCTCTCTAATTGGAGGGGTGTCTCCTGTGGGAATCTCATGGTAGATCCCTGTGGTACATCCAAAATCTTCAGCATACCGTGCAAAGGTGGCTTGGTTCTCCCACAACAGCTCATCTACCTTCTGCACCCATTCCAGAGAACATGAAATTACATCCATCTTCATCTGTTCTCGAATTGCACAGCCATTCCATTCAGAGGTGGGTTCCTCATCTTCTCCCATGGACACAGTTACGGTCCACTCATCCCTTTCAGTCGGCTTCAGCTGCATTGGAGTTACTTTCCTTACTTCCTCCGGAGTCACATAGATGTTAGCCAGCAGCCTCCCTGGGGTCAGGTCCACACTCTGGTCCTGAGTGTTTACACATCGAAGTGGTACTCTTCCATTGCAAACTATTGCCAAGGAACGGGCCACTAGCGGATCAACACCTCCTTCGGCTGCCTGCAGTGGTTCTACCAACACAGCTATGCCCTCTAGTTTCCGACAGGTGCCTACGGGCATGGACACTATTGTCTCCCGACTGGGTGGCAGTGTAACTTTTGTATGCAAAGGAACTGAAATTCGAGCCAGAGGACGCTGTGCATCTGAACTTTTCTGTAAGCCACATATCCGGATCAGCCGCTGGAAAGCTGTTTGAGTAGGCCGATGGGTGGTGGTTTCTTTCCAATAACCGTGACCTTTCTTTTCAAAGAGGATCTGATCTAATTCTTTTAACACATTCATCCCCAAAATGACAGGGACCTTTACTTCATGTGACTCCTGTACCACCACAATGCCTTTCCTACCTAGATCTTGGCCACATACCCGGACATTCATCCAGGCCACTCCCACGACCGGAACTGGTAACTGGTTAGCTGCGACCACTCGTACGAATGTATGGGGATCATATTTCACATGTTGCCGGAAGTACCGTTCATAACAGTCTCTACTCAAGGTCGTTACTTGGGAACCCGTGTCAATCATCCCGGTAACCGGAATACCCTCCATTTCCACCTGTATGACAGGACTTGCAGCGATCAGGTCATCATCAGGGCATTCTCCCCACATAGTCTCCTTGTCAGTCTCCCCTACTACACGCCCTTCAGCAGCAGGGGACTTCAGTTTAACGGCGGTCTCTCATAAGTTTGTCGCTGCTCTGGACATCTAACAGCAACGTGGCCCATCCGTCCACACTCCCAGCAGCGTATCCCCCGTCGTTCTGGCCATCTGTTTGGGCCCCTTCGGTAAGCCCCTTCGATTTCTCCTGAGCACTGCACTAAATGATTTGGACCCCTTCGGTAGGTCCTATCCTCACCCCTCCAGCGGGGTGGTGGGTGATTCTGACTTGCTGGGTGTGGATGGCTCACCCTTTCATCTCCAGTCTTCTGGAAGTCTGCAATTTTCATAGACTGCTCATCACAACGAGTGTGCAAGTGTTCCATTTGTTCTTGCAGTTTCTGCATTACTGTGAGAATTTCTTTAACCGTCCCTTTTTCTACTGTCTCTGAGCCAGAACTAGCCCCCTGTGACAAAGTAACTCCAACTGCGGTCTGCGGCCTCAGGACCATACTATTGGCACGGGAGATGGCCTCTACCTGTACATCATGGAATTTAGCATCAGTCTCTCGTCGTATAAAATCCTGCATAGTCACAGTTAAACTGCCGTCACGTATCCCCAGGACAAACTGGTCACGGAGAGTCCGATCAGGGTTACAGAAGGCTGGCGAGCCCCCTCTTTCCTTCCTTTGAATATCTCGGAGCAGTTCTTGTAGGGCATTTGCATATTGGGGAAGGCTTTCATTCTCCTGTTGTTGGAAGAACTGAGCCTGCAGAGACCCCAGCAATGCAGTTTCTCCATAGATGGTTTCTAGAATCTGGACTACTTGCTCAAATGTCTGCCTTTGTTCAAATGGCCTCAGTATCACCGTGGTCTTAGCATCCCCTTGTAATGTCAATATTGCTAGCTCTACTAGTACTTCTGGTGCGGTCTGGTACATTCGCTGTATCATTCGTATCTGTTCCACCCACATACTCACTGACATATTATTGCCATCAAATTTAGCTAACTGACTCATTATAGCCCCTGCTGGCATTCTTCCTCCAGCACCATTCTCCCGAACGGGTGCGTCACCGTCCATTCTGGTAAGCGGATCCTGCCGACTACGCCAATTTGTGAACCGAGAGCAAGGCAGGTGGTTTGGACTCCGCAACCAGAAATGAACGCACACGCGGTAGTTCAAGAAAAAAAAATATATATTTACTATAAGTTAATAAAGGCTAGTTAAAGGTAAAATGACAGGGCTAAAGACAAGCAAAATATACAATATAGCATGAACAATTTCAAGGCAAATTCTGCAATGGTTTCTACTTTTACTCTGTCCACTTCTGCAGTATGGACACTGAATGAACAATATACTCAAAACTATCCCTAACTGACCCTGACTTCACATTTGGGTGCACCCCCTTTTCCCCAGTGGTCCAGGTGGACCGCTTACAGTCCGTAGAAGCGCGCGGTGGGGCCCAAAGTCGGTCCTTTCTTTTATAGTGAAGCGTCCTCTCCTCACGGTTATCAGGATCTTGGGAGAAATGAAGTCCTCTTTAACAGACAGGGAAACCAACTGAATGCAATGTAATCCAACAGCAGATTCCACTCAGCACACTGACAGTCCTGCCGAATCCATACACTGAGCTGGGATGTAAGCCGGGATTTAGCAGGTGCCGTCCAGTACATCAACAGCACTGCGAGTCTCTATCTGTGGTATCCATATACACAGTCACAATGTCAGTCTCACTGATCAGCCACTGAGCACAGTTCCTTTCACGTGGACTCACTAGTCCTGTTGTCTCTTTACACTCTGTTTGTCTCTGGACCAAGATACAGCTTAGCTGTACAGAAAAATCTCCACACCAGTTCAATACAACACTTGCCAAGATGGCTGCTGCTCTCTGTCTCGTCACTTCCTGCTTCTCTGCTCACACTCTGTCTGCAGAACAGGCAGGCTGACATAAAAGGGGGGGTCTCACTCCAGCATCATGTCACAATTACAATGGCTGCTGTCTTAAAGGAACAGAATCACAGAAATACATTCAACATTAACAGTTTATACAGACAAATGAAGCTTAAGACAACATTGGCTGTCTCTTACAACCTGGAGGTTCAATTTTTGTAGACTGTACCACAGTTCAGATTTGTATCTTTGATAGGTGGATTATGTTCCACTCCCATAACATTTTGCTACCACCCACACATCAGTACTGCTTCTTGTAATTTTGGACAACACAGG
The DNA here is from genome assembly GCA_947044405.1 of Leptodactylus fallax. NCBI lineage: Eukaryota > Metazoa > Chordata > Amphibia > Anura > Leptodactylidae > Leptodactylus > Leptodactylus fallax. The sequence continues at coordinate 2,139,677 of CAMRHE010000156.1, forward strand.
GGCTCCATAATTTGTGTTAGCCTCTATCCCTCACTTACTCTATCAGTGTGGAGGTTCTGTGAGGTTGTATTCAATTCAGGTGTGGGTAGTTTTAATGTGTCTTGAGGTTAATGTTTTAGTTACATAGCCTTTAATCTTGGCACACGACTACGGTTATATTTTATTTTATTTCCTTTAGTTTGGTTATTCTAGTTTGTAAAAAAGGGAGATCGTATTAGAGCAGTGTGCTGTTGGGAAAAACGTGTTTTATTCAGGGGAGCCTGACTTATCTAACTGTGTTGCTGGTTGAATGTGCTTCACCCTGATGATCCCTTTAAATAATGTAAGCCTGTTAGAGCAAAGCAATTATTTGTGACACATATAAAAGAGTACTCATAATTCAGGCATGTTAGATTGTTCTTGAGTGTGGTTATAGGGCTCATGGACACAGCAACATTGTCATCAAGGATTCTTTACACTAGCACGTGAAGTCCCTATTGGTCTTCAACATGTTGAGACTACTTTTATGTTATATCTTTCTATCTCATTGGTGTTTAAAAAACTCCTGCAAGCTTATAACATATCTTTCAAGATTGTTGAGAGATGCAAGAGACTGAGGAACTGTTTCCTCATGCTATACTCTTTTTAATATGGTTACTTACTGTCAGGAATCTCAGTATAGCTGCTATTGCTTTAATATAACCGTGCCAACCTGTGAAGCTTCTGCAGTTTCTCTGATTAGCAGCTGAGGAGGGATATTTAATCCCTTAGCAATACAGGGTGTAGTATGTCCTGGCACCAGTGCCTTAATGGATGTACTATTATGTCTTGTGACGTCTACCCACTCACTTTGTGAGTGGGTGGCTTATGGAGCGGGTGTTAGCTGTAACTGACAACTATTACCCATTCCATTATCCCCTGGTTGGAGATAAGCACTGTTTGTGGGTTTTAACTTAATTGGGGGTTTCTGATAACTTAATACCCACCCCTCCCAACACGGCAAGATTGTTAGGGTGCCGATACCTAATTTCGGGAGCCTGGGGTCTGACCAGTGATGTCAGGTTGCCAGGAGCCCACATACCTGGTTGATCCTGCCGAGTTCAAAGGAAGTCAGCCTATGCATCTACATATCCGAAGTCACCAAAGGAAATGTATTTGCTTTCCAAGAAAAGGAAAGACACCTGCGCTCACCCAAAAGTGATCCTTTATTCATGTCTAAGCTTACACGATGCGTTTCGGGGAACCCCCTTTCTCAAGTGTATACAAGTAGAACATATAATCACAATCATATACACATAATCTTATACCTTTATACTGATGAGGACCCCGCCCCTATCATTGTAGTTTTCTATGTACAAGGCAATATTTGCTTATTTCAAGCGGATTAAACATTTGCAGATAAAAGGGTACTTGAATATAATGTAAAAGATGTAATAGATGTTGTTAAACTGTCACAGCTGCCAGTCGGCATACTCACGGGCTTACTGCACATGCGCAACTACGGGCATGCTGTAGCCACGCATCACGAGATTAGGGCAGGTCACTACTGCACATGCCCTGTTCGATAATTCTAAACAAGCATGTCATCTGGAATGAAGACAAAGGTGGAGAAATAGTAATCCAAGACAGGAGTACATATATTTAGGAGGCTGAACTGATTCTATCCTATACCACCTATTACCTCCATTTACCTAATGAGCCATCTGCACTCCATGCTATAGAATACTCAGAGTTAATTACAGAAGCTTATGCCAATGGGGTTCTGACTAAAAAGGAAAAGGGTTTTCTGACTATTCACAACTCCACCATAGCACTATTCTATCACCTCCTAAAGATCCATAAAGATCCGATGTACACGGATCAGTCGTCCTGGTCCCTTTGCAGAGAAAGAACCCCAAAGCATGATGTTGCCACCCCCATGCTACACAGCAGTGTTCTTTGGATGCAGCTCAGCATTCACTCTCCTCCAAACATGACGAGTTGTGTTTCTACCAAACAGTTCTACTTTTGTTTCATCTGACCATATGACATTCTCCCAATACTCTTGTGGAACATCCAAATGCTCTCTAGCAAACTTCAGACGGGCCCGAATATGTACTGGCTTAATCAGCGGGACACGTCTGGCACTGCAGGATCTGAGTCCCTGGCGGCGTAGTGTGTTACTGGCGGTAGCCTTTGTTACGTTAATCCCAGCTTTCTGCAGGTCATTCACTAGGTCCCCCCGTGTGGTTCTGGGATTTTTGCTCACCGTTCTTGTGATCATTTTGACCCCACGGGGTGAGATCTTGCGTGGAGTCCCTGATCGAGGGAGATTATCAGTGGTATTGTATGTCTTCCATTTTCTAATTATTGCTCCCACAGTTGATTTCTTCACACCAAGCTGCTTGCCTATTGCAGATTCAGTCTTCCCAGCCTGGTGCAGGTCTACAATTTTCTTTCTGGTGTCCTTCCACAGCTCTTTGGTTTTCACCATAGTGGAGGTTTGGAGTGTGACTGTTTGAGGTTGTGGACAGCTGTCTTTTATACTGATAACAATGTCAAACAGGAGCCATTACTACAGGTAATGAGTGGAGGACAGAGGAGCCTCTTAAAGAAGAAGTTACAGGTCTGTGAGAGCCAGAAATCTTGCTTGTTTGTAGGTGACCAAATACTTATTTTCCACCATAATTTGCAAATAAATTCTTAAAAATCAGACAATGTGATTTTCTGGATTTGTTTTCTCATTTTGTCTCTCATAGTTGAGGTCTACCTATGATGTCAATTACAGGCCTCTCTCATCTTTTTAAGTGGGAGAAGTTGCACAATTGGTGGCTGACTAAATACTTTTTTTCCCCACTGTATTTGGTATCACCGTGTCCATAACAACCTGTACAATAAAACTGAAATATTATTTAACTTGCATAGTGAAAATATGTTTTTTCGCCATCGCACCTCACAAAATATGCTATAAAAAGTAATAAAGAAGTCATATGTTCCCCAAAACAGTAACAATGAAAAGCACAGCTCACCTCACAAAAAATAAGCCCTCAACCAACTCTGTCAAAAAATAAAAATGTTCCATATCTCATAAGATGGCGATGCAAAAATAATTGATTTATCTCCCCAAATGAGTTTTTGTTCTGCAAAATTAGTAATGCATAAGAAAAACTATATAAATTAGGTATCGCTGTAATCCTACCGACCCATAGAATAAAGGTAACATGTTACTTATGCTGCACGGAAAAAAATTTTAAAGGTAAAAAGCAATGCCAGAATTGGTGGGCAGTCCAAAGTGGTGTCATTACAAAATGCATCTCATCCTGCGAAAAATCAGCCCTAGTATGGCTACATCACCAGAAATCCCCCAAAATTATTACATTGTGGCAGGAAGGGAATGAATAAGCTGTGCGACCATATATCAGATTTACAGTTTACGAGGCAAAAAATACTAAACATCTAAATCTATGCTCCAAAAGCCACATAGCGCTACTTCACATCTGCGCCCTTCTGTGTGCCGAAACTGCAGTTTATGCCCACATGTATGACACTGGTGTATCCAAAATAACGTTCTTAATGTCATATGTGGGTATAAACTGCTGTTTGGCTACATAGCCAGGCACAGAAGGGAAGGGGCGCTATTTGGTTTTTGGACGCCATGCCACTTTTTCAGAGATCCTGAAATGCCAGTAAAGTGGAATCCCCTGACATGTGACCCCATTTTGGAAACTGCACCCCTGAAGCAATTTATCCAGGGGTACAGTGAACATTTTTAACCACTAAGTGTTGCATGAATTTATTTTCCATACATGAATGTTTAGGTAATGGTAAAAGGAGAAAATAGCAATTTTTCCAGGAATTCATCATTTCAGTGTGCAATATGTTGTTCCTAGCTTGTATCAGAGATGAATACTCCAAAAGCTGTTGTGCCTAGGATACCTGCTTAACAGTTTTTGGAGTGTGTTTCTCTGTTGTCACAAGCTGTGTGCAACATATCGGGCACTGAAATGGCATATCTAGGAAAAATTGCATGTTTCACTTTTCATAATCAGCTGCGCATTATTTTTGGAAATTAAATTAATGCAGTACTCAAGGGTTAAATATGCTTGCTACGCTGCTTGATAAATCCCTTGAGGGGTGTAGTTTCCAAAATGGGGTCATGTGTCTGCAGATTCCACTTTACTGCCAATTCAGGGGCTCTGCAAACGTGACATGACGTCCAAAAACCAAACTGTGCTCCAAAAACCAAAATAGCGCTCCTTCCATTCTGTGTCTGGCTGTACCCAAACAGCAGTTTATACCCACATATGGCATTGTTAAGTACATTATCCTGGGTGCACCAGTGTCATACCTGACATAAATTGCAATTTGGGCACACAGCAGGGCGCATATGTGAAGGAACACTATGTGCATTTGGAGCACAGATTTAGATTGTTTGTTTTTGGACGCCATGTCGCGTTTGCATATACCCTAAAATTGCCCCTATAAAATGGGGGTCACTTCTTGGGGAATTCCTTCTGAGCCCTGCTGTGTGCCCAAATAGCAGTTTACACCCACTTATACAACTTTTAGTTTTCTGATGACAGAAAGTGGGCACAATGTATTAGGCACTGAAATGGCATATTTCTTTGCAAATTTAAATTTTCACAGATTTTTGGTACACACTTTCGAGATCAAAATGATATTTATTCCTTGAGGAGTGTAGTTTCTAAAATGTGTTTCCACTGTACTGGTACTTTAGGGTCTCTGCAAATGTGACATATTACCGTGTTCAGGAGCAATTCTTTAACAAACTGTGGGGAGCTTTTTCTCCTTTAACCTTTTGTGAAAATGAAAACTTTGGGCATAAAGTGACCTTTTAGTAATTTTTCATTTACGCATCCCAATGTTAATAAAATCTGTGAAACGGCTGTGGGGTCAAAATGCTTACTATACCTCTTGATAAATTACTTGAGGGGTGTAGTTTCCAAAATGGGGTCACTTTTGAGGGGTTTCCATTGTATTGGCACTCTAGGGGCTCTGCAAATAAGACATTGTATCTGAAAAGCAGATTTTGCTGGAATAGTTTTTTTCCCTTCTGCGTGCTGCCGTGTGCCCAAATATCAGTTTTTCATCTGCATGTGGGTATTTCCATGCTCAGGAGAAATTGCATAACAAACGGTGATATGCATTTTCTCCTTTAACCCTTTCACTGCCAGGGGTCTCACAGTTTTGAGATGAACAAATCAAACCTAAATTGCAACATTAAAAAATCATCCAACCCCCCCATACCTATATATCTTCTTAAAGTAGACACTTGCAGCATTGTCAGAATGCCAATTGGAACTGTATACGAACAAGCACCTTCATGCAATTTTGATTTAAAGTGAATGTTTTAAAAAAAATGCAAATAAATGTATATTAGTTGCTAAGAGTAGAAACCAAACAAAAAGTTATATGCACCAAACCTCCTAAAAATAAGAGTTCAACATGTGCAGAGTTCACTCCTATCACTAAGGCCTATACCTGCATGCACATATCAGAAAATCATTAGAACTGGAAAGAACAAAAATCAGTTTTAAAGCTGGAAATGTTAAAAAAAAAAAAAAAAAAAAAAAAAAAATATATAGTATAAAAAAATCCTATAAAATGTAGGGATTACACACCGTGGAAAGCAAGTGAACCCCTAAACCCTATATATTTTTTGAAAGTAGACAACCTGAAGATTACATTTGTCTCAATTGGTTATCAATAGCCACATCCACCTTCATGTAACTTTGTGACAAACACAAATATTTTTTTGAAAAAATGAGCTAAAACACATATTTGCACCTAAAACATATTCAGTCTTACATTCGCACAAAAATTACATATAAAATAATAGGTCAGGGTGTACATAATTTATATATACCACAAACATCAGCCACAACAAGATCTCGTACTCTCAAAAACACTGATACAGAAGATAAGCAAGATTTTGCTGTTATTCACTAATATGTGCACCTAGCAAACTGTGACTGTGATACCAAAATCTAACTTTTTTGAGATTGCACAGCATACCGTATATAAAAATGCAACTTAATATGTCATATATACAACCACCTTCATGCAACTTTGCAGCAAACAGAGATTGTAAGCAAAAATAGCACAAAAATTCAAATTTGCCACTAAAGTGCCAGCTCAAGCAGTCCCTTTCTGAAAACAAAATGTACTTTCGAAAAAACTGCAATATGTGAGGAATTCATACATACCACACATATATATATTTACAAGTGCGGGAGTTAAAGAAATGCCAAAATCGCAAAAATGCGCCATCCAATTTTGTGCATGCAAATTAAATAGGAGTTTACATAAAAATATAATTTTCTATCCCCCTATAAAAATTGTAGCAATTTATACGTTCATCTCTAGTGATAATCGATATTGCTATTATTTTAGCATGTAACGGATATCGCTAAAGGTGTATTTTACTCTATAAAGATCAGGTACGGACAGGACAGGGATTGGGTGAAATGTCAACTTTATTGATGACTTTGTGCATGTGTTGTGTAAGTGTTTGGTGCACCTCTTTTGGCGCTGCGACCTGGACAGTGGTAAACATCTGGGTCACAGCGACAATAAACTTCCTGGTTATTTTCAGAGGGGTATTATATAAGAATACCCCTCTAGTAAGGCTCAGAGGGGTATTACCTTATCCCTCTATGTAACAATCAGAGAGCAAAAGTATAGTATGCTCTGATTGATAGGAGAGGGGATAACATGGACAGACGTCCATGCTACACCCCCTGGGGTCACATACAGGTTATGCACAGATGATGATGATGATTTTCTCATCTCTATGCAGTCTGCAGGGCGGCTCCTCCCCCCTCCTCCTCCTACTGTAGCTCTTAAGATGCTCCCTCAGACAGGAGGGGGGAGGACATTTTAGAGCCCCATATCTCAGGATTCGTAGGAGTATTAAGATGATCTGGGATCCCTCCTACATTCGGAAACCACCCGCAACTCCCTGCATACCCATTTATCTGAATATTTTTGGGACAATGAGGCCTCAGTCTCCTCTGTCTCTAACCTCTGGGAAGCCCATAAAGCTGTTATGCGAGGTCACTGCATTGCCATAGCAACGAGGCTGAAAAGGGACAGAGGGGCTAGGGAGGTGACCCTGCATGCTAAGATGAGTGTCTGTTTGGATGATAGCCAAAGGGAAGATGGTGTTCCAGTGAGCCAGTTCCTCCATTCTGCTAATCCATTGTGTAAAGGAGGGGTTAATCTACCTAATCGGATTCCTCTATAGGGTGAGGATTAGGAGTTTAGCCATGGCTAGTAGATGAGTGGCTAGGTCTTCTTTTCGTGGCTGAAAAGCGGCATGTGGGAGCCAGAGTAAAATGTGTTCCGGCATGTGGGGTATAGTCTTAGAACATATCCTGCTGGTGGCTTTGATTACTTTATCCCAAATAGACTCTATTAGCGGGCATTGCCATCATATGTGTAGAAGGCTACCTACCTCTGTCTGGCAGCGCCAATAGGAGTCTGATACAGAATAGTTGTGCTGTACAACTACACTGGTGTCTTGTATTAGCGCGTTAGTAGTTCATAGGAGTTTTTTTGCGTCCGTACACATCGGGAAAATCCATGCCAGTATCCAGTATCCATGTTCGTAGGGAGTGAATTACTTTCCCAGCTCTGCCTGCCGTCGCAGTAAAAATCTGAGTTGGGTGTCGGTAGGCAGAGAGGAACTTACAAAGCCAGGAGCAAGTGCCCCCTCAACTTCGGGTAATTCGTCAAGAAGGACTCCAGCCAAGATAGTGGACCCTCGGATGAGTGCTGTGATAGATATGAGTCACAGGTGGACTTGAAATCTCTGATCTGCATAAAATCCCTCAATACCAGGTTCGTTTTTTGAAGTAGCCAAGAAGGTGTAGGCGGCACGTCGTTCTCAAAAAAAGACAAGGTGTGATGTCTGAGTATTTTCCTGAACATCAGCTGCACATATCTCTTGGGATTAATCAGGTACTGAAGTAAGTCTAGCAATAGTGTGGGTCATGGTCCAGATAGCAAAGAATGTGTTTTATGAAGAGAGTGGCATGCAACAGTTACACTATGGAGGAGAGAGCGGGTAATGGGGGCAGGTTTCAGGATAACCTAGAGTGATAGTCTGTCTGACAAAAACATAAGGGAGGTCTCAAGGTTATCGCTAGAGCTTTGTTAGTAAGATCCAGCGCCCAAATTGCTGAGCGTTATAGTACGTTAGGTCGGGAAGGCCTGCACCTCCTTTCATGGGCGGTAATACAAGCTGTGAGTATTTAAGCCAGGGGCGTTCCTGACACCACAAAAAGGAGGAGAATATTCGCCTCATTTTGTCGAAAAAAGGATCCAGGAAACCAAATAGGGAGCGTACGCAACAGATACAGTAGTTTGGGCAGGATGTACGTTTTTAGCAGATTTTTTTTTCTGCCTAGCCACAATACGTAAGGTACTAAGGTATTTTTAGGTTTGATAATTGAGTTTGGATATCTTTTAACAAAGGGCAATAACTGAGAGAGAATAGGTTATTCAGGTCTCAAGGATGTGTACACCTAATTACTTAATGTCTGTCTGGGTCCAATGATAGGGCGAGTTCAGCTTCCATTTCGATACTGTGGATTCCTGCACAGTGATGTTAAGGATTTCGGACTTGCTAAAATTTATTTTGTAGTTAGAGATGGAGCCAAAAAAGTGTGAACAGTTTAGTGAGATGTAGTAGGGAGTGACAGGGTTGGTGATTAGGACCATTAAGTCATCAGCAAATGCTGCAGTTTTATAAGTAAATTCACCTACAGTGACTCCATGAATTGTCTGGTCCTGTCTAATTTTTCATATGATAGTTTTCATGACCATAATAAATAGAGTAGGAGAAAGGGGGCACCCCCTGTCTTGTCCCATTACTGATTTGAACGAACGTAAAAGCATGTCATTTACTCTAATTCTAGCACTGGGATGCAGATAGAGAGTCAGTATAGCTGCAATGAAGGCCACAGGGAGTCCAAATTTTTTTCAATGTGGCAGTAAGAAAAGGACAGTTAACCCTGTCAAAGGTCTTTTCAGCATTGGTACTTAAGAGTAATGGGGTAACTTAGCTGATCTTGCGTGTTCTGTGAACCTAACCACTGTCCATGTGTTATCCCTGCCCTGCCTGTTGCGTACAAACCCAGTTTGCTTCCTCCCGATTAGGTAGGGCAGCATGGAGGACAAGTGAGAGGCTAAGGCTTTTGTCCACCATTTTATGTCTGTGTTGAGTAGTGAGATGGGTCTATAGCTGCCGCATAATTTATGGTCCTTACCATCTTTAGGGAGGATGGTGATAAAGGCTTCCAGGGATTGTGGGGGGAGTTGGTTACCCCCTAGTAGGGGGGTAAAACAAAGAAGTAAAGTGAGGTAGTAATACTGATTGGAATGTTTTATAGTAAGTAATTGGAAACCTGTCCAGTCCTGGGCTTTTGCCTGATGGTTGAATGGTTGAAAGTACTAGTAGCTAGTTCCTCATCTGTGATGGTGCGTAGCAGGGAAAGCCTGTCTTCCGTACTAAGTTTTGGAAAATGAACAGAGTCTAAAAAGAAGTTAATCAGGGCTTGTCTGTCGGAGGGAGGGGGGGTCAGGAAGATAGGCATCAGGGGACTTGTCAAGATTGTATAGGTTTTGATAGAAGTCGTGGAAAGCTTTGGCAATATGTTCTGAAGTATTAACTATGGGGCCGTTGGCACGAGTTATCACATTGATGAATGACTTTTCTTTTTGTTTGTGGTTGAAGGAGGACATAATCCAGTTCCATTTATCGCCATGCACGTAAAACTTGCATTTAGAGACTTGGTACAGTTTGACCGAGCAGACATTGAGCAAGTCTTAAACAGAATCCCTAGTCAGGGTGAGTTCATTAAGAGTACTCTGAGCCTGTGACTGTTTACAGCCACATTGTAATACTGAGATACGGGAGAGAAGATCGTCAAGGGAGATCAGGGAGATCATTTATCCCCGGACGACCTTTCTGTATGCCTTCCAGAGGATGGGGGTCTGAGACCTCCTCAGTTTTATTTGAAGTGAAGTATTGTTGTAGTAGGACGTTCAGCTTGTGGGCATGGGTCGGGTCACTGCTCAATGTCTCATTCAGTCTCCAACACCAATCCCCTTGAATGGAGGAATAGTAAGTAGTCGCGCATTGAGGGGTGTGTCAATCCCCATACATCTACCAGACATAGATTGGACAGGGTCTTATTTAGTTTCGCCAGAGATCTGAAGGGTGTGTGTCTATAACCAATGGAGTCTAGGATGGGGTTTAGCCACAGGTTCCAATCACCTCCTGTAATCAGTATGCCCTCTGTCAAGTCTCTCAGGGTATTTAATGTTTGAACAAGCCACTGGACTTGAGATATATCATCCCTCGGGGTCACTAAGTTACACTTTAAGCGTAAAGGGGGTATGTCTAGATATAGCTATGCTTACCCCGCTGGTTGACGTGCTATGGTACCATGCGGTATAGTATTGCGTGGGAAGGCAGGGGACCTTTCCTGTCTTAAAATGTGTCTTCATAACTACCAAAACTTTTTGTTTGTGGAGATATGTGTGGATTTGAGAGTGTTTTTCGGGTACATTCAGACCTCTCACATCGAATGAACAGATGCATAGTTCAGCTGCCAAGGATGGTGAGTGGGTGTTAATGTAAAGGGTGCTCAGTAAAACTCGTATCAAGTATTAAGGGTACATGGGTGTAGGTGGCAATATATACAAACAGAAGGGGCTTGGCTGATCTCCTAGGAGAGTCCTCAACCAGAAGGAAAGCTGTTAGTGTAGTCTAAAGAAGAACATTAAACTAGGCAACTAAACACTATTAATAATAATAATAATTTTATTTATAGAGCGCCAACATATTCCGTAACACTTTACTATTAGTGCACAAACAGTGAGGTGAAAAACATTAATTAACTCCACATAACATGGTGAAAGAGGCCAGCCAAGGGAGATGGGGGGAGGGTAACCTGTAAGAGATATCGGTTATATAAAGCACTTATCTAGGTCCCTGGGTAGTAGACATTCATGTCTGTATTAAGAATGGCGTCTTCCAGCAAAAGAGCACTTGCAAATGTCTCTGGCAGCCAAACAGATCCTACAAGCGAGCAGTTAAAAAAACTGGGGGAAAATATAAAACTAGCGTAAAAGTCCAGGAGCTACTAGAGAACGGCAGTAGGGAGCAGGAAGGCGTTAGGGTGGAGGGTGGATGAATCTCTTCCGGGTGGTCTTGTACATTTTATTCTTCGCCCTCAGTGGTGATGTGGTCAGGAGGGATAGGGCATCAATGTTGGTGACAATTTCCCAGTTTTCAATTTCGAAATGCGGGAGGTCACACTGGTCACATGCTTGTCTCAGATCAGTCATAGTGGAGATTGTCATGCAAAGTATAAGAAGGAAATACCGAAAGGGAAGGTCCACCGGTAAGCTATGTGCTGTTGGCAGTGCCAGTCCGTTAGGGGCTTTCCTCTGTTTCTGTAGGGTATAAGGAGACAAATCCTGAAAGACGGAGATCTGTGAGTTCTTGTATGTGAGGGTGTCCAATTCTCTAGCCCGAGTAAGAAGGTCTTCTTTGTCCTGAAAGTTAAGGAAGTGACAAATTAAGTCTCTAGGTGGCTCCATGGGTTTGGGTTTGGGTCGCAGAGCTCAGTGGACCCTTTTTATTACGATGTTGGGAGTTCTTTCATTGCCCAGGAGGGTGAGGCATATTTGGCGGACAGCAGTGTGACCAGCTTCATTTGCCACGGTTTCAGTGACTTGAAGTTATCCTGGCAGTTGGTAAAACTCTGGGTTGCCGCAGTGTATTATTCCAGTAATGATGTATGAGTAGCTTCCAGGCTCTCAACTCTCTGCCTGATATGTCATATGTTTTGCTTGATGTCTACTAGTTATTTCATCACTGGAGAGATAGCATTAGATAGTACTTGTTTGAAGAAGTTACATGAAAGAGGTAGATCACTTGAAGGGTCTGCGGTATCATCGTCAGTGTCTCCATCCGAGACCATGTAGTCCTTTATCTTCAGACTCAGACCGTGCCATTGCTGCCATTTTAGCCTGAGTAGAAGCTTTTTTTTTTTCACAAGATATTTATCTAAGTCCCCCTGAGGGTTCAATTTGTTTTGTCAAAGGTTGAGAGTCTCGAGGGCGGCTGCCACCCACTTTCACCATGGTTCAGGGTGCATAGTGAAGTTAGTTCATCTGGTTGAGGTCTCAAAGAGAGCAAATGGTTTAGACAGAGATTGAGGTGGAGACCACCGGAGTGTGTTGCAAAAGGGGGTATGTTGAGCCACAATTTGGGCATGCTGAAGTTGTCGGACGTACAGGGCGCCTCCAATGGGGGGGGTATGCAGTTTAGGGTCTCACCAGGACATGGACCTGATGGATGCGTATCAGTAGCCAGGGAGGGATGCAGCAAAGGGTATGAGGACCATTGATGGAAGAGGTAAGGCTCAGGTATAGGAGCAGGTCAGGATAGCCGAATTACAGAGTCCATAAAGTTTCCAATAGCGATAGGTTGTGGGTTGGATGTCTGGACGTGCTAGTGGTTGCAAAAAATTCGGTGGGTAAGGACCATGAAGGTAGGGTGCTGCGCTTTAATGGTTACCAGGTTTCAGTGCCCTGAACAATCCAGAGGAACAGATTTGTTGCCCTTTGCAGTGTGGTTGTAGTCCACTTATATGGTCTTTAGAGAATGTTGTGTCACACCACAGCTAAAAAGTTCTCTCCGGCGAGGGAACAAGCTGTGCCTGGATTGTGGAGAGGGGTCCAGTGGGGAGGTGTTGCCAGGAGTATAGTTTATGCTGTCACCTTCTCCGGGTTGCTGGTTGATGGCACAGAGAATGCTTGTGGCATCCTCTGTCAGGGTGACAGGAGACCCCAGCCAACAGGGATGGTGCTGGCGCCTTGTAGCGGTGAGGCAGTTGATTGCCGCGATCCTCACTGCAGGAGAGCAGGTAACTGTGGGAGAGGGTACTGGATGGATCGAAGGAGGCCCTTGGGTATCTGGGTGGTCAGCTCTACTACCTTCACACACCTCTCTGTAGCATTGGGGTGCGGGAGAAGGCCCAGTTGCCGAGGATGTGCGCCTCAGAGTGTCGGTAAGACACTTCAACTCCCCTTATTTGCTCATTCGTGAGCAGTAGGCTTCAGATTGTGCTATGTGGCTGAGTGTCATGGGGGGGTCTCCTCAACACCGTGATAGTGAGAGGCGGCCGCGGTCCGCAGGTGACAGGTACAGGGTCATTGGTCCCAAGACTCTTCAGTGATGGTGGAGCAGGCCAGGAGCAGACTTGAACCTCGTGGAGATGAGCAACGGTAAGGCCGTTGGTCCCTTCTTATATGTTCTAATTTTGGCTCTGACGTCACCTCTTGTACTGACTTTGGGCTTGGATGTATACACTCTTCTTATTCGTTTCCCTGCTTTTGATTTACCTTGTGAATTTATCATGGGTTCTGGTTACACTTTTTGACAGTTTGTGGAGTGTTTACTTATACCAGTTTCTGTGGTGATAACTTGGGTCCCAAATTCAGCTGCCGCTGATGCAGACACTTGCCCCATATCTATCTCTCAGCATTGTGTAAGATTTAAACAGTTTGTTCTGATATTTTCTCCAGAGATACTATCATCACACTTACTGTATGTATACCCAGTAAGGTTCTGCCTCACTCCAGCCTTATTAGAATACATACTTTAGCAACTTGCACTACACACTGACTGGCCTGTTAAGTGACCTCATACAGATTTAAATAACTGTGGATATGTTTTGTGAAAGCCCCCCGATCATGTCTGTATTAATGTGCTCCAGATTCTGTGTTTATCTATACAGTTAGCTTTTCTCTCCATGTCTCACCAGTTCCAGACACTACATGGCATGGAGTGAGTGACATCTTAAAGGGACTGGCTCGTGTTATATCCATAAATACGTAAGCTTGCTCAGGACTGCCTAAACAACATAGTTTCTTGGCTTCTGTTAATGTGTGACGTTAGTTATAATTTCCTGTTGTGGATTTGACCTCAAATGCAGACTCCCTACTGTCCCTTCTTTTGTGACATGACCTACAACAGATTATTTATTGATCATACTGTTTGTTTACATGGTATTCTGGATAATATAGAGATGCTCAAATTGTCTCCAAATTTTGGAAAGCTTTTTATACCAAATTGGGTAATCAATTAGCAGCAAAATCCATAACATTTTGAGGAGCGTTTTAAGTTGAAATTCTCAAGACTTCTTAGACTTTGCTGCCAATATTTAGTCCAAACCCAAATCTATTAATGACACAGTCGGTCTATGCTTCTGTACAGAGCCTTGACCATGACAATAACCTTCACTCCTTTGGCAATCCCCTAAACTTGGCCATAAACATTAGTTTTCATGTAGCTCTTTTGCAGTAAAATGGAGTAAAGTATATTGTATGAATTGATCATCATATTGATATACTGTAACATTATAAATCTCATTGTGAAAGAAATATAGTACATGTATTGTAGACAAGAGGCCAGTGGAGATACATCAGGTTGATGTAGCAACATGAGCTAGCAAATGTAGTATGTTGTTCTGGCGCCAGGATTAAATGTACAAGACATGAGCAATCGTCTCAAGAAGATTATGAGAAGGTTGTATGAAGACGTTTTCCACTCATAAATTATAGAAATGGCATAATACCTCTAGGCATCTCAGATCTATGTATAGATGCCTAAATAGTTCTCCTTTCATGTCACTAACACATGTAGCTTTTAAATTCTTTATGCTCTGGACGTGTGTACAAGATTTCATTGTTATTGTGTGTTGCAGAATTTGTCTTTTATGATAAATCTAGTGCCTTTGCTCTTGTGGTAAGCATAAATACAAGTGAGACACAAGTAAATAATTTACTGTTCCCGTCTGCCTGAAGTTTTGAAGTAACATAACTATTTATACAAAGACTGGAAATGGAGTTAAACAATTAGTGAATGTAGGAAAAATGACAGGAGGGACGTATTTGGTCGAAGGGGACCAATTCGTGCAGGTTTAGCGTTCTGAATGTTATTGTGTGAGGATCGAATGCGCTTTAAGTGTGATATTGATGTATAATGTTGATGGCTGGAAAACCATGATGTATAGTTTTACATCAGACCAACATCATTAAAATTTAAGGAGGATGATCCTAAAACAGCAATCTTAGATGTAGCAACCTTGACATTTTTTAGATTTTTTTGTAGTGTAACATTATATTAGCCCTTTTTATATACTGGTCTCAGAGAAATTCGCAAGATTTCACCGTTATACAGCACAAAAGATAATTGAAATAATATGGCACACAGTAAAAGAAAAGTGATATAAAATCACACAACAGTGGTGCAAGTTATTGTACTGTGTTAAAAGTGTTGTCTGGGATAAAATTATATTTGTACTCTAAGCTAAACACCTCCTGCCTACCTTCTAACTTACTTAGTTTACAAAAAAAATCTATAGTTACCTAGATCGCCGGAGTGGTCATGTGACCCGCCCCAGGCACATTTTCAGATTTTCTGGTGACGTTCCATTTCCCTGTTTCCAGAAACGGAATGTCACCTATACTAACCCCCATCCCATCATGCTTACCTGTTTTTCTGTCTGAATCTTCTGTACAAAGGACATCACTTCCTTCCACACTTGTGCAATAGAGTCGGAGTGCCAGCTACTGCGCATGCCTGCACTCCGGCTCTATTGCGCTGGCGCTGGCAGACGTTGAGAAGAGGAGGAGCTGGCCGCTCAGAAGGAAGTGATGTCTCGTGCCCAGAAGATCCGGATAGGAAGACAGGTAAGTATGATCGGGCTGGGGTTTGAGTTAGTTAGTTAGATACGAAGGGCTAGTAGTTGGCGGGCTAGATAGGGAAACAGGGAAGGTGTGATGATCGGGGACTCCCGTACATGTATTTCTGTACAAATATGTATCTAGCCAACCCCCTCACTCCCCCTTGTGGACCATTTGTTCAAACTCCCCTAAGCTCAGCTATAGGAAACTGGATCCCTGTTGCTGGTTAAGCACAGTCTTTCTGTTGTATTGTCCCGAGTAATTAACACACTCTTACAAACTCTCCACCTCTCACCAGGGGGTTTCCTGTTCAACCACGTTACACTGAGACTATCTGGCACTGCTGATAGATCAGAGCGACCAAAACTTTATGCTTATATCTCCTTAGGGGGGCACCCCACAGTTACCCCGATAAATTCTATAGATGCCCCAGAGAAAGTCGCACGCAGTCAGTCTAATCATGGTGCTGTAGTGAGTCCGAGACTGATCCAAACATTCAACTCCCTACGCAAAGGGAATTGGGGTGTCATCCTTGGTGTCTATATGTCGGGGCTCTCACCCCGAGTTCCATGATACCACTTGCCTGACAATCCGGTTACCTCATGAGGAATCAGGACCATTTTCTAGTCCAGGGGCTCAAAGCTGGTAGGTGTAACTTCCCTCCCCAGTGACGTCACTCTGGGTGGGGGCAGGGAAAACACAAAAGCCAGCCATGTGAAGGCCACATTTTCTTCTGCTGAAAGCCACCCGGATAGTGCTGCCACTGGAATAGCATGCCCGGACGCATGATTTTGGACTGAATCTAAGTACGCACCCTGAGCTCAACATTTGGATCCCAGAGAAGCAATCACAGGCTTGTGTTGGTAATATTTCCTTTTCTTCTGTTTATTCCCATTTTTATTTTGTGCACCGTGTCATGTTGCTTTCCACTTGTATTTGCTTGCTACCCGCTGCATGTATTTTCTGTATGTGTTAAGTGTCTAGTACCGACCCTTTTAGGGGTTAATAAATATATAAAATTTAGAAAGCTCGTTTTGTATTATCCTATGGGCCCAGAACACTCACTGGAGGTGTTTGTGAGGTAAATGAAGCGATCTCAGGTGTACTGAAGGCGGCTTCGGTAGGACGAGATCCTTCACAGAGGGGTGTGGGGGAGAGAGAGGTAATATGAATCAGCTCTGAGTGAAGCACAAGGCATCATGGTAGTTCCAAATATGAACTCGGAATTTGCCTGACACGTCTAGATTTTAAGTTATACATGCAAAGCCTATTCAGTTATAATATTTCTGCATTATATATTGGAAATATTCCAATGGACATGCTCAGACCTGTCCGGACGCACTCAGGCTGATGTCAGCAGTAAGAATATAAGGCAAGCTGGACAGATTTCGATAAAGTGATCTGTTATAGTGCTATCAGTTTTAAAACTTAAGATGGATAAACGCAAATGTGTTAAAGATCCAGACAATTTCTGCTACATATGTGGCAAATACACTACTTATGATCAGCGCAAGAATCTGACATAGCGAGTGCGTCTTGCTTACAAGTTTTACTTTGACTGTCAAATTGGGGTTCAAGATAAAAGCTGGGCACCTCATGTTTGTTGCACTGTGTGTTACTCCGGGATAACGCAGTGGTTGAATGGTAAAAGGAAAGGAATGGCTTCTGCACTGCCGATGGTTTGGCTTGAGCAGAAAAATCACCATTCAGACTGTTACTTTTGCATCACTAAAATTGCTGGATTTTCAATGAGAAACAAGTCACAAATGGTGTATCCTGACTGTGAGTCTGCTCTTAAACCAGTACCACACGATGTAGAGAATCCAGTGCCTGCCCCTCCCACAGCAGGAACGGCAATTGAATCAGACGGTTCTGATCCTGATGAAGAAGAAGATGTTGAGGGTCAGCCGCACTTGCTGAGCCAATCAGATTTAGATGATCTGGTAAGAGATTTGTCATTATCTAAAGAAAAGTCAGAACTGCTAGTTTCTAGACTTCAGGAATGGAATTTGCTACAACGGGGCACCACAACTTCACACTTTCGTCATCGACACACCAAGTTAGCTGCATGCTATGCAATGGAAAGCGATGTCTGTTTCTGTACTGATGTAAATGGTCTTATGATGGAGTTAGATGGTACACTTTTTCCTGATGAATGGAGGCTATTCATAGACTCTAGCAAAACAAGTTTGAAATCTGTCTTGTTGCACAATGGTAACGAAACCCATCTGTTCCATTGGCTCATGCGGTTGGAATGAAAGAGACCCATGCTTCTATGGAGTTAATTTCGGAAATGATCAAATACTCATAACATAAATGGAAAATTTATGCTGACCTGAAAGTGGTAGCACTGCTTCTTGGCCTACAGTTAGGGTACACAAAGCATATGTGTTTCTTGTGCCCATGGAACAGTCGTGATGACAACAATCATTACAAAATGAGACAGTGGCCTCTCAGAGTCGAGCACACAGTTGGTCAGTACAATGTACAACACAAATCACTGGTCGATCCACTTCAAGTTTATCTTCCACCACTTCCAGTATTTGATGCAGAAGTTTAGCACACTGAAAACTGAGACTAAAATAAAGGCTGGAAATTTTATTGGCCCCAAAATCAACAAACTAATGCATGATGACACATTCAGAACAAAACTCAACCTTCTGGAACTTGAAGCTTGGGATGCATTTGTGCTAGTAGTGCAGAACTTCCTTGGGAACAGACAAGCTGAAAACTATTCTGAATTAGTAGACTTACAGCATATGAACAACTTGGCTGCCGAATGTCATTGAAAATGCATTTCTTACATTCCAATATTGACTTTTTCCCACCCAATTTGGGACACGTAAGTGACGAACATGGAGAGCAGTTCCATAAAGATATTTCTACAATGGAGAACAGATATCAAGGCCACTGGAATCCCAACATGATGGGGAACTACTGCTGGTTTTTACAAAGGGAAAATATGACCGTTCACAAACACAAAAGCAGATGCCTGAAGCACTTTTAACAGTACTGGGCCTTGTTCAAGTAAGACTTTTAAACTGTAAAATGAGACTTTTTGAAATTTTGTTATTCCATTACGTTTTCATACACTGTTTACTACGAAAACTTTGATGTAGATCATTTAATTGTTGGAGTAAAAGTCGTTCTGTTCAAAATTATTCAATGCTTTCCAAGTGCTTAATTCATTTAGGCATATTTATGCATAGCAAAATTTCCTGATGTGTTACAACAATTCTGACTTCAGATTTGGAATCCACACACTCGATTTAGTATAGGACAAATGGTTTTTGCCCAGTAGCAGACAAAAAGTTTTTTTTTTGTTGTGTGGTGGTGGACGTAATAGTATGGACGTAATAGTATGCCCTGTGATCGCTGCCCGCTCACTATCTGAGCGTGCGGCATGGGGATCGGGTGATGCGGAATATGA
Organism: Leptodactylus fallax; assembly: GCA_947044405.1. NCBI lineage: Eukaryota > Metazoa > Chordata > Amphibia > Anura > Leptodactylidae > Leptodactylus > Leptodactylus fallax. Next base: position 2,158,854 of record CAMRHE010000156.1, read on the forward strand.
TGGCACTATATAAGTAACCATAATAAATAAATAAATAAATAAATAATTGACAGCTAACATGCGCTGCATTTAACATGTAATTGATCCCCATCGGCACTCCCCCACAGCAAAATCAGATGGGGGGGGTGCCGTTATCTATTTTCTGCAGCCCGGGATCTGGCCAGGATCCTCCTAGGAGCCCCCAATACCTGGTTGATCCTGCCGGGATGCGAAAAAGTCAGTCTATACGTGTATTGCAGTGTATAATACTGCACCAGCGATCAGAGCCTCACTGGTTCAAGTCTCCTAGTGGGACATCAAATAAATGTAAGAGAAAGTGCAAAAAAATTAAATAAAGTATGCGAAAAAAAATTTTGAAATGAATAAAGCCCCAAAAATCCACTTTTCCTATATAAAATAAAATAAATTATATATATTACTACTGCAATACCAGCAGACCGTCCCTCACCTGGATTGGTCTGGGGATCTCCATGGCCTACCTGACCACCTGGCACATAGTCAGCAGTTGGGCGCTCATCTGAGGCACTGGGTGAAGTGGTTGAAGTTGCCTCCAGTGTCTGAGAGGAGCTACCCTGTACATTTTCACAACAAGCATTGGCAATTACATTGACAGTACATTCATTAGCAATTGTTAATTCACACCGAGCTTCAGTGGACAGGGTCACAGTGCGGGGGTTATCACCACCCGCAGATGCGGGTGTCCACAGATCAGCACTACACAGCACCTCATTAGCATGTTCACTGTTTCCTTCAGCTGGGCACACAGCAGACGAGAACGGGGGGGGGGGGCTGACCCCTCCCTCTGGCAGTGTGACAGGTCTCAGCATTACATCAACATCATCATTATTCATAGCCAGTTCATCACAGTAAGTTGGGGTGTTCCCCACCCTATATTGGGACACCATAGGTCCTAGATCCATTCCCAACGGAACGTTGTCCATTTCTCTAGGCCACAGCAGGTTCTTGGGACTAGGGCAGTTGCTTAAGTGAGTTACTGAAAACAAGTATTCTACATGCTGTCCAGAACAAAGGGAAAGGCTTCAGGCCTCAATGCTAGGCCCATGCTGCATTCCACAGTAGGACAAGCTCTTTTGTCTTCTCCCAGATCAGAGCTGCTCACTGCCTCTTTGCTGAGTGACCAAGAATCCAGGTCTCCTCACAGCATATGGCTAGTGCCCCATCCACACCTCCTCCCCAGACAGCCCCCCTTCTCTCTCCTTTGCAGAACCTTCGGAGAGATGGAAGCCTTCTTAGGTGCTAGGAGACATGTGTGTCTATGGGTGAACTTAAGGTCACTGGCCTTCTCTCATCTGTCCAGGGATAATAAAACTAGTGTAGGCCATCTCCCATGATACACACATAAAACCACTGAAGCGTATCGTCCATCAGTGTAAACCCAACTTAAGCACAACATTCCTACAAGTAGGGGGAGGACTAATATGAGCAAGTAAAATACATTTCTAAGAAAGCTATACAACTGAAGATCAGTTCATCACAGGGGCTGAGGGAGGTACAAAATGAGCTGAGGTGTCAAATCAGGCAGGAAAAAGCCAATTGTAAGAGAAAAATTGAAGAGCAAATGAAAAGAAAAGACATTGCAGTCTTGAAGGGTCTTAAGTCAATTTCTGGTCATAGACAGTCTGTCTCCCAGGTAGAAGTAGATGTTAATTGGCTTAACGAATTAAATCTATTCTTCAATAGAGTGGACCACCACCTCTCCAATTGGATCCTAGACTACCTCACAAACTGACCTCAGTATGTGAGAGCCCGGGACTGTGTGTCAGATACCGTAATCTGTAATACAGGGGCACCTCAGGGTACAGTTCTTGCCCCTTTCCTCTTCACACTGTACACTTAAGATTTTAGGTGCAACTCATCTAGCTGCTACCTACAGAAGTAGGGATATTGTGGACTGGTGCCAGCGGAACCACCTCAGGATTAATGCTGGAAAGACCAAGGAGATGGTGCTGGACTTTTATAAATGCAGATGCCCTCCTAAACCAGTGGACATCCAGGGGACGGACATTGAGATTGTCAACACCTATAAGTACCTGGGTGTGCTCCTCAATAATAAGCTGGACTGGGAAGATCACATGGATGTCTTGTAGAGGAAGGGCCACAGCAGGCTCTACCTGCTTAGGAAACTGAGACCCTTTGGAGTCCAGGGGGCATTTCTTAGGGATTTTTTCAACTCTGTAGAGGCATCAGCCATCTTCTTCGGAGTGGCCTACTGGGGGAGTAGTATATCAACCAGGGATAGAAATAAACTTGACAAGCTGATTAGAAGGGCCAGCTCTGTCCTGGGGAGCCCACTGGACCCAGTGCAGGTGGTGGGTGACAGAAGGATACTGTCCGTGGTGAGCTCCATGTGGGAGAATAAGTCCCATCCCATGCATGAGACCGTGATAGCACTGGGCAGTACTGTCAGTGACCAACTACTTCACCCTAAGTGTGAGAAGGAGCGCTATCGGAAGTCTTTCCTCCCCGCTGCAGTTAGGCTGTACAACCAACACCGACCTAAGCGGAGATCAGTCCATACAGAGAACTTAAATATCTTTCTGTTGTGATATCCCCCTCTTCTACTTTTTACCTGTACCTTTCTATCTGTCTGTTTACTATCACTGGAATGCCTCTACCTTGCAACGTTTTGTATATATTGTATTTGTATCGCTTATCTTTGCATTGCATATCTTTGCTGCTGTCATACACTGAATTTCCCCATGGTGGGACTATTAAAGGACGATTATTATTAATATAATAATAATTAATAATAATAATAATAATAACAATATTATTATTATTATTATTATTATTATTATTATTATAATATTATAAAACCTACAACAGTCAATATATAAATGTATAACTTGGGTGCAGTGATAATGTAAAACCCTAGGTATGTATGAAAAATAAAGATAAATACAAATAGCCGTAATAGTTGTATTAAATAACAATAAATAAAGTGCTACAGCGTAAAGTGCAAAACACTCAACTGCATATGAATACACTAGGGGCTAGAAAAGTGTATACACGGGAGATATAGACTGTGACAACCAAGATGACAATATCACAAATAAACGTGTGTTACACAATCACGTGTATGTTAAATAAGATGAATATACATAACCATTTATATTGTGATAATACCGTAAAATTCATATAACACCAAAGTAAAATAAATTCTAATAAATAATAAATGACATACAAGTGAAAAAAAAAAAATCAAGTGCTGGTGCGCAGTGAAAAGTGCAGTTACATAAAATGATAAAATCATATAACAAGACTTTAAAAATACATGTTTGATAAATCTAAACACAAATCACAACATGAAATTTTTATGGGCTTCATATATTGGTTTATGGTAAACTACATAGAGTATATATATTTCTTATTGGTTGAAGGGTAAACGTGGATATAATTCATTTGGAACTATTGATATGTTTGTGGTACTTCATATTTGCCTAAGAGTGGGTTCACACTTGCTCCCGGACTGTATCCGCCGTGAATCCGACCTAAATGTCGGAAAAAAGGATTGGGAAAGGTTTGAGACGGTTTGCTTAAAAACCCATTCACTTCAATGTTTTGTTTTTTTTTTTCTAACTGTAATTTTTATTGAATTTTAATTTTTACAAAGATTCAAGGACACAAAATGCAGTAAAAAACAGCATAAACTGAGTAAGCAAAAAAGTACCAAACCAAATAAATACAAACAGGACACAAGACGTAAAACAAAACAAGTACATGGGAAGGGGACAACAAGGGGGAAAGGAGGGAGAGGGTGGGATCAGAGACCATGGAGAGTGCAGTACGTATCCCAAGGGGACCAGACTGACTGGAAGGCAGCTGTAGTGTTGTTGAGCGTAGCAGTGAGGTATTCCAGGCTGCGCACATCTTTGACACGAGCCACAAGGGCAGGGGCAGTGGGAGGATGTACACTTTAACCGTTAAAAGCCACAAGCGTGTTAGCAGCAGTACAAAGATATAGGAAAAGTTTAGAAGCCTTTCCACCAAGGCTTCGGGGGGGATAGATTAAGTAAGTAGACCAAAGGGTCCAGTGGGACTCACTTCAATGGGTTTTTAAAGCAATGCGCGGGTGTGCGATTGCAGTCTCTGCACTGCGAAGCTGGTTTTTTTCGTCAGCCACAAAGTCCTGCATGTCCGACTTTTTTCCGATGAAAAAAACTGGCTTCGCCACGCAGAGGCTGCAATCGCACACCCGCGCATTGCTTTAAAAACCCATTGAAGTGAATGGGTTTTTAAGCAAACCATCTCAATCCTTTCCCAATCCTTTTTTCCGACATTTAGGTCGGATTCACGGCGGACGGAGTCCGGGCGCAAGTGTGAACCCACCCTAATTTGTTATAGAGTGCATGATACTTACTAATAGTATAGAGAGTGTTATGCTTTTGTACTGTTACTAATATGATCCATCATTTTATTATACAGTCATATGAAAAAGTTTGGGCACCCCTATTAATCTTAATCATTTTTAGTTCTAAATATTTGGGTGTTTGCAACAGCCATTTCAATTTGATATATCTAATAACTGATGGACACAGTAATATTTCAGGATTGAAATGAGGTTTATTGTACTAACAGAAAATGTGCAATATGCATTAAACCAAAATTTGACCGGTGCAAAAGTATGGGCACCTCAACAGAAAAGTGACATTAATATTTAGTAGATCCTCCTTTTGCAAAAATAACAGCCTCTAGTCGCTTCCTGTAGCTTTTAATCAGTTCCTGGATCCTGGATGAAGGTATTTTTGACCATTCCTCTTTACAAAACAATTCCAGTTCAGTTAAGTTTGATGGTCGCTGAGCATGGACAGCCCGCTCAAATTATCCCACAGATGTTCAATGATATTCAGGTCTGGGGACTGGGATGGCCATTCCAGAACATTGTAATTGTTCCTCTGCATGAATGCCTGAGTAGATTTGGAGCCGTGTTTTGGATCATTGTCTTGCTGAAATATCCATCCCCGGCGTAACTTCAAATTCGTCACTGATTCTTGTACATTATTCTCAAGAATCTGCTGATACTGAGTTGAATCCATGCGACTCTCAACTTTAACAAGATTCCCGGTGCCGGCATTGGCCACACAGCCCCAAAGCATGATGGAACCTCCACCAAATTTTACAGTGGGTAGCAAGTGTTTTTCTTGGAATGCTGTGTTTTTTGACGCCATGCATAACGCCTTTTGTATGACCAAACAACTCAATCTTTGTTTCATCAGTCCACAGGACCTCTTCCAAAATGAAGCTGACTTGTCCAAATGTGCTTTTGCATACCTCAGGCGACTCTGTTTGTGGCGTGCTTTCAGAAACGGCTTCTTTCGCATCACTCTCCCATACAGCTTCTCCTTGTGCAAAGTGTGCTGTATTGTTGACCGATGCACAGTGACACCATCTGCAGCAAGATGATGCTGCAGCTCTTTGGAGGTGATCTGTGGATTGTCCTTGACTGTTCTCACCATTCTTCTTCTCTGCCTTTCTGATATTTTTCTTGGCCTGCCACTTTTGGGCTTAACAAGAACTGTCGCTGTGGTCTTCCATTTCCTTACTATGTTCCTCACAGTGGAAACTGACAGGTTAAATCTCTGAGACAACTTTTTGTATTCTTCCCCTGAACAACTATGTTGAACAATCTTTGTTTTCAGATCATTTGAGAGTTGTTTTGAGGAGCCCATGATGCCACTCTTCAGAGGAGATTCAAATAGGAGAACAACTTGCAATTGGCCACCTTAAGTACCTTTTCTCATGATTGGATACACCTGGCTATGAAGTTCAAAGCTCAGTGAGGTTACAAAACCAATTTTGTGCTTCAGTAAGTCAGTAAAAAGTAGTTAGGAGTATTCAAATCAATAAAATGATAAGGGTACCCAAATTTTTGCAACGGTCAAATTTTGGTTTAATGCATATTGCACATTTTCTGTTAGTACAATAAACCTCATTTCAATCCTGAAATATTACTGTGTCCATAAGTTATTAGATATATCAAATTGAAATGGCTGTTGCAAACACCCAAATATTTAGAACTAAAAATGATTAAGATTAATAGGGGTGCCCAAACTTTTTCATATGACTGTATTTGTGGTAAATCTCACATCCAAAGCCTATATATGCGCTTATCTCTTTGAGAGGTATTATAAGTATCTCTTGAAACATCACAATTGTTGGCTGTGATCCTGCATATGCACTAAGGTTTACTACGAGTGTCGTGGTATCGCGGTACTTGCTTGTAATCTCAACTATGCGCGGTATGAACATGATGTCAGTGTGCGCGGTTCATTGTGATGTTTTTCATATGATCTCAGGCATGCGCAGTAGTAAGGGATGATGCACTCTATGGCGTTGTATTTTCTTTGTTTATTGCTGATAGTGGTCACAGATTGGGCGTATTTGTGTATATAAAGATCTAGAGGTTTTACCATACATTACCCCCTGACAAAGCCTTCTTAGGCGAAACGCGTTCTGGGGTGCATTACATCTTGGTAAGTCTATGTGCATTTGTGACTATTAGTACATACTTTAGGCACCTTTATACATTTGCTTTTTATGGGGTGGCTATATCCTTAGGGATTTTTTATGTGGCTGTATTACTATTCTCATATCTCATGGGGTTGCAATTGGTATGGATGTCTCTGACAAATAACGTAAAACCTCTATGGCATTACTTGCTGGACAGGATTCAGGCTGTTCTTTACTATGTTGTGCCAATTTGGTGTCTATATGAAATGATTAATTTTTACACATCTGCCTGCCTTGATGTTATTATTTGTGGCTTTGTCTAGCCCTTGAATCCCTCTTGTTTATCTGTCATTATATGTGTCTTAAATTATTTAATAAATGATGGCATATTTTATTATGTGTGTGGATCTCTTCATTCAGTTGGTAATCAAAATCATTTGGGTAAGTTAAAGCATCTCAAAGTTATATCAACATAAAGTGACACATGTCAGTTTTGAAAAATGGTGCCGTGTCCTTAAAGAGGATCTTTACCTCCACCAACTCTCCAGTTCTTAGCATGTGTTAATAGGCACTTCTCCACTGATTATTGCACAGTTGGAATTTTATCTCTACCACCACCTTTCTCAAGAAATCAATGCTGTTAGTTGTTGTGCCTGATATGCTATTTAGGCTCTGTATTGTTAGAACGGCGGTATCAGGCATGAGCGATCACCCTCTGCCTGACACCAGCATTTTTGACATTACAGAGCTTAAATAGCATATAAGGCACCAAAACTAACTGTGCTTGTTGCTGCAGTAGTGCCTATTAACAAATGCCTAGAAATTTAATTTGTGGAGGAGGTTAAAGGTCCTCCTTAAGGTCATAGTGAAATGTGTTTTATAAAATTAGGAATCTAACTATGAATCACATTGAAAATATAACTACCCAGGTAATTCTCACTGCTGTATTTACGAGCTGCGCATTGTAGAACACATGACATCACTTTTTGAACTGGAGACCACTTGACTGACAACCACTTTTATAAAAAGAATTTCATTGAAACAAATGTTTGAGTTTTCTTTGAAAAATGATATTTTTGTAGTGAGTCTGTGAGTCAGAATTCATGTCACACAAATGTTTCCTGCTTTCTTGGGCTTGGAGGAAACACCTGCACCACACACTCTTATATCACACAGAGAGCAGGAGATAGAGGAAGCGACATACTTTCATATTTCCAAAATAGCATGTACTTTAAATGACATCTTATGTTGATAAAGTAAGTATAGAAAACCTAGTATTACTCTGCCTACAGAACCTTTACGATTTGGTCTCCGAAAAGCACCCTCAGATCTAAGGAACATTACTCAAACATGCCTTAAGTGAAAGAAATATAAAGATTCAGTGACACTTAAAGGGGTTTTCAAATATCCATTCAAATGTTAGAAATGCCATACAGTGATGCTACAATATGCTACAATACTTCAGGGCTTACCTTAGCCCACACAGTGAAGCCCCTAGGTGCCCATGGAAAAAAATGGAAATAAACTGTGGCGTTCATAATTGGTGGAGATAGCGGCTGCATGATCTACTGTACAGGCAATGAAAGTGTACATCTGCTTAAAGTGTAGATTTAACTTGGCTGGAGTGGGGAATATTTACCAATTTTATTAAACGGCGTGCACCTTTTAATAAAGGTGATGCAAATGAATACAGCTGCTTACTTAGACTGGCATAAAAAAAAACCCAAAATGCTCGTCTTGTTTGAAGCATTAAATTCCTATTTAAAAATGCAGTGGCATAATATAGTGCTGTAATATTAGTCGCACTATTTAAAGCATAAAGAATAGAACAGGTGAATGAAAGAAACATGTAATGTGTCTTATAGATATAGAAATATGATTCCTTATTCACTTATCAAGCTGAATTTCTTTTTACATAGAATTTTTTGAAGAGGAGGCTCCTGGAAAAGTTACGCTCTACTCAGGGCCGGCGTTAGGGGGTGTAAACTGGGCAATTGATGGCTTGAATCCCGGGAGCTCCGCTGTTGTATTGTCATGCTGTGCTGTGCCGATACTGTTTAATTCTATGACAGAGCGGGAAGCCGAACAGTCCCTGCTCTGACATAGAAGACCTAAGAAATCATGCGGGACGTCGCGGCACAGGTAGCGTGATGATGTCACTGCATCGCGCCACCTGTACTGCTACTACAGGGAGAGACTTCGGCTGCTTTGCTCATCATGGGGGCATGGTAAGGTGAATGCAAAATTTATTGTTTTCTGGTAAGGGAAAGGGATTAGCTGATAAGGGGTCAAACTATTATTTATAGGGGAGGCTATTAAATATAAGGGTGGCTATTGTAAGGGAGAACAATTATTATGTATGAGGTGTAACTGTTGTATATATAAGGGGAAACTGTTATATATAAGGGGGTTATTATAAGAGATGACATATTATATATAAGGGGGGCTTTTGTATATAATTGTCCTTTATATTAGTCCCCTTATATATTATAGTTCCTCCCTTATAACAGCACCATTATAAATTATAGTTCCCCCTTTTAATAGCCCCCATTAGAAATAGTATAATTGTAACACCTTATAATAGCCCCCCTTAAAAGGGGAGAACTATTACGAATAAGTGGGGCTATTATAAGGTTGAAACTATTATCCGCAGCAGAGGTGACTCTTGGTCTTCCTTTCCTGGGGCGGTCCTCATGTGAGCCAGTTTCTTTGTAGCGCTTGATGGTTTTGGCCACTGCACTTGGGGACACTTTCAAAGTTTTCCCAATTAATCGGACTGACTGACCTTCATTTCTTAAAGTAATGATGGCCACTTGTTTTTCTTTACTTAGCTGCTTTTTTCTTGCCATAATACAAATTCTAACACTCCATTCAGTAGGACTATCAGCTGTGTATCCACCTGACTTCTGAACAACACAACTGATGGTCCCAACACCATTTATAAGGCAAGAAATCCCACTTATTAAACCTGACAGGGCACACCTGTGAAGTGAAAACCATTTCAGGTGACTACCTCTTGAAGCTCATCAAGAGAATGCCAAGTGTGTGCAAAGCAGTAATCAAAGCAAAAGGTGGCTACTTTGAAGAACCTAGAATATAAGACATATTTTCAGTTGTGTCACACTTTTTTGTTAAGTATATAATTCCACATGTGTTAATTCATAGTTTTGATGCCTTCAGTGTGAATCTACATTTTTTATAGTCATGAAAATACAGAAAACTCTTGGAATGAGAAGGTGTGTCCAAACTGTCACCAATTGTGTAAGTTCTCGCACTTAAAAAGATGAGAGAGGCCTGTAATTGACATCATAGGTAGACCTCAACTATGAGAGACAAAGTAAGAAAACATATCTAGAATATCACATTGTCTGATTTTTAAAGAATTTATTTGCAAATTATGGTGGAAAATAAGTATTTGGTCAATAACAAATCTCAATACTTTGTTATATATCCTTTGTTGGCAATGACAGAGGTCAAACGTTTTCTGTAAGTCTTCACAAGGTTGGGACACACTGTTGCTGGTATGTTGGCCCATTCCTCCATGCAGATCTCCTCTAGAGCAGTGATGTTTTGGGGCTGTCGCTGGGCAACACGGACTTTCAACTCCCTCCAAAGGTTTTCTATGGGGTTGAGATCTGGAGACTGGCTAGGCCACTCCAGGACCTTGAAATGCTTCTTACGAAGCTACTCCTTCGTTGCCCTTGCGGTGTGCTTGGGATCATTGTCATGCTGAAAGACCCAGCCATGTTTCATCTTCAATGCCCTTGCTGATAGAAGGAAGTTTGCACTCAAAATCTCACGATACATGGCCCCATTCATTCTTTCATGTACACGGATCAGTTGTCCTGGTTCCTTTGCAGAGAAACAGCCCCAAATCATGATGTTGCCACCCCCATGCTTCACAGTAGGTATGGTGTTCTTTGGATGCAACTCAGCATTCACTCTCCTCCAAACACGACGAGTTGTGTTTCTACCAAACAGTTCTACTTTGCTTTCATCTGATCATATGACATTCTCCCAATACTCTTCTGGAACATCCAAATGCTCTCTGGTAAACTTCAGACGGGCCCGGATATGTACTGGCTTAAGCAGGGGGGACACGTCTGGCACTGCAGGATCTGAGTCCCTGGCAGCGTAGTGTGTTACTGACAGTATCCTTTTTTATGTTAGTCCCAGCTTTCTTCAGGTCATTCACTAGGTCCCCCGTGTGGTTCTGGGATTTTTGCTCACCGTTCTTGTGATCATTTTGACCTCATTGGGTGAGATCTTGCGTGGAGCCCCTGATCGAGGGAGATTATAAGTGGTCTTGTATGTCTTCCATTTTCTAATTATTGCTCCCACAGTTGATTTCTTCACACCAAGCTGCTTGCCTATTGCAGATTCAGTCTTTCAGTCTTCCCAGCCTGATGCAGGTCTACAATTTTGTTTCTGGTGTCCTTCCACAGCTCTTTGGTCTTCACCATAGTGGAGTTTGGAGTGTGACTGTTTGAGGTTGTGGACAGTTGTCTTTTATACTGATAACAATGTCAAACAGGTGCCATTATGACAGGTAATGAGTGGAGGACAGAGGAGCCTCTTAAAGAAGAAGTTACAGGTCTGTGAGAGCCAGAAATCTTGCTTGTTTGTAGGTGACCAAATACTTATTTTCCACCATAATTTGCAAATAAATTCTTAAAAAATCAGACAATGTGATTTTTTAGATATGTTTTCTCATTTTGTCTCTCATAGTTGAGGTCTACCTATGATGTCAATTACAGGCCTCTCTCATCTTTTTAAGTGGGAGAACTTGCACAATTGGTGGCTGACTAAATACTTTTTTTTCCCCATTGTATATATATATATGGGGGGACTGTTAAATATAAGGGGACTATTAAAAGGTAGGCTATTATAGGAGAGGAACTATTTATAAATATATAAACTATTATATGGTCGCTTTTATTTATAAGAGGTAAACTTTAAAGGAGGGTATTGTTAAAGGGGCTATTATTTATAAGAGGGCTATTATTTATAAAGTGAACTATTATTTATGAGAGGGCTATTTAATAAGGGGGGACTATTTATAAGGGAGCACTATTATTTATGAGGGGGGCTATTACTGATAAGAGGAACTATTACTGATATGGGGCACTATTTATAAGCAGGGACTATTATTTATAAGGAGGTGCTATAATAATTGATGAGGGGGTACAAAAATCTATTAGGCAGTACAAAGGTGGTTATTTGAATTGTGGGCATGGGGGGGGTGGTTGTTACTGTTTTGGGGGCAGAAAGGGGCTGCAACTGGAAATATGATGACGTTCATCATTTGGGGCCCCGCCTTTAATTTCGCCCAAGGCCACAGTTTGTCTAAAACCGTCCCTGGCTCTACTATACTGGTGGGAGAGGAGGTGGCGACTTCCCAAGTTGATCAGCTTCCTTCCTCCTCTCCTTATAATAACTTTGGAAGCTGGCTTTAATATTACAATGATTTATCTGTCAACACATATAGTACAGGTTGACACAGAAGAGTAGGCATATAGACTTGGGTGCAGTGTGCTGGTTCTGATCACATGACCCAAATTCAGAACCAGCCCGGAAACCTGACGTTAAGCAGAAACAGAAAGGGAAGTGAGTTTTTAAACTGTTGTGGAAACCTTTACACAAAACCAAGAGAAAAACCCTCTCTCAGATGGATAAAGCAGATGGAGGTCAACCCAGAAGAGAGGCCACAGCAAAAAGAGCACCATAGATAGACAATAAACAAGATAACAAACAGAACAAAGAGACGTAGCTACGGAGACTTCTTATAGGACAGAAAAGTCTAGCATAAGTTTCAAAACGGGTTCTCAAATCCACTCATGATGTTGGCTCAAAAAAATGCAGCTAAATCTTACACAAAAAACGCTGTGTTTCAACAACATGGGGCCTTAGCCTAAATAGTTTAAAAAAAAAAAAAAATCATATTCACCTGTCCTCGGTGCTCCTTTGTCCTCCCAGTGAAGTCCGGTCCTTCTGCTGAGCTTTTCGAAGAGAAACTCCTCGCCGGCTGTGACATCCCGGATCCCTTCAGGTGAAGCGGCTGATTGGCCTCAGCGGTCAAGTGACCACTGAGGCCAATCAACGGCCTCAGCAGCATCAGGAGGAGACCCTGGGATGTCGAAAGTAGTGACATCACATGCCCTTCACTGAGGCCGCTGATTGGTCCCAGCCGTCACGTGCGGCAGGGACTTCCGTTGGAAGACAACAGTGGACCAGCAGGACTGAACCACTCTGGAAGGCACTGGGAAAGGAGAGTATGATTTTTTTTTATTTATTCACATCCCATGGCCTATTTAAAATATAACATTTTTGCCTGGACAACTCCTTTAAGTAGATCATAGGTGAACATTCTTGTTCACATCACAATACACATGTGAAAATGTCACCAATAAAGGAATTAGCAGTATACATATATACCATGGGATTACAATATAATAGCAATTAATTATTAGTAAAGACTATAATGATTATTTTTCGTTATCAAAACAGTCCCTGGATAACTTCTTTGACCCAAATAAACAAGTGGTTGTTTGTAATTGGCTAGCATAAGCCATTACAATTACTAGTAAATTCAATTAAACCTTTTCTGACTTAAAGAGGATGACCGGGCTAAAATCTTATTTTTTTTAATTAGGCCAGAGGAGATATAAAAAAAAAACCAAAAAACTTACCTGCCCTCGGTGCTCCGGTGTCCCCTCCAGCATGGTCCAGTCCTGCAGCTCGGCTGTCTTCTTTTGTGGAAGTCCTCGCTGGCTGTGACGTCCCAGGTCCCTTCCCCTGAGGCCGCTGATTGGACTCGGTGTTCACGTGACCGCTGAGGCCAATCAACGGCTTAAGGAAGGAACCCAGGGACGTCACAGGTAGTGATGTCCCATGTCCTTCACTGAGGCCACCAATTGGCCTCAGAAGTAATGCGCGGCGTGGATTTCCACCAGAAGAAAACAACGGAGCTGCAGAATCAGACCACGCTGAGAGGTACCGGAACTCCAGGGACAGATGAGTATGTTTTTTTTTTTTTTCGTTTTTTTTTTCACCTTCCCTGGCCTAATTAAAAAATAAAATTTTAGCCTGGACAACTCCTTTAAGTACCTTCTATAGATGTTCTCTGATTCTTCCAAACTTTTATAACTATGGTTTTGGATGGGTACTTTGCCATCTGGAGTCTAGATAAAATAGGTGACTTTCTCTATTGGGGTTATAATGGCTGCTATTTCCTAGATAGAGATATGTACAGTAATAACTTGAATACAGCTGAACAGAATTGTAAAAAGTTTGAGGGTAGAGAGGCATTAACACATTACAGTGTATATTGCAACTGGTGACCTTTTTGATTCCACCCATTCCATTCTGGTGTTTCATTCCCATTTCTACTGCTGCCCTTCTTACAGAGTGACCCGTCATACATCAAGTGAAGTGGAGTCATGACTCGTGCTAGCAGAGAGCTACTCATATGCATGGCATGCATGTTTTTAATTACATGTGAATTATAATTCATAGTCTTAGTGCCATACAGAGCACTACGATCATCCACTGTGAATATCCCCACATATGCTTGTCATTTGAAGTGAACCGTAGGCCAGATCAGATGTGCATACTGAAATAGATTATTTTGTGACCATGTGACCTAAATCCTGGTTAGTATTTTCTTGCAGGAAAGGAAAAACTTTAGCTTGTTCATAACTCTTCTTACCCAGATTTCTTCTGCTAGTCTTTGAAAATGATTTGACAGAAAGGCATTCAGCTTTTGCAAATGGGGTTTTTACTGGGGAACTTTCCACTATTGATCAGCTAGATATGCGAGAATAGACCTTTATGAAAAAAGGTTTCATTTACATCTGTTGTATACAATTCTTTATAGAGCCATCTAAAATGGTTTTAATTAGTGTTTTGTTTGCCTTTATTATGTTCTAAATTTATTGAACTTCCCCAGTTTGTTTACCTCAAATGCTCCAAGTTTAAAGCATCAGTCAATATGTAAAGCAGGGGTATTCAATTACTTTTCATACAGGTGCACTGTCCTGGGTCTACTATTAGGGGAGGGTCTGAGCTGAAAGTGTCCAGTATTTGCATATTTTAAGACTTACCTCTAACCCCACCAATGCCCCCTCTGACTCAGCACACTTCCTTTTATACCCCATACAGTAATAGGGCCCTCTTCAGTGTACCATACAGTGATGAAATCTCCTTAGTGCCCCAACACAGTATAATGCCTCTTTAGTGGCCATGACTTAGTATAATGCCCTATTATGGCTCCCACAAAGTTTAAGCTCCAAAGTGTCGTAACACAGAATAATGCCTTAGTGGCTTCTATACATTATAATGCCCCCTAGTGGCCTCCACATAGTATAATACCATGTATTGCCCCACTCACAGCACAATACATCCTTAATAACTCCACATAGTATAATGCCCCCATCGTGACATCCACATGGTATAGTGAACAATCGGTGCTCCCTTACAGTATAATGCCTCATTTTTTCCACCCCACAATTTAACACCCCTTTAGTGTCCCCGCACTGTGCCCCCTCTGACTAGCACTGTGCCCCCTCAGGAATTGCCAATTTCTGCTCTGCCAATATTGTGATACAGCTGCTTAAAGGGAGTCTGTCTTTGGGGAAACATGTTTTTAACTGAAGCAATGTTGGAATAGCCTTTATAAAGGCTATTCTACTCCTACCTTTACTTTTCTTCTCCTCGCCACTGTTTTTCCAAAAAAACATTTTATTCTCATATGTTAATTATGCTAAGGGAGCACCGGGGGCATTCCCCCTGTGCTCCGAGCACTCCTCGTCATCGCCGCAAACCCGCCTCCAACGCTGCTTTTTCACACCCCCTGCATCTTCTTCTGTTCATCTTGCACCTGCTTCTTGCTCCGTCGGCCATTTTTCTGGAGTACGCTGGTGTAAGAAACTAAACAAAAATGGCCGCCCGAACCACTTTGAATTCAGGCAGAGCCATTTTTGTTTAGTTTCTTACACCAGTGTACTTCAGAAAAATGGCCGATGGAGAAAGCAGATGCAAGATGAACAGAAGAAGATGCATAGGACATGAAAAATCAGCGCTGGAGGCGGGTTGCGGCGATGACGCAGAGTGCTCAGGGCAGAGGGGGAACGCCCCCCGGTGCTCCCTGAGCATAATTTACATATGATAATAAAATGGTTTTTTTGGACAAATGACGGCGAGGAGAAGAAAAATAAAGGTAGGAGTAGAATAGCCTTTATAAAGGCTATTCCAGCATTGCTTCAGTTAAAAACACATTTTCCCAATGATAGACTCCCTTTAAAAGAGATAGCAGTTTAGATGCTCAGTGTTCCCCCTGATTTATGAAATGTCAGTAACATTTAAACAATGCTACACGTGCTTCCTTGATCAGACTCATAAGCATCCGGAGTGGATGTAGATACATCACTCTTTGGAAAAAGAGGTATGTCCCCTCCTATATATTTTTTATGCAGTATGATTCGCTCAATTGTTTACCTAATTGTATTCCCATATACTTTAGTATACTTATTCTAACTTATGGTGTTTGGAGGATTCATTTTGTGTATCTTCCTCCCACCTAATACATTGCACTTAGTCTACCTTTGGTTTCTATATACTCCGTTATCCACTTATTCATATTGTCTTTTTTATTTATACAATGTAAATAATATTTATTTATTTATGTGTGAATGTTTTTTGGTTTTAATTTTATATGATAGTTGTGCATCTTGTGGACTATATATGAGCTGGACCCTATGTATATGTTTTTTGTAACTAGGAGTCCACTCTAACACCAGATCCCACTTGAAAAAGGGATAGATTGCTCCGAAACGCCATTCAGCATAGTGGGATGGTTGTTGTTTTTGAATAGAGAATTGTGTGCCGTGAATAAACCTCGGGTGTGCGCGGTGACTCTTTCTCGATTGTACTCCACCACATTAGGAGGAGTACCAGCAGGTCACTTTGATCACCTTATATTTTATGGCACATTTTTGGAATACATATAACTTATTAAATAAATATTATTAACTCTTTTAGAGACAGATGGGAAAAATAACAAATTTTGACAGTTTTTTTTTTTTACTTTATACATTTTACACAATTCACCGTATAGCATTAATAACATACTGTATTATTCTTATTCTGTGGATCAGTATTATTATATTTAAAAAATATATTAAATAAAAACACTAAAAATACCTTTTAATAGAATCCCGATAAAATTGGCCCTAATATGCCTGATATAATAAAAGACACAGGTGAAAAGATATTTTGTGAGTTATACCCCAATTGAAATTTAATCCATTGGTAGACACTGATCTCCTATATGAAAAGTGATATAATATGTACCAAAGCTCAAAAAGTCAATATATGCTGAGCAGACTATAAGCCCAATAGTAAATAAATAATGTTTAGCCTAAATTTCTATAATAGATCCTACTACTCAAATCACAGCTCTGTATCATAAGCTCCAGGATTTGTCTTCAGCCTGAGCAAGGACAAGGCACAAGAAACTATTCCAAGACTGACACATTTCTACTTTCAATTCTAAAGTTTCATCAGAGGTATTGTAATGATTGAGAGCAGTGTACAATAGTGTTTAACTCTCCACCGCAGCCTCCAGCACTGATATGCGGCCATGAAGCTGCGGATATATAAACCCTAAACTCCACTTCCTTCCATGACATCATCAGAGGGACGGCCATTCACCTCGCATCACATGTCCGTGATGCTGAGGGAACTGCCACCTCACAGTCCTGATGCAGAAATAGGGGCTGGGTTACATAGCAACCTACAGTGCCTTGCGAAAGTATTCGGCCCCCTTGAACTTTTCAACCTTTTGCCACATTTCAGGCTTCAAACATAAAGATATAAAATTTTAATTTTTTGGTGAAGAATCAACAACAAGTGGGACAGAATTGTGAAGTGGAACGAAATTTATTGGCTATTTTAAACTTTTGTAAAAAATAAAAAACTGAAAAGTGGGGCGTGCAATATTATTCGGCCCCTTTACTTTCAGTTCAACAAACTCACTCCAGAAGTTCAGTGAGGATCTCTGAATGATCCAATGTTGTCCTAAATGACTGATGATGATAAATATAATCCACCTGTGTGTAATCAAGTCTCCGTATAAATGCACCTGCTCTGTGATAATCTCAGGGTTCTGTTTAAAGCGCAGAGAGCATCATGAAGACCAAGGAACACACCAGGCAGGTCCGTGATACTGTTGTGGAGAAGTTTAAAGCATGATTTGGATACAAAAAGATTTCCCAAACTTTAAACATCCCAACGAGCACTGTGCAAGCGATCATATTGAAATGGAAGGAGTATCAGACCACTGCAAATCTACCAAGACCTGGCCATCCCTCTAAACTTTCATCTTAAACAAGGAGAAGACTGATCAGAGATGCATCCAAGAGGCCCATGATCACTCTGAATGAACTGCAGAGATCTACAGCTGAGGTGGGAGAGTCTGTCCATAGGACAACAATCTGTACACTGCACAAATCTGGCCTTTATGAAAGAGTGGCAAGAAGAAAGCCATTTCTCAAAGATATCCATATAAAGTCTCGTTTAAAGTTTGCCACAAGCCACCTGGGAGACACACCAAACGTGGAAGAAGGTGCTCTGGTCAGATGAAACCAAAATCGAACTTTTTGGCCACAATGCAAAACGATATGTTTGGCGTAAAAGCAACACAGCTCATCACCCTGAACACACCATCCACACTGTCAAACATGGTGGTGGCAGCATCATGGTTTGGGCCTGCTTTTCTTCAGCAGGGACAGGGAAGATGGTTAAAATTGATGGGAAGATGGATGGAGCCAAATACAGGACCATTCTGGAAGAAAACCTGTTGGTGTCTGCAAAAGACCTGAGACTGGGACGGAGATTTATCTTCCAACAAGTCAATGATCCCAAACATAAAGCAAAATCTACAATGGAATGGTTCAAAAATAAACGTATCCAGGTGTTAGAATGGCCAAGTCAAAGTCCAGACCTGAATCCAATCGAGAATTTGTGGAAAGAGCTGAAAACTGCTGTTCACAAACGCTCTCCATCCAACCTCACTGAGCTCGAGTTGTTTTCCAAGTAAGAGTGGGCAAGAATTTCAGTCTCTCGATGTGCAAAACTGATAGAGACATAACCCAAGCGACTTGCAGCTGTAATCGCATCAAAAGGTGGCGCTACAAAGTATTAACTTAAGCTTAAGTATATAGCGGCTAAGGATAGAATGCCGAAAATTTTAAATAGTGAAACAGTAGGCACCAATAAAGCACCAGAAGGTGAAACTATATATTAAGGCATATATTAAGGAAAGATGGAATATACATTAATTCACTGAATCCAGATATACTGTATATCAAAATGGTAAGTATGCCAGAAGCCAGGGGCAAAAATTATCACTAGATGAACATAGGCCAAATTACTAAAGCAAGCCAATAGTGGATGTTACGTGACTTTATCACCCCAGAAGTATAACCATGTTGGCGTCCATTGCACCTACAGGTGCAGACAGCAATTTTTGCCTTGGGACAGAACATTAGCCACAGCCACAGATTATTAAATAAAACAGGCATATGAAATGTTATCAATAAGACCGTCAGGTTTAACTGTTCTAAGGGTAAAAATTCAGCGGGCTTCTCTTTGGAGGACTTTTGTTTCAAAGTCACCCTCCCTTGAGGAGGGAGTAACCAACTCGATACCCTGAAACCAGAGATGTGTAGGGTTGCCACAGTGGACTTCGTAGACATACGTGTTGTGCCACTGGTGTGTCTTCATTTCTACCAATATCATTGATGTGGTCCCTAATGCGCCTGCAGAACTCCCTAATGTTTTTTCCAACATATTATTGTCCGCAGGAACTTGTAATCAGGTAGACCCCAACAAGGCATTTGTGATTAATGAAGCTCCTGATTTTGAATGACTTGTTGCGTCTGTGAGCTAGTAGAAGAACTGCCAGTACCGATAAAAACACATGCCCTACAGGCACTGCAGTGGTATTTCCCCACCAACTCTAGTCTGGTCTGCTGTGGCCACGTTTTATCAACAACTGGGCTGAGGTGGCTATGTACTAGTTTGTCTCTTTAATTGCGTCCATTGCAGAATGTAATAGCAGGTGTATCTCCAATCATTGATCCCACATCTGGATCTGTTTTCAGGATAACCCAAAATTACACAAAATTGATTTGATGCTGATTCATATGTTGCAATAATGCATATGTTCTCACTTGCAGTTGGATGTATCCTGGGATTAAGCAGGCTGTTTCTGTTCAAAATAATAAAAGCAGTGCTGCAGCCTCTGTGCCTTGCATAGTGGTGGTCCCGGGGAATTGCACCGCCACTCCTATTACTTGAATAGAAGCAGGCTGCACATACTCCTCATCCATTGCACAGGCTTCAGCACCTTAAGGCTGCCGGAACAGCTGATCTGTGTGTAGTATGGATTTTGAACCCCCACAGATTACATATTGATGACCTATTGATTAACATCATAGGTAGACCTCAACTATGAGAGACAAAATGAGAAAACGAATCCAGAAAATCTCATTGTCTTATTTTTAAAGAATTTATTTTCAAATTATGGAGGAAAATAAATATTTGGTCACCTACAAACAAGCAAGATTTCTGGCTCTCACATACCTGTAACTTCTTCTTTAAGAGGTTACTCTGTCCTCCACTCATTATCTGTAGTAATGGCACCTGTTTGACATTGTTTTCAGTATAAAAGACACTTGTCCACAACCTCAAACAGTCACACTCCAAACTCCACTGTGGTGAAGACCAAAGAGCTGTGGAAGGACACCAGAAACAAAATTGTAGACCTGCACCAGGCTGGGAAGACTGAATCTGCAATTAGCAAGCAGCTTGGTGTGAAGAAATCAACTTTGGGAGCAATAATTAGAAAATGGAAGACATACAAGACCACTGATAATCTCCCTCGATCAGGGGCTCCATGCAAGATCTCACCCCGTGAGGTCAAAATGATCACAAGAACGGTGAGCAAAAATCCCAGAATCACACGGGGGGACCTAGTGAATGCCCTTCAGAAAGCTGGGACTAACGTAACAAAGGCTACTGTCAGTAACACACTACGCCGCCAGGGACTCAGATCCTGCAGTGCCAGACGTGTCCCCCTGCTTAAGCCAATACATATCCGGGCCTGTCTGAAGTTTGCTAGAGAGCATTTGGATGTTCCAGAAGAGTATTGGGAGAATGTCATATAGTCAGATGAAACAAAAGTAGAACTGTTTGGTAGAAACTCAACTCGTCGTGTTTGGAGGAGAGTGAATGCTGAGTTGCATCCAAAGAACAACATACCTACTGTGAAGCATGGGGGTGGCAAGATCATGCTTTGGGGCTGTTTCTCTAAAAAGGGACCAGGACGACTGATCCATGTACATGATGAATGAATGGGGCCATGTATTGTGAGATTTTGAGTGTAAACCTCCTTCCATTAGCAGGGGCATTGAAGATGAAACGTGGCTGGGTCTTTCAGCATGACAATGATCCCAAGAACACCGCCAGTGCAACGAAGGAGTGGCTTCGTAAGACGCATTTCAAGGTGCTGGAGTGGCCTAGCCAGTCTCCAGATCTCAACCCCATAGAAAACCTTTGGAGAGAGTTGAAAGTCCGTGTTGCCCAGCAACAGCCACAAAACATCACTGCTCTAGAGGAGATCTGCATGGAGGAATGGGCCAACATACCAGCAACAGTGTGTGCCAACCTTGTGAAAACTTACAGAAAACGTTTGACCTCTGTCATTGCCAACAAAGGATATATAACAAAGTATTGAGATGAACTTTTGTTATTGACCAAATACTTATTTTCCACCATAATTTGCAAATAAATTCTTAAAACATCAGACAATGTGATTTTCTAGATATGTTTTCTCATTTTGTCTGTCATAGTTGAGGTCTACCTATGATGTCAATTACAAGCCTCTCTCATCTTTTTAAGTTGGAGAAGTTGCACAATTGGTGGCTGGCTAAATACTTTTTTTCCACACTGTATATATTATATTTGTATTCTGGCTCACTGCACAGTTCTGCAGTGAAGCTCGGGCCTTATACCTCTTGGTGTTTAGTGTTTCAGATGTAGGTGACAGCGACCATATAAGTTTTTCTTTATTTTTCACCTACTATACCATGCAATCCACTTAAAGTGAAGCAGCTACACAAGACACAGCGTGGAAATGTTTTCTGTGGAGTGACAGTGTCTGGGTTTGTCAAATGTCATGAGAGAATTACTTGCTTTTCCACTTTTTGATGGCTGTAAAATTCAGTGGACGAAGGATAAGTTCAATGGGATTGTTTTTGGGGGACTAGTCTAGACTCCTTAGTTCGAGTGAAGCGAAATCTTAACGCTTCAACATACCTGTAATGGACAGTGAATGTGGACCCACCGTGCCACCTAACTGGTGTGACTTAGATGACACCCTTGGGAGTGGCCCTAAGTAGTACTACAAGGTCGCTACCTCTTGGTCCTGGTGTGGCTGGCAGCTGGCCAAAGACCATAGAAACCAGTGGTTCAGGCAAACGAGTGGTTGAGTAAGATTCGAAGGTCTGTGGCAAGCAGCAGATGTGCAGTATCATAAAAAAAGCCTATGGGTTGGGGCAGACATCTCTGGTTCACAGGTTGGGGACAGACAGAGGTTATACACAGGAATCAGGCAGATCTGGACAAACAAGCAGTAATAGAGTCAAACAATAGGACAGAGGTCATACATGAATAAATGGAAAGAATACAGAAATCCTCACAGGAACTAGCCAGGTAGAGACCTATATAGATCAGATGCTGTGCTTAGGGTAGAGTAGGTATAAGAAGACCAAAACATTCTGGAAGGTACACAGGTGGAGGGGGAAGGGAGGGTTCAACTCGATATTAATGCCTGTGCATTTAGAATGCGGTGTCATAAAAGCTTCCGTGGGTGTAATGTGTAGGAGTCCCAAAATTTTTGTCCAGTGAGGGTATTTGGCTTTGTAGTCAAATACTATGAAACAAAAAAAGGAGTGGTTTCATGTCAGTCTTCCGTAAAAGCTATAAAAAGGCCTATTAGAGCTACAGTATGTATTTAGGCATTATTGGAATGAGGCATAGCAGACAAACCGCAAAGAATGTATGATTGGAAATGCAGGCAGGAAGTCTCTGCTGAACATTCTTCTGATTACAGATGTCTTAAAGTCACCAAATATTTCACCATTTTAATATGATTATATAACTAGCAAAGAAAAAAATCACACTCTCCCTGTCTAATTCTTTTAAGATTGTATGGGATTTTTTTTTTACCAATGTTTATAAGAAAAACATATGTTCTGCCTGTATTTCATACTGTTTCCTAGTTATAGACTGTGCTTTGGCTGTAATAATAGAAATCAGGGCAAAAATTTAAGCTTCACCATTGGGTAACTTAGAAGAAAGCAGAATTTCTCTTTTTCATTTAATGTTGTTTAGAAATTTTCACATTGTTCGAAACTTTAGCTTTCCATTGCGCTTTCTACTTCCATGAGATATATAAAACAATGCTTTACTTATTACCCTAATTTATTATATACCCTGCTTATCCAGAGCTGAATTTCCTAGGATTCTCTGCATGCCCAGTTTCTGCACTAAGATTGCTCTCATTTGCAGTTTGACAAATATCTTAATATGCTACACCATACAGGGTCATACCTGCAACTCATACTGCCCTAGGCACCATAATAGAATATGTCTTCATTAAGGCTCTGTTCTCATACAGTATGTGTTGTTGCTGCCATCCCCAATGGTGCCCAATGGACCCAACACAAATATGAGCACAGTATTATTCTATGCACATTGTTTGATTATGCTAATATTTTATATAAATAGGAATACCATACAATGGGAACATAACAACATTTTACATATTAACCCTTATGTGACACAGACATTTTTCATTATTGCATATTCATATTTTTACTCCCTGCATTACAAAGCCATAACTTTCTAATTTTTCCATTTACTTATATGAGGGCTTGATTTTTGCGTGACAAGATGTACTTCAAAACAGTACCATTTATTATTCTGTACAATCTACTGGGAAGCAGGAAAAAAATTCAGAATATAGGTGGAATTGAAAAAAAAATTCAGCACCGCTATATTCTTATGGGTTTTGTTATTACGTCTTCCACTGTGCGGTAAAAATGCTATGTTAGCTCTATTCTCCGGGTCGCTATGATCATGTTGAGACCAAATTTATATGTTTTTTTCATTCTAAGTTTTGTAGAAAAAAACATTAATTTTGAATCACCATATTCTGACACGTGTAATTTTTTTTTTTATATTTCAGTGTACAGAGTTGTGTAAGGTGTCTTTTTTGAGGAGCAATATGTAGTTTTTATTGCTATTGATATGATGTTGAGGGGGGAATGTTTGATGTTATTTCGATCACTTTTTATTACATTTTTTTAGGGAGTTAAATTGGCGAAAAAAACGCCAATTCAGCCATTTTGATTTTTTTATCCTGCTACGGCATTTACCATATGGGACAAATGTTTTTTTATTTTAATAGTTTGGGTGTTTTCGGACTTAGGGATGCCTAATATGTTTATATTTACTTTTATTTATTTATATTTATATGTGATTTAGGGAAAAGGAGTGACTTAAACTTTTTTTTTTTTTTTTTTTATATATATTTTTTAAAAACTACCGTATTGCAGTTTATGGCAGATTTGCTATGTAACTATTAAAGCAGGCAAGCTTCAGTAGTTACAGTACTATGGCAGGACTCCTGTCTGTTTAGGTAATGGGATAGCTCCTGCGATTGTGCCACGGGGAAGCCCCGTTACCGATTCTCATGGGGAAAGAGAAAGTAACCACTTGGATGCTGTGGTCGCATTTGAACACGGCATCTGAGTGGTTAAATGCCCTCTGATCACTGGCAATGTTGCTGCGTCTCTGCTGTGTGAAAAAAAACAGACCGCACGCCATATTTAGTCATGTGCATTAGGACATACATGTATGTTCTGGTGCGTGTAGGGGTTAATGTCTTTAACCCTTTAATGTCTTTAATGTCTAAGTGGAAAACTACTACAGTGTCAAAAAACATATCATATATGCAATAACAGACCATATAGTTGCTTTCTACACACCTACACCAGACCCAAGTCTATTACATGGATATGGTATAAGAGCCAATCTTACTACATATAAAGCATTCTAGAAAAAAAACATAGTGCATAGATAGCAGTAAAAGAACCAAGCATACTACACAGGTGCAACACCAGCCACAAGCTTACTACATAGATATAGTACTAAGATCTAGCTTACTGCTTACAAGATCCAAATTTAGTACATACTACAGATTACACCACAACTAACCTTACTGCATAAAGTAACAGAACCAAACCTAATACATAAATACGGTACAAGAATCAAGTTTACTGCATAGACAAAAAAAGAACCAAGCTTATTACATAGATATGTTTCCTGAATCTACCAGGCTTCACAGATAATGTGACAGAGTCTGGCTCTGCCCTGTATAAGAAAATGAACAGATGGTTTGCATGGAACCTGCAACTGACTTCAAAATTGCCATTTATGTTGGAACCTTCTGCCACAGTTGCATTAGCATGCAAATTTTGAGCAAATGTTTCCCCTTAGGAATTAATGAAAGTCACAAACAATTTATCCAGGCCTTTAATTGCAGTAATAGAGAAAAATTCACCATCACCTTCACTTTTCTTCAGCCAGGAGAATGTGGTATTGGTCCACAATGCTCAATAGTGGTCTTCTTCCTGGCCATAATTCAGTTGGACGTATCCTTTGACCTGAGCAATTCAAAATGATGAAATAAAGAACTGACTTTACCTTGTGATGACGGCCATGACCTTTATTTTTTGATGTATCATCCAGAACTTTATTTAATTGCATGGATCTAGTTAAATGGGTTTTCACATTTCCCTGTCTCACTAGTTTGCCTGCTGTTTCTTCTTCTCACTTCCAGTATTCTTCCACAAGCTGGTGGCGGCTTTGACTGTCTGATCGACAAGACACTATAAAGTATCTCATTAGATATAGACATTGCCTTTACCATTAGATATTATTTATTATGATTACTAGAAATCTATAATAATGAAGATCAAATAATATGCACAGTAAATATACTATATATTACATTCAGGGCCTGTTTTAGACAAAGTGGGGCCCTGGGCAAAATTAAAAGCGGGGCCCCAAATGCTGATATGCAAACAACACCATCATCTTCCAGTGGCAACCCCTAAAATAACACCTACTTTCTGCCAACAAAAAAGTAATAACAAGCCCCATTTTACCACAAACAGTTCAAATGAGCACCTTTGTACCGCCTAATAGATTTTTGCACCCAGTCATCAGTCATTGCAGTGCCTCCTTATAAATAATAGTCCCTGCTTATAAATAATATTACACCTTTCTCAGTAATAGCTCCCTTATAAATGATAAATAGTGCCCTGTATCAGTAATATTCCCCCTTACCAGTAACAGTCACCCCGTAAAAATAATACTGCTCCCTTATTAATAATAGCCCTCTCATAAATAAGTTACCCTTATAAATAATAGTCCCCATTATCACTAATAGCCCCCTTTATAAATAAGCCCACTTAACAATTATACCCCCCCTTATAAATAGTTCCCCTCTTATAAATAATAGCTCCCCCTTATAATGGATGCCTTATATATAATAGTTCCCCCCTTATAAATAATAGCACGTCTTATAAATAATAGTCCCCCCTTATAATAGCCCCCTCATATTTACAGTGCCTTGCGAAAGTATTCGGCCCCCTTGAACTTTTCAACCTTTTGCCACATTTCAGGCTTCAAACATAAGGATATAAAATTTTTATTTTTTGGTGAAGAATCAACAACAAGTGGGACACAATTGTGAAGTGGAACGAAATTTATTGGTTATTTTAAACTTTTGTAAAAAATAAAAAAACTGAAAAGTGGGGCGTGCAATATTATTCGGCCCCTTTACTTTCAGTGCAGCAAACTCACTCCAGAAGTTCAGTGAGGATCTCTGAATGATCCAATGTTGTCCTAAATGACTGATGATGATAAATATAATCCACCTGTGTGTAATCAAGTCTCCGTATAAATGCACCTGCTCTGTGATAATCTCAGGGTTCTGTTTAAAGCGCAGAGAGCATCATGAAGACCAAGGAACACACCAGGTAGGTCCGTGATACTGTTGTGGAGAAGTTTAAAGCCGGATTTGGATACAAAAAGATTTCCCAAACTTTAAACATCCCAAGGAGCACTGTGCAAGCGATCATATTGAAATGGAAGGAGTATCAGACCACTGCAAATCTACCAAGACCCGGCCGTCCCTCTAAACTTTCTTCTCAAACAAGGAGAAGACTGATCAGAGATGCAGCCAAGAGGCCCATGATCACTCTGGATGAATTGCAGAGATCTACAGCTGAGGTGGGAGAGTCTGTCTATAGGACAACAATCAGTCGTACACTGCACAAATCTGGCCTTTATGGAAGAGTGGCAAGAAGAAAGCAATTTCTCAAAGATATCCATAAAAAGTCTTGTTTAAAGTTTGCCACAAGCCACCTGGGAGACACACCAAACGTGGAAGAAGGTGCTCTGGTCAGATGAAACCAAAATCGAACTTTTTGGCCACAATGCAAAACGATATGTTTGGCGTAAAAGCAACACAGCTCAGCACCCTGAACACACCATCCCCACTGTCAAACATGGTGGTGGCAGCATCATGGTTTGGGCCTGCTTTTCTTCAGCAGGGACAGGGAAGATGGTTAAAATTGATGGGAAGATGGATGGAGCCAAATACAGGACCATTCTGGAAGAAAACCTGTTGGAGTCTGCAAAAGACCTGAGACTGGGACGGAGATTTATCTTCCAACAAGACAATGATCCCAAACATAAAGCAAAATCTACAATGGAATGGTTCACAAATAAACGTATCCAGGTGTTAGAATGGCCAAGTCAAAGTCCAGACCTGAATCCAATCGAGAATCTGTGGAAAGAGCTGAAAACTGCTGTTCACAAACGCTCTCCATCCAACCTCACTGAGCTCGAGCTGTTTTCCAAGGAAGAGTGGGCAAGAATTTCAGTCTCTCGATGTGCAAAACTGATAGAGACATAACCCAAGCAACTTGCAGCTGTAATCGCAGTAAAAGGTGGCGCTACAAAGTATTAACTTAAGGGGGCCGAATAATTTGGCACGCCCCACTTTTCAGTTTTTTATTTTTTACAAAAGTTTAAAATATCCAATAAATTTCATTCCACTTCACGACTGTATCCCACTTGTTGTTGATTCTTCACCAAAAAATTAAAATTTTATATCCTTATGTTTGAAGCCTGAAATGTGGCAAAAGGTTGAAAAGTTCAAGGGGGCCGAATACTTTCGCAAGGCACTGTACGTTTCCCAGTGACATATAGTAACCCACCCTTATATATAATAGTTCCTCCCTTATAAATAAGAGCACCCTTATATATAATAGTTCTCCATTATACAGTGTCGGAATGAAGGGACTTAGGCCCACCAGAAGAACTTGTTCTGGGGCCCCACCCAACAGCTTCCTGCTAATAGCCTACACCACGGCTCCTTTACTGAAGTCTTACATATGTGCTGACTATCTGGCATTACTGAGTATGTTCCCAGTATAGTCAGCCACTATAGTACTGTGCAGGCCACAATAACACCATGGCCAGTTCATGCACAGTACTGTATGGGGAATGACATGGCCATGGAGCACTACACGTATGTGCAAGATTATAGTGAGGGAGCTTTGATGCAGACATAGCACACAGGGCTGCCAGCAGGAATTTTGAGCCCCCCCCCCCACAGTATAATGCTCCACATGGTATATAATGCTCCACAGTATAAAATGCTCCCCTGAGCCTTCCAGTTTCCCCACATGGTATATAATACTCCACAGTGGCCCCACAGTATAAAACGCTCCCCTGAGCCCCCCATAGTGGCCCCACATGGTAAATAAGGCGGCTCCACACAGTATAATACTCCATAGTGGCCCACACAGTATACTACTCCTTAGTGGCCCCAGACAGTAAAATATGCTCCCCAGCAGCCCCACACAATATAATATGCTCCATACAGTATAATATGCACCCTACAGTGCCCCCCCCCAGTATAATGCTCAAGGTGGCCTAACATGGTATAACATGCTCCACAATGGCCTCCACACAGTATAATATATTCCCCAGAGGGGTTCCCCCAGTATAATGCTCCACAGTGGTCCCTCACAGTATAATATGCTCCCCACATTCCCCCCACAGTATAATGCTCTACAATGACCCCACAGAGTATAATATGTTCCTGAGGAGCCCCACACAATATAATGCACTCCACAGTGGCCCCACACAGTATAACAGGCTCCCCACACTGCCTCTTCCCCCCAGTATAAAGCTCCACAGTGGCCCATAGTATAATATGCTCCCCAGGGTGCCCCCCTAGTATAATGCTCCACAGTGCCCCCCTGCAATATATTATGCTCCTCAGAGCATCCCTCAGTATAATGCTGCACAGTAGGCCCCATTCAGTATAATATGCTCCCCAGAGGAGCATATTATAATATGCATATTATAATATGTTCCCACCCTAATAATGCCCCACAATGGCGCCACGCAATGTAATATGCTCTGCAGATGGCCCCCCCAGAATAATGCTCCACAGTGACCCCACACAGTATAACATGCTCCAGAATGGCCTCCACACAGTATAATATACTGCCCAGAGAGGTTCCCCCACTATAATTCTCCACAGTGGGCCAAAACAGAATAGTATGCTCTCTAGAGGGCCCCCCAGTATAATGCTTCAAAGTGGCCTCACAGAATATAACATTCTCTCCCGAGTCCCCCCCCCCACACATTATAATGCTCCACAGAGGCCCCATAGAATATAACATGCTCTCCAGAGGGACTCCTCCCCTAATATAATTCTCCACAGCGGCCCCACACAGTATAATATACTGGGGGTCCGTCTGGATAGCATATTATATTGTGTGGGGCCACTGTGGAGCATTATATTGGGGGAGGAGGCCCTCTGATGAGCATGTTATATTCTGTGGGGCCTCTGTGGAGCATTATAATGTAGGGGGCTCTGGAGAGCATGTTATATTCTGTGAGGCCACTTTGAAGTGTTACATTGGGGGGCCCTCTGAAGAGCATATTATACTGTGTGGGGCCACCGTGGAGCATTATACTGGGGGATCCTCTGGAGAGCATATTATACTGTTTTGGGCCACTGTGGAGCATTATACTGGGGAATGGGCCCTCTGGATAGCATATTATACTGTGTGGTGCACCTCTGCATAGCATAATGCTCCACAGTGGCCCCACACAGTATAATATGCTATACAGAGGGTCCCCTCCCCAGTATAATGCTCCACAGTGGCCCCACACAGTATAATATGGTATCCAGAGGGGCTCCTCCAGTATAATGCTCCCCAGTGGCCCTACATACTCCCTTTTTTATTATATTATACTCTGGGGTCTCTTCAGACCCCAGAGTATAATAATTGAAGGCCCAAAGGAGATAAGGGAAAATAACAAACAGTTATACTCACCTTGCCTTACCTCTAATGGTCCTCCTTGCGCTGCTCCGCTATCACCACCAGCGCTGGCTTCCTCTTGTTTGCGGATGACGTCACGTGTTGTGGACGTCACCGCTGAAGCCCAATTACAGGCCTCAGTGGTGTCGTGAGGCACGCTGTTAGCACACCCCACGTGATGGCCAGGCCTCAGCGGTGACGTCCAGAACGCCAGAAGGTGATGTCGGACACCTAGGACAGGTGAGTAAAAATGTTTGTTATTTTTACTCACCTCGGAAAGGGGCCCTGCGGCACATGACACTGGGTCCCTTTCTGTTATTGATATGGCCAGGCCTGACTCCGGGATCCCGAGTCATCAGGATCCGAATCCTGGGGGTCCCTTTGGGGATGGGGCCCTGGGCAATTGCCCAGTTTGCCCCCCCCACCTAACACCGGCCCTGATCACATTACACAGGTTTGGATAGAAAATACGTATACAGGCTGCCAGGACTGATAATGGACTTGCAGTAAACTCAAAATTATCAGAAAATGGCAATTAGCTGACCTGATGGCCTGGACCAAGAGCAGGAGAGAACAGCTCTGAAAGCAACTGTGATCTGACAACTTACCCCACTCCCCTCCAGAGAGCAGTGAGTCATGTCACCCATCCTATAATGCTAGATAGGGAGATATACAGGCTGGGGACCCAGGAGATGCTGTGTAAACAATGGGAGGAATAATTTCACATAGCAGGTAAACAAAGCAGCAATGTAAAGCAATGTATTTAGGAAAACTCTTGAATTTACATAAGCTAACAATATAAATAGGATCCTTGAGATGGGAATACCCCTTTTAAAGCTCTCTTCGCTTACCAGTGTATACACCAATTTGTCCATTGTGTATGTTAAAAAATTCTTGCTTGACATACAGTTACAGTGGGGAAAAAAAGTATTTAGTCAGCCACCAATTGTGCAAGTTCTCCCACTTAAAAAGATGAGAGAGGCTTGTAATTGACATCATAGATAGACCTCAACTATGAGAAACAAAATGAGAAAACATATCTAGAAAATCACATTATCTGATTTTTTTAAGAATTTATTTGCAAATTATGGTGGAAAAATAAGTATTTGGTCACCTACAAACAAGCAAGATTTCTGGCTCTCACAGACCTATAACTCTTCTTTAAGAGGCTCCTCTGTCCTCCACTCATTACCTGTAGTAATGAATCTGCAATAGGCAAGCAGCTTGGTGGGAAGAAATCAACTGTGGGAGCAATAATTAGAAAATGGAAGACATACAAGACCACTGATAATCTCCCTCGATCAGGGGCTCCACGCAAGATCTTACTCCATGGGGTCAAAATGATCACAAGAACGGTGAGCAAAAATCCCAGAACCACACAGGGGGACCTAGTGAATGACCTACAGAAAGCTGGGACTAACGTAACAAAGGCTACCGTCAGTAACACACTACGCCGCCAGGGACTCAGATCCTGCAGTGCCAGACGTGTCCCCCTGCTTAAGCCAGTACATATCCGGATCCCTCTGAAGTTTGCTAGAGAGCATTTGGATGTTCCAGAAGAGTATTGGGAGAATGTCATATGGTCAGATGAAACCAAAGTAGAACTGTTTGGTAGAAACACAACTCGTCGTGTTTGGAGGAGAGTGAATGCTGAGTTGCATCCAAGGCAGTGGTGAAGCTAGCCTCTTTGCTGCCTGAAGCGGACTATAGAAAGACGCCCCCCCCCAAAAAAAAATAATTGAGTTTCTATGCTGCTAGCTTCACACGTTGTTATCATCGCACAATATACACAATATACAAAGTTATAAAACAGTTTTTAAGAATTCTTCTACCTGTATTACTTCAGATCAACAACACGGCATTAACAATGAAAATAACTTCACACATCTTCTGCTTGGTGGATGGACGAGCCCACATCGCCCCCATTCTCTATAATAGGAGCGCCGCAAATAGCTGAGTACTGGACTTCGGCTATCTTTGGCACTCCCATTGAAGTGAATGAGAGCCACGCGGGTTCGTCCATCCACCAAGTGACACAACTATATATGGCTGCGGTCAGACTGAATTCCCACCCAGTGGGAGGAAAAAAACTATTCTCAGGCTCAGACAATTCTCAGCAGGCAGACCCCCATCACTCAGGTATTTATCCTCTATCATTTAGGTGAATACAGGACATTAACATTTTGTGACTTACAGGTGACGTCTCTGACTAATCCTTCACATTTAACTTCTCTTCCCTTTGGACCGCCAGGACCACTTCTTCCATCTGTGACTTGTCTCTGTAACGTTTGTAACACAGACATCTTTGGCTCCTCACTTTTCCAGGCATCCAACCCACATTGTCCTCACCTTCACACCTATCCTGCTGCTACCCCAATTATAAAATATATGTTATAACCCCCCATAATGAATAATACCCCCAAGTGCATCGTTATATTAATAATGTCGGTGTGTACCCTGTATAAATAGTGCCCCTTATTAATAATGCCCCAGGTGTTAACTAATTAAAAGGTTTTCCAGGTCATTAATAAACTAATAAGTGGGGCTCAAAAACCCAGGACCCCTACTGATCAGCTGTGTGAATGGTACCTGTGTAAGCGCCATGACCGCTTCTCTGTTTACATAGTGTCATTTATCTCATAGCAGCCATGTAATGTAACTACAGCCTCGTCCTATACATGTCTATGTGACAAGGCTGTAATTACATAACACGGCCACTATAAACAGACAGCGTATGATATAAACAGGTGCCATAGCCCCTGTTTATAACGCCCCATTTACACACACTATAATGTTCCACAGCAGCCCCTTCACACTGTATTATGCCTTGCAGCGGCCCCTGCACATGGTATTATGCTCCATATTGGCCCCTGCACATGGTATTATGCTCCATAGTGGCCTCTGCACTGGTATTATGCTCCATAGTGGCCCCTGCACTTGTATTATACTCCATAGTGGCCCCTGCACAGGGTATTATGCTCTATAGTGACCCCTACACTTGTATTATGCTCCACAGTGGCTCCTGCACAGGGTATTATGCTCCTCAGTGGCCCCTGCGCAAGGTTATATGCCCCATAGTGGCCCCTGCACTGGTATTATGCTCCATAGTGGCCTCTGCACTGGTATTATGCTCCATAGTGGCCCCTGCACTTGTATTATGCTCCATAGTGGCCCCTGCACAGGGTATTATGCTGCATAGTGGCCCCTGCACTTGTTTTATGCGCCACAGTGGCTCCTGCACAGGGTATTATGCTCCTCAGCGGCCCCTGCTCACGGTTATATGCCCCATAGTGGCCCCTGCACTGGTATTATGGTCCACAGTGGCCCCTGCACTGGTATTATGCTTCACAGTGGCCCCTGCACATGGTATTATGCTTCATAGTTGCCCACCCATGAACTATTATTATACTCGGGGGTCCTTTCAGACCCCCGAGTATAATGATCGGAGACCCAGGGGAGGATACAAACATAAAAATCAGTTGTACTTACCTTTCCTGGACACCGATGCACTCCCCGCAGCTTTCGGCCCTGTTTAATTGCGCACACAAGTCACGTGATCAGGCCGGCGACGCGACCTGATGAAGTCACCAGAGGCCCCAAGCCTGCTCGGAGTAACACCGATTGCAAGAGAGGTGAGTAGCATTGGCTTTTATGTTCCATCACCTCCCCTTTGTGTCCGATTACTATACTCCAGGGTCTGAAAAGACCCTGGAGTATAATAATAGTAGTATTTGAGGCCCGCGGCCTCACTTACCGATGCCCGCGGCCACTCACAGCGGCATCCACTTCCCTTTCTGCGTCCCATAGCAGAAGGGGAAGCTGAGGAGGCCACGAGCAGACGCCGGGTAGGGAAATAAATAGGCCGTTACCTGGTGGGGATACTCCAGCAGGTTCCGGCCTATTTATATATATATATAAAAAAAAAAGTTCTCCGCACTTACCTGCGATGCCTTGATGGAGCCGCCGCCTCTTCTTGTCCTCGACATCTGTGTCTCAGCGTAGGCGGCGTGATGACGTCATTGTATCGCCGCCTGCACTGAGATGCGACGTCTCGTAAACCAGCCCAGGACAGGCCCTGCTCAGCTCTGTTTTTTTAAAGCGGCCTGTCCTGGGCTGGTTTACGGTAAATATAAAATAAAAAATGCCGCCCCCCAGACAGTGACGGACAGTGCTGCCTGAGGCGGCCGCCTCACTTCGCCTCATTAGCGGTGCGCCCCTGATCCAAGGAACACCATACCTACTGTGAAGCATGGGGGCAGCAACATCATGCTTTGGAGCTGTTTCTCTGCAAAGGGACCAGGACAACTGATCCGTGTACATGAAAGAATGAATGGGGCCATGTATCGTGAGATTTTGAGTGCAAACCTCCTTCCATCAGCAAGGGCATTGAAGATGAAACGTGGCTGGGTCTTTCAGCATGACCATGATCCCAAGAACACCGCCAGAGCAACGAAGGAGTGGCTTCGTAAGAAGCATTTCAAGGTCCTGGAGTGGCCTAGCCAGTCTCCAGATCTCAACCCCATAGAAAACCTTTGAAGGGAGTTGAAAGTCCGTGTTGCTCAGCGACAGCCCCAAAACATCACTGCTCTAGAGGAGATCTGCATGGAGGAATGGGCCAACATACCAGCAACAGTGTGTGCCAACCTTGTGAAGACTTACAGAAAACGTTTGACCTCTGTGATTGCCAACAAAGGATATATAACAAAGTATTGAGATGAACTTTTGTTATTGACCAAATACTTATTTTCCACAATAATTTGCAAATAAATTCTTTAAAAATCAGACAATGTGATTTTATGGATATGTTTTCTCATTTTGTCTCTCATAGTTGAGGTCTACCTATGATGTCAATTACAGGTCTCTCATCTTTTTAAGTTGAAGAACTTGCAAAATTGATGGCTGACTAAATACTTTTTTTTCCCCACTGTAGGTCCATATATATTTGGACACCGACACAAATTTAGTTTTTTTACCTGTTTACTGAATATTCAAGTTATAGTTATATAATGGACATTGACATAAAATCCAGACTTTCAGCTTTCATTTGAGGGTATCCACATTAAAATTGGATGAAGGGTTTAGGAGTTTCAGCTCCTTAACATGCGCCACTCTGTTTTTAAAGGGACCAAAAGTAATTGGACAATTGACTCAAAGGCTATTTCATGGGCTTGTGTAGGCAATTCCTTCGTTATGTCATTCTCAATTAAGCAGGTAAAAGGCCTGGAGTTGATTTGAGGTGTGGAAGATTTTGCTGCGAAGAAAACATGTGGTCAAAGGAGCTCTCCATGCAGGTGAAACAAGCCATCCTTAAGCTGCGAAAACAGAAAAAAACTCATCTGAGAAATTGCTACAATATTACGAGTGGCAAAATCTACAATTTGGTACGTCCTGAGAAAGAAAGAAAGCACTGGTGAACTCATCAATACAAAAAGAGCTGGACGCCCACAGAAGACAACAGTGGTGGATGATCACAGAATAATTTCCATGGTGAAGAGAAACCCCTTCACAACAACCAACCAAGTGAACAGCACTCTCCAGAATGTAGGCATATCAATATCCAAATCTACCATAAAGAGAAGACTGCATGAAAGTAAATACAGAGGGTTCACTGCAAGGTGCAAGCCACTCATAAGTCTCAAGAATAAGAACGCTAGATTGGGCTTTGCTAAAAAAAAACATCTAAAAAAGCCAGCACAGTTCTGGAAGAACATTCTTTGGACAGATGAAACCAAGATCAACCTCTACTAGAACGATGGAAAGAAAAAAGAATGGCGAAGGCGTGGTACAACTCATGATACAAAGCATACTACATCATCTGTAAAACACAGCAGAGGCAGTGTGATGGCTTGGGCATGCATGGCCGCCAGTGGCAGTGGGTCACTAGTGTTTATTGATGATGTTACACAGGACAGAAGCAGCTGGATGAATTCTGAGGTATTTATTTATTATGCTTTCTTGTATAGCGCCATCATATTCCGCAGCACTTTACAGACATTGACAGTCACTGTCCCATATAGGGCTCACAATCTATATTCCCTATCAGTATGTCTTTGGAGTGTGGGAGGAAACTGGAGTACCCGGAGGAAACCCACGCAAAAACGGGGAGAACATACAAACTCCTTGCAGATGTTGCCCTTGGCAGGATTCGAACCCAGGATTCCAGCGCTGTAAGGCTGCAGTGCTAACCACTGAGTCAGAGACACACTGTGCGCTCAAGTCCAGCCAAACTGATTGGTTTTTGTTTCATAATACAGATTGACAATGACCCAAAACATAAAGCCAAAGCAACCCAGGAGTTTATTAAAGCGAAGAAGTGGAATATTCTTGAATGACCAAGTCAGTCACCTGATCTCAACTCGATTGAGCATGTATTTCACTTGTTAAAGACTAAACTTCAGACAG
The DNA here is from genome assembly GCA_947044405.1 of Leptodactylus fallax. Taxonomy (NCBI): domain Eukaryota; kingdom Metazoa; phylum Chordata; class Amphibia; order Anura; family Leptodactylidae; genus Leptodactylus; species Leptodactylus fallax. The sequence continues at coordinate 2,195,267 of CAMRHE010000156.1, forward strand.
AAAGGCCCACAAACAAACAGCAACGGAAAACCGGTGCACTAAAGGTCTGGCAGAGCATTAAAAAGAAGGAAACACAGCGTCGTCTGGTGATGTCCATGAGTTTAAGACTTCAGGCAGTCATTGCCAACAAAGGGTGAACAACCAAGTATTAGAAATTAACATTGTATTTACAATTTAATTTGTCCAATTACTTTTGAGCCCCTGAAATGAAGGGATTGTGTGTAATAAATGCTTTAGTTCCTCACATTTTTATACAATCATTTTGTTCAACCCACTGAATTAAAGCTGAAAGTCTGAACTTCAACTGCATCTGAATTGTTGTGTTCAAAATTCATTGTTGTAATGTACAGAACCAAAATTAGAAAAATGTTGTCTCTGTCCAAATATTTATGGACCTAACTGTATGTTTGGCCAGTTCGACTATACTATTCAATGACAGGGTGTCCTGAAAACGTAGACAGCAAAAGGGCTCTTTCATCCATACATAGAGCAACTACTCACACATTCACCATTATGTTAATATAAACAGATATATCTCTTATATATATAAAAATGAGTTTCGTCTATCTGTTTGTCTGTCTGTTCTTTATGCGTGACCAAACAACTGGATCGATCCTCACCAAATTTGGCACACATGTATATCAGGTGTCCGGGAATATTTTAGACTGGGTCTCAGCTCTAAATGATGTACCATTCCTGAGATACAGTATTGCCAAAAAATGACCAGCATTAGCTAATACAAGCCTGCAAGTCTTTCACTCATATTCCAACTGTCATACACACGGTCACATGTCCATTATCAGCCAATAGAAGCTCGCAGGCGCTTAGTCTCCTCAGGCACACAGGTTTCCATAGCAACCAAGCTATTTATGACCTGTATTAGTCAATAGCAGTTCGCAGGTCCTTAAATATTCAGTCATATCACGTGTATCAGCCAATATAAATTCACATTTAATTTACCAGGTTTCCATAACAACACAGCCATAAATAGACTGTACCTATACTGGACTCAGTGGAGTAACTAGGAATGGCTGGACCTCAAGGCGAACATTTGACATGGGATCCCCCCCGGCAACCGCCCCCCCGCGCAAACTGCATTCCTACAGACACTATTATGCCCCATAGTGGCCCTTGCACACAGTATTCTGCCCCATAGTGACCCCTGCACACAGTATTATGCCCCATAGTGGCCCCTTCATATAGTATTATGCACACGTCCCGCTATCTCTTCAGTGTTGGACCAGATGTCACGTGAGCCAGGCATGCATCGCGATGAATAATGACGTTGGACTTGCCCACCGACGTCTTGGACGATACCAAGGAGGACCGAAGCCTGCTGTAGCACAGGAGAGGTAAGTAACAGTGTTTTTTATGTTCCCTCAACTCATCGGGGCCTCTGATCATTATACTCTGAGGTCTGAAAAGACCCCAGAGTATAATGATAACAGTGTTTGTGGGGTTCACAGCCCGCAGGCCTTACTTTCCGATCCCCGCTCCTGCTCACAGTCGCCTCCGCAGAAGGTGAAGCGCATAATTCACCTGCTTGCTCTCACTCTCTGTGTACCCCTCCCTTCACCAGCCTCCCCTACAATGAAATCACAGGTAATAAATCAATTCCACATCTGAGGTCACATGCTACTGTGATGTTTTGTTTGTCGGCTTCACTGCTCACAGGGAGGGGTAGTGAGTTTACAAACAAAATGTCACAGCTGAGGTCAATGACCTGAAATAAATCAGATAAATGATGATTCCTTTGCAACGAGAGGAATCAGTTGCAGCTTTCTTTGCATCTGAGAACAGCTTTAAAAGCTACATTATAAAGCAATTGTATAAGCTTTCAAGTGTATTTTGATTCTAAGTGTGGTTTTGTTTTAAGTGTGACCTAATAGTAAGTGACTTTAGATAACAAACAAACAAAATCCATTTGAGCCTGTTCACTTTTTATTTGAATTGTGCTGATTTTACTTGTATTTTTGGATTTTCTGTATTGATCCCAATTAGGCAAGATATGCTCCATGCTTAGCAATGCGGTCCAGTGTACATCTTGCAGCATGTATTCTCTGCTTGAGCAGTCACTTGAGGAGGCATGCTGCTGCACATTGCACATTTAGAAACCCAGATCATGGATCTAAATGAGCAAATTGCAAATCTGAGATCCATTGATAACCTGGAAAGGAGTCTGTTGCTCACAAAGGAGGAACTCACTGGGGTAAATGCTGAGGGGGATGGTATCATGGAGGTGCAGGAAGAAGAGGCAGCTAGGTGGATGACCGTTAAAAAGCAGCGGCATAGAAGGAAGAATGCCAGGGAGGTTAGTTCTGAACTGGCACACCACAACAAGTCTGCCAAATTGGCAGATGAGGGGGATGTTAGTACAGGAGTAACTCTTCTGCAGCAAGACACTACTTTTGACAGCAAAGGGAATGTCTGCTCCAGTAAGAAGGGGGATAGGAGTACACAGCAGACTAGACAGGTGCTGGTAGTGGGGGATTCAGTTATTAGGAAAACAGACAGGGCAATCTGTCACAAAGACCAGGATCGTCAAATGGTGTGTTGCCTTCCTGTTGCTCGAGTTTGACACATTGCGGATCATGTTGATAGATTACTTGGTGGGGCTGGTGTGAATCCAGCATTCATGGTTCACTTTAGTGAAGATGGCTAGACGGTTGGAGGAGTGTTTAAACTAGGGACTGGGGGGAGGGTAATAGATGTAGAGGGCAAGACAGTGTAGACATGGAAAGAGGGCTAAATAATGTAACTGGGGGTGGAGTAAAATCCTTGTTTAAGCCAATCCTGCATGAGGACTTCTGGGAGTAAAATGAAGATGTGGAGTCCTTATGGGTGGAAATTAAGGGAGGAACAGAGAATAAGAAAAAACTGATAGGGGTTTGTTAGAAATCCCCAAATATAATGGAAGAAGCTGAAAATATACTAATAAAACAAATAGATGAGGCCGCAAAGCATAATAAAGTAATTATTATGGGGGATTTCAACTACCCAGATACCAACTAGGAGGCAGAAACCTGCAGGTCCAACAAAGAGAACAGGTTATTGTCAGTAATAAAAGACAATTACCTATCACAACTAGTGCAGGATCCAACAAGTGGCGAGGCACTTGTAAACCTAATTTTAACAAATGAACCTGTCAAAAGTGGAGGTTGGGGTCATCCAGGTTATAGTGACCACAACATAATAAGTTTTCTTGTACACATTAGAAAGATGTTCAGTAGAGGGGGTACAAAAACGCTACACTTCAGGAAGGCCAATTTTAACCAGCTGAGAGAGAAGCTTAGCAGTATAAACTGGGACAATGTCCTCAAAGTGACACAAACAAAATGGGACATTTTCAAAAGCATTCTAAATAGGAACAGTGAAAATCATATATCTTATGGGAATAATAGGGCCAGAAATCATAGAATATCTATATGGCTAACTAAAATGGTAAGGAGTGCAATGAGGGATAAAAAGGAAGCATTTAAAGTACAAGACAAGTGAAGGAGGCAAAGATCGAGGCTGAGAGAATAATTGCCAAGGAAAGTAAAAATAATCCAAAATTATTCTTCAATTACATAAATAATAAAATGAAAACTGACAATCTGGGTGTAATGGTGGAGGAGGATTAGGAAAAGGCAGATCTATTAAATGCCTTCTTCTCTACAGTGTTTACACAAGAAAATCCAATGGAAAGCAACATGATTAGGGGTAATGTAAACTCTCCATATAATGTCACCTGTTTAACCCAGGAGGAAGTGCAGCGGGGCCACCTTCAAAACACAATAGAGAAATCGCCAGGTCCAGATGGCATACACCCCCGAGTTCTGAGGGAATTATGCACAGTTATAGACAGACCCTTATATCTAATGTTTTAGGGATATGACTGGGTCTGTTTCACATGATTGGCGCATTGCAAATGGGGTGCCAATTTTCAGAAAGGGGTCTAAAAGTGAGCCTGAAAACTATAGGCCAGTAAGTTTGATCTCTGTGGTGGGTAAGATATTTGAAGGTTTTCTAAGAGATGCTATCCTGGAGTATCTCAATGTAAATAATCTTATAACACCCAATCAGCATGGAATGCCACAAGGGTCAGTATTAGTTCCTCTCCTGTTTAATATGTTTATTAATGACCTGGTAGAGGGTTTACAGAGCAAGGTGTCCATATTTGCAGATGATACTAAACTCTGTAAGGTTATCAAAAATGAGGAGGATAGTAGAATAGTACAGGGGGATCTAAGGAAGCTAGAACCATGGGCAGAGACTTGACAAATTAAGTTTAATGTAGGCAAATGTAAGGTTATGCATTTTGGTCCAAGAAATCAAATGTGATTATGTACTTAATAATCAATTACTGGGTAAGTCTCCCACTGAAAAAGGCTTGGGGATTTTGGTGGACAGTAAGTTTACCTTTAGCGAACAGCGCTAGGAGGCTGCCTCCAAGGCAAATAAAATTATGTGATGCATCAAAAGAGATATAGATTCTCATGATAAGAACATAGTTATGCCTCTATACAAATCACTGGTACGGCCACACTTAGACTATTGCGAGCAATATATACAAGAAGGACATAATTGAATTAGAGAGAGTGCAGAGAAGGGCGACCAAAATTACTGGGGGAATAGGTGGATTGGAGTACGATGATAGTTTGAGGTTAAATATGGGATTATTCAGTTTAGATGTCTACTGGGAGACCTAATAACAATATAAAAAAACATGAAGGGACAGCACAAAGAACTTTCTAATAATCTTTTCACTCCTAGTGACAGTGACAAGGGGACATCCTCCATGTCTGGAAGAGAGAAAGTTTCACCAGCAACATAGAAGGGGATTCTTTACTGTAAGAACAGTGAGGCTATGGGACTCACTGCCCCAGAAAGTGGTGATGGTGGATCCATTGAGCAAGTTCAAAGAGGGCCTTGATGCCTTTCTCAAACAGAAAAATATTACGGATTATGGGTTTTAGATTTTGTTAAAGACAAGTTGATCCAGGGTGTTATACTGATTGCCAGATTGGAGTCAGGATGGAATTTTTTCCCCAAACATGGGGGAATTGGCATAAGCCTCATTGGGTTTTTTGCCTACCCCTGGAACAACACTGTAGAGTTATAGGTTGGTCTTGATGGACCGGTGTCTTCATCCAACCTCATCTACTATGTAACTATGTTATTAATTTAAACCAGATATATATTAGAAAGTGTTTTGTATTGATGCATCCTATTATATGGACCATATTTTTTAAGCCCTATTCACATCTGCTTTGGTGGCTGTGTTGCAGAACCCGTCATTATTTGCTGAAAAAAAAAAATAGCACAGGAGGCAGTGCTGATTTTCCAGTAAAATGACAGAGACCATGACAAAACCCAACAGACCCCGTTAAAAAATCAGTAGGTCTATTAGGCTCCATAAGTATCTCTCTAGACAGATTTATCGAAGCTTGCTTTAAAAAAGCTTATTATGATCTGCATGGTATCCAAAATAAAGATGGATTTAATGGCTGTTGATAACCGGCAGGAAGAGACGCTCTGGTCTATTTCTTACAAGAAGTGGTGACAAGTGTTGTCTTCTTTTGCTTTATTTTGGATGCCTCACAGCTTGAATTCTCTTTTTCAGAGCAAAAATCATAGTCCTAATACAGATGTGAACTCAGCCTAACCAGTAAGGGATGTGACTTTTGACCGACTATTCACTGATTTTGATAGCAACTTTATCAGTTTAGCTTTGAGTGCAACTAAGCTAAATGGTGTAACTGAAAGGCAGTCACAAGTTTATCAATCTTCTATATAGCCTATACCTGTAAATTGTAAAATGATGTTAAAAGTGGACTTGGAAGAAAAAAAATTTTTTAAATGCATTTCCAACCATTGTAAGCTCATTATATATCGGTTTGTGGTAGGGACAAGCTCTATAATAGTTAATAATCTATAAACTATTCTGTTACCGACTCCATGCTGCAAATGACATTAACACTGATCTTATAGGAATATTAAAGCTTGACTAATTCATATAGTTATGTGTTGTTATAGATGAAATGGTTGAATTTTTCAGGTTAACTAAATGAATTGGAACACTGTTATTGACACTTGACAGCTTCTTCATGGTAAGGATGCTGTGAAAGTCTTAAATGAAATTACAATCTTTAAGAGATACAAAAATAATTAAATAATTGTGGTGTGATGCCTGTGCGGTCTATTCGCAGAGGAATTTAAGCAATTTCTATTCATCACATCCCTGTTTCTCCTAGATTTATGTTCTACACATGGCTATTTTTGTTGCATCATTAACTGCCTAAATGGGCCATTGAAACTAGGAAATATATGGCTTCTTAATAAACAGACTCTGACCGTATGCTCACCAGGAGATAAGCGTTTAGAATTGCTTATTCTACAGTTGTGCTAAAAAGTTTACATACCCCAGCAGATTTTTTGTTTTTTGGCCTTTTTTCAGAGAATATGAATGATAATACAAAAACTTTTTCTCCACTCATGGTTAGTGGTTGGTTGAAGCCATTTATTGTCAAACTTCTGTGTTTTCTCTTTTTAAATCATAATGACAACCAAAAACATCAAAATGACCCTGTTCAAAAGTTCACATACCCCAATTCTTAATACGGTGCATTGCCCCCTCTAACATCAATGACAGCTTGAAGTCTTTTGTGGTAGTTGTGGATGAGGCTCTCTATTTTCTCAGATGGTAAAACTGCCCACTCTTCTTGGCAAAAAGTCTCCAGTTACTGTAAATTCCTGGGCTGTCTTGCATGTACTGTGCGCTTGAGATCTCCCCAGAGTGGCTCAATGATATTGAGGTCAGGAAACTTGAGATGGCCACTCCAGAACCTTCACTTTCTTCTGCTGTAGCCAATGACAGGTCAACTTGGCCTTGTGTTTTGGATCGTTTTCATGTTGGAACGCCCAAGTACGTCCCATGCGCAGCTTCCTGGCTGATGAGTGCAAATTTGCCTCCAGTATTTGCTGATAACGTGCTGCATTCATCGTTCCTTCAACTTTGACCAAGTTTCCTGTGCCTTTGAAGCTCACACATCCCCACATCATCAGTTATCCACCTCCGTGCTTTACAGTAGGAATGGTGTTCCTTTCATCATAGGCCTTGTTGACAGTTCCTTTCATCATAGGCCTTGTTGACACCTCTCCAAATGTAATGTTTATGGTTGTGGCCAAAAAGTTTGATTTTTGTCTCATCACTCCAAATTACCTTGTTCCAGAAGTTTTGAGGCTTGTCTCCGTGCCGTTTGGCGTATTGAAGGCGAAATTCTTTGTGGCATTTGCACAGTAATGGTTTTCTTCTGGCAACTCGACCATGCAGCCCATTTTTCTTCAAGTGCCTCCTTATTGTGCAACAGCCACACCGATAGTTTTCAGAGAGTCCTGTATTTTAGCTGATGTTATGTGTGGGTTTTTCTCTGCATCCCGAACAATTTTCCGGGCAGTTGTGGCCGAAATTTTGGTTGGTCTACCTGACCGTGGTTTGGATTTTACAGAGCCCCCGAGTTTCCATTTGATAATCACAGTTTGATCACTGCTGACTGGCATTATCAATTCCTTGGATATCTTTTTGTATCCCTTTCCTGTTTTATATAGTTCAACTACCTTTTCCTGTACATCCGTGGACAATTCTTTTGCTTTCCCCATGACTCACAATTCAGAAACGTCAGTGGCTGGAGGAAGGATGCAACAGTCTGTCTGGATCCCAGAAACTCACTCAGCATTTATGCACACTGTGAAGAATATCGCCTTGCCAAGCCTCTTGGCGTACCTGCGATCAACCTTCTTTCTTAACCTCCCACTCACACACCGTGAGTAGACCGGGTCATAGGATAGAATGAAACGAGCTGTATAAATTTTATATATTTAATAACCCAAGTGGGTCGGTACTAATTAATAGCATATACAGAAATATACAATATTAATATGATCAAGCATAAACATACAAGCAAAAGTGCGATGATACAATACAAAAACAAAAAGGGAAAATAAAATATAGAATGATACCTGAGCACAGCTCTGCTCTTAGCTGTCTCTCTTTCAGCTTCCACACACAAGACAAAAGACCTCACCCCAGCCAGTGTGAAGACCCTTGTCCAGCTCCACCCTTCACCCCCCCCAGCCAGCCCTCTCCTCACGAAAAGGGGAATCTATGCCGGTTAGAAGGAAAGATGGGTGCCTGGGTTAGTTGCAGGTCATTAGCCCACCCTCCCCCCTTTGGACATCTGGGATATCACACTGACGGGCCAGACAGGCCCTCTCTCCATGGTATGCACATAAAACCATTGGAGCGAATTGACCACCAATGTAAACACAGCTCTACATTCCTACATATATGTGACTGATACGAATGAGGAATGATACATGTCCAAGAAAGATACATAACTTGAGGGTCTCATCATCACACCTCCCCCTTTTAGAGCGTGTCGGGGGAAGGAGGAGCCTCCGTTCCTCTTCCACCCGCACCTCCGCAGCCTCACCTCGCCGGGACAGGCCATCGGCATTGCCATGGGCCTGGCCAGGCTTGTGCCAGATGTCATAGTTGTATTGCTGCAGCACCAGGCTCCAACGTAACAACCGTCCATTCTGACCTGCAAAACGTTTGATCCAGATCAGAGGGTTGTGATCTGTCACCACGGTGAAGTGGCGCTCATACAAGTAAGGCTGCAGATGCTGCAAGGCCCAAACAATTGCTAGGCATTCCTTCTCCACTGTGGCGTAGGCCACCTCCCGTGGCAGAAGCTTCCGGCTGAGGTACTGCACCGGGTGCTCCTGCCCTGCTGAGTCAAGCTGGCTCAGTACGGCACCGAGTCCATAGGTGCTGGCGTCTGTCTGTAGCACAAGCGGACGTGTCTCATCGTACGCCTGAAGTACAGGTGCATTCGCCAGGGACGCTTTCAGGGCCTGGAAGGAGCGCTCGCAAGCATCCGTCCACTGGACAGTTTGCGGCAACTTCTTCTTGGTGAGGTCCGTCAAGGGGGCAGCCAGAGCACTATAGTTCGGTACGAACTTCCTATAGTACCCTGCCGTACCCAGGAAAGACATCACCTGTCGCTTGGTCCGGGGGGTTAGCCAGGACGTGATTACATCCAGCTTTTCAGGTTCTGGTTTCATGGTTCCACCACCTACCAGGTGTCCCAGGTATTGGACACTTTTCCGGTTTGATGGTCAAGCCCGCACTGTGGATCCGCCCCAGCACCTGCGCCAGGTGCTGTAGGTGTTCCTCCCAAGTGGAGCTGAAGACGGCAATGTCATCCAGGTACGCAGTAGCAAACCCTTCGCATCCCGTCAGTAGGGAGTTGACCATCCTCTGGAAAGTGGCAGGGGCATTCTTCATGCCGAATGGCATGACAGTGGACTTGTACAGTCCGAAAGGGGTGATAAAGGCCGATCGCTCCTGTGCCTGAGTGGACAGGGGGATCTGCCAGTATCCCCGACTCAAGTCCATGATGGGCAAGTACTGGGCCTTACCTAACCGGTCAAGCAGGTCGTCGATGCACGGCATGGGGTACCCGTCGTCGACTGTAACCGCATTACGTTCCCTGTAGTCTACACAGAACCGAGTGGTCCGGTCCTTTTTGGGCACAAGAACCACAGGTGAAGCCCATGCACTGTGAGAGGGCTGAATCACCCCCAGTTCCAGCATCTCGTCAATCTCCTTGCGCATCTGGACCTGTACCTCAGAGGAGACGCGATATGGCGACCGCCGGATAGGGGCATGATTCCCGGTATCCACGTGGTGAATGGCCTGGTCAGTTCTCCCGGGCTTCGCGGAGAACAGACCAGGTAGGGAGTGCACAACTTCATCCAGCTGGGACAGCTGGGCCTCAACCAGAAGGGGGTTCACCTGTGCCTTCTTGTTGGACCCATCCTCCTGAAAATGAGCAAGCAAGTCAACAAGGTCTTCTTCTTCCCCCTCCTCTAGCAGACTGCATACCGGAAAGGCACCAGCTTCCCGGTCATGATGATCCTTCATCATGTTGACATGGAAGACCTTATGCCTGTTCCGGCCTGGATCAACAGTGACCAGGTAGCTGACGCTGTTGACCTGCTGGTGCACGACGTATGGACCGGTCCATTTCGCCTGAAGTTTGTCCTGGGGCTCAGGGACTAGGACCCATACTTTCTGCCCCGGCTGGTATGTTCTCTCACGGGCATTCTGATCATACCAGCGCTTCTGGTCAGCCTGAGCCTGGACCATGTTGTCATGCACCAGCTGCGCCATAGCCTGCATTTGGTCACGAAATCGCAGGACATACTCCACGACTGGCACGCCTTGGATGGCTGTTTCTCCTTCCCAGGACTCTTTCACAAGAGTTAGGGGCCCACGTACACGTTTCCCGTACAAGAGCTCAAAGGGTGAGAACCCCGTTGGGGCTTGAGGCACCTCCCGGTAAGCGAACAGCAGGTGCGGGAGATAAGGCTCCCAGTCGCGCCCGTGGGACTCGACTAACATCCTGAGCATCTGCTTCAGGGTGCCATTGAACCGTTCACACAGGCCATTGGTCTGTGGATGATACGGGCTGGACACCAGATGTTGCACCTCTGTTACCTTACACAGGCCTTGCATCAAGGCAGACATGAACTGGGTACCTTGGTCTGTGAGCATCTCTCTGGGAAATCCAACACGGGAGAAGATGCCTACCAGAGCCTTGGCCACTACGTCAGTTCGGGTGGAAGACAGAGCAACAGCTTCCGGGTACCTAGTAGCGTAGTCTACTACCGTTAATATGAAACGTTTCCCGGTGCGACTGGGAATGGACAGGGGTCCAATGAGATCCACAGCCACCCGCTGGAAAGGTTCGGTTATGATGGGCATAGGGATCATTGGGGCTTTTGAGCCTTGCCCTGCCGTGCCCATCCTCTGACAAGTGTCACATGAATGGCAGTATTTAGCTACATCTGTCCCCATTTTAGGCCAGTAGAATAAGTGGCTGAGGCAAGCCTTGGTCTTAGCGATCCCCAGGTGGCCTGCCAGTGGAATATCATGAGCAATCCGCAACAACTCCACCCGGTAGGGTTGGGGTACCACCAAATGTTTCTCCCTGAGTCGACTTTCTTTTCCCTTTGTGGGGATCGTTTCCCGGTACAACCTCCCTTGCTCCCAGTACACGTGGTCCTTGTCCAACTCCAAGGGAGGTTGATCAGCACGCTCCTTCAATGCGCCCAGACTGCGGTCTGCTTGGACAGCATCCCTGAACTCCTGACTGGAACCAGACAGAAGAGTTGTGCATGTCACATACCTGCCGGGCTCCTCCGGCTCCAGTGTGGGGAGGCTAGTCATGGCGGTCTCAGTGCCATCTCCGGGTGACAGAGGGAACGGCTCAGGGGTCGGAGACCCTTCCACCCCTCTAGCACTCTGGCTGCGGGTTACCACCGCAACACCAGCAGTCCGTTCCTCATCCGGATCGGCCCTGAGATCCCCGTGACCCACCTGACCACCTGGCACATTGTCATCAGTTGGGGTTGCCCCCAGCATCTCAGAAGAGCTACCCTGTAAATCTGCAAGGCAAGAATTAGCAATTACATTGACATTGCATTCATTCATTGATTCACAGTGAACTGCATGGGTGAATGGCTCAGCCAGGGTCATACTGAGGGGGCCATCACCACCCGCAGATGTGGGCGGGGCTACAGCCAGGCTCCCATTCCACAGTCCCTCATTCACATGCTTACTGATTACTTTAGCTGGGCACACAGCAGGGGTAAACGAGCTGCTGGCCCCTCCCTCTGCCTGTGTCTGTGTGACAGGCTTCAACACCACATTAAAATCATCCTTCAGTACAGACATTTTGTCACAGCGAGGTGGGGCTACTCCCACCCCATATTGGGACACCAAGGGCCCCAAATCTGTTCCCAGTAGTACATTGGCAGGCAGATCAGACATTAGCCCCACATCACGCATTCCTTTTCCCGCACCCCAGTCCAAATGGACGCAAGCCATGGGCACAGTTAAGCGTTCTTGTCCAATACCCCTCAGGGTCAGAGTTTTTCCAGGGATAATACTGTCCGCAGGGACCAAGTCAGGTTGCACCAGAGTAACATCCGCCCCAGTGTCCCGAAATCCCATGACCACTTTATCCCCCACAATGACCTGTTGACGGTTGGCATTGGATGGCAACCCCTCCCTCCCCACCAAGTATACAGATGAGCCAACTGGCGTGGCAGGGGAAACAGGGGAGTTCTTAGAGCGGTTGGGGCACTCCGCCTTGAAATGCCCTGGCTGGTTACAGGCATGACACCGCCGGGCCTCTCCTTGGTCCCTGGGGCGCCCAGAGTTCTTGGGACGGGGAAGTAGAGGGGGCATCCGGGACAGAGTTTGTCTTACCCCACTTGGAGACTGCAGGCTGTGGTGAACTCCAGCTTTGCCCCTCCTTCCAGCTTGAGGGTCTCTGCAGTGTGGCTCCTCTCTTGGTCCCTTGCTCCCTGGTGGACACATAGTTGTCAGCAATCTCTGCAGCCTTGTCTGCTGTCTTGGGTTTCCGATCACACACGAACTGGCGGACCTCCAGAGGGCACACCTGGAGAAATTGTTCCTTTATCATATTGTCCCCAAGTTCCTCACACATGGTGACAGTAAGTCCCTTGATCCACTGCCAGAATGTAGCCTGTAAGTGGTGCAGAACATCCGCAAAGCTCTCTGTGGGACCCCGCTGTATATTCCGGAACTTCTTGCGGTACACCACCGGCGTGAGCCGGTATCTCCGGATAAGCGCCGCTTTGATGGTCTCATAGTCCGCGTCCTCTGGTAAGTTCGTGGAAACATCCAGGCCTTTCCCCTTCAGCCGGGGAGACAGGTAACGGGCCCATTATGCCTGGGGAATATGATACTGCTTACATGCCCTCTCAAATCCCCGCAAGAACGAGTCCAAATCCCCATTATCTTCCAAGATTGGAAAGTCCACGGATCGGATCTTTAGGGCTTGGGCTTCTGGGGTTGGTGCAGGGGAAGGTTGCACCTGCTGGCAAAGTTCCAGTTTTTTTAACTCAAGCTGATGCTCCCTCTCCGCCTGGCATTCACGGGCCTCTCGCTCAGCCTCTCTCTCAGCCCGACGCTCTGCAGCTTCTTGGTACTGGTGAATCACCTGCAGACAGGCGCTAGAGTCACTGGCGTCTATCTGCGGTAAGGCCATTTGCAAGTATAAGTCCATTACCCCCACAGAACTGGGGCTACTGGTCCCTCCTGGGGAAGTAATCCTTGGGACCGGGCTGCTTGCCTCACTTCCTGGCCTAGCCCCAAAATCAGGACTCTGCTCAATTCTCTGCATAGCTGTGGCTGCCTTCATTTCAGCCATACGCTCAGGATCTCCAAAAGCCTGGTTCTGCAGTTCTTGAGCTCTGTTTCTGAGCCCACTAGCCATCCACTTCCGAGAGTCCAAGACATCCACTTGAAGCCGTTGCCAAATAAAAGATAGGACAGAAAAAAGAAGAAGGGAGGGAACAGTACTGTACCAAACGTTCACCGTATTTTAAGCTTGATCTCATACCGCACTCGTGCCATAGGCTTGCCACAATCCTCAGTGTCTGAGTGATACCACACCCACACACTGTTATCCTAAGATCCCACCGCTGCCACCACTGTGAAGAATATCGCCTTGCCAAGCCTCTTGGCGTACCTGTCACCGCTGCCACCACTGTGAAGAATATCGCCTTGCCAAGCCTCTTGGCGTACCTGCGATCAACCTTCTTTCTTAACCTCCCACTCACACACCGTGAGTAGACCGGGTCATAGGATAGAATGAAACGAGCTGTATAAATTTTATATATTTAATAACCCAAGTGGGTCGGTACTAATTAATAGCATATACAGAAATATACAATATTAATATGATCAAGCATAAACATACAAGCAAAAGTGCGATGATACAATACAAAAACAAAAAGGGAAAATAAAATATAGAATGATACCTGAGCACAGCTCTGCTCTTAGCTGTCTCTCTTTCAGCTTCCACACACAAGACAAAAGACCTCACCCCAGCCAGTGTGAAGACCCTTGTCCAGCTCCACCCTTCACCCCCCCCCAGCCAGCCCTCTCCTCACGAAAAGAGGAATCTATGCCGGTTAGAAGGAAAGATGGGTGCCTGGGTTAGTTGCAGGTCATTAGCCCACCCCTCCCCCCTTTGGACATCTGGGATATCACACTGACGGGCCAGACAGGCCCTCTCTCCATGGTATGCACATAAAAAGATTGGAGCGAATTGACCACCAATGTAAACACAGCTCTACATTCCTACATATATGTGACTGATACGAATGAGGAATGATACATGTCCAAGAAAGATACATAACTTGAGGGTCTCATCATCACACACACACACTGATTACAAGCAAACCGGTCACAGGTGAGGATGTTACCTTTAGTAGCCATTCAACCCCTTTGTGTCAACTTCTGGGCATGTTATCAGGCCAAAATCACCAGGGTATGTGAACTTTTGAACAGGGTCATTTTGATGTTTTTGGTTGTCATTATGATTTAAAAAGAGAAAACACAGAAGTTTGACAATAAATGGCTTCAACCAACCACTAACCATGAGTGGAGAAAAAGTTTTTGTGTTATCATTCATATTCTCTGAAAAAAGGTAAAAAAAAAAACTAAAAATCTGCCGGCTATGTAAACTTTTTAGCACAACTATATGTTTTATCTTGTATCTCTAAAGTTTGCCAGAGATCATTCATGTTGTACAGCCTTACAAACATTACATGGCTGGGATACTTTTGTAAAATCATTGTTAAAGAAATTGGCTGAGATTTTTAAAAAGTTCCCTAACACCAACAACAATTTCAATTAAAATAAAAGTTACCATACCTCACCTTTAACCTCTTAATGACATTGGACGTACTATTACGTCCTGCGCGCTTGGTTATTTCGCGCAACAGGACATAATACTACGCTCTAGGGCGCTCACTATCTGAGCGTGCGGCATCGGAACCGGGTGTTACCTGTAACTGACAAAATACAAATACTTTCAAAATATGCCATAAAAAGTGATCAAAAAGTCATATGTACCCCAAAACAGTACCAATAAAAAGCACAGGTTGCCCCACAAAAAATAAGCCCTCAACCAACTCTGTAAACTGCAGAATAAAAATGTTACACATCTCAAAAGATGGCGATGCAAAAACAATAAATTTATGTCCCCAAATGGGTTTTTGTTCTGCAAAATTAGTATCGCATAAAAAAAAAAAAACAATATAAATGAGGTATCGCCGTAATCGCAACGACCCGTAGAATAAAGGTAGCGTGTTACTTATGCTTTATGCTGCATTGTGAAAAATTTAAAAGGTAAAACTCAGTGCTAGAATTGATGTTTTTTTTTTTTTTAATCCACCAAGAAAGAGTTAATAAAATGTATTCAATAAGTTATAGGTGCCCAGAGATGATATCATTACAAAATACATCTCACCCCGCAGACAACAAGCCCTCATATGGCTACATCACCAAAGAAATTAAGAAAATATAGCTTGTACAATATGAAGACAAAAACCCCAAAAATCGCCAAATCATTAGAACAAAACTGGCTGCGGCAGGAAGGTAATGTATAAGCTGAGTGAGCGTATATCAGGGGACACCCCAGATTTAGAGCTTACGAGGGAAAATAAGCCAAAAGTGACCCCCAGAGTGACCCCCCCAATCATAGGGTAAACTGGGGAAATAGTAGGGAATTTGGTGTTCCCAATGCACTCCGCACAGTTTACCTATTCACTTTTCCCCATCCACTGTGTATTCATGTCTAGGATACTAATGCTCACTACACCCCTTGATAAATTCTTTGAGGGTTGCACTTGTCAAAATGGGGTCGCTGCTTTGGGGAATCCACTTTTATGGTACCTTACAGCCTCTGCAAACATGACATGGCATCCAGATCCCAAACATCTGAATCTGTACTCCAAAAGCCTTGTAGCGCTCCTTCCCTTCTGCACCCTGCTGTGTGCCCAAACTGCAGTTTATACCCACATGTATGACACTGGTGTACCCATGGTAACATACTTAATGTCATATGTGGGTATAAACTGCTGTTTGGGCACAGCCGGGCAAAGAATGGAAGGAGCGCTATTTGGTTTTTGGAGCACAGGCTTGGACGGTTTGGTTTTTGGATGCCATTGCACTTTTGCAGAGCTGAAACACCAGTAAAGTGGAATCCTCTGACATGTGACCCCATTTTGGAAACTACACTCCTGAAGGAATTTATCCAGGGGTACAGTGGGCATTTTTAACCCCCAAGTGTTGCTATAATTTATTATCCATAAATGAATACGCAGCGGATGGTGAAAGGTGAAAATGACAATTTTTCCAGGAATACGTCATTTCAGTGCCCGGCTTGTATCAGAGGCAAACGCCCCAAAAGCTGTTGTACCCGGGTTACCCGCTTAACAGTTTTTGGAGTGTGTGTCTGTGCAGACAAAAGCTGGGCACAACATATTGGGCACTGAAATGGCAAATCTCTGGAATAATTTCATTTTTAACTTTTCATTATCAGCTGCGCATTCATTTCTGGAAATTAAAAGAATGCAATACTTAAGGGTTAATAATGCTCGCTACACCACTTGATAAATCCCTTGAAAGGTGTAGTTAACAAAATGGGGTGACATGTCTGTGGATTCCACTTTACTGGCAATTCTTGAGCTCTGCAAAAGTGACATAGTGTCCAAAAAGCAAACTGTGCTCTAAAAACCAAAATAGTGCTCCTTCCCTTCTGTGCCCGGCTGCTACCAAACAGCAGTTTATACCCACATATGGCGTTGCTAAGTACGTTATCCTGGGTGCACCAGTGACATACATGTGGGTATAAACTGCCATTTGGGCACACAGCAGGGTGCAGATGTGAAGGAGCGCTATGTACTTTTGGAGCGCAGATTTAGATTGTTGTTTTTTGGACGCCATGTCACATTTGCAGAGACCCTAAAATTGCCCCTACAAAATGGGGTCACTTCTTGGGGAGTTCCAGTTTACTGGGACCTCCAGGGTTCTGCAAAAACAACATGGCGTCCAGAAAGTCCCTCTAAATCTGTTCTCCAAAAGCTAAAAAAACACAGTGCTCCTTCCCTTCTGAGCCCTGCTGTGTGCCCAAGCAGCAGTTTACACCCACATATACAATTTTTTGTTACCAGGATAGCCCACTTAATAGTTTTAGGAGTGTATGTCTCTGATGCCACAAAGTGGCCGCAACGTATTAGGCACTGAAATTGGAAATTCCTTCAAAAATTTCAATTTTCACTTTGTACATTAATTTTTGGGAAGCATTTTTAGGCTCAAAATGATAATACCCCTTGATACATTCCTTGAGGGGTGTAGTTTCTAAAATAGGGTCACTTTTGAGGGGTTTCCATTGTATTGGTAATTTAGGGGCTCTGCAAATGCGACATGGCACCTGAAGACTATTCCAGCCACATATGCCCTCCTAAAGCCAAATGCAGTGCCTTGCAAAAGTATTTGGCCCCCTTGAACTTTTCAACCTTTTGCCACATTTCAGGCTTCAAACATAAAGATAGTCCCCTCTTATAATAGCCCCCTCATATTTACAGTGCCTTGCGAAAGTATTCGGCCCCCTTGAACTTTTCAACCTTTTGCCACATTTCAGGCTTCAAACATAAGGATATAAAATTTTTATTTTTTGGTGAAGAATCAACAACAAGTGGGACACAATTGTGAAGTGGAACGAAATTTATTGGTTATTTTAAACTTTTGTAAAAAATAAAAAAACTGAAAAGTGGGGCATGCAATATTATTCGGCCCCTTTACTTTCAGTGCAGCAAACTCACTCCAGAAGTTCAGTGAGGATCTCTGAATGATCCAATGTTGTCCTAAATGACTGATGATGATAAATATAATCCACCTGTGTGTAATCAAGTCTCCGTATAAATGCACCTGCTCTGTGATAATCTCAGGGTTCTGTTTAAAGCGCAGAGAGCATCATGAAGACCAAGGAACACACCAGGCAGGTCCATGATACTGTTGTGGAGAAGTTTAAAGCCGTATTTGGATACAAAAAGATTCCCCAAACTTTAAACATCCCAAGGAGCACTGTGCAAGCGATCATATTGAAATGGAAGGAGTATCAGACCACTGCAAATCTACCAAGACCCGGCCGTCCCTCTAAACTTTCATCTCAAACAAGGAGAAGACTGATCAGAGATGCAGCCAAGAGGCCCATGATCACTCTGGATGAACTGCAGAGATCTACAGCTGAGGTGGGAGAGTCTGTCCATAGGACAACAATCAGTCGTACACTGCACAAATCTGGCCTTTATGGAAGAGTGGCAAGAAGAAAGCCATTTCTCAAAGATATCCATAAAAAGTCTCGTTTAAAGTTTGCCACAAGCCACCTTGGAGACACACCAAACATGTGGAAGAAGGTGCTCTGGTCAGATGAAACCAAAATCGAACTTTTTGTCCACAATGCAAAACGATATGTTTGGCGCAAAAGCAACACAGCTCATCACCCTGAACACACCATCCCCACTGTCAAACATGGTGGTGGCAGCATCATGGTTTGGGCCTGCTTTTCTTCAGCAGGGACAGGGAAGATGGTTAAAATTGATGGGAAGATAGACTGAGCCAAATAACCAATAAATTTCGTTCCACTTCACGATTGTGTCCCACTTGTTGTTGATTCTTAACCAAAAAATTTAAATTTTATATCCTTATGTTGGAAGCCTGAAATGTG
This sequence comes from Leptodactylus fallax, assembly GCA_947044405.1. Classification (NCBI taxonomy): domain Eukaryota; kingdom Metazoa; phylum Chordata; class Amphibia; order Anura; family Leptodactylidae; genus Leptodactylus; species Leptodactylus fallax. The sequence continues at coordinate 2,213,926 of CAMRHE010000156.1, forward strand.
GCAAAAGGTTGAAAAGTTCAACGGTGACGAATACTTTCGCAAGGCACTGTAGCGCTCTTTCCATTCTGAGCCCCACCATGTTCCTATACAGCAGATTACAACCACATATGGGGCATTTCTGTGTTCAGAATAAATTCTGTAACAAACTGTGGGGTGTTTTTTCTTTTTTAACCACTTGCAAAAATTAAAAATATGTCGCTAAATGGACGGTTTATTGGAAAAAAAAAAGTAATTTTTCATTTTTATGCCCCAATGTTAATAAAATCTGTGAATCAGCTGTAGGGTCAAAATGCTCACCATACCCCTAGATAAAATCTATGAGGGGTGTAGTTTCCAAAATGGGGTCACTTTTGTTTGTTTCCATTTCATTGGTACTTTAGGGGCTCTGCAAATGCGATATGGCACCCGAAAACTATTCCACCAAAATCTAACCTACAAAAGCAAAATAGTGCTCTTTCCATTCCGAGCCCCACCATGTACCCATTCAGCAGTTTACGACCACATATGGGGTATTGCTGTGTTCAGGAGAAATTGTTTAACAAACTATGGGGTCCTTTTTCTCTTTTAACCCCTTGTGAAAATGAAAACTTTGGGGATAAAGTGACGTTTTAGTAATTTTTCATTTATACATCCCAATGTTAGTAAAATCTGTGAAACAGCTGTGGGGTCAAAATGTTCACTATACCCCTTGATGAATTCTGTGAGGGGTGTAGCTTCCAAAATGGGATCACTTAGGGGGTTTCCATTGTTTTGGTACTCTAGGGGCTTTGCAAATGAGACATGGCACCGGAAAACTATTCCAGCAAAATCTGCTTTTCAAACATCCAGTATCGCTCCTTCCCTTCTGTTTACTGCTGAATGCCCAAACATCAGTTTACACCCACATGTGGGGTATTTCTGTGCTCTGGAGAAATTGTATAATAAACTGTGAGATGCATTTTCTCCTTTAATCCTTTGTGAATGTGTTAAATTTAGGGCTAAATGAAGGGATTAGTGGAAAAAAATGAAATGTCTAAATTTCACCTCGATATCGTTTTAATTCTTGTGAAATGCTTAAAGGGTTTAAATGCTGTTTTGAATTATTTCAGGGGTGCAGTTTTGAAAATTGGGTGATTTATGGGTGGTTTCTAATATATAGGCCTTTATAATCCTCTTCAGAACTGAAGTGGTCCCTAAAAAATGAGTTTGGGAAATTTTCTTGTAAATCTGGAAAATCGCTGTTACACTTATAAGCCTTCTAACATCCAAAATAAATTAAAGGACGATTAAAAGATGATGCCAATATAAAGCAGAGATATGTTAGATAATATTTATTAATGTATTTGGGTGGTATGACTATCTGTCTGAAAAGCAGAGAATTTCACATTTTGAAGATTGCGATTTTTTTTTTCCAAATTTCCATCAAATATCATATTTTTTTTATAAATAAATACAAAAATATTGATTAGTGTTTACCACTAACGTGAAGTACAATGTGTCACGAGAAAACAGTCTCAAAATCACTTGTGTAAATTAAAGCGTCTCAAAGTTCTTGCCATATAAAGTGACACATGTCAGTTTTGAAAAACAAGGGCTGGTCCTTAATGCACTTTTCAGCTGTGTCCTTAAGGGGTTAATATTTCCCACTATTCTAGTGCTACTGCCTTGGTGGTCTGCTCTGGTTTGCGTTTACACATCAACCATTCAACACTTTGGCTACATTGGTCATATGCAAGGATTCATATAAAAACAGCAACTAGATGAGATCTAAATGCAGAAATGCAATTGATGGAAGTGGAAGAAAGCAGCAAGTCCCTAAGGAGTGGGTACAAGTGTTAAATGGGAATGCGTAGCTCTGTTTTACCTGTACCTCACTGCTGATCCCTTATTTAAGTATGTATTATGTTGCAGAAGAACTTTACACTTTTATCAGAAAATATGTCTGACGGTAGTATGTCGTGTCTTCTGTCAGTTTTAAAGTGCTTAAAAGGCACTTAGGCTCATACCAAGGGATTTATTAGTAAAGAAAAGTTTTAAACATTGACACCCACTGTTCTGACTTTGGTAACTATGGTTCATTTTAGAGTGAGTTTCTTATATATTATATACATATTAATATAGTCTATTATCTGAGAGTTATACTTGTTTATTGCATTTACAGTGGGTATGGAAAGTATTCAGACCCCTTTAAATTTTTCACTCTTTGTTTCATTGCAGCCATTTGCTAAAAGCAAAAAAAATCATTTTATTTCTCATTAATGTACACTCAGCACCCCATCTTGACAGAAAAAAATCAGAAATGTAGATATTTTTCAAATTTATTAAAAAAGAAAAACTGAAATATCACATTGTCATAAGTATTCTGACCCTTTGCTCAGTATTGAGTAGAAGCACCCTTTTGAGCTAGTACAGCCATGAGTCTTCTTGGGAATGATGCAACAAGTTTTTCACATCTGGATTTGGGGATCCTCTGCCATTCTTCCTTGCAGATCCTCTCCAGTTCCGTCAGGTTGGATAGTGAACGGTGGTGGACAGCCATTTTCAGGTCTCTCTCCGGAGATGCTTAATTGGGTTGAGGTCAGGGCTCTGGCTGGGCCAGTCAAGAATGGTCACAGAGTTGTTCCGAAGCCACTCCTTTGTTATTTTAGCTGTGTGCTTAGAGACATAATCTTGTTGGAAGGTGAACCTTCGGCCCAGTCTGAGGTCCAGAGCACTCTGTAAGAGGTTTTCTTCCAGGATATCTCTGTACTTGGCCGCATTCATCTTTCCTTCAATTGCAATCAGTCATCCTGTCACTGCAGCTGAAAAACACCCCCATAGCATGATGCTGCCACCACCATGTTTCACTATTGGGATTGTATTGGGCAGGTGATGAGCAGTGCCTGGTTTTCTCCACACATACCGCTTAGAATTAACGCCAAAAAGTTCAATCTTCTGCTCATCGGACCAGAGAATCTTATTTCTCATAGTCTGGGAGTCCTTCTTGTGTTTTTTGGCAAACTCTATGCGTGCCTTCATATGTCTTGCACTGAGGAGAGGCTTCCTTCGGGCCACTCTGCAATAAAGCCTGACTGGTGGAGGACTGTAGTGATCGTTGAGTTTATGGAACTTTCTCCCATGTCCCTACTGCATCTCTGGAGCTCAGCCACAGTGATCTTTGAGTTCTTCTTTACCTCTCTCACCGAGGCTCTTCTTCCGCAATTGCTCAGTTTGGCTGGACGGCTAGGTCTAGGAAGAGTTCTGGTCGTCCAAAACTTCTTCCATTTAAGGATTATGGAGGCCACTGTGCTCTTAGGAACTTTGAGTGCTGCAGAAATTCTTTTATAACCTTGGCCAGATCTGTGCCTTGCCACAATTCTGTCTCTGAGCTCCTTGGGCAGTTCCTTTGACCTCATGATTCTCATTTGCTCTGACATGCACTGTGAGCTGTGAGGTCTTATATAGACAGGTGTGTGCCTTTCCTAATCAAGTCCAATCAGTTTAATTACACACAGCTGGACTCCAATGAAGGAGTAGAACCATCTCAAGGAGGATCAGATGGAAATGGACAGCATGTGAGTTAAATATGAGTGTCACAGCAAAGGGTCTGAATACTTATGACCATGTGATATTTCAGTTTTTCTTTTTTAATAAATTTGCAAAAATATCTGCATTTCTGTTTTTTTTTTCTGTCAAGATGGGGTGCTGAGTGTACATTAATGAGAAATAAAATGAACTTTTTTGCTTTTAGCAAATGGCTGCAATGAAGCAAAGAGTGAAAAATTTAAATGGTTCTGAATACTTTCCGTGCCCACTGTATATGTTATTAAAGAGGAGACATCCTTATGAACTGGACAAGAGATTAAGGTACAAATAGGCTATACACTTTAGTATCCCATTTTGGCACTTTTAGCCATGGTCTGGATATGAGATGCCAATGATATTTAAACGTTTAAAGCATTATTAGGCACTTTGAGGCACAAACAGACAGAGATACTAAATCATAATTCATATGCAGTTTACTAGAATAGTGTCACTAATTTTAAAGATAGGATGTGAATCAAGATTTAAAGTGAAAACAAAGCATATACCTTCTGTTTTGTGTTTTCTCATTAATTCCTGTGGTTCTTATTTTATTTGTTCTTCATTTTAGGCAAAGGCAGCTCAAGCATCTCATCCGACGTGAGTTCAAGTACAGATCACACACCGACAAAAGCCCTCAAGAATGTGGCTACTAGTGAAGGTACACATCTGGTCTTCATAACTGTCTACTATTGCCAGCCCTAGGAGTCAAGTCTTGCTGTCTATATTGGCAGTTTTCTCTATTGTATTCATAAAGATGAATGTCTAACGCTTTTATCTAAGTATTTTATTTTGTGTTCAAGTACTAACAAAAGAAATTAAACCGTATGGTTTGGCTCTTTAGTAAAGTATTTTGCTGTAATATTTTGAGACATATTCAGCATTTATAGAACTGAGTGGCTGCTCAAACATAAGTTCCTGGTTGTGGAGTAGACAGTAGAGCAGGGGCGTGAAAGAGATATGTAGTGGCACTTGGACTGGGGTAGCTATTCCAGGGCTCCACTTTGTTTCTGGCCCAGTTTTATGGATCAAGGTATATTGTAGACACCATGGCATGGGCAATTGTGTGTGGATGTTGCTACTGTTCTGTTGCTATCATTTCACCTAGTGACCAGTTCGTGGCCATCACTGGCATCAGTAACCTTAAGCACATACCAGTGTATTATTGAGTGTAACTACAGTGTGGTTTGCGCTGTATTGTTCAGTTGTTCAACACTTTTATTGTAGTATATGGTGCATCTTGCTTAACTATGCCAGATTGTACCCGCGTAGTTAATTTCCACCTTTCTAAACATGTAAAAATTGGTCTGTGGAGCAATATCATATTCTAATACTGTATATACAGGTGCATCTCAATAAATTAGAATATCTTTGAAACATTTATTTATTTCAGTAATTGAATTAAAAAAGTGACCTCCTATATTTTCTAGATTCTTTACACACAGAGTGTTCTATTTCAAGTGTTTTATTTCTGTAAATGTTGATTATGGATTACAGGTAATGAAAACCCAAGTCTAAGAAAATTAGAATATTGTAAAAAAGTTCAGTATTGTAAATTCAGTGTGTCACCTGCCAAGGTTTCCTAAGCCTTTAAATGGTCCCTCAGTCTGGTTCAGTAGGATAAAACAATGGTATAGTATAATGTATAATAAATAATATAAGATATAATAAAAACATTATTGTACATAAGAAACAATCTACATGTATATACATAGACACACACAAACACATGTATGCATGTATGTACACACATATCCCAGCACACATATAAATGTACACATATGATGGCAATCAACAAATGGTTAATGTATAAATAAGTAAAATGAAAAGTGAATGGATTGGTATAAGAACAAATATGGGTTATATAAATATGAAAAATAGTTATAGTTAATGAGAAAGAGGAGATGGGGGATATATATGGTACCAAGATTAGTGTATTAAGTTTGTAAATCCAAAAAGATTCACGTTGGGGGAGTTGTAAAAAACGGTTGGGAGCAGTATTAGGAATGTGTTCAATGGGGATGATGGAAATATGTTTGAAATCTTTTTGGTGTTTGAGAGAACAGTGTAGAGAAAGGTTATGTTTTTTGAATCCCTTGGTGACATTTTTATCAACTATCCCATCCCTATCCTAACTATTTATTGTATCAATTAGATATACTCTCACACTCCACCATCTTTTATAAACAACCAGATTTATTGACTACTCACCTATCTACTGTATGTCACAACCATATCCCTCCCCCCCTTCTTTTCATTCATTACAATTATTTCCTACACATATTCATATATATCCCCCTATTCTATTATTACCTACCTAATCATCTAATCTTGGTACCATATACAGTGCTGGCCAAAAGTATTGGCACCCCTGCAATTCTGTCAGATAATACTCAATTTCTTCCAGAAAATGATTGCAATCACAAATGCTTTGGTAATAATATCTTCATTTATTTTGCTTGCAATGAAAAAACACAAAAAAGAATGAAAAAAAAGTGAAATCATTGATCATTTTACACAAAACTCCAAAAATGTGCCGGACAAAAGTATTGGCACCCTCAGCCTAATACTTGGTAGCACAATCTTTAGACAAAATAACTGCGAACAACCGCTTCCGGTAACCATCAATGAGTTTCTTACAATGCTCTGCTGGAATTTTAGATCATTCTTCTTTGGCAAATTTCTCCAGGTCCCTGAGATTTTAAGGGTGCCTTCTCCAAACTGCCATTTTGAGATCTCTCCACAGGTGTTCTATGGGATTCAGGTCTGGACTCATTGCTGGCCACTTTAGAAATCTCCAGTGCTTTCTCTCAAACCATTTTCTAGTGCTTTTTGAAGTGTGTTTTGGGTCATTGTCCTGCTGGAAGACCCATGACCTCTGAGGGAGATCCAGCTTTCTCACACTGGGCCCTACATTATGCTGCAAAATTTGTTGGTAGTCTTCAGACTTCATAATGCCATGCACACGGTCAAGCAGTCCAGTGCCAGAGGCAGCAAAGCAACCCCAAAACATCAGGGAACCTCCGCCATGTTTGACTGTAGGGACCGTGTTCTTTTCTTTGAAGGCCTCTTTTTTTTTTCCTTTAAACTCTATGTTGATGCCTTTTCCCAAAAAGCTCTACTTTTGTCTCATCTGACCAGAGAACATTCTTCCAAAAAGTTTTTGGCTTTCTCAGGTAAGTTTTGGCAAACTCCAGCCTGGCTTTTTTATGTCTCTGGGTCAGAAGTGGGGTCTTCCTGGGTATCCTACCATAGAGTCCCTTTTCATTCAGACGCTGACGGATAGTACGGGTTGACACTGTTGTACCCTCGGACTGCAGGGCAGCTAGAACTTGTTTGGATGTTAGTCGAGGTTCTTTAGCCACCATCCGCACAATCTTTTGTTGAAATCTCTCGTCAATTTTTCTTTTCCGTCCACATCTAGGGAGGTTAGCCACAGTGCCATGGGCTTTAAACTTCTTGATGACACTGCGCACGGTAGACACAGGAACATTCAGGTCTTTGGAGATGGACTTGTAGCCTTGAGATTGCTAATGCTTCCTCACAATTTTGCTTCTCAAGTCCTCAGACAGTTCTTTGGTCTTCTTTCTTTTCTCCATGCTCAATGTGGTACACACAAGGACATAGGACAGAGGTTGAGTCAACTTTAATCCATTTCAACTGGCTGCAAGTGTGATTTAGTTATTGCCACCACCTGTTATGTGCCACAGGTAAGTAACAGGTGCTCTTAATTACACAAATTAGAGAAGCATCACATGATTTTTCAAAGGGTGCCAATACTTTCGTCCACCCCCTTTTTTATGTTTGGTGTGGAATTATATCCAATTTGGCTTTTTGACAATTCTTTTTGTGGTTTTCCATTGAAGACAAATTAAATGAAGATATTATTACCAAAGCATTTGTGATTGCAATCATTTTCTGGAAGAAATTGAGTATTATCTGACAGAATTGCAGAGGTGCCAATACTTTTGGCCAGCACTGTATATCCCCCATCTCCTCTTTCTCATTAACTATAACTATTTTTCATATTTATCTAACCCATATTTGTTCTTATACCAATCCATTCACTTTTCATTTTACTTATTTATACATTAACCATTTGTTGATTGCCACCATATGTGTACATTTATATGTGTGCTGGGATATGTGTGTACATACATGCATACATGTGTTTGTGTGTGTCTATGTATATACATGTAGATTGTTTCTTATGTACAATAATGTTTTTATTATATCTTATATTATTTATTATACATTATACTATACCATTGTTTTATCTGATTCTTATCTAGTTGGCCTGATGAAGACGTCAGTTAAGACGTCGAAACGCGTTGCCATACTTTGTATCGCCACCTTGTGGAGTAACATTGTGATTCAATAAAAAAAGTTTCATTTTAATACATGTCTGGCTGATTAAGTAGCGCTCACTCATACCCTGTTTTTTACTACTTACTATTTGCACTACCACTGTCCTACAGACAGGTGGTCCCAGGGGGAGCAGCAACTTGCCAGACTCTTTCTCTTTTTACCATATTTATTCCTGAGGCTTTACTATCCAGGTCCCCACAGGACCACCAGAGGCGCCAGTGTGGTAATAAAACCTTTTTCTTTTCATTATTTGGTTCAGTAGGACACACAATCATGGAAGACGCTGATTATGACTTGTATTACTGAATTACTGAAATGAATGAACGTTTCAAAGATATTCTAATTTATTGAGATGCACCTGTATTTACTAAGGGCCATCATCTTCCCAGCAAAACATTTAAGTAAACAGCACAAGCATTGAAGTACTGTATACAATTCAGTTATAAATTTATAGGCTGAATATCTTAGAAAAAAGCACAGTCCATATTAGTTTACAATACATTTACTATAAAGTCTCATGGAGTGGTCACACTTATGTACAATTGCTGCTCCTTAAAGGGAACCTGTCTCCATGAAAATGCATTCTAGTCTGCAGGCAGCATGTATAGAGCAGGAGGAGCTGAGCAGATTGATATATAGTTTTGTGGACCTGTGCTACTCCTGACTCGGCTTCCCTATGTATATTCCAGCTACAGTGAGAATGAACTTTAGTTTTGTTTTTTTTTTTCCATTTAGTCTTCTTTTCCTGGTAACAAAAAAGAAACAAAAAAAAAAAAAAAACAGCTCAGTCCTTACCCTTCTCATTACAGAAGTAGTGACCTGTGACTGCTATGCTGGACTGACATTGTAGTCATAAACTATATTTCTTTCTTGTGATCCTTTTCTATTCCTCCTATCTTTTTAGAGGAACAATGAGCATTCTAAGACACCATGTCCCATCTTAATACCTTAGGAATTTGGAAAAATAGCAGTGTGGAACGGGTCCAGAAGTATGTTCATTGGCTGAATCATGGTGGCGTCCAGCCAGCCTCACTCTAAAACAATTCAAGAATGTTATTTATTCAATGTTTTTTTTCCCCCTACCATCCCCTCCTCCCTCCTCTGTTAGTGCTGTGCTGGCATAGAAAGGAATGAAATCATTTTATAGTGACCTTCTAAATACCTCGGCTAACAAGCCAAAAACCCACATAGTGAATTGCTGGCTACATTGTTGTTGTCACCATCAGATGTATTTACAGTCTGGCTAATTGTGTCTAACGTTTGTGGAACTTGAGACCTTAAGCACTACATTGATGTAGTTTCCATAGGAAAAATAAGAAATTTTCAGATATTGTTAAGACGGGCAGCATAATGCAGTTGATTTAGGACATGGCTTATGATGCATTCTGTATTGCTAATGCTTCACCTAATGTGAGCACCTTACATACAGATGTAGCAGAGTTAAAGAGGACCTCTAGATATACCGCTAGAAAGCCGACAGTGCGCTGAATTCAGGGCATTGTCAGCTTTCTTGGAATGTGCCCCAGTGCTGGAGATATCAGTGCCATTAATTTTGGGACTGATATCTCCCCACTGTCAAAAGGGCAAGCCTTACAGCCTAGCGTCATCGATGAGCTGTGAGGAAGGCCCCCCCTCCAACTGTACTGCTACAAGGGGTGTTCCTTATTGCCCAGCGATGACACTGAGCTGTAAGGAACGCCCCCTTTGACAGTACAAGGCTATGGAAGAGTATAGTCAGGGGGGGCGTTCTTCACAGCCCAGCGATGATGTGAGGGCCACCCTTCTGACAGTGGGGAGATATTGGTGCATCGATATCACCAGTACCAGGGCGCATACCCGGAAAGCAGACAGTGCGTTGTCGGCTTTTTAGCGGTATATAAAACCGCACATTGATGAGGACATCAAAGGTCCTCTTTAACCTGAACTTCTGCAATTGGTGAAACTGCTGGAGAGTGATATCTTATAGAAAACCACAAAATCAATGAAAAGTAATTGAAAATTGTTTTCATTGTTTTTTGCTGTCTTCTCTGATAAGATATCACTCTGCAGCAGTTTAACGAGTTCCTGATGTTCAGGTTAACTTTGCAACTTTGTATATCATAATCACTTTATATTAATTTAGCCTACCTCAAAGTATATATTTAAATGGTCAGCATAATGCTTGAAGCTTGGTATCAGGCACTCAGCACTACACATGCTAAATGTGATAAACTGATGATGCAGCTCAATTCAGGGAAACATTCTTGGCATATATAATGGAGGACAAACTACAGTCCACTCCATGCCCGGATTTAGGTATTGAATGCACATGTACCCTATGATTTGTATAGGGCTGCAAAATATTTTGGTGCTATATAAATCACTATTATTATTATTACTCCATAACATTATTGGTTTCCCTGTATGTGACAGCAGTACTTCCCCTGAGCACGCAAATTTCTTGAAATGTACATATACTATATGCTCCTTGAAGACTCCAGTTTTCTTCACCTGTTGAGCTATCTGCAATGTTGTATTGTCATTTTATATGGGTAAGTAGGTATCATATCTATTGATGTGCATCATTATGCATGCTACATATAGGGTACTCTATAATCTGGAAGATGGATAGAATAATTTGTTGCCAGAACCACCTCAACCGAAGGGTTTGGCATGTGGCAGAAGGGGTGGACAAATTGCTGGGATTGACTGGGGAAGACCCAGCATGCATGGTCCATGTGGCTACCAATGACAGGATAAATGGTAGGTGGAGGCTTCTTAAGAATAATTTTAGAGAACTCGGCTCCAAGTTGAAGGGAAGGACCTCCAAGGTTGTAATATTGCCTGTGCCATGTGCTATCCAGGAAAGGCAGTAGGAGCATAGGGAGTATAATGCATGGCTCAGGTCTTGGTGCAGGAAAGAAGGGTTTGGGTTCCTAGAGCACTGGGCTGACTTTTCACTGTACAAGCTGTTTTCCATAGATAACTTGCACTTGAATGGAAGGGCATCTGCTGTTCCGGGGGAGAGAATTCTAGCGGGGGCAGCAGAGCATTTAAACTAGGTACAAGGGAGAAGAGCCAGGTAGATATGGGGGTAAACCGATCAGAGAGGGGACAGGCTCTATTGGTAGGTGGAGAAGTGGATTGTAATGTGGGGATTAAAATAGTTGATAGGGATATCCATTTGTTACAACAGTATAGATTAATCTGGCCATAAAACAAGAATGCACATTTCTGGTAATGAATGTGTGAACTTGGATGGCAAGTTAAAGTGTGTGTTCACAAATGCCTGCAGCATAGCAAGCAAACTAGGGGAGCTTAAGGCCCTGGTTCAGAAGGAAAACATTGATAGTTGGAGTGGCTGAGACCTGGCTAGATTATTCACATGATTGGGTTGTTATTATTCAGGGTTTTACACCATTTCGCAAAGACAAGGCTAAACGAGAGGTGGCGTGTGTATATATGTCAGAAGTGGCATGACAGTGAGTGTGAAAGAGGCAAATGCAGGTAAAGATTGGGAGGATGTGGAATCCTTGTGGGTGGAATTGCTTAAGGATGTGACCACTGCTAAAATACTTTTTGGCATAATCTATAGACCCCCCCCCCCAACATAAATGATGAGTTAGAGGGTCAGTTGCATAAGCATAGTACAGTGGTCATGATGGGAGATATTGACTGGGGTCATGGTTCTGCATCGACGGCAAGGGGGAGAAAATTCATCAACTTGTTGCAGTACGATTTTAGACAAAGGTTGGGAGCAAAATCCCTCAGTTTTAAAAAAGCACAATTTTCCCTGGTTAAAGGATTTGTCCGGGATAAAATGATAATTTAATACTAAAAGAAACACTCTCCCCCCCCCCCCAACTTCTAACTAACTTACTTTATCAAAAATGTATATTTACCAGGGCACATTTCCTGGTGACGTTCCATTTCCCCGTTTCCAGAAATGGAATGTCACCAATACTTCCCCACCCCATCATACTTACCTGTCTTCATGTCCTTATCTTCTGGGCATGAATCGTCACTTCCTTCACTTCTGCCGGCGCCTGCAGACGGCTCTATTGTGCAGGCGCTGGCAGACGAGAAGAGGAGAGACAGAAGGACAGAAGGATCTCCTGTGCCCAGAAGATCTGAACAGGAAGACAGGTAAGTATGATGGGGTGGGCTGAGTTAGTTAGGTTAGGTAGGGCTAGTAGTCCGCGGGCTAGCTAGTTAAACGGGGAGGGGGGTGTGAGAGAGGGAGGGGGGAGTGAGAGAGAGGGGGATCTGAGTGAAGAGCAATGTATCATGATAGTTATAGGATAAGAGAGCAGGAAGCTACACCATGCAGAGGATACCAGGAGCTCCCAGAGAAACCCAGAAATCACTCAAAACACTGCTAAAGGTATTTGTGTGCACTTATTAACCTATTAATAGCACTAACAGACCTTTTTTTAAAAAAAGGGGGTTTTTTTGCCCGGAAAACCCCTTTAAGGGCTGCACTTCAGAATATACACTGAGAGCAGATATTGTCAAATAGTGATACAGAGGTTAAATTGTTGCCATTTAAATACAAAAAATGGTAGATCCCCGAAATAATGGTAATGGAGTATTGGTCACCGAGGACCAAGAAAAAGCAGAGCTACTAAATGGGTTCTTTTGCTCTGTGTATATAGAAGAACAGGCAGTAGTTGATGTAGGTGTCACAAATGCTGGTAATACATCAACCAATATACTAAATTGGATAAATATATAAATGGTCTTAACCAAGTTAAACAAACTAAACGTGAGCCAGGCTCCCCTGAGTACTTAAAGAACTCAGTCCAGTCATTGTTGTACCCCTATTCTTAATTTTAAGGGATTTTCTAGTGACTGGTACAATTGCAAGGGATGAGAGGCTTTTAAAGTAGAACTCCCACAAAACTTCTTATTCACAGGGCCATAAGAAAGGTACATGATGTAAATTGTAATGCAGGTAATCTTTTTTATGGATGGTTTGTCTGTTCCTTCCTGACACCGCCCACCTGACAGTACAAAGTGTAAATACCATATCAGGCACCAAAAATAACAGCATTGATTTCTCAGGAATGGTGGGGGCTAGAGAAAAAATTCCAACTGCCCCAGAATCAGTCGAGCTGTCTTAGCTAGTAACAGATGCTAAGAACTGGAGTTGGTGAAGGTGGTGAAAGGTTCTCTTTAAAGGATCGTATCCAGAGAGTTGTGGTCTATGACTGCAGCTCACTAAGCTTTCTGTTGATGAAAAGTCAAGTTATAAGCTCTTAAATCCTTACACAATTTCACCTTAGGCTTAAGGCCCCACGAGCAAGACACAGCATAAAAAATTTGGCGGAAACTCATTGCAAAAAAACAGCATTTTGTTTTTTTTCTGCAGCGTTTTTCATTGCATTTTCGCTGAGTTTTTTCTCTGCAGACTTTCTGCCGCTATTATACCTAAATATATATATGCCAGTGTTTCCACAGGTATAATTGACAGACTGTGATTTTCAGAAACACAGACGTTTTCGAAAACGCAGCTTTTCCGCTGCAGATTTTTTCTCCAATGTGTGGATGGGATTATCCAGAATCCCATCCACTTTCCAGGTACTGTAAAACGCAGCGTTTTGCAACGAGGGGCTTCAGCCTAACTAGTCACAGGGACAGGGAGCAGCTTCATCTAGTCATGCAGTCATCATGCTGCACAGGGTGCGATTTAGCATAATGTGAATAAGGTTAATTTGCGTATACCAATCTAAGGTTTTAAGCTTGATGCTGGGGCCAATTTCGGATGGAAAAAAAACACATGGCAGTTTCCTTTTAAAAACACAATTGGGAATGTGATTTTTATGTGCAGCTTATAAATCTCAAATTCCTTACTGTGTGTCTTAAGTAGGAATAACTGTGCTTTTGCTGTGGTATTAGTAGCATATGAACGCTGAGAGTCTCTGTTTTCTAGATGGTATAAAACTGGAGATACTGCAATATGAAGTGACCATTCCACTTTGACAAATGCTACAGCCAGTGGCGTAACTAGGAATGGCTGGGCCACAAGCCGAACTTTTCACATGGTCCCCCCCCCCCGCTGCACAAACCGCATTCCTGCACACACTATTATGCGCCATAGTGGCCCCTGCACACACTATTATGCCCCATAGTGGCCCTGCACACACTATTATGCCCCATAGTGGCCCCTGCACACACCATTATGCCCCATAGTGGCCCTGCACACACTATTATGCCCCATAGTGGCCCCTGCACACACCTTTGTGCCCCATAGTGGCCCCTACACACAGTGTTATGCCCCATTGTGGACCACCCATGAACAATTATTATACTCTGGGGTCTTTTCAGACCCAAGAGTATAATGATCGGAGACCCAGGGGAGGACACAAAAGACCCCAGAGTATAATGATAGCAGTGTTTGTGGTGTTCGCGGGCCTATGGCCTTACTTACCGATCCCCGCTCTTGCTCACAGCCGCCTTCACTTCAGCAGCAGGAGAAGTGCAGGAGGCCGTGAGCAGGAGCAAAGATCGGTAAGTAAATAGGGCCCGTTACCTGCTGGGTTTACGCCCTATTAAATTAAAGAAAAAAACATCAGGTGTCCGCCGGGCCGCCTAATGTCCTGGGCCATGTGGCAGCCACTACCGCAGCTACCCTGGTATTTACGCCACTGGCTACAGCTCTACACACTGTCAATATGGATACAGAGTACGGATTTTACCTAGCTACAGCTCACTTAGAGGGTTGTTAGGGAGAATTTTAGAGCCTGTATACTATTAAAAAATGTTCACCAAACACCACAACACAATAGCAATCCCCCTCCAAAAAAAAAAAAAAAAACAAACAAAAAAAACAGCACTTACTTATATATTACAGTATCTATGTGCCAGCTGGGAAAAAAAAAACTGTTACTTCTTTTTTTGTGCGTTTGTTTGAAGTTGTGGCCTGTTTAACCAATTGTAAGAGTTGACAGACATCATGTTACATTCTGCACACCGTCCAGCTTTAACAACACACCAAAAGCTTTAAAGCAAACATCAGAGAAGGAGATCAAAATCGAATTAATCCTCTCCCAAGACACATATATTAATGTGGCAGAGCTATTGTTTTTCTTGTCTAAACTAGAAGATACATTTTTAATACACTTACACCATGCAGATTTTCTAAATCAGTACCAGCAGATGATTGCAGGACAAAACTTGACATAAAGGATGTTTATTCTGGGTCTAGTGTAAGTTAAATTGCAGATACTGGGGTGGAATTGGATGCATATTGGAGCACAAGTAGCTTTACAAATACATCAGATTTATGCAAAAATGTGCTGCCATTCTCTGTTTCAGTTCATATTACTAATGTAATACTGATCATACACATACAGTATACGGCCACAGACCAGAAGTGCCAGACAGCTCAATTTCTTGTGGTTTAATAGTTGATTTTCTCAGATGCAAAAATGCGCTTTGGCACAAAAAGGTATTTTCATTATACCAGTAACCCCTCCTACCGCATATAAGTATTATAGAAGTGATTTTGGTAGTAGACTCTGCATTGTACAGTATATCAATTTCTGTGCATATTGTATGTAACTTTTTTCTGTAGCGAGCTGTGAGCAGATGAGATTTGGTAAAAATCTACTTTACTGCTATTGTAAATGCTGTGGTTTTTCCACCCACAATTCCACATCAGAAAATCTGCATCATACATGTCTCATGTGAACAGACCATTAACACAGTTCTGTCAATAATTTCTGCAAGGAAAGGCCAGTTTCAGTCTGACCTATTCTGAACTTCCAAGTATTGGTCTGTACAGTGCTGAACATTGTGATTGGAGAAATCAGACAAACATAAATGAAAGTGACAGAATGTACAGTATGTAAAATCCAATATTATTACATGCTGTGTGCTTTGTTTGGTCTGCTTAGATAAGATGTTAACCTGCAGTTTCTTCAATAATGAGCAATATGGCTGTTCACTTCTCTCTGGGACATGTAATACTGTATAATACTGGTCTACACCAATGATGACCAAGGGAAGCTCAAAGAATTGCCCTGGAATAAAACTGACATAAAGCATGTTTTAATATAGCATAGTATAATAAAAGGACAACATATCTGTTCTGTAATGGTCACTTTTGTCAGGATATGGGTGTGACCTGAAGGAACTGCTGAATTGTGATTGATATTTGGGTCTAAGACCCTGTTGCTTACACTTTTTGCTGGGAGTTCACACACATGCATATTAAGGCCCCAAATTTCTGGCCATTGTTTTGACACTACCATGCTATTTAAACAATACCTTTTAGGACCCCACATGGTGGAAACACCGCAGCAAAAAAACGCAGGTTTTTAAAGTCCCTGCAAAGTTGGCTAGCGATTCTAGCGAATCCCATCCACACATTGTGGAAAAATATGCGCAGCGGACAGTCGGTGATTTCCAAAACTGTTGCAGTTTTGAAAGTCGCAGCATGTCAATTATACCTACGGAAATGTCGGTGGTTTCCCTATAGTTATAATGGAAGCAGAAAGTCCGCAGAGGAAAATTCTGCTGACTGTGTGAAAAGTGGTGCGGGAAAAACTGCGATGCGTTGCCGCCACGGTTTTTCCCACAGTGTTTTTTTGCTGCGGCCAGCTACGTGGGGCCTTAATCTGTCTTAATGAGCAGTGTACTTGTGTATCCATGACATGATCATGGTCTGTGGAAGTAAGCAGAATGAATAACAGCCATGAGGTATTCATACAGAAAGTACAGTCATGGCCAAAAGTTTTGAGAATGACACAAATATTATATTTTCACATGATCTGCTGCCCTCTGGTTTTTATGTGTGTTTGTCAGATGTTTTTATCACATACAGAAATATAATTGCATTCATATTATGAGTAACAGAAGCTTATATTGACAGTTAGAATGAGTTAATGCAGCAAGTCAATATTTGCAGTGTTGACCCTTCTTCTTCAGGACCTCTGCAATTCTCCCTGGCATGCTCTCAATCAACTTCTGGACCAAATCCTGACTGATAGCAGTCCATTCTTGCAGAATCAATGCTTTAATTTTGTCTGAATTTGTTGGTTTTTGTTTGTCCACCCGTCTCTTGATGATTGACCACAAGTTCTCAATGGGATTAAGATCTGGGGAGTTTCCAGGCCATGGACCCAAAATCTCTATGTTTTGTTCCCTGAGCCATTTAGTTATCACCTTTGCTTTATGGCAAGGTGCTCCATCATGCTGGAAAAGGCATTGTTGAGCGCCAAACTGCTCTTGGACGGTTGGGAGAAGTTGCTCTTGGAGGACATTCTGGTACCATTCTTTATTCATGGCTGTGTTTTTAGGCAAGACTGTGAGAGAGCCGATTCCCTTGGCTGAGAAGCAACCCCACACATGAATGGTTTCAGGATGCTTTACAGTTGGCATGAGACAAGACTGGTGGTAGCACTCACCTCTTCTTCTCCGAATAAGCTGTTTTCCAGATGTTCCAAACAATCGAAAAGGGGCTTCATCAGAGAAAATGACTTTACCCCAGTCCTCAGCAGTCCACTCCCTGTACCTTTTGCAGAATATCAGTCTGTCCCTGATGTTTTTTCTGGAGAGAAGTGGCTTCTTTGCTGCCCTCCTTGAGACCAGGCCTTGATCCAAGAGTCTCCGCCTCACAGTGCGTGCAGACGCACTCACACCTGCCTGCTGCCATTCCTCAGCAAGCTCTGCACTGCTGGTAGCCCGATCCCGCAGCTGAAACACTTTTAAGAGACGGTCCTGCCGCTTGCTGGTCTTTCTTGGGCGCCCTGGAGCCTTTTTGGCACCAATGGAACCTCTCTCCTTGAAGTTCTTGATGATGCGATAGATTGTTGACTGAGGTGCAATCTTTCTAGCTGCAATACTCTTCCCAGTTAGGCCATTTTTGTGCAGTGCAATGATGACTGCACGTGTTTCTTTAGAGATAACCATGGTTAACAGAAGAGAAACAATGATGGCAAGCACCAGCCTCCTTTTAAAGTGTCCAGTGGTGTCATTCTTACTTAATCATGACAGATTGATCTCCAGCCCTGTCCTCATCAACACCCACACCTGTGTTAATGGAGCAATCACTGAAACGATGTTAGGTGGTCCTTTTAAGGCAGGGCTGCAATGATGTTGAAATGTGTTTTGGGGGATAAAGTTCATTTTCTAGGCAAATATTGACTTTGCAAGTAATTGCTGTTAAGCTGATCACTCTTTATAACATTCTGGAGTATATGCAAATTGCCATTAGAAAAACTGAAGCAGTAGACTTTGTAAAAATTAATATTTGTATCATTCTCAAAACTTTTGGCCATGACTGTATACAGGAAAATTGTAGAACTTTTTAATGTGCAAACCATAATATTTATTTGTGAAAACTCTACAACCACTTTAAATGTACAATTATCAATATCGTGGATCATAGGATAAACATTAGTTAATACAATATAATGAACATTTTGTTTTCATATTCTTAACATTTTATATAGCTTGCAAAATATTATTTTACCTACCAACTACAAGTTGTAGATTCTAAACCCTTGACAGTTACAAATGACATGTACAAGCATATTTGGACAGTAGGCCGAAATATACTATAATTAATCTCACTTTGCTTAACCAAAAGGAGCCAGATGGTCTAGTGCTGTACTTGACCTCTGCACTACACACCAGTTCTAATCACTAGTTTACTATTGTTAATGCTCTTATCAGCCCAGGGCTTCCCAAGGATCAATTAACTAAATTAAAGATAGACCTAAATAAAAGAAGATGGGCTAATATTTGCTTTTCAGTACCCCCAAGTGAATATCATGTAAATCACTGCAGATGAGTCATTAGTTTTCTGTATGCTCAATAGCCTTTAAAGTGGGTCAAGAAGGTATTTGACATGATAAGATGAGAGGTTTTAGATTGTCCTTTCCTTTTTATACAGCTTTCTGTATAGATAATATATCTATATAAGACTAAGAAGTTGATAGACAAGGAAAATTATCATTTAAGAATTTTCTATTTTGTGTTGTGCTCCTACAGGGCTGTACAAAATTTCTGATTAGTTGATTCTAAATTCATGTTTCAGTTATTTATTTATTTAGAATTGCTTGTGAGGAATGATTCAGCCACAGTTACACAATTGTAAAGCAAACAGGAGTAATGTATGTAGTTGGGGTTCTTAAGAGACAAAGGTCTCACAGTGAAGTTGGGCTCTGTAAATAACCTGAGAGAATTATTGCACAGGGCTAAAATAAATAAATATATGTCAGCTCCATGGTGGTTATAAGATCATATTTATAGTCTTCTGCCATAAATTGAGAGTCATTCATGTTAGTGGACTGCAGAGAGCCATAGAAGGGGCTCCTGGAGACCAGTGGGTCATAAATACTGTCTACCATAGCTCTGTTGATTTAAGAGCTACAGTAAATATGGTATGAGAATGACAGTTCGGGTGTTCAGCAGTCCTGTGGTTTTATTTCTGTCATTGTGTGAGACATAATGGCATTTGTGAATAAAGCTGCTGTGAAATGAGGGTGTAAATGGTATCCTTAGATTAATACCGGGCAGAACTAATATATATTTCTGATATGCCAGTATTATAATATATAATATTATAATACTTTAAAAGAGTTCACTTGCTATAACAAACCATTCAGTTAATTTGAAGCTGATGTGTGTTCTATAAACATACAGTACATGGATCAATGACATTGAAATCCAAATTTCTAGTATTCATGAACATTATGTATTATTGTTAACACAATGGGAGTACATTTTTCTCTACTTTTACATTGATATTTCAGACATATTAAAAACTTAGGAAATTATGTACATGTAAATTAATTCAAATGTAATCCACCTTTAGAACCACTGTAAAATATTATAGAGTGAACTGCATGATGAGGCATTCCTTCTACTGAACTTCTAGCTTTTTTGATAAACAGAAGTCATTTAGTTAAAGGGGTTTTCTCAAAACAACTGTTATCTCGGCTTCTTCTAAGTAAGGCAAATCCTTTAGTAGATTGGCATATTCACATTCAGTATCTACAAGCTACAGATCTGAAATCTCCTAAATATCCTGAATAATGTACACTGTATAGACCCCTCATTGATAAGACTGATTTGCCTCCATGTATGATTGACAATTGCCTGATCATGTTCTTTTCTCTTCTTCTGTTAGTGGCTTATTATCACTCTGCCCTTTCTAGACAGGGGCGCAACTTGAGGGGGTGCAGAGGGTGCAGTCGCACCAGGGCCCCGGAGCCTTAGGGGGCCCATAAGGACTGGAATCAGTATTGAGATTGCAGCTTTCATCTGGCCCATAAGCCAAGGAGACCCAGAGATTACCCTAACCACACTAAGGTTGATTAAACCCTTAGCACCCGTAACCATCACTATCAAGATTTTGCTGTAGGGATGAGGTAGGGGGCCCCGGACAAAAGATTGCACAGGGGCCCACAAGACTTTAGTTACGCGACTGTTGCTAGTCAACTCTTCAAGCACTGACATCCTAGTGCACTTGACTTCCTAAGGTGCAAAAGCAGTCAATATGAGGAGACATACCAGAGTTTCTGTGGCTCAGACTGAACAATGATGAAATAGGAGTACCACTTCAGACCACTTTAGGCTCCATATAAGTACTGTAGCACATGGTAGACACAGGTCACAGCTCTACAGTAATATATATTATGAGGAGTTCACCTTAAAAATTTCAGTTGCACTAAAAACATTGGTGGGAACATATCAGGACTGGTGTTTACTACTGTGCTGCCAGGGGATGTGATTAATCTATGACAAGTGGCATGGCTTGTCATAAATCAGGCGCATCCTCCAGCTGGGCCATGTGCCTGCACTGAAGTCCTATGCTATTTCAAAGCTGGTGTTAATTTCAGGGAACATTTACATCAGTAAACTGGTAGAAAGTGGCCCCACCAATACCACACCACCTTTCCTGAAAGTGGACAGGAGATATAATAGATTTAAAAGTTGCAATTTTTTCCACAAAATACAAACTTGGTCAAAAAATTGTGAGTTTTTTATACCTTGTACGTCCAAAAGCTGACATATAAAGCAAGATAAATTTTCCCCATTGAGTGCACTGCAAAAAAACAAGAACTCTTATATACAAAATAGCTGACTTTTCTAGACACTTTTTTACTTTTAATGATGGACTGAAGTTCAAAAAAATATGCAATATCAGCAAAGACTGTAAAAAGAAATAAATGGTTAGCTAAGAATAGTTCGTACATGAAGTATGGTCTAATTAATATGCCATAGGAAGTCCAAGTATCAGCGATATAACTATATATATTGATGTGCCATTGATCCAGCTATTTCACCAGAATGATAGGAGACAACTCCTGGCTGAGAGCCGATAGTTCATGTAGCCCCATCCCTACACAGTTAAAACTGCCCTCTAAATGGTTAATCTCACAGATAAATCGGTTATCTCATCCCCTTTTGATGGTATGACATTATAAGGCTGACTGTTGCATCCTGTACTGCTGATCAGATGTTATGGAAGCCAGAGATTAGGTTAAAAGGTGAAGTGGAAGGGGGCGCTGACTGTCTGCAGAGAATAGACAGGAACATTTAAAGATGTGTTTGGGGGTAACACAGCTGTTATGTCCTTTAAACCAAAATTGCCATTTTTTTATATGTACTTTGGTACAAAGTGGTGCAGGTGCTCCATCTTCAAATGGTTGCTGCCATCTCTGTGGAGTGGCACATATATTCTCTTGGCCAGCTGACTCTTGTGCCATGGAGTTCTGTGCTATTTCTTTGGAAATAGGAGCACTCTTCCTGTTGTATACTGTATAGTGTGACTTGGGGTTTTAATTTCTGTGGCTTGGGACAAATGTCCACCCACAAATATGATTATAGACTTGGAATAACAGTACAGAGTTGGTGGGATGGCCAATATAACATTGAGAGTGTTTTAGATCTCTACTTAGCTCCTTCCTCAACAGCTTAAATTTTTTTATATAATTTTTTTATAAAAAATTTTTTGTATAAAATCCACATTAGATGTCAAAATAGTGTCCTTTTAGGCTATGCTGGGCTGATATGTGTTGGTATCTTTTTTTTTTTGTATTGTACAGAGAAGCATAGTCAGTTCTGCTTAGTTTACAGTATATGTATTTTTTTTGTAGCCTTTTGTCGGAGGTATACATCAGAGAATACCTCCAATGTATTCTACTAACGTAAAGAATGAATGATGTGTTAGCAGAGTATTACATGATATAAATATTTGAATGTTGTGCATAAAACCTTTAAAGAGTTGGCCTTAGTCAGATCAAGTGTCTCTGATGTGGCTATACATTCCCATTTTTATATTGTTAAAGTCAATGATGGATCCAAATGTGTAGCATCTATTTGCCTGTATTGAATTTGTTTGGGCCAAGGGTCTACTACCTATTCAAGACATCAAATATTGTCGAATGATGCATATCCAGCCATAAATATAATGTTCTATAGATATGATCTGTTGAATAATTTGGAAATAAAACTGACTGCAAATCTTTGCACATTTTTCTTTTTTAGCCTCAATAACTATATAGTTGTATACAGTGTACAAGTATTGTTAATGGCATATGCATTCAGCTATGACCAATTACGAGGTACAGTATCTCCACTAGTTGTCTGTCTGACTACTTGACTGTCCACCATTAATTCAGACTATATATTTTTTGTTTCATTTATTGAAGGTTAAACAAGCCTGAAATGAGTTTATTGTTGCCTAAGTGAAATAAAATTGACTTCAAAACTATAACCTGGTGATGGAAAGTGGAAAGACTATTCAACATGAACTTGTCTTTACTAAAAAGCTAGCTAGCTCGAGATGGGACTAATTCACTTTATGAACACCCTTGAGTAGGTCCTGCAAATAGGAGGAATTACTGATAGCCCTATTGTGTAGGTTTCCTTCTTAATCAGATCATTTCCCTCTGTTATTTCCCTTTTCTCTTGTTCTTTTTCAGCTATGCCAGAGGATTGTAAGCCCAGAGCCTTAAACAGCCCATACACATTAGTTTTATG
The DNA here is from genome assembly GCA_947044405.1 of Leptodactylus fallax. Lineage (NCBI taxonomy): Eukaryota > Metazoa > Chordata > Amphibia > Anura > Leptodactylidae > Leptodactylus > Leptodactylus fallax. The sequence continues at coordinate 2,236,810 of CAMRHE010000156.1, forward strand.
TTGACTGAACCCGCTGATTTCTAATGTGTACGAGGTCCTCTTGATCCTCTCCTGAAAGTAGATGCCAGATTAAATAAGAATCGGCAGTTGGATTTCAACTGCCCATTCCTTTTGTTCATGGGTACATATCTGACAGCAGCACTCTCCCATTCAGTAAACATGTATTGCTCGAACAAGCTAAGCATGTATGTGTGAAGCAGAGTTGGACGAGGTAGCTGTTGGCGCAATGAGCATTTGGTGACCGCTCGTTAGGCCAAATTAAAGGAAGGTGCAACTAGATATAAAGAGATAGGCAGATAGTTAGGTCCAGAAATATTTGGATAGTGACACAAGTTTTGGCATTTAGCTGTTTACCAAAATATATACAAGATACAGTTATATAATAACTATAAGCTTAAAGTGCCGACTTTCAGCTTTAATTTGAGGGTATTCAATCCTAATTGGAGGAAGGGTTCAGGAATTACAGCCCTGTATATGTAGCTGCCTCTTTTTCAAGGGACCAAAGACAATCTCGAAAGCTATTTAATGGGCTGTATAGACTGTTCCCTCATTATGAAGCCTTTTTGGTGAAATGCGTTGAGGTGGTTCCTCAACATGGTGGTATTGGGGACAATATGACAACAGGTATAGGTTATTGACTTATACACTGCAGCTATATTGTGGCATGTAGCACAGGGAGTTAGTCCTGTCTTATATTCTGGGATACAGACATATAATATGGGGAGCTATACTATGCATTATTTGTTTTATTTAACGGCATCTATCTGTGAAGGCGTATTTATTGAGATATATGTTTTTAGGGACTTTATAATAATTTTTTTATTCATATATATCACAATTTTCTATATCGTTATATATATCCATGCACTTATATATTGCTATATTATTTTTTATTGATATCTATGCATGTATTCATGTTCATGTTCTCTTACCTATATATTACATTGTGATAAGTCATGTTTATGCTAATTAGGGATTCCTCTTGTTGAGATATCCTTGCTGCAAAGTTTAATTTGAGCTCTGCGCATGCGTGTATTTCAGTAGTGTCTGCGTAGTTAGTTACAGTTCACAAGCGTGAATCTTGATGGAACAAATCTTGTGGGACTTGATAACATATGCAGGGGATATTGGCATCTGCATAGTGTGATGTCATCACGTCTGCACATATCTCATGAGATTTGTCGCGGGGAGATGTGCAGGTGTCTCAGTGGCGCCACTGATACCTCAGTATGTACATACTATAAAAATGGGGCTAACCATCCTCCACCTTGTAGCACCCTGACAAAGTGTGGGCGAAACATACGTTGGGGCTCAAGGTGGAGGTCGTGGCAGAAAGCTATGTACTTTCTTTTTATTTATTCTTTACATGTTACCATCTATGGTTATTTATGTATGCCTTTGTGCTTATGTGTAATATAGTGGCACCTATGTGATAAGGTGTATACTTCATATTTATAATAATATATTGTTCCATTTATGCATATGTTGGAATTAATATTTATATACTTTAATATAAGCACATATAGATAGTATTTGGACAACTTGTTGTATGTGAGATTTATATGTATTACCTGGATGACGTCACAACCTCCACTTTCTTTGTGATGTTTTTATGTGGTTTTTTTTGTTTGTTTGTTTGTTTTAATTTTTTTGAATAAAGCATATATTTATATATATTTGGCTTTGGGTTACTTTATTTGATATAGTGGCATGGATTCTATGTAGGTAAATAGTATCTTTTTGAGAGATCCTTTTTTGCTACTATGATATTTAGTCAAAATTAAAAAAAAAAAACTTTTGTAGGACATATATGTATTTATTAAGATATTAATCTAGGTAATTTTGGCTTCCTGTCAGTCTTGATGAGTTAACTTTCTTATATGTGGAGAATTCTCTCTATACATTTAAGATAGACTGCCCAAGTCTATTTTAATTATATTTGATGGTTAGTATTATATTAGTGTTACTATTACTGTATCTGTATCTATTGGTGTCTGTCATTATTATATTTGTCATATGACAAAAATATGTTCTGTCCTCAGAATATGTGCCTCGAGTTGAGGGCTTTTTTTTTACATCAGGCCCAGGGGCGTAACTACCGGGGTAGCAGTGGTAGCGACTGCCACAGGGCCCGGAACATTACGGGGCCCGGAGCCCTGTGGCAGTCGCTACCGCGAACCCCACAATCACTGCTATCGTTATACTCCGGGGTCTTTTGAGACCCGGGACTATAACGATCGGGGGCCCAGGGGAGGTGAGCGAACATAAAAAACACTGTAACTCACCTATCCGCCGCTCCGCAGGCTTCGGGCCTGTTTGGTGACGTCCCAGACGTTAGCCGACGTCATTATGCGTCGCGACGCCGGCCTGGATCACGCGAGATCCGGTCCGACTTTGAAGATGGCCGAAGTAGCGCACGGGAGTGCACCGGAGGTAAGTTGCAGTGTTTTCTATGTTTCTCTCCTCCCCTGGGTCTCCGATCATTATACTCTGGGGTCTGAAAAAACCCCAGAGTATAATAATCGTTCATGGGTGGTCCACTATGGGGCATAATATTGTGTGCAGGGGCCACTATGGGGCAAACTACTGTGTGCAGGGGTCACTATGGGGCAAACTACTGTGTGCAGGGGCCACTATGGGGCAAACTACTGTGTGCAGGGGCTACTATGGGGCAAACTACTGTGTGCAGGGACCACTATGGGGCAAACTACTGTGTGCAGGGGCTACTATGGGGCAAACTACTGCGTGCAGGGGCTACTATGGGGCAAACTACTGCGTGCAGGCGCCACTATGGGGCAAACTACTGCGTGCAGGGGCCACTATGGGGCAAACTACTGTGTGCAGGGGCCACTATGGGGCAAACTACTGTGTGCAGGGGCCACTATGGGGCAAACTACTGTGTGTCGGGGCCACTATGGGGCAAACTACTGTGTGCAGGGGCCACTATGGGGCAAACTACTGTGTGTCGGGGCCACTATGGGGCAAACTACTGTGTGCAGGAGCCACTATGGGGCATAATATTGTGTGCAGGGGCCACTATGCTGCATAATACCGTGTCCAGGGGCCACTATGGGGCATAATACCGTGTGCAGGGGCCACTATGGGACATAATACCGTGTGCAGGGGCCACTATGGGGCATAATAGTGTGCGCAGGAATGCGGTTTGTGTGTGTGGGGGGTTGGGGGCGGCGGCTTTGGGGGGTGGGGGGGCGGCGGGGGGGGGGGGGCCATGTCAAATGTTCTCCTTGGGGCCCAGCCATTCCTAGTTACGCCACTGATCAGGCCTATGTCTATTTAACTACTAGGTATTGTTTTTTTTACATGTGTCTGTATTTGTAAAAGTGATCAGAAAAAATATTCTATTTTTGATAAAATTGCATTGTATTGTTTTTTTGACCACTCTTATTTGGTAGTGTTCTGACTTTATGTGTTCATCTTGTATTGAGAGATAACTTTTGCATTGATATGCTGTTCCCTCATTAATCCATGATCAATTAAGCAGGCATTTGTATTTGGAAGCTGTTACTGTGAACCCACAATGCGGTCTCAATGGAAGTGAAAACGACCATCATTAGACTGAAAAAAAAGAGAAGAAATCCATCAAAGTGATAGTGGAAATGTTAGGAGTGGCCAAATCAACAGTTTGGTACTTTCTGATAAAAAAAAAATGATCTCACTTGGGAGCTCAGGAACTCAAAAAGGCTTGGATGTCCTTGGAAGACGATAGTGGTGGTTTATTGCAGAATCCTTTCCATGGTGAAGAAAAAACCCTTCAAGCTAAGGCCACAGGTAGCGAGCCGCAGCCAAAAAATGCTGCGGAAAAGAGTGTGGCAAAAATCGCAGCATGTCCGCTGCAGATATTTTTCTGCAATGTGTGGATGGGATTACAGGTACTATAAAATGCCGCCTTTTTTGGACACTTACAGTACTAACCATCTAAAACATTCCTTTTATATGGTTGTTCTTTTGGTTTTCAGTTAACAAATGACTCATCAGATTTGCAAGCACACATTCCCAGTTGCCCTGAAATATTAACTGTAAAGTAATAAAACAAAATCCTTGGAAAATAATTTGATTTGCAAAAATGAATATTACTGGCCCTTAGAAGGATTACCTGGAAGGAAAATCTTTCTTTTGATCAGTTATTTGTAGTCATAGGTGTGATCTGTCATCCAAGGAGTTACAGTAGAAAAACATAGCTACCTCAAGGCTACAAAGAAATCTGATCTCAAGCTCTTTGTTAATTTTATAGTGTAGATGTTATACTTGTACTTAGACATCCCTGCAGTCGCAGTTATGTGAGCACAGTCCAAAAAAATAATTGAAAAACCTGAATTAATGCTAACAAACATTTAGGATATACCTTTCTTGATGCTGTCCAAAAAGGATGCACTCACAAATCCATCTCTTTGTTGGAAGGGCTCTTGAGTGCAGACTCTCATCCAACATTCTGAAACTTAAGCTAGAATGAAATTGTTGTCTCACACCAAGGAGTACTGTAGGAAAATGCATCATAAATGTGAATGCCAAATAGCTTGAATATTCATTTACTAAATGGAATCAGGAGTGCAATACCAGCTGTATAGGTAGAAAGCATCCTACAAAGATCTAAATCCCGGAACTCATCATATCAGAAGCTGACATTTGTCACGGGACATTACTGGAATGAAATATACTTTGTTGGGTCTCACATTAAGAGCTGTATGCGAATAGAGGAAATCCCTCTATTTGGGTTGTTTCTGGTATTGCAACTCACTCATGATGCATCAGTTTTGCCTTCTGCACTGAAGTTTTTTCACAGAATGAGTATTTACTCTGGACCTTAGACTGGTTCCACATGGCCAAGTTTGGGCTGGGAAATTCAGTCTGTGTAACCGCTGGTTTTACCAGCCTAAATGCAGCTCTTCTGAGCTGACATGCTGATTTCAGCTTGGTGAACCAGATTTGGCTCTATAAATCTGTCTGATATTGACCGAGTTTGCTAAACTGAACTGGGCCTTGCCTGTACTTGTTTTTTTCTCATTGGTCTCCTGCTCCACCTCCCATCTCCATAGACTTCTATAAGCTTCAGTTTGTCTTCAGTGAAGAAATTTCTGAGCAGTGAACTGGACATTCAGGGGATGAGCTGATAACAAGACATAATAAAACATAACTTTTAATAAGAATATCTCATTAAAATAGTATATGAAAAAATGTTATACACCTTTAAAAAGAGCATAAGGGCATTCCTAACTCAGAGTCCCTGCCTTATGTAGCGCAGGACCTCAACGGGTACTGTCGCTGAACCAAAACAAACCCTGTAATTCTCAATAGAGAAAGTGCAGAGCAGGTTTTTGGCAAGAAAAATATATCAAAATCCACCACATCAGCTGAGTGCATCCTGTGCTCCTTTCTCCTGACTCGCTGTCTTCCTACTCTGCCTACTTCTATTGACACTATTGGCATGGTATGAGTATGGTTGTTGGGGGGTATGCCTGTAGCTAATTATGCTCTGACCCCTAGAGAGTGAGTATGGCTCATGGGCATGTTTATTTATGTTTGATCCCCTGATGAGTGTATACATTATACATGAACGTGCATGTCAGGAGTTTGCACTCTCTATATTAATAGGGTGCAGTACAGGGTTTGTTCTAGTTTAGGGACAGGTTCCAGTCAGGGTCCTTCGCTACATAGGGCGGGGACTCCGAGTCAGGAATCTAGAGGTGTATTAGGGATTATTTGTGTAGGGACTTAATAGGGATAGTGTTCTGTAATCCCTACAATTGCTGTAATTTCTTTTCCTACATATGCCTTCCTGCCCCCCGATGTTTGTCCCTTTCTGCATGCCAGATTTGAGGACTGCATTTTGAAGCCACAGCTGAACCTCCATATTGGCCGCTGAGCCACTGAGTGTTATTGGGTTGTGACCTTCTAATAGGTGGTTGTATCCAATTTTTTGAGCATTACCTGTATGCTCTTTTTAATAGGTGCAGAACACTTTTTCATATACTATTTTATTGAGGTATTCTTATTAAAAGTTATGTTTTCTTTGCATCATGCTTTGGACTATTGTTTTTGGTACATGTGATGGTTCAAGCTTGTGCAGCTTCTTTGTATTTTCGATAACTGGAGATACAAGCATTTTTCTCTGATTAGCTATACTATAAAGTTTGCTATATAATATCTGAACTATTTAATTGTTTGTTATTGCTGTTTTGTGTCATTACTTTGAGCGATTAGCCTTCCTCAGTGACAGACTGTGACTTTGATATGTGCACACATCAGCCATGCATTGGCAAATTAATGTGTCCATTATTCTTGTACTGTTACTTTATTTTGGTCATTTCTTGTATGCTGTGAAGGCAATACAGTACTACTGCATATGTGCATGTAAAGTTTGGTGCCCCACCTACACTTCTGTTCCCTTCAATATTATGGTCCCCTTATGTCACATGGGAAGTTGCTACTTAACTGCCGAAAGTTGTAACTGCGTGTTATTGTCAAATAAAGAGGCAATACATATTTTGGTAATCAAAGGAGAACAATGTAGGGAGAAAAAAATGCTGGAGAAAATAAATTTAATATTTTTGTGCAGCTAGTCAAAACTTAGGAAACAGGCATTTCCAGGAACAAATATTTCTTGGGGCAACATCTTTCTTTTTGTGGAAATTGGGGACAGCTGGAGACTTTGCAGTGCCAATATATGAAATGCATTAATTCAAATGTGTGGATGAAGAAAAAAATATTCCTGGAAAAAAATGTCCTTGCATTTCTGTTGAGCAGCAATATTAGGTTTCATGTCTGTATATGCTATGTAAGTAGATCTTTTCCTATTTCTTTATAGTAAAAAATGAAATTGTGATTTGATACTGGTAAAGAAAAGGTAAACTATTTATCACAAACCCCATTATGTGTAGTTCCCCTCTCTTCACTTGGCATTACTTTGGTTGACAGTAAATAAAAATGTCATGCTAGGACCTATGTAAAGAAATAATTAAGCACCAGCATCTGGAACACATTGTTTGGTAATACCATTTTTTGCTAATGTTTCATTAGCCAAACTTGTATTGCTTCATCAGAAGGAATTTGCATCCTTCAACTTCATGTCTAGTCCAATTATTCTAATCACCATTATTACTTCCAGTAAATCCCTTGCTATCTAGCATCCTAGTAGACTACATTTTTTTTTTCTGCTTCTGAACTCTAGCCAGTCCCTCATTTAATCGTTCTAGCAGATGGTTGGTTTTTTTGCTGGATTTTTTTTTTTAGCACAGATATTTCTCTTTAGTCCCCTGAGGAGCAGCTTGAACAGCTGAAAAGTAAAAACTTGTTCAGTAACTTAAGAATGTATTGCTGACCTAACACCTTCACACCATGCAATGTACCAGGCTGTTAGTTTTTTACCAATTTTGGTATGTAACAGTCAATGTTGTAAACCAGTACGTTATACTAGTGAAACAACAAATTTTGTTTTATACAAATCTTTAGCATTTCTTTGAAAAATTAATTGGTACAGGTCTAGTTGCCTCTTCTTTAATCTCAACGACTGAATGAAGAAATCCACACATATAATAAAATAGATCATAATTTATTATATACTTCAATAAAAATGTAAACAGTCAGAGAAAAAATAAAAGGGGAAGAAATAACAAAAAGCAAAGCATAGCCACAGTGAAATGACATCCGGATGGGGACTGCACAATGTTTATAGCATTATCATAGCTCCCAACCATCCCACATCTGGCGGGACAGTCCCGATTTTACACTGCTGTCCCGCGGGCATGCATAGTTTACAGTTAGTCCCGCTATTCCCCTGAAGTGTTTTGCTGTTAACAAACTTTATTAGGTTAGGGTAAAGGCTAAATGGTAGATGCTAAATCCTAATGGCTAAAGGGCCTTTGATGACGTCATGAACATGTGATCAGACTCTTGTGTGGGCGGAGCTATACTGGATACTGAGGGACACACTGTGATGTTACGCATAAAGCTGGGAACAGAGAGTGATCAAAGATAAGTAGGAGAGAAGAGAGCATGTGTGAGCAAGAGAGGGTAACTAGGGGCAGATGTAGAGGGCAGTTAAACTGAAGGCAAATGTAGGGGGCAGTTAAACTGGGGGCAGATGAATTGTCAGTTAAACTGGTGGCAAATAAAGGTGGACATTAAGCTGGTGGCAGATAAAGGGGGACATTAAATTGGTGGTAGATGGAGGGGGCATTTAAACTGGGGCAGATGAAGGGGGGCATTAAGCTGGTGACATGAAGGGGGAACATTAAATTGGTGGCAGATAAAGGGGGACATTAAGATTGTGGCAGATAAAGGGGGACATTAAACTGGGGGCAGATGGAGGGGGGACATAAAACTGGATGGGGGCAGATGGAGGGTGACATTAAACTGGGGGCAACTGGAGGAGGACATTAAACCGTGGGGGGTAGCTGGAGGAGGACATGTCCCCCTCCAACTACCCCCACTGTTTAATGTCACCCTCCAGCTGCCCCATATTTTAATGTTCGCCTCCAGCTGCCCCAGTTTAATGTCCCCCTCTAGTTTCTGCCAGTTTAAATTGAGGCACGTGGAGAGGGACTTAGTACTGTGGGGAAATTTGAGGGGACCATTATAATGTATGGGCATATAATGTTAGGGTGACTGTAGGAGCATTATACTGTGTGGGGGCACATGGAAAAATAGATGAGAATGGGCGGAGTCAACGTAGAGGTGGGTGGAGCTAAATTTGCTGCGCCGCATATTTTGCCCCTCTTTCTGTCCTTTGAAAGTTGGGAGGTATGGCATTATGTATACTGTGGATGCATTAAAATAGCAGATAATTATTTGTTTGGTGTGGATATGTGAACATATAGGTACAATATATATATATATATATATTGTGAGAAGGTGACAGGTAAAGTTCTGGAAGGTTGCTATATCTCCCCCAGATTCCTCACTTATGTATGGTAAGTGAGGTTACAACACAGATATCTGTAGCAAAACCTCAGCTGTAAAAAGGCCTTTCTGTTAACCACTTCTTGTCCTACTAGGGAGGGGCCTCATTAAAGGCCTATAGAAGGTTGTCAAGACCTCAGTCCTGAGCAGTTCCTGGAGGAGAGAGGAGGAGCCTGGTTCTGTCCAAAATTTGTGAAAACTGGTGAGACTCTGGTGTGAACTGCTGTCACTGTGTTTTGCTCTGTATATTGACCGTTTGGCTTAAGCAAGCCACACGTACAGATAGATTATCTGTTTAGTTAGTAGCTCAGACGAGCAGGAGTTTTTGTTACTGTTTTTGTTAAGGCTTATTTATTTTCTGCCAGTTTTTTTCAAAATAAACGTACAGGGTAGAAACCTGTTTGAACCTGCCTTTTTGTGTCTGTCTCTGACTGTCTGGGTCTGCTGCTGCTGCCACTGAGCCTATCCTCCCACAATATATATAGTGTATAAAAATTTACAAGTGAGAAAAAAAAAATTCTCAAATCACATATATCCACCCCATATTACGTATAAACATCACATGGGAGAAAAACACTGCCAAACAAACATCAAGTAACATGAAACAAGCAACGAGAATGATAAGCAGTACTCACATGAGTGCAGTCACCAACCAGGATATCACGCGCCCCGAGGTGTGTTTTGCCCAAAAGGTTTTGTCAGGGGGTCCCCTTTTATTTATTTTTTTTGTCTGACTATTTACATTTTTATTGCAGTGTATAATAAATTATGATCTATTTTATTATATGAATGAATCTCTTCAGTCAGTCGTTTTAGTATTTTCAGATTTCCACTATTTTGTTGGTACTAGTCCCTTTGTGTCTCTTCTTTAATCTTCAAAAGGTTTATATTCCAGTTCATTCAATAACTGAGCAATAGCAAGAGTTCTTCTGACTTCTACCCCCACACCAAACTGAGCATGCAGACAGAAGAGAGAATAAGTCATTGACAGGCACCTCTATCTCCTATGTGAATGAAGGTCAGACACAGGGACGTAGCTATAGGGGGTGCAGAGATGGCCCTGGAGCCTCAAGGGACCCCAATGCCTCTGTACAACATAAGACACCAGTACTATAGATAGGTAATTGGGGGCCAGGTTACATACACTGACCAAAACGGTAACATAGGTAATGTTTTGAACTTTTGACTTTCAGGCTCCCTATCTCACCATTCACTACAGCTGTAAATGTGAGATTAACATCATTTTATAGACAATCATCTTGGCTATTTCATACATAAATTTGACATGCAACTATTCAGCATATGATTATGCAGCGTCTTGTAATGTAACTGGATTGTTACTGTTTTGCTACTAAAAATCTAATTTAAATTTTTTTAAATTTTAGTATTTTGTAAATCCAAATTTGGCTTTCAACACCGCCTGAATCCTTCTAGGCATGCTCTCGATTAGATTCAAGCATGCTTCGACCGGATTCTGATCCCAGGTCTCTTCTACGCGTTCCCAGTGTTGGTGCATATTCGTTGACTCACTTGGGTATGAATACAGCCTTTTCTTCAACTCTTCCTACAAGTGTTTGATTGGGTTAAGGTCTGGGGACTGTGGGGGCCAATCCAGCACCTCTAGTTCATTGTCATTGAACCATTTATTCGCTAATCTCAATGTATGCTTTGGGTTGTTGTCCTGTGGAACACTGTCATCCTTTTCAACCCATAGGACTTGAGTGTACAAAGTAACTCGTCTTGTAGGATACTCACATATAGCTCAGCATTGAGAGCACCATTGAGCCTAGACAAGTATCCAAAACCTTTTGTTGTGAAACATCCCCATATCATCAGAGTTCCTCTACCAAACTCGACAGTTCCTTCAATTTCTCAATGTGTTAGCCCCCTTTTCCCTTGTTTCTTCCAGACCCACTTGCACCCATCAGAGCCCAGTCTATTGACTTTCGTCTCAATGCTCCAAATCAGAATCACCTTCTTCTGTCCACTTTTCGTACTTTTTTTTTTGCAAAATCGAGCTGACGCTTCTTATGACAATATTGAAGTCAAGGCTTCTTCACCTTTTTTTGGGCCACCATTCCAAACTTGGGTAAAGCGTGTTGAATGGTGCTTGCATGGATGTCTGTCATCTCACTATTATGAAGCATACAAGCCACCTCCACTGCGGTGTTTGTCGTGCCAGAACTGATAGACCTTGTGATGAGCCGACTTGTTGACTCCGATATTTTGCCTGGACATCCACCTCTTTGCTTATGAATGGATGGAGAGACTTCATTTCATACTCTTCTAACTGTCATGGCACTCACATGATGCAGTTTGGTAATTTTCTTGGCTGAGAGAACGCTATCAATGAGCTCAATGATGCGGTTTCTCTTTTCTTGGGAAATCTTTTTCATGGCTGATCTTCAGTATGAACCAGTGACCTTTTACTTGGGAATCAACGTAAAAACACTGAGCTATTAGTTAATGTGAGAACAAGTTGTAATTTGTAGTATAGATGAAGAAAAAGATTTTTCCACCACCAGGAGAAAAACAGTAACAATACAGTTACATGACAAGAATCTGTATAGCTAATCATATGCTAAATAGTTGTAAGTCAGACTTATGTATGAGATAGCCAAGATGATTGTCTATAAAATGATGGTAGTCTCAGGTTCAAAGCTGTAGTGGATGGTGAGATATGGATCCTGAAAGTCGAAAGTTCAGAACATTGTTACCCTTTTGCTCATCAGTGTATTTTGCATTGGAGCCCAGGAGCTTCAAGTTATGCCTCCCCTCAGGCAACTTGAAATTCAACATGCTTGATCCTTATTATCCGCAGGATCACTTGTCAGTGAGAGTTGGCACATCTCCATATAGATAACATAGTTGGCTGATGGCAGGTTCAACCTCAACCGACTTTGCTCTTACAGAATGCATATGGCCACCATTTGTCACATTTTATGTCATTTTTAACCACTTCCGTACCGCCCATAGACTATATACGTCCGGAAGGTGGTTGTCAATTTCTGCAAGGACGTACCGGTACATCCAAGCAGAATTCAGCAGCTCCGGAGATAATGTAAAATGAAATGTTTTTTGCTGTGGCATATTTATATACCTTAACAAAATTAGAAAAGTTGAACAATGCAAATGTTTCCATGTACAGAGCTGTGTCAGGCCTCTTTTTTTGCTGCAAAAGTGTAGTTTTTATTTATACCACTTTGGGGGATGTCTGACATTTTTATCACTTTTTATTCCATTTTTTTTGGGGTCGGCAAAACAGCGATTCAGCGATTTTGATAATTTTTACCACTACGGTGTTCATTGTATCCGATAAATATTTTTATATTTTATAGTTCCCGAACTTTTGGCGCAAGTGATGGTTAATGTGTTTGTTTTTTGTTTATTTTTATTAGTGAAAGGGGGAGGTGACTTGAGATATTTTTTTTTTTTTTTTACTTTTTAAAAAAATGTTTTCTACTTGGTTTTCTAAATCTCCTGCTTGCTGTCACTCATTCTGCCTACTCCCAATGGATAGAAATCAGTCCATGGTCATGTGATGTACACACAGGTGCACAGCTCGTTACCAGGCAGATGTCTCATTACTGTGCTGTGACTATAACGAGCTGTGCACCTGTGTGTTCATTATCTAGAAACCATGAGGAATTCATACATTTTTTTGTACATGTGGTTTTGAGGGCTAAAACATTTTTCTCACTCAGGTTATTCAAATAATTTTTGCATATTTTTTTTGGTGAAACACAGTTCTTTATTTTCATGTTATTTTTAGATTTGTATATTTTTTTTTCTTTTTTTATACATATGTGAAAATGTGAGTCTCTTTCTTATTTTTCACGTCCCATCCATACATTGCAGAAAAATAACCACAGTGGAACGCGACGGTTTTGGAAATCGTAGCATGTCAAAAATACCTATGGAAGCCCTGAAAGTCTGCATAGGAAAATTTTGCACATTTTTGTGAAAAGTGCTGCGGGAAAAACCACGATTGTTTCCATCGCAGTTTTACTCACAGCTCATTACGTGGGACTTTAGCCTAATGCAACGCACAGTGTTTTTTTCTGCAACATTTTTCTTTGCATTTTTGCATAGTTTTTCTCTACAAACTTTCTGCCCATATTATACCTATAGGGAAAATGACAGTGGTTCCACAGATATAATTGACATGCTTTTCCGCAGCAGATTTTTTTTCTGCAATGTGTGGATGGGATTAGCCAAAATTCCATTCACTTTGCAGGTACTGTAAAATGGAGTTTCCGCAGCAGCAAAAATGCTGTGTTTTCGCAATGTGGGGCTTCAGCTTTAATCACAGCATGTCAATTATACCTATGGAAATGCCGTTGGTTTCCCTATAGGTATAATTAAAGCAGAAAGTCTGCAGAAGAAACCTCTGCAGACTTTCTGTAAAAAGCACTGCGGGAAATACCGTAATGCGTTTCCTCTGTGGTTTCCCAAAGCGCTTTTTCACTGCAGCCCACTACGTGGAGCCTTAGCCTAAAATAGTTTTCCCTCTCTGTTACGGTAATTTTTATGTAGTGTTGCAGTTTTATATACCGCAAGAAAACCGCTAGAAAGCAGACAGTGTGCTTTCCTGTTATGTGCTGTGGGGCTGGAGATATCGGTGCCGTTAGTTTCACCACTGATATCTCCCCACTGTCAGAAGGACGTTCCTCAGAGCGCAGCGTCATCGCTGGGCTGTGAAGCACGCCCCCTCCTGACAGTACTCGTCTATATTCCTGTACTGTCAGAGGGGGCGTTCCTCGCTGAGCTGTGAGGAATCCCCCCTCAGTACAAGTCTATGGACGAGTACTGCCAGGGTGGAAAGTTCCTCACAGCCCAGTGATGACGCGGGTTTCCAAAGATAACCACTTTTTTAAGCAGATTAGGTTTCCGTTCGGCAGGTCCCCAAGTGGACCCCCCAAACGGAAACCCGAAAGCAGGTGTGAACCTAGCGTAATGCAGTGAATGCAGATGTGAGGGGCTGATTCTACTCACACTCACACATACAAACTACAAGGACTGAAGATTCTGCAGCATCTCACAGCTTATAATGTAAGAAAAAAGTCTTCTGTGTACTTGTATGCATTTCTTGTGTGGCTACAGATGGGATATTATTCGTAAGCAGCAAACCGCTTTACTGACTGTGCTCATAGATTAAACTTTTCCTGTGTCATGTCTACATGGTAGAATGTTGTAAGTATCCACATACATCTGCTCTATATTTGGAGTTCAGTATTCCTGGATTTCTTATATGATGGTGAATTTTCTGTTTTCTCTTGTACAGTTATTCCTGGCAAAATTGCATGTAAACAAACCAAACTAGGTGTAATGGATAGGAGGATGGGGCAGACTGCTCCTTATTGTACGCACCCACAGCCTCAAAAATGCAAAATGTACTTCTGCCAAAATGGGGATATTAGCAGCAGAAAAACTGATAACACATCACCTATGAAGACTATGTTCACAAAGAGGTTTCTGCAGGCTGAAAAAATCTGCTACTGGCTCCCATTGAAATGAATGGGGAGCATTTTTGGAAGCGGATTCCGCCTTGAAATCCTCCTGCAAAAATTTCTGTGTGATCTCACCCTTATACAGTTATAGAATAGACTGCCCAGCAAGACCCTGCACATATTTCAGCTTTTCATGAAAACTCAGTTACCTTTTAATGGCTGCTGTAATTAACCTCACTGAAAGTGCCTGTAATGTCCCTATGAACAGGCTAGGGCCAGGGCAGCATATGGCGGGAGATTAAGTGCTAGGGACGGAACTTTAGTGTTCAAATGTTGGAAAAAGTCTCATGTGTAAAAGTGTTATTGCAATGTCTGATTACAATGAACTAGCTATTTGTTTGATGTGCAGGTTCACTACTGAAAAGAATACATGACACAGAGAGATTACTATATTCAACTTCATGCATTACTTACCTTATAATGAAACAAGAATTAAAATGAAGCAGTCATTTAAAAAAAAAAATTCCGGCAGAACTTTAGAGCCATAAATGGTAAAAACCAGGTTTGGTTCCCTGCCAACAGCCTCAGCTGAGGGAATACGGTTTTCATTTACAGAAACAGAAGAGTTAGGTTTGAGTAGCAAGTTCAGAAATGCTATATGATTGTGAATATTGAAAGATTTAACAAAGGAATGGCATCAACTAAAAAATATATACAGTATATATACTAGAAGGACCATTTAAAGTCATAGTACAGGATTCAAAAACATGGCTGCTTTCTTCTCATGAAGTGACCTCACATCTGTTGGTCTTAAGGCAATGCCACATCTCCGTCTCATTAAAATGAATGAGACTGAGCTGCAGCATGGTGATGTGACCAACGAACATGATGTCACTTCCTGAGAAGATAGCAGCCATGTTTTCAAAGTCCTTCACACACACACAAAAAAATAAAATGATTAGTAAAACCATTTGAAGGCTATGGACACTTTTGGGGTATTTTTTTTTTATTGCCTTGGCTTATGATGGAATAAAAAGATATTTGCAGTTGTTTTTATATTGAAAATTTTGCTCCCTTTGCTTTATGTGGTCTGCATGCATTCTCATACAATTCGGATCCCTTCAGTGTGAAATCTGTCAGAGAGCTCATCTGGCAGCTCAGTCCATAGCCTTTATGTTTGATCTTCTGAACGCTGATCTAAGCTGACATATTTACTACTAAATTAAATAAACCTGAAGGACTTTTCCAATATATGTTGCCCCCCTGCAGGGTCTCGGTTTGTCCCCGGTGTTTCTGACCTTTAGCCTGCTTGTGAGCGATGCAACCAATCAGTGGTTGAGCAGTTACACTGTTCAAATGTTTAAGCCTCTGCAGGGGACAAAAGATGCATTGGAACACCCCTTTAAATCAAAAGCAATGTCAAACAGAAGAGCAGAATAAAGTACTATAGACCAAGCCATCAGATGAGCTTGTCTGTTGGATTTCATGCTGAATGGGAACAAGGAAGTTGCAATGTAGAAGAAAACCTGTAGGCTGTAGAAGATGAACAGCGTTTTAAATAAAAAAAAAAACAACTGCAAAAATATGTTTTTTCCCATAATGCAGCCACTGCAATTATATCTAACAAAAATTTTATGATGCTACATTCTTAAAGAGATACTAGTAGCATTTCATCACTATGCACCACTAAAACTCCTATACAGTAGTTGGTTCGATTCACAGGAGCATCATGATCCAGCATAATTATCCTTTGACATTAGCCATTAAGTAATGGTCAAACATGTCTGCTAATTCAAGAATTAAAAAAATCATTCATTAGCTAAACTGAAGTACTCAGAATTGAATAGTGGAGTTTCACATCATTCCCCTTTTGAGTAAAAGCAATATAGATTTAACTGTTGTTCATTGTAAAACTATTCATAACATATTTTTTATGACATATCACATGATGATACCCACTACATATCTGGCATAATGTGTTACCAAACCAACAATTCTGTGCATACAATAAAATATGAGGAGGCAAGATAACAGAACAAGCATGGGATCAATTGTAGGGACACATTCTTCTTGGACACCCAAGACTACCTCAGAGGTTGTGCCACGAGGGTTTTCTTAATGATGTGGAAGGAGACCTTTGTGAACACCACTTACTATTAAGGGTTCTAATTTGTATGGTGGCTGAATGCAATGATAAGCTTTTTGGACCCTGCGCACTGCTGCCGATAATCCACCTTTACTTCACAGCTCCCACGCATGCGCAGTAGAGGTGGATTGTTGCTGCAGAGCAGCGCTGGGAGAAGAGCGCGCCTGCAATATCAGTAAAGAAGGAGGGGCCATCCCGCAGGAAGAAGCCGTGGAAGGAAGAGAGGTAAGTATATAATGGGGTCGGGGGGTTGGGCTGAGTATGTAGGGAAGGGCTAGTAGGGGGTGGGATAGCTAGAGAGACAGGGAGGGGGGTGTATTGGAGGGACAGAGAGAGGAAGGAGGGAGGAGTAAGTTAGGAGGGGGGAGTAAGGTGAGAGGGGAAAGTTACATAGCAGACAACAAATGCAGAAGATACCAGGAGCTCCCAGAGACACCCAGAAATAACTCAAAACATGGCTAAAGGTATATGGGTGCATTTATTAATCCATTAATAGCACTAAAGGACATTTAAAAACAAAACAAAACATTTTTTGCCCGGAATACCCCTTTAAGAATGTATCAATATACATTGGTTATAACAGACTTGAAATTTTGTCACAGACAAAGGAGTTTTTACTTCCAGTTGTACTGGAGATGGTCCATGTGTGGAAATGGTCATGTATGCATTTTAGAGTTCATCTGTGTTATTGTGGCATTGAGTTTAGAAGCATATCCTATTAAAAAGACTCTAATGGTATATGTATTTTCATACAATATAATTTTACAGAAATAATTTTAAGACTGAGAATCCTGAAGACTGCATCAATATAACAGCTAATAGAAAGGGTACATCTGGATGGAATTCTCTTTCACAGACCAGAAAAAATATAACCAAAGAGGATCATGTTTCAAACCTCCAGTATATGAAGAGTAACTGGTGCTGAAAGGTAGTCTCTAAATAAGTAATAGGTATTTGGTCTTCAGGATTCACTTCAGATGTACCAGTGGTGAATATAAGATTGTAAAAATTGGTGCCTAGGTTTACTTGTTGAGCTACCCATTTGTGTGAGCTAGAAAATAACTCAGCCTTTGAATAATAGTAGGAAAATACAATGAAAATAAAGCTAAGCTTTGGGTAATCCAGCTTGTTTTAAGTGCACTAGGCTCTTCCAGATGTTGTAAAAGAAATGTCTTATTCAAATTATTTATCACAGACTATTTGGGATTGTCTGTCCTATGGTTAAGCACTTGGCCTTGCTGTGATGCTTTTGGAAAACTTGCACAAAGGAACTTATGTCAAGTGGAGAAATGTGAGAAGAACAAGATCAATACCTGGCAGCAAATGACCTTCATGATGAAGTACAGTCATACCGAATAGACCACATTTCATTGTTCCTGCTTAATGTTGTTTTAGACTAAAGGAGTGTTTCATTGTATGTATTAATCATCTTTTGAGCAAAGCATCCAAATGTCCTTGGTATTTGGATCACTTACCGTATATTGTCATTCTTACATGGCCAAAAAACTGCAAAGATGCTGGCTCCTGTTAATTTCTGGGTACAAAATAAACTGCACTTTAGGCTGCGGCCCCATGCTGTGAAAATGCAGCCTTTTTTGTTGCAGATTTTGCTGTGTTTTTTTTTTTTTGAGCCAAAGCCAGGAGTAGATTGAGCAAAAGATAGAAGTATAAGAACTTCCTATATATTTCCCATTCCTTTTGAAGCCATTCTTGGCTTTGGCTAAAAAAAAGGCAGCAAAATCTGCAACAAAAAAAAAGCTGCATTTCCGGAACTTGTGGCATCAGCCTAAAGGGAATGTATCATTAGAAAATTGCCTATATTTTCAAACAAGTTTTTATGTTAAACATATTGTTAGGCCGTAGCCCCACGTGGCGTAAAAAACGCTGAGTTTTACAGTCCCTGCAAGGTGAATGGGATTCTAGTGAATCCAGTTCACACATTGCAGAAAAATACATGCAGCGGAAATGCTGCAATTTCCAAGAAGAAAGTTTGCAGAGGTTTCCTCTTTCTGGGAAAAACCGTGACGGAAACGTATTATGCTTTCTCGCTGCAGCCCACTATGTAGGACCTTAGCCTTAAAGAGTTTTTAATTTTTATCTTATTATCTTAATTTTTTATTATTTTATCTCTATATTTTAAAAAAGCCTAAATACCATACCATACCAAATTATGCACTTTTCACTCTAGCCACAAAGCCTAATAATAGGCCAAAACCTGCCAACTTTTTAGGGAGTTTTGGTGCAAAAGTCACCTCATTTATTTCACAGACAAAACAGATAGCATAACAATAGACAATAACACCTCTATTAAATTTACAATAGAAGATAATAGCTCTATAAATAACACCTATCATTACATCCATTTCGGACCATAGATGATGTTACAGCTTATCTACTCCCTCTACATGAACGGAGAATGAATTGGCTCCAGGCTTTTGCTGTTTATGGCCATGACTATTGTGTAAAGCATATCACTAAATGCTGTTAACAGAACAGAGCAAAAGCAATATAGAATGAAAAAAATTATTCAATCAGAAAATAAAAACAGATTAGAAATAAAGTAATATGTTTCTCTATCTGGTTGTAATAAATACATTTTAAAATTGGCGATACATTCCTTTTAATATCTGGAGATTAGATTAATTAACATTAGTTGCTGATACATGTATTCAATTATAGTCAGTATTATAATATATTCTAACAGAAATATTCACTTAAATGTTGTCACATTTAACCAATTACAGAAAATGTTAATTTCGTATGAATAATGAGTATGCCTATCTCTGAATGGATATATGGGGTGAGGTTTGCAGGCTTTTACAGTTATGTTTCCAGTTACATTGTTTCCAGCTGTGTGTAGGATAGATCATCAACATGTTGATATGTTGAATATGTTGGCAGTATATAAATAAAATAATTATAATAATTATTATTATTGTAAAATAGGTAAGCTAAATATTGATTCTGCTTTTTTTTTTTTAATAATAAAGATCTGTGGCACATATGAATAACTTTTGATTGTATGTTTTGTGCCATGTTTATTTTAATGGGACTACCCCTTTAACCCAGTCCCGACATCTGCCACAGCTGCCGGGTCTCTGCTCTAATTGCAGGGCATTAAGGCCCTGATGTCATTTTCCTGGCAGCGCATGAACGTCGCCATTTTGCTGAGGATTGCCAGTCCCCAGAGCAAGATTCGGGGACTGGTGATCCATTGTCATAACAGCCAGGAGCCTATTGAAGGCTTCCAGGATTGTCTGGCATTCACTTCTAATGCAGGCTGCACTATGCAGACTGTAATAAAAGGGCAGGCATTTTGCAATACATTCCAATTTCATTAGTGATCAGACCCCCTGGGGTTCAAGACCTAGGAGTCTAATAAATATGGGGAAAAAAATGCATAGGAATGCAAAGCTTCTCAATTTCTACCCATTTAGTATATGCATATAGAGCTGCCCAAAAAAGGATACAACATAGATGGGTTGCCCAATAATAATGCTATTCTGAATTTTTTTCCAGCTTCCCTGTACATTGTACCATTACAAAGTACAACTTGTTCCGCAAACATTAAGCCCTCATATAGCTCTGTGAACAGAAAAATAAAAAAAAGTTGTGGGGTTTGGAAGGTGGGGAGTCAAAAATGAAAATCGAAAAATGCCTGTGGTGGGAAAGAGATAAAGTGAACTTTTCACTATCTGTGCAAGTCTAGATCATTTAATACTTGGGTTGTTCCGCACTCCGTTAGGTGAGTTTGGGTGCCATCAGATGGGCTTGTCACAGCTGTATCAATACAAAGGTAATTCCAGGCACTCCTTGTTAAGCAAAGTGAAAAATAATTTATTGTGCTTTACAACATGTGGTAGTAGTACCTGTGTCCAGGCAGCATAAAAGTTCATACACAATATCAAATAATATAAGTATCACATGAAGATATATACATATGAATATAGGTCTTGGTAGAGTCCCAGACGTTTCGGTAGTTATAATCTTCAGTGTAAAGACCAGGTACAAAATAGAGAAATACAGGGGCCCAAGCCATCAGAGAATTATCATCTATCTTGTGACTAGTTGATAAGTGTTGAACTTGAGACAACCATAAGGCTGAGGCCCCACTTTTGCAGAAATGCAGCGTTTTTCGTTGCAGATTTTGCTGTGTTTTTTTGAGCCACAGTTAGGAGTGGTTTGAAAAGGAATGAAAAAATATAAAGGAAGCATTTAGATGTTTCCATTCCTGATTTTGGGTCACAAAACCGCAGCAAAATCTGCAATTAAAAATGCTGCATTTCCACAACGTGGGGCCTTAGCGTTAAGGTAAAACACCATTTCCCCCAAAAAAGTATTAATTACAAAACTTACTCTAATACTAAAGTGATACACAAGTGCAACTATTTTTATTAGTCCAACATTAACCCCTTCCCACTTTGCATCATAATAGTACATCATGGTGGAATAGCAGTTAATGCTTGTTATGGTATTATTACAATACAGTGATGGCGTGGGCACAGAAACTGCGTGTGCCACCTGTATTATACATGGGGCAACTTGCTTAAAGGGGTTTTCCAGGAAATACAGTTTTTTTCCTGGAGGCTGGAAAAGGTGAAAAATAAAAAAAATAAAAAATACTCGCTTGTCCCCGGCACTCCGGAGTCCCAGGCCGCTGTCCAGTCCCATGACACTTCGGGCCTTGTTCCTTCAGAAATCCTCGCTGCACATGACCACTGAGTGACATCCCAGTTCTTTTCCTTAAGCTGCTGAGGCAGCTTAGCCTCAGCAGTCACGTGTGGTGTGTGGTGAGGACTTCCGTTGGAACAAACCCCGCTGGACCGGACAACATCAGGGGACACAGGAGTATGGGGAGTATGTTGGGTTTTTTTTTGTTTTTTTTTTCAGTTCCCCAGCCTCCAGGAAAAATACTGTATTTCCTGGACAACTTAGGATCATAGATATATGGTTTTGAGCAGGTCCTGACTCAAAAGGGGTGTGGTTTACATAACCCTGCATGAAAGTAGGCAATGCCACTCAGTTTGTTGGTCCAGGGATGGACCGTCACAGGTGGTAATTATGGAAATGGTTCCCATACTGTGTTTTCTCTATCACTGTATTGAATACATTTGTATTTCTCTATCACTGTATTGAAGAATTTGAATACATATGCAATATACATAGTATAATATAGATATGCTATTTATATTGCTGTGAATTTGTTTAGAAGTTAGTATTTATGGCATTTACAGTATCATGTTCTAAGATACCCAGCCAGAAATAACACATCTTGTAGACTATATTCCTAGGTCAAAAACAAACATATCTATCTGGAACACATTTCCTTACTTAATAGAACAATATATTAACAGATGGAAAAAGTCTGTTTTTTATCAGAAATGCATTCAAATTCTTAAAAGATCTTGTGCTGCAGATAAGGGCATGGTTTAATGTACTTCCTATGATTCCTATAACTCTATATCCATCAGTTCTACAAAATGTAAACCACACACACACAGAAAGGCAGATGAATTTATATATACAGACATAAAATGATTGTAACAGAGTTTCTGCCTATATACAGTGGGGAAAAAAAAGTATTTAGTCAGCCACCAATTGTGCAAGTTCTCCCACTTAAAAAGATGAGAGAGGCCTGTAATTGACATCATAGGTAGACCTCAACTATGAGAGACAAAATGAGAAAACAAATCCAGAAAATCACATTTTCTGATTTTTAAAGAATTTATTTGCAAATTATGGGGGAAAATAAGTATTTGGTCAATAACAAAAGTTCATCTCAATACTTTGTTATATATCCTTTGTTGGCAATGACAGAGGTCAAACGTTTTCTGTAAGTCTTCACAAGGTTGGCACACACTGTTGCTGGTATGTTGGCCCATTCCTCCATGCAGATCTCCTCTAGAGCAGTGATGTTTTGGCGCTGTCGCTGGCCAACACAGACTTTCAACTCCCTCCAAAGGTTTTCTATGGGATTGAGATCTGGAGACTGGCTAGGCCACTCCAGGACCTTGAAATGCTTCTTATGAAGCCACTCCTTCGTTGCCCTGGCGGTGAGCTTGGGATCACTGTCATACTTGAAAGCCCCAGGCACGTTTCATCTTCAGTGCCCTTGCTGATGGAAGGAGGTTTGCACTCATGTACACGGATCAGTCGTCCTGATCCTTTTGCAGAGAAACAGCCCCAAAGCATGATGTTGCCACCCCCATGCTTCACAGTAGGTATAGTGTTCTTTGGATGCAACTCAACATTCACTCTCCTCCAAACACGATGAGTTGTGTTTCTACCAAAGAGTTCTACTTTGGTTTCATCTAACCATATGACATTCTCCCAATACTCTTCTGGAACATCCAATGCTCTCTAGCAAAATTCAGATGGGCCCGGATATGTACTGGCTTAAGCAGGGGGACACGTCTGGCACTGCAGGATCTGAGTCCCTGGCGGTGTAGTGTGTTACTGATGGTAGCCTTTGTTACGTTAGTTTTCTGCAGATCATTCACTAGGTCTCCCTGTGTGGTTCTGGGATTTTTGTTCACCGTTCTTGTGACCATTTTGACCCCACGGGGTGAGATCTTGCATGGAGCCCCTGATCGAGGGAGATTATCAGTGGCCTTGTATGTCTTCTATTTTCTAATTATTGCTCCCACAGTTGATTTCTTCACACCAAGCTGCTTGCCTATTGCAGATTCAGTCTTCCCAGCCTGGTGCAGGTCTACAATATTGTTTCTGGTGTTCTTCCACAGCTCTTTGGTCTTCACCATAGTGGAGTTTGGAGTGTGACTGAGGTTGTGAACAGGTGTCTTTTATAATGATAACAATTTCAAACAGGTGCCATTACTACAGGTAATGAGTGGAGGACAGAGGAGCCTCTTAAAGAAGAAGTTACAGGTCTGTGAGAGCCAGAAATCTTGCTTGTTTGTAGGTGACCAAATACTTATTTTCCACCATAATTTGCAAATAAATTCTTTAAAAAATCAGACAATGTGATTTTCTAGATATGTGTTCTCATTTTTTCTCTCATAGTTGAGGTCTATGATGTCAATTACAGGCCTCTCTCATCTTTTTAAGTGGAAGAACTTTTGGTGGCTGACTAAATATTTTTTTCCCCACTGTATGTATGTCACCTTAGATTTCACCTATAAGTAACTTTAGAAATGCATAGCATTCTAAATCTTGCACTTGTTAATAAAGCTTACAGTGATGACTGTATCAATAAAAATGAATACAACCCTTTAATATACTTTATAAATGTAAAAATGGAAAAAATGGAAAAGCAAATGGAAAGAAAAGACATAAGGGGGGTCTGGGAGGGGCTTAAGTCAATTTCGGGTCATAAACAGTCGGTCTGCCAGATTGAGGCAGATGTTAACTGGCTTAATGAACTAAACCTATTCTTCAACAGATTTGATCACACACCAGCTCCTCCCACCCCAGAATGTCCTTCAGCTCCCCCCACCACAATGACTTCACCCCATTCACCCCATGTGGCTACTTCCCAACAGACCAGTAAATCCAGAAATCTGTCTTTATCTGACCACAGTCTGACCTTCACACGGGCCCAGGTGAGGAAGGAGATGAAAAAGATCAAGGCGAGGAAAGCCGCAGGGTCAGATGACATCAGTGCAAGGCTAATTAAGACTTGTGGGGACCAGCTGTGTGGTATAATTACATATATGTATAATATGAGCCTGAGGCAGGAAATAGTCCCTGAATTATGGAAATCTTCTTGTGTGGTACCAGTTCCAAAGAAACCTCACCCTATGGACCTCAACGACTACAGACCTGTAGCACTGACATCCCACTTGATGAAGATCTTAGAGAGATTGGTTCTCACACATCTTCGCCCTCTAGTGAGCCCCGCTATGGACCCTCTCCAGTTTGCTTATCGACCGGGCATTGGGGTAGATGATGCCATTATCCATCTTCTGCACAGGGCTCTGTCTCACCTGGAGAAACCAGGGAACACGGTGAGAATAATGTTCTTTGACTTCTCCAGTGCTTTTAACACCATACAGCCCAGGTTACTGAGAGACAAGCTGGGCCTTGCTGGAGTGGACCACCACCTCTCCAACTGGATCCTAGACTACCTCACAAATCGACCTCAATACGTGAGAGCCCAAGACTGTGTGTCAGGTACCGTGATCTGTAATACGGGGGCACCTCAGGGTACGGTTCTCGCCCCTTTCCTCTTCACACTGTACACTGCTGATTTTAGGTGCAACTCATCCAGCTGCTACCTACAGAAGTATTCTGACGACTCTGCAATAGTAGGCCTCATCACAGACGATGATGACAAGGAGTACAGAGAACTGAACCGGTTTTTTGTGGACTGGTGCCACCAGAACCACCTGAAGATTAACGCGGGGAAGACCAAGGAGATGGTGGTGGACTTCCGTAAAGGCAGATGCCCTCCAAAACCAGTGGACATCCTGGGGACGGGCATCGAGATTGTGAACACCTATAAGTACCTGGGTCTGCTCCTTAATAATAAGCTGGACTGGGCAGATCATATGGAGGCCCTGAACAGGAAGGGCCACAGCAGGCTCTACCTGCTTAGGAAGCTGAGAGCCTTTGGAATCCGGGGGGCACTTCTTAGGACTTTCTTCAACTCGGTAGTGGCATCAGCCATCTTCTTTGGAGTGGCCTGCTGGGGGAGCAGTATATCAACCAGGGACAGAAATAAACTTGACAAGCTGATTAGAAAGGCCAGCTCTGTCCTGGGAAGCCCACTGGACCCAGTGCAGGTGGTGGGTGACAGAAGGATACTGTCCGTGGTGAGCTCCATGCAGAAGAAGAAGTCCCATCCCATGCATGAGACTGTGATCGCGCTGAGCAGTACTGTCAGTGACCGACTGCTCCACCCTAGGTGTGAGAAGGAGCGCTATCGGAAGTCTTTCCTCCCCACCGCGGTTAGGCTGTACAACCAACACCGACCTAAGCGGAGATCATTACACACAGAGAACTGAAATATCTCTCTGCCTGTTAAATCCCCCCCCCCCCCCTCTGCTACGTCCTATCTGTCTGTCTGCTATTAATGTAATGCCTCTCACCTTGGAACATTCCTGTACATGTTGTATTTGTATTTGTATCTGCTTATCTTATCTTTGCTGCTGTAACACACTGAATTTCCCCACTGTGGGACTATTAGGACTATTATTATTATTATTATTATTATTATTATTATAAACCAGTTCCTGACCATTTTCAAGATATTGTTCTCCTGAGAGTAACAGTGAAAGGACACTGTTGTTCACATTGAGAGACTGTATAGCAGTACATAGCTGGAGACAATTGTGTCCCACCTTGGAAAATGGGCTCAGCTGCCTACAGGTGAAAAGATGAGAATGGACTATAATCTAGTGAACATTTTACTTTACTTTGAACTGTATAGAGCTGTGTTGTTTTTATTAATTTTATGTTGCCACATCAACATTTATTACATAAAAAAATCTTATATTTCATAAAACAGTCTTCAAGGTTGCAACAGCAACTCCCCCATGCAAAACAGTTGTATAAACTTACCACTTTTTAGACATTTAATGTCTTTGACTTGTTTCATTATTAAGTAATAAGTATTTCCACATGTTTCTGGCACCTTTTCTGAATTATGAATATCCTTTGAAAAATAGAATGAATCAGACCTGTACCAACTATTATAATGGATAAATGTTTAAATGGATAAAATCTAGAACGACACATCTCTACATTGGTAGACATTTGTATTTGTAACCACTCCTGATGTGTCTGTTTTGGTAAATACTTGTATTCACCATGAAATAACAGTTCTAGAGCCTCTTATCTTAGATCAATACATTGTGCTGTTCCTTTGTTATTCTTCCGAGAAATTCATCAGCAAATTGAGTGCAAAGTTATAAAAAGATGCTACAGAATTTTCATTTCATGGGGAATATAAGTTTCTACTACAAGGAATATATCAAGACTGGTGACAGATCCTCTTTAGGATATAGACTTGTTGCTAGTTTATCATTTATAGCCACTAGTAGTGTAACTAGTTATTAATAACAGAATCAGAATCTGTACGCTCAACAAGACAATATCTGCACCTACAAAAATTCAAAGTAAACCAGTTCCTTATGTTAATCTTTATTTTAGAGGTTTATATGGTCTAGGGTGTTTAAGTTACTTGTTTATTAAAAATGGAAGCTGGTAGGATTGTCCAGAACTGTGATATGGATCTCTGCTTCCCCTTCTCGGTCCATTGGTCATGTAGCCATGCTGCGGTCCACTCCTTTTTAAATGAATGGTGCTGAGCTGCAATACCAAGCACAGCCAATGTCCAGTGCTGTGCTTGGTAAGTAGTGAAGAGGCCACAGTATTCAATATCATAGCCCCAGACAATCCATTTTTACTGTGCATGTAAAACTATTGTGATAATTTGGGGAATTAAACTCAAAATGGCGGCTGTCTCCTGGTCCGGACAGCGGTGGTTCATGGTACTGGGCGCCGGAAAGATAGCTTTCAGACGGTCCAAGCGCAAAATAAAAGTGGCTTTATTCAGCTTAACTGCAACATAACAAAACAACAAAAAAAACCTATGCCACAGTTAGGGCCTAACTCACTCCTTGAGCCCCTAACTGTCCTGACTGTTGCTCAGCTCCAGCAACAGTCCTCTGTGGACGCCAGCCCTCTGGGACAGAGCCTCTCTCTCTGTCCTAGCTGGTCCACTCCTGTGGACGCCAGCCCTCTGGGACAGAGCCTCTCTCTCTGTCCTAGCTGGTCCACTCCTGTGGACGCCAGCCCTCTGGGACAGAGCCCTCTCTCTGTCCAAGCTGGTCCACCACTTCCTGCTTCCTGCAGTACACTCCAGCCCTCCTGGAGTTACGTGCCACCACCCAAAGGCGTGGCTGAGAGCCTTTTCTGGCCTGGGTCGCTCAACAGCGCCCTCTGGCTCACATACTTACACTATATAGATCAACTCAAAAATAGATTGCTTCACTTGAGAGGATGCTGATTGAGTGGTAAAATATTATTAGATAGAGAACTGTGCAGAACAATGGAGAAGATTACACTGTCATTATTGGGGCATTGCGGCTGGCACATTCCAATGGGCTTTGCTATAGCGACTCTTTAAGCATTACAGTATGTGATTATTATATAGTCAGTGTAATACGGATGTTTAAAGAGGTTGTCCAGGATAATTTTTTATTTTTTTTTTTAATTAGGCTGTAGGAGGTGAAAAACCAAAAAAATAAATAAATAAACTCGCCTGTCCCTGGTGCTCCAGTGTCCATCACCGGCTGTAACATCCCGGTTCCCTAGATTTAGGACACTGATTGGCCTCAGTGTCACGTTCGGCAGTGACGTCCGCCAGAAGAGAACATTGCAACTGCAGGACCAGACCATGCTGGGAGGCACAGGACCATTTTTTTTTTTGTTTTGTTTTTGTTTTTTCACCTCCCCCGGCCTAATTTTAAAATAAAATTTTATCTCGGACAACCCCTTTATTTTTATTGATATTTCTATATAGTTTCGGCACTGATAAATATAAAGGTATGCTACTGAGTAGGGAAAATACATGTCAATTTTACATACCGATAATTGGTAAAAACAAAAATAAATAGTACTCTGTGCTAGCATTTTAAAGCTTACTACTTCCCTGCTCTTCTTTACATTCTGGTCTTGTTTCCACAGACAGGACATGCTTGCTCATCCAGCATTTCCAGGTATTTCCTGTGTGGACCAGAACCAGGAAATATATTTTGCTTACTGTGATACCTTTTTCACTGATGCATTCCTGAAGCATGATATTATTTTGCAATATTTTTCTATTGGTTGAAAAGCTCACAGTAAAAAACACTGAAAATGTTCATCAAATGTAATGATTCAGTAAGTAAGGAAAGTAAGAAGCATATAGGATCACTGTCTACTTATTAACTATTGTTTTTCTGAGTCACTTGATGATTGTGAATGGCTAATTGCTGTCTTTTATCAACGTTATCAACCATTTTCCAGGAAATATTTGTACAGTTTAAATTTCGTTGACAACCACAGACAGATTGTATTCATTGTACACAAACATGAAATGCATAAAATTATTATAAATTGTTAGTGCTATCTCACGAACCATTTGTAGCAATATAAAGCTCCAACCAATCAGCAGAAATTAGTTGTATAAGCTTCACTGAGGAGGCATGATTTATTATTTTAGCATAAAGTGGCCTGAATTTTATTGTCTTTAATTAAGGTCAGGAAATGTGTGATTATTGCTCATTGACTTACTCTATAAGTGGGGTCACATTCATCTAATGGAGTAATCTTCAGTGCAGGAGCTTACAATTTATGGCTGGATCACAACATAAGCACTGGTCTACGGTAGCAATTAGAAGCAGGGACACCAAATTATGCTGGTTTGTTTCATTTTTAGGTATCATTATTTTGTTAAATTTAGTGTTTTGCCATTAAAAAAAAAAAATCTAACTTCTGTAGTTTTCCAGTAGTTTTTTATTATTTTATACCTGATAGTGTAGTACCTGAAGTACTACACTATTGTACTAACTCTCTGCTTCACTTTTTCAACTAGTACTATGCTCAGCACTAATCGATGTGGTACATAAGAGAGGAAACCCCTGTGATACCATCAACCAAGGTTTCCAGTATGATAAAGCAACAGTTTGTCTAGGGAGATACCCAAAAATTTTCATTAGGATAAGGCCCCATGTAGCGTGCAAAAACGCAAGCTCAGCAACTTCTACATATTTTCTATCTTTGTCTTCGAAAATTCATAATTTTTTTTATTTTTCTGTCGACATAGCTATGTAAGGACTTATTCTTTGTGAGACAAGTTGTGCTTTCATTTGGCATGATTTTGGGGTACATATAATATTTTTATGAACTACTTAAGGACCAACAATTTGTAAATATACAGTATGTCCCTCACTAAGAGGCTTTAAACCACTGGGTCTTTGCTGTTTTAGGCTAAGGCCCCACGTAGCGGGGCACAACAAAAAAGTGCTGTGGGAAAAACCACGGCAACACATTTCAGTTTTTCCCGCAGCGCTTTTCACAGAAAGCCTGTGGATTTTCTGTTTCAATTATACCTATAGGGAAACCGCCAGCGTTTCCGTAGGTATAATTGACATGCTGCAATTTCCAAAACCGCAACAGTTTTGGAAATGGCAGTGTGTCCGCAGTGTGTATTTTTTCGCAAGGTGTGGATGGGATTTTTTTTTTTCCCAAGATGGCGCCGCTGGAGTGGCAGACTGTTACAGCAGTCTTTCTCTTCTTTTCCTTTCTTTGTTTTGTCTTATCACTCTACATAAGGGGCATTCTTATGTAGAACTTGGAATTGGACCTTTGTGATATTTTTTGTTTGTTTTGTTGTGCTTCAAATGGGAACTATTGTGTCTGCAGACCCTGCGTGTGGCCAGGATTCTTTTTTTTTTTTTTTCTATAAATTCTTTATTTTAGATATTATATAGAAATAACAACAAACAATGATGGCGTGAGCCAAACAAGCGCTTGGCCTCAAGGATCGAGGCATACATCAACTTCAATACATAGTAACATGGTAACATGAAATAGATGTATTAGCACATCAACTGCTGCTAATCATAGCAGTTGTCAGGGGGACAAAAGGAACAAAGAGGGGGGAGGAGCTGGGAGGGGAAGGGAGAAGGAGGGAGAGAAAGAAAGACAGAGAGAGAACAAATGTGGGAACGTCAAGTTAACACACAAATGACAGACATGCAAGGACCCCAACCTCTCCATGCCGGCAGCGTAAACCCTACATCAAGGTCTACCCGTCAGGTCTCTATAGGCCTGGGATCCCTGAAAGAGAATCCACGGCGTCCAGGCCGCCATGAAGGATTCCCTCTTATCGCAAAGGGATGCCGTGAGATCCTCCATGTACTGGCTGTCCTCCACTTTGCGAATCCAGTGCAGGAGAGAAGGGGGATTAGACGATTTCCATAGCGCTGGGATACACGCCCTAGCGGCATTGACCATATGTCGTAGGGAGGATTTGCGATAGGTACACAGGGGGTAATCTGAGAGGTGTAGCAGAAAGAAGGCTGGTGTGTTAGGAATGGAAGTTTGGAATATCCGACCTAGCACCCTGTGTACTCCCTCCCAAAAGTCTCTCAATATCGAGCATTCCCAGAAGATATGAAAAAGCGTCCCCTCCTCCGAGCAACAGCGCCAACACACAGGAGAGGAGGACGGGAAGAGTCTGTGTAGTTTAGACGGAACATGGTACCATCTAGTCAGGATTTTATATCCCGCCTCCTGATAACTGCTAGCCATCGAACTCTTGTGGGTAAACTCAAAAATTCTGGAGCACTGTTGGTCAGAGAAGGTCATGGCCAGATCGGCCTCCCATCTGGTTAAGTAGGAGGGTCTGTGGCCCGGAGGAGGGGACACCAGGAGCAGATAGAAATCGGAAAGTGAGTGTCTTAGCAGGCCCCTTCCCATGCAGGTCTCCTCGAACCTCGTGAGCTGTCTGTCATACCCCGGGGAGTTAGGTAATGAGGAAAGAAAGTGCGTGAGTTGAAAGACCCGCCATGGGCCAAGCGCCGGAAGGTCCGGCGCGGTAAGTAGTTCCCGGTGAGACACCCAGTCACCCTCAGAGCGAAAGTGTAGGGCCCTCTGTCTGCCCGCCACTCGCCACTGCCGGAATGGTCCCCGAGACAAACCCGCCACAAAGGCAGGGTTTCCTAGGATGGGAAGTAGCGGAGGTAGCTCCGTTGCGACGTATCTGAACATGGAAAGGGTGACCCCATTTATATGTGGCCCCAGAGTCTAGGATGACTTGTAAGGTTGGTTTAAGGATTCTGCGCATGGCTAGTGTACGTCGGGAAACATCCGGTAGTAGGTGCACTTGGGTGTTCATAAATGGGACCGGGCCACCACGCCAGGCCTCCTGGAGAATATCCTCCTTCTCCCTGAAAAAATGGACTCTACAAAGGACATCCCTAGGCTCCGTGGTGTCCTTACGCCTAGGACCCAGCACCCGATGGACTCTGTCAATGGTGATCTCCGTGTCCAAAGGACGAGACAGGACTGTGTTGAAGATCAAGGTCACGGCAGAATGGAGCTCCGAGGGGGGTAGGCTTTCAGGGATACCCCTAAGTTTGACATTATTTCGACGACCTCTATTTTCTTGATCATCGACCTGAAGAAGGATGGATCTGTTGAGGTCTCTTTGGGTAGACTGAAAATTTTCTACAGCAGTGAGGCGTTGGTCCAGTGAAGCAGCCTGCTTTTGTTGAGTAGAGAGTTGTGTAGATAGAGTCTGTAGTTCCGTTTTAAACTCAGACATGATTTTCTCTTGCTTTTCCTCCACTCTGCGGACCATAGCTTCCAAGTCCAACTTAGTAGGCATATTGCTGAGAAGGTTCCAGATATCCGATAATTTAGGACGCTTTCGGCGGTGAGAGGGTGAAGCTGCATCTCTCCCAGCGAAGTCAGATAGGTCAGAGGAAGCTGGAGAGTGAAGGGCTATCGGGGTGCCCGAGAGGTCAGGTCTCAAACCCTCACGCTGGTCTGAGGCGCCAGGGACGACGGTCTCCGACCGTGGGTCTACTTCATTGTGGGATACTCTGGTTGCTCCTGTTGTCAGCGGAATGCCGCCAGGAGAGGGCCTGGCTATATATGGATCCATTTCCAGAGGAACATCTGGGGTCTCTACAGGATGTAGTTTATTCTGGGAGGTCATAGACTGATAGGAAAGTGACCCTGATTGTATTATAGAAGGCATAAGAGAGTGAGACAGTGAGCTTGCACCAGATCCAGCTGGGCCAGGTATTTCATTGAGAGAGGGAGACTGCAGGAGCTCAGGAGTTAACAGTTCCTCGGTGGGAGGTGAGGGTTGAAGCGAGGGAACACTGCTGGGGCCGCCATTTTGGGAGCGGGGGGGAGGGGGACCGGTACCTGCCAGTGAAGCGCTGAATTCCTCTCTGTCGGGGGGCTGAGACAGCAGGGGAGAGGATAGCTGCGTGTGAGGCCTCCCCTGGGAGTATGGAGGGTCCGCTGGGCAATGAAGAGGCGCCACTTGTGTCACTGAGGTGCTGGAGGCGCGCGCCGGCGCCATTTTGGCTCCCTCCGCCTGAAGGGAGGAAGGTGAGAGCAAGAAACGCGCGATGTGCGGCTCCGTTAGGGAGGAGGAGGTCGTCCCCCTGCGTCCAGGGCGTTTAACCATTTCAGGTAAGCCGTTCGGGGCGATTTTAGAGTAGTTTTACCCCCTTAAGGATAGCTAGAAGCGCTCGGGGTCCGGGAGCTCTGTAGATGTGCGGCTTTACGGTGACATGTCTAGGCCACGCCCCTCAGCCAGGATTCTTTTGTCTACTCCAGGGATGAACTGTTGCAGCTTAGAGACACAGCAGGGCTGTATGCTAATAGACCAGACATCCCCCAAGAAATTTGGAGAAGGAAAAGAAGGGGGTGTAGAGCTGGAGCCCTTTGGAGGGCTAGGCGTAGACATTTTAGACCAGCTCTCCCTTCCATCATTATGGGCAATGTGAGATCTCTTGCAAACAAGATGGACGAACTGACAGTGCTCGCCAGGCATCATCAGGAGTTTCGGGAGTACAACATGATACTGCTTACAGAGACTTGGCTCACTGAAGTTACTCCAGATACTCTTGTCTCCTTGGATGGCTTTAAACTTCTTCGGGCGGACAGGACAAGAAACAGCTCTAAGTGGAAAGGAGGAGGGCTGGCGATATTTGTGAATGATTGATGGTGTAATCCTAGGCACATTGCGATTAAGGAGCAAACTTGCTGTAAGGACATTGAACTATTAGCTGTGAGCATGAGACCTTTCTATTTACCATAGGAACTATCGCATGTCATTGTGATAGCTGCATATGTCCCCCCTCTGCGAAAGCTGATGCTGCCTCTGAGGTCCTACAAGCCACGGTGAGCCAGTTGCATTCTCTACACCCCCAGGCCCTCCTTCTTGTGTCTGGAGATTTCAACCATGTCTCTCCATCATCAACACTGCCCAGTCTCACACTGTTTGTAACGTGCCACACAAGAGACAACAAAACATTAGACTTGTTCTTTGCTAATGCGAGGGAGGCATATAACTCATCAGCCCCACCGCTCCTGGGAAAATCGGATCACAACCTAGTGCATCTCCGACCTGTGTACAAGCTATTTGTTCTTAGACAACCAGCTGTCACCCGCACAGTGAGGATATGGTCTGAGGAGAGTGATGAGGCTCTGAGGGACTTTTGACACAACCGTATGGGAAGTGCTGTAGGATTCTTATGGAGAAGATACAGAAGGACTCACACACTGCATAATGGACTACATAAATTTTTGTGTGGACAACGCAGTACCCACAAAAGTGGTGAGGTGTTTCTCTAACAACAAGCCATGGATTAATTCTGATATAAAAAACACTACTTAAGGAGAAAAAGATGGCATTCAAGACAAGAGATAAGGTGGGGCTGAGGGAGGTACAGAATGAGCTTAGGCATCAAATCAGGCAGGAAAAAGCCAGTTATAAGGAAAAAATAAAAAAGCAAATGGAAAGAAAAGACATAAGGGGAGTCTGGGATGGGCTTAAGTCAATTTCAGGTCACAGTCTGTCTGCCAGATAGAGGCAGATGTTAATTGGCTTAATGAACTAAATCTATTCTTCAATAGATTTGATCACAC
This sequence comes from Leptodactylus fallax, assembly GCA_947044405.1. Lineage (NCBI taxonomy): Eukaryota > Metazoa > Chordata > Amphibia > Anura > Leptodactylidae > Leptodactylus > Leptodactylus fallax. The sequence continues at coordinate 2,270,944 of CAMRHE010000156.1, forward strand.
ACCAGCTCCTCCCACCCCAGCATGTCCTTCAGTTACCCCTACCACAATGACTTCACCCCCTGCGGCTACTTCCCACCAGACCAGTAAATCCAGAAATCCGTCTTTATCTGACCACATTCTGACTTTCACACAGGTGAGGAAGGAGATGAAAAAGATCAAGGCAGGGAAAGATGCAGGGCCAGATGACATCAGTGCAAGGCTAATTAAGACATGTGGGAAGCAGCTGTGTAGTATAATTACATATTTGTTTATTATGAGCCAGAAGCTGGAAATAGTCCCTGAATTATGGAAATCTTCCTGTGTGGTACCGGTTCCAAAGAAACCTCACCCTATGGACCTCAACGACTACAGACCTGTAGCATTGACGTCCCAATTGATAAAGATCTTAGAGAGATTGGTTCTCACACATCTCCGCCCGCTATGGACCCTCCCCAGTTTGCTTATCGGCCGGGCATTGGGGTAGATGATGCCATCATCCACCTTCTGCACAGGGTTCTTTCTCACCTGGAGAAACCAGGGAACACGGTGAGAATAATGTTCTTTGATTTCAACAGTGCTTTTAACACCATACAGCCAGGGCTACTGAAAGACAAGCTGGCTCTTGCTGGAGTGGACCACCGCCTCTCCAATTAGATCCTAGACTACCTCACAAACCGACCTTAGTATGTGAGAGCCCGGGATTGTGTGTCAGATACCGTGATATGTAATACAGGGGCATGTCAGGGTACAGTTCTTGCCCCTTTCCTCTTCACACTGTACACTACAGATTTTAGGTGCAACTCATCTAGCTGCTACTTACAGAAGCATTCTGATGACTCTGCAATAGTAGACCTCATCACAGAAGATGATGACAGGGAGTACAGAGAACGGAACCAGGATTTTGTGGACTGGTGCCAGCGGAACCACATCAGGATTAATGCTGGGAAGACCAAAGAGATGGTGTTGGACTTCCGTAAATGCAGATGCCCTCCTAAACCAGTAGATATCCAGGGGACGGGCGTCGAGATTGTCAACACCTATAAGTACCTGGGTGTGCTCCTTAATAATAAGCTGGACTGGGCAGATAACATGGATCTCCTGTACAGGAAGGGCCACAGCAGGCTCCACCTGCTTAGGAGGCTGAGAGCCTTTGGAGTCCATGGGGCACTTCTTAGGACTTTTTCAACTCGATAGTGGCATCGGCCATCTTCTTCGATGTGGCCTGCTGGGGGAGCAGTATATCATCCAGGGATAGAAATAAACTTGACAAGCTGATTAGTAGGGCCAGCTCTGTCCTGGGGAGCCCCCTGGACTCAGTGCAGGTGGTGGGTGACAAAAGGATACTGTCCGTGGTGAGCTCCATGTGGGAGAAAAGTCCCATCCCATGCATGGGACCGTGATAGCGCTAGGTAGTACTGTCAGTGACCGACTACTTCACCCTCAGTGTGAGAGGGAGCGCTATCGGAAGTCTTTCCTCCCCACTGCAGTTAGGCTGTAAAACCAACACCGACCTAAGCAGAGATCATTACACACAGAGAACTGAAATATCTCACTGCTACTTCTTATCTGTCTGTCTACTATCAATTAAATACCTCTTACCTTGGAACATTCTTGTATATGTTGTATTTGTATTGCTTATCTTTGCTGCTGTGCTGTAACACACTGAATTTCCCCATGGTGGGACTATTAAAGGATTATTATTATTTGCTTAAATTCCATCCACCTTGCTGTGTTTCCGCCTGGCCTTCTACAGCAGTAGTCAGGATTGGAGACCGCTTTAATAATGGACAATTAACACCTTTAATGCTGTGGTCAAATGAGACCATGGCATCTGAGATGTTACATTCACTTTCAGCCTCCTGTTTGGATCAGCTGCCCCACAGGGAGATCACTGGAGCCATTTTATTGCTATGGCAATCAGGAGCCTTCTGATGCCTCCCAGGCCTGCCAATGCTTCTGACTTCTCAGACCTGCCTGTGGCAGGGCTTAATAGTAATACAAGGATTTTATCGTAGAATGCAATATTGTAAATAAACAAAAATAATTACATCTGAATTGGGTATCCCCATATCTGAAAGTGCGCCCACTATTATCAAAATATCGAAATATCAAAATATTTATTCCATTCACTGAACATTGCAACGAGAAAGCAAATCAAAATGGCCAAATCTGTTTTGTACTTTTTGGCCAGCAAAAAAAGATTCAACAAAAAGTGATCAAAACTTCACACATTGTCCAAAATGGTACCACTAAAAACTACATCTCGTATAGCAGAAAAATTTTAAAAAAATGCAGTTTTTTACACAGAACACACAGAAGTTACTGGTGTCACACTATAACAATGCAACAAAATTTTAGACTTTTTCAAAGTTTTTAATTTGTTTAAAGTTATTAAAACATAAAAAATTGTATAATTTTGGTATTGTTGTTATGGCAGTGACATTCAGAATATATGCAATGTGTTATTTTCACCAGACAGTGCACACCATTAAAACCAGATAGAAAATTTGTCATCTGCGGTTTTTCCCCAAATATACCACATTGTGAATTTTTTTCAGCTTCTCATGGCACTGTACAGAATAGTAAATAGTGCCATTAGGAAGTGCAATTTGTCCTTCAAAAAATAAGCCATCATACAACTCTGTGAATGGAAAAATAAAAAGTTATGGCTTTTGGAAGGAAGTAAAATTCGTAAAAACACAAAAGTAAAAAATTTCATGGTCCTGAACCGGTTAACTTTAATAATCTTTTTGAGGGGTCCCTGTGAAAAAAATCTATAATTCTATTATTGTTTTTTGCATTTTGTTTTTCCAACGTCGTTCACTCCGCATTAAACCTTAGTAATAGTATGGGTCTGTAAAGACGGCGGCCGCTCTGAAGCAGAGCAGCCATCACAGGCAAGGAGTCTCTGCTGTATTACACTACGGAGACCAACAGGTAATGCCCGTGATCAGAGTTCACTCTGATCGCGGGTATTGTTTTATGCAATAATATGTAAAAAAAAAAAAAAACTAAAAATTCAAATGATCCCTAGACTTGAAATAAATATAAATAAACAAATTATACATCCTGCTGTCCTTCAACACCTGGTCTACAAACCTATAGAAATATTATACCCCTACGGCGAAAAGAGCAGTTTTTTCTCTATTTCACCCACCATTCCCCAAATAGGTATAAATAGAAAGCACATCTGGCCCCACAAAAAAAGACACCTTATACAGCCCTGTACATGGAAATATAAAAAAGTTCCGGTGTCAGTTTTGAATTTTTTTAAGGGGTTAAAATTTTTTAAAAAACCTTTATAAATTTGTTATCCCTGGAATTCATCCCATAGAATACAGGTGCCATGCACGGTAAATGCCATAAAGACAAAGCCCGTAAGAAATTCGCACAAACGCAGTTTTTCTTCAATTCCACCTGTTTTAATTTTTTTCCCAATACATTGTACAGGATATTAAATGGCACCATTACAAAGTACAATTTGTCACGCAAAAATAAAGTACTTATACGGCTCTTTGAACTCTGGAAAAAATAAAAAAGTTATGTCTCTTAGAAGGCAAGGAGTCAATATAGAAAACTGAAAAATGGTTGCAGAGTAAGGGGGTTCAAAAATGACATGGCAACTTTGTCCAGCGGTTCATTACAATCATGGCGATACCATATTTAAATTGTTTTTATTATGTTTTACTGCTTTTACTAAATAAAAATTCATTTTTTGAAAATCAGCGATTTGCCTGGGGTTACCATATTTCGACTTCTTACTGTTTGTTGACAGAGCTATGTCAGGACCCTATATTTGTGAGGCATGTTTTACAGGATAAATAACACTATTCTTGAGTAGTGTGGTCTTGGGGATACCTAACATGTTTGTTTACTTTATTTTGTTTACATTATTAAATTTTAACCACTTCAGTACTGGGCTATTTTTCATGGTTAAAGGCTAGACACGTTTTCTGTTTTTTTTGTACGTGCAGTTTTTTACTCTTGTTATTCAAATACCGTATTTTTCGGACTATAAGACACACCTGACCATAAGACGCACCTAGGTTTTAGAGGAGGAAAATAGGGAAGCAAAAAAATGGTAAAATATTTAATATATGGGAGTTATAGTTTTGCTCCCTATTTAGCTTGAACCTGCACTCATTTGATGGCAAGTCCCATAGACTGCAATATAACTGTATTGCAGTCTATGGGAGATTCTGTGCATTACTACTGAGGCTGGTCATAGACCAGCCGCAATAGTAATATTACTATGACAGTCCTAGGAGCCTTCATTAGGCTCCTGGCTGTCAAAGGAACAGGTCGACTCCTGCGATCTCACCGGAGCTTACAGGTAGTAATGCCTGTGATCAGAGTGGACCCTGATCGCTGGCATTAGCTCCGGGCCTCCGCTGTACGTTACAGCGGAGACCTAGTAGCTATGGCGACCGCTCTGAGGTAGAATGGCTGCCATTATCTTTACAGACCCGGCATCCGTCGTAATAGTATGGCGGATGCCGGGATGGGTTTGCATCGCCGGTACACCCGCTGCTCCAAGACCATGGCATGCAGCATCGCTCCACTCCTCCTGCTGTAGGAAGCCGGCAGCAGCAGGAGTGGGGAAATGCTGCAACCCCACTCCTCCGCCCCCCCCCCCCCACCAAAACACCCACATTTGGACTATAAGAAGCACCCCCCATTTTCCTCCAATATTTTGGGGAAAAAAGTGCGTCTTATAGTTTGAAAACTACAGTAATCTTTTTTCAGTGACACAAAGTGCTACTAAAAAAATGTTTTAAGGCTGAGGCCTCAAGCTTTTTTTATTGCAGGTTTTTCTGCATAGTTTTTTTAGCCTAAGCTGAGAATGGCTATAAAAGAAATGAGAAATATATAGGAAGCTCTTATACCTTCTGCTCAATCCACTCCTGGCTTTGGTTAAAAAAAAAACTGCAGCAAATTCTGCAACAAAAAAAAGCTAAGGCCCCACATTGCGGAATGCAGCTAAAAAATGCTGCAGAAAAAAACACAGTTGATTTTCTCCTATAACTGGGGCTGATACATTTAGCCCCAATTACAAAAGGAATACAGTCTCCTGATTGTAACTGCATAGTTGATCTGGGTCCTCCTTACATGCTCTGGTCTCCAGAGGAAGGCAGGGATGGTAATAACCCGTCACTGCCTTCTCTACAGGAGTACAGTAGTTAGAGCCAGCTCCGCCATTCTCCAGTTACACGATTTTGTATGGGTACATCCTTGCAGAGTTAAGAGTGGACTGCCCCTTATGGGTGGTCTGGAACTGGTTAAATTATAAAGTGTTTTTAAGTTTTTTAAACTTATTATTAGTTATTTATTTTTTTATGCTTTCGCTTTTGGTTTTTTTGTCATTTTTTTTTTCTTGTCCCACAAGGGGACATAGACCTGGGATCTGGAGATCCCCAGTGCAGTGTACTGCAATACAGTACATTGTACATAGTATCCCTATGAGCAATGGGGAAAGTCAGTTGATGGCATGGCAACCCCTTGCATTACGCAAACTCATTGTGGGGGGATATGAAGGGGGAAGGGGGAAGTCGATCTTGCCTCGCAACCACCTAGATGCTGTGATCGCTATTGACTAGTCCTGGGTCCCGGCTGTGTAACACGTCATGAAAGCACCTACTATTACGCCGCTGAGCGTATTGAGCGTACCTTTAGGCTAAAAGTAAAAAAAAAAAAAAAAAAATGCTGCGTTTTACAGTAACAGCAAAGTGAATGAGATTCTGGCTAATCCCATCCACACACTGCAGAATAAAAAAACACTGCGAAAAAACTGCATTTACAAATATACATGCATTTTTGAAAAACACAGCTTGTCAATTTTACCTATGGAAACGCTCACGTTTTCCCTATAGATTTAATAAGGGAAGAAAAACTGCAGAGAAAAACACAGCGTTCTACATTCTGCAACATGGGGTCTTAGCCTTAGGTCTTTCAATTGACCACACCTACACGATATATATATTTTTTTCACACTTACATAGAGTAAGCCTAATCTCAGTCTTTAAGTAAAAACTTTGCTATAGTATTTATATTCACTTTATATTTAGACCATAAAATATATGGGGATTCGCTTCAGGTAATGCTGTTTAACTTCTGCGGCAATTTTACTTCTAATAAAATTGGAAAGTAAGACCCTGTTATTTTTGTATGAATATCATTTACATACTTAAATGTATTAATATTTACCAGAAGAACAAATAAGGAATTTGATCCCAGAAAAAGATTTTGCATAGAATTTATACATTATAGAAATTTGTAGAATCTAGATTAGTTTAGTTGAGAAATTAGATTAGTGTAGATCTCTTGATTAGTTTGAGGCTTAAATGATCTCCCTAGTTTTCTATTACAGGAAAAGTGTGCACAGTGCCATATTTACCAACATGTCCTTCCTCATTCCCTAGCTTTATTATATTTCTAGTTGAACAAAAGTCTACATTAAGTAACTAAAATAAGGTTATTGCTATACTTTTATTAAAAAATAATTTCTATCATCTTAAGTCCAAATATAAAATGTATTTATGAGATAAATACATAAAGCCAGTGCCCCATGTGGCAAAAACCGCTGTATTTTTCTAGTGAATCCCATCGACACATGCTGCAAATTCCAAATACGTTGCGGTTTTGAAAATCGCAGCTTGACAATTATACCTACCAAAACACTGGCGGTTTCCCTATAGGTATAATGTAAGCAGAAAGTCCGCAAAGGAAACCTCTCCAGACTTTCTGTGAAAAACGCTGCAAGAAAAACTGCGATGTGTTGCCGCCACGACTTTTCCCGCAGTGCTTTTTTTTTTTCAGCCCGCTATGTGGGGCCTTAGCCTAATAGTAGTTTCCGCTGTGTCGGACATTAAAGGAACACCAGACCCAATAAGGAATGATTAAATGAAATAAGAAATATACAGTACAGACCAAAAGTTTGGACACACCTTCTCATTCCAAGAGTTTTCTGTATTTTCATGACTATAAAAATGGTAGATTCACACTGAAGGCATCAAAACTATGAATTAACACATGTGGAATTATATACTTAACAAAAAAGTGTGAAACAACTGAAAATATGTCTTATATTCTAGGTTCTTCAAAGTAGCCACCTTTTGCTTTGATTACTGCTTTGCACACTCTTGGCATTCTCTTGATGAGCTTCAAAAGGTAGTCACCTGAAATGATCTTCCAACAGTCTTGAAGGAGTTCCCAGAGATGCTTAGCACTTGTTGGCCCTTTTGCCTTCACTCTGCGGTCCAGCTCACCCCAAACCATCTGGATTGGGTTCAGGTCTGGTGACTGTGGAGGCCAGGTCATCTGGCGTAGCACCCCATCACTCTCCTTCTTGGTCAAATAGCCCTTACACAGTCTAGAGGTGTGTTTAAGGTCATTGTCCTGTTGAAAAAAAAATGATGGTCCAACTAAACGCAAACCGGATGGAATAGCATGCCGCTGCAAGATGCTGTGGTAACCATGCTGGTTCAGTATTCCTTCAATTTTGAATAAATCGCCAACAGTGTCACCAGCAAGGCACCCCCACACCATCACACCTCCTCCTCCATGCTTCACGGTGGGAACCAGGCATGTAGAGTCCATTCGTTCACCTTTTCTGCGTCGCACAAAGACACGGTGGTTGGAACCAAAGATCTCAAATTTGGACTCATCAGACCAAAGCACACATTTCCACAGGTCTAATGTCCATTCCTTGTGTTCTTTAGCCCAAACAAGTCTCTTCTGCTTGTTGCCTGTCCTTAGCAGTGGTTTCCTAGCAGCTATTTTACCATGAAGGCCTGCTGCACACAGTCTCCTCTTAACAGTTGTTGTAGAGATGTGTCTGCTGCTAGAACTCTGTGTGGCATTGACCTGTTCTCTAATCTGAGCTGCTGTTAACCTGCGATTTCTGAGGCTGGTGACTCGGATGAACTTATCCTCCGCAGCAGAGGTGACTCTTGGTCTTCCTTTCCTGGGGCGGTCCTCATGTGAGCCAGTTTCTTTGTAGCGCTTGATGGTTTTGGCCACTGCACTTGGGGACACTTTCAAAGTTTTCCCAATTTTTCGGACTAACTTTTTCTTTACTTAGCTGCTTTTTTCTTGCCATAATACAAATTCTAACACTCCATTCAGTAGGACTATCAGCTGTGTATCCACCTTACTTCTGAACAACACAACTGATGGTGTCGGTGGGAGAGTGACCATTTTTATAATCTACTTTATTAAGCTATCTAACTACTTTTTTATTATAAAACAGGCTGTATCATTCTCCTTAGCAACTCTCTAATTGAGCTGTTACTAAGGAATGTCTGTACACAGTTGTATTGTGAATATGCAGATCTGAAACATTTACCGAAGGGAGGGATGGTCACTTGAAATGGCTGTATCTTCAGTTTTATACCACCTAGAAAAATAGCTCTGGTATAAAAAAAAAAAAAAACTACTGAGATTTAAGTACTAGTTATAACAGAAACTGAGATATCACTAGTTAAAAACACAATTGGTAATTGGAACTTAATATGCAGCAGTTCATGCTGCAAATAAAATCACATTCCCAACTGTGATAACGCTGCAGCACCCATAACCTTTGCTATCTCAGATACTTGATAGGGATACAACTATAGTACCTACAACTGTGGTAATTAAGAATACAGTGAGTGAGCAGCGCAGCACCCGGTATGGAAACAATACTGGGAGCTGTGTGTTCTGGTAAACATCTGATCTGCATGGTCACACGCCCCAGAGGCCACCGTTGGGGCCTGTGATTGGACCTGAGCGGTCACTTGGGGCGTGCTGACGTCATTACACCGGCGTGCCCCACCTGACTGCTGGGGCCCTATCACAGAGCCCAGCAGTAAGCCCTGAAGAGGATGCTAGGGATTGTCGGAAGCCCAGGAGAGGTTTGTATAAATATTTGTTATTTTTGATCACCTTCCCTGGGCAGGTTACTATTGGAAAGATACTATGTCCATTAACAGTATGTATAGTAGTCGGGGAACCAGACTTTCACCGATCACTATCATGGTGCTGAGGGTGATGCATTCATCCTGGCCTAATCGATGCACTGCATCAGCATCCCGTCGCAGCTAGACTCCGGCGAAAATGCCGGTGGCGTTAAATGAAGAGAAATTCCTCTTCATTTTCCGCCGTGTGAACATAACCAAAGGGATACAGAGAGACAATATGTGTTCCTATAAGGAAACCATAGACACTGCTATCTTGTAACTTTAGAATACAAGATGATTAGATAAACAGATTTCTATGGACTCTAAGAAGACTTATCCATCTGCTATGAACAGTCCCAGTTGTGAAATGTAAAATTAGTATCCATACACTTATCAAATGGTTTCTGTCTTAATGTACACAGTTTTGGCTTTAGGAATCTATACCAAAGTTCTATTTGGTAGGTTTAGAGATCAAGACTCAAATCTCACATTTTATTGGGGTACTCACTGACCACTTATTTGATCACCCTATTGTGTGGTGTCCCTATTCAATCCTTTCTAGTGTAATATGTTATCCAAATATACTGAGTAGGATCTGACATCTCATCATTTATCTGTCACGTTTTCAGATAATGATTTTTCCAAAGTAGATTGTGGTTGCAGCGTCACCAAAAATATTTAATTACACAGGATTTCTCATTGCTTAGTGACAGGTAACATTGTGCTTTATATGCTAGCCTTTGATTAAATACACAGATGAGTATAACATGTAACACCTAATTTGTTCAGAACAACATTCTACCAGATGTTACATGTATATTCTCCTAAACTGAGGTGAATATAGGGCTTGAAAGAACTAAATAGCTGCTAATACATGTCACAATTAAATTGTGCAATGTATTAAGCGTATAGGAGCCTTACGTTATGAGTGGAGTAAATAAATATATACTGTATCTTTTTTTTTCTGTAACTTTGTATTCCAGCATTCTTTTATTATTCTGATAAGAAATTTCATAACTGGATGTTACCAGTTGGAGATGTGCCCCTACAACAGTCTGACATCAACGCTAACAGTGCCAGCCTGTGTAGTGACCCACCTCACTACTTTGACAAACTGAACATTAACACCCAGTTCTCAACTTATACAGTGCCTTGCGAAAGTATTCGGCCCCCTTGAACTTTTCAACCTTTTGCCACATTTCAGGCTTCAAACATAAAGATATAAAATTTTAATTTTTTGGTGAAGAATCAACAACAAGTGGGACACAATTGTGAAGTGGAACGAAATTTATTGGTTATTTTAAACTTTTGTAAAAAATAAAAAACTGAAAATTGGGGCATGCAATATTATTCGGCCCCTTTACTTTCAGTGCAGCAAACTCACTCCAGAAGTTCAGTGAGGATCTCTGAATGATCCAATGTTGTCCTAAATGACTGATGATGAGAAATATAATCCACCTGTGTGTAATCAAGTCTCCGTATAAATGCACCTGCTCTGTGATAGTCTCAGGGTTCTGTTTAAAGCGCAGAGAGCATCATGAAGACCAAGGAACACACCAGGCAGGTCCGTGATACTGTTGTGGAGAAGTTTAAAGCCGGATTTGGATACAAAAAGATTTCCCAAACTTTAAATATCCCAAGGAGCACTGTGCAAGCGATCATATTGAAATGGAAGGCGTATCAGACCACTGCAAATCTACCAAGACCCGCCCGTCCCGCTAAACTTTCATCTCAAACAAGGAGAAGACAGATCAGAGATGCAGCCAAGAGGCCCATGATCACTCTGGATGAACTGCAGAGATCTACAGCTGAGGTGGGAGAGTCTGTCCATAGGACAACAATCAGTCGTACACTGCATAAATCTGGCCTTTATGGAAGAGTGGCAAGAAGAAAGCCATTTCTCAAAGATATCCATAAAAAGTCTCGTTTAAAGTTTGCCACAAGCCACCTGGGAGACATACCAAACATGTGGAAGAAGGTGCTCTGGTCAGATGAAACCAAAATCGAACTTTTTGGCCACAATGCAAAACGATATGTTTGGCGTAAAAGCAACACAGCTCATCACCCTGAACACACCATCCCCACTGTCAAACATGGTGGTGGCAGCATCATGGTTTGGGCCTGCTTTTCTTCAGCAGGGACAACGAAGATGGTTAAAATTGATGGGAAGATGGATGGAGCCAAATACAGGACCATTCTGGAAGAAAACCTGTTGGAGTCTGCAAAAGAACTGAGACTGGGACGGAGATTTATCTTCCAACAAGACAATGATCCCAAACATAAAGCAAAATCTACAATGGAATGGTTCACAAATAAACGTATCCAGGTGTTAGAATGGCCAAGTCAAAGTCCAGACCTGAATCCAATCGAGAATCTGTGGAAAGAGCTGAAAACTGCTGTTCACAAACGCTCTCCATCCAACCTCACTGAGCTCGAGCTGTTTTCCAAGGAAGAATGGGCAAGAATTTCAGTCTCTCGATTTGCAAAACTGATAGAGACATACCCCAAGCAATTTGCAGCTGTAATCGCAGCAAAAGGTGGTGCTACAAAGTATTAACTTAAGGGGGCCAAATAATTTGGCACGCCTCACTTTTCCGTTTTTTATTTTTTACAAAAGTTTAAAATATCCGACAAATTACATTCCACTTCACGATTGTGTCCCACTTGTTGTTGATTCTTCACTAAAAAATTAAAATTTTATATCTTTATGTTCGAAGCCTGAAATGTGGCAAAAGGTTGAAAAGTTCAAGGGGGCCGAATACTTTTGCAAGGCACTGTACGTACATTTCGAGAAGGATTGACAAAGGAATTTTACAATGAAGAGATCAGAAGAAACATGGTCCAGAATTTGTATTTAATGAGTCAAACAGACATGTCAAGTGAGGTGACAGGACCTCTTTATGGTCAAAAATTCAAAAGGAACTGTCAATTCACCGAAGTATCAAATTACATCTACCAATAGTAGTCTGTGGAGAGGGAAGGAAGGGATCGGTCTTGTCAGCTTCTATGATAGGTCAGTTCTAGACTTGGCCTGGATAATGCCGTGGAAAATATATTGGGGAAAATATATGCATTTGGGTTTACAACTGGCTCAGCAACAGGAAACAGAGGATTCTTGTTAAAAGGATGTACTCAGATGGGGGCACAGTCAACATTGGGGTGTCAGGGGGTCAATATTGGGTCTTCTTTTTTAATATGTTTATTAATGACCTGGTAGAGGGTTTACATAGCAGGTAATGTCGACAAATGTAAGTTTATGCACTTTGGTTGATGAAATACAATGTATGTTTATGTACTTAATAGTAAACTACTGGGTAAGACTTGGGGTTTTTGGTGGACAGTAAGCTTACCTTTAGTGACCAGTGCCAGGCAGCTGTTGCAAAGTCAAGTAAAATTATGGGATGCATTAAAGAGGCATAGATTCTCATGACAAGATTATAGTTATGTCTCTAAACAAATCAGTAGTATGGCTAGCTATGGAGAATTCTGCACAATTATGGACCCCTGTATACAAGAAGGACTAAGCTGAAATAGAGAGGGTGCAAAGAAGGACAACCAAGATTATTTGGGGAATGGTTGGATTGGAATGCAGAGACAGATGAACAAAAGTGGGGTTATTCAGTTCAGAAAAAGATGCTATGGGGAGATCTAATCGCAATGTACAAATACATGAAGGGACAGTACAAAGACCTTTCTAGGCTACTAACGGTGACAAGGGGACATCCTCTACACCTAAAGGAAAGAAGATGTCACCAGCATCATAGATGATTCTTTACTTCACAAGCAGTGAGGCTATGATGGTGATGGTGAACTCATTGTGCAAGTTCATGAAGCACCTGGACACCTTTCTTGAAAGAAAAAATATTACAGGTTATGGGTTTTAGATTTATGTAGGTGATAAGATGATCCAGGGTTTTATACTGATTACTCTCAGTGAGTAAGAGTTAAGGAGCACGTATTTCTTCATGAACTTACACATTGCTGTTTTAAGAACTTTAAGAACACTTTCAAAACACTAGCCAGCCAATTCACTTTGCTCTGTACTGATGAAGGACAACAATCCGGAAACAGCGCTGTATGCAGATAAGTGAAATTGGCTTGGCTAAGATCCCTTTTGCTGTCTCAAGGCTCGGTGAGTCAAAAGCAAATTGAGGATCTGTTACATCCAATAGAGGGCGCATGAGCTCCCCAGCTCCTTTCCCATAATGCCTTGTGATACTTTCAAAACATAGCATGACCATGCATTAGTCATTCACTGGTTTGCATGGGCTTTGCATATAGTAATATTACATATCCCTACAGCAGGGGTAGGCAACCTTCGGCACTCCAGCTGTTGTAAAACTCCAACTCCCAGCATGCATACTTGCTCTGCTGTTCTTGGAATTACCATGGAAGTGAATAGAGCATTTTGGGAGTTGTAGTTTCACAGCAGCTGGAGTGCCGAAGGTTGCTGACCCCTGCCCTACAGCTTTAATCCAAGGAAAATGTGTGTACTTCAGCAGCTTCATTGAGTAATAGCAGGTGGGGAATTTGTTCTCCAGTCATCAATTTATCACTGTGGACACTTCTTCTGGGCCCTTTCAGATGGCCTTGTTTAGTCCAAAGAACTCGTTCTGTGTGATGGCCATGTTTCCTGGACCGACGATGCCTTGTCTGAACTGCACTCACAGCACCATAGTGATTTATATTGCTATACGTTTCCTATTTACCGCTGGTATACTGTCCTATTTTCCAATGGTTCCTGTGAGTAGGGGACGGTAGACCTGTGGTAGTTTGGGAGGTCACAGCATCATGAATCAGTTTGATGCTGTGAGTTCAGTATAGATGAGCCGCAGTCGGTCTGGGAAAAGCAGCCGCCATACAGACCATATTTCCAGCCATCTGAATGGGGCCTTAGGAAATGAGAGGCGTATTGATCAGGCAACTCATTGAATTAAATGCTAATTCTGTAGGATCCCCTCTCTGACAGGGCTTTCCTCACTGTGTATATGTCCCTGCCATTAGGGAGAAGTTACTCTGCAAATTTAGTAGAAATAAGAGCAGAAGGGCTTTAAACGTATGGCTAACCTTTGTAAGCAATCTTTGAAGTGTATTCACATGTGAAGATGGTAATTTATAAAAGCAGTGTCTTTTAACTGTTTGGGAACATTTAACCGTCTCGTGGGGACATTTTCTGTGATATTAGTCCAAGCAAATTTTCCTAAATGTTCCTTGCAACCAGCAGCCTAGACCTCTAGGTGAGAAAGCAGACAGTATACAAATATATAGGCTACTAACACTCATTTCAGTGGACATGATTTTCTAGGCCAGCATTTTAATGTGGAAAACAGCAGCAAAGATGACATGCTCTGTATCAGAACCAGCTGAAAAACTTGGATATTGAGTTAAAGTCTTCCCTGAATGATTGAAGGTCAGATTTCAGTTACATGAGTAGGTCTCTAGTTTGAATTTTAAGGTGGGCCTGACATATAACATCATTACATTTACATTTGGAAATTCTCAGAAATTCTCATTTTGTAAAACTATTTCAAGCTCTTTCTGATTTCTAAAAGCTATTCTTTTATGTTTGTATAAAATTTGGTATTTGTACTGTCTTTGTTAGGCTATATATCGCAAGGCATTATGGGAAAAGGCTATGTTCACATCTGTGTTTTAGCTGCTGTTCACAGCTGAAGCCACAACGCTATGCCTGAACTGTCATATGACGACTCCTAATAGATCACAGTGACAGTCATGTGGTCTTCTGGGGTTCCATTGTTTTCATGGAAAGAATAGGGTTACTCTTCCCATCAAATCTGAAAGAACTTTAGGTGGAGGCTCCAAAGAGAGCCTCCAATAGCAGTGTTACCAGAACCTATCTTTGACAATATAATAAAGACAAATGTGCATAAATTCCTCAACATTTTCAATATACTTTGCCAGGTCTTGTTTAACCCTTTAAGGATGCAGGGCAGTTTGTGTGGTAATGCTTGGCAAATTTTTTCATAATTTCCTTCCCCACCTTTTCTGTTGACATAGCGAAGTGAGGCCTTATTCTTTACGTGACGAGTTGTACTTTCATTTGCCACCATTTTGGGGTACATATAATGTTTTGATTAGCTTTTTTTTAACGTTTTGGGGGTCCATGTGAAAAACTCACAATTTTTTCATAATTTTTTCCATTTTGTTTTTATGGTGTTCACTCTGCATTAAAAATTACATGGCATCTTTGGTTCTGGTGGGTCATTACGATTATGGCAATACCATATTGATTTTATCATGTTTTACAGCTTTTACAAATAAACTGTCACTTTTTGATAATTAAACATTTTCCTGGGGTCACTGTATTCTGATGCCTATCACTTTTTTTACTGTTTTGTTTGACGGAGATATGTTAGGTCTCTTTGTTTGTGGGTCAAGTTGTACTTCTTATTGGTGCTTATTAATGAATGCTAGTGCAACCATTTATCAGTAACAGTGTATAAAAATTTATCAGGAGAGCCATTTTGTATGAGCATTTACAGGAAAATTTGGGGTAAATAGACTGAAATTGGTGTCTTCAGCCTTCCAGATAAAGATATTGTTATTCACGGATTCCTATAGCAAAGATACTGTGAATGTTAGCGGCAGTTGATAAGACTGAAAGTTAAGAAGAATTTGAGGTGGTCTTCTGTCTCAGGTTCCTCTCAAAACTCTGTTGGAACTTTCTGTTGTGGGTTTACTCTCTGGTGAGCCTCAGAAACAATGGGGATAATAAGTAGTAGTCTCACACTGCAGGTTTTGCGACTGATTCATCTACAAAATCTGGGTTATGATCGAGCAGGATATGCCTTTTCTCACTGTTCTGCAAAAGGAGGCAGATCCCAGTTATAATTTGGAGCTGATTTTGAGGTAGAATCTGCCTCAAAATCAGCTCCAAATTCCTCTGGTCTGTGTGAATGTAGACTTAGGTCTCTTTTACCTACTGCTTGATACTACATGCAGCTACCTGCGACAAGAGTCTCCGTATGCATTTTATATGGCTCAAGTGTATTATGTTTAAACTTCTTTGTTTCATAATATTGCAGCATTTGTAAAGAGGACAAGCCTGTGGAGGCTTTTGTTACCCATTAAAAATGGAGACAAGACTAACCTAGAATGTACTTCTAGTTTCCCAGGGTGCCAAAAAGCTGCCTCAAGTGCTTCCTCAGTGGTACATGTTCACCATGTATAATCTAAATGTGCATGTAAAATAGAGGAAAGCAAGTGGAAGTGAATTTTAATCTAGTGTAGATTATGCAGTTACTACTGCACATACCTGCAGCAGTTTGTCGTTGTGCACAGTAGTGGACAGTGTGTAACAAATACTTCCAAGGCCTTTGCTATGTGTTTTATCCTCTTCAACATGTGAAACTTTAGAAGGAGCCGAAGTGAAGGTTAGGGAATAAAAGGCAAAAAAGTCTAAAAGGTTAGCACGCGCAAGCTTTGTGTTTTATAAGGAGGTGTCCGTCTGGGATTTTATTGATTGGACTTGTGCTCTACTGTGGGTTTTGTAAGTTACATGCTAGCTTGTAAAACTAGATTTTAATGGACCCTGCCAAATTTCTTCATTTTCTCTTTATATAGAAAGAGCACTGATAAGCGTTCTAGTCTTGCCAGTGGCAGTTTTCTTGTGAGAATATATTACATTTTACATTATTAAAGGGAATGTGTCACTTATATATTGTTTCCTAATTAAAACCACATTTTTAAATTTTTTAAATCTATTTCCGGTGTATCATTATTGGAGCAACCAACTTGCCTTTAACATGTAGAGATACTGTATGTTACAACAACCACATGGACCATAGACACAGTCTGAAGATGTTCATTGCAGTCTGTGGGAGAGTTTTCTAGACATGTTTTGTGATGTGTGCAGAGGTTATTGTGCAGTGAACGCTAACAGATAAGGTATAAATCACTAGTACAATGTGTACATGAGGAATAACATTAGCATTTTCCCATCTGCAGGTTCTATCTCTAATTTTCAGTTCTCCCTGAGCTGATGAATGAAAACTAGCTGCTATGATGTTTCCCCTACACCATACACAAAAAATAGAGAAGAATTTGTTCATTTAGCTCTTTCTCTCATTGTCACTCAGATGCAACAGTAGGATCATATTGAACATTATAGAGAAATACAGACCTGTACTGATGTTAATAAATCACTTGGCACTTACAACTATTTACTGTATCTTCAAGAGTATATATCTTTGCCAGTGTCTCTCTTCATTTACTCTCCTCTCTTACTTCCCCCTTAACCACTTCATAGATTTCTTTGTACCTGATGCCTCTGTGAGTTCAGTCCGTCTAGCTCTAGCAGTATGGATTCAGAGTGAAGGTCACTTTAGAAGGAAGAAGGGAGAGAAGGATAATAAGTGGAGAAAGAAGCATTTTTATGATTTTATGATATAATACAAAGTAAGTTATATTCTGTTGTACTAATACTGATTCATGCACAGTTTCTGAAAAATCTAATGACCATTTAAGGCTTTTCTGTGCTAGCTAAAGCAAACTCTCATGAAGTCAGGAGAATTTCAAGAAACCAGCTTAACAAGCTTGTGATGACTGTTTTCTTAGTATAAATTACTATGTTTCCTTATAGATCTGGGAATAGAGGACTGACATGGTACCCGACAGGGCTAAGCAATTGCTTTGAGCTACTTTTTTATACAAGTGTGGACCATTACTGATACATCTGTAAAAATCATGTGTCCTTAATTCCATTCCTGTGAATGCAATTTGAGGGTGCTACTACATATGCTGTTTTTGGGCTGGGTTTATATGGCAACTTTTTCCTGAGGCACTGCATTAGTTTTTCAGCTGCAGTAATGCCTAGCACATGTTGCATCCATGAAACCAAAGGTTTTCTATTTAATGTGCATTACCATACAGATGATATGCATGGTAACATATGGTAGGTATTGCTGCAATTAAAAACCAAATGCAACTCCTCAGCAAAAAAAAAAAAAAAAAAGGCTGTGTAAACCCAGCCTAAGGCCAGTTCACATTTCCATTGGAGACTGCTCCGCAGAAACTGACAGAAATCAGCGGAGAGAAAAGTAACTGCTGTTTTAGCAGTCCAGCTCTTTGTCGGGAGGACCCGAAAGATGGGGAGCCGTGCACAGATGTGAACTTAGCCTTACTCAAACTAACACTTGTCTTTTGAAACCACACATGTGTTTTGCATGTTTGATTAGTGTTAGTCATTTTCATTGGTGTAGAAAAAACAGCACATATAATAGCACTCTTAAAGGGAGTCTACCACCACCAAAATACCTTCTAAATCACTTACATTTTGTTGAAGGGCCATTTAGTGATATAGTGAACATATGTTTCTGTATCAAATTGTAGTCTTGTTTCTGAGAAATTCAACTTTTATTCCATATATAAATGAGCTGTTTGGAACATTCGGGTCAGGGCCAGACCCACTGGAGCCAGCCATACAATACAGTCCCAATACAAAAATACTGACCTGCTCAATGGACAGCAATTTGCAGCGACTATAAAAGAAGCTGGTGCTCTAGCAGGTGTGGCCCCATCCCAATCTACAGTTCATTTGGATATAGAATAAAAATTTCTCAGCAGTAAGATTACACTTTAACACAAGAAAGTTATGGCCACTATACCACTAACTGGCCCTAGAGCAGCATATCTAGTTTGGTGGTGGTAGACTCTTTTATGTCCAAACAAAATGTGTTGTTTTTTTTTTTCGTTGCCGAAAGTTATAACTTTCATTTTTTCATTAACATAGTCAAATGAGTAGAAGTTGTATTTTTAAATGACACCATATTGAGTTAATATATTGTATAACTTTATTTTTATATATTTTTTTATACATTTTTTAATGGTTGGACAGCAACTCTTCTATTTTTTTTGTTTCTGTTTTTTTGAGGGGGGTGGTTTATAACATTTGCCATTCAGTATACATAACTGATAACTTTATTTTCAGGGTAGGGTGTAAAAGGACACTGACACGTTTCAGATGAGCTTGTGTGATGCTTACTCATGAATAAGGATCACATAAGTCGATCTGTTGTGGATTTTTTTTTCTCCCTTTCCACTGAACCTTCACCCCACCAATGAAATAGTATGGACTCAATTACATGGTGAGCTGAGCTTTTCAAAGATGCAGATCTCTAGTTACATTGTTTATCCCACTAGGGTAGGCTGGTAGGCTGTAAAATAATAATAATAATGATAGATTTTTGCTCAATAGTAATATTAGTCATGCATTGGCATTGTTTTAGGACAGGTTACGTTATCTCTTAACATAAACAGCTATTTTCTGCCACAATTGTCTTCTTGAGGGGAAGTTTTGTTTGAAACACAGATTAATAATGGGATACAGCCTGGATTATTGCTCACACTATTGTTTCTTTTGCTCTAGAGACCTTGCATTATAACAGAAAGCCTTTGTCTTCTTCACAATCTTGATATGAAAACATTTATACAACGGAAGCTAGTTGGCTTACAACCAAAATCTGAGATACATCTAAGGCTATTGTCTCCTAGTACAAGCAACACTTCTGTTGAGAGTTACAAAGAATATGATTTACTGTTTGAATCTGCATGAAATCAGTGTTGCGGTTCTTTTACTCTCTACAGTAAGACTTAACTTAGGGCTGGGCTATTAATCGAAAAATAATCGAAATTGAAAGTCACTCAATTAATTGTTGTGAAGTTGCAAACATTGATTATTTCAATTATTTTGCATCCATGCCATCCTGTCTCACACTGCCATTGGCTAAAGGATATGTCACTAACTGTATGTTATCCAATCAGGATTGCTGATATGTCAAGAACAGAAACCAAAATTCTGTGGCACATAAATAGGAGGCGTGTCAAGTAAAAAATGAAGTGTCCTGAAATAATTGTTCATTAATCGTAATCAAGATAAAATATTCAATTAATCATAAATTTGATTTGGGTCACATTTGCCCAGCCCTAATTTATCTGTGTATAAAAACGGTGTAAACCAGGGATAAATAACCTTTTTTTGGTCTGAGGGACCCTTTGAATATGAAATATTTTCAATTGTGTTATTGGTTTGTTTAATGTACATAGAAATGTGAGGTTCCTAGAGTACATTTTGATCCAATTGTGGGAGCCCATCTGAAAGTGAGAAGGCAACCTTTTTAGATGGGAACCTACACTGTCAGACTCGCTCTACCTTTCGCTGGGTCTCTGTCCACAAAATCAACTCAGGTATCTGGGTACCCTCTGCTCTATTTAAACCTTCGTCATATAGGTATTGTAGGAGTGCATGGCCAAAACAGAGGTAGTCGCTCCTCAAATGTGCAATGTAAAACAACAAAGGCAAGCACAGCAAGCTGTGGCTGGAATACGAAGGCATCTATAAGTGTTTATCAGGTTAATTATTATGCATGCACTGTCTCTGCTTGATGACCTGTCCACAATATGGAAGTCATGGCTGTGTTTCTGACACATCTCAGACCAAAGACAGTTCCTGCATTCATGGTTGTATCCATTGGCAACCAATCAAAACAAAAGACTTTCACCATTAAGACGATTAGAGAAAAATCTGCAATATTTTTGGATATGTGGTTTAAGTGTTTGGTGCAACTCTTGATAAGAGAAGTGATGTCATGGACAAAAATCTATGTTACCCTGACCTCTGGGGTCACTTACAGTTTATGCAGAGAAAGTGGTGTTCTCTTCATCCTCTCTGCAGCTTGCAGCTAATTCCCCTCTGTCCCCATCCTACTCCATACTTTCCAAAGTTTGTAGCTGAGGCTGGTGACACACCGATGACACTCTGCAAAAAAGGAGCACTGATTACTAGTTTGCGACCCACAAAACACACACGGTCGTCTGCAACCGGCCTAAAGCATAGTGAAATGCAGCTATAAAATGCTGCAGAAAAAGGGTTTTCCTTGCATTTGTGTTGCGTCTTTTCTGTGTTTTTCTGTGCTTTTTTCTTCCCCCTATTATACCTATAGGGAAACCACTTGCAATTCTGCAGCTAAAATAGACATGCTTGTTTGTCTAAGCTTTATTCTCCCTCACAATATGTGGATGAGACTAAATGAAATCTCATTCCCATCTCTGGTACTGCTTTTTTTTTCCACTGAGTTACCGCAGCAGCCAAAAATGGTGCGTTTCTACAACGTGGGGTCTTAGCCTAAAACACATAAAAAATGGGTGCTTAACATGTATGCCCATTCTTTTGGTGCAAAATATTGACGTTTTCAGTTTCTGCTATTCCGTACTCTTTAGACTTTTGTATTAGCAAGTACTTTTCTATCAATCTTCTTCTAGTGACATAAAATTACATTCCATATGTTAATTTTTGGCTTTGAACATATGGGAAGGTTAATATTTTTGAAACAAGAATTATACACCTTTCTTTATCCTGGAAGACATCTAATTGCTTTTCCAGCAGCAGCAGCAGCAGGTTACTTGACGCTAGCTAGCTTTACACACTTGACATGTGGCATCTCTGATTTGTAGTTTTGGGAACAAAACCAATCAGATTTTATTTAGACGAAGAGAAAGACATTACAAGCTAGAAAAGAAGCCGCATCACTCATTGAATTTCCTTTCTATTTTCTGGTGGATTTGGCACTAGACAATACATTGTTCGATTATACCACTTCATTTGCTGGCTTAGTCATCTACTGCTGTTGTAATTGAAAGAGGCTAATGGTAAGGAAAGGCTGTTTTATGACATTTTTATATTAACATATATTGGAAATGAAGAGGTAAAGACTTTAATGCAGAGACATTTGTTTTCTTTCAAATTTAGGAGGTTACTCTTGAACTGACTGTTATGGTGCCTGGATGTCTAGATTTCTTAGAACTGTTGTATTACCAAATAGTTTTAAGGACTTCTTTAATCTGGCTAGATTTGGATGACCAGGCATTTATAGTCATTAGACGTGGGTTGATATTTGCATGAGTATAAACAGATTCCTTTACATTTGAAGCTATCCTATTAAAGCAGTTATGGAATAACAAATATATATCACCTATCCACAGTGTGATTGCCGGGGGCCCCACCGATCACAGGGTCAGTTCCATGGACTCCATATAAACTCTTCAGGGATCGGTGGCTCAGGACTCATGTAGCAGTGGTTGGTGGGGGTCCCAGTGATCTTTCATCACCTTCTGGGTAAGTAGTCATGGGCTTGTCATGGGATAACCATTTAAATTGTATAACAGCTCATATATACAGTATATTGTACAAACATTCTCCGTGGCAGTACTATAAATGTTATAGTGTCTTTTGTTCTTATTTTTTTAACCTACCATATTGGTAGTGTTAGGATTAAAGAGGAGCTGGTGGCTCCCGGGACATGTTTATTCAATAAATATTTGTATTCCCCAAAAAATAACAATTCTGAAGACGACGCGAGAGTGGTGCACCTGTATATCAGTCAGACCAAAATCTGGAAGCACTTTTTCTTTGTAACTGTGCATTGTAATTGTAATGTGAGTTGTCATTTCTCTGTATATTTACAGTACAGACCAAAAGTTTGGACACACCTTCTCATTCCAAGAGTTTTCTGTATTTTCATGACTATAAAAATTGTAGATTCACACAAGCAAAAGGTGGCTACTTTGAAGAACCTAGAATATAAGACATATTTTCAGTTGTTTCACACTTTTTTGTTAAGTATATAATTCCACATGTGTTAATTCATAGCTTTGATGCCTTCAGTGTGAATCTACAATTTTTATAGTCTATATATATATATATATATATATATATATATATATCCAAGCCTCCTATATGATCAGTGATAGATCCTCTTATGAGTGAAAAACCTTGTTTCTATGATAAAGTTGCAGGAATTTTTTCTTTCTGCTTCAGGCTGATTAACCTGTGCTCCATTTTATCTGTTATATGTGCTTATAGTGATGGATACTAATTGCATTATTGTGTAGTAGGGCCCAAGGATTATATTTATACATCTTTTATTTCTGGTGGATGGACTACTTTTCTACTTTAATTATGTGCCAATCACATAATTGAGTCCCTGGGCTTTCTTTTAGGTCATATTTGGTTGTGATTCAGCTACTGTAGTCTTATCTAATGGAGGCTTTTATAGTAGTGGATCATTTATACTAATAATGCATCAGAAAGAATGAGACATGCTGCTGATCAGAGGAATCTCCTGTGAATAGATAGTATTAGGGATTAATATGGCCTTCTTACCTTTCTAACACATTTTATAATGACTTAACTTTTAGAAATTTTGCGGTTACTTTTGATGCTTTACGTATATGATGTCATATTCTCCCATATACCTCATGTATTATGGAGGTTATCTCCCTTTCAAGCATTGATATTGAAAGGTAATAGCTCTGGAATATGGTGTACTCCAGACTCCCTACACTAGAGCCACTAGAAACTTCATGTGTGCGTGTCATACAAATAAAGATTATAGATGCAGTTAATGGTGTTTTTTACATATGTTTTTGTGAAATAACCAAGTGTCCTACAGCACTGTTCAATACATGAGAACAGAGCAGTGTGACATGAGTTTATGGAAGGCATGGACAAATCATAGCAAATTCCTCCATTAATAAAAGCTGTCGTACCCCAAACTCCTACTCCCCAGGTATAAGCAGATCCTCTTTCCTAAAATTCACAGCAAAACTACCTCCCTTTATTGACCCCAGCAATGAAATACCCCTCCCTACCCCTCAAACCTGCTTATTTATTAGAAAGACCTAATAAGGATGAAATTTTTCATATGACCTTTGTCGATTAATTGTCTAAGTTTAATTAACATCTTGTTTTCTTGTGTAGTCAATAAATATATTGTTAGCAAGCTTGGTTGTATCTCGTTGCATTATTCATATATTATAATCTATTTGGATCTCACGAAAGATTAGGAGAGTATCTAACAGGCCCTGCTTAAAAGGCTAAACCTGCACCTGCGCAGCTTCTTCTCACAACCATCAGTTGTGCCCCATCTGAACATTTAAGCAACTTTTTTATTTGGCACTAATCCGCCATGAAGATTTGTCTGTGCACATAAGTTTCCCATCATTCCTATCTCTGTCGGTGCCTCTCACATTGCTATTATTCCCCCTTTAGTGCCACGGCTTACCCCACAGAATCTCTCCTTGACTATATGCCACTGACCAACTGCTTTTTTTTTTTTGCCGTGAAAGAGATAAATTTATGATGGACAAACTTTTAGCTATCAATGGAAATCAAGAAAGGGATCAAAGAGGTTTATCCATTCAGAGTGTGGTGAGGGTGACCTTTGGACCTCCTTGGCCCCTCAGCAGTGACCACTGTGACCCCCCATAATTACCCAATGCAAGATTTCTTCAATAATTGACTATATGGTCTTCCTTTTCTCTTTAGTTCCTATAAGTAGATAGAAGGTAAATACAAAAAAAAAAAAGTTAAAAAACAAAATCCACCCATAATTGTTTCTGGGGCAAATATCTAGTATACAATATGAAATATTTCCATATAACGTATTTGATTGAAAATGAATCTGTGACACACAGTACTATACAGTATGAGTACATTTTGGTAAATGTGTGTTGGTAATAATTGCTTTGTTTTAACTGATTTATTTTAATTAAAGTACCTGTAAAAAAATGCAATTAGATATGTGTAATTAAGTATATTGCAAATTCTGGCTCTTGGCTACTTTCCAGAAGGCTGATTTATGAACACATCTATATTAAAGCTTGTGAAAAGAAGTAAGGGTTTTAATCAGTTTAATTCATGGAAAATGTACCCAGTAAAATGCATGCCTGATGGAATTACTCACAGTGGGTGACAACTGAGCTGAAAATCAGGAGTTTTCCAAGACTCGAGGGGTTATCCAAGACTGGCTGTAGATGACCTATGTTTCGAATAGATAATGAGGTAGGTGGGGGTTTGATACCTGACAAACCCACCAATTAGTATACAGAGCTGAACATAGTAAATTCTCATTCTCCAAATTGTCATTTTCCTTTAGTAAACTGTTATTCAGTTTTGGAAAAAGCACTGACTGTGCCACATTATTCCAGCTCCTAGTCATTTGTTACAGCCACCTCACACTGTATGGAGCTGACTGCTTCATGTTCTGTTCACTGTTACAACCCCTTCAGGAACTGCCAGATACTTCTTTAGTAGACTATATGACTGCATGTGGAGCCCCTAGTGCTGTATATTACCCTGCTGTAAGCATTCCATTTGCCATTATGTGGTACTGTATCTTCATTAGGCACTATATACCTTAGAAGCTTCAATGGAAAAATAAGTACAAAATAACATTTACGTATAGTGAAGCATGCCACCTTTTTTCTATATCAATTTTAATTATCTATCTATCTACCTATCTATCTATTGATCTTTCTTACTATAGCTATAGAGAGTATATAAGAAAGCTGGACCACTGTAAAGATAAAGCACTTTTACCTATAGTATCATTCCTGTTTCTTTGTAAATTGTAAGCTCTTCTTGTTTGAAATATTAATTATTTTGCATATGTAATGTCAGATTTATACATGTGCCCTCTCAAATACAGTGTTACAAGTGTTAAAGTGCAAATCTATAATAACATTAATAGAATTATTGTTTTCTGCAGGAAGTAAGTAAAGGGTTGTAGTAAATAACTCTGCCCCATGTTGAAAAGAATGGAGTCTACAGCATGCTTGTACATGGAGCATGGAGGTGTTAAAATGTCCTCTAAACCATACAGCCAAGCCTTTTTGTGTTTAAATATTTGTGTATGGCTATTGTACAGTTAGTTGTAACAGGTGCCCTTTTTCACTATAAGCAGTGTATTACACTTCACTTTTCTACTCATTGTTCTATAGCAGTGTATTATTCTTCACTTTTATTCTTACTGGGGTGATTTATAAAGACCGCTATATTGAACACTTCCGGAAGGACTGTGCACCTGGTCTGAAATCTACACCAACTCAAGGCATAATGTGCCCCATTGTTCTGTCATCAGTGATATTTCCCAATATACTTCCAAGAATAGTATGTACAGTAAGTCATTCAGTTTAGGAAAAAGCATTATGAAGGAATTAAATGGAATTTACCTATCAGTCACTTCCATATGTTTGAATAGTGTATTTGTATTACAGTATATACATATACATTGCTAGGTATGTTCACTTCCTTGAGGCTGGGGCTCCACATGGCGTAAACGCCATGGTTTGGCCATAGCGGAAATACTGCGGCAAAAACCGTGGTGTTTTACAATCCCTGCAAAGTGGATGGTATTCTAGCAAATCCCATCTACACATGGCAGAGGAATATGTGCACCAGAAATGCTGCGATTTCCAAAACCGTTGCGTTTTTTTAAATTGCAGCATGTCAATTATATCTATGGAAACGCCAGCGGTTTCCCTATAGATATTACTGAAGCAGAAAGTCCGCAGCTCTGCGGACTTTCTGTGAAAAGCGCTGCAGGAAAACTTTGATATGCTGCCGATGCGTTTTTTCCCGCAGCACTTTTTGGCTGCGGTCCGATACATGGGGCTTTAGCCTAAAGCTGATAATTTTTTCACTGCAGAATGTTCTGCACATCCAGACACTTAATTATGTTACAGAATTTGGACAGTTCATAATATAAAGTGGTCTTATATTGTCGTTGTTTTATTTTATACCATTCCTTGAGAAATTCCAGGGAGTTTGCGTTGGCTATATATGCTTGTTTTTTTAGGCATGCATTTAAGGTTGTTTTTATAACAGCATTTATTCTAATTCTATAATCTCAGCCCTGACCTCTTAAAGTTGGCTTTCGTCATAATAACCTCTTTACACTGTGTTGAGGACTGTAAACTTTTCTTAATTCATAAAACTAAGTGTGATATTTGGCCATGAGCAAAATATCAAGCTTTATATCACAAAAAATCCTAGTGGTAATTTACATAGGACCTGATTCTTTTCTCCAGTCACTTATATTGCTTGCTTTCTTTCAGGCTCGAAATACCTGTCTGTTGTGTCTGTGTGTTGGAAAAGAGTGATAGTCTTGGCAGTGCACGTACACTGTTTATACCCTACCTGTTTTATGGTTCATTTCATCTTATAGAAGGTTAGAATCGATGTTTTATAGTTCTCAGGCTGTCTTATGTTAGATGTGGCTGGGAAAAGCAATTTCCATACTGGATCCAGACCGCTGGTGCAGTAATTCACTGGCAGTTATACTCTGCTGATATCAGCTTTCATGTGTGACTTCATTTAGATCATTCACACCAGGTGTTTTTTATTTGTATTCACGTGTACGATATACACATTATCTTTTAAATATTCAAAGTATTCCATTTTCCATCCCCACCCACTACCAGGGCACCAGGTAACCAGGAACTGCTAGGGATACAATATGAAAGCACAAGATGGTGCCAGCTCTTCTTTTATTTGACCACTTAAGTAAGCTTCCAGGCTCCTGAACCAAAGTGGAGGGTATACAGTCAAGGTCAGGTAGTTCAACCAGGCAGAAGTTTCACCTATGTACACTACTGTTCAAAAGTTTGGGGTCACCCAGACAATTTTGTGTTTTCCATGAAAACTCACACTTTTATTTATCAAATGAGTTGAAAAATGAATAGAAAATATAGTCAAGACATTGACAAGGTTAGCAATAATGATTTTTATTTGAAATAATAATTTTCTCCTTCAAACTTTGCTTTCGTCAAAGAATTCTCCATTTGCAGCAATTACAGCATTGCAGACCTTTGGCATTCTAGCTGTTAATTTGCTGAGGTAATCTGGAGAAATTTCCCGCCATGCTTCCAGAAGCCACTCCCACAAGTTGGATTGGCTTGATGGGCACTTTTTGTGTACCATACGGACAAGCTGCTCCCACAACAGCTCAATGGGGTTGAGATCTGGTGACTGTGCTGGCCACTCCATTACAGATAGAATACCAGCTGCCTTCTTCTTCCCTAAATAGTTCTCGCATAATTTGGAGGTGTGCTTTGGGTCATTATCCTGTTGTAGGATGAAATTAGCTCCAATCAAGTGCTGTCCATAGGGTATGGCATGGCGTTGCAAAATGGAGTGATAGCCTTCCTTATTCAAAATCCCTTTTACCTTGTACAAATTTCCCACATTACCAGCACCAAAGCAACCTCAGACCATCACATTACCTCCACCATGCTTGACAGATGGCGTCAGGCACTCTTCCAGCATCTTTTCAGTTGTTCTGCGTCTCACAAATGTTCTTCTGTGTGATCCAAACACCTCAAACGTCGATTGGTCTGTCCATAACACTTTTTTCCAATCTTCCTCTGTCCAATGTCTGTGTTCTTTTGCCCATATTAATCTTTCCCTTTTATTAGCCAGTCTCAGATATGGCTTTTTCTTGGCCACTCTGCCCTGAAGGCCAGCATCCCTGAGTCGCCTCTTCACTGTTGACACTGGCGTTTTGCGGGTACTATTTAATGAAGCTGCAAGTTGAGGACCTGTGAGGCGTCGATTTCTCAAACTAGAGACTCTAATGTACTTGTCTTGTTGCTCAGTTGTGCAGCGGGGCCTCCCACTTTTCTTTCTACTCTGGTTAGAGCCTGTTTGTGCTGTCCTCTGAAGGGAGTAGTACACACCATTGTAATAAATCTTCAGTTTCTTGGCAATTTCTCGCATGGAATGGCCTTCATTTCTAAGAACAAGAATAGACTGTCGAATTTCACATGAAAGTTCTCTTTTTCTGGCCATTTTGAGAGTTTAATCGAACCAACAAATGTAATGCTCCAGATTCTCAACTAGCTCAAAGGAAGGTCAGTTTTATAGCTTCTTTAACCAGCAAAACTGTTTTCAGCTGTGCTAACATACTTGCACAAGGGTTTTCTAAACATCCATTAGCCTTCTTACACAGTTAGCAAACACAATGTACCATTAGAACACTGGAGTGATGGTTGCTGGAAATGGGCCTCTATACACCTATGTAGATATTGCATTAAAAACCAGACATTTGCAGCTAGAATAGTCATTTACCACATTAGCAATGTATAGAGTGTATTTCTGATTCATTGAATGTATTGTATCTTCATTGAAAAAAACTGTGCTTTTCTTTCAAAAATAAGGAAATTTCTAAGTGACCCTAAACTTTTGAACGGTAGTGTATGGACCTATGTATTCTGTGACCATGTCACTCCAGCTTTCCCACTTGTTCACGAGGACTTAAGGATTTCTATATATACGATTAGCTCTGTCTGTCAAAGGCCAGGTTCACTCAGGGACTCACCCTCACTGTGGGTTTCATAACGCTCAAAATTTCTGCCTCACAAACTGACAATGGTTTCTAAGGGTATGTTCATCGAGGAATTTGGAGCTGACTTTGAGGCATGTTCCAGCTTAAAATCAGTTCCAAATTCTAACCAGAATCTGACTCCCGTTGTTTTAAGTTAGAAGCAGTGACAGACATTTCTATCTTTCAGCACTCTAAAAAAAGGATTGCTAAGTCTTGCTATAATTCTGTTGCAGATCCCTTGGCACAAGGTTCATTGTATCTAAGGCTGATTAGGATGGAAAGCCAAAGCTGGTTCCGCAGGACTGGTAATTGGAGAGGAATTTGAAGTGGAACACCTCCTCAAATTCCTTTCTAAATTCCTCTGTATCAACAGACCCTTGTAGCTCCACCTTTAGCCTGCTCTCCGCAACATCACTGAGATGGACAGTACACACAAACTATTAATACATAGTTAACAGATATGGTACAAACTCTATATCACCAGAGACATCAGGCACACAAAGTGAAATTTATAATTGAAATAGGGCATACCCTAATTACAGACAGGTAAAAAGAAAAATGAAATATGCAAGGTACCCTTTTACAACCATAGGAACCACAATACGAATCAGGAAAAGTCCTTAATACACTACTTAAAATATATGTGTGTTCCCAAGAAGCACCTCTTTTGGACCTTCCTCTTCTGTATAATAAATCTCTGAGCCTTCATTAAACCCTTAAGACTTACTAGATGGTATTTCCTGGATACCTGAGTACACAGTTTGTATCCAAGAATAGAGGTAAAAGGATCACACAGTATGCTCACATGTAAAATATTTTTGATTAATGTTTGTGTCTCCTTCATACCTGTCTTGGTTTTCCTGCAAATGGTTGGAGGAGGAAACCATAAAGCACTTTTCATTGATTTTTTTTCAGACCTCATATGCATCTACTTTCTTCGTTCTACAGTTCTCTGCATATCCATTATTCTTCTTTTCAACACAAGGATATGAGTTAGTAATTCTAGGCTGAAATCACTAACTTTAGTTATACTAACCAAAAAATAGTTGTCCATTATATGGCATCAATGTAAATAAAAATAGCTTGCATTGTTTGGTAAAAGAATAATGGTGGACTCCCAACTAAAACATGAGTGCCTATGTAGTGTGCAGCAGTAGGAACTCTAGTCTGAATGTGCTGCCAAATGACAGGTTTTTAGGTCATAACCTAAACATCAATAGATTATATCTAGAGATGAGCGAATTTCTCAAAAGTTCGATTCGGTAGTTCGATTTGAAGTTCCAAAAAAATTTGCATTGATCCGAATTACTTCGCCACGAATAAACAGCTATTTCCGGGCTACAGAGAGTCGGGGGTGGGCGGCAAAATGCCAGAAGCCCTTGGATGCCGCGGTCATGTTTCTCTCTCTCTCTCTCTCTCTTCAGCACGGACATGTTTTATTCATGTGGAAGGATCTGCTAACAAGCAAAGACACGCCTACCCAATCACATCACTAGAGAACATCTTGTGACCGTCTGATGTCACAAAGGTCCTTACTAAATATTTGTTACCACAAAGCATCAGGAAATCCGGAATCGTTGAGAATCAAAGATTTCCTGAAATTTGGATCGAATTCCACTTCTGCAGAATCGATTCGCTCATCTCTAATTATATCAGAAGGGTGTTCCCAGAATCAAACATCACGAAAGAAGCTCTGCAGCTTATCATTCTGTATACAGTAAAGCAACACAAACATGCTATTAGATACTCACCAGCTGGTTTACTTCCACTCCTCTTCCATCTAGTCCTCCATGATTCTTTCTATCTCTGCAGTGTTTGGTGGATGAGTGGGTGATAATTCTGTATTTGCTTAGCTGTGCTCACACAGTTGAGGTGAGTGGTTCTCAACCTATGATATGCATAATCCAGGAGGTACACAGTCTCAGGGGGCCAATTTACTGAGTACTAGTTTCACCCACCTTCTTCAAATACTGAGGCACAGTGGCTTCCAAGCAGAGGCAGGTGTCAGGGGGCGGGTCTCCTCTCCATCTTGTGTTTCTCAACCTTTTCAAGCCAAGTACCACCTCGTGAAAAAAGTTCCAATCAAGTTCTCCCAACAGACACTGTGGTGTCCGTCATTTGACAGATACTGCTCCCAATAGAAAAAATTAAACTCATAGCTGCCAAGCAAATCCTTTTGGAGGCACCTGTGGCAGGCACACACTAAATGTTCTTTTAGCTTCTGACCACCTTTTCACTCATGATATCATAGATCAGAATTGCCTATTCAGCACTGACTACCCTCTGCTACAGTGGTTCTCTACCTGTGGTACACATATACACATATCCCAGTGGGTATGTTGCACAATCTCAGGGGGTACATGTCATGCCTGAGAGCCACTGCTCTGGAAATGGCAGATTTAGGGAGTGCTCAGGTTCCAGACTCCTGGGGGGCTAGTCACCCACCATCTTCAAATACTGATACACAGTCGCTGCCGAGCAGAGTCAGGCGCCAGAAGATGTTTGGTCAGGCTTAAAGGTGCAGGTCTTCTCTACAAAAGCGAAGTCTGTGCAGAATAGGCAAATAGCGTCTGATCTAGAATATCATGAGTGAAAAACTGATCGGAAGATAAAAGACCTTAGAAATTTTAGTGAGTGCCTGCCATAGGTGCCACCACAAGCAAAAGGATTTGCTTGGGACTCTATGAGTTCCAGTTTTTCTTCCTTACTTGAGATTGGGAGCAAGATCTGCCATACGATGGACCCCCAACAGACACTGTGGGTACTCTGTTGCAGCTTTTTTCATGAGGGGTTACTTTACTTGGAAAGGTTGAGAAACACTGGCTTAGGTGAACAAGCTGCTGTGACAGCAGCTGGGTCACAGTGCACATGTCCGATCTGTGAACTTGAGAATTGCCCGAGAAACAAAGTACAACTAACTTGAAAGATGTGGATTTGGGGGTTTGAAATCTCAGAAACCATTGATTTTAGATGGTCACATGTATTTGATATGTCGTGTCATTTTTGCGGTGAGGGAAACTGAACCTAAAATAGTATTCTGGGAATACCCCTTTAATTTCTGTTAATTGCGTGTGTGATGGATTCATTGATACATCCTATCAAAATGATTTACATTTGAAAAGTACAGAAAAGTTTATCTTCTTAAAAAAAAAAGCCCCTTTAAGTATTCCATTATTAAAAACATGCAATATAACAATTATGTGTTTACAGTAATTATAGTGAGAACAGCATTAAGATATACCTTTGCAACGTAAATAATAAATCAATTCCTATTTTATAGTACAGCTTCCTTAAGCCAGTATTAGTGTCTTTTTTCAAGATTGTAAAGGGCATCTGTTGGATGTCAGCATTGTCATACTGGATATAAAGCTCTTTTATGGTGGGCGTTACTCCTGCTACATGGCGCTGATCCCTCTCTAATTACCTTTAGAATATCAGATACTTGCAGATAAGTAGAAGGCAAAATTGGTTAACCAAAAATGTTCTATTAACTTAACGCCACCTATAAATCAGTACAAATTCTTCTGTCAGCAATAATCTGGCGCCTTCATATAGTCTTGAGGTTCGTGTTGGGAGGTAATCTCATGAAAATATTTCAAGATATAATAATGGGAATTGACAAGTCATCTTTATAGCATTCCGCATTTATATACACAAGGAGAATTTCTGTGTAACAGACTCCCTTTGCAACAACATTTCTTTTATTCTTGTATTTTACCTTTTGTGCAATGACTACTTGAGTGCTAAATTGGTATGCTAACAGTAAGTTTTGAGGTTAGGTTTCTTATTATTCTACAGAAAATAACAAGGACGAACATTTTTAGTCAGACAATATTAATATTTCTCATATCACTTTTAATATAAAAAAATTGCTGCTATAGGTACTTTACAGTAAGTAAACATGAATATAGATGTTGAAGAGGTTATTCCAGCTAGACTTATTGTATTATCTTTACAATATCGAACATTTAGTAACAGGCCTTAGCCTGACACAGTGTAGAGATTTTTTTTCATAGCTAAAAGTAGTATAAGCCAAAAACAATTGTCTCAAATTTTTCAACATCTGAAGAAAATTGTATGTTCCAGAGCACACAAATTTATACTGTGGCACCACATCTTGAAAATGTTTCAATTAATTCTGTGTTTCCTGCTCTAGAGACCAAGAAAATCAGTACTCCAGGGCAAAGTCCATACCTCTCTCACAGAGTTTTGATTGAATACTAAAACTTTTTTAGACTGCTCCAATTCAAAATCACCCATCTACAATCTAGTATGGGAATCTTGACAGTCCATCTTCTGAGGACCGTTCACCACCTCCACCAAATCCAATATTATGGCGCTATACAATTAAGCATAAAAAAAAAAAAAAATTCTTTGCATTCTTCAATAGGTACCGTTGCTGACGCAATTTTCTCTCTAGTTCCTACCGTTCCTAAGCAATCAGTGTAGTTAGTTTCAGCACTGAATATGCTAATTAGATTCTTGCCTGGCAGGTGGACAGTACCCAAACTGTCTGCTCCAGGCCAGGACCACCCACCTGAAACTAAGAGCACGCATTGCACAAGAACTGTGGGGGCCTGAGAGAAATTTTCAACTGTGCTGGTATTAGCGGAGCAGCACCTATGAAAAGATGCAAAGAGTTTGTTGGTGGTGAAACATTCTATGAAAATTCAATCAATTATCTAATCAACTAGCCCACAATTAAACTGAAAGGTCCAGGTCTAGATCAACCTTTGCTCATTCCTCCTATGGCTACACCTATTAGTAGTGTAGCTTCATGGCTTCCATAGCCATAAAGGTGCAGTTCTCAAGTGTAGATAACTGGAGGCTGACTAACCTATCAGGCCTTAAACCCTCTGCATCTTAGGAACAATGCCACCGACTATGTGTTTTGTCAGTGTGTTTTTCACAGCTAGCATGGGCCTATTATCATGGGCCTGTGCATGCAGCAGTGGCCCCGGGGGCAAAACTCAGGACAGGTCCTATAGCTGTCCGTTTTGCTGCTCAGGCTCATAGGGAACAGTGAATGGAGCTGTGGAGGCACAGAGTCATCCATGTGCTATCCGTGCTGCTCAATCACAGCCTGGCTACATGCACATGGTCATGTCCATATAGCCTTAGACTGGCAACTCCGCATTAGCTGCTAGTCTGAGTAAAGCCGCAACAATCCTTTCATTTTTCAAACTTTGTATATCAGATTATAGCAAAGTTTACAATGCAATCCACTTGGTAGACCAAAGTGACAAATGCCTCCTTGTAAATCAAAACTTTGTCCCTGTTCACATCACAGTTTTTGGTCTCTGTTTAATGACATATAGGCAACACAGAGTCTACAGTCATGGCCAAAAGTTTTGAGAATTACACAAATATTATATTTTCACATGATCTGCTGCCCTCTGGTTTTTATGTGTGTTTGTCAGATGTTTTTATCACATACAGAAATATAATTGCATTCATGTTATGAGTAACAGAAGCTTATATTGACAGTTAGAATGAGTAAATGCAGCTAGTCAATATTTGCAGTGTTGACCCTTCTTCTTCAGGACCTCTGCAATTCTCCCTGGCATGCTCTCAATCAACTTCTGGACCAAATCCTGACTGATAGTAGTCCATTCTTGC
Source organism: Leptodactylus fallax (assembly GCA_947044405.1). Lineage (NCBI taxonomy): Eukaryota > Metazoa > Chordata > Amphibia > Anura > Leptodactylidae > Leptodactylus > Leptodactylus fallax. Next base: position 2,305,658 of record CAMRHE010000156.1, read on the forward strand.
AGAATCAATGCTTTAATTTTGTCTGAATTTGTTGGTTTTTGTTTGTCCACCCGTCTCTTGATGATTGACCACAAGTTCTCAATGGGATTAAGATCTGGGGAGTTTCCAGGCCATGGACCCAAAATCTCTATGTTTTGTTCCCTGAGCCATTTAGTTATCACCTTTGCTTTATGGCAAGGTGCTCCATCATGCTGGAAAAGGCATTGTTGAGCGCCAAACTGCTCTTGGACGGTTGGGAGAAGTTGCTCTTGGAGGACATTCTGGTACCATTCTTTATTCATGGCTGTGTTTTTAGGCAAGACTGTGAGAGAGCCGATTCCCTTGGCTGAGAAGCAACCCCACACATGAATGGTTTCAGGATGCTTTACAGTTGGCATGAGACAAGATTGGTGGTAGCGCTCACCTCTTCTTCTCCGAATAAGCTGTTTTCCAGATGTTCCAAACAATCGAAAAGGGGATTCATCAGAGAAAATGACTTTACCCCAGTCCTCAGCAGTCCACTCCCTGTACCTTTTGCAGAATATCAGTCTGTCCCTGATGTTTTTTCTGGAGAGAAGTGGCTTCTTTGCTGCCCTCCTTGAGACCAGGCCTTGCTCCAAGAGTCTCCGCCTCACAGTGCGTGCAGATGCACTCACACCTGCCTGCTGCCATTCCTCAGCAAGCTCTGCACTGCTGGTAGCCCGATCCCGCAGCTGAAACACTTTTAAGAGACGGTCCTGCCGCTTGCTGGTCTTTCTTGGGCGCCCTGGAGCCTTTTTGGCACCAATGGAACCTCTCTCCTTGAAGTTCTTGATGATGCGATAGATTGTTGACTGAGGTGCAATCTTTCTAGCTGCAATACTCTTCCCAGTTAGGCCATTTTTGTGCAGTGCAATGATGACTGCACGTGTTTCTTTAGAGATAACCATGGTTAACAGAAGAGAAACAATGATGGCAAGCACCAGCCTCCTTTTAAAGTGTCCAGTGGTGTCATTCTTAGTTATTCATGACAGATTGATCTCCAGCCCTGTCCTCATCAACACCCACACCTGTGTTAATGGAGCAATCACTGAAACGATGTTAGGTGGTCCTTTTAAGGCAGGGCTGCAATGATGTTGAAATGTGTTTTGGGGGATAAAGTTCATTTTCTAGGCAAATATTGACTTTGCAAGTAATTGCTGTTAAGCTGATCACTCTTTATAACATTCTGGAGTATATGCAAATTGCCATTAGAAAAACTGAAGCAGTAGACTTTGTAAAAATTAATATTTGTATCATTCTCAAAACTTTTGGCCATGACTGTATGGTGGATGCCCTTCAATAGAATCTGTCACCAATGGCATCCATTTGTTGGATAAGCCATGAGCTTTTCGATAGCTTTTCATAATGTATTGTGGATGTCATTATAGCCTCTAGCTGACAGATGCCAGTGTTAGGCATCCATTGTGTCTCACATTTGGCACAAATCCCTTACTTGTATAAACGTCCGCCACAAGCCCTGATTTGCTCGTCACATCGACAGATTTATTATAACTATGAACTGTTGTAGATTTCCATTCTGGCGCAGGGACGTCTGACTGATTTATGAGGCCACAACCTCTTCATAAATCTCTCCTTCCCTGCACCAGTCAGGTCCTTTATTAAGACTGGTGTATGATACACCAATCTATATTTCTGTCTTTTAGTGGACTCTGCAGGATGGAATAGCATAATAGTGCTAGTTAGTTCTTTTAGCCCCTGTTTGACTACTGGAGCCCTATGGGCATATTTATTATGTAATTCAGTAGCTTTAACAATGTATGTGCTAAACGTAAACAACAAAATATATGATGTGAACAGGCCCTTACTGTAGGGCCTGTAGGAACAGTTTTCTTTAAAAAAAAAAAAAAAAAAAAACATTATTATTTTTTATTTATTTATTTTGTGTCCTTTTATAATAGAGACATCAAAGAACACTCATCCCAGAAAATCTACACTGATGGTGTATAAGTTTTTTTCTGCTTGACAGTGACATTGCTGGATGTATTTCAGCAGTTACTTTGAATGTTATGGGAGTAACAGAAAATCCAATATTTGAGTTACAAGTTTCAACTCTTCTAACAACTGAAGTGGAGTTTCCTGCATGTTGGGTTTACCTGGGAGATGAGTACACCCGTAGACCACACTATCACAAAGTGCAGACCATATAGTCTTAAACTTATGGATTGCCATCATCCTACTCAGTTTAGCCCATGCTGATCTAATCTCGCTGACAGCAGTTTATTATTAGTATTTTAATGTAATCTCAGCAACTCAGTTTCACATTAAAAATTACTTTTTCTTTTAAGAGAAGGCTTGCCAGAAAACCTCTTTGGCTGGGATTATTTTGTTTACAGATCCTGTCTGCCGAGGCATTATTTTCTCCTTTGCTATGACTAAAGAGCGAGGTTATTTAAAAACGTAAGTGAAATGAGAGCACATGTGCGCTGCCAAAAATCTCTGTAGGAAAAAATGTTCGGGTAATTTGCAGACTAGACATAAATCTATTTATTTTTATTCTATTTCTCTATCCAGGATCAATTCTTGCAGGTATTACTGTATTTTGCTTAACAAGCAGTATTTTGTAAATATTTGAAGGTGCCAGCAGTCCTCTGATAGGGAGACCATTAAATCCTTGACGTGCCCCTGTCCTTTCCCTTTCCTGTAGTATGTGTTTATATATGTTTTATTTTTTTCTTTAAAACCTTTCTTACTTATGTGCTAAGTCTGTGAGACTTCATGAGCGAAAATCATATTCTTGGTCACACCCACATTTCACCTGCTTTACATATTAATGTGTGTATCCGTTAGACTGGGTTCACATCTCTGTCAGACATTTCATTTTTCTGTTCTGTCATTGGAACAAAAAAAAAAACAGAATGCAAGTTGAGATCAGGTCCATTATTTATTTATTATGCTTACTTATATAGCGCCATCATATTCCGCAGCGCTTTACAGACATTGTCAGTCACTGTCCCATATAGAGCTCACAATCTACATTCCCTATCAGCATGTCTTTGGAGGAAACCGGAGCACCCGAAGGAAACCCACGCAAACTCCTTGCAGATGTTGTCCTTGGCAGGATTCAAACCTAGGACTCCAGCGCTGCAAGGCTGCAGTGCTAACCACTGAGCCACCGTGCTGTCCATTACATGACAGACACCAACAGATCCTATTGACTATAATGGGGTCCATCAGGTTTCTGTTATGACAAAAAAAACACTGCAAGCAGCACCTTTTTGTTTATATTTTTGATGGAATCTTTGCTGGAGGCTCCTAATGTAGACATAGATTTGAAGGCAGACTTAGAGCTTATTCACATGACATCTCGGACTCAGCCATAAAGCACCCATGGACCGAGATTCATGGCTGAGACTCTGTCATGAGAATAAGCCCCACAGCTGTATCTCCCTCTATCATACTAGCAATGTAAGGGACATTATAAACACTCTTTTAGCTTTGCAACCAGTAGGCTTTGCTGCATTCCCCCATTTTCTTGCAAAAGGGTATGTACTGTACACATGATGAAGCTTGTTCATAATAGATTCAAATGCCAAAAAGCTCCATTGAAGTTCTGCAGACAAAATCCACAGCAGAATGCAAAGGCTCCAAATTTAGAGAATCCATGGAACATTTTTTCTCTTCAGATCCTGAATGTATTGTGAATCAAGACAGAATCAAGGACGTTCGAACATGGCTTAAAGATCTGTCCAATTGTATCGAGCCTGAATCACTAAAAGCTAGCCCTCAATTCTCATTTGGGAGAGGTCTGTTTTCTGACTTGGTCACTTGTTTAACATTTTTTTAATCAATTTTGTATAGTTTTGACTTTTGAGAAAATAAATCTTCTCTTTGCATTTTTCTTCCAGAATGTAGGTGATGTATCTCAAGAAACTCACTGTATTTTTCAGTATTTTGTTTAAAAGGTTTGCAAGACTTTGGTCTGTGTTTATATTAGCAGGTGTACAGACATTTTACCATTAACATGTGTTTGACTCATATTCTAGTTTATGTTAGAATTAAGTCTACCAATGTGTGGTTGCTAATGTTATTTTAACACAGATCTTCAACTCTCCTTTATTTTTCTTCATACTCTGTGGTGCCTTTATTGAGACTCTGTTCAGTAAAAACATTGTAAAAGGTGTGAGGGCAGGTCTGCAATGTGTTCATGCTGATTCTCAGGTGAATGCTGTACTGAGATATACACATTTTATGCTAGAATTCACAACATGCATTGATGAACTTCACAAAAAGTTTTCTGGAGCTTCAATAGTGTACAATACTTCATAATTACTATATATGTTTGCCCTGAAACTCCATACAACCATTCAGACAAGGCTATCCGCCATGAGCTGCTCCATTCTTTCGTCATAATTTCTTGCATCAGTTTTTTAATCATTGTAAGAATAGGAAAAGACATATCCCATGAAAAATTGACTAAACTAAATATCTGAATTTATGCAAACAAGAAGCTATGCCAGGATAGGTGTATGGAAGAAATGTAAGTGACGACAGCTGTCCTTAGAGAATAGTGGCCCGGTTTATGGGAAAAAACTGACTTGTTTTTCTAATAACTAAATGTACCCCCGTCTGTCATAGGCTTACCTGAACGGCCCATTTTTTTCTGTTGTGTTAGCATCCTGAGGATGTTGTGATTTAATGGCAATTCTGCATTGAGGACTAGTTACTGTATTTCATTTATTATTATTATTATTATTATTATTATTATTATTATTATTATTATTATTATATTCACTTAATATGCCATAGTGTTGTTGCTTCTCCAGAATTACCCTTTTTATTAAGGATTCCTATATACTTCCAATAACTGTCTGCTTACACTTATCCTTTTGGCATGTATTCTTCCTGACTCCCTCATACACACCTGGCCAAGACTGCATATGTTTTCAATAGGGAAAAAACGTGGCTTATCTTCTGTGGTAATAAAGGACCGGAAATAAATGATAAGGTTCAACATGCCCAACTCTTCCTTCCTCTGACATCATCTGTCAGGGGAGAATCAGGAGTTCCCCATGCACCTAAAGTAGTTGACTGGAATTAGTGAATTTTGCCACCTGTACACTTTGAGATTCATTTTGCTCATTCTGTATCTGACCATCTGTTTTTTTCATTGGTGGTTCAGTTGATTGTACTTAACAGTTATACCATCTTTGCTGTAACACAAATCAAAATTCATGGAATTCTCTTGTTGGGTTTCTGCTTATATTTTAGTCAATCTGAATAGACTCAGCAGCAGTGTAAAGTATTATGGACTTACAGAACAGCAGCTTGAGTCTGCGATTGGACAGTTGCCAGATTTAATACAGTAGCTCACAATCAGCTAATTTACTGTCACCGATGTCATACCTATGTTCTGGCATGATGCTAACAAAGAAAAAGCAGTCAGTGTTGAAGAAAATACATTATATCTATTACAGAAGGGCCACAACTTCACATCCAGAGTTAATCCCTTTTTCACATTTTGAAAAAAAAATGTGTTTTTTGGAATTCTGCTATGTATGTTAGGTTTTTCTTTTAATTGATGAAAAGCATCCTGCTTTCCAACTCGGAAAATACAGTCATGGCCGTAAGTGTTGGCACCCATGAAATTGTTCCATAAAATGAAGTATTTCTCCCACAAAAGTATTGCCATTACACATGTTTTGTTCTACACACGTTTATTTCCTTTGTGTGTATTGGAACAACACAAAAAACTGAGAAAAAAAACAAAATGGACTTAATTTCCAAAAATGGGCTCGGCAAAAATGTTGGCACCTTTTCAAAATTGTGGGTAAATAACTTTGTTTCAAGCATGTGATGTTCGTTCAAACTCACCTGTGGTAAGTAACTGCTGTGGGCAATATAAAAATCCCACCTGAAACTAGATAAAAAGGAGAGAAGTTGACTCAATCTTTGCATTGTGTGTCTGTGTGTGCCACACTACTGTAGGCATGGACAACAGAAAGAGGAGAAGAGAACTGTCTGAGGACTTGAGAAACAAAATTGTGGAAAAATATCAACATTCTCAAGCTTACTAGTCCTTCTCCAGAGATCTTGATGCTCCTTTATCCAAGGTCCGCAACATAATCTAGAAGTTTGCAAACCATGGCACTGTAGCTTATTTCCCTGGATGTGGACAGAAGAGAAAAATTGATGAAAGGTTGCAACGCAGGATAGTCTGGATGGTGGATAAACAGCTCCAATCAAATAATCAAATTCCAAAGAAATTCAAGCTGTCCTGAAGGCTGAATACAGGGTGAATCCATGTCAGTGCAGACTATCCGTCCACATTTGAATGAAATGATACTATAGCAGGAGACTCAGGAGTACCCCACTGCTGACACAGAGACATAAAAAGCTAGACTGCAGTTTGCCGAAATGTACGTGAGTAAGCCAAAATCCTTCTGGGAAAACGTCTTGTGGACAGATGAGACCAAGATAGAGATTTTTGGTAAAGGACATCATTGAGGCCTACTAAGAAAAGAACACAGTACCAACAGTCAAATATGGTGGAGGTTCAAACATGCTTTGGGGTTGCTTTGCTGTCTCTGAAGCTGAGTGCCTTGACTGTGTGCAAGGCATCATGAAATCTAAAGAATACCAAAGGATTTTGGGTCACAATGTCACCAATGTCAGAAAGCTAGGTTTGCATCCTACGTCAGGGGTCTTGCAGCAGAACAATGACCCCATATATACTTCAAAAAGCACCCAGAAATGGATGGAAACAAAGCGCTGGAGGGTTCTGAAGTGGTCAGCAATGAGTCCAGATCTAAATCCCATTGAACACTTGTGGAGATATTTTAAAATTGCTGTTGGGAGAAGGCACCCTTCAAATATGAGAGACCTGGAGCAGTTTGCAAAAGAAGAGTGGTCCAAAATTCCAGTTGAGGTGTAAGAAGCTTGTGATGGTTATAGGAAGTGATTGATTTCGGTTATTTTTTGTAAAGGGTGTGCAACCAAATATTAAGTTGAGTGTGCCAGTAATTTGTCCGGCCCATTTTTGGACCATTGCGTGAAATTATATCATTTTTGTGTATAACAAAACGTATAATTGCAAAAATTTTCTGGGAGAAATACTGACTAGTAGGAGCATTGTCCTCATAAATACACCAGACTAATAAATTGTGTCTTAGCAGAGGATGAATCACATTTTGAGGTTTGCTATAAGAACCTTTGGTTTCTTTGCAAACTCATGGTTCCTGGTGCAGAGCTTGTATTCTTATAAAAGTAGCCATACATGAGATGGCTGTCTGGGGAGTAAGAGCTAAACATGTTGAAATCCCCTCTCCCGCCCACAGCTGAAGCCATGGAATAGTTTGGCTGCCCACATACACACTAGATGGTCAGTTGTTTTGTCCATCTAATGTGTATTGACAGCATTTATATAGACAAGGGGTCAAGATGTTGAACTTGGACCCTTGGGGTTTTATGTAAGTAGTAGATGGGATATAAATGTTAGTTCCAGTCAATTCTTAACTTGTAGATTTTTTTTTTTTTTTAATTAAAATATTTATTGCAGTTTTATAAGAATACAACAAGGTCCAAAACAGACCAATTACACAAAAACACACACATACAAAAATAAACAATGCAGACCGGGACCACCAAGGGAACCCTAGACGGGCCCAGCCAGCCAGGCAACAGGAGTATGGAAGAAGAAAAAGAAAAGGGAGAACGAGTGGAGGTAGAAGGAAGAGAGAGAGGGAGAGCAAAAAAAAAAAAAAGTGACAAAAGCAGAGAAGAGAGGAAGAGAAGAGAGAAAAAAACACAACAGCGGGGGGGGGGGGGTCAGATAAGGGGTTTGAATAGGGGGCGAACAGAAAGACATACCATATAAGAGTCCCAAAGAGGGTTCAGAGAACCATCTGTGTCAGGTCCTCAGCAGCCGGACTCGCAATCCCCAACATGGGGGCAGATATTAACAGATATGCAGTTATAGTACCGAGGCCAATGGCAGAAACCATGTACAAAGCACCATGCCCAGGACTAAGAGGAAGGCCCAGAGTCCAGAAGTACCTGATACTCTTCAGAGCGTTGAAATTCCAACCAGTAGAACCAAGTTTTGTTAAAGACTTCAACCATGTCATGCAGGAAGGAAGTGAGGTTTTCCATGTGCATAATCTCATTGACCTTTAGAATCCAGAGGGAGAGAGGAGGAGGCTCTACTTGCCTCTAGTACTGCGGGATGCAGGCACGGGCAGCAAGGACCAAAAAGCGGAGAAGTGAGCGCTTGTAAGTTCGAACCGAAGACTTGCAATGGTGTTAACTTGTAGATTTAGGATAGGAGGTGTGCCATAAAATAATGTCTCAGAAAGAACTGCAGTTTTGATATTGGACCCTAAGAGTAAATTCAAGAGTTTATCTAAATTCATTGCTTAAGCAATGCTGCTTTGTTTGCATGCTGTGTGAAATTATTCCTCCCATTGTTTACACATCATGTACTTGGTCCCCGGCCTGCTCTATCTTTTTATTTAGCATTATAGGACGAATGACGTGAGTCACTGCTCTCTGGAGGGGAGGGGGGCTGAATTCTCTGGATTACTTTCAGAGCTGTTATCTCCTGCTTTTCCATCCAGGCAATCAGGTCAGCTATTTGCAGTTTGCTATTAAGATTAAGATAGTAAGATAACATTGAGTTTACTGCAAGTCCATTGTTAGTCCAGGCAGCATGTATATGTTTTTTTCTGTGTAAATATGTGTAATGTAATATATATTTACTGTGAATATTGATCTGCATTATTTTAGATTTCTAGTACTCATAATAAATAATCTCTTATGGTAAAGGCAATGTCTATATCTATTGAGGGCGTTCATAGTGTTCTGTTCATCAAACAGTCAAAGCCCGCCCACCAGATTGTTGAAGAATACAAGAAGTAAGAAGAAGAGACAGCAAGCAAACTGGTGAGAAAGGGAGATTGGAAAACCAGTTTAACTATGCTTGCCTTGCCCAGTAGTAGTAGCCTTGGGATCAGTACCAAGAAAACTGTGATTCCCAACATTCCTACTGCTCTCAATGACCACTTAATAACATTTTTACTGACCAAATCTTGGTGTGGGTGGGTGAACCATCATATAATTTTGTAATCGGACTCAGGTTTGTTGTCTGCTGTTGGATGCAATTTATGCCAAGCATCTTTGGGCAGCTACAATTGACAGGTTCTGCTGCCTTGTAATTAACTCTGGATGGGAATCACTACCATAATAACATTATACTGGAATGATTCACTAAAGATTAGCCTTCATTTTTTTTTTTTAATATTAAACACACGAGTTAATAATATGTATTTTCTTTAGTCACTGAATAGGTTTTTCTACCTGGATCATTTCTAATTATGAAGTGATCATGAAAATGGGAGTTGTGTGTCTCCAGTTCTGAACAACCAGGCTGGGAAGACGTGTATGCAAAGAGCAATAAATTCCTCCATTTCTGTGTTTTCAACAATGCTAAAACATCATTGCAGTTATTCCACTTTAATATAATTACATAATCGCAGCAATTATACATTACAACTTCTTGTTCCCATGAGAGTGAATGCATTGTATATGTAATTACATGAAAAGTACAGTGCACATTGTTGGATGATCATGTGCACATCTTGGCAGACAGATGTTATTGGGACTCCTCTAGTCTAATTTAGTGTACAGTGCTGGCCAGAAAATGCCTTGTTGGGTACGATTGCTGGACGTTTGGACATATTTTAGATATAACACTTTATTTTTGCACTAGTCAACAAGACGGCCCCAGAATCACTCAGTAGCAAGACAACGAATTGTCAGAACACTGAAACAAGACTTAGCATTTGTTCGTCTTGTGTGGCAGCTCTGCCTTCTGACAAACTTTGTTCTTTAAAATTGTTTATAAATGTATTATAATGAGTTTCTGTGTTGTCACTTAGTGACTGTCAGCTTGGTCATATGTGACAGTCTGACTACAAGAGATACACGAGCAGTAAAGTCTTTTTAGTAGTGCTGTCTAGCAATATCTCACTAGCAATCAGTAAGTCAGTATTCTTTTGTATTTGTCTCAAGGCAGAAATTTGACTTCATCTACAGCAGATATTTCAAGAAGGTTGTTGGGAATTGACTTATCTCTTGCTCTTTGATTACTTCTACATTAACTTCATTTCTATAAAATAAATTAACCTGAAGGTTGTGTATACACTAGTGACTTTTATTTCTGTAAGGAGTTTCCTATCTCTTTATGCACTTTTCCTCCACTTGAAGAACATTTGTCATTAACTATGTAATTATGTCAAGAATAGTGCAGACTTCATGCTGACAACTGGTGGATCCCTTTTAATTTATAATGCAGTATTAAATAGTGTAGCTGTGAACTGAGCAGTGGGGTGAGACAGTAAAGCACTTTATTAACCAGCAACAGTGTGTATGTTCCCCTATATACAAATGCTCCTGGAGTTTCATGATATGGAGTTTCAGACCATTGAAGACGGTTGTTTCTGACAATCTCATGCTTGGCTTGTCTATGGACCTACAGGCTGAACATGGAAGTTAGTTGTTTTGTGTGTTTTTTTTTTTTTGTTCTTTTTTACATGGACAAAACACTCTGGGTAATTTTGCTTCACAAGTACTCGGTACTCCGCAATAAAGAAAATGGGGTTGACAGTTCATGTGTTTGTATTATACCACCTGTTAGCTAAAGACCTGCTTTACACCCTGGATCAAGAGAGGTAGACATGCCATTTATGTAAGCTAATCCTGAGCTGGGACCCCACGCAGTTTATCTACTGGACTATAAATACAATATATCCCAAACTGTTATTTATGGGGTCAGATTTTCCTGACACAAGCGCTGACCTCTATCACTCAGTGATATTTGAGGTATAATTATTATTATAGGACTGACAAGACATAACAGTATTAACTCAGGTTCTATACCACTAATCTGCAATGAATGGTTAAGTAAATTGACAATCCGAGATACAGCAGCAAAGCTTCATGGGGTCAATTAGCTTAACCCAGCTTAATGTAGATAAATGTAAACTAACACATTAAGGCTATATACTAATTTAATTCCAAGCAGTGTTGCCAGTGCAAAGTAAACAATCTCCAGTCACACTAGTAGGCCACCCACCAGTAATCTCTGCTCAGGCTTAATGCAGTGTGACTGTAAGCAAAACAGTAATTGCAATAAACTAATCGAGCTGTGGCTGTAAACAGAGATATGGAATTCTGAACCACTATGAACAATTTACAGCCTTGTACAAATATGCACCATATTTTGCATTTATTCGCAATTATCAAACTTTTACATTTTTGTGTTCTTGTGTTTTAGACCTGCTATTGTTTATCATGAATGTTAGAAAGACAATATATCTATAGTTTCCATTAGTGACATCGGTGTCCTCATTAATGATACATGTGCATTCACATTACTTTTTCTAATTACATACCGTAAATCAATGCATTGTACTGATGTACTACATGTACATGATATTTATGCTGTATAAGAGCACCTTCTTTTACAGTCTACTCTGTAGTACATTGCTATACCCTAAACACATACTATGATAAAAGGTATTGACCATCTTTGTATTGGCAGTTGTAGAAGTAGACTGCATACATCTTGTGCACTTTATATGTTACTTTGCTGCCTTATATATACATTTAAGTCCATATATATTCGGACACTGACACAAATTTTGTTTTTTTTACCTGTTTACTGAAACATATTAAAGTTATAGTTATATAATGGGCATGGACATAAAGTCCAGACTTTAAGCTTTCATTTGAGGGTATCCACATTAAAATTGGATGAAGGGTTTAGAAGTTTCAGCTTCTTAACATGTGCCACCCTGTTTTTAAAGGGACCAAAAGTAATTGGACAATTGACTCAAATGCTGTTTCATGGGCAGATGTGGGCAATTCCTTTGTTATGTCATTCTCAATTAAGCAGATAAAAGGCCTGGAGTTGATTTGAGGTGTGGTGCTTGCATTTAGAAGATTTTGCTGTGAAGAAAACATGCAGTCAAAGGAGCTCTCCATACAGGTGAAACAAGCCATCCTTAAGCTACGAAAACAGAAAAAACCCATCCGAGAAATTGCTACAATATTAGGAGTGGCAAAATCTACAGTTTGGTACATCCTGAGAAAGAAAGAAAGCACTGGTGAACTCATCAATGCAAAAAGATCTGGACACCCACGGAAGACAACAGTGGTGGATGATCGCAGAATAATTGCTATGGTGAAGAGAAACCCTCTGTATTTACTTTCATGCAGTCTTCTCTTTATGGTAGATTTGGATATTGATACGCCTACATCCTGGAGTGTGTTGTTCACTTGATTGGCTGTTGTGAAGGGGTTACGTGTTACGGCCATTTTTACATCCATCACATGTCTGTGTGTTTGAGAGCACATTGATTTTAATGTGTCTATTCACACGTCTGTTTTTTGACTGACTGTTTATAACAGTCAAAAAACTGATATGCTCTACATTTGTATGTTTTCACGGCCATACGGACCGATAGAAATCAATGGATCCATTTTTAATTGATGTAAAATGGATTACGTCCCTTAAAAACGGATCAGTGGGTTGGGTCAAAATTAGAAAGACCAATTCATTGTTTTTTTCACTCACAGTTAAAAACTGATGCAACAGCTGCCATAAAAAACAGAACAGAACTGATACAAAGTGGATGCAAAATGTACGTCAAAGCTTCATGTGAATTAGGCCTAAGGGTGCAGTCACATACAGAGGCTCCGTCTGCACATTGGGCCGCTGGTGATTTTATTGACTGTTTATCGACTGCTCCTTGTTGTTGTTTTGTCGGCTACTGCACCTTTAGTAACAAGGAGCAGGCAATAAACAGTGTTTCACTTTGCTAAGTCAAAACGCAGGCGGCCTGGTGTGTGGTCTGAGCCACTTCGTGTGGTTACACCCTCAAAACTGGTTTAATGTGGTACTTGGCTGAATTAAATTATTGTCCTAGATATATCAAAATACTAAAAACTCTATTACATAGAGCTTTAGTTCTACAAATTTATATGATTATTATTATTATTATTATTATTGGTAATTACTTTGTATGGTTGGCCATTTCGAGCATGGCATTTAATAGAATGGAATGAATAAGTGGAAAATGTGAAAAATCTAAAGGCAGAAGGAGTGCAAATGAAATACATGATCCAAAGCAAGAGTATAAAAGAAGAATGGATGCTGAATAATGAAAGATTTTACCTAATCACATAGCTCTGGACTGAATTAAGTAAACAGTTTCTTTTGCATTAGTTATGCAATGAATCCCCCATGGGAATTGTGAGACCCCTTACTTATAATGGGAACAGAGGCCTCTACATCCCCTGTGTGAATGGAGTGACCACTTCTCCATTCCCTTCTATTCTGTGCTTGGTTATCTCTGTCAGTAATTATACCCTCAGTGATTGTACATTCATTATTGATCCTGGTTATTGGTTAATTTATGCTCTTTGTGGGAAACTCCACAGAAAATATGACTCTAATAGATAGGGAGTCTTTCACAAATGACTAGCAGATGAGGTCTTTAACTATCTTGGGGTAACTCATGTTCAGAAGTATTCCTAAATAAACCTGCACTTCTAGTCCTACTGAGAGGAGGATGTGACTGGACTCAGGATTGGAGTATGGATTTTCTGATATTTAATTATATTTATTCCTGCTGCTGGATGTAAATATACAGCTCTGGTGACTTAGTCATGAAGATTGAGAAAAACTGTTGTGCCTGCACAACCACCCACATGGGGGAAAGGGGGCATTAAGGGATTGCTTCACTATAGCAGATTCTGTGGATAGGTACTAAGTGTCTGATGCCACCTGTAGGACCCACAGTGATCAGGAGGGGGAGGTCCCATGTCCACATTTTATTTTTGGCTTTTTAAATACACTGATGGAAAAATCTCTTTCAAATATCTAAATTAGCTGTGTTCTAAAAAAAGAAAAAAATGTTCAAAGGCAGGAACAAAGGGGGCACTGAGAGGGTACTACAGAGAACTTTGTTTCTTTAAGTATGAAAAGGATTTTTTCATATGATCAAAATTAAATAATTGCTGTTAACTTTCAAGAAAATGTAAATTCCGGTTAACAAAACCTGAAGGATCCACAGCAACATTTCAGGTGGGTGCTGGTCTTTACTGAACATCAGTGATAGATCCAAGTGGATTTATGAGCTGAAATCTGTCTACTGATGTAAGCATGACTAGCAATGGTTTGGAATGATGATTGCTAACACTTGTACAAACTGTTATCCTAAGAATAGGTCCCTTATACTGTATATCCTACCACCAATCATTTGAGGGTTTTTGCACAGAGTATACATTTCAAAGGCATATTACGAATAGTATATGTGATGGTAACCTAATATAACGAATAAATAAAAATAAAATGTAAGGTTTTATTTAAGGAACAGGTGCATGAAGTGTAAGATGTATGCATAAGCAACTGTACAAGATATAAGCAGCTAGTAAGGTCATTAAGCGGGTTGTTAGGAAAATAATGCTAAAGCACACAATTCGTCAATCTTAAAAAAGCAAATATAGAGCAGTGCCAACCATCACAGGATTCACAACTGATAGTTACAAAAGGTAACGGAATCACATTGTATGAAAATGTGTTTTGGGGTTTTCCACTTAAGGCCAGGGCCCGACATGGCATAAACACTGCGGAAAAAAGTGGCATTTTACATTCACAACAAAGTGGATGGGATTCACCCCCACATTGCGGTAAAATATGCGCAGCGGACTAAAACGCCTGTGGTTTCCCTGCGAACTTTCTGTGCAAAGCGCTGCAGGAAGAATTGCGATACGTTGCAGCCACAGTTTTTCCTGCAGCGCTTTTTTGCTGCGGGACGCTACGTAGGGCAGTAGCCTAAAGGTGTTATGTGGGCAGTAATAAAGCTTTTTCCCTGCACTTCATAAGCTTTATCACTAATGTACATCCGTGCAGAGCCGTGTTCATGACGTTTGTAGGGGAAAGACTCTTGTTCCTTTATTCCTCTGTCTCCCCTGCAGCTGCTCCGTCTCTGTGACATTGACTCCCTACACACTTGGGCCATAGCTCCTTTCAGTAGAATGGAGTCAGTCATGTGACCTAGAGTCAGAGTGGTTGCAGAGGAGAAAGAAACTATAGTTCTGACCTTCCCCCATTGCCCTCACCAAAAGTAATGATTGGGGCTCTGGGGAACTGAGGTGTCCATTAGTAATAAAACTTAACCAGTGCAGGGAATGCACTAGTAAGCTTTATTACTCCCCAGATAACACCTGTCATATCTTCTATATAACTTCACTTTGGACATTACCTCTGTGCTGTGAAGTAATTATTTTTGTTGTCCCTGTACGGCAATATCACTGTTTATTAACTCATTACTGTCACATTAATGCATTCATTATACCTGTACAGTTATGTACTATTAGGTTTATTAATCATGTAATGTCACAGCAGTGTATTGTGACTTTAGTGTTTATTATCCCTGTGAGGAGATATCATTGTTTGTATTATCCAGTTCTGTGATATATACATAAGAATTATTCCTGTGCATTGACATCACTGTGTGCATTTTAGGGAGGTTAGGTACTAGGATTAATACTAATGTGCACACTAATTTCATGTCTTTAGTGATAACACATCAGATGACAATACAGTGGACAAGAGTAATGTGCATAGTTCAGTCTAGTAGAGAAACTAAATTGTGACTATAGATATACTCTCTTTACAGAATATGAATATAGTACAATGCATTAACTATTAAAGAAGCACTCCATTTTTACTTAAATTTAAAAGCATTTTTTGGGGCCCAACAGCGTTTTTTATATTGACAACCTAAACACAGGATAGCCCATCAGAATCTGATCGATCGGGATCTGACATCCAAGCTCTACATTAGTCAGCAGATCCAGGTGCAAGAAGCTACTGCTGTGGAATGGGACAGATGCAGCTTTATTCCTATTCAAGTAAAAGAGTGAAGAAATTAGGCGATACCTTTTAGAGGCTAACTGAGTACAATGACTGAGTTATTCACTTAGCCTCTAAAAGGTATCGCCTGATTTCTTCACTCTTCCACTACTTTCTATGGCTAACACGGTACAACATTATACTACTATTCAAGTAAAATGCACAGTATCCCAGTGCCACTGCTATAGAATGGACAGGGCCACAGCTCTGTTCCCTATTACTTCAACAGGAGAAGAGTTGCTACTGGCCTGTCCAGAGAAGTAGCTTTTGGCATCGAGAGGTAGTTGGGACAAGAGATCGCTGTGAGGTCCAGGTGTCAAAACCCCTCCGATCATAAACTGACAGCCTGTCCTGTGGATTGTTGATCAGTAAAAAATGGAAAACACCTTTAATTCACCACAAGCTAAGAGATCTTAATAAATTATTTTACTGCCCCATAATACTTAATACTATAGACCCTTGATGCTACAGACCTTGATTCAACGGGTTTGAAATCACTGCTGACAGAGATGCAGGGTAGAAATGAATGGAAATAGCAAGGAGCATAATGCGAATAGCAGGGAGGGACTGCTAATACATACACACCACACTGTAGTTCGCCAGAAGCCAGGGACACAAGTGAAAAGTGACGACTTATTAACAAAAGTGCCTGCTATTACTATTGTATAGTCATTCATGAATGGGTCAGAAGTTCAGGAATCAAAAATGAGTGGACAGTAATCTTCATCTCCAGGATCATCACTTTTTGATAAAGTCTGATTTTTATGAGTATCATAGTAATACACTACTGTTCAAAAGTTTGGAGTCACCCAGACAATTTTGTGTTTTCCATGAAAACTCACACTTTTATTTATCAAATGAGTTGCAAAATGAATAGAAAATATAGTCAAGACATTGACAAGGTTAGAAATAATGATTTTTATTTGATATAATAATTTTCTCCTTCAAACTTTGCTTTCGTCAAAGAATTCTCCATTTGCAGCAATTACAGCATTGCAGACATTTGGCATTCTAGCTGTTAATTTGCTGAGGTAATCTGGAGAAATTTCACCTCATGCTTCCAGAAGCCCCTCCCACAAGTTGGATTGGCTCTATGGGCACTTTTTGCATACCATACGGTCAAGCTGCTCCCACAACAGCTCAATGGGGTTGAGATGTGGTGACTGCGCTGGCCACTCCATTACAGATAGAATACCAACTGCCTTCTTCTTCCCTAAATACTTCTTGCATAATTTGGAGGTGTGCTTTGGGTCATTGTCCTGTTGTAGGCTGAAATTGGCTCCAATCAAGCGCTGTCCACAGGGTATGGCATGGCGTTGCAAAATGGAGTGATAGCCTTCCTTATTCATAATCCCTTTTACGTTGTACAAATCTCCCACTTTACCAGCACCAAAGCAACCCCAGACCATCACATTACCTCCACCATGCTTGACAGATGGCGTCAGGCACTCTTCCAGCATCTTTTCAGTTGTTCTGCGTCTCACAAATGTTCTTCTGTGCGATCCAAACACCTCAAACTTCGATTCATCTGTCCATAACAGTTTTTTCCAATCTTCCTCTGTCCAATGTCTGTGTTCTTTTGCCCATATTAATCTTTCCCTTTTATTAGCCAGTCTCAGATATGGCTTTTTCTAGGCCACTCTGCCCTGAAGGCCAGCATACCTGAGTCGCCTCTTCACTGTTGACACTGGCATTTTGCTGGTACTATTTAATTAAGCTGCCATTTGAGGACCTGTGAGGCGTCGATTTCTCAAAGTAGAGACTCTAATGTACTAGTCTTGTTGTCTTGTCAGTTGTGCAGCGGGGCCTCCCACTTCTCTTTCTACTCTGGTTAGAGCCTGTTTGTGCTGGCCTCTGAAGGGAGTAGTACACACCGTTGTAGGAAAACTTCAGTTTCTTGGCAGTGTCTCGCCTGGAATAGCCTTCATTTCTAAGAACAAGAATAGACTGTCGAGTTTCACATGAAAGTTCTCTTTTTCTGGCCATTTTGAGAGTTTAATCGAACCAACAAATGTAATGCTCCAGATTCTCAACTAGCTCAAAGGAAGGTCAGTTTTATAGCTTCTCTAACCAGCAAAACTGTTTTCAGCTGTGCTAACATACTTGCACAAGGGTTTTCTAAACATCCATTAGCCTTCTTACACAGTTAGCAAACACAATTTACCATTAGAACACTGGAGTGATGGTTGCTGGAAATACCCTCTATACACCTATGTAGATATTGCATTAAAAACCAGACTTTTGCAGCTAGAATAGTCATTTACCACATTAACAATGTATAGAGTGTATTTATGATTCATTTAATGTATGTTATCTTCATTGAAAAAAACTGTGCTTTTCTTTCAAAAATAAGGAAATTTCTAAGTGACCCTAAACTATTGAACGGTAGTGTATGTTAGAGACAAACCATGGCCTAATAATAGCTCTGATACATGCAGAGGTTTATACAGAATCAACACTATCAGTGTATCCAATATAAAGTTAATTGGTCGGCTGTATATCCTGGGAGTGTGTGCCAAGTTTACATTCTGGAAAGGAATTTTACTCCTTGTGTTTATTCCTCTTGAGAAGAGAGAAGCTCTAGGGATTTCCTGCAGGCAAGCCAAAATAGCAGACGTTGTTACCTAGGGAAGAAAACGAGGAAGACATGATATGTTTAGAATGATATGTACAAGCAATGCTGTTATAGAGAACATATGGTCACCATCATTTCTATTCCAATTGTTATTCAAGACGCAGCCAAACATATAATCAAAATATATCCAAAGGAAATATAATTGACCGTTTGCTCACTAGCATTGAAATGTGATAAACCAAGGAGCATGTTGTTGCTATTCAGATAGGAGATTTAGGTAATAGTCACTAGATTACAATGAGTTTACCGCTTCATAGGCTTTGAATTAGTGAATGAGTTAGTATCTTAATGTCCACTTACAGAAGTTTCTATTTTATACAGTACCTGCAAGAATTTCAGTGAATGCCCTAAACAAATAGATACTAACTTATAATAGAGTTAATAGCAGTGTAAAATAATTTATTTTATGCAAATATGTAGAGACCTGTCAATGAAGCTGAGCCGAGCAGGGGAAAGCCAGTGGGAAGCTGCTCAGTGGACATTTTCCATGTGCGTGACTCGTTTCTAAGGTTTGTACTTGTCTTTCTGTTTGGGCTGCATTCACCTGCTGACATTTTCCCTTTAAAGGAGGGAGAAGTGGGAAGGTTCATTGCATGCAGGTGCTAATAATAACAGCACACAACCTAGTGTCATATGTAAGCTGTGATTTGTGAGCTCTAGCTATATACGGTCTAGGTCAGGGACGTAGCTATAGAGCAGGGGTCAGCAACCCACGGCACTGGTGCCGGAGTCGGCACCCAAGGCATATCTACCTGGCACAGGACTCTCTCTGCTGTTTTAAACAAATGGCAGTGCTGCTCCAGGTGGCAATCTCTCTAATAGTCCCTGTAAATGCAGTTGGAGGGGAGGGTGCACTGGGAGGTGGTGGGAACATGAGGCACAATGTCTAAGTGTAAAGGCCCATAGCCTAGTCAAAGGTCAGCAATTACCTGTGTAAAGTATAATATGGCAGCTAAATTTGCCTTCACTCATTTCATTAGGATTGTAGAAATTTGTTTGGATTTCTTCAACAAAAAGACTAGGCTGTGTGATGGGCATCCTCTGCTCCCACAGTCAGGCTTACTGCAGATTATACTTAGCCCCATGTCCAGTCCAAATATGAATCAGTTTGCTAAAAGATCACATTGAAATGTAAGCTCCATGGACTAACTAACTTGTTGCAGTTATGGTTTGTGTTCTATGACTTTCATGTAGGACAGTTTTTCACAACCTTTTCAGACTCAGGGTCCTCCTGAAAAAAAAAAATTCCTTGGAGCACCCCCTACCAAATAATTTTTACCAAAAGTCAAAAAACATCCTAAGGAAACAGATAACATTGCATAAAGGCATGGGATCATCCTTCTAAATACTTCTAGAGTGTTAATGCCTCCTGTTGGTAATCACCGATGTAGGAGGGTGACACCCTTACAATTATTACATGACATACTGAGTACTTCATATTTTGATTTTTTTTTTTCCAAATTGGCACCCCAGACTAAAAAGGTTGCTGACCCCTGCTATAGAGGGTGCAGAGGTAGTAGTTGCTACAGGGCCCTGGAGCCTGAGGGTGCCTAATGGTCTTTCTACAGTATCGTAAGATACCAGTATTACACATAGCACATGGTAAGTGGGGGCCCTGTTACAGATTTTTTTTTCCAGTAAGCTTCAAGTTATGCCTCTGGCCTAGGTGGTATAACCCCCCCCCTCCTTTTGGCAAATGATCTACATACTGCCAGTACAAATATGAGAGAGATCTTTAGCTGTATAGCTGTATTAAAAGGAAGTTAGATAGGTTAAGTATATTCCAAAAATATTCCAAAAATTTTCACCAAAGACCTCCTGACACAATAGCAAATCATAAATAAATAAAATTGGAGTTATACTTTAAATAAAAATAACACACTTTATTTAAATATATTTTTAAGGTCCTCTTTTTTTCTGCAACATAGGAGTTTTCTCTCCTTCTGTATTATTATCACTTTGAAGATATCTTAACAACTTTTGGTGCGATTTAATGGTGTAACTGCATTAGCACCACCACCTGACAGGTCTTGATAAGCACAACTTTTTTAATACAATACCCTCAATGTTTCTTGGTCGTATGGTATTTGGATCTTTATGATTGTATTGGTTTGCTATGTGTGAACCTCAAGAAGCAGCAGTTGACTTCATATTTCATATAGCACAACATTGTCATTGCTGAAATAATTTAATTTGACACAATGCTCATCCCACATGACTGCTGTCATTTTGTAATATATATGTTACAGGTATTGTTTGAAGCAAAGGTATTGTATAGAGCTCCACACTGATCGGGCTTTAGCGGCATCCAGTGATTTGTATTTGGGTTTGTATCAAGCAAGCTTCATTAGATACAATTGCTGCTTTAAAAAAAGGAGAATTCTGGAAACTATAGTAAATTTGTGAAATTTGAGAATCTTAATTTTAATTGTTTCATTTAAGGGCAACCTGTATTTGACATTGTAGAAATTTGATGTACAAGATATGTTTACAGTTGTGAGATATGTTCTTATTTGTCTGTATCGAGTGTCACTGACTTAGAATTGGCTGACAAATATCTTATTCCTACAGTTATGGTTATGCTAGCCAGTAGGGTGGATGCAGCATTATTGAATTGATGCTGTGTAAGCATCATCAGGTTCTTTATATTTTTAACCTTTTTTGAGAAGTGATTTCCAATATCTTAGTGGCAATATAGGGACTGCACCTTCGGTGTTACTATATTATGTAGCCGACGTATGTATTTCATTAGGGAATTATTGAATAGGATAGGTGGTTTCTACTCACTGCTATAATGATTTAGGTAGGCCGCTCCACCCCTGTTAAAAAAGTTTTATACTACTAAAGTTATTATCCATCTAGTATTTGATAGGTTCAATTGCTCTTGCATATGATGAGTGTCAGTAAAATTGGGGGGCACAATAGATAGAGATGGTTTTAGATACTGATTGCCCCTTTGGAGATAGAGTTTGGACATTAATCGTCCTTATGTGATAATGCATGCGAGATGATGTCATATTGAACGTTATTTAGAGATGCGCAATATTAAGGCTGGATTAGAGGTACAGTTTACCATTTACCATCTAAGAACTGTGTAGGCGCAGCGACGTCATTTTTGGACGTCATTTAGACATGCACAATACAAAGGATGAAGTTATGTATCTAACCTGGTGCATAGGATGTTATGGCATGCGTGGTGACGTCATTGCGCATTAGCGCACACTATTGACGTCATCGCGCACTTGCTCCTGCGCTATTTGTAATTATGGAACCCGGCATCATATACACATGGGTGGATATTGCCACCCACCTCCTGTTAAACTTGTGGAACCTGCAGGTGAACAATAATTAATTCATATGGGGGTGTATTTAAACATGATAGATGACAGGTAACTTTACCACCAATGTTTTTTAGAATTAGAGTAGCTAGATTGCTGACCCTACCACTGTAGTGATCAGGAGGCTGCTGTTGTGTTTTGTCTGTGAAGTGGTTCATATATAATAATGACCACTATGTATTTTTCTGCTCCATTATTGGAGTTTTGAGATCTACCCTAATTAATAATTTTTCACTACCAGTTCCTTAGGAGATAGGTCCCCTGATGAACGGTTTCTCCACCGTGAAACGTGTGTAGGGACATTTAGGGACAATGTTTTTTTAGGGACAGTTGCATTGGTACTGCCCTTGTTAGGGTGGGAGTTATGGGGGTTAGAGAGAGAACTGAGGGTGAGTTAGGGCAGATATGGGACCCAGGACCCACTCTGACTGACCTCCTGGCATACAGGCGAACTACATGAACCAGCGGAGCGGTGAGATTTATTTCTCAATTTTCATTATTCTCTGCTAATGCTGATGTATGTTTACTATGAGATATGATATATATGGTACATTTGCATATCTTTCTCTATATAGATCCGGTGAACTGGAGTCTACGTGTAATGAAATTGGTGGTATTTATTTTGGTACCTTTAGATGTTTTTGATAAGTGGTGATTTTTTTATTTGTTATTTATTAAAAGTTATGTTTTAGTATATTATACGTCTTTGCTGGTAGTATAAATTTGTGAAACCAGCAGCTAACTGAAGTTGAAGGTTGTTTGACCAAAATATCATTTGTAGATTGCCTTTTCACCAACAAAATTCAGTTAAATATTGGATAATTTTGGAGTGCGGAGTCTTATTTTCTGTATCATATTCCTAAATATTCTATAGAATGCCTAAAACTTGAATCCAGTGTATAAACAAAATTAATTTGTATATGTTTCTTAGGTATTCTGTAAATTAGTGAGTTTGTTTTAGGCAATATGTAGATGCCTCCATGCACATTAAATGGTCTCCAGTTCCAGTGGGTTCAGCCAACATTTATCTAATGCAGTTGTTTGCAAACTTTCTGAAGGCAGGACCCACTTCTGGATGAGAATTTTACCACTCTAATGTATTTAGCTGCATTTGAAAAATAAATGTCCCTACCTGTATTCTGCCTCTTGCTGTGCCTTTTATTCTATTCTGCCATCCCTAATATATCTTAAAGTTTCTTTTCCTGTAGCCCATATACAATACACTGACAAGCAAAAGGGTAACAATGTTTTGAACGTTTGACTTCCAGGCTCCATATTTAACCATCCACTACATCTTTGAATGTGAGACTACCATCATTTTATAGATAATCATCTTAAATTTGACTTACAACTATTTAGCATATGATTAGTTATGCAGATTCTTGTCATGTAACTGCATTGTTACTGTTTTGTTCCTGGTGGTGGAAACATATTTTTCTTCTTGTATACTACAAATTACAACCTGTTCTCCCATTTCTGAATAGCTCAGTAGGTTATTAGGTTCATACCCTAGCGAAAGGTCACTGGTTCAAATCGAGGATCAGCCATGAAGAAGATTTCCCATGAAAAGAGAAACAGCATCATCGAGCTAAGCCAAGAAAATTGCCAAACTGCATCATGCGAGTGTCATGACAGTTGGAAGAATACGAAATGAAGTCCGTCCATCCATTCAAAAGGCAAGAGGTAGATGTCCAGGCAAAATATCGGCGTCAACAAGTCAGCTCATCACAAGGTCTATCAGTTCTGGCACGACAACCATGACAGTGGAGGTGGCTAGTATGCTTCTTAATAGAGAGCTCACAGACGTCCATGTAGATCACACACATTGCACCATAGAATGTGCGTTACACAAGTCTGGTGTAAGGGAATTGCCAGTTGAGCAATTCCCCAGTGCTGCTGGTGAACCCTGCAAGGAAGGGAATGACAGAGACAGTGAGTCCTAAACTCGACCCAGCCCCTGTCCCTGCCTATTTACCTCACTGTCCCAATGACAGGGACAACTGGGCGTTAGTCCCTTCTCTAGATAAGTGACAACACAAAATGCAGACAAGACAAACAACACAGAAGAGGAGTCAGCAAGCAAAGGGTCAAAGCCAGAGAGACAAAGCAGTACCAAATCACAATCCAATAGAGTAGTCACAAGAAAAGCCAAAGGTCAGAAGTCAGTAATACAATACAATAGCAAGAAAAATGCTTAGCGAGGACAGAGTCACAATAGCCAGCAACCAAGTGTGGGCTGATGGGCTGTAAACAGGAAGTCAGAACCCACCCCAGGATTGATTGGCAGATAGGCAATATGGGAAAAGTACCTGGGAGCTCATGCGCCCTCTGTTGGATGTAACAGATCCTCAATTTGCTTTAGACCCACTGAGTCTTGAGACAGCAAAAGAGATTTTAGCCAAGCCAATTTCACTCATCTGCATACAGCACTGTTTCGGGATGTTTGTCCCTCATCAGTGCAGAGCAGAGTGAATTGGCTGGCTTTGTGGGAGGCAATGAGTGGCTAAGGGATATAATCACAAGGCAAAGCTGAGATTAACTATTAGAGGAGCAGAGGGAAACAAAGGAGAGAGAGATGGGTGTGGTGGAAAATCAATTACAGAGGTGAGGGAATAGGACAGTGTTCAGACAGGGTACTACAAGAATCTAAAGCAAGGAATCATAGCCGGACATGCCTCCTGCACCATAGCATGTGGCTGAAGGATGGCGTTGAGGTCCGAATGGGCGAGGACGTTACATCTGGAGTGGTGGCCCGAAAAAAAGGTGAAGAAGCCTCAACTTCAATATTGTCATAAGCGTTGGCTCTAGTTTGCAAAAAGTACAAAAAGTGGACAGTAGAAGATTGGAAACAGGTGATTTAGAGCGAAGAGATGGAAGTCTTTAACCACCTCCTTACCACCCATAGACTATATACGTCCAAGGGGTGGTTGCCTTGTTCTGCAAGGATGTACCAGTACGTCCAAGCAGAATTCAGCAGCTGTAACTTCAGCCGGAGCACACAGAGAGAAGGCAGGGAAGGTTTATTACCTTCCCTGCCATCCCAATCGCTGAGGAGTTATAGTTCCACCCCCGACGACACCATACAAAATAAAAATTACTGTAATGGACAGTAAAAACTATTTTAAAAAGTTTTTTAGTAGCACTTTGTGTTATTAAATAAAGAAAAATGAAAAGTGAAAAACAGACATGTTTTCCCTCCTCTTTTGTTTAGATTTTCCCGGATATAAAAAAAAATTTAAACACATGCAAAAATAAAAACAACATAAAAATAAAGCCCTATGTGTCACCGAAAAAAGACGCAGAAATTAGTTGAATAACGCATATGATAAAAATGTTACAGCCCTCAAAACCGCACATACAGGGGGGTGAAGCATCTGGTATGGAAGTGGTTAATGGGTACAAATGGGTCTGGAAGAAACAAGAGAAAAGAGGGCTAACAGATTGAGAAATTGAAGGAACTGTCAAGTTTGGTGGAGGAAGCCTGATAATATGGAGTTCTTTCACAGCCAAAGGCGTTGGATACTTGATCAGGATCGATGGTGGTCTCAATGCTGAGCTATATGTGGGTACCCTATACAGTATAATGATTTTCTTCATACTATGGGTATGAAAAGGACGACTTAGTGTTCCTGAAGCATACGCCGAGATTAGCGAAGAAATGGTTCAATGACAATGAAGGTGAGGTGCTCAGACTTCAACCCAATCGAACACTTGTGGGTAGAGTTTAAGAAAAAGCTGTATTCCTACCCAAGTGAGTCAACCAGTATGCACAAACATTGGGAATGTGTAGAAGACACCTGGAACCAGATTTCAGTCGAGACATGCTTGAATCTGGTCAAGAGCATGCTGAGAATTCTTCAGGCAGTCCTGAAAGCCAAAGGTGGATTTACAAAATACTAACAAAATAATAACAATTAAAATTAAGATTTTTAGGAGTAAAACAGTAATAATGTAGTTACATGACAAGAATCTGCATAACTAATAGTTGCAAGTCAAATTTATGTGTGAGATAGCCAAGATGATTGCCTATAAAATGATGGTAGTCTCATATTCGAAGCTGTAGTGTATGTAGTATAATTCTCTATGTGGCCCCACATAGAATTTAATTTTCCACAGTGCGTCCAGTGTATAATACTCTACATTGGCCGTTTCATTAGCAGAGATGAGGAAAACACACAAAATTAGTTTCCATGAATATTCATTAGGTTTGCCCTTCCCAGGATCATTTCAGTAAATTATTGTATTCTGGGGTCTCCCCAGGGAATGTGAAGAAAAAATAACAAACACTTGCCTTTTCTCACCTCTCCTGGGCATCCTCCAATGTCGTCTTCAGGCACTTTACTGACATCACTACATCCCAGGGTCACTGCTGAGGCTGTGATTGAGCCTATGTGGTGACAAATGGATATGTTGACGCCATGAAGTATTGACCCAGCATTTTGACATCAGCACACCCCATATGACCGTTGAAGCCCAATCACAGTGTTATGATAGTGTCTCTGGAGCAAATATCAGAAATTGCAGGAATTGGCTGACAACAGAGAGCAGTAGAACTAACTAATGAATCTTACTCTGAGAGATAGATCCCAAGCATGCAAATGCTTTCATCAGTGCCAGCCGCGAAGCCAGATGGACTTGTGCTGAATATGGTACCCAAGTTATCCTCACAGAAACTTGTATAAGAAATAAAAAACTGAAGTCAAACCAGATAAACTTACAAGCAGCATATTTCCAGCAATAAGCCAATAGTCAGTCTGAGACGTAATGTCAGAGCCAAAATCAAAAAGACAAGCAGATTTCCAGTAATAAGCCAAAGGTCAAAATAGAGCAGTCCAGCACAAACAATCAGGATATGGAAGCCACACTAAGTACAACCAAATAGCAGACACCTGGCTGAGGAGGAAGAGGGTTTAAATATGCCTCCTTAGCCGCTAATTAGATACGCTTAGAAGACCCCTGAACACGGCAGAAGCTTCACAGTACACAGTAACCTTAAAGCAACAGAGAAAAGTTAAACTGAGATTCCTGACACACAGGCCCCAGCAGTGACCTCCGAGGTGCATGACATCAGCTAGAGGCCTGAAGAGGACGCCAGGACACTATCCAATGCCCTGGAGAAGTATTACTGTTATTTTTACTCTTCCCTCATTTGCATATTTCTAAAATAGTCTTGGGTGGGAAAACTTAAAAATCTTATTTGCTTGAAAATACCAATTGCAAAATAGCAAAATGAAATGCTCAGCTGAGTTCCAGCATATTGGCAGTGTGACCATTATATAATATAATACGTAGCTAACGTTGGTCACCAATAAAATATACCAAAACTGTAAACAGGTTTATTACATACAGGTCGTGAAGAGCAAGACAAATAACGTCATATTTCCTGTGTAGAATGCCATAGGAAAGCAAGTGAAATGTTACCTTGTAATGCAAAGGTTCCCCCTATCAAATTATATAAGAAAATAAATATTTGAGCGGAAAAAATGTTTATATGTAGTATTTTATTCCTTCCAAAAGTCTGTTTTTCCTGGCTGAGTTCACATATTGGAAAACAATGTCAAAACAGAGGCCTGGTTTTTCCTTTATCTTGCCTTTGCCAGGTGGCAAATGTGTAGTCGAGACTTAACATGCTGAGAGTTATTTATGAGCAGATTGGTAGAATCAGAAGAAAAGCAACGGTGCAAATGACAGAGTGTATACTACATTTACTTGTCTTGAAGCACCACTGTCCTTGAATGTTGGAAATATTCCATTTCCTTACGTCCTACAGCAGCACAATATGGGGTATTCCTGCCCCTGTGTGCTGGTAGGACAGACGGAACTTTTAATTAACATAAAATATGCCTGACTACACTACCCTATAAGAGGGCAAAGAGACCTCCCCCCTTGTGATTTTTTCTGTCCTGTGTGGTGGGACAGGTGGATGGAGGTCTTTTGTCCTCCCATATTTTGTTTTTTCCCCTAAAGTTTGTTAACTTCCTTTGGGGAGTTATCCTTACACCTCTCTTCTTTCTTCCACTGGATGCTTCTGTGGAAAAGAAGGGGGGGTTTATTTAAGCAGTTTTTTTTGTGCTAACCAAGCTTTCAACCTTCGCTCTGAAAAGGTTGATTTCAGTAGTTCATGCAGCTATAGTTGCATGCTGCATGTTCAAAGACCTGTAATGCAGGCCACTTGTGCAGCCTTGAGGTGGAGTATTGCCGTGTCACTTACCTTTTTTGTGCCTAGCCAAGCTTTCAACCTTTGCTCTGAAAAAGTTTATTTCAGTAGTACATGCAGAGGTAGTTGCATGCTGCATGTTCAAAGACCTGTAGAGCAGGCCACTTGTGCAGCCTTGATGTGGTGCATTACTGTTTCACTTACCTTACAAGCTCTACGGCCGCCAGAAGTGACGTCAGTCACTTTGTTCCTCCGCAACCTTTGTTTGTGTTCTGGTTTTCCAGGGACTGAATTCTCAGACGGAGAATTTTTTGCTTAGTTTTTCCTCCTTTGAGGTGATTGACGAAAAGCTTTCATCTGATGATACCTTGGAAGATTCCAGCAGACCTCTCTTTCCTCTTGAGAAGATAAACAGGACCGTGATGTTGACGCCTCCTGTTCCACCTCTAGGGGGCCTAGGGCCTTCCAAGTGTATGAGTCACTGGAAAAACTCATACTTGCGGAATGGAAACATCCAGAAAGAGCTCCCATATATTCCAGGATATTTAGAACCCTGTTCCCTATTGCGGAGTCCCAGCAGAATCGGTGGGGTCTCCCACCTAAAATCGATACAGCAGTGGCCAAGTTGTTGCATCGTACGGTGGTCCCGGTGGATGATGGATCTAACCTCCAGGACCCCATGGATAGAAGCATATAGAAAGTACTCTCAGGAAGGTTTATTCTCTGGCCTCCGGTCAGACTTCAGTGGCTATTGCCTCTAATGAAGTCTCAAGCAAGTTACGTGCTGATTTAGCCCAGATTGCAAGAGACATCAACTCTGGAGTCTCCAGAGATGATCTCCTAGCTTTTTTGAGCTCAGTTTCCTTGTCGTCAGGTTATTTAGCCGAAGCCTCCCAATATCGTTTAAGGCTGGCGGCCAAATCTTTGGCCCTTTCTATGGCAGCTAGAAGGCCGCTATGGTTAAAACCCTGGAGAGCGGATAATGCCTCCAAATTCAACCTCTGTTCTCTACCCTTTGAGCCGGGTAAGCTTTTTGGCAGAGGCCTGGATGAGATTATGGAAGACCTTGCCAATAAAAAGGGTAAGACTCTGCCTCATGCCTTTAGAGGCAGGCCAAGACCTTCCGGCCGGGGTAGAGGTTATCAGCCTCAACCTAGACCTCAGTTCCAGAGATGTCCTAGACGAAAGTTCCCCAAGGGTGAGGACAAAAAAAAAGCCTAGCTTTGACATCGGCTGCCTTCTTCCTGTGGCCGAGACTCCTGTCGGAGGTCGACTTTCCCAGTTCTACACTGTCTGGCAGGAAAAAATTCAAGACCCTTTGATCTTGCAGGTTATGCGATCGAGTTTCTTCATCCGCCTCAAGATCGATTTGTCTTAACCCGCTCCTTTCCTGCGGTTCAGCAGGATATATTGGAGTGCTCCATTCACGATTACATCCGCAAGGGGGCCTTGGAAGAAGTTTCCCCCTTGGAAGAAGGATTCGATGTCTACTCCCCAGTTTTTCTGGTGCCAAAACCATCAGGCAGCTGGATAATGATTATAGACTTAAGATATCTGAATCGCTTCATAAAGAAAAAAACATTTTCGTATGGAGACCGTAAAATCCATTACTTCCTTTCTTCAACAGGGCAAAGTTTTTCGTCACCTTAGATCTAAAGGATGCCTAGCTGCATGTCCCAATATATCCTCCACACAGAAGGTATCTCAGAATCGCCGTTTCAGTTTCCAGCCACAGGAAGCATCTTCAGTTTGCATCCCTGCCCTTTGACATCACTTCAGCTCCTCATTCCTTCACCAAGGTTGTGGCTCCTCTCCTATAGCCACCTCTCTCAGGCTTCAGGGCCTTTTTGTAGTGCCATACCTGGACAACTGACTAATAAAAGCCCAGTCAGAGTCTGTTCTGCTCCAGCAGTTACTGATAGCCGTGTCCCTTCTCCAAAAATTGGATTGGCTAATAAATTGGGAGAAGTCAGAAGTAGTTCCCTCTACCCGCAGGAAGTTCCTGTGGTATCTCCTGGACTCAGACCGCATGGAGGTTTCCTTAACACCTGCAAGGAAGGAAAGATTGATCAAAGTGGTCCGGTGTCTCTTCAAGACACGTCTGGTATCCATCAGAACATCCATGAGAGTCCTAGGCCTGATGTCATTTTCATCCATTGCAGTCCCTTGGGCTTTATGGCATTTGCATCCTCTCCAGATGGAAGTACTAAAAGCCTGGAACCGTACTCCTCTCGGTCTCGACAAGATCAAACTATCTCCCAGTACCCGTCTTTCCCTCAGATGGTGGATACACCTGAAAGACGGAATGTCCATGGTCCAACCTCGTAGGACCCTGTTGACTACCGATGCTTCCCTCTCAGGATAGGGAGCCCACCTGTATGAGAAGACCGTACAAGGAGTCTGGAGCAGTCTAGAAGAATAGACATCTTCGAATTGGAAGGAGCTCAGAGCCGTGTACCTGGCACTACTTCATTTTTCTCCTCTCTTCAGAGGGAGAGCAGTCAAGGTTCAGACACCATGACGACCGTAATGTACCTGAACATACAGGGAGGCACCAGATCGTTATCTCTCCTCAGAGAGACAGATCTGATTTTTACCTGGGCAGAAAAAAATCTGACCCACTAATCCGCAGTTCACATCAAAGGTTCCCTGAACATAGTAGCGGATCAGTTGAGTCGGGATCTTGTCGTATCAGGAGAATGGTCTGTCAATCCAGATGTAGACCTCATGGCGACCAGACTCAATGCCAAGGTAGAGACATTCTACTCACTGTATCAGGAGGACTATCCCTTGGCAGTCGATGCCCTGTCCATCCCTTGGAGGTTCAGGCTGGCATACATCTTGCCTCCACTTTCCATGATACCAAAGGTATTGATGAAAGTCAGACAGGACCAAGTCTCTGTGATAGCCATCATATTGGAGGCTTCCCCCCACCTAGAACCTGGTTTCCCAAGGAACTCAGAAGTGCCAGGATCTGAGGCGATTCAACCTGACAGCCGGGAGGTTGACCAGTCCCTACGGAGATTTAGTGGACTGTCAGAAGCCATCCTGAAAACTCTTTCCTGTGCCAG
Source organism: Leptodactylus fallax (assembly GCA_947044405.1). Taxonomy (NCBI): domain Eukaryota; kingdom Metazoa; phylum Chordata; class Amphibia; order Anura; family Leptodactylidae; genus Leptodactylus; species Leptodactylus fallax. Next base: position 2,336,796 of record CAMRHE010000156.1, read on the forward strand.
AGCAGAGTCTACCAAGAAAAGCTACCATAGGTAATATCTTCAAGCAGTGGTGCTCCAGACGAGAAGCTGAAACCCTATTACAGCAGAAATTCTGGATTTTCTTCAATGCGGCTTGGATACAAGCCTTTCTCCTGCTACACTTTGGGTACAGGTTTCAGCCTTATCCGCCTGTTTAGGCAGACAATTGTCCCAGGATTCCCTTATTGTTGGATTCCTTAAGGGCGCTACCAGACTTAGACCGGTGGTCTCAGCTCCGGTTCCCCAGTGGGATCTCTCGACTGTTCTTTCAGGTCTTTGTGGTCCTCCTTTTGAGCCTTTGGAGGATGTAGATCTTAAATTTCTTGCCTTTAAAACCACCTTTCTATTAGCCATCACTTCAGCCAAAAGGGTGAGTGAGCTCCAGGCTATTTCTTCCAAGGAACCTTATATATCATTTTTTGCGGATAGGGTCCAACTTTTCTTCCACATTTCTTCCTGAGTTTAACCCTAAGGTGCCTTCCCGTGCCAATTAGTCTCTTTACCCGTGTTTTTTCCAGCCCCTTCCTCTGAAGAGGAGAAAAAAACTTCACACACTAGATGTTGTGAGATGTCTCCAGATTTACCTCTTACATACACATTCCTTTAGGAGAGCCGAGAATCTCCTTGTCAACATGTATGGTAGATACAAAGGTCTCAGGGCTTCCAAGCCTACCTTGTCTAGGTGGATCAAGGAGTCAATCAAAGTCTCTTTTTTTGCGCAGGGGTTAGCTCCGCCCCAAATTTTGTACAGCCCATTCAACCAGGGCTGTATCAACCTCTTGGGCTGAGAAACGGGCCTTACCACTGGATCAGATCTGTGCAGCTGCTTCTTGGTCGTCTCACCTAACCTTTGTAAAATATCATCGACTAGATGTTCAGAGTTCTGTGGCTACTGCCTTTGGACAGTCAGTCCTAAGTGTTGTAGAGCAGGGAAACCCTCCCTAAGGGAATTACTTGCTATATCCCCATATTGTGCTGCTGTAGGACGTAAGGGAATCGATTATGATGTTAATCTGTTTTCCCTTAGTCCTAACAGAAGCACAAGCTTCCCTCCCTAAACTTAGAAATTTTTACTTTATAACTTACACAAGGGGGGAGGTCTCTTTGCCCTCTTACAGGGTAGCGTAGTCATGCATATTTTATGTTAATTAAAAGTTCCACCTGTCCTACCAGCACACAGGGGCAGGAATACCCCATATTGTGCTGCTGTTAGGACTAAGGGAAAACAGATTAACATCATAATCGACGATTACCACTGTCTGTCTCTGACAGTATATGTCAGTCTGGCTCATTTAGTAACTATCATATCAACTAATCAACTAAAAACTAGGCAGTCAGTTGCTGTCATACTGTATGCACCTATTTAGGCATACAGTTGTATATGTCTGGCCATATATTTTACTGGACCACCAATGAATTTAAGCACCTAACATACTGTGAATTTAATCTTAGAAAGAAAGAAATACTTGTTTTCTAAGTGTGCAATTGCCTTCAGTTTACCACTCATTTTATCAGATATGAGCAAATTTTTTTGCCTTATGTGCTATCATGATATTCGTAAACATGGAAAATAATGAAATAATGAGCCGATTCCCTAAAGATGCCTATACACTTTTAATAAGTAAACAAACATTTGGCCGAGTGCTGTTCCTACCATCACAATCCTTCTTCTCCAACATCTGCCATCAGGGAGAAAAAGGAGACCCTCATACATATTAAAGGGAGTCTGTCTGTCTGGTTATGAACCTAATCACAGTACTTTACTTTGTAGAAGAGATTCTACAGATAAAATATATACCTATGTTATTCAGCTTTTTCATGTAAATCCACATTTTATTCATATCAAAATGAGAGCAAAGTGCTTTGCTGGAAAGCTAGAGCTGAGGCCAAAGCGCAGGCAAGCTAAGGCACACCACAAAACACTTTACCCCTTATTTACATAGAAATAAAGCATCCATTTACATGAAATGGGATTCCAAATATGGTAGAATTACCTCTACAAGGTACTCCCTTTAAATGGTCAACTGATCCTGCTGTTTATGGCCAGCTATATACAGTATACAAGATAGTAAGCTGCTGGATTTAATGCGTTCAGACAATGGTTCTTTTATTTGTATAGGGGTCTTATGGTTATAAGAACAGATAGAAAATGCCACCAAGGTCATTAGAGGGATTTTCATCACAATTTAGGCCCAAGTGAAGCAGAAACTCGGGGGAACTCCTTGTTGCAGGGCAAGCTAGTGGGGGAGTAGTTGTAAAGTACCTAATCCAAATGAAGTGAAAAATGAGGTTAATATAAATTCTGTAACTGTATTTCACATTCTGGGCACAGATTCATTGTACTGGGAATATTAGACAATAATTTTCTCACATTCCTTCCATACATTACAAAGTGTAGTAATCTCATTGCCGGCAGGAAAGGTGTTGACAGGTTATAAACCAGTATGATTTCTGTGTACCCCACTAGGTGAAGATAGCATTCTGTTCATTCACTTCACAGAGATGCTCTTAGCAGATGTCTTTGATTTGTTCATCCGCACCTTACTCCAAAACTGAAGGTTTGTAGATGTTCCTTGTCAGAATCAGTAAAAAAAAAATCCTCATGTTAATGCCTAAGCTGGGTTAAGTCAGTGTGTGCTTTAATTCTCCTGAGATACAAGATGTCAGGCCATTCATCATTCAGAGAACATTTCTTAATGTTGTTAGATGTAATTTGTTCTGTAGGTGCTACTGATGATTCATATTTACATGTATGCAGAACACATTTATACAGCATATTTTCACAAGATGTTCACAGATCAAATCCCAGTGAATTGCTGGATACGGTCTGGTGATAATTATAATGACAAACTGTAAATATGTTAAAGGAACCAGCAATTGGTACTGCTGTTAGGGGCCCAGTCCAAATGGGGCTGCCCTGCTTCCTGGTAGTCACACATGATCTGCATGATTTTTAACAGATCAGCCTTATATAATAAATGATTACTTCCCTGTAACTGAAACTGCACAAATTCAAATTTATCTTTTGTTTTCCCCTACTCAAGTGATCAGCCCCCCATTATAATGCCCCTCTACATTGCCGCACACAATGTTATATTTACTCACCTCCCCTGGGCCTCCCGTTATTACTCTCTAGTGTCTGAAGAGACCAAAGAATATACTAATAGTTTGTATAATAGTAGTTTGTGGGTGGCAAACCCCTGAACCCGGAGTTTTTGGAAAATTAATGACAAGAACCGGATCAGTCATGCCTATGGAGCATTATACTGCATGGAAGGCCACTACGTGACATTTTACTGTGCGGGGACCACTGTGGGACATTATACTGCATGGAGAGCTGCTATGGGACATAAATCTGTCACAGGGATCTTTGGTGTGAATGGAGGGTGGGCTCGCATTTTCTGAACGACTTAGAGACCATGATACCCTTAATCCACCACTGCATATATATACCTCCAAGTCAGGGTCATTGACTGTTTTAGGCTATATGCATGAACGAATGCATGTACGGATCCATGATAAAATGACACAAGCGGCACGTAGATGATTCTGTGTGCCATCTGTGACCACCACTGATCCTTACATTTCAGAGCCCAGGTCACAAAATGTATAGGGATAGGGCTCGTCCTGCATTTTGCCTACAAGCTAACAGCCCCCAACACTGACCGGGGATAATACATAGTCTTGTGTATCAAAAGATTGGGTCAGTGTTAACACTGACAAAGCCCACCGTCGTATGTAGGGCCTGAAAGTACCAGACTTATTCTCACCTGATAATGCAGTCACATACCCACTGAGAGTGGAGAGAATCACAGCACTCCTAGTAGCATCAAGGTGCTCTGATAGGGTTTCACCCCATGTATCCAAGAAATATTTCTCAGGCACTTAAATTTTCATGCAAAGTTCTTTGTTTTATTCAATATATCGTTATAAGTTATGCAATCCACAGAAGAGTTGGTAAAACGTTTTTCGGTCCTATTTATGGACCCCCATCAGACCCGGATAGCCTTAGTGTAAAAGAGACCAGAAATGAGGTCAGGACTGAAAGAGAGTAATCAGCGATAACGTCGTAGTAGGAGTAGGAGTTCATATTAATCAGGCATCTTTTTACCAAATTCTTGCTGAAGCCTAATGTATTTGTGAAAAGACATTACTGATCTTGATTTACATTATCATGGGAATAGTGGTTTCAGTGATGTCTTGTGAACTAAAGAATGTATTGTAATGTTACTACCTAACAGAATAAGACAATACACACAAAGGTCTTCTAATCTAGGGACTTTAAGATCTAAGACATTAGAATTCTTATTTGTATGGCTTCATACACACAGATGTATTACAGCTCAGGTATGAATAGAGCCATATTAGAGCTGCTGAAGAGGTTGTTTATATGGAGGAATATTGAGGTTTTTGTACAGTCTCCGATTTTAAAACAAAATGGTTAATTATTTTTAATTACATTATACAATTATTAATATTGTATAATAATATGCATAGTTTGTTGCACATTTACTATCATAGGAATTCAGTTTAAGTTCTCACTAACTCTTAAAACAACTTAGTTCATTTAATAGAGCATGTGATTCTAGACCAAAATATAATGCACTTTAATTAAAAATGCAGCTGCTTTCTGTTTTAAAAAAAAACCCTGTAAAATTCCTGCTGCTAAATGTGTCCCTTTTAGCTAATTTGCTGTTCACTCCTGGTTGCTAGGAAAGGTTTGTCCATAGATACCATTAAAAAAAGGAAGACTGGTTCAAAATGAGTGCTGGAGGAAGTGAATGGAAAAGGGAGCTTCCCCACACAGCTTTCCCAGCTTCTATACTGCACAGAATCTTCTCACATGTCAAAATGAGAATATTTTTTTCTGACTAGCTGCTTGTGTTATTACTGATGGGATGTTAGCCATAGACAGCAAGCAGTTTTCCTTATTATGCTCACATTTCTCTTTTTCAGGGAGCTTTGTAGCTGAATGCCCTGTATTTACAGTTCATTGCTCCTGAATTTCCCATGTTATGGTCACATGGTCATTTTTTGTCATTTGTTTGCTGTTTTACAGTTACTCCTGGCAGAATTACATGTAAAGAAACCAGTTATTACCTCTAGTAGTTATATAGATAAGGGAGGGGAGCAGTCTGCTCCTTATTGTACATGTCCCCTGCCTGAGAGAGAACTGCAAACTATGCTGCAACCATAATGGAGATATTAGCATTAGAAAAGGTTAGGAAACCATGTATGAAGGCTTATACAGCCAGAGAACAGATTGCCTAACAGATTGCCTTGAAAAAATGGAACTAAAGATGTAGCAAGCGACATTTGTCCAGAGGGTGAGCTATATTATCTGTACATAGCCATTGTAGTAGCATACCTCCTGTACAGATGACACTTGCTACATCTGTACAAGAATAAAAGATGTACAGTACCACATTCTGGGTTCTCCCATTGAGCCGATATCATTTGGGCAAACAAAAGTAAACTAATTGCTAATAATCTGTTAATATCCCATTTTCTAGAAATATCTGTGAAATGATCTATCACTCCTCCTGATATGTCTGGTATAGCAAATAAAGTAAATTATTCCCCATGAACTATCAATTCTGGAGCAATTTTATTTTGAAATTGTGCCATTCCTCTGCTATTACTCCTGAAAATGTAAGAACAAATTGACACTTATAACAGTGGGTTACCATTCTGCCAACCCATTTAATTTCTACAGTTATGGAAACAACCAAGCATTCTAGTGATCATTGGGGCTTCCAGTGATTACACATTATCACCAATCTACATGTGATTGGTGTAAAAAACGTGTTTGTTGCTTTACCCCTTTCCAGTAGTTTGACATGAATTGGCTAAACAGGCTAAAAGCTAAAACAATGTTTAGAATTAATTTGTTTGTTCTTTTTTAAATTAATATTTGAAAAAAACTATATACATGTGAACAATAGAATGTGAAAATATTTGCATTTTCTGCGTTCTGAGAAATGACTAAAAATGTAACTAGTATTTCTTTCCAGTTGTGTTAAAATTATTATCCAGAAGTACAGTTTAAGTATTATTTTGGAGAATACTGTAACAACTATTTACAACATGTCTGCTGTTGACAATCTGTTTGTCTGGCTTCATAGTTTTATGGAAAACCACGGTTTCAAACATTTATAGACTTGTAAATCAGTTAAGTCGTAAAATGCAACTTTTTACCTTAAATGGCTTCTGCGATCCTACACTTATACATCATTATTTTATCCAGGCCCTTATTTTGCCCTTCTCATCCCTAACCTAAATTTGCATAAACCATGTCTTATTTATAAAATCATTAATTTATGGTATCATGCAGTGAGCTATGAAAAGTGATGTAGTAGACGTTATTGCAATAAGTAACACATTCTTAAGGACTCGTGCATATTGTGGAGCTATCAGAATGGAACCTGTGTGGTGGCACATTATGGCCCAACGGCTCAATTTTACATGTGGTACTATAGTCTTGATATAGCACATCATTACAGAGGTAGTAGTGTTGCTGCGAGGGGAAAATACCTCTGTAATCCAACAAAAAAAATAGAACAGGAAAAATATCCAGATATCTCTATATTAAATTGAGAACATGTAGATGTACAGCAGGACTTCACAGACTATTGTTGCCTTATTACAGCTATATAGATCTGAATTATGGGTGTTTGCATTAGCCTTAAGAGTTAACGTATTGTTCAGTGCCAAGTTTACCTTAAAGGGGTTGTCCAGGCTAAACAATATTTTATCATTAACATACTCACCTGTCCCTGATGCTCCGGTGTCCTCCCAGGGCGGTCCGGTCCAGTCGGCTGCCTTATTGCTGATCAATTTCTTGCTGGCTGTGACATCCCCGATTCCCTTCTTGAAGTCGCTGATTGACTGTAGCGGTACCGAAGAAAGGTGAGTATAGTTTTCTTTTATCTTTTTCACCTCCCCTGGCCTAATTAATAGATACAATTTTAGGCTGGACAACCCCTTTAAGTTGGACCTGTCATCTGTACAGTTATGCTCATTTTAGACTAAGTTTATAGTGCTACCCCCTTGGTTATCGTTCTGCTCTGTCAGAAAATCAGAACAACAGACATTAAAGTTTTCCTGACTGATGGAAAAACAGAACACTTCCTACTTGATTTAAATGTTAAAATAAAAATACAAGGTCCATTTGATTTTTATGTATTTATTTATTTTACTATTTATTCCGTAGATCACTTATAAATATAAATAAATATAGACCCACTATGCGTCCCCAAGTCAGAAAATGGCCATACTACTAAAATATAAAAACATTTTTCCTATACAGTGAATGCCAAAAAGAAGAAAAAATGGCTGAATTGACGTGTTTTCACTGCTTTGCCTCCCAAACATAATAAAAAATTATCAAAACATCATATATCTATAAAAACTACATATTGTCCCACAAAAAGACACTTTACATAGCTCTGTACACTGAAAAATAAAAAGTTTAAGAGTGTCACAATATGGTGGCTCAAAGAAATTTTGTATTCTTCAAAATGTTTAATGTTTGTAAAGGTATTAAAACATGAAAAAAAAATATATAAATTTGATATCACTGTGATTGCACCAACCTGCAGAATAAAACTAACATGACATTTTTAATGCATGTAAAAAAAGGTATAATTATGTTGTTTTTTTACCAGTTCCAACCATTTAAAAACATTTTTATGGCTTTCCAGTACATTATACAGAATAGTAAATGGCACTGTAACAAAGTACTATTTGTCCTACAAAAAATAAGCCTTCAAACAACTCTGTGAACTTTTTCATTTTTCCATTCACAGCACTAGCATGCATTAGCACTCTGGTAGCACCAAGAGCATTACTACTATGCTATTGAGAAATCCACTCACTTCTATTACAGGCTGCCTATGGCCAGAATAAGGTGGCGGCTCCCATGCGCTGTAGGTTATCAGATGCCTTGGTCACATTTCACCGAGGCAACTGAAGGGCTAATACCCCGATCAGAGAGAACTCTGATTTTGGACATTGCCACCAGATCTCTGCTGTTTAATAGAGCCAGTAAGTGCCAGCATCCACCTTACAATTATTGAAGATGCTAGCAAAGTGTTAAATAATTACAGTCATATGAAAAAGTTTGGGCACCCCTATTAATCTTAATCATTTTTAGTTCTAAATATTTGGGTGTTTGCAACAGCCATTTCAATTTGATATATCTAATAACTGATGGACACAGTAATATTTCAGGATTGAAATGAGGTTTATTGTACTAACAGAAAATGTGCAATATGCATTAAACCAAAATTTGACCGGTGCAAAAATTTGGGTACCCTTATCATTTTATTGATTTGAATACTCCTAACTACTTTTTACTGACTTACTGGAGCACAAAATTGGTTTTGTAACCTCACTGAGCTTTGAACTTCATAGCCAGGTGTATCCAATCATGAGAAAAGGTATTTAAGGTGGCCAATTGCAAGTTGTTCTCCTATTTGAATCTCCTCTGAAGAGTAGCATCATGGGCTCCTCAAAACAACTCTCAAATGATCTGAAAACAAAGATTGTTCAACATAGTTGTTCAGGGGAAGGATACAAAAAGTTGTCTCAGAGATTTAACCTGTCAGTTTCCACTGTGAGGAACATAGTAAGGAAATGGAAGACCACAGGGACAGTTCTTGTTAAGCCCAGAAGTGGCAGGCCAAGAAAAATATCAGAAAGGCAGAGAAGAAGAATGGTGAGAACAGTCAAGGACAATCCACAGACCACCTCCAAAGAGCTGCAGCATCATCTTGCTGCAGATGGTGTCACTGTGCATCGGTCAACAATACAGCACACTTTGCACAAGGAGAAGCTGTACGGGAGAGTGATGCGAAAGAAGCCATTTCTGAAAGCACGCCACAAACAGAGTCGCCTGAGGTATGCAAAAGCACATTTGGACAAGCCAGCTTCATTTTGGAAGAAGGTCCTGTGGACTGATGAAACAAAGATTGAGTTGTTTGGTCATACAAAAAGGCGTTATGCATGGCATCAAAAAAACACAGCATTCCAAGAAAAACACTTGCTACCCACTGTAAAATTTGGTGGAGGTTCCATCATGCTTTGGGGCTGTGTGGCTAATGCCGGCACCGGGAATCTTTTTAAAGTTGAGGGTCGCATGGATTCAACTGAGTATCAGCAGATTCTTGAGAATAATGTACAAGAATCAGTGACGAATTTGAAGTTACGCCGGGGATGGATATTTCAGCAAGACAATGATCCAAAACACAGCTCCAAATCTACTCAGGCATTCATGCAGAGGAACAATTACAATGTTCTGGAATGGCCATCCCAGTCCCCAGACCTGAATATCATTGAACATCTGTGGGATAATTTGAAGGGGGTTGTCCATGCTCGGCGACCATCAAACTTAACTGAACTGGAATTGTTTTGTAAAGAGGAATGGTCAAAAATACCTTCATCCAGGATCCAGGAACTGATTAAAAGCTACAGGAAGCGACTAGAGGCTGTTATTTTTGCAAAAGGAGGATCTACTAAATATTAATGTCACTTTTCTGTTGAGGTGCCCATACTTTTGCACCGGTCAAATTTTGGTTTAATGCATATTGCACATTTTCTGTTAGTACAATAAACCTCATTTCAATCCTGAAATATTACTGTGTCCATCAGTTATTAGATATATCAAATTGAAATGGCTGTTGCAAACACCCAAATATTTAGAACTAAAAATGAATAAGATTAATAGGGGTGCCCTTCTGTCGGGTGATTTCAACCATGCCTCTTCATCATCCACACTGCCCAGTTTCACACAGTATGTAACCTGCCACACAAGAGACAACAAAACACTGGACTTGTTCTTTGCCAACATGAGGGAGGCATATAACTCATCAGCCCTACCGCCCCTGGGAAGATCGGATCACAACCTAGTACATCTCCGACCTGTGTACAAGCCACTTGTACGTAGAGAACCAGCTGTCACCCGCACAGTGAGGATATGGTCCGAGGAGAGTGATGAGGCTCTGAGGGATTGTTTTGACACAACCGCATGGGAAGTTCTGCAGGATTCGTATGGAGAAGATATAGAAGGACTCACACACTGCATAACAGAATACATTAATTTTTGTGTGGACAACACAGTACCCACAAAAGTGGTGAGGTGCTTCTCCAATAACAAACCATGGATTAACTCTGATATAAAAACACTACTTAAGGAGAAAAAGATGGCATTCAGGACAAGAGATAAGGAGGGGTTGGGGGAAGTACAAAAGGAGCTGAGGCATCAAATCAGGCAGGGAAAAGCCAGTTATAAAGAAAAAATGGAAAAGCAAATGGAAAGAAAAGACATAAGGGGGGGTCTGGGAGGGGCTTAAGTCAATTTCGGGTCATAAACAGTCTGTCTGCCAGATTGAGGCAGATGTTAATTGGCTTAATGAACTAAACCTATTCTTCAACAGATTTGATCACACACCAGCTCCTCCCACCCCAGTATGTCCTTCAGCTTCCCCCACCACAATGACTTCACCTCATTCACCCCATGTGGCTACTTCCCAACAGACCAGTAAATCCAGAAATCCGTCTTTATCTGGCCACAGTCTGACCTTCACACGGGCCCAGGTGAGGAAGGAGATGAAAAAGATCAAGGCGAGGAAAGCCGCAGGGCCAGATGACATCAGTGCAAGGCTAATTAAGACTTGCGGGGACCAGCTGTGTGGTATAATTACATATATGTATAATATGAGCCTGAGGCAGGAAATAGTCCCTGAATTATGGAAATCTTCTTGTGTGGTACCAGTTCCAAAGAAACCCCACCCTATGGACCTCAACGACTACAGACCTGTAGCACTGACATCCCACCTGATGAAGATCTTGGAGAGATTGGTTCTCACACATCTCCGCCCTCTAGTGAGCCCCGCTATGGACCCCCTCCAGTTTGCTTATCGGCCGGGCATTGGGGTAGATGATGCCATCATCCATCTTCTGCACAGGGCTCTGTCTCACCTGGAGAAACCAGGGAACACAGTGAGAATAATGTTCTTTGACTTCTCCAGTGCTTTTAACACCATACAGCCCAGGTTATTGAGGGACAAGCTGGGCCTTGCTGGAGTGGACCACCACCTCTCCAACTGGATCCTAGACTACCTCACAAATCGACCTCAATACGTGAGAGCCTGAGACTGTGTGTCAGGTACCGTGATCTGTAATACGGGGGCACCTCAGGGTACGGTTCTCACCCCTTTCCTCTTCACACTGTACACTGCAGATTTTAGGTGCAACTCATCCAGCTGCTACCTACAGAAGTATTCTGACGACTCTGCAATAGTGGGTCTCATCACAGATGATGATGACAGGGAGTACAGAGAACTGAACCAGGATTTTGTGGACTGGTGCCACCGGAACCACCTGAAGATTAACGCGGGGAAGACCAAGGAGATGGTGGTGGACTTCCGCAAAGGCAGAAGCCCTCCTAAACCAGTGGACATCCTGGGGACGGGCATCGAGATTGTGAACACCTATAAGTACCTGGGTTTGCTCCTTAATAATAAGCTGGACTGGGCAGATCATATGGAGGCCCTGTACAGGAAGGGCCACAGCAGGCTCTACCTGCTTAGGAAACTGAGAGCCTTTGGAATCCGGGGGGCACTTCTTAGAACTTTCTTCAACTCGGTAGTGGCATCAGCCATCTTCTTTGGAGTGGCCTGCTGGGGGAGCAGTATATCAACCAGGGACAGAAATAAACTTGACAAGCTGATTAGAAAGGCCAGCTCTGTCCTGGGGAGCCCACTGGACCCAGTGCAGGTGGTGGGTGACAGAAGGATACTGTCCGTGGTGAGCTCCATGCGGAAGAAGAAGTCCCATCCCATGCATGAGACTGTGATCGCGCTGAGCAGTACTGTCAGTGACCGACTGCTCCACCCTAGGTGTGAGAAGGAGCGCTATTGGAAGTCTTTCCTCCCCACCGCGGTTAGGCTGTACAACCAACACCAACCTAAGCGGAGATCATTACACACAGAGAACTGAAATATCTCTCTGCCTGTTATATCCCCCCCCCCCCCCTTCTCTGCTACGCCCTATCTGTCTGTCTGCTATCAATGTAATGCCTCTCACCTTGGAACATTCCTGTACATGTTGTATTTGTATTTGTATCTGCTTATCTTTGCTGCTGTAACACACTGAATTTCCCCATTGTGGGACTATTAAAGGACTATTATTATTATTATTATTATTATTAAACTTTTTCATATGACTGTAGATTCCTTATTAGAAACAGTTCTAGAAAATGTTTTCTTATAACTCTTGTTGTGTAGCTCTTCTTCTTTTCCTCCTAGAAATTAAAGTGGCTGTCCATTTTTATTTTTTTATGCTGCTGGTGGGACCATAAATATAAGAAACCATTACTCACTTCTTCCCGGCCTCGGTTTCCTTGACTGATGTCACCAGTGACATCCTGCTTGTGGAGGAGCCTGCTGCAGTAGGCAGGACTCAGTAGTAATCTCTTCATAAACAGCATGTGATTAATGTAACATGCTGTTTGTGAAGAGCTGACCGCTGAGGCCTCTACTTGGCTGCAGTGGTCACCTGACCCAAACAGCAAAGGGACCCAGGGAGAGGTGGGTACTGATTTATTATGTTTGTGTTCCCACTAGCAGAACTATTAAATGATGAAAAAAATGAAACGGACCTTATTTCATAAATTGAGAAGTGGAAGTTACCTACAAGAGACTGATACTGTCCAATCGTTACTGCATAAGGCAGACAGCATAGGGACACACTCTTTTGACAAGGGGAATGGTAAAATCCAGTTGTCAATTTCTCATAAATTTATGAGGAATAACAGAGGAACGATACAAAAAATCATTGTAGGAAAAGATTCTTTATAATGGTTATTTCATTAAAAACTCATGCATTTACTAAAAGAGACAAGTCAGATTCTTTCTCTTTACAGCCGTATTTTCACCATTATTCTATTGCTGTAGCAGTAAGCCTCAACCTTATTTTATCAATGTTTGGGATCCACAAGCTTTCAAATAAAAAAAATAAATAAAGGATGGAACATCTTCATTAAGGCAGGGTTCACACTACCGTTGGCTTCCGTTGTGAAGGTGTCGTTAACTAAAAAAAAAAAGGGACACCTATCATAACAGACATTAACGGACACTAAGGGGGCGTTCACACTATCGTTGGTGACCATCAGTAGTGTCCATTGCTATTGTCTGTTACAAGATTTTAGTATCGGACACTAGCTGAACCGTCAGAGATCCGTTAAAATTTCCATTCATTTCAATGAGGTTTTATATTGTGTCTGTTTACACCCAATCCGTCAGATGTCCGTTTTTTTTTCGCGTACAAAAAATCCTACATGCAGGACTTTTTTGTCCGTTTGAAATAACGGATTCTTGATGGACAGCAAGTGTCCGTTATTTTTTTAACATTGAAGTCTATGGGTAACGGACTTATAACGAACAGTAACTGATAGCCATCAGTTATTGTCCGTTATTTTATGTCCGTTTTTTTCCTGCGCATGCTCAGAAAGCAGAAAAAAAAAATGACAGTGTTAAAAAAACGGACAGTGTTAAAAAAACGGACACTAACTGATGCTAATGTCTGTTATGATAGGTGTCGGGTTTTTTTTTGTTTTCCTTTTTTTAATGGACACTATCAGAACGGACATAAACGGTAGTGTGAACCCTGCCTAACTGATGCTAATGTGTCCTTTTGGACACATTAAGCATCAGTTAGTGTCCGTTTTTTAACACTTTCTGTTTTTTGTTTTTTTTTCTTGCTTCCTGAGCATACGCAGAAAAAAACGGACATAAAATAACGGACTGATGGCTATTGGTTACTGTCCGTTATAAGTCCGTAACCCATACACTTCAATGTTAAAAAAATAACGGACATCAAGAATCCGTTTTTCCAAACGGACAAAAAAGTCCTGCATGTAGGATTTTTTGTCCGCGAAAAAAAAAAACGGACTTCTGACGGATTGGGTGTAAACGGACACAAATGGACACTAACGGACACAATATAAAAACCCATTGAAATGAATGGAAATTTTAATGGATTTCTGAAGGTTCAGCTAGTGTCCGATGCTAAAATCTTGTAACGGACAAGAGCAACGGACTCTACGGAAGGTTACCAACGGTAGTGTGAACGCCCTCTAAGAGGCTCCAAATCTGATTTCCAGAATGGCAGGCAAGGAATCACCAGAATATAAAGATATTTTGAGATTTCCAGACTTTCTTTTTTGTGATTTGGTTTTATCCTCTTTCAACTTTTTCCATGCCTTCACATGTCTCATTTATTTTGTCCTCGCCCATTTTATTATAATACTGACCACCACCACTTTTTATTACACCAACAACCACTGGACCATATTTTCCCAAAGTTTCAAATCTGCTGCATTGAAGAAGACCTTTAGGTTTCTATGTATTGAACAACCTAAAGGTGACTTTACAGTATTTCTTTGTGACCCAAGTTGACTGTTTGAAGGGTTACAAGTTCATATGGCCAATTGTGTTTCTTCTCTAGTTTTATAGATGACCTATAAATAATTCAGTTTTTTTTTTCGTCTTTGTAACTCTAATAGGTAAAGCATCCTATGTGAACCTGATTTTATGTGGCACCAGATACTGCAAATTATAAATGCATCATAATAATTAGACATACTTTAAGCTCTCTTTTGTAAATGACAATTGTTAATATATTGCTTTGTCTTTTAACTAAAGAAATTTCCATGAAATGCAATCCTGGAATGATATATTTTCTGTGTACTAGTTACTGCCCCAAGCCAATCACATGTGAATGTGTGCAGATGTGCTTGACTGTAGCAGTAATTCAGCAACCTCTGAACCGGAGGCAGGCCACCCAGGAGGTGATCTTGACAAGAAGAATTATTGAAAAGTAAACTGGATGATGACTCTAGAGGCTTAGCTACATTTCTACACATAATCTTCATGTTATCTCTCCAGTTCCACTCACAGAGAAATTCCCCAGTTTAATGTCAGTAGCTGTCACAGAGATCATAAAACAGCTGGCACCACCATATACCTCTTCATTGACAGTTTGACAAGAGAAGCACTGTTATGGATTGCTCAAGATGTATTTAACATTTTAGAGGAAAAATAGTTTATTTTCTTGTTTTATTATTTTACGGTAGACGAAGATATACTGAAAACATTGGTTACAGTCAATTTATGGCATATGCAGATTTACTATTTGTTTATAGTTTATTGTTATTCTACTGTTGCCTATTCATTGAATACCCTTATTACTGTCTTTGATTTAATCCCTAGGGTACTGAAAGAAATGTGAAACCAGTGGAGTGGCTACTGAACACCAGACACAAGCTGATTAATTTACTAGAGGATCCTTAACTGGGCCACAAGATTAGTGCGGTTTAGATAGATATGGAGCATCATGACACACCATTACTTTAGCTCAGTGATCCAGAAGTAGCATAGTTTAACTGACACGGATAGCCTGCTGCACAGATAACTTCTTAGAGAACACAACTGAAGTCATCCAAAAGCCATTAAAAGACTCAAGAACACTGGGACAGAGAGTTAACTTAAGTTTCAGTTAAACTTTGGTACATTTGTAACTTGGTATTTGCAAGTTATTGATGTTGGTATGGAATATTGTGAATCATATATTAGAGTGCTCATAATATTTTTTATCATATGGTCATGCTTTCTTTATGATCACATCATTGTATTCATCTTATTCCTTAATTAAAGGTGTTTTCTGTGCTAAAAATAAGTCATCATTATCAGTTTGGTCAGGGTCTGGCATCCCATCATTCAACAGTTCTCAGTAACTGATACACAGAGAATGGAGCAGGAAGCACCACCTAAATGGGAGCTGAGCTGCTGTTCAGCCTCCACACAGATAACAGAGCTCTTTGCTTCCTGCTCCATTCTCTGTGTATTGGCTGCTGAGAACAGCTGATCGATGGGGTTACCTGATGAGGAACCACCAGTAATCCTTTGGATTCCTCATCAATATTTTTTGCCTAAAAAAACTCTACTATTGCAACACCCAAACTTATCAACAAGCCTTGCCTTTAGAGATTACCACATCCAATCTCTACTCTCATTTCAGGTTCAGCATGTTTAAAGTTGTCTGGTGAGGATAACATATTAGCAATAGGCACATAATGGGTTAAATAATTAAAAGGACCTAATCTCGCTAATCTCTCACCACTATCACCACTCTCATTCTTGCAATGCACAGAAGAAATGTTGCTCAGCCAGTTATTGGCTGAGGTGGGTCACCGCTGTGGATAGTGATTGGCTAGACTGAACAGTAATTTCCAGTGTGTCAAAAGGGCCGGCCAAGGAGGCAGAGACCAGTGAGGAACGCGTGCAATGTTTGAATGGGAGTTGTAGTGAATTGGTGATGTGTCATTTCTTTTATTTTTATTAACCCATTGTGAGCCTGTTGTCAAAATGATTTCTCTGCTGGGTCACCTCTTAACATATTGTATACTGTTTGTCCAAATTAAGGCTTTAATATGTTTTGCTCTCTTTCCTTTTCTTTCAGATTCTGACCTGAGCATGCGAACGCTCAGCACACCAAGTCCTGCACTAATATGCCCTCAGAACCTGCATAGCTTTCAAAATGGGAGAGGATCATCTACTTCATCATCATCTATTACAGGAGAGACAGTTGCTATAGTTCATTCACCACCTCCCACCCGTCTCACCCATCCACTGATACGCCTTGCCTCAAAACATCAAAAGGAACAGGCAAACATTGATCGATTGCCAGATCAATGTATAATACAGATTTTCTCATATCTACCCACAAACCAACTTTGTCGTTGTGCTCGAGTTTGCAGGCGTTGGTATAACCTTGCCTGGGACCCTCGCTTATGGAGGACTATTCGATTGACTGGTGAAACATTAAGCGTGGACAGGGCTTTAAAAGTGTTGACACGTAGACTTTGTCAGGATACTCCCAACGTCTGTCTCATGTTGGAGACAGTAATTGTTAGTGGCTGCAGGCGGCTCACCGATAGAGGGCTCTACACTATTGCTCAGTGCTGTCCTGAATTGAGGAGACTCGAAGTTTCCAATTGTTATAACATCTCTAATGAAGCCGTGTTTGACGTGGTATCATTATGCCCAAACTTGGAGCATCTGGATGTGTCAGGTACTGTGCTTACACATTGTAAGCTATTTTTGTGTTTATGTTTTAACAACTTTCTTTGCACACTGAACATTGCACAGATTTGCATCTTGTAATATGAAAGTGGTCATTTATTACTGAAGTATAAAAATCCTGTTTCCTGAATGAGGCTTGAGTTATAGCTATATTTTGTTTAAAAGGAGTTTTAATCTTCCGCCAACCCTATTAAACCCTATTATTGCTCCTCTTTTCACATCTGCACCATCCCCACTCCTCCTCTCTGCTCTGCACTCCCTTGTCAAAATCTTGCATATGCACAATACGCATATCGTGCGTGCAAGATTTTGACAAAGGGATACTTGACAACAGAGCATAGGGGGAAGCACAGTGGTGTTCGGGGCAAGAGCAGTGCTACAGGAGCTGAAGGAACGTCCCCAGAGCATCAACTAATTTTCATACGGATTGAAAATTAATATTCTCCACGTCTTCTGCCAGATATAACAATATTATTATCATATTTATCATTTATATGGCAACTATAATGCTATGGAGGCAGTTTAATAGGGTTGGCAGGGTGGTAGGTATTGTAATTTACCTGCTTTGATATTTTCAGATCTTTAGACTGGGGCCCCACATGGCGGAAACGCTGCGGCAAAAATTGTGGCGTTTTACAGTCCCTGCAAAGTGGATGGGATTCTAGCGAATCCCATCCACACATTGCAGAAAAATATGCACAGCGGAAATGCTGGAATCTTCAAAACCATTGCGTTTTTGGAAATGGCAGCATGTCAATTATACCTATGGAAACACCGGCGGTTTCCCTATAGTTATAATTGAAGCAGAAAGTCCGCATCTTACAACCACAAACTTAAATGTATTTTATTGAGATTTGAGTGATAGACCAGCACAAAGTAGCAGATAATTGTGAAGTGGAAGGAAAATGATACATGGTTTTCAAAATTTTAATCAAATAAAAATCTGAAAAGTGTGATGTGCAAAAGTATTCACCCCCTTGTACTCTGATACCCCTAAATAAAATCCAGTGCAATCAATTCGTTCAGAAGTCACTTAATAGAGTCCAGCTGTAGCATAGTTTAACTGACACGGATAGCTTGCTGCACAGATAACTTCTTAGAGAACACAACTGAAGTCATCCAAAAGCCATTAAAAGACTCAAGAACACTGGGACAGAGAGTTAACTTAAGTTTCAGTTAAACTTTGGTACATTTGTAACTTGGTATTTGCAAGCTATTGATGTTGGTATGGAATATTGTGAATCATATATTAGAGTGCTCATAATATTTTTTATCATATGGTCATGCTTTCTTTATGATCACATCATTGTATTCATCTTATTCCTCAATTAAAGGTGTTTTCTGTGCTAAAAATAAGTCATCATTATCAGTTTGGTCAGGGTCTGGCATCCCATCATTCAACAGTTCTCAGTAACTGATACACAGAGAATGGAGCAGGAAGCACCACCTAAATGGGAGCTGAGTTGCAGTTCAGCCTCCACACAGATAACAGAGCTCTTTGCTTCCTGCTCCATTCCCTGTGTATTGGCTGCTGAGAACAGCTGATCGATGGGGATACCTGATGAGGAACCACCAGTAATCCTTTGGATTAGGTTGCTGCCCGTTACATGGGGCCTTACCCTTAAGCAGGTGAACAATATTGATATCCTATCCTTAGGATAGGTCATTGATATCAGATTGGTTGGGGCCTGGCATCAGGAATACATGCTGGTTATTGGTTCTCTGCAGTTGCTATATGAAGAACAGAACTGGAAGCAGATACAGTGCCTTGCAAAAGTATTCATACCCCTTGAACTTTTTTACATTTTGTCATCTTACAACCACAAACTTAAATGTATTTTATTGAGATTTGAGTGATAGACCAGCACAAAGTAGCAGATAATTGTGAAGTGGAAGGAAAATGATACATGGTTTTCAAAATTTTAATCAAATAAAAATCTGAAAAGTGTGACGTGCAAAAGTATTCACCCCCTTGTACTCTGATACTCCTAAATAAAATCCAGTGCAATCAATTCGTTCAGAAGTCACTTAGAGTCCAGCTGTGTGTAATTTAGTCTCAGTATAAATACGTCTGTTCTGTGAAGGCCTCAGTGGTTTGGAATCCCTTCCACACATTGCAAAAAAAATGCGCGTTTTTGTAAATCGCATCATGTTATTTATACCTACGGAAATGCTGGCGGTTTCTCTTTAGGTATAATTGAAACAGAAAGCCTACAGAGGAAACCTCTTCAGATTTTCTGTGAAAAGCACTGCGGGAAAACCACTGCAGTGCTATTTTGCTGCTGCCCGCTATGTGGGGCTTAAGCCTTAAAGAGTAACTAAACTTTTGATTTTCTGTCAGCATTTGTGTCATTAATACATTTTACAACATACAAATTTTTAATAAATTTGGACTTTCTGAGACATCCTGCATTTTTTTACTCTTTCCCTTGCTTCTCTATTGAGAGCTGTCCCCTACTTCTCATTTTCTCATTGTGTAGAGAGTAGGGGGCTGCGGGAAGTGAAGAGAAAATGAGGGTGGAGAGGGTCACTTCAAATAGCTATATCTTGGGAATTCTAAATGGTTAAATTATTATAAAACTTGCTTTTAGTGTCATACGAAAGAGGAGAATCTCATCGGTATAATTTCCAGAAATATCACTGGTTGAATACACATTCGGGATTGGGATATGATATCTTTGTAAGTCTTTGGTGTAGAACTACATCCTTAGTATCGTATGAAAGATGAGATTCTCCTCTTTCATATGACACAAATTTATAATGCTGTTTGAAGTGACCCTCCCCCACCCTCATTTATTCTTCACTTCACACAGCCCCCTACTCCCTACACAAGGAGAAAATGAGAAGCAGGAGTCATCTCTTAATAGAAAAGCAAGGGAAATAGTGAAAAAAATGCAGTATTTCACATAAAGGAGCCAAAAATTTGTTAATAAAGTGTATTAAAAATCTTTTAATGACACAAATGCTGCCAGAAAATCAAAAGTTGTCTGAAAGTTTAGTCACATTTTAAGTACTTCTGTACTAGAGACCAATTCTGCAACCAGAACAGCAAAAATAAATCACTAAATAAAGAAGATTATAGCTAATAAAGATTGGAATGAACAAGAATCTGTATTTAATGAAAAGTATAGCAGATACACAGGGCTTTTAGAGATTGCCCAGCATCATATAAAAAAGGCCTATACTTTCCAGAAACCATGCCAGGTAAATGAGTCTGAGCTACAATATGAACTTAGCTCACGAATAGGAATGGCATGTTTCCTTAGGCAACTGTTAAAATAATACTGTACTGCAGGGGTCGGCAACCCCTGGCACGCGTGCCAACTTTGGCACGCGGGAGACATCGGGATGGCACGCAAATAGCATCCGCTATCCCCCCTCGTCAAGAACCACTCATTCCCCTGGTAAATCCCACCCTGTCAAGACCCACTCATTCCCCCGGCCACCAGCCCTCCAGACGCTACCACCTGTACCACCGCCGCCCAAATCGCACCCCCCCCCTCCCCCGCTCCCATAGAGTGTAACGCTACTTGCAGCGATCTTCTTGTGTAGGACCTGGCAGCCGCGCGAAGCCTTGTCCAATGAGGATCGCGCGGCTGCTAACTAATGACGTCACCTCCATAGCCGGCCAGCCACAATCCACAGACGCTGAGTGGATTCCTCACAGGCTGAACGGCTGAGTTTTCCTCCAGAAAAACTACTCCAGCTTCAGTGTCCATTAGAAATACATCACAGTGAGTTTTAGAACCCATAATAAAATATATTTCAGTGTACATATGAATTTTATATTGTAATATTAACCTTTTCTGTACTGCTATTAATAAGTTGATGGGGTCTTCTTTAATATGTATATTCAATACATATTAAAGAGGACCTTACAAGTCCTCATGTATATGCTGTTTTTACATACCACTAGAAAGCCGACAGTGCGCTGAATTCAGCGCACTGCCGTCTTTCCCGTTATGTGCCCCGGGGCTGGAGATATCGGCGGTCTTAGTTTCACGGTTCACCGTCAGAAGGGCGTTCCTGACAGTCTAGCTGCGCTGTGAGGAACGCCTTCCCTGACAGTACTAGTCCATAGACTTGTGCTGAGGGGGCGTTCCTCACAGCTTAGCGTCATCGCCGGGCGGTAAGGAACGTCCCCTCTGACAGTACAGCCAGGGGTCGGCAACCTATGGCTTATTTCCCTGGCACGGCAGCAGACTCCTCACCCAGTAGTTTCAATCGGACCAAACACGGCCGAAAGGAAACTGCTATTATTATACTGTGGGGTCTCTTCAGACCCCCCGAGTATAATAAGTGGAGCCCCCGGGGAGATGATCAAACATAAAAAATAATGTTACTCATTATTCCATGCTCCGCAGCCGCTCTGTACTCTTCAGACGCTTCTGCCTGAAGTCAGCTGACAGGGCCTCAGGGGTTGCGTCTGCGTCTGACGTCATTACGCATAATGACGCGACGTGACCCCTGAGACTCAATGAGCGGTCGCTGACTACAGGCAGAAGTGCCCGAAGATACAGAGCGGCTGCGGAGCGTGGAATAGTGAGTAACATTGTTTTTTATGTTTCATCACCTCTCTTTGCCCTCCACTTATTATACTCTGTGGTCTGAAGAGACCCCACAGTATAATAATGGCTAGTGAGTGTGCAGGGGCCACTATAGAGCATAATACCGTGTGCAGGGACCACTATGGGACATAAACCGTGTGCAGGGGCCACTATGGAGCATAATACCATGTGCAGGGGCCACTATGGGACATATACCGTGTGCAGGGGCTGCTATGGGACATATACCGTGTGTAGGGGCCGTTATGGGACATATTGCTGTGTGCAGGGGCCGCTATGGGACAAATACTGTGTACAGAGGCCGCTATGGGACAAATACTGTGTGCAAGGACTGCTATGGGACAAATACCGTGTGCAGAGGCCGCTATGGGACAAATACTTTGTGCAGGGACTGCTATGGGACAAATACCGTGTGCAGAGGCCGCTATGGGACAAATACTGTGTGCAAAGGCAGCTATGGGACAAATACTGTGTGCAGAGGCCGCTATGGGACATAATACCGTGTGCAGGGACCGCTATGGGACATAATACCGTGTGCAGGGGCCATTATAGGACATAATACCATGTGCAGGGACCGCTATGGGACATAATACCGTGTGCAGGGACCGCTATGGGACAAATACTGTGTGCAGAGGCAGCTATGGGACAAATACTTTGTGCAGAGGCCGCTATGGGACAAATACTGTGTGCAGAGGCCGCTATGGGACATAATACCGTGTGCAGATACCGCTATGGGACATAATACCGTGTGCAGGGACCACTATGGGACATTATTCTGTATAACGGTGTGTTTTCTATATTAAGGATGTGTTTTTGCACAGAAAACTCAGGCTTTGTTTTTTTTTTTGTGCAAAAATGCACCAGTTTTACATCGAATGAAAAAGTTCCAAATATAACTGCATCCAGATACATAGTGTGTATTCACCATAAGGTGCTGCCATATGGTGCTCCTGGACACATTTACCACTAATTGGGAGCTGCACATGTACTTTCATTGCTTCTAATCGGAAAGTACAGGAGCGTCCCAGGAAATAGCAGTAAGCGTATGTGTCCTAAAGCATCTGGTGGCAGCACTTCTGTGTTATGGTTTGTGGTATATGACTTTAGTTTAGTGGTTGTCAGACTTACAATTATTGACCGGCACTCCCAGTACCTCATCTTTGATTTTTTTATTAAAATCGGCACGCCGAACAAAAGAGGTTGCCTACCCCTGCTGTACTGTATAATACTGTTAAAATGAGATGTGCTGTTAGATATCACAGAAAATTAGTTTTATCATTGCCCTTACCATTGCAGTAAAAGACTCTGATATGATTTATTGCACTGATGTATACTGAGATGTTGATTTAGAACACCCCCAGCCTCATTTACAAGCAAGTCACAGCTATGCAGAACTGCCTTGTGTATAAGTGAGTACTGCAAGGGGCCCTAGCTTTAGTGCATTCATTTTCTTTACTGTTATGACAGTAATCAACTAACAATTGCCAATTCTGTACGGGTTTTTTTTACAACAGTAACTTCATTTATACCACAGACGAGACAGATAGTATTACAGTAGAAAATAACACCTCTAAAAGCATTACAGTTGAAGATAACAGTTCTACAGATAACACCACATACCACCCATCATTGCATTAACTACTGACAATGGATGATGTCACAGCTTATCTACTCCGCCTCCCTGCACAGAGAAGGTCTAGAAAACTCTCCCATAGGCCTCAAGTCAGCTCCAGACTTTTGCTGCCTGTGGCCATAACTATGCTATAAAGCATATCACTAAATGTATTTTTTTTTCTTTTCTTTATAAAATTAATTTTATCCATGAAACTTAGTTATTCTAAAACTTGTGTAGTTTTATTACATAAGAATATATTAGACTACTCACATGTCTAAGATATAGTTAGACATGCAGTTTTCTTTATTTTTATTTATTTATTTTTAATTTTTAGACTGGTTTCTGTTCTGTGGTGGGTTTTAGTATTTACATTGTAATATTGTTTCAGCATTGAGAAATGTCCCACAGTTTCTTCTTGTATATCACATTAATTATAGTAAACATTTGTAACATTTTATTTTTGTTTTTGTTTTATGAAATTGTATTTCTTAATCCAATACATACATTGAAAAAGAGAGAAAAAAAGACTATGAACAACCAAAGCAATCCAAACCCCCCCCCCCCCCCTCTACCCTGGAGCCAGTATCAATAAAAAAAAAAAAAAAAAAAAAAAACAACACTTCCCAATCTTGTGAATACATAATTCAACCCCTCAATTGAGATTTAGTCTTAGTAAAGCCATTTATTGACTACTATTTTCCATTCTTTTACAGTTGGAATATCAGATAACCAGTAGCTCGCTATTTATTTTCAAGACATAAAAAGAGTTTGAAGTATCAGATTAATATATTGACTTGGGTAATTAAAATCCTTAATATCCCCCAATAAACACAGCTTAGGGTAAAACATATTTCTGATATTAAAGATGACCTGCAAATAATTACAGACTTTGTCCCAATACCTATACAATTTGGGACAATTCCATGTCACATGATACCGATCTGCCAAAGGTCCTTTACATTTCGGGCAATTTATCATCAAATCTTTTTCAGATTTTCTTTTGAAACACAGGAGTGTACTGTATCCTATGTATAAACATAAACTGAGCTGCTCTATGATTATAATTGGGGGATATTATAGTAGTTTGCTTATATTTTTCTATCCATTAATCCTGAGTGATATTACCCATTTCTTCCTCCCAAAATCTTTATGACCTATAGTGAGCAGAACCTAATTCCTGACTCATAAACTTCAAATAAATCCTAGAGATGACACCTTTTTTTGGACTTACAGTACAGACCAAAAGTTTGGACACACCTTCTCATTCCAAGAGTTTTCGGTATTTTCATGACTATAAAAATTGTAGATTCACACTGAAGGCATCAAAACTATGAATTAACACATGTAGAATTATATACTTAACAAAAAAGTGTGAAACAACTGAAAATATGTCTTATATTCTAGGTTCTTCAAAGTAGCCACCTTTTGCTTTGATTACTGCTTTGCACACTCTTGGCATTCTCTTGATGAGCTTCAAGAGGTAGTCACCTGAAATGGTTTTCACTTCACAGGTGTGCCCTGTCAGGTTTAATAAGTGGGATTTCTTGCCTTATAAATGGTGTTGGGACCATCAGTTATGTTGTTCAGAAGTCAGGTGGATACACAGCTGATAGTCCTACAGAATGGAGTGTTAGAATTTGTATTATGGCAAGAAAAAAGCAGCTAAGTAAAGAAAAACGAGTGGCCATCATTACTTTAAGAAATGAAGGTCAGTCAGTCCGAAAAATTGGGAAAACTTTGAAAGTGTCCCCAAGTGCAGTGGCCAAAACCATCAAGCACTACAAAGAAACTGGCTCACATGAGGACCGCCCCAGGAAAGGAAGACCAAGAGTCACCTCTGCTGCGGAGGATAAGTTCATCCGAGTCACCATCCTCAGAAATCGCAGGTTAACAGCAGCTCAGATTAGAGACCAGGTCAATGCCGCACAGAGTTCTAGCAGCAGACACATCTCTACAACAACTGTTAAGAGGAGACTGTGTGCAGCAGGCCTTCATGGTAAAATAGCTGCTAGGAAACCACTGCTAAGGACAGGTAACAAGCAGAAGAGACTTGTTTGGGCTAAAGAACACAAGGAATGGACATTAGACCTGTGTAAATCTGTGCTTTGGTCTGATGAGTCCAAATTTGAGACCTTTGGTTTCAACAACCGTGTCTTTGTGCCACGCAGAAAAGGTGAACGAATGGACTCTACATGCCTGGTTCCCACCGTGAAGCATGGAGGAGGAGGTGTGATGGTGTGGGGGTGCTTTGCTGGTGACACTGTTGGGGATTTATTCAAAATTGAAGGAATACTGAACCAGCATGGTTACCACAGCATCTTGCAGCGGCATGCTATTCCATCTGGTTTGCGTTTAGTTGGACCATCATTTATTTTTCAACAGGACAATGACCCCAAACACACCTCTAGACTGTGTAAGGGCTATTTGACCAAGAAGGAGAGTGATGGGGTGCTACGCCAGATGACCTGGCCTCCACAGTCACCAGACCTGAACCCAATCCAGATGGTTTGGGGTGAGCTGGACCGCAGAGTGAAGGCAAAAGAGCCAACAAGTGCTAAGCATCTCTGGGAACTCCTTCAAGACTGTTGGAAGACCATTTCAGGTGACTACCTCTTGAAGCTCATCAAGAGAATGCCAAGAGTGTGCAAAGCAGTAATCAAAGCAAAAGGTGGCTACTTTGAAGAACCTAGAATACAAAACATATTTTCAGTTGTTTCACACTTTTTTGTTAAGTATATAATTCCACATGTGTTAATTCATAGTTTTGATTCCTTCAGTGTGAATCTACAATTTTTATAGTCATGAAAATAAAGAAAACTCTTGGAATGAGAAGGTGTGTCCAAACTTTTGGTCGGTACTGTACATTCAATAAAGTCATATCAGTTGAGCCTTGGAGGAAATCTTGTTACCAACACCATATTGATCTTGAGTGAAATTATATGCATGCTTTAATTGTAAATATTTCAATTTATCGTTTGCCTCCAAAGTGACAATTTACTATTATACAATATTTGAGAAACCATCATAACCCCCTTTTCCAACCAAAATGTATATCCTACATTCTTCTGAAATTCTGGGAGGAACATTTATTTTTAGACCCATACAGGGTTTGACACATAGAGGGTTGAATAGCTCATACACTATAGTGCAATACTTGTATACAATATATAATATATTGCTTATATATATAATGTATTGCACTATATTGTGTATTTAGAGCACTTACATTATACTTTGCCTCTAGGGGGGTAATCACAAGCCTGGGAGCCTTTGATAGGTGATCTTCCAACATGGTGCCGCCCATGTGCTGTAACACCTTAGATGCTTCAGTCACAATTGACCACAGCATCTTATTGGTTAATAGCTGCAAACAGTACTGTCACCAATCTTGGCTGCTTGAGACGGGTGCCTGCTGTACAATACAGTCATCAACTGCCATGTAAGAGCCCTCTCCATAACTCACACAGAACATCATGATGTTCTGTAACCTTATTTGTCTGTAAGGCATTGATTAATTTGCAAAACTATTTATCAGTTTACTTCCTAATGCTTTATCTATAACATCAGACTGCATATTCAACATGACAAGTTCCCTTTAAGATATATATTTTAGGCATCCCAGTGCAGTAAAGTCTTAACTGTAGAAGTGATAAGAGAATATTGTTTTGACAAATATGTTATTCATAAATGCGAAAACTTTTACCCGAGTATAAGAAAGTGTGGGAATATTAGCAGGTGAGATTAGTGCAAAAAGGAAAAAATGTTCAGCCTCCAAAGGTCTAAAAAATATGAAGAAGAAAACCAGCTTAATTCAATAAATTTGGTTATGTCATGGTGAAGCTTAGTTGTTTTAAACCAGATGCAAAACACAAACACAATTTGGGAATGGGAATAAGTGGCCTAAGACATCTGGGCAACTGAACTGTGACTTGAAGAATAAAGTTAATTTATTACTTCTGTTGAGTGGTGCATGAAAAACAAAGGCAGAGTTACCCTTTTTACTCCGTCCTCACACAAAAGAAAATTAGTACAAATTACTAATTTATTGAATTATGGGTACCCCTATAGCTTATGGTTTTTCCTACGATGGATGGGGCAGCACTAAACAACCTAAAGTTGGCCCTGTCACTACTTCTCTATAATATTCTCCATGTTGCTAAATGAATAGGATAGAGATGAAATAGCCAGATCTTCTGCTAAAAATTCAAATCAAAGACCTATGATGTCCAGAAATAGTGTTTTCCTCATGGACATATGTCAGTATATCCTGAACATTCATCCAAAGCTTTAGTTACAATTTAAAGTTATACACTAAATATAATCCACAGTTCATAATTTTTAGGGCTTAAGAACATTAAACTTAGTCTTGAATGTTTCAAAACAAACTGGAGACATCACATTGTAGCCATCTTAATGTTAAACATTAAGTGTGAATGGCTTTTATAAGATATATATGTGAAGACTAATATCTGCCCTGTCCCGCAACCCCAAACAGCTATTCACTACCTTCAACTCCCTTCTCCATCCTCCTGCGCCCCCTCCGACATCACTTATCACAGCTGATGACTTTGCCTCTTATTTCAAAAGCAAAATTGACACCATCAGAGACAGTCTATCCCTACACCCCCCGACAACCACTCTACCCAACTGCTTGGTGCTCTTCATCTTTAACCTGTTTCTCCACCATAACTGATGAAAAGCTCTCCACCCTAATCTCTAAATCCCACCTCACCTCCTGCGTGCTTGACCCGATCCAGTCACATCTCATCCCCAAAATCACTGAAGTCATTACTCCTGCCCTAACCCATCTCTTCAACCTATCCCTAATCAATGGATCCTTCCCTTCCGCCTTCAAACATGCTATTGTCACACCTATACTTAAGAAACCCTCCCTCAACCCGTCATCTTCAGCCAGCTATCGCCCCATGTCACTGCTCCCGTACGCCTCTAAATTGCTTGAACAACACGTCCACTCCGAACTATACTCCTTTCTCTCATCCAAAATGTTCTATGACAGACTACAGTCAGGCTCAGACCCCATCACTCCACAGAAACTGCCCTAACCAAAGTCACTAAAGACCTTCTAACTGCCAAAGCCAAGTGTCACTACTCTATCCTCCTCCTCGACCTCTCCTCTGCTTTTGACACAGTTGACCATTCCCTCCTGTTAAGAAACGCTCTCATCCCTTGGCATCTCAGACCTGGCCCTTTCCTGGATCTCCTCATACCTCACCAACTGCACGTTCAGTGTCTGCCACTCACTCACCACCTCCCCGCCACGCCCTCTTTCTGTAGGTGTCCCCCAAGGCTGCGTCCTAGGAACCCTCCTGTTCTCCATCTTAGCCAACTCATAGAATCTCATGGTTTCTAATACCATTGCTATGCTGATGACACTCAAATATATCGCTCTGGACTAGACATTACCTCCCTGTTGTCTAGAGTCCCAGAATGTCTAGCAGCTGTTGCCTTTCTCTCCTCCTGCTTTCTCAAACGCAATATGGAGAAAATGGAGTTCATCATCTTCACCCCTCCTCGCACGTCCCCTCTACCTGACCCATCTATCAAAGTTAATGGAACCATACTCACCCCAGTCCCATGGGTCCACTACCTTGGGATAACCTTAGACTCTGACCTATCCTTCAAGCCACATATTCAAACCCTCAACACCTCCTGCCACCTCCAACTCAAGAACATCCATCGAAACTACAAAGATGCTAGTCCATGCCCTCATAATCTCCCCCCTAGACTACTGTAACACCCTTCTCCATGACCTCCCAGCAAATACTCTCTCCCCCCTCAAGTCCACCTTAAATTGTCCTGCTCGCTTAATACACCACTCCCCCCATTCTTCATCAGCTGCTCTCCTCTGCCAATCCCTTCACTGGCTACCCGTTGCCCAGTGAATAGAGTTCAAATTACTAATGCTGACATACAAAGCCATCCACAACCTGTCCCCTCTCTATATCTCTGACCTAATCTCCTGCTACCTGCCCACACGTAACCTCCGATCCTCCAAAGACCTCCTACTGCGCTCTGCTTTTATCCGCTCTTCACACAACCATCTCCAAGACTTCTCCTGTGCATCCCCCATACTCTGTAACTCATTACCAAGACACATAAGACTGTCCCTCACAGTCACAATCTTCAAGAAGGCCCTGAAGACTCACCTATTCAGGAAGGCCTACAACCTCCAATAACGCTACTGTCACCACACCACCACCTGAACAGCCTCTACCCCCATCTTCTGTCTCTATCCCTCTTCCCTCATAGATTGTAAGCCCTTGCGGGCAGGGCCCTCTATCCCACTGTTCCAGCTGGTCACTGTTAGTAATATATATGTTTTGTATATTTTGTGTACCGTATGTAAACCCTCAAATGTAAAGCACCGAGGAATTAATGGTGCTATTTAAATAAACAATAATAATAATAATAAGACTGTTAGGTTTATACTGTATAGTTCAGATAGACAAATCTATGAGATAGAGGTTGTTTGGCGCTTGATCTAAACAATACATTCAATAGCTTTGATGCTGTCACTATCTAGATGAGTTATGAATGGTACACATAGTTTTTTTTTTTTGCTCTATGTATTGGTTTGGGGGTTCCTAATTGTCTGCACAAATTAATGTTTAGTATGAATAATAATATACTTTATATATTTTCTATTGCAGGTTGCTCTAAGGTGACTTGTATCAGCTTGACTCGTGAAGCTTCCATAAAACTGTCTCCAATGCATGGCAAACAGATATCCATCCGTTATTTGGACATGACAGACTGTTTTGTGCTTGAAGACGAGGGACTCCATACAATTGCAGCTCACTGCACTCAGCTCACTCACCTCTACCTGCGCCGCTGCATCCGCATCACCGATGAAGGCCTGCGGTATATTATGATCTATTGTACATCTATCAAAGAATTAAGCGTGAGTGACTGCCGTTTTGTGAGTGACTTCGGCATGCGAGAAATTGCCAAACTGGAGTCTCGTCTGCGGTACCTTAGCATAGCCCACTGTGGAAGGATAACAGATGTAGGTATCCGTTACATTGCAAAGTATTGTAGTAAGCTTCGCTACCTAAATGCCCGAGGTTGTGAAGGCATCACAGATCATGGAGTGGAGTACCTAGCAAAAAATTGCACAAAACTCAAATCTTTGGATATTGGGAAATGCCCTCTAGTTTCAGACATTGGTTTGGAGTTTTTAGCCCTAAACTGCTTTAACCTAAAGCGCCTGAGCCTGAAGTCTTGTGAGAGCATCACAGGTCAAGGGTTACAGATAGTTGCTGCCAACTGCTTTGACCTGCAGATGTTAAATGTCCAGGACTGTGAAGTGTCAGTCGATGCTCTACGCTTTGTCAAACGCCACTGTAAGAGATGCATAATTGAACACACGAATCCTGCATTCTTCTGAGAAACCATGTAATGCATAAAACGTGTTATTTCCAGTATTAAAACCGCATAACGAAAGAAGAAAAACATTCATCAAAATTATCTATTCAAGGTTTTGCTTTTTTATGTTGTAATAGGAAAGATCAGTTGATCATAAGGTTTGTCTGTAACTCAGATACTGACATGTGTGATCATGCATTATGAGATGAACGCATAATATGTTACATGTCTGTTCTATGCCAGCGTTAAAGTCGTTGCCATTGTATGACTAGGGAAACTTTCTTGTGCATATTAAGAAACATGATATTTCAAGCAGCGGAATTAGTGTTTGAGAACTCCTTATTTGATCATGTATTTTACAGGACCCAAACAGAAAGTAGAAAACACACTTTGGCTGAAGCCACAAGTTGTGGAAAAACTGTGGTTTTTGTTGCAGATATTGGAGCATTTTAGTAAGTCACAGCCAAGGGTGGCTTCAAAAGGAATGGAAAATATAAGGGAAGAATCCCTTGCTTTGGCTAAAAAAAAAAAAAAAAAAAGCTGTAAAATCTGCAACAAAAAAATGAAGTTTTTCCGCAACATGTGGACTCATCTTCTATCTGTATTAAATACTGTCCAGACTCCTAATAATGTTGTATAATTATTAGCTTTTCAATATTTTATCATGATCCTTGTTCATTAAAAGAGAAGTAATTTTTTACTACACAGTACGTTGTATATGGCAGGTTTCACATGATGCTGTGAATGCTGTACACTACAGTCATGCTAATTCAGAAGCTCACAGCATCATAAAACAGTATATATGAGTGAGTTTATATGAGTCACGGTTGGGTCTGACACATTGACCATATTTCTCAGCCCAATCACGGTCGTGTGAAACTGGTTTATGTCAAAGATACTTAGAGATTGAGAAGCCTCATTATAAGATTCATACTATATTTTTATAATCTGATTTATGGCTTCCAAAATATCAGTTATTGGCAGCTACAAAAACTGAAATAATATTCATTGTGGGTCATGTAAACAGCAAAATGCACAGACACATCTATGAATATTTTTTCTGTTGTATTACATAACTTGGTCATCAAAACCTAAAAATACATAAATATATTAAAAACCTGCACAAAACAGAAGATGGTGGTAACAGTTAAGTACAATGTATAATAGTATTGCAAAAAATCTAGCCATAAACCAGAAAAAATTGCAGTACAGAGCACACAAAGTAAAAACACATCCAAATCATCATAATGCAATATACAAGAATAATGGCCAGTATAAGAGGGTATACTGTAGGGGTCGGCAACCTTTTTTGTATGGTGTGCTGGTTTTTATAAAAAAAAACAAAGTCGAAATAATTCGTGTGCCATGCAATAATTGTAAGTATATCGACCTCATACGTGAAATCTATAGCAACAACCAATTAATTAGTTCAATAAACTTCTATTTCAGTGTGATCCTTCTCTGGTGATTGGATCGGCTTTTGTAAGAACAGAGGACTCAGAATGGAGATTTACACAGCCTGATCTTTGTGTTGAATACATTCATGCAAACCTTTCCAGCCTACTGAAATGAAGGAACACCCACTTTAGAGTGTTCTGCTGCCATATTATACTTTCACACTTGATTTAAGGTATAAAACCAATTGCTGCCCTTTGAGCAAGTTAGCTCATGCCCAGACACAGTGTCACACCTCATGCTTCCGCCACTTAGTACCTCCTCTCCTGGAGAAGCACAGCTGAGATAGTCCTGTGTCAGGTAAATATGCCTGAAGTGCCAAGTCTGGCACAGGTGCCGGAGGTTGTTGAGCCCTGATACACTGTATTAAAAAGTGCAGCCATCTACACCATAAAACCATATACTGTACAGTTTGTTTGTATATTTCTTTAAATGGGAGTGTACAGCAGTTGCTTCCAGTTATGCAGTCTTACAGATCTATCCATCTAGGTCATACATTCATCTAGCATATTCCTTAAATTTGGCATGAATTTATTGTAATCTGGAATCTCACAAAGCATAAGCAAATAGGAATATATGATAATATATGCACCCTAGTCATGCTTCACCACTGCCAGTTAGTAAATCGATAGATACTCTACTGTCCTGATCTAATCCTTCTTATATAGTTACAGTTTATTACAATGTATCAGTGTAAGGCTCTGTGTGACTTTAATGTACTGTATACTTTGCTATTCTTGCTATCAAAGCTATTGAACAAACCAGTAGGAACCAAAATCGCTTGTGTGAACAGATCAAGTTCAGATAAAATAAGAGACAGATTTCTGATGTTTCCATTGTTAGTTTATCCATATCAGTAAGGCAAGGCGAGGACAGGTCTCCAGCCTCTAAATGGCAACAAGATTAAATGACAGCGAGCAGACAAATATTACGTTACTGTTACACATGAATACAAATGTTACAAATTTCAGGCCATAAAATTGAATTTGAGAAAAAATACACATTTTTGGACAATTCAGGAACTACAGATTTACTAGGCAACTTTCTAAGATCAATTATGTACTATGAAGTAGTAATTTTGAAGGTGTGGCACTTATTAGAGGCAGACCTTGCACAATGGTGGGGGATGTATTCTTCTCTGACATAATCTGACAATGTTCCTTGGAGTCACCAGTCCTGTATACATTTTTTATTCATTGTGGATATATATCTTCCTCAACTACATTAATAATAGTCACAAGACACAATAGTTATCCTGCCTTTTAGTCTTTGTTGACACATTGTAATTGAATGGCTCCATTTCCTCTGGGTGTTTTAATGAGTTACTTCCCAGATCCTCATCCACTGCTCAAGGACTGCTCTAAGTGCAGCTCTGTGGTCATTACAGAGGCAGTCAATCACTGTGCCATGTCTGCTACTTAACTGTCCTATGTCCTATCCTATTGCCTGAGAACAAGTGTATAGTTTTCAATGGTTATGATTCCAAATGGAGCAATGTTCATCCACTTTACTTAGTAACATAGTTGATGAGATTGGCACAGGTCCATCAAGTATAACCTATAAGACTACCGTGTTGATCTAGAGGAAGACAAAAAAACCCATGAGGCTGATGCCAATTGCCCCATGCCAGGAGAAAAAATTCCTTCCCAACTCCAACTCTTGCTTACAGTCCACCAAAATCCCCAAGTCTTTTTAGTGGCACTGATTTTCATGAAAATGGAGCTGCAATGCAGAATAAGAAAGATATCTTTGAAAAGTGTAGAAGCTGTCATACAAGATACTGTCATTAGTCAGATGCCAATTTGTCTGCTAACAGACTCCCTTTAAACTTAATTTGCTATGTCTCTGCCCAAGCTTGGAAATCCTGCTCTGTAAACCATCTACTAGGTCATTAATAAACATATTAAAGAGGAGAGGAGCCAATACTGATTCCTGTGGTCTAACCCGGTGGCTGTGACACCCCAATACTGACCCCTGTGATACCCCACTAGTGACTGTTATCATTAACAAGCATCCTCTGTTTCCTATCACTGAGACAGTTGTGAACATAAATGCATATGTTTTCCCCCAGTCCCAACATTTTCATTTAATATATCAACCTTTTATGTGGTACAGTATAAAAAGCTTCTGAAAAGTCCAGATACACCACATCTACCTATATCCAGTCTAGAACTGACCTCTTCATAGAAGCTGATCAGATTAGTCTGAGAGGACAGATTCCTCATAAACCCATACTGATTGGGTGCTATAAGATAATGTATTTTGTATATTGGAATGACATTTGCTATGCACCAAGTCTTGTAGGACATACCTGTTTCCAAAGAGTCCTGAAATATTAGATACAGTGGTGTACATATTACCGTATTTACTTTCTTCAGAACGCAGTGATGAATACCATCAGGACCCAGGGATTTGTTTATGTTAGTGTTTCCTCTGCACTTCTTCCTGGGTTAAGCAGGTAATAATTAATGTAGAATTTACCTTATCTCTAGTCATGTCCACACTTATTGCATTTTCCTGTATGAAAACAGCAGAGAAGAAGCCATTTAACAGATAATTATAATTATTTAACGCTTCATCACTTCCCTCCTGTTTTAATAGTTAAAATGCTTTATTTTTATCATTTATTGCGCCAATCACATTTTTATTTAACCATAATGGTTTTCTTTTGTTCCTAGCCTATTTATTCCCATATAGTATATATCTTTCACAGGACATATTTAAGATGCTTTTAAAAATGCCCCATTTAGCCTGTGTACTTTTGTTTTTAAGGACACTGCTAGTTTATGGCCCTAAGGTCATCACTTAGCTGATAAAAATTGGCCTTTCTAAAGTTTAGTATTTTTGTACCCCCTTTACTAAACATGTGTGGATCAATGCTCATCCACTTTAGTATAGCTGTATAATCATAAGCCCACTTCTGCTGGCATTTGCTGCATGTTGTGTAATATTCTGAATTTGCTACATATGCTTTGTGGCATCTGACCACAACATGTGTGATTTATTTCAGATAGTTGGGTATCTGATGTGGACCTTATTTTATGTATGCCATACCAGTAAAGTTCTGCTTTTATGGAGAGCAACTTTAGCCTTCTCACTAGTTGATATACAGTATGGAGACCACTTCTAATATACTGCTAAAGCTTAAACTGCAATTGTAAAGGAAAAAAAGCAAAACATGCCCTATGGTGTATGTTTTTTTGTGATTTACGCTTGTAAGCATTGTCTACTAAGATTTCAGGATTTCAGTACAGATTAAAAAAGGTATATCAACCTAAACCTGTCTAACACATGCCAAAGGGATACTCCTCTGGCATATATTTGCCCAATGAAAGTTTTATGAAAACATCCAGGTATAAGTCAGGATGTGCTCCTAATGTATACACCAGACACATATTGCACATATGATGTGAATAGATGAAACATGTCTACCTCGTTGCCAGCTTTGTAGTCTAAAGAGTATGTCAGTATATTATCTTGGGTTTTATCAAATCCTGCAGAGATCCTTTGTCGACACAATAAAATAAATAAGTGACTATGTTATTAAAACATTATATGCTAAGCCAAATATTCAGCTCTTCCTATGTGCAGAAGTAAGTGGTAATCCTCTAAATGCACCAGCTATATGAAAATTGTTCATGTGGCATGTAAAAATGGGTTCAACTTGCTAAGCATGCAAGAGACATTCATCTTCATTATGGCAAGTAAAAAACATGGTGCAAATCAACAACACATTTGCAAACATACCAACATTTGAGTCCCAGATCATGAGAGGTTTAGGGTGCCTTCTCACACAGCAGATTATGTTGCATAACTTTCAGTTGAAATTTCTGGAATTCAGGCATTGGCCATTAAAACAACCCCATTCACATGAATTCAACTGATCTTAGTTACAGAAATTTCTGCAACAAAAACTACCACACCCTTAAAGCTTGAGAACAACTGCACAATCAGCCAAA
This sequence comes from Leptodactylus fallax, assembly GCA_947044405.1. NCBI lineage: Eukaryota > Metazoa > Chordata > Amphibia > Anura > Leptodactylidae > Leptodactylus > Leptodactylus fallax. Next base: position 2,372,938 of record CAMRHE010000156.1, read on the forward strand.
ATGCCCAATGTCATGAAAATTTGCATAAATCTTGTAGTTTCTCTCCTTCATGATACTTTTCAGAACTGTTTGAGTATGTAAAAAATGAACAATTGTATTCACTTTCCACATATTTGTATGTGTATTTGTATGTGTAGACCTGCCACTTATTTAAACAAAGAAAAAGTAACACCAAACAAAACAGGTATCCGATACATAATATCAAGTAACACATCTCATGACAGGTACATTACCTGGATCAAATCATAGGAGTTATATTTTATGACTATAAATGGCTATAATAACAAGAAGTCATCACCATTCGCTGCTAAGTATGAGGATTATTTATTTTTATGTATTCTAATAAATATGCCCTCTGTTTCATCCAGTTCCACTGACCACAAGTAATCCTTCATAGAAGATAATAATTGGTTGCTCTATTGTATCCATATAGCATCCAATTTTAAAATTCTTATATTTATTAAAATCTATTCCACTAAGGCATGATTATGAATATACAACCAACATTATGCCAAGGAGTTCAGTCAGCTCAGTGCTGTGCCAAATCCTAAGTGCCTTAAGTAGATTCAATGAATCTTACTGTTATTCTCTCTATGCTTGTTCATACGTGGGGATGGCATACACATGAAAAGAAAGATTATATAGTCATCGTAGACTAAGTGTTAACCTTTTTATTTCAATCCGTATGAAAGTAAATTATATAAACTTAATGCTAAATATCTCACTACTGTCTATATTCTCAGTCAGTAAAATAAGGGAAGATACATTTCATTACGCTTGTAACCACAGTGATTGATTTGAGTAATATTAAAGGGGTATACACTTATAAGACATCCATGGCATTTCCACAGAATTTGCCATAAAAGCCCTAATTATGTAGTAGATGTGGATTTCACCCCAAGTGGTGAATAAGGATGAATCCGCTTGAAACATCTCTGAGATGGTAATACCTCTTTAAAAAGACTGTTATAAAACAATTACTTGATTTAGTAATGTATTAAGCAGTTCTTTATGGAGGAGTAGAAAGTATCATCAGAAAATAATATACAGGTGCATCTCAATAATTAGAATATCTTTAAAACGTTTATTTATTTCAGTAATTGAATTAAAAAAGTGACCTCCTATATTTTCTAGATTCTTTACAGAGTGTTCAAGTGTTTTATTTCTGTAAATGTTGATTATGGATTACAGGTAATGAAAACCAAAATCTAAGAAAATTAGAATATTGTAAAAAAGTTCAGTATTGTAAATTCAGTGTGTCACCTGCCAAGGTTTCCTAAGCCTTTAAATGGTCCCTCAGTCTGGTTCAGTAGGACACACAATCATGGAAGACTGCTGATTATGAATTGTATTACTGAATTACTGAAATGAATGAACGTTTCAAAGATATTCTAATTTATTGAGATGCATCTGTATTTATTACAAAGTTTATTCAGGCAGACATGATAGGGTAATTTTAGAAGATCCTCTAAAATTCCGATGAAACATTTCATGCTGTTACATTTGTAGAGATCTAGCTTAAAGGGAGACTCAATCTCTGAACACTTTTACATGTCACAGTAATAGTTAACATAACATTTTTATAACTTGCTTTGCAAATGCTTTATATGGATGTCATTGAAAGGGTTTTTTTCTGCTGATAGAGCAGATTTCACACTGTTTGCCAAGTTTACATTACTGACCATTCATTTCAGTGGCCAGCTCCTGTTGTAGGGGTAATTGCTTTTATCATCTAGAGTATATGAAGTACCACCATTGCCTTCAACTCTGACTTCTAGTATAGTCTTCAAGTAGCGTATTGGTCCACAACCAGTGGCTCAAGAGCTACATGTGGCTTGCAGACTCTAGATGTTTGGTTATTGATAGGAGCCTTGATAGCGTGTCTTATGATTCATCAAGGCACCAACTGCCGCTCAGTTTTCTATCCCTATGACCATGTGTAGGGCATCATCACTGACCACCAGCATATACTCTACTGTCTGAAATCTGTAGAGCTAGAACAGAATTTTCAGTTTATAACACTGAACATTATAACATTATATAGTACTACCCCCTCATGTTACAGTCATCTATATTGGCAATATTGTAGTCTTATGGTCCTACTTACCAGTGCCGGGAGGTCTAGTACAATACAATTTCTTTGGTATGTATCACTGCATAAGAAAGAAAACCACTATCTCCCTGGTCATCATCACCCATATTTGTGTTGAATGTGCTCCTGATTTTTAAAATTGCATCAATTTCATTACTGTCTAGGTATTCATTCACTTCCATTTTGTTGAACACATTATAACTAAGATGTTCTAGAGCCCTGAATGGAGCTTGTAACAAAAATGGTGCATTGTTTTAGGAAAGTAACAGTTAAAAAAAAGTCAGCAATTTAATTGTATTATAAAACTAAAATTCAGAAAAGTTTTGTGCTACTTTTGTCTACTTAGCATAACTTCAGCAATAAAATGGTTGCATTTGCTAAGCATAACTGACACAATGGTAAATCATGTTGATCAATTATATAAAGATGTACATAGAGGAAACCTGATTATTTCACAATGCGTATAGGAAATCCAAATGTAAAAAGTATTTAATTTTTCATCTTTTAGTTATGTTAATGAACCAATATCCTGTCTTGACTATTCAACATGTTTAGCTGTTACATTGTGTTAATGACATGTGATGTTCTTATGAAACTGCACAAATACATTTTAAATGCTTCATTTAGATTTTGTGGTTTGTTTTCCTTCTCTTGGTTTATCTATTATTGGAGGCACAATGTGTAGTCAGATCCTGAAAGAAAGAGAAACCAGACATATTGATATATTCAATAGAAAATGTGGAAAAGTATTTCATTTTAGACATTTTCTAATGGGTCTCTAACAATTTTTTTAGTAAATAAGTAGCACATAACAATTTTATTGTAAAGTACTGTAAATAGAATATGGTATTCTAAGAAAAATAATATTTCAAGTCTACAAACCAGTAGATAACATTAAAGGAACATGAATTATATACACACGTACCATTAATTTTGAACTAGATCCCTTCATACTCAAAAATACTTTGTCCTTTTTTACATATTACTTGTAACTTGAGTTTGTTATAGGTGGCAATAAAAACATGTGAAACTTTTCCAGGTTCCAGTTACCAAAACATTTGTAAAATAGTTTTATTCCTAGAGAACTATTCAAAGACTTTTCTTAAAAAGGAAAAAATATCTGCTATAGTATCAGTCATATGTAATCTGTAAACCCTTCTGGAATGGGAAGGAAACTTATAGTTTCATTTGATAGGTGAAATATTTTCTATATTTTTAGCAGCTTTTTATTTGTACCCCCCCACATGAAGTAAATTATATATTATTATTATTATTATTGTTATTAATAATAATAATAATACATTTTACTTATATAGCGCCAGCACTTTACAGACAAAAAGATACATTACAGAGTAATAGTCAGTTCACACAATAGGACTGAGGGCCCTGCTCGCAAGAGCTTACAATCTATGAGGTAGAGGGGGTGACAGAAGAGGTAGCAGCGGTGACATAGGAGGTAGCATTGCTTATACAGTGGTCCAGCCATTTTTGCAATAGAGGTTACTTTCATTACACATACAGTCATATGAAAAAGTTTGGGCACCCCTATTAATCTTAATCATTTTTAGTTCTAAATATTTGGGTGTTTGCAACAGCCATTTCAATTTGATATATCTAATAACTGATGGACACAGTAATATTTCAGGATTGAAATGAGGTTTATTGTACTAACAGAAAATGTGCAATATGCATTAAACCAAAATTTGACCGGTGCAAAAGTATGGGCACCTCAACAGAAAAGTGACATTAATATTTAGTAGATCCTCTTTTTGCAAAAATAACAGCCTCTAGTCGCTTCCTGTAGCTTTTAATCAGTTCCTGGATCCTGGATGAAGGTATTTTTGACCATTCCTCTTTACAAAACAATTCCAGTTCAGTTAAGTTTGATGGTCGCCGAGCATGGACAGCCCGCTTCAAATTATCCCATAGATGTTCAATGATATTCAGGTCTGGGGACTGGGATGGCCATTCCAGAACATTGTAATTGTTCCTCTGCATGAATGCCTGAGTAGATTTGGAGCTGTGTTTTGGATCATTGTCTTGCTGAAATATCCATCCCCGGTGTAACTTCAAATTCGTCACTGATTCTTGTACATTATTCTCAAGAATCTGCTGATACTGAGTTGAATCCATGCGACCCTCAACTTTAACAAGATTCCTGGTGCCGGCATTGGCCACACAGCCCCAAAGCATGATGGAACCTCCACCAAATTTTACAGTGGGTAGCAAGTGTTTTTCTTGGAATGCTGTTTTTTTGACGCCATGCATAACGCCTTTTTGTATGACCAAACAACTCAATCTTTGTTCCATCAGTCCACAGGACCTTCTTCCAAAATGAAGCTGGCTTGTCCAAATGTGCTTTTGCATACCTCAGACGACTCTGTTTGTGGCGTGCTTTCAGAAACGGCTTCTTTTGCATCACTCTCCCATACAGCTTCTCCTTGTGCAAAGTGTGCTGTATTGTTGACCGATGCACAGTGACACCATCTGCAGCAAGATGATGCTGCAGCTCTTTGGAGGTGGTCTGTGGATTGTCCTTGACTGTTCTCACCATTCTTCTTCTCTGCCTTTCTGATATTTTTCTTGGCCTGCCACTTCAGGGCTTAACAAGAACTGTCCCTGTGGTCTTCCATTCCCTTACTATGTTCCTCACAGTGGAAACTGACAGGTTAAATCTCTGAGACAACTTTTTGTATCCTTCCCCAGAACAACTATGTTGAACAATCTTTGTTTTCAGATCATTTGAGAGTTGTTTTGAGGAGCCCATGATGCCACTCTTCAGAGGAGATTCAAATAGGAGAACAACTTGCAATTGGCCACCTTAAATACCTTTTCTCATGATTGGATTCACCTAGCTATGAAGTTCAAAGCTCAGTGAGGTTACAAAACCAATTTTGTGCTTCAGTAAGTCAGTAAAAAGTAGTTAGGAGTATTCAAATCAATAAAATGATAAGGGTACCCAAATTTTTACACCGGTCAAATTTTGGTTTAATGCATATTGCACATTTTCTGTTAGTACAATAAACCTCATTTCAATCCTGAAATATTACTGTGTCCATCAGTTATTAGATATATCAAATTGAAATGGCTGTTGCAAACACCCAAATATTTAGAACTAAAAATGATTAAGATTAATAGGGGTGCCCAAACTTTTTCATATGACTGTAAATAAAGCTGTATGAGCTGTCACCAGTCAGTGTTCTTTAATGTGCCGATAGTGCCTGGACATATAAAGTTACAGTCCGATACAACATCATATCCTGTAGGGTAATGTGGGAGCGTGAACAGAGGAGGGTACGTTTTAGGGATTCTAACTGCAGTAGGGTTTACATTAAATTGTGATAGGCCTGTCTGAAAAGATGTGTCTTTAGTTTGCACTTGAAGCTGTAGAAATTGGGAGTTAATCTGATTTTTCGGGGTAGAGCATTCCAGAGAAGTGGTGCAACTCTGGAGAAGTCTTGTATACGGGAGTGGGAGGTTCTGATAATAGAGGATGTTAGTCTTAGGTCATTGAGTGAACTGAGAGTACAGTTTGGGCGATAGACAGAGATGAGGGAGGAAATGTAGGGAGGTGCAGCATTATGGAGAACCTTGTGGATGAGGGTGATACGTTTATATTGCATTCTGTATTGAATAGGCAGCTAATGCAGTTACTGACACAAACCTGAGGCAACGCTGTAGCATTTAGACTGATAGATGGGCCTGACTTCTGTATTCAGAATAGATTGTAGAGGGGAGAGTTTAGTAAGGGGAAGACCAATTAGTAGGGAGTTACAGTAGTCAAGGCGAGAGTGAATCAGTGTAAGAATAATTATTACTGCGTTAAATCACAAATCAGACTTTCAGATGAGCAATAAATGTTATACATTAGATAAGCAATGGTTACTACATGCACCAATAGATAAATGCTTCCTATTTACGAAGTGTGCTTTCATTATCAATATCTGTTCATAATTTAAGATGTTACATTGGTCATTTTGACAGAACTGTATTACAAATTCCTATGGAATAAATCTGTCCTCCTATTCTGTGAAAAAATAAAAAACACTTGCCATATCAAAGAGGCATTGTTCCCAAGAAAATTTGCTTCTAATGGAGGATTTAGTACCTTATAAAGATACATGGAGTACTTGAATTATATAATATAGACTTGTAGGGAGGCTGTGATCTGCTCTACAGGATTTGTGTATGCAGCATGTCATGTGTACTGTCCTTTACAGTATTGTGTACCATACTACCATATTACCATAACTTGTACTGAATGCAGTAGCGAAAATACTATAAATGAATTCATAATATTAAATAAGAGAAAAATATAAGCTAGTAATCTAGATATTGGGGACGATTCATGATTGAAAATACTCCAGTTATGTAAAAATTTGTGCCATAAAACTGTTGTGCATGCCTTGTACCACATTATTGGGTTACCAAATAAATGTGTGTGGCCTACTGGGAAAAGGGAGTGGGTTAAGATGCAACATCTTATACTAACATTTTTTTAATTTTTTGTCAACAACTAAGCCAACAAATAAATTGTATAAAGTTAGATTACATAGTCTAAAAATTCACCATATTTAGTATCCTAGTAAGCTTTACTAAATATTTTAAGGGTAGACAATCCAAATATAACAACAAAAAACAAAATAGGAGATTCACTATCTAATAGTGAAGCGCTAAAAACAACATCTTTATTATTTATTATTAAAAGATTCCAGTATGAATGACCCAGCAATCAAAAACACATAATGGGAGTGATTTTTCAACCTATCAACGTATGTCTCCCTTAATAAAAGATTGACAACAAAATAACCCCATATTATACTGAAACTGTAATAGACGGCTCCAAATATAGGGGGCTATTAGGGCAATGCTATAAAGCTCATCTTTAATGCAGTATGACTGAGATATTGATGGGGTAACTAACTGCTGGGATCCAAATGAGCCAGGAGTATACAACCTAGTTTTTTACTAGCTAGGTCCACTCGAGATATAATTTGATACTTAAACTACCTAGTCTTTGTTAATTACTGGCTAGGTTCACTTGAGATACAACTAGATACCTGACATGTCTCTACACTAAATTAAGAATCAATGTTTAATTATTGGTATTAGAATATTACTCCAATAGTGGAAAATTCATTCCCATATTTGAGATCATAGTTTTCCCTCTGCCCCTGTGGGCACTAATGCATGGCCGCATGAGCAGACAAGGATGCCAGCACTTAATGGACTAAGTCTCGCCCAGTAAATAGTTCCTAAGCCAATCACCGTGTCCTTTGTGACAATGGTGATGGCCGGGCTAGTAATTAACACAGACTAGGTGCTATTGTCCTGGTCATTTTGTTGGCAATTTTTTATTAACCCCTTCCCACCGGTGACATTTTTCGATTTTCGTTTTTGACTACCCACCTTCTAAACCTCGTAATTCTTTTATTTTTCTGTTCTCAGAGCCATGTGAGGGCTTAATGTTTGCGGGACAAATTGTTCTTCATAATGCTACCACTTATTATTCTGTACAATATACTTGGAAACTGGAAAAAAATTGAGAATGGGGTGGATTTGAAGAAAAAGTGCATTTGTGTGACTTTCTTCTGGGCTTTGTTTTTACGGTGTTCACTCTGCAGCCAAAATGACATGTCACCTGTATTCTATGTTTTGATACAATTCTGGGGATACCAAATTTATATGGTTTTATTTACATTTTAACCACTTAAAAAAATCTAAAACTTTGCAAAAAATTTTTTTTCTAAAAGTTGCCATATTCTGACACCCATAACTTTTTTATATTTCTGTGTACGGGGATGCATAGGGTGTCTTTCTTGCAGGGTCAGGTGTACTTTTTAGTTATACCATTTTGGGGAATGTTTATTGCTTTGATCACTTTTTATTCAAATTTTTATCAGAGGCGAAACAGTGATAAAACGGCGTTTGGCACTTTTGATTTTTTTTTTTTCCCGCTACGGCATTTACCGTACAGGAAAAATAATTTTATACGTTTGTAGCCTGGGCATTTTTGGACACAGGAATACCTAATGTGTATGTGGTAAACAGTAATATTTTACTTTTATATGTATTCTAGGGAAAGGGGGGTGATTTTAACTTTTAGGGTTTTTTTAATTTTTTTTATATTTCTTAAAACTTTTTTTATTTATTTATTTTTACTATTTTATTAGCACTGTGTATTAGACAATATTACTGTATATAGCCTATTGTTTAAGAATATATATATATATATATATATATATATATATATATATATATATACTTTTGATTCTGGGATGTCTCAAACCCATTTAGATTAGTCTAGGAACTTCTGCAAGATTTTTTATAATTTGACAAGCCCTTGGTCTAAAAACAACAGAACATTTATTGCCAAACTTCATCCAAATCTAAGTAGTTTTCCAAGCCACCAATAAACACATTCTAACCTTGAATTCTCTGTGGAACATGGCTATGTCTAGTATTGCTGCCCTAGACAAAACAAAAGTGTGATAATGCTTACTGTCAAGAATACAGTTTTAATAATATAATACATTCTATGGTCTCCTTGTACTAGAATATACAGAGGAACCCCTATATTCCCTCATTTGTTTCATGCTCACATGCATCACTGCTTGTTATAGACACTATATTTTGCATTATTTTTTTCCATTCTCTAGCTTTCCCCCTTACATGCCTTTTTACATTAAACAGGAGACAAGACTTAGCCAAAGAACTTAGACATTTCTGCAATATGGTTTTCTGTATATGACTTTATTTTGCCAAATGCCAAGCAGCATCTCTTTACCACAAGAATCAAAAAACTAAACAGTGTAACTATAAATTAATTGATTTTTGTTTTATTTTCCTTACTCGATTTACTAAATGAGGTTAAAATTCAGTAGGTGGAGACAAAGGAACTTTCTGGTCTTTTTCAACTCTTAGGTCTTTGTTTTTAACAATTGTGGTAGCTTACATTATCAGTTGCTTATCAGATGGCTACATAAAGATCATACATAGTATACAGTGGGGAAAAAAAAGTATTTAGTCAGCCACCAATTGTGCAAGTTCTCCCACTTAAAAAGATGAGAGAGGCCTGTAATTAACATCATAGGTAGACCTCAACTATGAGAGACAAAATGAGAAAACAAATCCGGAAAATCACATTGTCTGATTTTTAAAGAATTTATTTGCAAATTATGGTGGAAAATAAGTATTTGGTCAATAACAAAAGTTCATCTCAATACTTTGTTATATATCCTTTGTTGGCAATGACAGAGGTCAAACGTTTTCTGTAAGTCTTCACGAGGTTGGCACACACTGTTGCTGGTATGTTGGCCCATTCCTCATGCAGATCTCCTCTAGAGCAGTGATATTTTGGGGCTGTCACTGAGCAACACGGACTTTCAACTCCCTCCAAAGGTTTTCTATGGGGTTGAGATCTGGAGACTGGCTAGGCCACTCCAGGACCTTGAAATGCTTCTTACGAAGCCACTCCTTCATTGCCCTGGCGGTGTGCTTGGGATCATTGTCATGCTGAAAGACCCAGCCACGTTTCATCTTCAATGCCCTTGCTGATGGAAGGAGGTTTGCACTCAAAATCTCACGATACATGGCCCCATTCATTCTTTCATGTACATGGATCAGTCGTCCTGGTCCCTTTGCAGAGAAACAGCCCCAAAGCATGATGTTGCCACCCCCATGCTTCACAGTAGGTATGGTGTTCTTTGGATGCAGCTCAGCATTCACTCTCCTCCAAACAGTTCTACTTTGGTTTCATCTGACCATATGACATTCTCCCAGTACTCTTCTGGAACATCCAAATGCTCTCTAGCAAACTTCAGATGGGCCCGGATATGTACTGGCTTAAGCAGGGGGGACACGTCTGGCACTGCAGGATCTGAGTCCCTGGCAGTGTAGTGTGTTACTGACAGTAGCCTTTGTTACGTTAGTCCCAGCTTTCTGCAGGTCATTCACTAGGACCCCCCGTGTGGTTCTGGGATGTTTGCTCACCATTCTTGTGATCATTTTGACCCCACAGGGTGAGATCATGCGTGGAGCTCTGATCGAGGGAGATTATCAGTGGTCTTGTATGTCTTCCATTTTCTAATTATTGCTCCCACAGTTGATTTCTTCCCACCAAGCTGCTGGCCTATTGCAGATTCAGTCTTCCCAGCCTGGTGCAGGTCTACAATTTTGTTTCTGGTGACCTTCCACAGCTCTTTGGTCTTCACCATAGTGGAGTTTGGAGTGTGACTGTTTGAGGTTGTGGACAGGTGTCTTTTATACTGATTTGAACAATTTCAAACAGGTGCCATTACTACAGGTAATGAGTGGAGCCTCTTAAAGAAGAAGTTACAGGTCTGTGAGAGCCAGAAATCTTACTTGTTTGTAGGTGGCTAAATACTTATTTTCCACCATAATTTGCAAATAAATTCTTAAAAAATCAGACAATGTGATTTTCTAGATATGTTTTCTCATTTTGTCTCTCATAGTTGAGGTCTACCTATGATGTCAATTACAGGCCTCTCTCATCTTTTTAAGTGGGAGAACTTGCATAATTGGTGGCTGACAATACTTTTTTCCCCACTGTAAATAAAGATATTAAGTACATGAGAATGTATTGCTTTCAATTGTGATCTGGTTCTTCTACAACTGTTGCTAACAATGAGTTACAAAATTGGTTGACAAACACAATTAAAGTCCTATAGGTTTACTTTAACACACAACCTTAGACTCTATGCTGGATTTCCATCTTTGGTACAGGGCCTTGTGATTTATACAAAAATCTTTTGTATCTTTTTGTTTCTTAAAGGGGTTTTCCCATGAACAGAACCATATTTAAATTTTTTATAGACAATTGAAATAAATACTTTGCAGCGTTTTAATGATTTTCTCTACCCACCTTAAAGGTGACGGTCTATTATCTTGATTGGTTGCCAGTTTTTACGACCATGAATGCAGGAACATTCTATGGTCTGGGATTTGTCAGAAACCCAACCATGATTTACTTATTGTGGACAGGTTATTAGGCTGGGACACTACACATATACAGTAAGAAGATAACCCAGGCACAATAAGGAAATCATGGCTGGGTTTCTGACAAGTGCCAGATTGTGTAAAGTTCCTGCTTCACGGCCATATTCATTGGCAACCAATCAAGGCAACTGACTATCACCACTAAGATTTAAAGATTTTCTCTAACAAACTCTTCCAAATTTTTAATTATTTATATTTGCAAAAATGTTTCACCTTTCACTAATTTTCTATAAATTTAAGTATGGTTATGTTCATGGAAAAACTTCTTTAAGACCAAATTTCTTACATCAGGCAAGATGTGCAAGCAGAAAATTATCCATTGCCATGCAGAACACATATGGGAACTATTTCTCTCCATACCCACATGAAAAAGTATCATCATTTCATTTGGCAAAATAAAATTGGCAGTGGCATTGGCAGGGAAAGTGAGCAAGACTGTCCAACTCCTCACTGTGATCTTCCTTTTTAGGCAGGCCACATCTGCACCTAGCATGTGGTCATCGTTATTTTAATTATCACCACCTTGTTCTTCTCCTCCTCAATGCCAACATCAGTCATCCATAAGGGAATGTGTGTTCAAAAAATCAGCATTCTACAACTTAACTCCTGAAATCTGGCCAAATTATAGGTCATACAGTTGCTGTCGTACTACTTAATGGATTCCATTGTGTTTCGCCAAATGATGACTGGGGCACTCAGCCTCGATGGAGCATACCTAGGCACCATTATTTCCATAGGAAAGCTGTCCCTGCTTTATATCTCCATGTGTTGAACAATATGGGCCTCTCTTTGGATATTTCAGTGTGGGGAAAGGTACATGCCACTGTCGACATGTGGAGCAGCAATTATGGACACGGACAATACATGGCTTTCATGGGTCACTTGATCAATGTTTTGAGTGACAACAGCTACAGTGCATAAACAAGGTCAGGTGCTAGTACCACCCTGTTTGTGCAGGCAAAATTCTAGCACCAGGCTGGGCCCATCCATCTCCTCCAGTTCCTCCACGCTAGACCATTTTCAGCCAGAGGCGTAGCTAAGGGTTCAGCACAGGGTGGGCAAACACGTCCAAGTGGGCCCCCAACTCAGGTATACCAACACTATCACTATACGGTGACCGTATAGTGATAGTGGTTCTACACAGGGCTGTGAAGACCAGTTAGGTAAATACAGTACAGGAACAATGCAGGTGATGTCTCTGACTGTTTACACTTATCAACTCTTCCATCTGGACCGCCATGACCACTTCTTCCAGCTGTGACTGTAAAGTTTGTAACACAGACATCTTTGGCTCCTCACTTTTCCAGGCACTCGACCCACATTGTCCTCAACGACATAAAATCTCCATCCTGCTGCTACCCCAATTATAAAATATATGATATAAAATCCCCTGGAAATGAATAATACCCCATGTGACTTTTTAATTTAATAGTGCCCCTCAATTAATAATTCCCCCAAATTAATAATGCCCTGTGTACCCCCTTAAATCAATAATGCCCTGAGTCCCACCTAAAATTAATATTGCCCAATTACCCTATTATTAATTATACCCTCTTATGTCTCCTTGTATAAATTATGCCGTCTTACATAAATGCCCCTCTTGCATTAATAATGCCTATTAATAACCCCTTTCTATTAAAGAGGACCTTTCATGTCTTCATGGATATGCAGTTTATATATTGCTGGAAAGCTGACAGTGTGCTGAATTCAGGACTTTTTTTTTCAGAAAGAAACTATGGGGTCTGCGGGTAACTGCTTTTTAAGTGGATTGGGTTTCCATTTTTCAGGTCCCCAAGCGCTAGTGTGAACCCAGCCTTACCTGTCCCCAGTGCTCTGGTGTCTGCCGCCACTGTCTGTTCAGACACGTGCCATACGTGACTGCTAAGGCCATCAGTGGCCTCGGTGTTGGCTGGAAAGGACCCAGTGATGTATATGAGTGATATCACCGAGTCCTTTCCAGCCACCACTGAGGCCAATCACGTGCAGTGCAGGACTTGCGACAGGGAAGCAGCGTACGTGTGCCTGGACAGACAGCAGCAGAGGGCTGAGGACATTGGTAGCCCGAGTATTTTTTTTATGTTTCACCTTCCTAGCCTCCTCTCCAATTTGCCCAATACAATCCTTACCAGTAAACTTTACTACTGCCCCAATGCCCCCTAATATTATCTCCCCTTACATTCATACATCCCCCACTGACCTTTCACTATAATTTATATCCTCTTTTATTAAAGCCGCCTAATACCCCTTATATTAGTTATGGCCTCTTATCTTGCTAAATTCCCAGTGCTCCCAATTAACCTCTTATATGTATTACAACCCCCACCCCCAATTAAAATGCCAAAAGTGAGTTAAAAAAAAAAGGTTGATGATACTCACCTATCTCCGATCCCCCGAGGAGGAGCCTCCGCTGCCAACACTGCCGCTGCTTACTGAAGCAGCAGGACTTCTGCGTCCTGGCGTGGACGGCTCAGGACAGTGACATCATCGCGATGATGTCTGTGCCAGGATGCAGACGTCTTAGGGCAGCTTTTAAGCCACAGACCTGAAGTGGCTTGTGGCTTACGAGCTACTTACTATCCTTCTCTACTATGTATTTCAACTGTATCGGTGTCTTGCAGACGCCGATGCAGTTGATGTGTGAGGGTAACCTGTGTAGTGGTGGCTCTGAGGTGGGCCCCCTAGAGTCAGTAGGCCTGGGACCGCCGCCCCCCCCCCCCCGCTAGCTACACCTCTGCTTCCAGCCCTTAACATAACCAGGGAAAACTGTTGCTGCCATTCCCCTCCCTCATTTCATGGGTGTAAGGTGAAGCTCTACCATGCAGTTTTACAGATAATGACAATGCATAGGAGTAGTCACACAGAGGAGGAGCTGCTCCGCTGGGGAGTGTTGTCAGTGAAAATGGCATGACTCTTCTGACTGCACTATAGCTGAGTAGATTAACACATTGTCCTAGCATGACACATGTTCTAAATTTAGTGGTGCACTACTTTATGAATGCATATAGTGGCCTAAAGGAGGTGCTGTTCATGGCCAGAAAAGTGCCTGTGCATTTCTTATGTGACAAAACAAGCTGCTGGATTTGGAGTGACAAAATGGCCTGCCCTTGCACAGATTCTTTTGCGACTTTTCAACTTGCTGAAATTCCTTGATGCACATACTGGAGCTTCTGGGTGAGCAGTAGAAGGTGGTGAAGGCGAAGGCAATTACTGCATCAGGGACAATGTATTATTTTGAACTCTGCCATTGGAGGCTCATGAGGATTGTGTCGCCTTCTGAATCCCTTTTGGAGTACACCAAATTTGTCAGCAGGTATAACTACATATACAGGAGGGATGGAAAAAGAAGCACAGATGCCACCACTTGGTTAACATCACTTCCCTGGGGTGATGCAAAAGGAACTAGCAGAAGATGAAGATCTTTGTCGGGGTTGTCATGGTGGATGATCTGGTTCTCCTAGACTGGTTGATGAGGAGGAAGACTATCCTTTGGATGCAGAGGACAGGGGAAGTCTTGTTATTTTACAGCCAGGGTAGAATGCTGACCCTTATTTGTTTTTAAGATGATAATGATTATGATGCCCAGGAGGTCTCGCTCCCAATCCACCTCACTGTCAGCACTCCACTCTGCCAATGCCACAGTTAAAAGTAGGAGTAGGAAAAGCAGCAGCTAGTACAGTGGGGAAAAAAAGTATTTAGTCAGCCACCAATTGTGCAAGTTCTCCCATTCAAAAAGATGAGAGAGGCCTGTAATTGACATCATAGGTAGACCTCAACTATGAGAGACAAAATGAGAAAACATATCTAGAAAATCACATTGTCTGATTCTTTTGCAAATTATGGTTGAAAATAAGTATTTGGTCACCTACAAACAAGCAAGATTTCTGGCTCTCACAGACCTGTAACTTCTTCTTTAAGAGGCTCCTCTGACCTCCACTCATTATCTGTAGTAATGGCACCTGTTTGAAATTGTTATCAGTATAAAAGACACCTGTCCACAACCTCAGTCACACTCCAAACTCCACTATGTTGAAGACCAAAGAGCTGTGGAAAGACACTAGAAACAAAATTGTAGACCTGCACCAGGCTGGGAAGACTGAATCTACAATAGGCAAGCAGCTTGGTGTGAAGAAATCAACTGTGGGAGAAATAATTAGAAAATGGAAGACATACAAGACCACTGATAATCTCCCTTGATCAGGGGCTACACACAAGATCTCACCCCGTGGGATCAAAATGATCACTAGAACGGTGAGCAAAAGTCCTAGAACCACACATGGGGTCCTAGTGAATGACCTGCAGAAAGATGGGACTAACGTAACAAAGGCTACCGTCAGTAACACACTACGCCGCCAGGGACTCAGATCCTGCAGTGCCAGACGTGTCCCCCTGCTTAAGCCAGTACATATCCGGGCATGTCTGAAGTTTGCTAGAGAGCATTTGGATGTCCCTGAAGAGTATTGGGAGAATATCATATGGTCAGAGAAAACCAAAGTAGAACTGTTTGGTAGAAACACAAATCGTCGTGTTTGGAGGAGAGTGAATGCTAAGTTGTATCCAAAGAACACCATACCTACTGTGAAGCATGTGGCAACATCATGCTTTGGGGCTGTTTCTCTGCAAAAGGACCAGGAAGACTGATCCGTGTACATGAAAGAATGAATGGGGCCATGTATCGTGAGATTTTGAGTGCAAACCTCCTTCCATCAGCAAGGGCATTGAAGTTGAAACGTGGCTGGGTCTTTCAGCATGACAATGATCCCTACCACACCACCAGGCCAACGAAGGAGTAGCTTTGTAAGAAGCATTTCAAGGTCCTGGAGTGGCCTAGCCAGTCTCCAGATCTCAACCCCATAGAAAACCTTTGGTGTGAGTTGAAAGTCCATGTTGCCCAGCAACAGCCCCAAAACATCACTGCTCTAGAGGAGATCTACATGGAGGAATGGGCCAACATACCAGCAACAGTGTGTGCCAACCTTGTGAAGACTTACAGAAAACATTTGACCTCTGTCATTGCCAACAAAGGATATATAACAAAGTATTTTGTTATTAACCACATACTTATTTTCCACCATAATTTGCAAATAAATTCTTTAAAAATCAAACAATGTGATTTTCTGGATTTGTTTCCTCATTTTGTCTCATAGTTGAGGTCTACCTATGATGTCATTTACAGGCCTCTCTCATCTTTTTAAGTGGGAGAACTTGCACAATTGGTGGCTGACTAAATACTTTTTTTCCCCACTGTATAGTATCTGGAACATGATAAACCAGAAATTTTTCACTTTCTCACACCAACCGGACACACAGCAGGTAACTGACAACCACCATCTGCATGAGCAGTTACGCTTATAGTTAGAGTGCTCCTATATTCCAGCAGATAACTTTGACCCCATGGAATTCTGGACCAGTAGGTTAGAGCAGTGGAAGGAACTGGCCCAGTTTGCTATGGAAGTTTATCTTGTCCAGCCTCAAACGTAATGGTTGAGGGGGTGTTCAGTGCTGCAAATGACGTTGTAATTCCTAGGTGGAACAAACTATCCCCCACAAGTGTGGAAAAAATTACTTTTGTAATCATCACATCTTCTGCAACCTATTCTTATTCCATACTGTATTGCTACTCACATTGCCACATCTACCACCACTGCCATTACTCGACAAGACATCTTCTGAGGCTTGGTTCATCACATTCTACTATCCCATACTGTTGATGCCATATTGTTGGCATAGTAAAAAAAAAAAAAAAAAAAAAAAATTCTTCCATTACCAACACCATTTTGGTGTCGCATCTGCTCCCATAAAGAGATATTTTTTGGTGGATTATTTTTTTTTTTTTTTAAAGACAAGACTTCATCACAAAAAAGACATCAATTTTAGGCTAAGGCCCCACGTTGCAGATTTTGCTGAGTTTTTTGAGCCAAAGTCAGGGGTGGCTACAAAAGGAACTGATAATTTAAAGAAAGCACCTTGGGGGGTGGCCTGGACACTGACACAGATGTCTATCTGAGTCTGTGGCTCCTGATCATCCCTGCTTAAAAACAGAGCAAACCTTCCTCATTATCCTGCATATGGGGAAAAAGTGTCCCAGGGTCCCCTGCTAACATCTTTGGGAACCCCATCCTTTGACGCCTACTTACCATGGCCCCTGAGGGATTCCACATGAGGCCACATGCCATTCCCCTTACGTTCGACAGCAGCACAATATGGGGTATCTCTGCCCCTGTGTGTTGTTTAGGACAGGTGGAACCTTTAATTAGCACCAAAAAGGTGCCTCCTACTGGCCCTATAAGAGGGCACAAGAGACCTCCCTCCACTGTGTTTTTTTCTGTCCTGTGTGGGACAGGTGGACGGAGGTCTCTTGTGACTTCCCGTTGCTAGGGGTTTCATTTATTCCTAGTTTAGGGGGTACCTCGGTCCTTTCCGTTGTCTTCTTTCAAAAAAAGCAAGAATAAATCCTCCGGTCCTTCGGTCCTTCGCCCCGCAGCGCAGCGTTATCCGGCTCATCGCTCGGCAGTCAGCGCGATCCCGGAAGTAAGTGAGGAACCTCCTCGGCCGGAACTTTTTTTCCGGGCCGTGTTCCCCGGGGAAAGGAAGCCTTTGCGCACCACCGCGGCCTACTTCCGGTTTTCTCGGAAAAAGTGCGGTAAGTTTGGAAATTGAAAATTTAAAGGCAAAATATAGAATAGATTTTTGCTGCTTGTATTTTGAGCCTCTGGCTTAGGCTTATGCTCCTCTATGTTCCATTATGGCGTTTGACTCGTTTTGGTGCTGTAGAAATGTTTCTTTGTGGCTTCCTCCCCTCGCTGCTGGATTACATTCAGAAGGTCTGCAATCCTTTATTTGTTGAGCGAGTGGTTTCTAGCTCCTCTGCTGCAGTTTGCGGTGGCTGGTTTTTTCTGACGGTTTTTTTCTCTTCAAGTGACCGATTTAGAAAAAAGTAAGGTACCCCTTGGTTTTATGCGATGCTTGCCAATCTTCCATTTTCAGTGTCACGTGGCTGTTTGATGTTTCAGATGTCATCTTCTGCATCAGGTAACGGCGATGGGCTTAGGAGGAAAATGTCCTCTAAACATGAACACCTAACGTTGGATTGCAATACCAAAGCCTTTACCTGACGGCTATGATTTTACGGACCTCCGCCGGAAGAACCTTCCATAAGAAAGGTTGTCATCTGGGTAAAGGACTATATGGAGGAATCTCTTAAGGAGATCCGTTCTTCCATCGCCCAGATTGCCAAGAGACCGCAGGTTGAGACATAATCTTCCTTACGGATCTCTGATGAAGATTATCAGATAGTGGACGAGACACTCTCATCTGACGATTCCACTGAAGATCCCAGCAGGCCATGCTTCCCACTCAAAAAATTAAGCTGGCTGCTGAAGTCCATCCGGTCTAAGGATTGTGATGTTGACGGGGAAACCTCCACGTCCACCTATAGAGGGCCTAGGGTCTTCCAAGTGGACCAGACATTACAAAAATTAATGTCCTTAGGGTGGAGATGTCCTGAAAAACCTCTTGTGGTTCCAAGGAGGTTCAGCGCTTATTCCCAGTTGCTCAATGGGATGGATCAGTGGAGTCCTCCTCCCAAGGTGGATATGGCGGTGGCTAAATTGTCCGGCCGCACTAAGGTACCATCAGATGATGGATCAAATGTGCACGATGCCATGGACAGGCGCTTTGACAATACCTTCAAGAAGGTTTATTCAGCTGCCTCGCCCAAGACTGCTGTGGCGGTTGCGTCTTGTGAAGTGTCAGCCAAATTATGTACTGACCTGGTCCACCTCGAAAGGGACATCGACTCTGGAGTCTCCAGAGACGAGCTGCTAGGGTTTCTAGGCTCGGTTTCCCTGGCAGCTGAATATTTAACGGAAGCCTCCACCATCAATTAAGGCTGGCGGCCAAATCCCTGGCACTTACCAAGAAGACTGCAGCAGGAAGACCTCTATGGTTAAAACCTTAGAGAGCTGTTTTCCCCTCAAAATATAATTTGGGCATTGCCCTTTGAGCCAGGTAGAGTCTTTGGCTGTGCCCTAGACGAGATCCTAGAGGGCTTGGCCGACAGGAAGGGTAAAACTTACCCCAGGCCTTCAGAGGAAGGTCTGACTCTGGCCGTGGTAGAGGCTATCCGCCTCGTCGTGGACGGCAGTCCCAGAGAGGCTCTAGTTATTCCTCTAGAGGCACCGGCCGGAGATTCCCAAAGTCTGATGATAAAAAAGAGAAGCCTAGCTTTTTGACATCAGAAGCAGTTTCCTGTAGCCGAGATTCATGTCGAAGGTCGTCTCTAAAAAGCCTACTTTCTCAACTACAGTACTGGCAGGAAAAAAATTTGAGACCCATGGGTCCGGTAGGTAATCCAAAGAGGTAATGCAATCGAGTTTCTCCATCCTTCTCAGGATCGGTTTGTGTTAACTCGCAGCTTCCCTACAATGCAGCAGACTACATTGGAATGCTCCATCTGAGAGTATATTCATAAGGGAGCCCTGGTGGAAGTCTCTTCTCTAGAAGAAGGATCCAGTGTCTATTCTCCGTCTTCCTGGTGCCAAAACCGGCAGACAAGTAGAGAATGATCATAGACTTAAAACAAAGTGGCTTTTATTCAGCTTAAGTGCAACATAACAAAACAAAAAACAGCCTGGGCCACAGTTAGGGCACTAACTGACTCCTTGAACCCTATCTAGCCTGACTAATGCTCAGCTCAAGCAAAAGTCCCCCGTGGACCTCAGCCCTCCTGGGACAGACCACCTCTCTGTCCTTGGCTGGTTCCACGATTTCCTGCTTCCTGCAGGTTTCTCCCAGCCATCTGGAGTTACGCTCCCACCCAAAGGTGTGGCTGAGGGCCTTTTCAGGCCTGGCCCTGGGTCGCTCAATAGTGCCCTCTGGGTTCACATACTCACAATATATATATATATATATATATATATATATATGTATCCAAAATCTTGGAACGCTTGGTCTATTCTCGTTTAATCCACTATCTTTCTGCTAACTCTCTTCTTGACCCCATACAATCTGGCTTCCGCACTCTACTGAAATGGCCCTCACAAAAGTCTCCAATGATCTCCTGACGGCTAAATCTAATTGTGACTACTCTTTTCTTATTCTTCTGGATTTCTCAGCAGCATTTGACACTGTTGACCGTCAACTCCTCCTCACTGTGCTCCGCTCTGTCGGCCTCACAGACACTATGCTCTCCTGGTTCTCCTCTTATCTCTCAGACCGTACTTTCAGTGTATCATTTGCGGGCTCTGTTTCTTCCCCTCTTCCCCTTGCCGTTGGGGTTCCTCAAGGCTCAGTCCTAGGCCTCCTGCTCTTCTCTCTCTACACAGCCCTCATTGGACAAACCATTATCAGATTTGGCTTCCGGTACCATCTTTATTTTGATGACACCCAATTATATACGTCATCCCGTGCCATCACCCCTGCACTAATACAGAACATCAGTGACTGTCTCTCTGCTGTCTCAAATATCATGTCTTCGCACTATCTGAAACTGAATCTCTCAAAGACTGAACTACTGCTGTTTCCACCATCTAATAGATCTGTCCCTGATATCTCCATTGCAGTCTCTGGCCTTACCATAACTCCTAGGCAATATGCCTGCTGCCTCGGGGTTTTGTTTGACTCAGACCTTTCCTTCACCCCCCATATCCAATCACTCGCACGCTCATGTCATCTCCGCCTCAAAAACATCTCCAGAATCTGCCCTTTCCTTACTGCAAATACACTAAAGACACTTATTGTTGCCCTGATTCACTCTCGCCTTGACTACTGTAACTCCTTGCTAATCGGTCTTCCCCTTACTAAACTCTCCCCTCTACAATATATTCTGAATGCGGCAGCCAGGCTCATCTATCAGTCTAGATACTACAGCGATTGCCTCCTGTCTGTGTCGGTCACTACATTGGCTACCTATTCAATACAGAATACATTATAAGCTTCTCACCCTCATCCACAAGGTTGTCCATAATGCTGCACCTCCTTACATTTCCTCCCTCATCTCTGTCTATCGCCCAACCTGTGCTCTCCGTTCACTCAATGACCTAAGACTAACATCCTCTATTATCAGAACCTCCCACTCCCGTATACAAGACTTCTCCCGAGTTGCACCACTTCTCTGGAATGCTCTATCCCGGACAATGAGACTAACTTCCAATTTCTATAGCTTTAAGCGCAAACTAAAGACATATCTTTTCAGACAGGCCTTACAATTCCTAATGTAAACCCTTCCTTAGTTAGAATCCCTAAAACGAACCCCACAGGATATGATGCTGTTTCAGACTAACTTTATATGTCCAGGCACCATCTGCATGTTAAAGGACATGACTGGTGACGGCTCATACAGCTTTATAGATGTGTAATGACAGTAACCTCTATTACAAAATTGTCTGACCATTGTATAAGCAATGCTACCTCCGATGCCACACCTGCTACCTCTTGTGTCACCCTCTCTACCTCATAGATTGTAAGCTCTTGCGAGCAGGGCCCTCAGTCCCTTTGTGTTAATTGACTATTTCTTTGTAATGTATCTTTTTTGTCTGTACTTGAACCCTACAAATTGTACAGTGCTGCAGAATAAGTTGGCGCTATATAAATAAAATGTATTATTAATATATATTTATATATACACACATAATGCAACATGCATGGCCTGTGACCCTCCGATACAGATGTGAACAGAGCCTTACATCATATTAAACATACAAACCCAGAATTACTAATAGACAGTGTAAACTTTGTCAGTGTCAGACTGAAGGGCCTAGGGCCCTGCAGAGGAACTTGTTCTGGGGCCCCACCCAACAGCTTCTTGCTAATAGCCTACAACCACGGCTCCTTTACTAAAATCTTGCATATGTGCTGACTATCCAGAGTTACGGAGTATTTTCCCAATATGGTCATCCCCTATAGTACTGTGCATGCCCCGATAGCTCCATGGGCGGTTTATGCACAGTATGTACAGGAAATGACACGGCCATGGAGCACTACACATATGCTCAAGATTATGGTGAGGGAGCTGTGATGCAGGTGCACAGGTATGCAGTGCACACAGGGCTGCCAGCAGGAATTTTGAGCCCCCCCCCCTCACAGTATAATGCTCCACATGGTATATAATGCTCCACAGTGCCCCCACAGTATAAAATGCTCCCCTGAGCCCTCTACAGTGGCCCCACATGGTACATAATGCTCCACAGTGGCCCCTCACAGTATAAAATGCTCCACTGAGCCCCCATAGTGGCCCCACATAATATATAATACTTGAAAGCGCCCTTCACAGTATAAAATGCTCCCCTAAGCCCCCCATAGTGCCCCACATGGTATATAATGCTCCAAACAGTATAATATATACCCCAGAGACCCAACACAATATAATGCCCTACACAGTATAATATGTACCTCAGAACCTGCCTCCACCACAGTATAATATGCTCCCCAGAGCTCTCAGACAGTATAATACCCTACAGTGGCCCCACACAATATAATATGCACCCCAGATCCCACCCCCAGCCACAGTATAATGCTCCACATTGGCTCCACACAGTATAATAGGCTCCTCACAGTGCCCCCCCAGTATAATTCTCCACAGTGGCCCCACACAGTATAATATGCTCCCCAGAGGGCCCCCACAGTATAATGCTCCACAGTGGCCCCACACAGTAAAAAAGTTTTGATGAATATTTTTGAGGTTCAGCCCTCGGGTTAGTTTTGGTGCTATTATTATACTCTGCGGTCTCTTCCGAGCAATACGAGGATGCTGGACCACCAGACGCCCAGGAGAGGTGAGTTTAAATGTTTACTATTTTTACACGCCTCCCCTGGGTAGGTTTTTATTGGAAAGGGGCCCATGGCGACACATGACGCGGGCCCCATTCCCTTAGCGATGTGGCCGGGCTCCAGCCCCGCCTGGTCTCACCGGAAGATTCTCCAGTCCTCGGTGGGCCAGTCCAATGTTGAACCTTGTGATAAATCTGGCGTATTTTCAGACTGCATGAAAATTCATTGTGACTGATGCAGGATGATAAATCTGGAGTAGTCAAGTATTACACAGTATTTTATGTCGCAATTTTGGTGCATTTTTGGCACATCTGAGTGCATTTTGATACATTTAAACCACATACCTTTTTCTGAGAAGCCATGCCCACATGTCTAGGAAATCAGTAAGATTTTAGCTCAAACTAGATCCACCAAGATGCATCAACAAAAGTCTTTGTTAATTGACAAACATTAAACGTTATGTATATAGTACAGTTTATTTTAAGTTTGGGCAAAAGAGTATATTTCTAAACTCAAAAATAAAATAAGGCAATATGATAAAAAATAGATTTTACTTTGTAGCAAAGAGAAATAGAAACTTGGGAAGATTGGAAATATGACACAGTTTATGGAAATAATATGATAGCTTGGTGTGGCAAAAGAGAGACTCAGTTGTGCATAAAAAATGTAAAAAAAAAAAAAATAAAAAAAAAAACTTTATGGAAAAAAGTAAGATCAGAGTGAGCCCTGGCTGTGGGGAAAGTTATAAAAGTGTACAGAAAAAAATGTAGGCAAGACAGGACCCTCTTCTATCTGCCAGAGGGAGGGGTGCTTTGTTAATTTATAAGGTCTGTACTGGATACTACTGCCAGCATCCAGGCCCTGTCGCCTATAGTATCACAAATACTACTACTGCTGCTGATGCTGGAAAGTCCTCACTTATGGTATAGGGTGGGGAAGGAGAAAGAATTTACTGGTCTATAAGTTCTGGAGTTTTAGACACATGTAGAATTCCTTGCACTGATCGTAAGTGGAGTGCGCTAATGTCTTTAAAAGACCAGAATATTAGGTTACGAATGATTACCAAGAGCATAACAATAAATATTAAAAGTAACTTAATATAATCTCAGAGAACAAAAGAAGGCAAGACCACTGTAACAAAGTTAGGACTGTGAATATTTTGGATGCAGTGCCATCTACTGGCAGAAATGAGGAATTGATCTTGGGAATGTTTAACTTGTACGTATATACAAATATTTGTAGTAGCTAAAATGTTAAAAATGCATCCACATGTACAATTATTAATTTAAAGTATAAAGTTATTAGATGTCACCAAGACTGATGATACAAAAGGTTGTGAGAATGACATTAAAATTCTGGTCTATGATATGACTTTGATGCTTTCCTAAGGGAATGAAATGTGAATCCTTGGGTGGTACAGTTAGTCTCTTGTATACCTCTCTTTCTCTCTCTCTGCTTGACAAGTCTACAGCATGTTTTCTGAGAATATTATTGCCTTCACTAGCATAGAAGATCATAGCATCTGCCCAGGTTTGCACTGGACATCGTTTACCGTCATTTTTGACCCCATGTTAAAGAAAGAGCATACTTTACATCATATGATTTTCTGAAGTGGTCATTTATATAGGAAAGCACAACAGCATATGCTTATAAAGGGTATTTATACAATGCATAGAGGGCAAAAGAGGCAAATAACCCAGAGCCTTCATCACTTTGGGGCCTTCACCATCTATACTTCCTGCCTAGATAGGTTCTCTCTATTTAGACAGTGGTAGTCTGTTTCTACCAGTCCCTTAGACTTTTAAAGGAGTAGCAGCATTCCTACTCAACTGCCGTTCCAATGAAACTCTTCCTTACAGTGGGAGAAGGACTTGAGCCCTACATATAAGTAATCCGGGCACCCAATGGGGGAGCCTATTTGGATAGGTGATAATCATTGATTATGATGTTAATCTGTTTTCCCTTAGTCCTAACAGCAGCACACTATGGGGTATTCCTGCCCCTGTGTGCTGGTAGGACAGGCGGAACTTTTCATTAACATAAAATATGCATGACTACGCTGCCCTATAAGAGGGCAAAGGGACGTCCCCTCCTTGTCTAAGTTATAAAGTAAACATTTCTAAGTTTAGGGAGGGAAGCTTGTGCTGCTGTTAGGACTAAGGGAAAACAGATTAACATCATAATCAACGCTTTCCTTACGTTCTACAGCAGCACAATATGGGGAAATAGCAAGTAATTCCCTTAGGGAGGGTTTCCCTGCTCTACAACACCTAGGACTGACTGTCCAAAGGTAGTCGCCACAGAACTCCGAAAATCTAGTCGATAATGTTTTACAAAGGTTAGGTGAGACACCCAAGAAGCAGCTGCACAGATCTGATCCAGCTGTAAGGTCCATTCTCAGCCCAAGAGGTTGATACAGCTCTGGTTGAATGGGCTGTACAAAATTCGGGCGGAGCTAACCCCTGAGCAAAAAAAGAGACTTCGATTGCCTCCTTGATCCACCTAGACAAGGTAGGCTTGGAAGCCCTGAGACCTTTGTCTCTACCATACATGTTGACAAGGAGATTCTTGGCTCTCCTAAAGGAACGTGTACGTAAGAGGTAAATCTGGAGACATCTCACAACCACTAGTGTGTGAAGATTTTTCTCCTCTTCAGAGGAAGGGGCTGGAAAAAACATGGGTAAAGAGACCAATTGGTTAATATTGGCACGGGAAGGCAACTTAGTTTTAAACCCAAGAAGAAACCTAAGTTGGATATATAAGGTTCCTTGGAAGAGAAAGCCTGGAGCATACTCACCCTTTTGGCTGAAGTGATGGCTAATAGAAAAGGTGGTTTTAAAGGCAAGAAATTTAAGATCTACATCCTCCAAAGGTTCAAAAGAAGGACCACAAAGACCTGAAAGAACAGTCGAGAGGTCTCACTGGGGAACCGGAGCTGAGACCACCGGTCTAAGTCTGGTAGCGCCCTTAAGGAACCCAACAATAGGGGAATCTTGGGACAAACGTCTGCCTAAACAGGCGGATAAGGCTGAAACCTGTACCCAAAGTGTAGCAGGAGAAAGGCCTATATTCATGCTGCTTTGAAGAAAATCCAGAATTTCTGCCATAGTAGGGTTTGAACTATCAGCATCTCTTCTGGAGCACCACTGCTTGAAGATGTTAC
The DNA here is from genome assembly GCA_947044405.1 of Leptodactylus fallax. Classification (NCBI taxonomy): domain Eukaryota; kingdom Metazoa; phylum Chordata; class Amphibia; order Anura; family Leptodactylidae; genus Leptodactylus; species Leptodactylus fallax. The sequence continues at coordinate 2,398,977 of CAMRHE010000156.1, forward strand.
CTATCCTATGGTAACTTTTCTTCTTAGACTCTGCTCTGGCACAGGAAAGGGTCTTCAAGACGGCTTCTGACAGTCCAGTAAATCTCCGTAGGAACTGGTCAACCTCCAGGCTGTCAGGTTGAATCTCCTCAGATCCTGGTGCTTCTGAGTTCCTTGGGAAACCAGGTTCTGGGTGGGGGGAAGCATTTTTGGCCAGAATGATATGATAGCTGTCACAGAGACTTAGTGCTGTCTGACTTTCATCAATACTTTTGGAATCATGGAAAGTGGAGGGAAAATGTATGCCAGCCTGGACCTCTAAGGGATGGACAGGGCATCCACTGCCAAGGGATAGTCCTTCTGATACAGTGAGTGGAACGTCTCTACGTTGGCATTGAGTCTGGTCACCATGAGGTCTACTTCTGGGAGACCTCACTTCAGGGTAATCTGATGGAATACATCTGTATTGAGAGAACATTCTTCTGAAATGACAAGACCCCGACTCAACTTATTCGCTAAAATGTTTGGGGAACCTTTGATGTGAACTGCGGATAAGTGGGTCAGATTTTTTTCTGCCCAGGTAAAAATCAGATTGGTCTTCCTGAGGAGAGACAATTATCTGGTGCCTCCCTGTCTGTTCAGGTACATTACGGTCGTCATGCTGTCTGACCGAACCTTGATTGGTCTCCCTCCGAGGAGAGGAGAAAAATGAAGTAGTGCCAGGTACATGGCTCTGAGCTCCTTCCAAGTGGAAGATGTTTTTTCTTCTAGACTGCTCCAAACTCCTTGTATGGTGTTCTCGTACAGATGGGCTCCCCATCCCGAGAGGGATGCATTGGTAGTCAACAGGGTCCAATGAGGTTGGACCGTGGACATTCCGTCTTTCAGGTGTATCCACCATCTGAGGGAAAGACGGGTACTGGGAGATAGCTTGATCTTCCTGTTGAGATCGAAAGGAGTACGGTTCCAGGCTCTTAGTACTTTCATCTGGAGAGGACACAAATGCCATAAAGCCCAAGGGACTGCAATGGCTGAGGATGACCTCAGGCCTAGGACTCTCATGGATGTTCTGATGGATACCAGACGTGTCTTGAAGAGAAACCAGACCGCTTTGATCAATCTTTCCTTCCTTGCAGGTGTTAAGGAAATCTCCATGTGGTCTGAGTTCAACAGATACCCCAGGAACTTCCTACGGGTAGAGGGAACTACTTCTGACTTTTCCCAATTTATTAGCCAACCCAAGCTCTAGAGAAGGGAACAGCTATCAGTAACTGCTGGAGTAGAACAGATTCTGACTGGGCTTTTATTAGCCAGTCGTCCAGATATGGCACCACAAAAAGGCCCTGAAGCCTGAGAGAGGCGGCTATAGGAGCCACAACTTTGGTGAAGGTATGAGGAGCTGAAGTGATGCCAAAGGACAGGGCTGCGAATTGAAGATGCTTCCTGTGCAGAGGATATATTGGGACATGCAGATAGGCATCCTTTTAGATCTAAGGTGATGAAAAACTTCACCCTGTTTAAGAAAGGATGTAATGGATTTTACGGTTTCCATACGAAAATGTTTTTTCTTTATGAAGCGATTCAGATATCTTAAGTCTATAATCATTCTCCAGCTGCCTGATGGTTTTGGCACCAGAAAAGACTGGGGAGCAGACACCGAATCCTTCTTCCAAAGAGGGGACCTCTTCCAAAGCCCCCTTGCGGATGTAATTGCGAATGGAGCACTCCAATATATCCTACTGAGCCGCAGGAAGGGAGCGGGTTATGACAAATCGATCCTGAGGCAGCTGAAGAAACTCGATCTCATAACCTCACTGAACAATCTGCAAGACCCAAGGGGCTTGAATTTTTTCCTGCCAGACAGTGTAAAAGTGAGAAAGCCGACCTCCGACAGGAGTCTCAGCCACAGGAAGAAGGCAGACGATGTCAAAAGCTAGGCTTCTTTTTTGTCCTCATCCTTGGGGAACCTTCGTCCAGAACCCCTAAGCTGATATCTAGGACGTCTCTGGAACTGAGGTCTGGGTTGAGGCTGGTAACCTCTACCCCGGCCAGAAGGTCTTGAACTGCCTCTAAAGGCCTGAGGCAGAGTCTTACCCTTTTTTAACGGCAAGGTCTTCCATAATCTCATCCAGGCCTCTGCCAAAAGCTTACCCGGCTCAAAGGGTAGAGAACAAAGGTTGAACTTGGAGGCATTATCTGCTCTCCAGGGTTTTAACCATAGTGGTATTCTAGCTGCCGTAGAAAAGGGCCAAAGATTTGGCTGCCAGCCTTAAATGATGTTGGGAGGCTTTGGTTAAATAATCTGCCGACAAGGAAGCCAAACTAAAAAAGCTAGGAGATCGTCTCTGGAGACTCCAGAGTCAATGTCAGCACGTAGTTTGCTTGAGACTTCATTAGAGGCAATAGCCACGGAAGTCTTACCGGAGGCCAGAGAATAAACCTTCCTAAAGGTACCCTCTATGCGTCTATCCACGGGGCCCTGGAGGTTAGAACTATCATCCACTGGGACCACCTGGGCACTGCCGTGTCCACTTTAGAGAGAGAAAAAGGTTCTAAATTTTCTGGAATATACAGTCATATGAAAAAGTTTGGGCACCCCTATTAATCTTAATCGTTTTTAGTTCTAAATATTTGGGTGTTTGCAACAGCCATTTCAATTTGATATATCTAATAACTGATGGACACAGTAATATTTCAGGATTGAAATGAGGTTTATTGTACTAACAGAAAATGTGCAATATGCATTAAACCAAAATTTGACCGGTGCAAAAGTATGGGCACCTCAACAGAAAAGTGACATTAATATTTAGTAGATCCTCCTTTTGCAAAAATAACAGCCTCTAGTCGCTTCCTGTAGCTTTTAATCAGTTCCTGGATCCTGGATGAAGGTATTTTTGACCATTCCTCTTTACAAAACAACTGTATGGGAGCTCCTTCCAGATGTTTCCATTCCTCAAGCATGAGTTTTTCCAATGACTTGTCCACTTGGAAGGCCCTAGGCCCCCTAGAGGTGGAACAGAAGGCTTCCCCGTCAACATCACGGTCCCTTGACCAGATGGACTTCAGCAACCTATTTATCTTATCAGGAGAAAAGAGAGGTCAGCTGGGATCTTCCAAGGTATCATCAGATGAAAGCATTTTGTCAATCACCTGGAAATCTTCAATAGCTTCATAGTGTGTCACACTGCACACATACTAGATCCTTCTTTTTTTTTGTTTTCAAATCCCTGGCAGGATTTCAACCCAGGACTCTAGCACTACAAGGCTGCAGTGCTAACCGCTGAGCCACTGTGCTGCCCAGAGCTGCAGCAGCACGAACACTAATCCAGGTGGAGTACTGAGGCCTTCCTCACTAAGAGACAAGCCATCTCCTGCATTGAGATGAAGGCTTCTATAGGAGGGGGAGGAGGAATGAGCAAGTAGTGCTCACAAAAATCCCTCCCCCTGCAAATTTTGCAAAGCTTAATTCCTTGTACAGAGAATTAAGCTAAAAATATACAGACCGATGCCAGAAAAGAGGCTCAGCAAATATAAACTTGCAAAAAAAGGAGGAAAAACTAAGCAGCAACAAGTCCGACTGAGAATTCAGTCCCTGGAAAACTTGAACTTAAACAAAGGATCTGGAGGAACAAAGTGACCAACGTCATTTCTGGCAGCCGCGGAGCTTGTAAGGTAAGTAAAACAGTAATGCCCCACATCAAGGCTGCACAAGTGGCCTGCACTACAGGACTGTAAACATGCAGCATGCAACTACTTCTGCATGTACTACTGAAATAAACCTTTTCAAAGCAAAGGTTGCAAGCTTGGCTAGGCACAAAAAAGGTACGTGAAACGGCAATGCTCCACCTCAAGGCTGCACAAGTGGCCTGCACTACAGGTCTTAGAACATGCAGCATGCAACAACAGCTGTATGGACTACTGAAATCAACCTTTTCAGAGCGAAGGTTGAAAGCTTGGCTAGCACAAAAAACTGCCTAAATAAAAACCCCCTTCTTTTCCACAGAAGCGTCCAGTGGAAGAAAGAAGAGAAGAGAGGTGTAAAGATGACTCCCCAAAGGAAGTTAATAAACTTTAGGGGAAAAAACTAAATATGGGAGGACAAAAGACCTCCCTCCACCTATCCCACCACACAGGACAGAAAAAAACACAAGGGGGGAGGTCCCTTTGCCCTCTTATAGGGTACTGTAGTCATGCATATTTTATGTTAATTAAAAGTTCCACCTGTCCTACCAGCACACAGCGGCAGGAATACCCCATATTGTGCTGCTGTAGGACGTAAGGGAAATGTTATTAATGGAAAAATAATTTCAAAGGATAGGATAGGAAATAAATCAATGGGGACTAAACACTGACACCTCCACCAATCCCAAGAACAGGGGGTGTTATACTACTATTCAGAATGTAGCTATAAGGGAATTGCGGGTTGAGCAATTCCTCAGTGCTGCTGCTGAAACCTGGGAGGAAGGGAATGACAGAGATAGTGAGTCCTAAACTTGACCCTGTCCTTGTCCCTGCCTACTTGCGTTAACTGTCCTAATGACGGACAACTGGGCGCCAGTCCCTTCTCTAGATACAAGTTCTTTTGGTGGGCCTAAGTCCTTCATTCCGACACTGTATAACGGAGAACTATTATATATAAGGGTGCTCTTATTTATAAGGGAGGAACTATTATATATAAGGGTGGGTTACTATATGTCATTGGGAAACGTACAGTGCCTTGCGAAAGTATTCGGCCCCCTTGAACTTTTCAACCTTTTGCCACATTTCAGGCTTCAAACATAAGGATATAAAATTTAAATTTTTTGGTGAAGAATCAACAACAAGTGGGACACAATCGTGAAGTGGAATGAAATTTATTGGTTATTTTAAACTTTTGTAAAAAATAAAAAACTGAAAAGTGGGGCATGCAATATTATTCGGCCCCTTTACTTTCAGTGCAGCAAACTCACTCCAAAAGTTCAATGAGGATCTCTGAATGATCCAATGTTGTCCTAAATGACTGATGATGATAAATATAATCCACCTATGTGTAATCAAGTCTCCGTATAAATGCACCTGCTCTGTGATAGTCTCAGGGTTCTGTTTAAAGCGCAGAGAGCATCATGAAGACCAAGGAACACAGCAGGCAGGTCCGTGATATTGTTGTGGAGAAGTTTAAAGCCGGATTTGGATTTAAACATCCCAAGGAGCACTGTGCAAGCAATCATATTGAAATGGAAGGAGTATCAGACCACTGCAAATCTACCAAGACGCGGCCGTCCCTCTAAACTTTCATTTCAAACAAGGAGAAGACTGATCAGAGATGAAGCCAAGAGGCCCATGATTACTCTGGATGAACTGCAGAGATCTACAGCTGAGGTGGGAGAGTCTGTCCATAGGACAACAATCAGTCGTACACTGCACAAATCTGGCCTTTATGGAAGAGTGGCAAGAAGAAAGCCATTTCTTAAAGATATCCATAAAAAGTCTCATTTAAAGTTTGCCACAAGCCACCTGGGAAACGCACCAAACATGTGGAAGAAGGTGCTCTGGTCAGATGAAACCAAAATCGAACTTTTTGGCCACAATGCAAAACGATATGTTTGGCGTAAAAGCAACACAGCTCATCACCCTGAACACACCATCTCCACTGTCAAACATGGTGGTGGCAGCATCATGGTTTGGGCCTGCTTTTCTTCAGCAGGGACAGGGAAGATGGTTAAAATTGATGGGGAGATGGATGGAGCCAAATACAGGACCATTCTGGAAGAAAACCTGTTGGTGTCTGCAAAAGACCTGAGACGGAGATTTATCTTCCAACAAGACAATGATCCCAAACATAAAGCAAAATCTACAATGGAATGGTTCACAAATAAATGTATCCAGGTGTTAGAATGGCCAAGTCAAAGTCCAGACCTGAATCCAATTGAGAATCTGTGGAAAGAGCTGAAAACTGCTGCTCACAAACGCTCTCCATCCAACCTCACTGAGCTCCAGCTGTTTTCCAAGGAAGAATGGGCAAGAATTTCAGTCTCTCGATGTGCAAAACTGATAGAGACATACCCCAAGCGACTTGCAGCTGTAATCACAGCAAGTATTAACTTAAGGGGGCCGAATAATTTGGCACGCCCCACTTTTCAGTTTTTTATTTTTTACAAAAGTTTAAAATATCCAATAAATTTCGTTCCACTTCACGATTGTGTCCCACTTGTTGATTCTTCACCAAAAAATTTTAATTTTATATCCTTATGTTTGAAGCCTGAAATGTGGCAAAAGGTTGAAAAGTTCAAGGGGGCCGAATACTTTCGCAAGGTACTGTAAGTGACAACACAAAATGCAGACAAGACAAACAACACAGAAGAGGAGTCAGCAAGCCAAGGGTTAAAGCCAGAGAGACAAAGAAGTACCAAATCGCAATCCAAAAAAGTAGTCACAAGCAAAGCCAAAGGTCAGAAGTCAGAAATACAATACATAGCAAAGAGAACACTAGCAAGGTCAGAGACGTAATAGCCAGCAACCAAGTGTGGGCTGTTGGGCTGTAAATAAGAAGTCAGAACCCGCCCCAGGATTGATTGGCAGATAGGCTGTCAATCACAGGGCAAGGCTGAGATTAACTATTAGAGGAACAGAGGGAAACAAAGGTGTAAGCGATGGGTGTGGTGGAAAATCAATTACAGAGGTGAGGGATTAGGACAGTGTTCAGACAGGGTACACAAGAACCTAAAGCAAGGACTCAAAGCCAGACAAGCCTCCTGCACCGTAGCATGTGGCCGGAGAATGGCATCGATGTTTGAACGGGCGCAGACGTTACAGTAGCGGTGAACGAAGAATTAGTGCCACTTCTCCTTTCATATCAATTAGAGCGCCAGAGATAGCCTAGTGCTATTTCCTGCACTCTCATTTAAGAAAATGGAGCAGAGGTGCTCATGGTGTGTCCACTGCTACATTCTTAACAGGATTAAAACATAGAAGTGGAGGTGGTCCTAGTTGTCAAACTGCCACTCATCAGAATATTATCCCCTATCCTATTGATTCCCTATCCTATGGACAGGGGACAAATAATTTTTTATGATATAATCCCTTTAAGGTTTTCCATCTTTACACTTGTATATTTTACCATAAGCTATCAGTAAAGTTGAATATCTAATATTCTTGCAGTGAACTATTCTGTTAATTTAACTGTACATTTTTTTTATCGTAATTATTGTACAAAAACCCCAGCATACACTAAAAATTGCATATTTTTATGCCATGTACATGATAAAACTGGCACACATGAGAAATCAGCCCCATAGTGTTATAAAGTTGTATTAGTCTATTGGACTGAAGTTGCCTTGTGCAAAATGAAAAGCAAAGTCAAAGAAGGAGGGAAACATCATCTAATATAAAGGTTTACTCTCTATTTTGGTTTTGCTTGATATATGGTCCAAAGAAGTAATACTGGATTGTTGGTCTTTATATCCATATGGAATCAGATGTGGAACGGTGCTGTTTACAAAGCTATTTGGTGACTGATAAATTACCAGTAAATCACTGCTGACATCTATTACTATATAGCTATTACTATTACTGTATTACTACATAACTATTGTTACTATACAGTGGGTACGGAAAGTATTCAGACCCCTTTAAATTTTCTACTCTTTGTTTCATTGCAGCCATTTGCTAAAAGCAAAAAAGTTCATTTTATTTCTCTTTAATGTACACTCAGCACCCCATCTTGACAGAAAAAAACAGAAATGTAGATATTTTTGCAAATTTATTAAAAAAGAAAAACTGAAATATCACATGGTCATAAGTATTCAGACCCTTTGCTCAGCATTGAGTAGAAGCACCCTTTTGAGCTAGTACAGCCATGAGTCTTCTTGGGAATGATGCAACAAGTTTTTTACATCTGGATTTGGGGATCCTCTGCCATTCTTCCTTGCAGATCCTCTCCAGTTCCGTCAGGTTGGATGGTGAACGTTGGTGGACAGCCATTTTCAGGTCTCTCCAGAGATGCTCAATTGGGTTGAGGTCAGGGCTCTGGCTGGGCCAGTCAAGAATGGTCACAGAGTTGTTCCGAAGTCATTCCTTTGTTATTTTAGCTGTGTGCTTAGGGTCATTGTCTTGTTGGACCTTCGGCCCAGTCTGAGGTCCAGAGCACTCTGGAAGAGGTTTTCTTCCAGGATGTCTCTGTACTTGGCTGCATTCATGTTTCCTTCAATTGCAACCAGTCGTCCTGTCCTTGCAGCTGAAAAACACCCCCATAGCATGATGCTGCCACCACCATGTTTCACTGTTGGAATTGTATTGGGCAGCTGATGAGCTGTGCCTGTTTTTTTCCACACATACCGCTTCGAATTAACGCCAAAAAGTTCCATCTTCGTCTCATCAGACCAGAGAATCTTATTTCTCATATTCTGGGAGTCCTTCATGTGTTTTTTGGGAAACTCTATGCGGGCTTTCATATGTCTTGCACTGAGGGATTTCATTATCCGCTGGAAAGTGGAAGGCATTCTTCATGCCGAATGGCATGACAGTGGACTCGTACAGTTCGAAAGGGGTAATAAAGGCCGATCGCTCCTGTGCCTGTGGGGACAGGGGAATCTGCCAGTATCCTTGGCTCAAGTCCATGATGGACAGGTCGTCCATGATGGACAGCAGGTCATCAATGCGCGGCATGGGATACGCGTTATTGGCAGTGACCTCATTAAGATCTCATTAAGGACTACAGGTGAAGCCCACGCGCTGTGAGAGGGCTGAATCACTCCCAGTTCCAGCATCTCGTCAATCTCCTTGCGCATCAGGACCTGTACCTTCAAGGAGACGCGATATGGCGATCGCCGGATAGGGGTATGATTCCCAGTATCCATGTGGTGGATGGCCCGGTCAGTTCTCCCGGGTTTCCCGGAAAACAGACCGAGAAGGGAGTGCAGGACCTCTTTCAGCTGGGACCGCTGGGTCTCAGCCAGCAGGGTGTTCATTCGTGCCTCCCTGTTGGCCCCCCCTCTCTAAAATGAGCGAGCAGGTCAATAAGGTCTTGCTCCTCCCCCTACTCTAGCAGACTGCACATCGGGAAGGCTCCCACTTCCCGGTCATGATGAGCCTTCATCATGTTGACATGGAAGACCTTATGCTTGTTCCAGCCTGGATCAATTGTGAACAGATAGTTGATGCTGTTGATCTGCTGGTGCACGACGTATGGACCGCTCCTTTTCGCTTGAAGGTTGTCCTGGGGTTCAGGGACTAGGACTCATACCTTCTGCCCCGGCTGGTATGTTCTTTTACAGGCATTCTGATCATACCAATGCTTCTGGTCGGCCTGAGCCTGGACCATGTTGTCATGCACCAGCTGCGCCATAGTCTGCCTTCAGTCACGGAATCGCAGGATATACTCCACGACTGGCAAGCCTTTGACGGCTGTTTCTCCTTCCCAGGACTCTTTCACGAGAACTAGGGGCCAACGTACATGCCTCCTATACAGGAGCTTGAAGGGGGAGAACCCCATCGATGCTTGAGGCACTTCCCGGTAAGCAAACAGCAGGTGTGGGAGATAAGGTTCCCAATAGCACCCGTAGGACTCGACTAACATCCTGAGCATCTGCTTCAGAGTACCATTGAACCGTTCACACAGGCCATTGGTCCGTGGTGTGATACGGGCTAGACACCAGATGTTGCACCTCTGTTACCTTACACAGGCCTTGCATCAAGGCAGACATGAACTGGGTACCTTGGTCCATGAGCATCTCTATGGGAAACCCAACACGGGAGAAGCTGCCTACCAGGGCCTTGGCCACTAGATAAGCCCGGGTGGAGGACAGAGGGACAGCTTCTGGGTACCTAGTAGCGTAGTCTACTACCGTTAATATAAAATGTTTCCCGGTGCAGCTGGGAATGGACAGGGGTCCAATGAGATCCACAGCCACCCGCTGGAAAGGCTCGGTTATGATGGGCATAGGTATCATTGGGGCTCTGGAGTCTTGCCCCGCCTTGCCCATCTTCTGACAAGTGATACATGAACGGCAGTATCTAGCTACATTTGTCCCCATCTTAGGCCAGTAGAATAAGTGGCTGAGGCGAGACTTGATATTAGCGATCCCCAGGTGGCCTGTCAGTAGAATATCATGAGCAATCCGCAACAATTCCACCTGATAGGGTTGGGGTACCACTAAGTGTTTCTCCCTCCGCCAACCTTCCTGTCCCTCAGTAGGGACCATTTCCCAGTACAGCGTCCCTTGCTCCTTGTCCGACTCTAAAAGGGGCTGAGCGGCACGCTCCTTCAACGCGTACAGACTGCAGTCAGCTTGGACAGCGTCCCGAACTCCTGACTGGAACTAGACAGAAGAGACGTGTATGCCTCATACTTGCCGGATCCGTCCAGCTCCGATGCGGTGAGGCTAGTCATGGCGGTCTCAGTACCGTCTCCGGATGATATAGTAATCGGCTCAAGGGTCGGAACACCTTCCTCCCCTTTAGCACTCTGACTGTGGGTGACCACCGCTATACCAGTAGTCCATTCCTCACCCGGATCAGCCCTGAGACCCCCGTGAGCTACCTGACCACCTTGCACATAGTCAGTAGTTGGGTGCTGATCTGAAGTACTGGGTGAAGTGGGAGAGGTTGCCCCCAGTATCTCAGAGTAGCTACCCTGTACATTTTCATAGCAGGCATTAGCAATTACATTGTCAGTACACTCATTAGCAATTGTAGGTTCACAGTGAGCTACAGTGGTGAACTGTTCAGACAGGGTCACACTGAGGGGGTCAGTATCCCCTGCAGACGTGGGTCAGTCTACAGCCAGGTCAGCACTAACATCTTTCACAGGAGTAAACAGAACATCATTAACATTCTCATTGTACTCTTCAGCTGTGGACACGTCAGAGGGCGGGCGTCTTACTTCCCTCTCTCCCTGTGTGACAGGCTTTAGTACGACATCAAATTCATTATCATTAGTAGACAATTTACCACAGCAAGTTGGGGTTCACCCCATACTGGGACACAAGGGGCCCCAAATCCATCCCCAACAGTACTTTAGCAGGTAGATCAGACATCAGCCCCACATCCACCATTCCTTTTCCCGCACCCCAGTCCAGGTGGACACAAGCCATGGGCACAGTTAAGCGTTCTTGTCTAATACCCCTCAAGGTCAGAGCTTTCCCGGGGATACTTTCTGGAAGGACCAAATCAGGTTGCACCAGACTAACATCTGCCCCAGTGTCCCGAAATCCCATGACCATTTTATCCCCCAAGTTGACCTGCTGACGGTTGCCATTGGATTGAGACCCCACCCTCCTAACCAAATACACAGATGAGCCAGCTGCTGTGGCCTGGGAAGCAGGGGGGTTCTTAGTGCGGTTAGGGCACACCGCCTTGAAATGTCCTGGCTGTTTACAGGCGTGACACCGCCGGACCTCTCCTTGGGGATTGGAGGGAGTCATCGGGGTGCCCAGAGTTCTTGGGACAGGGGGAATAGAGGGGTCACCTGGGGCAGAGATTGTCTTACCCCCTCTCCAGCCGTTTCTGGCAGGCTTCCAAGACATCCGGTTGGCGACGTAACGATCCGCCATCGCCGCAGCAGCATGAACGTCCTTGGGTCCCTGATCCAGGAAGTACCGCTGCACCTCTTCTGCACAGATATTCAAGAACTGTTCCTGGAGCATGAGGTCCGAGAGGCCGTCTTTGGTGGTGACGGACATGCCATCCGTCCACTGCTGGAACCACATGCAAAGCTGGGCCGCTTCCTCATGGCTCTCCGTAGGTTTTTTCTGCAGGACCCAGAACTTCAGGTGATACACCTCAGGCATGAGCTGGTATCTCTGGATCAGTGCCCCTTTGACGGACCCATAGTCTTTGCCCTGTCCAGCCAGTAAGTTCGTATATGCATCCAGAGCTTTTCCCCTTAGTCGGGGAGTCAGGTATCGGACCCAGTCTGCATCTGGTAACTGGTATTGTTTACACATCTTTTCAAATCCCCGCAAGAACAAGTCCCCGTTTGGTTCTAAGACCGGAAAGTCCTCGCATTGGAGCATCGGTGTTTGGGCTCAGGAAGTCTGCCCAGGGTAGATTGCACCTCCCGGAGCCCTCCAGCTTTTTTAGCTCAAACTGAGGGGCCCGCTCTGCCTGCCGGTCACGCTCATGGGCCTCCCGTTCTGCCTGCTGTTCACGTTCCTGGGCCTCCCGCTCTAGCTGCCATTCACTGGCCTTCCGTTCTGCCTGCCGTTCAAAGGCCTCCTGCTCTTGTTCCTCCTGCCACATCCGGAGGAAGACTTCACCTAGTTCCTGGTTCCCCTGCTTCATAGCTTGGATGTGCTGCCATTTGAAGGATTCGTAAGGAGAGCTGGGGTTGCTGGCTTCCCCAGTAGCAGCTGTCCTCCACATCAGCCATCTGCTCAGTGTCTCTAGAAGCAAGTTGTTGAAGTTCTTTGGTTCTTCTCCGCAGACCCCCAGCCATCCGCTGGAAACCCTTGCCAAATAAAAGTTAGGACAGAAAACAAGGAGAAAGGAGAGGGACAGTACCGTACCAGACATTCACCGTATTCTTATGCCTGATCTAGTACCGAGCTCAATTCATAGGATTGTGCCAATCCTCAGCGTCTCCGTGATTCCGCACTCACACGCTGTTATCCTAGATTCCGCCACTTCCACCACTATGAAGGATACCGCTTTGCCAAGACACTTGGCCTACCTGCAATCACCCCTCTTACCTTCCACTCACCACCCGTGAGTACCTGGGTTTGTAGGATAACATGAAACGAGCTTTAGAAATTTTATATATTGTGACAACTTGGGGAATTAGACTCAAAATGGTGGCAGGCTCCTGGTCCGGACAGCGGTGGTTTGTGGTACTGGGCGCCGGAAAGATAGCGTTCAGACGGTCCAAGTGTAAAATAAACGGGCTTTATTCAGCTTAACTGCAACATAACAAAACAACAAACACCTAGGCCACAGTTAGGGCACTAACTGACTCCTTGAGCCCCTAACTGTCCTGACTATTGCTCAGCTCCAGCAACAGTCCCCTGTGGACCCCAGCCCTTCTGGGACAGAGCCTCTCTCTCTGTCCTTAGCTGGTCCACCATCTCCTGCTCCCTGCAGGATACTCCAGCCCTTCTGGAGTTACGCGCCACCCACCCAAAGGCGTGGCTGAGAGCCTTTTCTGGCCTGGGCCTGGGTCGCTCAACAGCGCCCTCTGGTTCACATACCCTCCCCCCTCAGCTCACTACCTATGGGGTGAGCTACAATGGGACAAGACATCCTATGACGAAGTCCCTCTTCAACCAAGTATGCCTGTCTTGGTCCAGCCTCTCCAGAAGTCCCAATCTGGCGGTCTCTTCTTCCAAATTCCGCTCCGTCGGGTTTTCCGTTTTCTCCTCACTTTAAATGCTACGCCAAGATCCTGGCCATTCTGTGCAAAGGCAAATTTTACTTCATCACCTTCACAATTCGCCATACAGGGGATCACATCATTTTCATCACATTTCTCACCATAGTCTTCAGCCATCCCCTTGCATGACTTTGATTCCTTTAGTGAATAGCCGTAAGAATCTTCATCTTCACCTATCACGAATCCACAGGAGCTCAGAGACCAACTAACACGTACTTCATGCACATCAAAGCAAACTTTGCCATCACCATCAAGGCTTAGAAGTTTAGGAGACATAGGCTGCTTGCTCTCCTCTTTGTTTGAGATACACAAGCTCTGTACTGCAATATCTTCTCCTTCTGCACGAGGGCCATACAGTACACCCTCACATAATAGATCACGCTGAACTACATTTTCTGGCATGTCTTTAACAACTGTCACATCATTGGTGACATGTAACCATCTCTTACTTCTGCATGCAAATGACGGCTGCTCAGTCTCTGCATTAGAACCTCTACCACGGCTACTTCCATTAGTTAGAGACATAGCAACATTGTATCTCAGCCTCTTCTTGTTGCTATTAGCATCAGGCGGTAAAACAACTTCTGCCTCTTCTCTTCTTTTTGGGTTGACTGTATTACTTCCTGACTCCCCCTTCACAGACAACATGGAGTCATTATTCACCATTTGTCCACCAGACATTTGGATAGAGACAGGCACAGCAACACCTTTATCCACAATGGCTTCAGACACTTTAGCTGTTGGGACAACATATGCGTGGTCAGTCTTCTTACAGACTCTTGTTCCACACTTTTGATGACCCTTCACCTTATTTACCATCTCACAGCCCTCTAGGCTTTGGACCTCATTGGTTTGAAGCTGGACCCACTCTGTCACAGGCAGTGTGTGACCAATCACAGTTTCTTCTTCTGTTGGACCTTCTTTGGCCACCTCACATTTTGCAGGAAGTCCACCTTTAGCAGCATCTTCCTGGGGAACTATACCCTCTACTTGACGTTTTACAGAATCACGTGGTTCCATCCTAATCGGATCATTGGTATCAACATCAGTGGACACGTCACTCATATCTGTCTGACTTAATGATTCTCCATTCTCTGCCTCTATGCTGGCAGCTTTCTCCAATTCTAACGCCTTCTGTAGCGCACAAATCTCTGATTCCAGCTCCAGAACTTTCTTCACTGCCACATTTTTCTGAGCAGCCTCCATCTCAGTTTTTACTAGAGCACCTTGCAGCTCTGATTCTTTAGAGGTTAACAGGTTCTGCAGCCAGTCTCTCTCAGCTTCTAGTGCTGCCAGCTTTCAAGATAGGGCATTTGCCGACTGTTCAGTATTGGATAAAGACTGCTGCAATCGATCCAATTCTTCTCTTTTAGATTCCACTTCGGTTTTTAACTGTTCAATCTGAAAAGTGCGCTCTTCCAACTTTATTTCTGACTCACGCTTCACTTGATCCATCTGAAACTCCAGCTGTTTCTTGATGTGTGCAATGTCCTCCTGCTTGTTCACTTGCACCTTTAGTTTAGCAACAAGCATTTTTAGATCTACAATCTCAGCAGATAAATTAGACAGGTTTCCCTCAAACTGAATCTTCATGTCTTCTATCTGGAGGTCCAATTCTCTCTTGGCCTTTTCCAGCTTGTCATAAGCATTAGCTTTGTTCTCATACAATATCTGCACAGATTCCAGGTTTTTCTCAACTTCATCCTTGGAGCTAACCAAATCCTCCATTTCAGTGCGCAGTTGCTTGTTGAACCTCTCTAACTCGGCCTTCAATTCAAGGGCCTCTTCTAGGGAGCGAGCCAAGGCAAGAGCTTTGGTCTCTTTTCCACAAGCCTCTGCTTCAGCACGGTCACGTTCTTCTGCATATCTAGCAGAAAGAGTCTTCTCTTCACCAAGCAGCCAATCAAACTTTTTCTGCTTCCTTTCCAAATTTGACACAATCCGACGTTGATGATCACGATCTACACCTACATCTTCTAGTTCCTGCTGCAGTCTAATTTTCGTCTTCTCAAGTTTGTCATAAGCAGCATCCTTCTCCTCAAAACGTTGATTTGTAGCTTCTAGCTCCTTTTGCAACTTCTCCTTTAGTCCTTCAACAGAGTCCAAGGACCCCATACTATCTTCCATTTTTTTCTTCATATCAGTCACCTGAGCCTGTAGTGTTGAAATCTGCTTTGTCAAATCTCTTTTTGCTTCCTCCTCTTCCTCTAGTTGCTCAAGGAAACCATTTTTCTCATCTTCCATTTGTTTTAGTTTTATACTAAGGTCAAGCTTCTGACGGGTTTCTTCTTGCAAAAGTTCCTGAGTGTCCTGAAGCTGAGATTCTAGTGTAGAAAAATCTTTGGAAAGTTTGATAAACTTGCTGTCTGCTTGAGAAAGAAGCCTTGTGACATTATTCAATTCTTTGTCTTTATTTTGCACCAAAACAGACAACTTCTCATTATCTTCACAAGATCCTGACAGCGCCCTCTCCAGGCTACATATTCTAGCTTTGCATTCCCTTTCTCTTTGTTCCAGAACTCCAGATCTGCTTCGCCATTCGTAGATTTCACTATTTAAGCGAACCTGATGCAAGTTTTGCTCTGACTGCAATGTCTGCACTACAGATTCTAAATCACTCTCTCGGTCAGAGACATGCTTCCTCAGCTCGGCAATTTCATTTTCTTTGTCAGTTAATGCAGCCGAAAGTTTTTCACACATCCTGACTTGGTCATCCAGACATTCTGACTGACTCTGCAAAAATTCACTTCTCTCACGTTTAGCAGTTTCAAGGTCATCTCTTAATTTTTCAATGACACTCTCTTTGGCAATGGAGTCTTGGACATGCTGCTCCTTTAAATCCTGCAATTGCTTCTCAAGCACTTGCTTTTGCTCTACACTCTGTATGACTTCATTAGATAGAGCACATTTCATTTCAGGAAACTCCTTCTTAGTGACACAGTCCATTCCAGGCAAACCCAGTACCACATTTTCACAATGGCTAGGATATGAATGCCTCATAGATTCAAGAACTTTCTTTAACTTCAGGTTCAACTTAAGGTTCTCTTTTTCTAATACCTCAAATTGCCGTTTACAGTCAGATATTTCATCTTCATACATGAACCTGATGGTTTTATTCTCATCTTGAAGCTGCTGCACCATAACATTTTCATCTTTGGCGTTTTGATGCACTCCAGTATGAGACATACAGTCAGCAGGGACATATTCAATCATAGAACAGAGGTGCTTTAGAAAAACTGCGTCACTCTAATGCAACCCATTATCTTTACTTGCACTCCACATGATCTGTTCCGAGTTTTGTGTATCTCTGCCTTCAGACTGCTGCACTAATAAACCTGTGCATAACTTCTCTGCTTTTTTACAAGCTGAAATTCTCTTTTTCTTGCCCATGGTTTATTAACAAGATTACCCAATATTCCACAGCAACCTTGGGTTCAACCGGCAGCAACTTTTTGCTATCTTCTGCAGTCACATGTATTCAAACAGTTAATTTACAGTATGTGGCACTACAACAACCAGCATTTTCTTCTGTCTTCCACAGAAAATACCAACATGGCACCATAGCCTTTCACATAGACTATTTGCAATATCCAGCTTCTACACACATTGCTTACTTTCTTGCCATCAGCAAACACTTTACAGTCTTCTGTGCCACAGTATACACAAAGTCCATTCCCTGGATTCCTCTTCCAGAGTTTTACTTTCACCAGTTTTTTGCACACAATTTGCTATGTTGCAATTCACTCACCCCTTCCTGGGTTTCTCCATTGAAATCACAGATTTCTTCCAGCTGTAGGCCACAATGCACACTTAGCAGTACTGCAGTCACCAACCACTTGTCTTCCAGGACTTGCGTGGATCTCTTTATTCTCCACCATATGTGACAACTTGGGGAATTAGACTCAAAATGGCGGCAGGCTCCTGGTCCGGACAGCGGTGGTTCGTGGTACTGGGCGCCGCAAAGATAGCGTTCAGATGGTCCAAGTGTAAAATAAACGGGCTTTATTCAGCTTAACTGCAACATAACAAAACAACAAACACCTAGGCCACAGTTAGGGCACTAACTGACTCCTTGAGCCCCTAACTGTCCTGATTATTGCTCAGCTCCAGCAACAGTCCCCTGTGGACCCCAGCCCTTCTGGGACAGAGCCTCTCTCTCTGTCCTTAGCTGGTCCACCATCTCCTGCTCCCTGCAGGATACTCCAGCCCTTCTGGAGTTACGCGCCACCCACCCAAAGGCGTGGCTGAGAGCCTTTTCTGGCCTGGGCCTGGGTCGCTCAACAGCGCCCTCTGGTTCACATACTCACAATATTTATTAACCGAGTGGGTCAGTAGTAGCCACTAAAGTATACAGAATACACATCAGTGGATGGTCAAGCAAATAAAGATAAAAACAAGGAATACAGCACAAGAAAACAAAATGGGATTAAAAGGGAAAACGAATACCAAATGAATCTGCAGTCTAGTTGTTAGCCCCAGGGCACTTCTGTAACGTCTCTGCCTGTTCGGGTCTCTGCGCCACCCTCCGCTTGCACGCTGCGGCGAAGGAGGCGTGTTCAGTTTAGTTCCTTGCGTAGGTTTCTTGTTGCTCAGTCTGAACACTGTCCTAGAGAATGTAATGGATTTCCAGCCACACCCATGTTCTGAGCATTTTTCTCTGGACCGCATATAGTTAATCTCAGCCTTGCCTGTGTGATTGACAGCCTGTCTACCAATCCAGTCTGGGGCTTGCCCAGACTTTCTATAAACAGGTTGTCAGCCCTCACATGGTCGCTGGTTATTGCTTTGTGCGTTCTGGCTATTATTCCTTGCTGTTTTGTTGCTTGTATTCGTATTCCTGACCCCTGGCCTTGACTTTTGACTATTCTCTTGGATTTTGATTCTGTACTGCATTGCTCATCTTTTACCGAACCCTTGGCTTCCTGACCTCTCTTTTTGTCGTTTGTTCTGTCTGTGTTCTGTGTTAGGGACAAGAATCTCTCACATTGAGGAGAGCACCAGTAAAGGTGTGTAGAGATTTTAATTGCCTTTTGCCCTCTACTTAGCATCTACATATCACAAGGCATTATGGGAAAGGAGCTGGGGAGCTCATGCGCCCTCTGTTGGATGTAACAGATCCTCAATTTGCTTTTGACTCACCGAGCCTTGAGACAGCAAAAGGGAATTTAGCCAAGCCAATTTCTGTGTTGTCACTTACTCACTATAGGGCTCGTCTTCAGGTTGTCCTTTTACCGTTTAGGGTAACTGAGGCAATAGGAAGGGACAGTGGCTGGGGTGAGATTAGGGCTCACTTGTCTCTGTCCTTCCTCCCAGACCCCTGCAGTAGTGTAGGTTATTTCTACGTCTGGCAAGACCCTAACAGAATAACCAGCCCATAACCTTCTGCCATTTCTTCCGCAAGGATCAGTATGGATCCTATTCAGGGCTTTGCAGCCAAGTTGGCAGGTTTGGCAGACCTGTTAGATGAGCTTGCTAAACAGTTGCAGACCCTTACTGATATTGCTGCAGCATCCCCAATTGTTTCTGCCCCTTTTAGGGTTAAGATGCTATTCACCGACCGTTTCTCGGGGGACCGAGAAAAACGTGAGACTTTCCGGGAGTCTTGTCACCTGTATTTCTGGATTAATCCACACGCATCCCAGGCCCAAATGGTGGGAGTAGTTATATCCCTCCTACAGGGGGATCCATAGGCTTGGGCCCTTAAACTCCCTCCTGGGGATGAGGAGTGTATTGATTTAGAAAAAATTTTTTTGTACCTGGGGTCTATTTATGTTGAACCAGACCACATTGGGCTTGCGGAATCGCAACTCCTCTCGATGCAGCAGGGCAAACGCTCTGCCGAGGAATATTGCGCAGAATTCCGCAAGTGCAGTGTGACTGCAGGTTGGTGAGTCAGCTCTTAAGGCTCACTTTAAACAAGGCCTGTGTGACCATGTTAAGGAGGTCTAGGTTGGTCACCCAGATCCTCCCACTCTTGAGCAGGCCATGACTTTGGCTGTCCGTATTGACCGTAGGATCCGGGAAAATATTAAAGAGAGAATAGGGTCTGCTTCTTCCAAGTTTTCTGTCTCTCCCTCTCTCTCTCTCCTGAAAAACCTGTTATTTCTCCCATGACTCCTGGTGAGGAACCCATGCAACTGGGAGTTATGGACGCCAAGACGCGACAAGAGCATCGTCTCAGGAACAACCTCTGCCTGTACTGTGGTGCTTCCGGTCATTTCATCCGTGACTGCTCGATCAGACCTCGCAGACCAGCAGAAAAGCTTCAGTGCCTGAGTGGTAATCAGAAGAACCACTCAGGCAACCGGGTATTTGCCAGAAATAACAATAAGATGTTGCTATCTATGTCTCTGTCCTCTGGGGACAGATCTGTTTCTGGCCAGGCAAATAAAAAACCTTTGCCTGGTCCACCAGCATCTCTTGTTGTTCAGGGAGATCTGGAATTGAAGGCAGAGAAAATACTGGGTCCTGCTGAGACTGGTTTATCTGGTGAGGGTCCGGTGGCCCCTCATAAAGGGGGGGGGTACTGTAACGTATCTGCCTGTTCGAGTCTCTCTGCGCCACCCTCCGCTCGCATGCTGCGGCGAAGGAGGCGTGTTCAGTTTGGTTCCTTGTGTAGGTTTCTTGTTGCTCAGTCTGAAAACTGTCCTAGAGAATGTAATGGATTTCTAGCCACACCCGTGTTCTGAGCATTTCTCTCTGGACCACATATAGTTAATCTTAGCCTTGCCTGTGTGATTGACAGTCAGCCTACTAATCCAGTCTGGGGCTTGCCCAGACTTTCTATAAACAGGTTGTCAGCCCTCACATGGTCGCTGGTTATTGCTTTGTGCGTTCTGGCTATTATTCCTTGCTGTTTTGTTGCTTGTATTCGTATTCCTGACCCCTGGCCTTGACTTTTGACTATTCTCTTAGATTTTGATTCTGTACTGCATTGCTCGTCTGTTACCGAACCCTTGGCTTCCTGACCTCTCTTTTTGTCGTTTGTTCTGTCTGTGTTCTGTGTTGGGAAGCCCGGGGGGGGCCCCCAAAGGGGGGGGGGGCCCCCCCCCCCCCCCCCCCCCACAACCCGGGGGGGGGGGGGGGGCGCCCCCCCCGGGGGACACCCCCACCCCCCCCCGGCCCCGAGGCCGCAAAAAAAAAGCCAGCCACTGTCACTTACTCACTATAGGGCTCGTCTTCAGGTTGTCCTTTTACCGTTTAGGGTAGCTGAGGCAATAGGAAGGGACAGTGGCTGGGGTGAGATTAGGGCTCACTTGTCTCTGTCCTTCCTCCCAGACCCCTGCAGTAGTGTAGGTTATTTCTACGTCTGGCAAGACCCTAACAGAATAACCAGCCCATAACCTTCTGCCATTTCTTCCGCAAGGATCAGTATGGATCCTATTCAGGGCTTTGCAGCCAAGTTGGCAGGTTTGGCAGACCTGGTAGATGAGCTTGCTAAACAGTTGCAGACCCTTACTGATATTGCTGCAGCATCCCCAATTGTTTCTGCCCCTTTTAGGGTTAAGATGCTATTCACCGACCGTTTCTCGGGGGACCGAGAAAAACGTGAGACTTTCCGGGAGTCTTGTCGCCTGTATTTCTGGATTAATCCACACGCATCCCAGGCCCAAATGGTGGGAGTAGTTATATCCCTCCTACAGGGGGATCCATAGGCTTGGGCCCTTAAACTCCCTCCTGGGGATGAGGAGTGTATTGATTTAGAAAAAATTTTTTTGTACCTGGGGTCTATTTATGTTGAACCAGACCACATTGGGCTTGCGGAATCGCAACTCCTCTCGATGCAGCAGGGCAAACGCTCTGCCGAGGAATATTGCGCAGAATTCCGCAAGTGCAGTGTGACTGCAGGTTGGTGAGTCAGCTCTTAAGGCTCACTTTAAACAAGGCCTGTGTGACCATGTTAAGGAGGTCTAGGTTGGTCACCCAGATCCTCCCACTCTTGAGCAGGCCATGACTTTGGCTGTCCGTATTGACCGTAGGATCCGGGAAAATATTAAAGAGAGAATAGGGTCTGCTTCTTCCAAGTTTTCTGTCTCTCCCTCTCTCTCTCTCCTGAAAAACCTGTTATTTCTCCCATGACTCCTGGTGAGGAACCCATGCAACTGGGAGTTATGGACGCCAAGACGCGACAAGAGCATCGTCTCAGGAACAACCTCTGCCTGTACTGTGGTGCTTCCGGTCATTTCATCCGTGACTGCTCGATCAGACCTCGCAGACCAGCAGAAAAGCTTCAGTGCCTGAGTGGTAATCAGAAGAACCACTCAGGCAACCGGGTATTTGCCAGAAATAACAATAAGATGTTGCTATCTATGTCTCTGTCCTCTGGGGACAGATCTGTTTCTGGCCAGGCAAATAAAAAACCTTTGCCTGGTCCACCAGCATCTCTTGTTGTTCAGGGAGATCTGGAATTGAAGGCAGAGAAAATACTGGGTCCTGCTGAGACTGGTTTATCTGGTGAGGGTCCGGTGGCCCCTCATAAAGGGGGGGGTACTGTAACGTATCTGCCTGTTCGAGTCTCTCTGCGCCACCCTCCGCTCGCATGCTGCGGCGAAGGAGGCGTGTTCAGTTTGGTTCCTTGTGTAGGTTTCTTGTTGCTCAGTCTGAAAACTGTCCTAGAGAATGTAATGGATTTCTAGCCACACCCGTGTTCTGAGCATTTCTCTCTGGACCACATATAGTTAATCTTAGCCTTGCCTGTGTGATTGACAGTCAGCCTACTAATCCAGTCTGGGGCTTGCCCAGACTTTCTATAAACAGGTTGTCAGCCCTCACATGGTCGCTGGTTATTGCTTTGTGCGTTCTGGCTATTATTCCTTGCTGTTTTGTTGCTTGTATTCGTATTCCTGACCCCTGGCCTTGACTTTTGACTATTCTCTTAGATTTTGATTCTGTACTGCATTGCTCGTCTGTTACCGAACCCTTGGCTTCCTGACCTCTCTTTTTGTCGTTTGTTCTGTCTGTGTTCTGTGTTGTCACTTACTCACTATAGGGCTCGTCTTCAGGTTGTCCTTTTACCGTTTAGGGTAGCTGAGGCAATAGGAAGGGACAGTGGCTGGGGTGAGATTAGGGCTCACTTGTCTCTGTCCTTCCTCCCAGACCCCTGCAGTAGTGTAGGTTATTGCTACGTCTGGCAAGACCCTAACAACTTCCTTAAGTCAACAACACATGTGTCCTCACATCTCTCCCAGGATAAGAACTGACCTCTCTCCCTGGTCTGAGACCATATACCTGTCCTAGTCTCCTCCCTGTGTGAGGTCACCAGGAGAAGAGGCCCAGCCCTACATCCTAGGACCAGAAAAATATTTACAGCCATAACTCCTCGCCGGGTGATCATAGTATCAGGCGAGGGGTAGGTTGGGGTCTGTGGCAAGATCCCCATCGTGCAGACACCAGGAATGACCCCCCAGATCCCCTTGGGTAGGGAGTTCAGTGTCTGGAGCTTTTCCCTGCTCCCAACTGTGCCGTGTTTGGACTTGATGCGTCTGTTCCAGTCTTGCTCACCCAAGGAATTTATTGGTGCGGCTGTAGGATGCTCCCCTCATAAAATATCATCATAATACTATATTCCCTTTGATGATTTACTGGAGTCATCCAGTCTACTGGAAAAGCTAGAAAACACATTACTCCAGGATCTCCCCTGCTGAGTTAACACAGTTTACACTTGTATGCAAAGAAGGGATGAGTCTTTGACTGCAGACATTAGGTTTGCGAGGATCTGAGGGGGTGGAAGGTGTGATATCAGTCAGCCTCAAATGGAATCCATATCTAAGATTAATTGCCCTTGGCTGATCCTGTACCACACCTTTATTATGTATGTCATTTTTGTAGATTTGGAAAAAAAAAACTTTGAAGTCTTATGCGAATAAGGCAGTTGTTGCACTGGCAGTGGGCCTTCAGATCTAGGAGTGCTGCTCTTGCTGCTTTGGTAGGATGGGTGTTGTCATAGCAGCACAGGGAGGAGCAGGAGGGAGGTGATAGGTGTCTGAGCAGAAAGAGCAGTGCTCCAGGGGGCTGAAAGCCTGCCCCCACAGTGCATCAAATGCCACAGTTGGGTATGCTTGGAAGAGATGATACACTCCCTTTAATTACTTTTTGAGTGTCCTTATAAATAGGCTTTCCCAGTTCAGCTAATAAAGCTGTCATTTCAGATTCTGTCAGTAGGTTCATGTGAAATTGCCGGGTCAGTCACATGCATAACAGCTTGTGGCGTAATAGGAGTTGAGACTGACCTGCTCCAGAGAGAGACTTGGTGAAATGTGCACAGAATGCCTGGTAGCCACTGAGGAGGGATGTGAAGAGGAGCCAGTGCCATTTTGTGATGATCACGCCAGAGACTAGAAGGAGGTTAGTTTCACTGGCTGTGCTTTTTGACTTTACCTCTCTTTCTGTACAGAGTTGCGCCAGCTATTCAGAGGTGGCATGGTTCTATTTGGACACAAACTGAGGGCTCTGTGTTTGCTTTGAGACGGTCATCAGCCTTCAACCACGTCTTCTCCTGTAAATTGTATATTCCAAATAAGGCTTGCCTATGGAAGACCTCAATAGATACATGAGCATTTTGCCATAGACTGCAACACAGTCTATGGTACAAGTGATCTGATGATCACAGGTTCAAAGCTAAGAAAAAAAAAATTATATATATATTTTTTTAAATATTTTAAAAAAATACAAAAGTTCAAATCACCCCCATTTCTCTAGTAAACAAAAATAAACAAGAACAAACATTAACAAATTAATGCCTGAGCTACAAACATCTAAAAATATTTTTACCATATGGTGAAGGCCGTAGCAGGCAAAAATATCAAAATGGCCGAACTGCTGCATTTTTGCCATTTCGCCGCCAAAAAATTTGAATAAAAAGCAGTCAAAATGTCAGCTATTCCCCAAAATGGTATAAATAAAAGTACAACTGGCTCTGTAAAAAAGAACGCCTTTTGCAGCCTTGTATTTGGAAATATGAAAAAAAATTATAAGTGTCAGAATATGGTGACTTTTGTTTTAAAGTTTTGGATTTTTGTTAAAAATCTATAAAAAAAAAACTATAAAATTTGGTATTGCCGTATACGTAATGTCCCACAGAATATAGGTGACATGTACATTTGGCTGCATAGTAAACACCATAGAAACAAAAGCCATAATAAAATGTCGCAAATGTGTTTTTTTTCTAAATCTTCCCTATTCTGAATTTTTTTCAGTTTACCAGTACATTGTGCAGAATATTAAATGGTACCACTACGAAGTACAATCTTGTTCTGCAAAAAATATACCTGCATACATCTCCGTGAATGGAAAAAATAAAAAAGTTCTGACTTTTGGAAGGTGGGGAGTAAAAAATGAAAATCAAAAAATGAATTTGTAATAAATAGCAGTGGATGCATCCCTGAACCTTGGGGTACACCACCTATCACTAGGCACCCTTGTCTGTGGAATACAACTCTTTGGATATGGCCCTTCAGCTAATAAATAAACCAATAGACTTTATGTTACCTGTTAAATGTCTATGATAGTGTTAAACACTATTGCAAAGTGCAAAAACACTAAATTCACAGCTCATTATAAAAATAATTCAGGTTAGTTTGAAAACTTCTGTGAAGGCAAACACTGAAGCTTATCTTGAGAAGTCTCAGCTACTTAGATTTGGCTAATTATAATGTAATTACACTGTAATGTCCATTCCAGCTGTTCCTCTCTCTTAATCCATGCATAAATACATTATGTGAGAGTGACTTATGAGCGACTGTAGCATATAGTCCCCTGTGCAATATCAAGAGGAAAGTAGCAATACTTATTTGTAACAAAATACTATAATTGATCAATCATACTTCAATCACATTTTATAAAAGCATACCAATAGCCAAAATACGGCAAAAATGTGTTGTTTCTGAAAATTGTATTTTTAATTTAACAGCTATAAAAAAAGAATTGTTAGAAAATGTTTAATATATATATTTATCTTAAATACTTTAAAAGTGCTTTGGGTTCATTGCACTAACATTCAAAAACACTGTCCACACCTAAAGGATTGTTTGTGGCCTGGTTCCTTATACAGAGGTCACTCTCATGACAACCTCACCAGAAGTGCTGTCCTCTATGGAGTCTTCAGGAGTTCTCATTCTGTTGAACAAATGTAGCAAAACATAACCACATTGCAGCCTGGGGGAGCTTAAACGTGTCGAATGCACCAAGGTCCTGGGTCGGAATGCAGTTAATGGTAGCCACAATGTCCTACTCGTTGAAGGCACTGCACGGCTGCTTTCTTCTATGTCTGTTGCTTTGTCATAATTTAACACATCCCAATGCAAGTTCACAGCTCTCCATCTCCTGAAGACCTTATAAACAGCTGCTCCTTCGTGGATAATTAAACCTAGAATCACATTTAAATATTAATAACTACTGAAGTGGGCAATTACAGCTGCTGTACATCAAATAAACTATACAAAGCCTATGGATGGCATATCGAAAATATTAGAAAATGCAGTTTGTCAAACTGAACAGTGCACAAATCACTGCATAAGGCATAAATGGCTGTTTCCACACATAAAAAACAAACACAGTGAAAAACAATGGCAGTATGTAGATGTTGCCTGTTGTCTGATTTTATTATTGTGCCCTTGTTGGTGGTTAATAAAGGGGGATCTTTTGGTTCGGGGCCTCATTTATTACAAAGGGAAATGGGTACTTTAAGCATACACTGAGGGCCATCAATTGTACCAGGATGACCATTGCAAGTTGAAACATAGTTAACTGAGTCCACAACTGTTGAAATTTAATAACTGTTTTTTAGACCAAAATAAGAATGCAGGAAGATTAAACAAAAGCAAATACAGACAGAGTATATTGTTACATATACAGTAACCATCAGAAAAGGCTACTGGAAGCTGTATATTACTTTCTATGTTGAAGCAAGAGTTTCATACACATAGTGGACCTTAATTTGGTGTCCGAAGAAGCAGCTCATCTTGGCACAGGTAAACATTTACCTCAAATACGATTACTTTAAAACACTTTATTATATTATTTATTATTATTTTACATGCCACCCTCTATTTATATGCCACTCATGTAATTGAATTTTGGGTTTGGTTATTCACATATCAGAAATCCTGATTGAATAGTGTACAGTTTGTTTGCGTTATCCAATGGCAGTTTGAGAGACAGGATTGCATGGATTTATTTATTTATTTATTATTATTATTTTATGCAAAATAATTTAAATAATCGATGAGAGCAAGTCCACAACGATTAACTGAGCTGATGTTCTATTTCAGTTATTTGCACTCCAATTTTGCCCATGCAAGAATTTTCCTGATTATACAGTCATATGAAAAAGTTTGGGCACCCCTATTAATCTTAATCATTTTTAGTTCTAAATATTTGGGTGTTTGCAACAGCCATTTCAATTTGATATATCTAATAACTGATGGACACAGTAATATTTCAGGATTGAAATGAGGTTTATTGTACTAACAGAAAATGTGCAATATGCATTAAACCAAAATTTGACCGGTGCAAAAGTATGGGCACCTCAACAGAAAAGTGACATTAATATTTAGTAGATCCTCCTTTTGCAAAAATAACAGCCTCTAGTCGCTTCCTGTAGCTTTTAATCAGTTCCTGGATCCTGGATGAAGGTATTTTTGACCATTCCTCTTTACAAAACAATTCCAGTTCAGTTAAGTTTGATGGTCGCCGAGCATGGACAGCCTGCTTCAAATTATCCCACAGATGTTCAATGATATTCAGGTCTGGGGACTGGGATGGCCATTCCAGAACATTGTAATTGTTCCTCTGCATGAATGCCTGAGTAGATTTGGAGCTGTGTGATCATTGTCTTGCTGAAATATCCATCCCCGGCGTAACTTCAAATTCGTCACTGATTCTTGTACATTATTCTCAAGAATCTGCTGATACTGAGTTGAATCCATGCGACCCTCAACTTTAACAAGATTCCCGGTGCCGGCATTGGCCACACAGCCCCAAAGCATGATGGAACCTCCACCAAATTTTACAGTGGGTAGCAAGTGTTTTTCTTGGAATGCTGTGTTTTTTTGACGCCATGCATAACGCCTTTTTGTATGACCAAACAACTCAATCTTTGTTTCATCAGTCCACACGACCTTCTTCCAAAATGAAGCTGGCTTGTCCAAATGTGCTTTTGCATACCTCAGGCAACTCTGTTTGTGGCGTGCTTTCAGAAATGGCTTCTTTCGCATCACGCTCCCATACAGCTTCTCCTTGTGCAAAGTGTGCTGTATTGTTGACCGATGCACAGTGACACCATCTGCAGCAAGATGATGCTGCAGCTCTTTGGAGGTGGTCTGTGGATTGTCCTTGACTGTTCTCACCATTCTTCTTCTCTGCCTTTCTGATATTTTTCTTGGCCTGCCACTTCTGGGCTTAACAAGAACTGTCCCTGTGGTCTTCCATTTCCTTACTATGTTCCTCACAGTGGAAACTGACAGGTTAAATCTCTGAGACAACTTTTTGTATCCTTCCCCTGAACAACTATGTTGAACAATCTTTGTTTTCAGATCATTTGAGATTTGTTTTGAGGAGCCCATGATGCCACTCTTCAGAGGAGATTCAAATAGGAGAACAACTTGCAATTGGCCACCTTAAATACCTTTTCTTATGATTGGATACACCTGCCTATGAAGTTCAAAGCTCAGTGAGGTTACAAAACCAATTTTGTGCTTCAGTAAGTCAGTAAAAAGTAGTTAGGAGTATTCAAATCAATAAAATGATAAGGGTACCCAAATTTTTGCACCGGTCAAATTTTGGTTTAATGCATATTGCACATTTTCTGTTAGTACAATAAACCTCATTTCAATCCTGAAATATTACTGTGTCCATCAGTTATTAGATATATCAAATTGAAATGGCTGTTGCAAACACCCAAATATTTAGAACTAAAAATGATTAAGATTAATAGGGGTGCCCAAACTTTTTCAGATGACTGTAGATCCTTAGTTAGACATATGCCATGATAGCCTGTGACAATTAGCTCAACTACGCTAGGTTCACACTAGTGTTTGGCCTTCTGTTCTTTGGGTCTTCTTGGAGACTCGAAAAAACAGAAATCTAATCCGCTTAAAAAGCGGTTACTCGCGGAAACCCGTGGACCCCATAGACTATAATGGGGTCCTCCGGGTTTCTGCCCGGTTTCCACCTGAAAAATGTGGAGAGAAAAGTCCTGCTTGCAGGACTTTTCTCTCCGCATTTTTCAAGCGAATTCAGGGATGGAAACCTCGAACAGAGTGCGAACGCTGGTGTGAATCCATCCTTAACTACTACAGTTTTTTGATTTTTTTGTAATATTTTGTCACTTGACTTATGTTCCACAGAGTCTGATGAAGCTCCAGAGGACTGAAATGTCACTCTTGTACTTTCTGTGGACTAATTTGCATAAAACACTTGACTGCATTATGATACGGGAAAACTGAACTTCTCTTGATCATATGCTAGTGGGTTGGGACCCTACTCCAGCACCCTAACCTTGACAATACAGAGTACTGCATACATCTGTTTTATTCTTATATTGAAAGCGGTTTTTGACACATCAACATTTGGGTTGATACTGCAGGTACCTGTTTGCCTTGCTTGTGAAGTGGCTATGTGATGACATTACATCAATTACATTCTACTGCAGTGCTCATCAATAACACCGTTTAGGTCAGTGAAGTTTAGATCAGTAGAGCCCAACTTTTTTGCTTCTGCCAAAAGTGATGCTTTCTGAGTTTGTCAAAAATGACACTGGCATTTACCTGAAGCCACTATCAAGTAATCCAAACTAAACTAACACTGAGGGCCAGGACAAAAAGGTGGGGTGCTGACTATTATACCTTGCATAAAAGCATAAGTAAAAGATACATATTTAGGACATAATATTTACAGTGGGGAAAAAAATTATTTAGACAGCCACCAATTGTGCAAGTTCCCCACTTAAAAAGATGAGAGAGGCCTGTAATTGACATCATAGGTAGACCTCAACTATGAGAGACAAAATGAGAAAACATATTTAGAAAATCACATTGTCTGATTCTTTTAAGAATTTATTAGCAAATTATGGTGGAACATAAGTATTTGGTCACCTACAAACAAGCAAGATTTCTGGCTCTCACAGACCTGTAACTTCTTCTTTAAGAGGCTCCTCTGTCCTCCACTCATTACCTGTAGTAATGGCACCTGTTTGACATTGTTATCAGTATAAAAGACACCTGTCCACAACCTCAAACAGTCACACTCCAAACTCCACTATGGTAAAGACCAAAGAGCTGTGGAAGAACACCAGAAACAAAATTGTAGACCTGCACAAGGCTGGGAAGACTGAATCTGCAATAGGCAAGCAGCTTGGTGTGAAGAAATCAACTGTGGGAGCAATAATTAGAAAACGGAAGACATACAAGACCACTGAGAATCTCCTTCGATCAGGGGCTCCATGCAAGATCTCACCTCATGGGGTCAAAATGATCACAAGAATGGTGAGCAAAAATCCCAGAACCACACGGGGGGACCTAGTGAATGACCTGCAAAAAGCTGGGACTAACGTAACAAAGGCTACCGTCAGTAACACACTACGCCGCCAGGGACTCAAATCCTGCAGTGCCAGACGTGTCCCCCTGCTTAAGCCAGCACATATCCGGGCCCGTCTGAAGTTTGCTAGAGAGCATTTGGATGTTCCAGAAGAGTATTGGGAGAATGTCATATGTTCAGATGAAACCAAAGTAGAACTGTTTGGTAGAAACACAACTCGTCGTGTTTGGAGGAGAGTGAAAGCTGAGTTGCATCCAAAGAACACCATACCTACTGTGAAGCATGGGGGTGGCAACATCATGCTTTGGGGCTGTTTCTCTGCAACGGGACAAGGACGAATGATCCGTGTACATGAAAGAATGAATGGGGCCATGTATCGTGAGATTTTGAGTGCAAACCTCCTTCCATCAGCAAGGGCATTGAAGATGAAACGTGGCTGGGTCTTTCAGCATGACAATGATCCCAAGCACACCTCCAGGGCAATGAAGGAGTGGCTTTGTAAGAAGCATTTCAAGGTCCTGGAGTGGCCTAGCCAGTCTCCAGATCTCAACCCCATAGAAAACCTTTGGAGGGAGTTGAAAGTCCGTGTTGCCCAGCGACAGCCCCAAAACATCACTGCTCTAGAGGAGATCTGCATGGAGGAATGAGCCAACATACCAGCAACAGTGTGTGCCAACCTTGTGAAGACTTACAAAAAACATTTGACCTTTGTCATTGCCAACAAAGGATATATAACAAAGTATTGAGATGAGCTTTTGTTATTGACCAAATACTTCTTTTCCACCATAATTTGCAAATAAATTCTTTAAAAATCAGACAATGTGATTTTCTGGATTTGTTTTCTCATTTTGTCTCTCATAGTTGAGGTCTACCTATGATGACAATTACAGGCCGGCCTCATCTTTTTAACTGGGAGAACTTGCACAATTGGTGGCTGACTAAATACTTTTTTTTCCCCACTGTATTTTACCATCCTGCCCAAAGTTAAAGAGTTCAAGGCAGTGCAGATATTGCATCCTCTTTTTGACTGTAACCACCAAACTCTTCTGAACCCCAAAAGTGATGTGAATACTGCACAGCAGGTCCTTGAAGCCATGACTAAATTATTAAATAGCTTGGGTCTACATTGCTATCATGTAAAACTGAACTAAGGCAGCCAATAATAGGTGAGGTTTCTATTTCTTGGTCATAGGGGGTGTAAAAAGAAAGAATGTTAACATAAACAATTAATAAAAAAATCTCCTACATAGCTCACCATTAAGAAAAGAAGAAATAGTGCTTAAAGGCAGTCTGTCACCAGAACCCAGCATATCAACCCATCTACACAGATTGTTACCCTTTTTCTAGTCAGTGAATCTTGTTTTGAACTTTTGACTTTCATGCTCCATATCTCACCATCCACTACAGCTTCGAACATGACCCTACCACAGGGGTCTCAAACTCGCGGCCCGCGGGCCAACTGCGGCCCTCGGGACAATAGTTTGCGGCCCCCACCTCAATATCAAAGTTTAATGTTAGTGCGGCCCGAGTTTGATACGAATGGCACCAGGGGCGCACTGTCTGGGGGTGGCATTTTTTACTATCTAATGTAAACCAGCCCAGGACAGGCCGCTTTAAAAAAAACAACGCTGAGCGGGGCCTGTCCTGGGCTGGCTTACGAGATGTCCGCATCACAGCGCAGGCAGCGATATAATGACGTCATCGCGCCTCTTACGCTGAGACATAGACGTCTCGGACAAGAGGAGGAGGCGGCGGCTGCATCAAGGCATCGCAGGTAGGTGAGGATAAGTTTTTTTTTATTTATATAAATAGGCCGTTACCTGCTGGAGTGTCCCCGGCAGGTCATGGCCTATTTATTTCCCTACCCGGCGTCTGCTCGTGGCCACCCCCACTTCCCCTTCTGCTATGGGACGCAGAAAGGGAAGTGGATGCCGCTGTCAGCAGCCGTGGGCATCGGTAAGTGAGGCCGCGGGCCTCAAATACTACTATTATTATACTCCGGGGTCTAAATAATCGGAGACCCAGGGGAGGTGAAGGAACATAAAAACCAATGCTACTCACCTCTCCTGCGATCCGCTGTCACTCCGAGCAGGCTTGGGCGCTCTGGTGACGTCATCAGGTCGCGTCGCCGGTCTCATCACATGACTTAATTAGACAGGGCCGAAAGCTGCTGGGAGTGCTCCGCTTTCCAGTATAGGTAAGTAACACTGGTTTTTATGTTTGTCACCTCCCCGGGGTCTCCGATCATTATACTCTGGGTTCTGAAAAGAACCCAGAGTATAATAATAGTTCTTGGGTGGGCAACTATGGGGCACAATACCGTGTGCAGGGGCCACTATGGAGCCTAATACCAGTGCAGGGGCCACAATGGAGCATAATACAAGTGCAGGGGCCACTAGGAAGCATAATGCAAGTGCAGGGGCCACTATGGAGCATAATACCGTGTGCAGGGGCCAATATGGAGCATATTACCGGTGTGAAAAACCTGATGCGGCCCAGCTTCACCCAGACTCTACCTCCAGCGGCCCCCAGGTAAATTGAGTTTGAGACCCCTGCCCTACCATCATTTTATAGACAATCATCTTGGCTATCTCATACATAAATTTGACTTGCAACTATTTAGCATATGATTAGTTATGCAGATTCTTGTCATGCAACTGCATTGTTACTGTTTTGCTTCTAAAAATCTAAATTTTAATTTTTATTATTTTGTAAATTCACCTGTGTCTTGGCTTTCAACACTGCCTGAATCCTCCTGGGCATGCTCTTGAACAGATTCAAGCATGTCTTAACCGAAATCTGATCCCAGGTCTCTTCTACATGTTCCCAATGTTGGTGCATACTGGTCAACTCACTTGGGTACTAATACAGCTTTTTCTTAAACTCTACCCACAAGTGTTTGATTGCGTTGAGGTCTGGGGACTGTGAGGGACAAGCCAGCACCTCTACTTCATTGTTATTGAACCATTTCTTTGTTAATCTCAATATATGCTTTGGGTCGTTGTCCTGCTGGAACACTATGTCATCCTTTTCATACCCATAGTACTCAAGTGTACGAAGTAACTCATCTTGTAGGATACTCACATTTTGCTCAGCATTGAGACCACCATCGATCTTGGTCAAGTATCCAATGCCTTTGGCTGTGAAACAATCCCTTATCATCAGGCTTCTTCAACCAAACTTGACATTTCCTTCAATTTCACGATTAGTTAGCCCCCTTTTCCCTTGTTTCTTCCAGACCTATTTGTACCCATCAGAGCCCAGTCTATTGACTTTTGTCTCATTGCACCAAATCACCCATTTCCAATCTTCTACTGTCCACTTTTCGTACTTTTTTGAAAACTTGACCTAACACTTCTTATGATGTTATTGAAGTCAAGACTTATACTCCTTTTTTTCGGGCCACCATTCCAGACTTGTGTAATGCTCGTTGCACGGTGCTTCCATGGATGTCTGTGATCTAACTATTACAAAGCATACGAGCCACCTCCACTAGCATGTTTGTTGCACCAGAACTGATAAACCTTGCGTTGAGTCAACTTGTTTTTGAATGGATGGACAGACTTCATTTTGTATTTTTCCAGCTGTCATGGTGCTCACATGATGCTGTTTTGCAATTTAATTGGGCGAGAAATGGCTATCAATTAGCTAGATGATGCTCTTAATGGCTGATCCTTGCTTTGAACTAGTGACCTTTTACTTGGGAATCAACTTAATAACACACTGAGCTATTAGGGAACGTGAGAACAAGTTATAATTTATAGTATACAAGAAGAAAAAGATTTTTCCACCACCAGGAACAAAACAGTAACAATGCAGTTACATAACAAGAATCTGGATAATATGCTAAATTGCAAGTCAAATTTATGTAAGAGATAGCCAGGATGATTGTTTATAAAATGATGGTAGTCTCAGGTTCGAAGCTGTAGTGGATGGTGAGATATGGATCCTGAAAGTCGAAAGTTCAAAACATTGTTACCCTTTTGCTTGCCAGTGTATGTTACAGTCACCTGAATCAAACAGTGTTTTCCCCTTGTGAATTTGTGATTTAGGATGAAAGCAATGAATTTAAACAGACACAGAATGACTGATAAGAGCAATGGACTATAATGTCGGTTGTGTGAACCTAGCCAAATATATAATAATAAGCTTTTGGTTCTATCTGTGTGGATGGTTGACTAGGAAACTACATGGCATGTCTAATTTATATACTGTATCAAAATATGGCTGAACATCAGCTCTGTAATAAGGTAGCATATTGGCTCAGCAGTCAGTACCAGGGTCCTGGGTCTGAATTCTGCCCAGGGCCAACATTTTCATGGAGAGTTTGTATGTTCTCTTTGTGTTTGCGTGGGTCCCCCACCCTCTCCCAAAACATGCTGAAAAATTGGCATTTGCCCTTATATATGTTGGTCTGAGAAGAATAACTATCAGCATGATAGTTATTTAATGTATATGTTTCTATTTTTTGTTCAGTATAGTATCTCTCTCTATATTATTTATATATCTATATATATATACAGTCATATGAAAAAGTTTGGGCACCCCTATTAATCTTAATCATTTTTAGTTCTAAATATTTGGGTGTTTGCAACAGCCATTTCAATTTGATATATCTAATAACTGATGGACACAGTAATATTTCAGGATTGAAATGAGGTTTATTGTACTAAAAGAAAATGTGTAATATGCATTAAACCAAAATTTGACCGGCACCTCAACAGAAAAGTGACATTAATATTTAGTAGATCCTCCTTTTGCAAAAATAACAGCCTCTAGTCGCTTCCTGTAGCTTTTAATCAGTTCCTGGATCCTGGATGAAGGTATTTTTGACCATTCCTCTTTACAAAACAATTCCAGTTCAGTTAAGTTTGATGGTCGCTGAGCATGGACAGCCCGCTTCAAATTATCCCACAGATGTTCAATGATATTCAGGTCTGGGGACTGGGATGGCCATTCCAGAACATTGTAATTGTTCCTCTGCATGAATGCCTGAGTAGATTTGGAGCTGTGTTTTGGATCATTGTCTTGCTGAAATATCCATCCCCGGCGTAACTTCAAATTCGTCACTGATTCTTGTACATTATTCTCAAGAATCTGCTGATACTCAGTTGAATCCATGCGACCCTCAACTTTAACAAGATTCCCGGTGCCGGCATTGGCCACACAGCCCCAAAGCATGATGGAACCTCCACCAAATTTTACAGTGGGTAGCAAGTGTTTTTCTTGGAATGCTGTGTTTTTTTGACGCCAGGCATAACGCCTTTTTGTATGACCAAACAACTCAATCTTTGTTTCATCAGTCCACAGGACCTTCTTCCAAAATGAAGCTGGCTTGTCCAAATGTGCTTTTGCATACCTCAGGTGACTCTGTTTGTGGCGTGCTTTCAGAAACGGCTTCTTTCGCATCACTCTCCCATACAGCTTCTCCTTGTGCAAAGTGTGCTGTATTGTTGACCGATGCACAGTGACACCATCTGCAGCAAGATGATGCTGCAGCTCTTTGGAGGTGGTCTGTGGATTGTCCTTGACTGTTCTCACCATTCTTCTTCTCTGCCTTTCTGATATTTTTCTTGGCCTGCCACTTCTGGGCTTAACAAGAACTGTCCCTGTGGTCTTCCATTTCCTTACTATGTTCCTCACAGTGGAAACTGACAGGTTAAATCTCTGAGACAACTTTTTGTATCCTTCCCCTGAACAACTATGTTGAACAATCTTTGTTTTCAGATCATTTGAGATTTGTTTTGAGGAGCCCATGATGCCACTCTTCAGAGGAGATTCAAATAGGATAACAACTTGCAATTGGCCACCTTAAATACCTTTTCTTATGATTGGATACACCTGCCTATGAAGTTCAAAGCTCAGTGAGGTTACAAAACCAATTTTGTGCTTCAGTAAGTCAGTAAAAAGTAGTTAGGAGTATTCAAATCAATAAAATGATAAGGGTACCCAAATTTTTGCACCGGTCAAATTTTGGTTTAATGCATATTGCACATTTTCTGTTAGTACAATAAACCTCATTTCAATCCTGAAATATTACTGTGTCCATCAGTTATTAGATATATCAAATTGAAATGGCTGTTGCAAACACCCAAATATTTAGAACTAAAAATGATTAAGATTAATAGGGGTGCCCAAACTTTTTCATATGACTGTATATATATATAGATATATATATAGATATATATATATATAGATATATATATATATATAAGTCAAAAATGACTGTGAACATCAAACTGCTGCTTATTTAGGGTGTTAGCATTTCTTCATTATTCCCTTCATGCATGGCTGTTTATTGACCTACTGCACTAAATATGAAACATTACTTGAATGGCCTGCAGTAATCCATGCCCTTCTCATGATGAATTTTGCCTTGTAATTGCTAACAACAATAATTTAATGATGAATTCACTGCCTGGAAGTGTCAAATGTCACACATTGTCTCTCCCGTCCTTGTTCTCATTCTACGCATCTACACTGAAGTGCACGGCATACATCTCAGCTGATTTGTATCAGTATTTCTTGCCAATATTGTATGCTAAGTTAGTCATAACCAAAAAAAATAGTCAGTTGCTTAACCACTTCATGTCCATGACCGAATACATATTCAGGTTTTTTTTTTTGATAAATGCACTTTTGAGAGGTGTAGAACTTTTTCATTTGCAATATTCAAATGTAGTGATACATAAGGCTTTATTGTTATGGCTTTTCTATTTCTGCTTACCCCCACCCCCTTTTTTTTTTTTAATATTCGGGAACATGTAAAAAAAGGGGGCATGTCTATTTTTCCACTTTTCTCTGTTTTTTTTATTGTATAAACCTTGTTATTTTTATTTGTATTCATTTTTTTAGGTTATAATTTTACAATGTGTCCCCTACAAGGTCATAATAGCCCTTTGTGGGACATTTCCACTTATTTTTTTTTTTTTTTGCTGAATTCACTTGTAACTGGTGCTGATATATTAGCATCAGTTACAGAAGGAATGCAGCCAACTGCAATAAATTAAAGAGCTGTTTTGGATCTTTTATGACCCAACAGCTTCTGCAGTTTAAGGCCCCTTGGTGACCAGCCTGACCACAGCCAGGCTGAAAGTGGGCATGACTGGTGGCGAACAGTACTGCCATTGACTTCAATGGGAGCACTGGAGACAGCTGAAGTAAAATACTTGGCCATGTCTGGTGCTCCCATTCATTTCAATGGGAGTGCCAGAGATAGCCAAAGTACAAAAATCCTGTACTCTCAATCGCTCCTGTTGAAGTGGTTAGGAGCGCCGTCCACCACCAGTTATGCCCACATTCGGTAGTGGGGTAAAGGACTACCTATTCTCACTTCATGGCATAACCCCATTAAGCACTGTGGATTCAACAATTAGGATGCCCCTTCTTTCTCTTTGGGGAGGCTGGTATGTCACTGCAAGGACGTACCACAAACAATGGGTCTGATTTATTTTTATGCCTGAATTATGGTGTGTTTTAGTGGCTTTTTGACCACATTTATAATGGCTGTGTGCCATTTTTATAGTGGTTTGCACATTTTTAAACACTGTTTTGCAATGTGGGCATGCTTTTCATGGTGTATACTGTAGGTTTAAAGGGCAATCTTTAAAACTAATTTTGATTTTCTGGCAGCATTAATAAATATTTTAAATATACCTTTTTTTTTTTTTTTTTTCCAAGATGGCGCCGCTGAAGTGGCTGCCTGTTAGGCAGCTCTGAGACTCTCTCTCTTATTTTTCTTTCTCTGTCTGTTTTTTTTATCTCTCTACTTAATGGACTTTACACTATGAAGAAATGAAGAAACAAAGACTTGGAATTGGACCTTTGTGATACTTTTTTTTGTTTTTATCTGTCTTTTTGTCCTGCTGAAATGGGAACTCTTGTGTCTGCAGGCATTTCTTTTGTCTACACAAGAGAGAAACTACTGCAGCTTAGAGTCACAGCAGGACTGCATACCATTTGCCCACCCATCCCCCAAGAACTCTGGAGAAAGAAAAAGCGGAGGAGGGGCTGCAGAGCAGGAACTCTTCAGAGGATTAAAAAGAGGCGTTACCGACCAACTGTTCCCTCCATCATTATAGGCAATGTGAGATCTCTTGCAAACAAGATGGATGAACTAACAGCGCTCACCAGGCATCATCAGGAGTTTCGGGTGTGCAGCATGATGCTACTTACAGAGACTTGGCTCACTGAAGTTACTCCTGACTCTCTGGTCTCCTTGGATGGTTTTAAACTCCTTCGGGCAGACAGGACAAGGGAGAGCGGTAAGAGGAAAGGAGGGGGGCTGGCAATGTTTGTGAATAATAGATGGTGCAATCCTAGGCACATTGTGATTAAGGAGCAAACTTGCTGTAAGGACATTGAACTATTAGCTGTGAGCATGAGACCTTTCTATCTACCAAGGGAACTATCACATGTCATCGTGATAGCTGCATATGTCCCCCCCTCTGCGAAAGCTGACGCTGCCTGCGAGGTCCTACAAGCCACGCTGAGCCAGTTACAGTCTCAGCACCCCCAGGCCCTCCTTCTTGTGTCTGGCGATTTCAACCATGCCTCCCCATCATCCACACTTCCCAGTTTCACACAGTATGTAATCTGCCACACAAGAGACAACAAAACACTGGACTTGTTCTTTGCCAACGTGAGGGAGGCATATAACTCATCAGCCCTACCGCCCCTGGGAAGATTGGATCACAACCTAGTACATCTCCGACCTGTGTACAAGCCACTTGTACGTAGAGAACCAGCTGTCACCCGCACAGTGAGGATATGGTCCGAGGAGAGTGATGAGGCTCTGAGGGATTGTTTTGACACAACCGCATGGGAAGTTTTGCAGGATTCGTATGGAGAAGATATAGAAGGACTCACACACTGCATAACGGACTACATTAATTTTTGTGTGGACAACACAGTACCCACACAAGATGGTGAGGTGCTTCTCCAACAACAAACCATGGATTAACTCTGATATAAAAACACTACTACTTAAGGAGAAAAAGATGGCATTCAGGACAAGAGATAAGGAGGGGTTGAGGGAAGTAGAAAAGGAGCTGAGGCATCTAATAAGGCAAGGAAAAGCCAGTTATAAGGAAAAAATGGAAAAGCAAATGGAAAGAAAAGACATAAGGGGGGGTCTGGGAGGGGCTTAAGTCAATTTTGGGTCATAAACAGTCTGTCTGCCAGATTGAGGCAGATGTTAACTGGCTTAATGAACTAAACCTATTCTTCAACAGATTTGATCACACACCAGCTCCTCCCACCCCAGCATGTCCTTCAGCTCCCCTCACCACAATGACTTCACCCCATTCACCCCATGTGGCTACTTCCCAACAGACCAGTAAATCCAGAAATCTGTCTTTATCTGACCACAGTCTGACCTTCACACGGGCCCAGGTGAGGAAGGAGATGAAAAAGATCAATGCGAGGAAAGCCGCAGGGCCAGATGACATCAGTGCAAGGCTAATTAAGACTTGTGGGGACCAGCTGTGTGGTATAATTACATATATGTATAATATGAGCCTGAGGCAGGAAATAGTCCCTGAATTATGGAAATCTTCTTGTATGGTACCAGTTCCAAAGAAACCTCACCCTATGGACCTCAACGACTACAGACCTGTAGCACTGACATCCCACTTGATGAAGATCTTAGAGAGATTGGTTCTCACACATCTTCGCCCTCTAGTGAGCCCCGCGGACCCTCTCCAGTTTGCTTATCGACCGGGCATTGGGGTAGATGATGCCATCATCCACCTTCTGCACAGGGCTCTGTCTCACCTGGAAAAACCAGGGAACACGGTGAGCATAATGTTCTTTGATTTCTCCAGTGCTTTTAACACCATACAGCCCAGGTTACTGAGAGACAAGCTGGGCCTTGCTGGAGTGGACCACCACCTCTCCAACTGGATCCTAGACTACCTCACAAATCGACCTCAATACGTGAGAGCCCAAGACTGTGTGTCAGGTACCGTTATCTGTAATACGGGGGCACCTCAGGGTACGGTTCTCGCCCCTTTCCTCTTCACACTGTACACTGCTGATTTTAGGTGCAACTCATCTAGCTGCTACCTACAGAAGTATTCTGACGACTCTGCAATAGTAGGTCTCATCACAGACGATGATGACAGGGAGTACAGAGAACTGAACCGGTTTTTTGTGGACTGGTGCCACCAGAACCACCTGAAGATTAACGCGGGGAAGACCAAGAAGATGGTGGTGGACTTCCGTAAAGGCAGATGCCCTCCAAAACCAGTGGACATCCTGGGGACGGGCATCGAGATTGTGAACACCTATAAGTACCTGGGTTTGCTCCTTAATAATAAGCTGGACTGGGCAGATCATATGGAGGCCCTGTACAGGAAGGGCCACAGCAGGCTCTACCTGCTTAGGAAGCTGAGAGCCTTTGGAATCCGGGGGGCACTTCTTAGGACTTTCTTCAACTCGGTAGTGGCATCAGCCATCTTCTTTGGAGTGGCCTGCTAGGGGAGCAGTATATCAACCAGGGACAGAAATAAACTTGACAAGCTGATTAGAAGGGCCAGCTCTGTCCTGGGGAGCCCACTGGACCCAGTGCAGGTGGTGGGTGACAGAAGGATACTGTCCGTGGTGAGCTCCATGCGGGAGAATAACTCCCATCCCATGCATGAGACTGTGATTGCACTGGGCAGTACTGTCAGTGACCAACTGCTCCACCCTAGGTGTGAGAAGGAGCGCTATCGGAAGTCTTTCTTCCCCACCGTGGTTTGGCTGTTCAACCAACACCGACCTAAGCGGAGATCATTACATACAGAGAACTGAAATATCTCTCTGCCTGTTAAATCCCCCCCCCCCCCCGCTGCTACGTCCTATCTGTCTGTCTGCTATTAATGTAATGCCTCTCACCTTGGAACATTCCTGTACATGTTGTATTTGTATCTGCTTATCTTATCTTTGCTGCTGTAACACACTGAATTTCCCCATTGTGGGACTATTAAAGGACTATTATTATTATTATTATTATTACCAGATTTTGGCTCCTTCCCATGAAATCCTGTGCTGAAATCCACTTTCTGCCCCCTGTGTATTCTCTGACTTGTTTTTCTCACTGGCTTCTCACTGGAGTTGTTGTCACATGTTTGGCTTAGACCTCATTCACATGTGAATGATTT
The DNA here is from genome assembly GCA_947044405.1 of Leptodactylus fallax. NCBI lineage: Eukaryota > Metazoa > Chordata > Amphibia > Anura > Leptodactylidae > Leptodactylus > Leptodactylus fallax. The sequence continues at coordinate 2,439,975 of CAMRHE010000156.1, forward strand.
TGTCAGTGATTCATATCAGTGATTGTGAGACAGGAGTGAGTCAAGAACACAGAACTGGTAGAAATCTTCCCTCTGTAGAGTCTACATTCCTGGTTTTCGCTCATAATGACTGACGAAACTCACTGACCAAATCACTGGTTGTTTAATTGTTATTTTAGATGCATTGGAGTGATAAAAATGATTACAAAGTATCCCTAATGAAGGCCTGTAACCGACTCCACAACTCCAGCTCATTGCATCCTTCAATAAATGCGGCTCCAATGATTCGAGTGCAGCTGGAATTTTTCTGTAATCCCTAGCATCCCTGAGCAATCTTGTCTGTTAGTTTCAGCACAATTATGCTCTCTCCTTTCAGATAGATGTCCCTGGGTTGGAGTAGAAGGACACCTAACTGCATAAGGGTTTCCCTTCTGTCCCACCAGCAGCACAATACTGGGGTATTTCTGCCCCTGTGTGCTGGTAGGACAGAATGGAATTTTTAACGAACAATAAATGGCTAACAGTAATCCCGACCCTTCCTCAATATAAGGAAGGAAGTACCAACCCCCCAGCGTGTCTTTTTCTGTCCTGTGTTGGTGGGAAGGTTATTCCTTCCCTATAGTGAGGTTATTCAGATTTCTGGATGACTTTCCTCTCCTCTCTCCTGTTTGAGTTTGTTTTGTCTATCCTCCTGTGTGAGGACTATTTTTCTGCCTTTGGTTCCGGTTGGAACAAAATTCAACGGTTAAAACTCCTTGTCTGTCTTTCCTGCTTCTGCTGCTTAGTCTGCTTACCTGCAGGGAAAGGCCTTTTTTCAGCTGTTGCTTATAATGGGTGGCCAGACAAGTCCGCTGGCTTTAAGTGTCCACACTGAACCCTTGTAGCTATGTAAGCCTTGCATTGCTTGTTTTATTGCAATGCACCGCGTTTGCTGCTACTTCTCTCCAGCTCCCATGTGTGGGGGCACTGGAGTCCAGAGTACGCTGGCTTGCGTACGTGATGACATCATTGAACCTCCTTCAGGTGAACTGCTAGGAAATGTTTTTTACTTTAACATCCGCCATTTTTTTCATAAAATCTGTGCAGGACAGCCTTTTTAATTAAAAAAAAAAAAAAAAAAAATGAAAAGAAATAAAGGGCTTTTATTCTCTGTGTAACCTGTCACTGGTATTGGGAGAGTCTTTGCTCTACATTTTTTCTATATAAGTCTGCTGCTTCCTTTCCTCTGCCTCTTTGTTGTTTGGCAGAAAGTGTGCATACTGGGCATTCTAGTTCAACAGACTTGTACTGTTGTTGCATTTTTTTCTGGCTTTCTTGCTATTTACTCTTACACTTGCATTACGATGTCATCCTCTGTGTCTGCTGGTGAGGAGTCCTTCAGGTAAGTCTGCGTCTAGGCGCAAACATCTAACCTGTCGCTCCTGTGAAATTCCCTTGCCTGACAGTTACGAATTCAATACATGCCACCAGTGCCCCCAAAAGAACCTCTGAGGAATCTTCAATTAGAGTATTGGTTATTTGGGTCAAGGAGTATATTCAGGACATCATGAAGGACTAGAAAGAGTCCATAACTCACTTGTCTGAGAGGTACAGACGCAGTGAGGCATCCGCTTCTGTCATACGATCTGATGAGGAGTTCAGGATCATAGAGGAAGCTAATTCTTCATCTGAGGATTCAGATAAGGATATAGCAAAACCGCTTTTTCCTCTGGAGAAAATTCAGAGATTATTTAACTCCATCAGGTCAGGGGACCATGATGTTGACCATGGGGAAGCCTCTAGTTCCATCTCTAGGGGGCCTAGGGCCTTCAAAGTGGACAACATTCTTAAAAGAGCTATGTCCATCGAGTGGAAACACCCAGAGAAGTCCTGTGTGTTATCCAAGAGGTTCAAGACACTCTTCCCAATAGCTGAGGACCAGTTGGGACTTGGGTCCACCACCTAAGCTTGACATGGCGGTCGTCAAATTGTCCAGATGAACACTTGTACCCTCTGAGGATGGGTCTAGCCTTCAGGATCCCATGGACCACTGGGCAGAGTGCTCCCTAAGGAAAGCATATACGGCTTTCTCTGCAGTGTTTGATTAGTATCGCTACTAGTGAGGTAGTCAAGAAGCTGTTCTCCGGCCTCTCTTCATTAAAAAGAGATATCGATTTGGGGGTCTCCTGGGACAAATTGTTGTCCTCTTTGAAGGGCATAGCCCTTGAGGCGGATTACCTCAATGAAGCCTCTCTTCTCCAGGTGAAGTTATCTGCCAAGACTAGGGCCTTGACTTTGGAGGGCGGATTATGCCTCAAAATGTAATATTTGCGTGCAGAACACAATAAGATTATAGAAGGACTAGTGGGAAAGGAAGGAAAGTCCTTCCACAGTCCTTCCGTGGACAGGGCAGACAGCATCGCAGAGGGCAGTCTCCTCAAAGACTGCCACCTGGAAGAGGTCACATGTGGACTTTCCAGGTTCCTGAGTGGGAACTTCAACTGTCTTTTTTTCCGTGATGACAGGAAAATCAGAAAGCCAGATTTCTAACTATTACTTTCTCCCTGATCCAAGACACGAAGTTCCTGTGGGAGGTAACAGATTCATGGGTCTTGGAGATAATTCGGTCTGGTTCTGGCATAGATTTTTCTGTGCCTCCCCAGAACAAATTTATACAGACCTCTCGCCTCCCTGCTGTCGATCACAAGGATCCAGAGTCCTCAGTACTGGACTATATAAAAAGCATGTCTTGAAAGAGATTTGATGGCCACTCTGAACCTAAAGGACGCGTACTTTCACGTCCCTATTCTTCCTGCTCACAGGAAACACCTAAGAATTGCAGTGGTTGTAGAGGGTCGGTTGAGACACCTCCAATTTACCACACTTCCATTTGGGATAACGTCAGCACCCTACATATTCACCAAGGTGGTATCCGCAGTAGCTGAGTCTCTGAGAATCCAGGGGATCACGATTGCTCCTTATCTGGAAGGCTGGCTGTTAAAAGCCTCTTCAAGAGAAGGCTTACTACAGCATCTATCCACTGTGGTAAATTTTCTCCAACAGTTGGATTGGATTATAAATTGGGAAAAGTCCCAAATATCTCCAGCAACCCAGAAGACTCCTCTAGGGTTCATTATCAATTCAGGCCTAATGAGAGTATCTCTTCCTCCCTCCAGAAGGGAAAGAATAATCAAGGCCGTAAAATTCCTATTGGTTCCTCAGCTCATGTCAGACTGATGTTGTCTACTGCAGAGGCAGAAGTCCTGACGGCCTGGAAACAAAAAACCAGCAGACTAGACAGAAGTTTTTTCCTGTGTCAGGAAGCCCACTCGTCCCTCAGGTGGTGGATTCTGCTAAGAGACGGAAAGTCCACGGTCCAGCCTTGCTGGACCCTGTTGACTATGGATGCATCACTCACAGGTTGGGGAACCCACCTAAACAACATTCCAGCCCAAGGGTCTTGGAATTTCGTCAAGAAAATGATGTCCTCCAGTTGGAGAGAACTCCGAGTGGTATGTTTAGCACTACTTCACTTTGCCGCCCAGACAAGGGAGTCAGAGTGAGATCAGACAATATGACATTCGTCCTCTACTTGAACAAGCAGGGAGGAACTTAGTCACAACCTCTTCTAAGCGAAGTGGGGAAGATCTTGCGATAGGCAGAGAAAAACCTAAACCCATCTTTCTGCCGTACATATCCGAGGGTCACTCAATGTAGTGGCGGATCAATTGAGTCATGGCATCACTGTTCCAGGGGAATGGTCTCTCCATCCAGAAGTTTTTCAAGCAATCACCCTGAAATGGGGTCTTCTACAGATACAGTGGGGAAAAAAAGTATTTAGTCAGCCACCAATTGTGCAAGTTCTCCCACTTAAAAAGATGAGAGAGGCCTGTAATTGACATCATAGGTAGACCTCAACTATGAGAGACAAAATGAAAAAACATATCTAGAAAATCACATTGTCTGATTTTTTAAGAATTAATTTGCAAATTATGGTGGAAAATAAGTATTTGATCACCTACAAACAAGCAAGATTTCTGGCTCTCACAGACCTGTAACTTCTTCTTTAAGAGGCTCCTCAGTCCTCCACTCATTACCTGTAGTAATGGCACCTGTTTGAAATTGTTATCAGAATAAAAGACACCTGTCCACAACCTCAAACAGTCACACTCCAAACTCCACTATGGTGAAGACCAAAGAGCTGTGGAAGGACACCAGAAACAAAATTGTAGACCTGCACCAAGCTGGGAAGACTGAGTCTGCAATAGGCAAGCAGCTTGGTGTGAAGAAATCAACTGTGGGAGCAATAATTAGAAAATGGAAGACATACAAGACCACTGATAATCTCCCTTAATCAGAGGCTCCACGCAAGATCACACCCCGTGGGGTCAAAATGATCACAAGAACGGTGAGCAAAAATTCCAGAACCACATAGGGGGACCTAGTGTATGACCTGCAGAAAGCTGGGACTAACGTAACAAAGGCTACCATCAGTAACACACTACGCCGCCAGGGACTCAGATCCTGCAGTTCCAGACGTGTCCCCCTGCTTAAGCCAGCACATATCTGGGCCCATCTGAAGTTTACTAGAGAGCATTTGGATGTCCCAGAAGAGTTTTGGGAGAATGTCATATGGTCAGATGAAACCAAAGTAGAACTGTTTGGTAGAAACACAACTCATCGTGTTTGGAGGAGAGTGATGCTGAGCTGCATCCAAAGAACACCATACCTACTGTGAAGCATGGGGGTGGCAACATCATGCTTTGGGGCTTTTTCTCTGCAAAGGGACCAGGACGGCTGATCCGTGTACATGAAAGAATGAATGGAGCCATGTATCGTGAGATTTTGAGTGCAAACCTCCTTCCATCAGCAAGGTCATTGAAGATGAAACGTGGCTGGATCTTTCAGTATGACAATGATCCCAAGCACACCACCAGGGCAACGAAGGCGTGGCTTCATAAGAAGCATTTCAAGGTCCTGGAGTTGCCCAGCCAGTCTCCAGATCTCAACCCCATAGAAAACCTTTGGAGGGAGTTGAAAGTCCGTGTTGCCCAGCGACAGCCCCAAACATCACTGTTCTAGAGGACATCTCCATGGAGGAATGGGCCAACATACCAGCAACAGTGTGTGCCAACCTTGTGAAGACTTACAGAAAACGTTTGACCTCTGTCATTGCCAACAAAGTTTATACAACAAAGTCCTGAGATGAACTTTTGTTATTGACCAAATACTTATTTTCCACCATAATTTGCAAATAAATTCTTTAAAAATCAGACAGTGTGATTTTCTGGATTTGTTTTCTCATTTTGTCTCACATAGTTGAGGTCTACCTATGATGTTAATTACAGGACCCTCTCATGTTTTTAAGTGGGAGAACTTGCACAATCGGTGGCTGACTAAATACTTTTTTTCCCCACTGTAGACCTGGTGGCAACCAGACTCAATGCCAAGGTAGAGAAGTTCTGCTCTCTATACAAGGAGGACAATCCCTTGGCTGTGGATACCCTGTCCATCCCTTGGAGGTTCAGGCTGGCATATATATACCCTCCAATCTCCATGATACCAAGGGTATTGATGAAGATCAGATAGGACCAAGTCTCTGTAATCGTCATCATTCCATTTTGGCCAAAGAGAGCTTGGTTTTTTCAGCTCATTCAAATGAGTCATGGGATATATTGGGGGCTTCCCCCGATTCAGAACCTGGTGTCTCAGGAGCCTAGGCTCTGCCAGGATCTGAAATCCTTCAATCTGACAGCCTTAGAGGTTGAACAGTTCCTATTACGATCTAAGGGACTCTCGGGAGCCGTTTTAAGTACTTTCTCTCTTGCTAGAGCAGAGTCTACAAATAAGAACTACGCCCGGATTCGAAACATCTCCATCTCCTGGGCATCAGGTAGAGGAATTGAGAGCTTGGATCCTTACATTCCAGAGATCCTGGAATTCCTTCAGGACGGCTTGGATAAGGGCCTTAGCCCTTTCACTTTGAAAGTTCAGGTTGCTGCTCTGTCAGCCTGCTTAAATAAGCAGCTATCCGCAGACCCGCTGGTTAAAAGATTTTTTAAGGGTACATTCAGGCTTAGACCGCCTGTTACCCACCCAATCCCTCCACTGTTTTAAGGGGTTATGTGATCCCCACTTGGAGCCTCTAGAAGAGGTTGAGATTAAATTTCTCACATTAAAGACAGTGTTCCTTTTGGCCATAACCTCAGATAAGAGAGTTGGTGAACTCCAGGTCTTATCTTCAGTAGAACCTTACATATCCTTTTACTCAGATAGAGTACAACTAAGGTTTATGCCAGGGTTCCTCCCTAAGGTACCCTCATATTCTAACCTAAACCAGGTCATCTCATCACCAGTTTTCTATCCCAGCCCTTCATCTCCGGAGGAAGTTAAACTTCACTCCCTGGATGTGGCCAGATGCCTCAGAATTTATATTCAGAGATCTCGGCCTTTTAGATGGTCAAAGAATTTTTTTCTACCATTTGCTAGGAAGAATAAAGGGCTCGAGGCCTCTAAAGCCTCCTTGGCATGCTGGATTAATGAAGCCATAAAATTGGCTTTCACTTTACAGGGGTTAGATCCCCCTGAGTTTGTCCGAGTTCATTCTACAAGAGTATCTACCTCTTGGGCGGAAAGAAGCTCTGTTCCTTGGGAACAAATTTGTTTGTCAGCTTCTTGGAGCTCTCTCCATACCTTTGTTAATCATTATAGACTTAACACCCAGGATACAGAGGACACTTCCTTTGGCCATTCCGTGTTAAGTTCCATTCTTCAAGAGGGCCCTCCCTAGGATTCTTCTTGCTTGATCCCCAGTATTGTGCTGCTGGCAGGACGGAATGGAAGAGTAGATTATGATGTTAATCTGTTTTCCCTTAGTCTCAACAGCAGCACAAGGCTCCCTCCCTATGTGTTATGTATTTGTCTTTATAATTACACGCTGGGGGTTTGGTACTTCCTTCCTTATATTGAGGTATGGGAGGGGTTACTGTTAACCATTTATTGTTCATTAAAAATTCCATTCTGTCCTACCAACACACAGGGGCAGAAATACCCCAGTATTGTGCTGCTGTTGGGACTAAGGGAAAACAGATTAACATCATAATCTACACTTATTCACACAATGCATAAAAGGTTGTTTTTGCAACATCCATCACATGACTGTTTTGACTTCAACATGTCTATTCATTTGTTTTTTCATGGTTGTCATGCATTATAAATAGTGGTATGTGAATAGACCCAATGAAAATCATGGGTTCTATAATGGCCATGTGACGGCCATTTCATGGTCATTATTCACTTATGTGAATAAGGGCCATCCGTGCACTTGCACACCGTACACACACAGCTGTTATTCACTGAAAATAAGACTAGATTCACACAACCAAGTTTCACCCATGAAACTCAGTCTGTGTGTTCGTCAGATTTACTAGCATGAACAATATGGCGGGAGTGGGAGGTTTAGCATCATAGTTATCTATGATTGGGGTAACATGAATGATTGCTTGGAAATGGAAGGGGGGTTAGAGAAAAATTCTAATTGTGTCAAAATCGGTGGAGAAGTGCCTATTGAAAGCCACAGAGTTGAAGTTGGTAGAGGTAGAGAAAGATCCTCTTTAAGGAGTCATTAATGGTATAAACTACTGGTACAAAATACAAAGAGAGAAAATAGTAAAATATTACAGATGTAATAATTGGTTAAAAAACACAAGATGCTAAGGCTAGATTCACATGTAAGAGGTGCAAATTGAATTTAATGCTACTGTGTGCCATCCATTAAAATAATGGACGTCACCCGGCCATTAACTGTTGTGGGAATGTAGCCTAAGTGTTGTATCTTCTAAATCCATATTCAACAAAACCAGTAACATAGTTTTCTATATATTCAATGGTTTTAGAAACTTACCTATACATACTAGATCCATAAAGCCGTACATGCCATAGCATATTTGAAAAAGGATGTCCCTTCTTTGCCATACTGCATAAGGACTAAAGGCTGACCACAGAAGCCATGTCACACTTGATACTAGGAATAATGATCCAAGAATGACTGCAATCATTTGAACTTTCTCCACCAATGTCACTGTAATGCGCTGCCACTGAAACACAAAGAATAGTTATGCCTTACATATACAAACAGTTTCTATACCTGTAAAAGAAAAGAAAAAAGCCTAGTGCCACATAGGGAATTTAAACACAATCACAATGATACCTGTCCTGTGTGTGGTTATTATGAAGTATCCAAGAGGAATATTAATGTCTGGGTCTGACTCCTCTAATGTTGGTCATTTGTGGTCACTTCAAAGGATTCCTGGGGGCACTGTGGGTTTTGTCACTGGTCTGTGAATTGCATGGCTAAACTCTCAGAACAGATAAGGTTTATGGTGGAAGCAGTGACTAGGATGCCCATCCAAAATGCAGGACACTGAGGAAATGGGGAATGACATTAAAGACAAAAGACCTTCTTAATGTATGAGAAAATAGTGCTGATTGTCATTTTGGGGGAGCAAATGAAAGGTGAAGATTTTTACCCTACAGTGAAGCCAAGGGAAAAAATGGGATAAATGCCATATCCATTTGTTGGAAATAAATCTTCCACATTTTGTCAAGAAATAAGCTGTTTGGTGTCATGATATTTACTACTTTACATCTCTCAGTCTCCATCAGATATATGTTGCAGCCATTTTTGTAGAAGGCACTGTTTGGCAGGGAAAAGTGTGCGCACATGAACATACAAAAAGAGGGAGAAGCTACATAAATGGATGAGATCTTCTAGATGTGAATGACAAATTGCCAGAAAGTCTCCACTTGATCACATGTCATAACCACAATAGTAAATCTGGGACAATGTATTAATTTGGATTAATTTCAGCACAATAGCTCAATTAGTAGAGCTGCAACAATTCACAGTGTAGCCCTGGTCTAAATGTAAAAATGGTCTATCTTCATTGCTCATCTATGACTGCTTCCCTGTCTTTTTTACTCCATCCAGACTCTCTTGACAAACGGAATTTGATTCTGTGAAAAACATAAATTTGTGGAAAAGGACACGGATTCAGTATTTTTTTTTTATTATTATTAAAACTGCTATACAATAGTGATAACTGACCAATTTCCAGTGTTTGTTTGAGAAAGGATTCAAAGGGATTAGGACACATTTCACAGAATTTGCAACGAGGGGGCAAATAAACCCAAGGAGGCTTAAGGGGGGGGTCAGCATGGAGATAGGGGTGAAGTGCATTAGAAGTAGCTAGATGATGGAGAAAAAGAAGTGAGGTTTAAGTTGGAATGGAAGGCATGGTTTTTGGTGCTGCAATGTCTAGCAGGAGGGAGTTGGGTCTACTGTTCACTCGTGAACAATGGAGGAATGGGGGTGGAATGTAGAAAAAAAAGGTAGAGAGTAGATAAGTCAGGCATAATAGACAAGGGGGAGTTGAGGTTTTATAAGGATAAGCACAGATAAGGAGGTATATATTTGTTTTGGAAGACTATAAGGGAACTGAAGATCAGAAGACCCATACATACAAGCCATGGAGTCAGCATTGAGGTTGAGTTGGAAATTCCTGCACCACCATCAAAGAGATCAAGGAGTGTGCTGCCTAGACCGGATAAGTCAATTGAAAGGGGCACCTGGGGAGCAGGGTGTAGGGAAAGTAGGCAGCGAGTAACATGGCATCTGTTAGGCAAGTATGCAATGTTGGAAGGGGATTTATGGTTGGATAGGGGTGATGATAGCAGGAACAGGAAAATTCTTAAAGTTTTAAAAAATGTTTGAAGACAGTGAAAGAAAGAGGCAAAAAAAATTGGGGGGATAGTGGGGCAGACCAAGAAAAGTTATTTGGTGCATTTAACGAACAAGTTGGTGAAAAGAATCATGGAAGGAAAGTTTGTTGATATTTTTGACCTATCCTGGGAAGCAGCAGAAGCAAAGGAAAGATGGGTTTGGTTAATTGGAAAGGAAGCAGAGGAGGACCATAATGGAATGGATCAAGGGTTTTTTGCTATATACCCGTGTGGTAGTTGAAGACAGGTCCATGTATCTCAACAGATTAACGCATTGCTCTGGTCTAATTGTAGATGGGCACTCCTTTTTTGGGGCAATGAGTTGAATGGAATATGACAGGGCATTAAGAAAAAAGATACTGGGGAATAGGGTACTGAGTTTTAGACAGAAGAGTATTGATCTGTGGTTGTGTCTAATGGGGAGAGAGAGGGTGCAAGTAAATAGACGTGGTGGTGGTTTCAGCTTACGGTAGAGTCACACTAGCGCTGGCTGTTGAAGGACCCAAACAACGGAGAGGCAGGTCGATAAAACAGCGGTTACACACGAAGCCCAGGTGTCCTTCATCTTTTTAAACTGAAAGGACTTTTTCCTTCGCCAATTTTCAGTAGACTCTAATGTGAACCTAGCCTTAGGAAACAGAGGAAAGATGGTTTGTTGGTCATATAACGAGAAACAACATGGGTTTTCCTTGTAAGTTCAGGAATGTATGTGCTAAGTGTGGCCCAGGGCACCCACAGGTAGAAAGAGTTAATAAAATAAAGTGGAGAACAAGCCAAGGATTGATCCCTTTCATGATGTTGCAAAAAGCAGAGTGAATGGTTGGAGGAGTACCCCAATAGGGAGGATGGAGTATTTTTGAAGGATGGGTTTAAATTTTATTTTAAATTGCCAGTTGAAAGGGAAGCTAAAGAAGAAAAATGTTTAAAAAACTTGAAGTAATGCCAGAAGTGCTTGAAGAAAAGTTAAGAGGTTGCCTGGGCAAAAAAAAATATTTTTAAAATAAACTGGGGGAATTAAAAAAAAAAAAAATCATACTCACCTGTCCCCGCAGCTTCAGTGTCCTCTTAGCATGGTCTGGTCCTTCGGCTGGGCTGTCTTCTCAAAGTGAAACTCCTCTCCGGCTGTGATGTCCCAGATTCCTTCCGCTGAACCCGCTGATTGGCCTCAGCGGTCACGTGCGGCGGGGGGACTTTCACTGGACGACAACAATGGATCGGTGGCACCGGACCGCGCTGGGAGGCACTGGAGTACCGAGGAAAGGAGAGTATTTTTTTTTTTTCTTTTCACCTCAGCCTATTTAAAATATAAATTTTTTGCCAGGACAACCCCTTTAACCCCTTCCCACCGGTGACATTTTTCGATTTTCTTTTTTTGACTCCCCACCTTCCAAACCCCATAACTATTTTATTTTTCCGTTCTCAGAGCCATATGAGGGCTTAATGTTTGCATTTATTATTCTGTACAATGTACTGGGAAACTGTAAAAAAAAATCAGAATGGGGTGGATATGAGGAAAAAGTACATTTGTGAGGCTTTCTTACGGGCTTCGTTTTTATGTATTCTATGTTTCAGTACGATTCTGGGGATTTATATGTTTTATATACATTTTAACCCCTTAATAAAAATCAAAAACTTTGTAAAAATTATTTTTTTCTAAAAGTTGTCATATTCTGACACCAGTAACTTTTTTATATTTCCGTGTACGGGGATGCATAGGGTGTCTTTTTAGTTATACCATTTTGGGGAATGTCTATTGCTTTGATCACTTTTTATTCAAATTTTTATCAGAGGTGAATCAGTGAAAAAACGGCGGTTTGGCGATTTTTTTTTTCCCGCTACAGCCTTTACCGTACGGGAAAAATATTTTTATAAGTTTGTAGACCGGGCATTTTCGGAAACAGGGATACCTAATGTGTACATGTTTCACAATAATATTTTATTTTTATATATATTCTAGGGAAAGGAGGGCACTTTGAACTTTTATTTATTTTTTTATATTTTTTGAAACCTTTTTTTTTTGCAAAGATTTGCAACATAGCTATTGAGGCTGGTAATAGACCAGCTGCAATAGCTATAGTGCAATGACAAGCCTGAAAGCCTTCATAAGGCTCCAGACTGTTGGTGGAACAGGTCAGCTTCTGCGATCTCGCTGGCCTGCAACGTTAAAGGTACTGGGCCTTTGAGAACCAGCCCCGGAGGCTATTTTTTAACTTTGGGGGGGGGGGACGGGGGACCTGCAATACCCGTGATCAGAGTGTAGAATACATCAGAAACCAGGTTGTTATGGCAACCGCCATCTTTAAAGATCCATCATCCACCGTCATATTACCAGGGCCATTTCAGGAACATCCATTAGAGGGAATGGTGATTTCCCCCATTGGGGTTGATACCCTAGAAAGAGGAGATGTGGTATCAGTCATATGAATTGGCACTGGAACTGGTAGTAGCGTAGTGGTAGAGGGGCACTGATGGTCAAGGTGGACATCGAATCTGCATTCAGGTTATTACCTTTGCATCTGGACAGTTTTAAGTTTACAGGTTCTTGGTTTAAAGAAAGTTTTATGAAGATAAATGTTTACCGATGGGTTGTTCAGTATAATGTACATACTTTGAAAAGTTCAGTTTTTACATTGGGCCCTGCAAGGAGTGTCAGGGAGGGAATATGTCATACACTACTTAGATGAATTTTTTTGCTGGTGGGTCTGGCAGGCACGGGAATTTGCAAGGAAATGTTAGGAAAGTTCTTGAGTTTGCTGATGGATTTGGGAGTCCCACTTACAGAGAAAACAAAGGAATCCATAACTAGTATTTATTTTGTGGAGGTAAAGAGAATGAAAGGCAGCATCAAAGTGCCCCTAAAAGAAATGCAGTCGTTGTTAGGTTCATTGAATTTTGCTTGCAGGGTGATCCTGATGGAGAAGGTGTTTTCTAGATGGCTGCAATTGAGCACAGTGGGGTTGAAGGAGGGACATCACAAAATCAGTATAAAACAGGCCCCGAAAGACAATTTACAAGTGTGGGAAAGTTTTTCTTGAGGTTTAACAGAGTGAGGGTCTGGCTGAAAGAGCCAGAAATTGAGTGTAACATCCTTGCCTGTCCTCTGGTTACTATGGAGTTAAGTTTGTAGCTGTTTGATTGACATTCCTCCTTGCCAATCAAGCCTAGGGCGGATTCCGTTTATATAGTTTTAAAACCCACTCCTTGACGCTTGCTATTGCTTGTCTGTGCGTGCTGGCTTATGCTGTTTGCTGTATATATATTTCTGACCTTGGCTATTTCCTCTGATTACTCTTTTGGATTCTGATTTTGTACTTTGCTGTTCAACTGGTTCTGACCCTTGGCTAGCTTTACCACCTGTTTGTTGTTATTGGTCTTGTCTGCGTTTTGTGTCTTCACTTGCATCATAGGAAGGGACTGTCACCCAGTTGTCCTCTACTGCCTAGGGTAGTTGAGGCAAATAGGGCAAATAGGCAGGGACTGGGGGTGGGTTCATCATTAGCACTCACTGTCTTTGTCGTTCCCCTTCCTCCCAGGTTCCAGCAGCAGTTACTGGGGAATTGCTCAACAGGCAATTCCCTAACACTGAGGTTGTTTATGGACGCTTCTGGAGCTTTACGGTTAAGGACATTTTTTAACGGGAATTGGAGCGCAGGTGTGTGGCTGGAAGGCTTGGAAGAAAAAGGATAGAGGAGAAACTTAAAATTGCTGGAACTGTTTCCAATAGTAGTGGCTGTAGAGCTATGGAGGGCACACCTATGGGACAGATGGGTGGTATTCTGGACAGATAATATGAGAATAGTAGCATCAGTGAATAACCTATCAAGCAATTGTCTACCAGTGTTTCCGTTATTAACGCATATGGTGGGTAGGTTCCTTGAATGGAACATCTATTTTAGAACCAAGCATGCTAATAATTCCACTGTGGATGCACTGTCAAGAGGAAAGTTGGAGACCTTTTTCACCCTAATACAGAGAACATAGCATGCACATGTCCTGTGTATTTAGCAGGTGCATGTTTGGCAGGTGCTGAACCAGTTTTAGAGGAAATAGTAGAAATGTCAGCTCAGTGAGTGCAGTGCTGCAATGGGTCAAGCTCCTCCCATACAGTATGTACAAATGAAATTTGAATAAAGAAGTGGCGCAGGCCACTAAAATTTTGCCAAAGAAATACAATGGGTTTGTGTAGTTACTGGAATTTCTAGGGGGTTAGCATGTGCCCATAAGTCATGTAACCTTTTAAACTTTATCTGTGAATATTGCAGCTATTGTATTGTAGTCTAGTCTGAAACTTCCACTGTGTTTCACTGTGTTCAGTGTTCAACAAATCTTGTAGAAAGTAAATACCATTAGGTCTCCAGTCTTAAAAGGGGTTATCCAGTTTCTAATATTGATGACCTATCTTTGGATAGGCCATCTGTATTAGATTTGTGAGGGTTCGACAGCCGAAACCACCATAGATCTACTTTTTGGGGCCAGCCTGGATCCCAGTAATATATGATTGCTAGCTGTGGGCTTTGGTGCTTAATGCTGCCCCATAGACTTAGTTGTATAATCTTTCATAAAGTTATTTGACTGAACTGGTCGAACTTAATAGCAAGTAAGGATGGAAAGAGGTGGAAATGTTTTGGTTTGGGGCTGTTCTGCTGCAACAGGGCCTTGGTAGGTCATCATTATAGAATCCTATATGAATTCTTTCCTGTACCAGAGGATTATAAGAACAATCAGAGTTCTTGGCCAAGTCGAAGCCCAGGTCTAAATCCAATCAAGATTCTTCAGAGAATGAAACATGTTGTGCATGCATAAATTGTATCAAACATCAAAAAGGTGAAATTCATCAGTCAGTTATAAAAAACTTCTAGAGTTTATTTCTACCAAAAGGGGCAACGCTACATATTGCAATAGTGAATATTGGGGTAGCACATTTTTGCAATCTGAAATTTATTATTTAAGGTATTACCGTATTTTTCGGACTATAAGATGCACTTTTTTTCCCCAAAATTTGGGAGGAAAATGGGGGGCGCATCTTATGGTCTGAATGCATCATCCCACTCCTGCCGTCGCCGGCATCCTGCAGTGGGGCTTCCTGCAGCGGCAGGAGTGGGGCGATGCTGCGGGCCCTGGGCGCGAGTACAGGGTGTCCCAGTGGTGCAAACCCTCCATGACATCCGCCGTGCTATTACAGAGGATGCTGGGTCTATAAAGGCAATGGCGGCCGCTCTGCTGCAAAGCGGTCACCATAGCTACCGGGTCTCCGCTGTAACCAGAGCTAATGCCCGCGATCAGAGTCCACTCTGATCGCGGGCATTACTACCTGTAAGACACCCTCAAACTGCCCCTGGGCCGGTGGATACCTTGTTTGTTGCAGGCCGGCTCCCAGGCCTGTCATAGTAATATTACTACTGAGGCTGGTCTATGACCAGTCTAAATAGTAATGTACAGAATATCCCATAGACTGTAATACAGTTGTATTGCAGTCTATGGGACTTGCAATCAAATGATTGCAGGTTCAAGCCCCCTAGGGGGGGAACTAATAAAAATAGCTAAAAAAAAAAAGTTAAAAAAAATAAATAAATAAAAAATAAAAATAGAAAAACAAAAAGTTCTATATCACCCCCTTTCCCTAGAATACATATAACAGTAGAAAATTACTGTGAAACACATACACCTTAGGTATCCCTGTGTCCAAAAATACCCGGTCTACAAATTTAAATTCAATGCCCAGTCTACAAAATATTTTTCCCGTAGGGTGAACATCATAGCTGGAAAAAGAATCAAAAGTGCCGAACTGCCGTTTTTTTCACTGTTTCGCCTCTGATTTGAATAAAAAGTGATCAAAGCAATAGACATTCCCCAAAATGGTATAACTAAAAAGTACACCTGACCCACAAAAAAAAGACGCCCTATGCATCCCCGTACAGCTGCAGGGCCACCTGTCAATGTGGCCTTGCAGCTGTTGCAAAACTACAACTCCCATATATTAAATATTTTACCACATTTTTTTTCCTATTTTCCTTCTCTAAAACCTAGGTGCATCTTATGGTCCGGTGTGTCTTATAGTCCGAAAATACGGTATATATTTATAGTATTTTTTTTTTTATTTTTCACTTTTATCTTGGTATACTGCTTAAATAAATGTTAAAAAAAAAGAAAGAAAAACTGACAAGTTAGAGGTTTGGACACGCCTTTTCATTCCATTTTTTTCTGGTTCTGTTTTATTTTCTACATTGGATATTCATGTTGAAGACATGAAAACTATGAAGGAACACATATGGAATTAAAGTGATTTCCCCATGAAAGAACTAAAATGAGTTACCACAGGGCAAGGGAAGCACTTTTATGGCCTACTGTGAAAAGCCCCAGTGTCTAATCAGAACACACTTGTAATCATTTACATATCTGCCTGACATACCTGCATGTTTCGCAGCATCAAACTTTTCTATCTGGTTGCGTTTTTTTTGTCAGTGAATACAACTACTTAGTATTATTAAAGTTAATAAAATAACAGCACAGATCTTTTTGAAGTGCTGCCCACTTATCAGCAAAGCCTTCTTGACAGACACCGCATGGTAACTGATGAAAGAACTTGTGACCAGACCTGTCTATAGGAATCCTCTATTGAAAAACACTATACATGGGAAATTAGCACATGCACAGTATTTTATTTATGTATTTATTTTAACTATAATGAGACTGATTGACAGGTTTGTCATGTGCCCATCCATCAGTAGCCACGTCGTGGATAGGAGCGCTTTGCAGTGCATGGAGAAGGCTGTACTGACAAGTGAGTAACATTTGGGAAAGGAAGTAATTATAAACTAATAAGCTGAACATAATCAAGTTCCCATCATGTTTAGGAAAGCCATAAATCCGTCAGACCATCCTAGCGAACAAAGATAAGCAAGGTGAAATTCTAGCTTGTATGGAAGTACTAACAAAAAAAGCCAGTAATTATGGCTTAGAACAAGTTTATAAGCAAAGATATTTTCTATGGGTGTTGAGGCCCATGCACATGACCGTGTGCTCATTCAGTCTGCTATCCAGGTTTTGACTGGATAGCACACTGTTCCATTCATTTCTATCGCCCCATGTGCGGGTCGACAGTCTGTGCTGCAAAATTCAGGACATGTCCTATTCCTGTCCGGATTTGTGGCAGTGCTCGCTGGCCCCAATGAATGGGGCCATGTTCAATCATGGCCGGCGACTTGCACACAGTTGTATACATGAGCCCTTAGATAAAGTACATCAGAACATGAACACATTTTTCAGATTTCTTACCTGACATGGTTTCTTCATTTTAATTGCTATGACGTGATATCTATAGCAGCAGAGTTCACAAGTCCACGATCCTCTTTCACTAATCCATTTTAATAAGCAGAGTTGATGTGTATATCTCACAGATCCATCACAGCGACAAGGATTGAGTAACTCGCCCTGGAATGAGAATCAGCAAAAATCAATATGGTGCTGTGAAACATAGTTACGTCTTTCATATATGTTCACATATTGAACTCAAAGAAAAGAAAGCATTTGTGATTGAAATGACATGTTCCCAGTATATGAATCTTTCCAGCGATTAACTTACATGTCATGTTAATAAGACATAGTTGGGTCTGGCTGCTATAAATCTCACCAATCTGTAGAATAAGGGAATCCTGCTTGCTGCTTTCATTGGAGAGGTGGCTGGTATGTGTGGTTATAAACCACTGAAATGGGTGTTCTAGAATTAAAATATTGATGTCCTATCCTTAGGATAGCTCATTAATATAATATGATTGGTGAGGTCAAAATACTCAGGACCACCACACATCAGTTCTTTGAAATTACATCACTTCTCTGAGCATTGCTTCTGTTTTACAGGTCACATGGCCTGTTTGCAGCTCAGTCCCAATGAAGTGACCTGGTGACTGTGAGGGAGATGTTAATCATGCCCTGGAGGTGTGACTAGCAAGCAGAAAGAATGTCTAGGATGAAGTTGCTCTCTAATTTACATATGACTTTTTATGCTTTCAAACATTTATTACTTCACTTTGCTGCAACAGAAAGATTACAGAGGGCACGAATGGAAAGGAATTTATTCATCCTGCACATGACAGGGCAAGTTTATGGTGGAAAAACCACATGACAGTTCCCTTTAAGAATCTGATCCCCATGTTGTAACAATCTCTAATGATGAAAAAAGAAAAAAAAGATAAAGTATTTATTAGTTTTCAATAAAGTAGAGAACACATTTTGGTCAAACAAAACTGGTATAGGAAACATAACGGGGAGTGGGGGTTGGAATGGGATAGGGGTATAGGCAAGCGGGGAAACAAGACAAATGGGATGAACAGTATGGAAGGGAGATAATAAGGGAGCATAAGGTTTTGACACAGCAGAGCTATTCAGTAACATTAACAAAAGGGTAATACAACTGTGAACAAAGCAAAAAAAAAGAAAGACCTAGGAAAGAGTAGGTTGTCCTCTAGTGAGTAAAAACAGGGGAGAAGAGAGGATGGAGGCCAATAAGGAAGGGGTCAGAAAGACCACAAGGGGAGGAAGAAAAGGGTAGCTACAGACATAACAAAAAGACAGTGTGGGAAAGGCTAAGGAGGAGGAGATGGAAATGCAGATTGAAAGGTGGCTGAGTAGTAGAAGGAATTCCACAGGAGCCACACTTTCTGGTGTGAGCTATTGTCTGGATTGAGTTCAGAAAGAAGGTTATCTATACAGCGGATGTGGGGAACCTCTTGCAGCCAGGTCTAAATGGGGAGGGGGGGTGTTTAGAGACCACTACCTGGTTGATCCTGCCGAGACCTCCGGAAGTCAGGCTATGCGTCTCCATAGCGCTGACTTCCTGTATAGACTGCAAGACACATGTATGAATTTGGCTTGGCTAAAATCCCATTTGCTGTCTTAAGACTTGGTGAGTCAAAAGCAAATTGAGGATCTGTTACATCCAACAGAGGGCGCATGAGCTCCCCAGCTCCTTTCCCATAATGCCTTGTGATATGTAGATGCTTAGTAGTGGGCGAAAGGCAATTTAAAACTCTACACACCTTCACTGGTGCTCTCCTCAAGGAGAGATGTCCCTGTCCATTACAAAGGTTAGGTGAGATGACCAAGAAGCAGCTGCACAGATCTGATCCAGCGGTAAGGTCCGTTCTCAGCCCAAGAGGTTGATACAGCTCTGGTTGAATGGGCTGTACAAAATTCAGGTGGAGCTAACCCCTGAGCAAAAAAGAGACTTTGATTTGCTTCCTTGATCCACCTAGACAAGGTATGCATGGAAGCCCTGAGACCTTTGTCTCTACCATACATGTTGACAAGGAGATTCTCAGCTCTCCTAAAGGAACGTGTACGTAAAAGGTAAATCTGGAGACATCTCACAACCACTAGTGTGTGAAGTTTTTTCTCCTCTTCAGAGGAAGGGGCTGGAAAAAACACGGGTAAAGAGACCAATTGGTTAATATTGGCACGGGAAGGCATCTTAGGGTTAAACCCAAGAAGAAACCTAAGTTGGATATATAAGGTTCCTTGGAAGAGAAAGCCTGGAGCATACTCACCCTTTTGGCTGAAGTGATAGCTAATAGAAAAGGTGGTTTTAAAGACAAGAAATTTAAGATCTACATCCTCCAAAGGTTCAAAAGAAGGACCACAAAGACCTGAAAGAACAGTCGAGAGATCCCACTGGGGAACCGGAGCTGAGACCACCGGTTTAAGTCTGGTAGCACCCTTAAGGAAATAACAATAGGGGAATCTTGGCCTATATCCAAGCCGCTTTGAAGAAAATCCAGAATTTCTGCCGTAGTAGGGTTTGAACTATCAGAATCTCTTCTGGTGCACCACTGCTTGAAGATGTTACCTATCCTATGGTAGCTTTTCTTCTTAGACTCTGCTCTGGCACAGGAAAGGGTCTTCAAGACGACTTCTGACAGTCCACTAAATCTACGTAGGGACTGGTCAACCTCCAGGCTGTCAGGTTGAATCTCCTCAGATCCTGGTGCTTCTGAGCTCCTTGGGAAACCAGGTTCTGGGTGGGAGGAAGCCTCCAATATGTCCCTTGACTCATGAACATGAGCTGGGCAAAGTAGTCCATTTTGGCCAGAATGGCATGATGGCTATCACAGAGACTTGGTCCTGTCTGACTTTCATCAATACTTTTGGTATCATGAAAAGTGGAGGGAAAATGTATGCCAGCCTGGACTTCCAAGGGATGGACAGGGCATCCACTGCCAAGGGATAGTCCTCCTGATACAGTGAGCAGAACGTCTCTACCTTGGCGTTGAGTCTGGTCGCCATGAGGTCTACTTCTAGGAGACCTCACTTCAGGGTAATCTGATGGAATACATCTGGATTGAGAGACCATTCCTGATACCACAATACCCCCGACTCAACTGATCCGCTACTATGTTCAGGGAACCTTTGATGTGAACTGCGGATAAGTGGGTCAGATTTTTTTTCTGCCCAGGTAAAAATCAGATCTGTCTCTCTGAGGAGAGACAATGATCTGGTGCCTCCCTGTCTGTTCAGGTACATTACGGTCGTCATGCTGTATGACCGAACCTTGATTGGTCTCCCTCCGAGGAGAGGAGAAAAATGAAGTAGTGCCAGGTACACGGGTCTCAGAGCTCCTTCCAATTGGAAGATGTTTTTTCTTCTAGACTGCTCCAAACTCCTTGTATGGTCTTCTTGTGTCTTCTTCTTCTCCCCATCCCGAGAGGGATACATCGGTAGTCAACAGGGTCCAACGAGGTTGGACCGTTGACATTCCGTCTTTCAGGTGTATCCACCATCTGAGGGAAAGACGGGTACTGGGAGATTGTCAAGACCGAAAGGAGTACGGTTCCAGGCTTTTAGTACTTCCATCTGGAGAGGACCCAAATGCCATAAAGTCCAATATATCCTACTGAGCTGCAAGAAGGGAGCGGGTTATGACAAATCGATCCTGAGGCGGCTGAAGAAACTCGATCACATAACTTTGCTGAACAATCTGCAAGACCTGAGGGGCTTGAATTTTTTCCTGCCAGACAGTGTAAAAGTGAGAAAGCTGATCTCCGACTGGAGCCTCGGCCACAGGAAGAAGGCAGCCGATGTCAAAAGCTAGGCTTCTTTTTTGTCCTCATCCTTGGAGAACCTTCGTCCCGAACCCCTAGGCTGATATCTAGGACGTCTCTGGAACTGAGGTCTGGGTTGAGGCTGGTAACCTTTACCCCGGCCGGAAGGTCTTGACCTGCCTCTAAAGGCCTGAGGCAGAGTCTTACCCTTTTTTTAAAGGCAAGGTCTTCCATAATCTCATCCATGCCTCTGCCAAAAGCTTACCCGGCTCAAAGGGTAGAGAACAAAGGTTGAACTTGGAGGCATTATCCGCTTTCCAGGGTTTTAACCATAGCGGCTTTCTAGCTGCCGTAGAAAAGGGCCAAAGATTTAGCCGCCAGCCTTAAATGATGTTGGGAGGCTTTGGCTAAATAATCTGCCGATAAGGAAAACGAACTTAAAAAGCTAGGAGATCGTCTCTGGAGACTGCAGAGTCGATATCAGCACGTAGTTTGCTTGAGACTTCATAAGAGGCAATAGCCATGTAAGTCTTACCGGAGGCCAGAGAATAAACCTTCCTAAAGGTACTCTCTATGCGTCTATCCACGGGGTCCTGAAGGTTAGAACCATCATCCACTGGGACCACCTGGCCACTGCCGTGTCCAGTTTAGGTGGGAGGCCCCACCGATCCTGCTGAGCCTCCAGAATAGAGAACGAGGTTCTACATTTTCTGGAATATATGGGAGCTCCTTCCGGATGTTTCCATTCCTCAAGCATGAGTTTTTTCCAGTGACTCGTCCACTTGGAAGGCCCTAGGCCCCCTAGAGGTGGAACAGGAGGCTTCCCCGTCAACATCACGGTCCCTTGACCAGATGGACTTCAGCAGCCTATTTATCTTCTCAGGAGAAAAGAGAGGTCTGCTGGAATCTTCCAAGGTATCATCAGATGAAAGCGTTTTGTCAATCACCTGGAAATCTTTAATAGCTTCACGGTGTGTCACACTGCACACAAACTAGATCCTTCTTTTTTTTTCTTTTTCAAAACTCCTTGCAGGATTTGAATCCAGGACTCTAGCACTGCAAGGCTGCAGTGCTAACCACTGAGCCACCATGCTGCCTAGAGCTGCAACTGCAAGAACAGTAATCCAAGTGGAGTACTGAGGCCTTCCTCACTAAGAGACAAGCCATCTCCTGCATTGAGATGAAGGCTTCTATAGGAGGGGGAGAAGGAATGAGCAAGTAGTGCTCACAAAAATCCCCTCCCCCCGCAAATTTTGCAAAGCTTAATTCCTTGTACAGAGAATTAAGCTAAAGATATACAGACTGATGCCAGAAAAGATGCTCAGCAAATATAAACTTGCAAAAAAAAAGGAGGAAAAACTAAGCAGCAACAAGTCCGACCGAGAATTCAGTCTCCGGAAAACCGGAACACGAACAAAGGTTCTGGAGGAACAAAGTGACTGACGTCATTTCTGGCAGCCGCGGAACTTGTAAGGTAAGTGAAATGGTAATGCCCCACATGGAGGTCGCACAAATGGCCTGCACTACAGGATTTTAAACATGCAGCATGCAACTACCGCTGCATGTACTACTGAAATCAACCTTTTCAAAGCAAAGGTTGCAAGCTTGGCTAGGCACAAAAAAGGTAAGTGGTATGGCAATGCTCCACCTCAAGGCTGCACAAGTGGCCTGCATTACAGGTCTTAGAACATGCAGCATGCAACAACAGCTGCATGAACTACTGAAATCAACCTTTTCAGAGCGAAGGTTGAAAGCATGGCTAACACAAAAAAACTGCTTAAATAAAAACCCCCCTTCTTTTCCACAGAAGCGTCCAGTGGAAGAGAGGTGTAAAGATGACTCCCCAAAGGAAGTTAATAAACTTTAGGGGAAAAAACAAAATATGGGAGGACAAAAGACCTCCCTCCACCTATCCCACCACACAGGACAGAAAAAAACACAAGGGGGGAGGTCCCTTTGCCCTCTTATAGGGTAGCGTAGTCATACATATTTTATGTTAATTCAAAGTTCCGCCTGTCCTACCAGCACACAGGGGTAGGAATACCCCATATTGTGCTGCTGTAGGACGTAAGGGAAAAGATGATGAATTCAGCTCGCTGTCGGCTTTCTAGCGGTATGTAAAACCGCATGTGCCTGAGGATATGAAAAGTCCTCTTTAACAATAGGCATTACCGCTACAATTCTGTCCTGCATCAGGGTAATGTGTTCAATTACACTCCTGTAAGGAGTTTGCTCTTGTTCCCAGGTTTCCTTAGCTATGTCTAGGAGACCACGTGGGTGTCTATCATATACCAACTCAAATGGGGAAAAACCTGTAGAGGACTGGTTTACCTCCCGGATTGCAAACATTAAATAGGGCAGTAGGCAATCCCAATCTTTGCCATCATTGCTAACCACCCTCTTTAACATGCCCTTAAGGGTTTTATTGAACCTCTCCACTAAACCATCTGTCTGGGGATGATACACAGAGGTTCGCAGGTGTTTAACTGTCAGGAACTTACACATTGCTTTCATTACCTTGGACATAAAAAGAGTCCCTTGGTCAGTCAGGATCTCCTTGGGTATATCTGTCTGAGAAAACATAAAAAAGCTCCTTGGCAATTAGCTTAGCCGAAGTGTGTCTCAAGGGCACGGCCTCAGGGTATCATGTAGCATAATCTAACACCACTAGTATATACTGATGACCCCTAAAAGACTTTATAACAGGACCTACCAAGTCCATGGCCACTCTATTAAATGGTACCTCTATATAGTTAGGGGTACCAAAGGACACCTGAAGTGTGACACAGGAGCAGTTAGTTGACACTCTGGGCAGGAGTTACAATACTCTTGAATTTTCTTGTCAATTCCTGGCCAATAGAAATGCTGTAGAATGCGTTCTTTGGTCTTCTCGTACCCCAGGTGTCCTCCTAACACACACTTATGTGCCAAATCTAAAACCACTCTTTGATAGGGCTGGGGCACCACCAATTGTTCAACAATTTCTCCCCGTATTTGGTTTACCCTATACAGTAGGTCCTGGTTCATGGACATATAGGGAAACTCCTTGTCAGCCCTTGGATACTGGGGTTCACCATTTACCACCTTTATATTTTCTCGGGCATGAGACAAATTAGGGTCTGTAATTTGAGCGGTCCCAAAATTGTCACGATACACCTCGAGCTCAGTCATCTCGGGAACTCCCTGCTGATCTTCAGCATCACCAGCTAATTCAGACAGGGGAAATTTATTACCATCTTGGGTCACCCCTACAGCTGGTGTTTCTCTGTCAGGATCAAAGGGTTCAGGCAAGACATCACCGACATTAGCATCTTTAGGACACGGTAGCTTCTGCTGTTTCCAGATAGCCCAAAACAGAGGAAAATCCCTTCCGATTATCACACTATGGAACAGGGATTTAGCTATGCCCACCTTGTGACAGGCTGTACCAGAGGTAGTTTTTATGGTGACCTCTGCGTCAGGATACTCTCTAGTTTTCCCATATATGCACAAGACCCCAATAGTTTGTCCACTGTACAGTGCAGGGTCGACCAGATCATGGTGCACCAGGGTTACAAGGCTTCCAGAGTCTAGGAGAGCAAGTACAGCACGCCCTGCTACAGTCACAGTACATATTTGCAGTTCAGTCGCAGTTTTAGCCGAACAAGCGGGTTGAGCAAACAGTGATACCCACCTAGAACTGCTGCAGTCCATGGGCTCAGTCATCAGGGGACAGTATGCAGCAACATGACCCAGTTCATGGCACCGCCAACATTTCCAATGCAGGGGGGTATTTCCTAATGCAGTGTCCATCTTAACCTAAGAGAAGCAATGCTACCTCCCATGCTGCTCCTGCTACCTCTTGTGTCACCCCCTCTACCTCATAGATTGTAAGCTCTTGAGAGCAGGGCCCTCAGTCCCATTGTGTGAATTGACTATTTCTTTGTAATGTATCTTTTTTGTCTGTACTTGAACCCTACAAATTGTACAGTGCTGTGGAATATGTTGGCGCTATATAAATAAAATGTATTATTATTATTATCTGAAACGGTATGGGTCTCCATTTTCAGACCACGTTTTAAAGCTTACAGTCCTAGCTGCCTGTTCCCCCTCTCAGCATCCTCCCCTCACAACCTTCCTGACCCCCATAGTAGTTGGTACAGTCCTACCCGCCTTGGGGGTAGCATATCCGGGAGACGTCTTCAGTAGCTCCTCAGTGGTTCTGTATCGTTCCACCAAACATACCAGCTGGTCAGCCGTTGTAGGTTCTGCTTGTCCAACCCAACGCTGAATCTTAGGTGGAAGCGATCTTGTGTACTTGTCCAGTACCACTCTCTCCACCATCTGTGCCAGAGTGGCCTCCTCAAGCTGAAGTCATTTCTTTACCAAATACACTAGATCATGCATCTGGCATCAGGGTGGGAGACTCTCAGAGAAAGTCCAGTGGTGCACTCTCCCAGCACGTACATGCATGTGCACACAGAGACGTGCCAAGATCTCACCTCTCAGTTTATGGTAGTCCTTAGCCTCCTGTTCACACAGGTCATAGTAGGCGTTCTGAGGTTCCCTGGTGAGAAAAGGTGCCACTAGATTGGCTCTCTGAACTTTTGGCAGTTTCTCTCGCTTGGCAATTTGCTCAAAAACACGAAGATATGCCTCCACGTCGTCTGTGGATGTCATCTTTTGTAGGGTACTCTGTACTGCAGCTTGGGCAGCTGTCAGTATGCTCTGGGTCTCTCATGCACCAGTACAATCTCTTGCTGTCCTCTGGTTGAGTAAAGCCTTGCTAAGCACCGTCAGCTTCTCCATAAGTAAGTTCAGCTCCTGCTGCTGTGTCTGGGCTTGCTGCTGTCGCCTCTCATCTTCCATCTGGGCTTGCTGCTGCTGTGATAACATTTGCTGCTACTGTAGGATGACCTGCCCAAACTGCTTCACAAAGTCCTCCATGCTGGCGATCTCCTTTTTAATCTCTTCTGCAGCCTTCACCCAGGACATAGGAGAGGAGAAAAAAAAAAAAAAAAAAGTGTGTTTGTCCCTTTAAGACTGTTAAAACTGGGTTGCCCGCATCCGAAGCACCATAAGTGGGGTAGTAGCAATGGTGCGGACCCAACCAGTCAGATACAGGGACACAATGTCTGGTGCAAACAGGTTTACTTGAAAAAAATAGCAAAATAAATAAACCTTCACTTCAGGTACAAAAAAGTCAAACAAAAACCTGCTCGTCCGAGCACTAACTAAACAGGATAAGGCTAACTATACGTGTGGCTTACTACTAGCCACACGAACAAACAAATACCACACTTACAGTAGGTCTCACCAGTCTCTCAGTATTTCAGGACAGACCCAGGCGCCTCCTCTCGCTTCCAGGATCTGCCCTGAAGTGTAGGCTCTGCAGCCCTTTATGGCCCAGTAACAAGCCCAGGATCCACACCTGGGATGAGGCCTACTCAAGACCCGCACTGTACCACACATATGTTAGAAACCTGGGGGAAATATACTGTGACTCCAGCACTCTGCCTGTCACCTTCTCACACCCTCAAGAATTGCATTATTTTAATTTCCAGAAATATATACGCAGTGAAAGTTAAAATTGCAATATTTTCAGAGAAACACCATATCAGTGCTCAATATGTTACGCCCAGCCTCTGACAGCAGAGACACACTCCAAAAACTGTTAAGTGGGTTATCTTTGGTACAACAGCCTTTGGGCACAACATAATGTGCACTGAAATTATGTATATCTGGAAAAAATGTCTTTTTCACTTTGCACAGCTGATGGTGCAGTCATTTCTGGAAAATAAATTAATGCAGCACTTGGGGGTAAAAATTCTCACTGCACTCCTGGATAAATTCCTTCAGGGGTGTAGTTTCTAAAATAGGGTCACGTGTCAGGGGATTCCGTTTTGATGGCATTTCAAGAACTCCACAAAAGTGGCATGGCATCCAAAAGCCAAACCATCATCAAAACCCAAATAGCGCTGCTTCTCTTTTGCATCCTGCTGTGCGCCCAAACAGCAGTTTATATCCACAAATGATAGTTAAGTGAGATATCCTGGGTACAACTATGTGATATATGTGGGCATCAATTGCTGTTTGGGCACACAGCAGGGCACACAAGAGAAAAAGCGCTGTTTGGCTTTTAGAGTGCAGCTTTAGATTGGTTTTTGGACGCCTTGTCATGATTTTTTGCGGGGATGAGATATAATTTTCAATGCCACCATTTTGGGGTGCATTATTGACTAAATTTTATTAACTCTTTCTGCGTGGATTTAAAAAAAAAACAACCAAAAACATGAAATGTGGCATTGCTTTTTAACATTTACATTTTTTGCCGTGCAGTGTACAGCAAAAGTACATGTTACCTTTATTCTTTGGGTTGGTATGATTATGTAGATACCTAATTTAGATTTTTTTTATTCATTACTAATTGTGCATTTATCACAGAAAGGAGTAACTAAAATGTAACTTTTAATAAGGTATACAAATAAAATAAAAAACAACATGGCTAAAACCAATGAATTGTTTATATATCATACACAATAGATTCAGTCTGAATCTTGTATATTATATTTGGGCTATTACCTGGGAGTAGTCCCTTTCAGCAAAAGTCCACACCACTTTCCCAGGTTACTAATTGTGGAGAATAAATTTATTTTTGCATCGCCATCTTCTGAAAGGCATAGCATTTTTATTTTTCTGATGGCTGAGCTAGTAGATGATTTAGTTTACGCGAGATGATCTGTGCTTTTTATTGGTACCATTTTGGTTTTCATCTGACCTTGTGATCACTTTTTATTGACCATTTGGTGAGGCAAGATGGCGAATAATCATTATTTCCTGCGGTTTTCTGTTTTCTTTTATGTCATTTACCGTGCGGGTTAAATAATGTTTTAGTTTTATTGTTCAGGTTTTTACGGACGCAGTGATACCAAATATGTAATGGGTTTTTTTTGTTTTTATTTTTTTACATAATAAAACATTTTATATGGGAAAATGAGATTTTTTTTTTTTGTCCCAATAGGGGACCTGAAACAGCAATCTTCTGATTGCTGGTTCAATAAGTATACACCGCAATACACTTGTATTGCAGTGTATAGGAAGCTGTGAGCCTCTGCTCACAGTCTCCATTATGGGCAGGATCAATCAGGTATGCGTCAGGCAACTATCAGCGTGCATTCTGGGGCATAATACATAGTAAAACCCCTGAGATGCCGCGGTCATGTTTGACTGCGGCACCTCAGGGGTTAATGCAGGTTTTAGAGGAAAGTGTCAGTCGTATATAACATTTAACTCCCGTTTAACTCATGGTGCGCATACAGTTCATGCTTCTGCCGTAAAAGTCCTTCCGTAATATTACAGCGAATATCGGGAAGGGGTTAAAGGGTTTTTTCCCCAAAAACCTAACCATATTTAGATTTGCAGACAATTAAATTTAAACATTTTTTCAAATATAAATCATCAAAAAATTTTTGAGTTTTAAAGATTTTCTCTAACAAGTGTTTTGTCTTGGTTGCCAATGGATAAGACCATGAATGCAGGAACTTTCTATGGTTTGAGGGAATGCCCCTTTAAGGATGGATGAGATCAAAATAGACCATTATGTTTGAAGGAAGGAAAACATTGCATTCCAGCATAAAAACCTCTTACCATCTGTAAAACATGTTTATGGTAGTAACTTGGTTTGGCCCTGTTTTGTTGCATCTGGGCCAGGATGGTTTGCTGTCATTGATGGAACAATGAATTTTGAATGATACCAGGAAATTCTAAGAAAATGACCCTAAGTACACAAGTTATTGTACCAAAGAATGGTCTGTCAGCAGTAAGCTGGTTATAAACGTAATCATAGTATCTGGTAGAGATGATTCTACAGTTTCCAATATGCCTCTGTTATTCAGCTTTGGATCATCATTTTCACGTATATCTCTATTTTATTCAAAAATAAATGAGGAGGAAAGTGCTTTGGGACCTGTCTTAGCTGTCTGGGGTTTGGTCTTGTCTCATCCCAGACGAAGAAGTTTTTCATTTGTATATGAATTGTGATGATGAGAGAACCTCAGTTATGTATTTTTATTTGATAAGTGTTGTTTTATATACAAATTAACTAATCCTGTTATTCCTATGTTGTTTACGTTTGCTGATCAATCCACTTCTGTGGTTTTATGTGTGTACAAGGGGAGATTGCCCTTTCTGGCTCTGGCCAACCAGTTTTATTACCCCTGGTGGGAGGGTTAATGACCCGAGCTCATCCTCAGACACAGCTTTCCTGCAGCTAGGAAAACATCCTTCTTTCTCAGGATCCTGCATTTGAGAATAGGAGGAGAGGGGCACCCTGGCAGGGAGGTATGGCTAGACACTGGCTTAACAGAAACTGAGACTCAGAACTTTTGCCACATCTTTGAAGTCAGCTAAGGGAGCTGGGTGTGTCCATTTTCACTACAGAAGATCTCCAAGCTCCTGGAACCAAAGACTCTTTTAAGTATTATTCTGTTTTCCTCCCATTTATTTTCAAAGCTGTTTGCAATGTTGTGATATTCTTGTTAACTTTTCTGTATATGTTGCACTGAACCCTTTGGGTATTAAATTGTTAAATTTAAGAATATTTTGTGTTGCTCTATGAACCCATTACCTTTTGAGGTATGTTTGAGACGCCTGCGTATGTGAGTGAGGCTTCCATTGAGAGAAATCAGTGGTGGTGGTGGCGTGTATTTGGGGTGCGTGGACTGTGTTGGGCTGCGACTTACGCTCAATTTGCAGCCAGAGTGAAGGGTGAGTACAAGATTGACTGAGTGGAGTGAGTCAAGCCCTGACAGCCGCACCCCCATCACGTGCTAGGACGGCCCATATGTGACATGAATAAAATGCCAAATTACATGAATATGGGACTCCAAAACTGAATAACAGAGGAATATTTAATTTTACCAAAATGTATAAACTGTATATCTTCCTGAGATGGTGATGATATTTTTAATGTGGTCAAATAAAATTAGATTTTATCAGTGGATCCTGCTTGATGGATTACATATTTTGAATAGTAGTATATTTGGAAACTGTAGAATCACCTCTGAAAGATACTGTGATTTGGTTTAAAGTTTTGTTAAAGTTTTAGATTAGCCAAGCAAAGTCCTGACCTTAATCCAATAGTAATGTTGTGGAAGGACCTGAAGTGAGCAGTTCATGAAAGGAACCCACCAATGTAACAAACTAATGAAACTGATTTGTACAGTGGAAAGCGCTAAAATTCCTCCAAGCCAATGTGCACGACTTATCAACAATTACCGATAATGTTATTTCTGCATAAGGGGGTCACATCAGATGTTGAAAGCAAGGTTCACATACTTTTGCCACTCACAGATTTGTGATACTGGACCATTTTCTCCTATAAATAATGACCAAGTCTAATACTTTGACTAATTTGTTTAATTTGGTTCTACTTTTAGAACTTGTGTAAAAAACTGATGTCGTTTTAGGTAAAATATATACAGAAATATAGAAAATTCGGAAGAGTTCAATCTTCAAGCTTCTTTAACCCTGAATGAAAAATAGCAATGTTTGTGAAATTCTAAAAAAAATGCTGCAGCTAAAGAATTGGTTAATATTAAAAATAAGATTCTTCTTTTATTTGAAACCAGTATGGCAGGATAGTACAGACATAGTACAGAATACATTGATTTTATGCACTAAAAGTCATACTGTTAACAACTCGACACATACAGAGACTGTTTATAACCACTAATTAAAACAAATAGCACAAACAGTGGATATGTTCTATACAGAAGTGTATTTTCTCGCTCATTATGGCCCCTGGGAAATTAGAAACACGTCCTGAGTACTCTAAAAGCCATTAACTGGTTGGTAAGGTGCTGTCTCTGGCCATCTGCTCTTTAACATGAATAGGAAATGCTTTAATAGATAAAAGAAGCTAAGAAACAGGCATGTAAACAACAGTATATAAAGATAACAATAAATCATCATTAAACAGATGTAGAAATTGAATGTGTGAATTACTCACTTAACCCCTTCCCACCACAAACATTTTTAACTTTTTTTATTTTTCCATTCACAGAGCCATATGTGGGCTTAATTTTTGGGTAATGGCTATTGCCTTGATTGCTTTTTATTCAAATTTTTATGAATTTTTACGTGAAAAATATCTTTATAAGTTTGTAGGCCAAGTGTACCCAGGGACACCTAATGTGTATGTGTTTTACTTTTTTTTTTTTTTTATGTACTTTTATATGTGTTCTAGGAAAAGGGGGAGATTTGAATTTTTAATACTTTTTTATATTTTCTTTTTAATTTTATTTAATTTTATTTTTAGACCCCCTAGGGCCGTGTTGGCGAACCTATAGCATGCATGCCAGAGGACGCACTCAGAGCCCTCTCTGTTGGCACGTGCGCCGTCGCCCTGATTGCTCACTAACGGGGAAGTGAGCGATCGCTTCTTTTAGCTGTAAGTGCAAATCCACATACAGCTGAAAGCTGTCAGTGTAGACCGCAGCTTACACTGAGTGCAGAGTGTGATCTCTGTTTCGACGCAGGCGCAATGACGTAAGTCATCGGCACCTGCAGTCAGATAAAGGAGGATGCTATTTACCTGCTCTTCGTTGGACTTCAGGTAAGTAGCATATACTACAGTGTGGGGGCCACTGTGGAGCAAATAATACTGTGTGGGGGCCCAAAGTGGAGCATATAATACTGTGTGGGGGCCCAAAGTGGAGCTGATAATACTGTGTGGGGGCCCAATGTGCAGCATATAATACTCTCTGAGGGGCCGACTGAGGAGCGTATAATACTGTGTGGGGACCACTGAGGAGCATATAATACTGTGCGGGGGCCACTGTGGATCATGTAATACTGTGTGAGGGCCATTGTGGAGCATATAATACTGTGTGTCGGCCACTTTGGAACATATAATACTGTGTGGGGGCCACTGTGGAGCATATAATACTGTGTAGGGGCCCAAAGTGGAGCATATAATACTGTGTGGGGGGCCTACTGTGGAGCATATAATACTGTGTGGGGGCCCAATGTGGAGCATATAATACTGTGTTGGGGGCCTACTGAGGAGCATATAATACTGTGCGGGGGACCACTGTGGAGCATATAATACTGTGTGAGGGCCACTGTGGAGCATATAATATTGTGTGTGGGGCCTACTGTGGAGCATATAATACTGTGTGGGGGCCCAATGTGCAGCATATAATACTGTGTGGAGGGCCGACTGAGGAACATATAATACTGTGTGGGGACCCACTGTGGAGCGTAGAATACTGTGTGGTGGCCACTGTGGAGTATATAATACTGTGTGGGAGTCCACTGTGGAGTATATAATACTGTGTGGGGGCCACTGTGGAGCATATAATACTGTGTGAGGGCCCAATGTGAAGCATATAATACTGTTGGGGGGCCTACTGTGGAGCATATAATACTGTGTGCGGGCCCAATGTGGAGCATATAATACTGTGTGTGGGTCACTGTGGAGCATATAATACTGTGTGGGGGCCACTTTGGAGCGAATTATACTGCCTGGGGGCCACTGTGAAGCACATTGTACTGTCTGGGGGCCACTGTGGAGCACATTGTACTGTCTGGGAGCCACTGTGGAGCAGATTATACTGTCTGGGGGCCACTGTTGAGCAGATTGTACTGAGTGGGGGCTACTGTGGAGTGCATTGTACTGTCTGGGTGCCACTGTGGAGCATATAATACTGTCTGTGGGTCACTTTGGAGCGCATTGTACTGTGCGGGAGCCACTGTGGAGTGCATTGTACTGTGTGGGAGCCCCTTCACTATTTATATCGCACAGTATCTGTTTTATAACAGATGTGACATTAGTACAGGCCGTAATAACAAAGCACGGTCATTATAAAACATATCCTGTGCGATGTAAATAGTGAACATTAATTGTTCAAAAGTACTAAATACAAATGTCTACCTTTCAGTACAAAGTTGTTTGTATTATTGAAAGTTCTGTAAAGCCCCATTTACACGACTGTATTTTGCGGGTCTGTACTGTCTGCAGTTGTGGATCCACACAGTATTAAGGTTAAATTGCTGTGTTGGTGATAATTTAGTGGGTTTTGGATTGCAGTTTGGACACTCGGCCTTTAAAAGGTTCTCCATCACTGCCCTAGGGGGTCTTGAAAATTTAGTCAAAAAGATATTGAAATCAGAAAGGTGATCCTATATGTGATTGACAGGTATCTGTGTATGCACTGTGGAGGCACTGATAGGACCACCTCTTTGACTTCCTAGCATAGAACGAGCAGAGATTTCAATAGATAATTGAATATTGAATCTTTCTATACAAAACTGTATATCAGTCTGCAGATTAGGCCGTATTTTTAATGTGACAGGTTAGTTTTAAGTCAAAAACTGCCTGTGTCCTTCAATAGCTAAACAGCATTATCCTGTTAATGTGAATGAGTTAACGCTGCAGTACCCAGAGCAGTGACTATGCAATGTATAGCATTCTCAGCAATGCAGCTCCCAGCACCCAATGTAAACAACGTAGAGCACAGCGGTCCCGTCAAACTGCTGATTTGTGGACCTACTCATCTAATATTTTCTCCATTAGAAAGTTTTTATTAAGTTTTTCAGTAAAGGAACAATACAAGACAAGCCATAACTGTTGCCAGAACATCTGATCGAGAGGGGGGGGGAGGTTGGAAAGGGTGAGGAAACAACAGAAGGAGAAATCAGGGGAGAGAAGGGTAAAAATGGGAGGTAAAAAGGGCGGGAGATCGCTCCTGACGCAGCAGGGCAAAAAATACAACATAAGTAGCAATAACATTAAAACAGTGTAACCACTATGAAGGATATAGGAGAAAAGAGTGGGTATTAAGGCGAGGAAGAGGTTCCAGTAGAAGGAGCGTAAGAACCCCAGCATTGTGATGCTAATGCACTACAATGCATTATAAAATACTGCACTTCAATTAGATGATGCATAGGGCAGCCTGCAGTAGAAGTGCATTGCAGACAAGCCTGGCTCCCAAACTTTCATGGAAATGAATTGCTGCCTCTGGATCTCTTTCTGGGAACAAGTGATCCACCCCACAATGGCGGCACTGATTGCGGGCATTGCCGGCGGGTCTCCGCTGTACAATGTTCCTTAAAGAGGATCTGTCACAAAGTAAAAAATACTAAATTCCATATATAATTTGATTCTCACTGTGCCCCTGATCAATTTGTTTTTTTTCTATGTAAAATTTGTCCACCTGTTGAAAAGATATGGCCCCTGGAAGGTTATAGCTCCGATTCTTCAAATGGGCGGTAACCTTATGTTTTTTTCTGAGAAAAGAAAAGTCTTCTGTCGAAATGGAGAATCAGAGCTAGTTTGTATAATCTTCCATGGGCTACATCTTTAGAATGTGTGGACGGATATTAAAAGGAAACACAGCAGATTGTTCAGGGGAACAGCGAGAATATTTAGAACATTGGTTAGTAGTAGGGCTGGCACAGGAAACCTGCATTACATTACATTAAAAGACCCAGTACATACACCTGGCCACAAAATGTGTACCTCACTAATTCACCAACATAGGAGAAAGGAAATAAGTTTTGCTGAGGTAAGAATATACAGTTCATCAGAAGACCAGAACTAGGCAAATAATCTCTTGATGGCCTATAATGTCTTTAAAATTGAGGGCCTATACTTAAAGGGGTTTACCCATGAAAATAAACATATTTAAGACTAAGGCCCTAAGTAGTGAAATACATGTAAACAACGATGTGGACAAAAACTCATTGTGTGTTTTTCTAGAGCAGGGGTCAGCAACCTTTTTAGTCTGTGATGCCAATTTGGAAAAAAAAATGAAAAGATGAAGTACTCAGTGTGCCATGTAATATAATTTCTGTATCAATTCATTGATTTTGTAGATTTTTGCTTGTGGTTATCCATTATTACTTTCTGTGTTTAAAAATCAGTCCATGGTCATCTGATATATTGTCCATGGTCATGTGATGAGCACACAGGTGCACAGCTTGTTATAGTTACAGCACAGTAATCAGACATCTGCCTGGTAACGAGCTGTACACCTGTGCCTGTCACATGACCATGGACTGATTTTTAACCACTGGAAGGAAACAATGCATGATAGTAAGCATAAATCTAGAAAACCATGAAGAATTGATGCAGAAAGTATATTGGTAAATTGTATAACACAAACAATAACATTTATTTGGTGAAACAGGGCAACCCCTTTATATTTACAGTACAGACCAAACGTTTGGACACACCTTCTCATTTCAAGAGTTTTCTGTATTTTCATGACTATAAAAATTGTATATTTACACTGAAGGCATCAAAACTATGAATGAACACATGTGGAATTATATACTTAACAAAAAAGTGTGAAACAACTGAAAATATGTCTTATATTCTAGGTTCTTCAAAGTAGCCACCTTTTGCTTTGATTACTGCTTTGCACATTCTTGGCATTCTCTTGATGAGCTTCAAGAGGTAGTCACCTGAAATGGTTTTCACTTCACAGGTGTGCCCTGTCAGGTTTAATAAGTGGGATTTCTTGCCTTATAAATGGGGTTGGGACCATCAGTTGTGTTGTTCAGAAGTCAGGTGGATACACAGCTGATAGTCCTACTGAATGGAGTGTTAGAATTTGTATTATGGCAAGAAAAAAGCAGCTAAGTAAAGAAAAACGAGTGGCCATCATTACTTTAAGAAATGAAGGTCAGTCAGTCCAAAAAATTGGGAAAACTTTGAAAGTGTCCCCAAGTGCAGTGGCCAAAACCATCAAGCGCTACAAAGAAACTGGCTCACATGAGGACCGCCCCAGGAAAGGAAGACCAAGAGTCACCTCTGCTGCAGCTCACATTAGAGACCAGGTCAATGCCACACAGAGTTCTAGCAGCAGACACATCTCTACAACAACTGTTAAGATGAGACTGTATGCAGCAGGCCTTCATGATAAAATAGCTGCTAGGAAACCACTGCTAAGGACAGGCAACAAGCAGAAGAGACTTTTTGGGCTAAAGAACACAAGGAATGGACATTAGACCTGTGGAAATCTGTGCTTTGGTCTGATGAGTCCAAATTTGAGATCTTTGGTTCCAACCACAGTGTCTTTGTGCGACGCAGAAAAGGTGAATGAATGGACTCTACATGCCTGGTTCCCACCGTGAAGCATGGAGGAGGAGGTGTGATGGTGTGGGTGTGCTTTACTGATGACACTGTTGGGGTTTTATTCAAAATTGAAGGAATACTGAACCAGCATGGTTACCACAGCATCTTGCAGCGGCATGCTATTCCATCCGGTTTGCGTTTAGTTGGACCATCATTTTATTTTTCAACAGGACAATGACGCCAAACACACCTCCAGCCTGTGTAAGGGCTATTTGACCAAGAAGGAGAGTGATGGGGTGCTACGCCAGATGACCTGGCCTCCACAGTCACCAGACCTGAACCCAATCGAGATGGTTTGGGGTGAGCTGGACCGCAGAGTGAAGGCAAAAGGGCCAACAAGTGCTAAGCATCTCTGGGAACTCCTTCAAGACTGTTGGAAGACCATTTCAGGTGACTACCTCTTGAAGCTCATCAAGAGAATGCCAAGAGTGTGCAAAGCAGTAATCAAAGCAAAAGGTGGCTACTTTGAAGAACCTAGACTATAAGACATGTTTTCAGTTGTTTCACACTTTTTTGTTAAGTATATAATTCCACATGTGTTAATTCATAGTTTTGATGCCTTCAGTGTGAATCTACAATTTTTATAGTCATGAAAATACAGAAAACTCTTGGAATGAGAAGGTGTGTCCAAACTTTTGGTCTGTACTGTACATTCTCTACAAATTTAAATATGGTTATGTCCATCACAAAAACCCTTTAACCACTTCCAAACTGCCCATAGAGTATATACGTCCGAAAGTGGTTGTCTTATTCTCCAAGGTCCCTGCCTTCCCGATTGCTGTGTATACAGCACTCAATGAGCACTGTATACACAGCTATGGGAGCCGCCATGATGCGGCTCCCCTCTGACCCGGCGGTCACTTGATTCGCCAGGATCAGAGGCTGTTAGAGCTGTTGGATCCTACAGGACCCAGATCATCTCTGTAGTTATGGGCAGGAGGCTGCATTCCTCCTGTAACATCAGCCCCAGACAGGGGATGACCGACCTGGCCGCTATCAACATAAATCCAAACAGCTTACGGACATGTTTCTGTATCTTGCGAGAGGATAGAGAGGAGGAGGGGGGCTGGGTCATCCTCTAGGGCCACCCCAGTCACATCTCTACAGTGCTGACTCGGCGAACTTCATGCTAGAACGGGAGGAGGCCTGGGCAATTCCACCAGACATGTAGCATTGTGCCCCATCCCAAAGAGCATCACCAGCAGAGATCAGGGGTCGATGGAAAAATGCTATGTAGGACAGTTTTTCCTCTCAGTTACGGTAATTTTTATTTTGTATTGTGTCGCTGGAGGTGGGTCTAGAACCTGTTATAAGGGCGTGTTATTGACATATTATTTTATTTATTTTTTCATTATTTTACTTTCATTTTTTTTTTTTTACTTTTCTATTCATTTTATTTATGGATTTTTTTTACATTGTGTCCCCATAAGGTCATAATAGACCATTGGGGACATCTGATCACAATTTTTTTGGTGGGGAAGGCTGATTTCCCCTGTAACTGGGGCTGATGTTACAGGAGGAATGCAGCCTCCTGCCCATAACTACAGAGATGATCTGGGTCCTGTAGGATCCAACAGCTCTAACAGCCTCTGATCCTGGCGAATCAAGTGACCGCCGGGTCAGAGGGGAGCCGCATCATGGCGGCTCCCATACCTGTGTATACAGTGCTCATTGAGTGCTGTATACACAGCGATCGGGAAGGCAGGGACCTTGGAGAATAAGACAACCACTTCCGGACATATATACTCTATGGGCAGTTCGGAAGTGGTTAAAGGGTTTTTGTGATGGACATAACCATATTTAAATTTGTAGAGAATGTAAATATAAAGGGGTTGCCCTGTTTCACCAAATAAATGTTATTGTTTGTGTTATACAATTTACCAATATACTTTCTGCATCAATTCTTCATGGTTTTCTAGATTTATGCTTACTATCATGCATTGTTTCCTTCCAGTGGTTAAAAATCAGTCCATGGTCATGTGACAGGCACAGGTGTACAGCTCGTTACCAGGCAGATGTCTGATTACTGTGCTGTAACTATAACAAGCTGTGCACCTGTGTGCTCATCACATGACCATGGACAATATATCAGATGACCATGGACTGATTTTTAAACACAGAAAGTAATAATGGATAACCACAAGCAAAAATCTACAAAATCAATGAATTGATACAGAAATTATATTACATGGCACACTGAGTACTTCATCTTTTCATTTTTTTTTCCAAATTGGCATCACAGACTAAAAAGGTTGCTGACCCCTGCTCTAGAAAAACACACAATGAGTTTTTGTCCACATCGTTGTTTACATGTATTTCACTACTTAGGGCCTTAGTCTTAAATATGTTTATTTTCATGGGTAAACCCCTTTAAGTATAGGCCCTCAATTTTAAAGACATTATAGGCCATCAAGAGATTATTTGCCTAGTTCTGGTCTTCTGATGAACTGTATATTCTTACCTCAGCAAAACTTATTTCCTTTCTCCTATGTTGGTGAATTAGTGAGGTACACATTTTGTGGCCAGGTGTATGTACTGGGTCTTTTAATGTAATGTAATGCAGGTTTCCTGTGCCAGCCCTACTACTAACCAATGTTCTAAATATTCTCGCTGTTCCCCTGAACAATCTGCTGTGTTTCCTTTTAATATCCGTCCACACATTCTAAAGATGTAGCCCATGGAAGATTATACAAACTAGCTCTGATTCTCCATTTCGACAGAAGACTTTTCTTTTCTCAGAAAAAAACATAAGGTTACCGCCCATTTGAAGAATCGGAGCTATAACCTTCCAGGGGCCATATCTTTTCAACAGGTGGACAAATTTTACATAGAAAAAAAACAAATTGATCAGGGGCACAGTGAGAATCAAATTATATATGGAATTTAGTATTTTTTACTTTGTGACAGATCCTCTTTAAGGAACATTGTACAGCGGAGACCCGCCGGCAATGCCCGCAATCAGTGCCGCCATTGTGGGGTGGATCACTTGTTCCCAGAAAGAGATCCAGAGGCAGCAATTCATTTCCATGAAAGTTTGGGAGCCAGGCTTGTCTGCAATGCACTTCTACTGCAGGCTGCCCTATGCATCATCTAATTGAAGTGCAGTATTTTATAATGCATTGCAGTGCATTAGCATCACAATGCTGGGGTTCTTACGCTCCTTCTACTGGAACCTCTTCCTCGCCTTAATACCCACTCTTTTCTCCTATATCCTTCATAGTGGTTACACTGTTTTAATGTTATTGCTACTTATGTTGTATTTTTTGCCCTGCTGCGTCAGGAGCGATCTCCCGCCCTTTTCCCACCCATTTTTACCCTTCTCTCCCCTGATTTCTCCTTCTGTTGTTTCCTCACCCTTTCCAACCTCCCCCCCCCTCTCGATCAGATGTTCTGGCAACAGTTATGGCTTGTGTTGTATTGTTCCTTTACTGAAAAACTTAATAAAAACTTTCTAATGGAGAAAATATTAGATGAGTAGGTCCACAAATCAGCAGTTTGACGGGACCGCTGTGCTCTACGTTGTTTACATTGGGTTCTGGGAGCTGCATTGCTGAGAATGCTATACATTGCATAGTCACTGCTCTGGGTACTGCAGCGTTAACTCATTCACATTAACAGGATAATGCTGTTTAGCTATTGAAGGACACAGGCAGTTTTTGACTTAAAACTAACCTGTCACATTAAAAATACGGCCTAATCTGCAAACTGATATACAGTTTTGTGGAGAAAGATTCAATATTCAATTAACTATTGAAATCTCTGCTCTGTCTATGCTAGGAAGTCAAAGAGGTGGTCCTATCAGTGCCTCCACAGTGCATACACAGATACCTATTAATCACATATAGGATCACCTTTCTGATTTCAATATCTTTTTGACTAAATTTTATTAATTCTTTTGAGGGAAGGATGAAAAAAAATCTACTAATTCTGGCATTGTTTTTTTAACTTTATATTTTGCAGCATTTACCATATGGCATAAATAACATGTCATGTGTATTCTGCAAGTATGATTATGGTAATTATGGTATTTGCCACTTTTTCACAAAACTTTTTTGAAAAATCAGGAGAGGTAAGTAACAGTGTTTTTTATGTTCCCTCACCTCCCCTGGCCCTCCGATCATTATACTCGGGGGTCTGAAAAGACCCCCGAGTATAATGATAGCAGTGTTTGTGGGGTTCTCTGGCCTTACTTACAGATCCCCGCTCCTGCTCACAACCACCTCTGCATCCGCAGAATGGGAAGCGCAGGCGGCCATGAGCAGAAGCGGGGATCAATAAGTAAATAGTAACGGCCTATTAAAAAGGAAAAAGAAAAAAACATCAGGGACCCACCGGGCCCCTAATGTCCTGGGCGATGTGGCAGCTGCTATCGCTGCTACCCCGGTAGTTATGCCACTGCATGGAACCTAAATAAGGAATAGCTGTAAATGTTTCCATTATTCTTTATTTCTATGTAGTCTCCGCTGCGGATTTTGGCTCACAATCAATGATGCAAAACATTGACCTGAAACTTAGGGGACAATTACATCAAACACATGAAACACAACTGGTTTGTGTGAACAGGATTATACAATTATTATCACTACAGTGGCACGTGTAGCTTTTTGATGAGAGGGGTTGTCCAGGACCTGAAAAAAATTGATACTAATGACATATCCACAGTATCATATCAGTTGGGGTACGACACAGCCATATACAGTCATGGCCAAAAGTTTTGAGAATGACACAAATATTATATTTTCACATGATCTGCTGCCCTCTGGTTTTTATGTGTGTTTGTTAGATGTTTTTATCACATACAGAAATAGAATTGCATTCATATTATGAGTAACAGAAGCTTATATTGACAGTTAGAATGAGTTAATGCAGCAAGTCAATATTTGCAGTGTTGACCCTTCTTCTTCAGGACCTCTGCAATTCTCCCTGGCATGCTCTCAATCAACTTCTGGACCAAATCCTGACTGATAGCAGTCCATTCTTGCAGAATCAATGCTTTAATTTTCTCTGAATTTGTTGGTTTTTGTTTGTCCACCCGTCTCTTGATGATTGACCACAAGTTCTCAATGGGATTAAGATCTGGGGAGTTTCCAGGCCATGGACCCAAAATCTCTATGTTTTGTTCCCTGAGCCATTTAGTTATCACCTTTGCTTTATGGCAAGGTGCTCCATCATGCTGGAAAAGGCATTGTTGAGCGCCAAACTGCTCTTGGACAGTTGGGAGAAGTTGCTCTTGGAGGACATTCTGGTACCATTCTTTATTCATGGCTGTGTTTTTAGGCAAGACTGTGAGAGAGCCGATTCCCTTGGCTGAGAAGCAACCCCACACATGAATGGTTTCAGGATGCTTTACAGTTGGCATGAGACAAGACTGGTGGTAGCGCTCACCTCTTCTTTTCCGAATAAGCTGTTTTCCAGATGTTCCAAACAATCGAAAAGGGGATTCATCAGAGAAAATGACTTTACCCCAGTCCTCAGCAGTCCACTCCATGTACCTTTTGCAGAATATCAGTCTGTCCCTGATGTTTTTTCTGGAGAGAAGTGGCTTCTTTGCTGCCCTCCTTGAGACCAGGCCTTGATCCAAGAGTC
Organism: Leptodactylus fallax; assembly: GCA_947044405.1. Classification (NCBI taxonomy): domain Eukaryota; kingdom Metazoa; phylum Chordata; class Amphibia; order Anura; family Leptodactylidae; genus Leptodactylus; species Leptodactylus fallax. The sequence continues at coordinate 2,481,453 of CAMRHE010000156.1, forward strand.
TCCGCCTCACAGAGCGTGCAGATGCACTCACACCTGCCTGCTGCCATTCCTCAGCAAGCTCTGCACTGCTGGTAGCCCGATCCCGCAGCTGAAACACTTTTAAGAGACGGTCCTGCCGCTTGCTGGTCTTTCTGGGGCGCCCTGGAGCCTTTTTGGCACCAATGGAACCTCTCTCCTTGAAGTTCTTGATGATGCGATAGATTGTTGACTGAGGTGCAATCTTTCTAGCTGCAATACTCTTCCCAGTTAGGCCATTTTTGTGCAGTACAATGATGACTGCACGTGTTTCTTTAGAGATAACCATGGTTAACAGAAGAGAAACAATGATGGCAAGCACCAGCCTCCTTTTAAAGTGTCCAGTGGTGTCATTCTTACTTAATCATGACAGATAGATCTCCAGCCCTGTCCTCATCAACACCCACACCTGTGTTAATGGAGCAATCACTGAAACAATGTTAGGTGGTCCTTTTAAGGCAGGGCTGCAATGATGTTGAAATGTGTTTTGGGGGATAAAGTTCATTTTCTAGGCAAATATTGACTTTGCAAGTAATTGCTGTTAAGCTGATCACTCTTTATAACATTCTGGAGTGTATGCAAATTGCCATTAGAAAAACTGAAGCAGTAGACTTTGTAAAAATTAATATTTGTATCATTCTCAAAACTTTTGGCCATGACTGTACTAGATATACAGCCAGAAATAGCGCTGCTCCTATTTAAGTGAATGCCACACTATACAGACCAAAAGCTGTTCACAGTGTAAGGAGCTTGTGTGATTTGTTTCCTACTAAAAGCATGATCGCTTTTTTAGTGATTTTTTTTTTCCGGTTAATCGGGTTCTATAGTGTAATTGAGAAACATGATGCTGTTGTGCGTCATGTCAGTGAAAACATGTTTTTTTTTTTTTTTCATCCCTGCACCCCTCACCTGTCTTGAACACTCCATGCTTATTCTACGTAACAGACACCATCTTGGTTTTATATTTTTTTTGTTCTCTATGCTCTGCTTTTAATTCCATGATACCTCAGCACAGCATTACATGGGCAGCTAACGAGAGTGCTATATGTACCTGCTGGGGGACAGTGTATTTTTCTTAATAGTCTAAGACACTATACGTATACTGTACAATTAAGGATGCTGAGTTGTAAGCTACTTCATTACACCTATGTGACAGTACCTGTCTTTTCATTAACAGTAGTTAATGATATAAGTTTGTGACCCACCTTTTGGAAAGCCTGAGTTAAATAGTCCATATAGTAAGTGAAAGTCTGACTGAGGAAAGTTGTAATTGACTTACAGTGCCTTGCGAAAGTATTCGGCCCCCTTGAACTTTTCAACCTTTTGCCACATTTCAGGCTTCAAACATAAGGATATAAAATTAAAATTTTTTGGTGAAGAAACAACAACAAGTGGGACACAATCGTGAAGTAGAACGAAATTTATTGGATATTTTAAACTTTTGTAAAAAATAAAAAACTGAAAAGTGGGGTGTGCCAAATTATTCGGCCCCCTTAAGTTAATACTTTGTAGCGCCACCTTTTGCTGTGATTACAGCTGCAAGTCGCTTGGGGTATGTCTCTATCAGTTTTGCACATCGAGAGACTGAAATTCTTGCCCATTCTTCCTTGGAAAACAGCTCGAGATCAGTGAGGTTGGATGGAGAGCGTTTGTGAACAGCAGTTTTCAGCTCTTTCCACAGATTCTCGATTGGATTCAGGTCTGGACTTTGACTTGGCCATTCTAACACCTGGATACGTTTATTTGTGAACCATTCCATTATACATTTTGCTTTATGTTTGGGATCATTGTCTAGTTGGAAGATAAATCTCCGTCCCAGTCTCAGGTCTTTTGCAGACTCCAACAGGTTTTCTTCCAGTATGCTCCTGTATTTGGCTCCATCCATCTTCCCATCAATTTTAACCATCTTCCCTGTCCCTGCTGAAGAAAAGCAGGCCCAAACCATGATGCTGCCACCGCCCTGTTTGACAGTGGGGATGGTGTGTTCAGGGTGATGAGCTGTGTTGCTTTTACGCCAAACATATCGTTTTGCATTGTGGCCAAAAAGTTCGATTTTGGTTTCATCTGACCAGAGCACCTTCTTCCCATGTTTGGTGTGTCTCCCAGGTGGCTTGTGGCAAACTTTAAACGAGATTTTTTATGGATATCTTTGAGAAATGGCTTTCTTCTTGCCACTCTTCCATAAAGGCCAGATTTGTGCAGTGTACGACTGATTGTTGTCCTATGGACAGACTCTCCCACCTCAGCTGTAGATCTCTGCAGTTCATCCAGAGTGATCATGGGCCTCTTGGCTGCATCTCTGACTAGTCTTCTCCTTGTTTGAGAAGAAAGTTTAGAGGGACGGTCGGGTCTTGGTAGATTTGCAGTGGTCTGATACTCCTTCCATTTCAATATAATCGCTTGCACAGTGCTCCTGGGGATGTTTAAAGTTTGGGAAATCTTTTTGTATCCAAATCCAGCTTTAAGCTTCTCCACAACAGTATCATGGACCTGCCTGGTGTGTTCCTTGGTCTTCATGATGGTCTATGTGCTTTAAACAGAACCCTGAGACTATCACAGAGCAGGTGCATTTATACGGAGACTTGATTACACACAGGTGGATTATATTTATCATCATCAGTCATTTAGGACAACATTGGATCATTCAGAGATCCTCATTGAACTTCTGGAGTCAGTTTGCTGCACTGAAAGCAAAGGGGCAGAATAATATTGCACGTCCAACTTTTCAGGTACCGTCCCTCCTCCTCCAATTTTATAGATAATTGATTACCTGTGCTATGGGGGCTGGCTTTACCTTTGAGACTTAGTGACAAATCCTCTTTAAAGGGAGCCTGTCAGTAGTAAATTGGTTACAAACATAATCACAGTACCTTGTAGAGGTGACTATACAGTTTCCAAATATACCTCTGTTATTCAGCTTTGAATCCCTATTTTCAATAAAAATGTTGTTTTATTAATACAGTGGGGGAAAAAAGTATTTAGTCAGCCACCAATTGTACATGTTCTCCCACTTAAAAAGATGAGGCCGGCCTGTAATTGACATCATAGGTAGACCTTAACTATGAGAGACAAAATGAGAAAACAAATCCAGAAAATCACATTGTCTGATTTTTAAAGAATTTTTTTGCAAATTATGGTGGAAAATAAGTATTTGGTTAATAACAAAAGTCAATCTCAATACTTTGTTATATATCCTTTCTTGGCAATGACAGAGGTCAAACGTTTTCTGTAAGTCTTCACAAGGTTGGCACACACTGTTGCTGGTATGTTGGCCCATTCCTCCATGCAGATCTCCTCTAGAGCAGTGATGTTTTGGGGCTGTTGCTGGGCAACATGGACTTTCAACTCACACCAAAGGTTTTCTATGGGGTTGAGATCTGGAGACTGGCTAGGCCACTCCAGGACCTTGAAATGCTTCTTACAAAGCTACTCCTTCGTTGGCCTGGTGGTGTGGTAGGGATCATTGTCATGCTGAAAGACCCAGCCACGTTTCAACTTCAATGCCCTTGCTGATGGAAGGAGGTTTGCACTCAAAATCTCACGATACATGGCCCCATTCATTCTTTCATGTACACGGATCAGTCGTCCTGGTCCTTTTGCAGAGAAACAGCCCCAAAGCATGATGTTGCCACCCCCATGCTTCACAGTAGGTATGGTGTTCTTTGGATGCAACTCAGCTTTCACGCTCCTCCAAACAAGACGAGTTGTGTTTCTACCAAACAGTTCTACTTTGGTTTCATCTGACCATATGAAATTTCCCCCCCGTACTCTTCTGGAACATCCAAATGCTCTCTAGCAAACTTCAGACGGTCCCGGATATGTACTGGCTTAAGCAGGGGGACACGTCTGGCATTGCAGGATCTGAATCCTTGGCGGCGTAGTGTGTTACTGACGGTAGCCTTTGTTACGTTAGTCCCAGCTTTCTGCAGGTCATTCACTAGGTCCCCCCGTGTGGTTCTGGGATTTTTGCTCACCATTCTTATAATCATTTTGACTCCCACGGAGTGAGATCTTGCGTGGAGCCCCTGATCAAGGGAGTTTATCAGTGGTCTTGTATGCCTTCCATTTTCTAACTATTGCTCCCACAGTTGATTTCTTCACACCAAGCTGCTTGCCTATTGCAGATTCAGTCTTCCCAGCCTGGTGCAGGTCTACAATTTTGTTTCTGGTGTCTTTCCACAGCTCTTTGGTCTTCACCATAGTGGAGTTTGGAGTGTGACTGTTTGAGGTTGTGGACAGGAGTCTTTTATACTGATAACAATTTCAAACAGGTGCCATTACTACAGGTAATGAGTGGAGGACAGAGGAGCATCTTAAAGAAGAAGTTACAGGTCTGTGAGAGCCAGAAATCTTGCTTGTTTGTAGGTGACCAAATACTTATTTTCCACCATAATTTGCAAATAAATTCTTAAAAAATCAGACAATGTGATTTTCTGGATTTGTTTTCTCATTTTGTCTCTCATAGTTGAGGTCTACCTATGATGTCAATTACAGGCCTCTCTCATCTTTTTAAGTGGGAGAACTTGCACAATTGGTGGCTGACTAAATACCTTTTTTTCCCCACTGTATGGAAATAAGGGAGAGACTGCTTTTCCTGGAAATCTAGAAGTGAGACCAAATCCCTGGCAAGCTATGGCATACCCCCAATGCACTTTCCCCTCATTAGCATAATAATAAAACAATGATTTACAAGAAAATATGACTCAAAGGTGAATAACAGAGGCATATTTGGAAACTGTAGAATCTCTTCAACAAGGTACTGTGGTTACATTTATAGCCAATTTACTGCTGATAGACTCCCTTTAAAGTGGTCTTACTCCAAAACATGCTTTTAGAATAATCTATTTAACACTGTAGCCCAATTTGGAAATGGGACATCTTTGATGATATGGTTGCTATCTCACAGTTTTCTTCCTGGTCACTAAGAATAACAATATACTGAAACTTCTTGCTCTATGGAGATCACTTTTCAGTTGTCATCTTAATCTCACTACAAGCAAGATTACAGTAAAATGCACTTCCTCTATATAGATAGGATCACACCATTTACAATAGGTGATGGTCACAGCCCCCTTTCTCCTCTCCGTGTACAATGACCTCCACACAGGTCACAAAGCATGCCTAGAAAATGCTACCACACATCTACAGATTCCTATATCCAAAAATATTTTTTTGCAAAAACAAATTTAGGGTTAAGGCAGAAAATCCATACAATTTCAAGAACCGTCATTATACTATTATCTATGGCTCATATACTGTAGTCGGCATTGCTAAATACATATTACATCAAAAGACTCAGATCCTTATTTTATCCATTATCATTCTCAAGTGGCAAGCATCTCAACCTAATACAAGTAGCAAAAATGCCCAGTCATTCTGCTTGACTTCACCAACGACATTGGGAATCACTCCAGAGTACAAATCTAATTTCCAAAGAATAAATCTTAGCAGACTGCAAAATGCATTAAGCTAATGCCTAATCATTACCAGTGTTTGAGTCTTAGACTTTATTAGAGAGCCAAGAATCTATCTGGCCTGTCCTTCTAAAACAAACTCTGCCTGTAAAGATCCCAATCATGTAAACAACCTGAGGTGATAAGTCAGAAACTTACTGGGGCAGATTTATGAAGTTATCCAAAAGAAGAACTCATAGGTCAACTTGGGAGAGCACTTCACATAGTGATTTGCGAGTGGCAAGTTGAGGTAAAAGTGGGAGTGGTCTTTTTTATAAGGGCACAGTTATATATATCCAGATCCCATATAATAATAGACCCCAGATTGTTACTAGTTAATTAAATTGCCATTTTTAATTACACCATTTAGTGATTTTTGGTGATATAATCATTTAATAATAAAAAAAAAATGCTAAAACCGTATTTTAATATTTTTTTCATTAGATATGTTTTTTCTTATACAAAGCTTTTTCCTTTCCTGTATATGTATGTTATACTGTATATAGAAATATCTCTATATGCCAGTACATTGTATGCTTAGGGCAGTACAATACTATTGCAGCTTATAAGAAAATAAGTCCTAACTAAAAGGGGTTATCTGGTTTGTAACATTAATGGCCTATCCTTATCCTCACTGTCTTTGTACCAGTGATCTGCAGGGGTCCCGGGTGTCGGACCACACATATCTAATATTGATGGCCTATCCTAAGGTCATCAATGTTACAAACCAGATAACTCCTTTAAACTTTAATTTGATAGAAGATTTCCTGGCAACCTCCTCATTAATATTCACTGCACTGAGGTGACCTCACAGTGCAGTGACTATTAATGAGCTGGCAGTTGGGTGAAAGAGGTTATTAATCAGGTGACCAGGTGAAGGGACCTGAAAACCGGAAAACTCTTAGGAATCCCAGGGGAGTTGACATGTCTGAGAACCACCCATAGCAGCCAATTACAGCACAGCTTTCATTTCTTACAGTGCTCTTGAAAAATCTTGAAAAGCTGTCTATGATTGGCTAAATCTGCTTATGGAAAACGAACGAAACTGCAAGATCCAGCACTCCAGGAAGGGATTTAATCCAATATAAGATAAAACTTAGCCTTTATTTAGTCCATAAAAAACTGGATATACAAAATATATTTTTAGCGAAAAAATATATTGACAAAGCAAGTTGGAGCGGTGTTTTGAGAAAAAAAAAACATTTTTTTTTTCCTTCTCTGATAAATCTGCTTATGGCTTACAAAAACAGCAGAGTGCGCCAAGGCTAATGTAATGGCTGACTGCAGAGAAAAATTTTACCATGGAGGCCCAGAGAATAAATCAAAAAACAGCAAAAAAGGCCTAAAATATAACTTTTAATAAATTATTCTAAAAACCATCAATTGGTACTAATGAAAACACCAAAAAAACGGGGATATAACCCCAAAACCTGAACCAATAAATTTAGTTCACTCATATATATAACCAGCACACTGACCTGCAGCAAAGAAAATAGTCAGAATAAAACAAAACAGTCTTACCACGTAGGTGATACTTTCTGATGGACTACAATATAGTGTGCTGGAGGCAACGGGAGATGGCAACAGGTGTGTCACAAAGCAGGGACTCAACCACTCCAGTGGGAGTCACCAAATCCAGAGCTGACCCTGTAAGACCCTTACATTGTTGTCCCTTAGATGCCCTGATATAACTCCTACCCTTACAAGCACAGTACCCAAATTTGCACTTATGTACAAATGACAGTGTATGTCCCTTTCCCTATGCGCATTTCGTCATGACAAAACTGGGACTACTCAGAGGACCTTTCAAAATTGGCCAGTAGACACCTAAATTAAGGGTCTGGTAAAAATAGCAGTAAACACAACTCCAACCTGTTTGGTGACCAGGGGACTAAGCTCTGCTAGGGTCAGTTCAAAGGAGACATAGTAAATGACCTCCCTGTGCTTCTTGCAGCTGTTCGCTGCTTACAACAAACCAAAAAGTGAGACATTGACATGGTGATTGATTGGACTTAAATATATCAGCAAGTCCTAATCAACAACAACAACTGGAGGTGTATACCTGCGGCATGGGCAGCACACAAGCCAACATAGAGTGCTCCAAAAACAACACACAGAGCCTGTGATGATGTTTGCCGGCGTATTCCTACTACAGTGACATTGCCGAGAGGGTGTGTGATGGAGAGGTGTTACCAGCGGTCCTCATGCTGACCACTACATATATAGAAGAGTAAATTGACAGGAGATGCCCGCATTGTATATCAGAGCGCTGCCCAGACATAACAGACATATTTATAAAAAAGATTATAATGTTTGGAACGACACCACTATATCGACAAAAAGTGTATAATATGAACAAAAATTTAATGATGAGATAATGACACAAAGATTACAGGGACGCCATCTAAGGCTGCGGAGGGAACGGATAGATACTGGGGGTGGTGAGGATGACTTATGTGGATATGTCTTTATATGAAACAACTGAATGATAGTTGTTCATTGAAGCCCTTCGGACTCACTGTGTCCATTCTAAATATCTAAGTTGTTTCTCTCCGTACATCCAAGCCCCTGTGGAGGTAATTTGGATAAGTAATTATTACAAAGTCAATAGTCCATGAAGGTGATAGCAGATATATTCCCCACCCCCCATTTTGCGTATTGATATGTCGGGCCAAAGAGGTGTCACATTGATAATCTATATCTCCTAGATGGTCGCACCCATTCTCCTGCGAAGTTCCCTCTGAGTCTTGCCTATACATTCAAGGCCACAGGAGCCCTGTAAATAACACAGAGTAATTTGCAGTTGATAAAGTCCCTTATTGAATACATGGTCCCTGGCACATTACTGGTGAAAGTTTTACCTGCTTTTATGCAGGGGAATGCAATGCAGCTACCACAATGGAAGCAGCCCGAGTTCTTGCAATATTACCATGTGCCCTGCTTCACAGGAAGTAATGACTGTATACCAGCAGGACACAGATGCATCTCCCTCTCTGAAAAGTGAGGGAGGATGAAAGTGCCAGTACTTGTTTTAGGTCATTATCTAGCCGGAGAATATCCCAATGTTTTTGAATTTATATGCTTCGCTGCCTCTGCCCCATTATCATACATGGCAATCATCCGCCTTGCATTTGTCACCTCTAATACTAGTCTTGCCATGTAGTAAAGATTTGCAGTCCTGTATATGTATATGTTTTTGGAGCAGAATTTAGGGCAGAAATTGCTTAAATGGGTTATCTAGTTTCCAAAAAATATCTGTAAATACATCAACAGCAGTGTTTTATACTCACTGTTCCCTTGTGCACCCTTGGCTTTATTTTACTTTCTGCTCCTTGTATCACTTTTATTTACATGCAGTGAATCTGTGGACAAACTACATTTCCCATGACTCATCTGCTTGCTCTCACTCGCCATGTACCCTTCCCTTCTCCACTCTCCCCTGCTATGAAATCATGGGTAATAAATCACTCCCACATCTGAGGTCATGTGCTGCTGTGATGTTTTGTTTACAAGCTCACTCCTCCTCCCCCGGGAGGAGTTAATACAGAGACTGAGAGCAGACAGATGAATAATGGGAAATGTAGTTTGCTCACATATTCTGTGCATGTAATTAACAGCAAGTAAAATAAAACCAAGCAAAGGCTGCACAAGGGAACAGTGAGTAATTTGCACTGCTGTGGATGTATTTTTGGAAGTTAGATAACCCCTTTAAAAACTGCTCTAAAACAGAGTGTAAACATACCTTTAGAAAGTTAAAAAAAATCTGACCCACTGTGTTCCATGAAAACACTGGCGGCCTGCCCTGGTATGCCCTGGAGACATATAACATGGCAGCACCCTTACAGATTGAGAAATAGTAGTAGTTCTATTTTATGAACTACATTCAGTTCTTTACCATCTATAAAAGGCAATGATTTTCGGGCCAGGAGCTGATTATTTGCTCTTGTGGCACAGTTTAGTTATGTAAGTTACACATTCTCACATAAAAATGTTTGTTTTATGTTTAGGTTACCTTTTTGTATCTAAATATTTTGACTAACTAAGAATATTTGAGCCCCATAACAAGAGATTCACCAAATAAAATGATTTCATGATTTCATCCCTGTTCATATTTTATGCAAGACGACAGAACATATAGCACAAAAATTGAAAAATGCTAAATGTGGTTCTCTCAAAACTGAAGAGGAAGTACTAGGACAAGATTCACTTAAGCCTATTGCCTGTCTAATAACATTTATCATAGCTACATCAGGATAAACAGCTTCTTTTCATGTCTAGTAGTATGCCCCTCAGCTGGCTGCTCAAATAACCACAACCACTTTAGAAGCAAAAGACTTGGACTGAATGATAAAAATTTAGAAAGTAACCAGTAAAGAACAGAAAAAGGTGACAAGCAGGGACACATAAGGAAAACGGATAAATCACAGAAAACTTTGGCTTTAATGGGGTTGTATAATTAGGATAACCACTGTTATTTTGTCATGTCAGAATATATAGACGTGATACATGATAGTCCATTTTTCTGCTTTATTATTAGTCAGAGTGAAGAGTCACTTCAAAGAGCATATCTGGAGGAAAATCATTTATTATATGGCTATCCATCAACTTCAGTGAATGGCATGTACAAGTGTTGGTAGCCACCAGCAATGGCAGCTGTTCAGTGGGCATTCTAGCGCTGGATCCTGGGCATAGTGCAACAAAATATTCAGAGCTGTCATAAGACTTGAATAGAGAAATTAACACTGGTGCCAATTGTATTCCTTTACTAGGATGTTTTAGAGATTTCATGACGTAAATCCAGCTCTGATCAAAACAAATCAGCTCTGTTGTGGAGAATACAGTCTATTCTATCAGTTTATACCTCTGTACTAACAGTAAAGCTAGTGCAGCTAGTTCTTTTAGCTGTGGAATATCAGGAACTTTTTATTGGAAATGATAAGTAAAGTAATAATTCTAAGTAGTATAACATTCACCTGAGAACTGGGATTTTATATCAGATAAATATATTTATAGTATTTTCATTTCCCGTGAAGCTCAAGCAATCTGAATTAATCAAAGGAACCATCAGCGCAATACGGTATTATCATGAAGATTATTCTGGCACATTAAAGCAAGATGCTTATTCTTTCAGGAAACAATAATACTGTCTGTCTGTCTGTCTATCTATCTCTTCTATTTCTATTGATCAATCTAGCTATCTCTTCTATCTATTTTTCTATCTATCTGCCTATCTATCTCTTCTATCTATATATAGATAGAAGAGAAGAATTCAATAAAGAGCCCTGAAAATAGATCACTGACAACAATGCTGCATGACCCAGTCAACCCAGGCAGTATTGAAATGACACAAAAAATGGTCTGTAGTGTGAGTAAATAAATGTATTACAAAATATCCACAGATACCAAAATATAGTCCTAATAGTTCATCAAGTTTCAGACCGCTAACTCCTACCTAACAGCCAGTGCAAGTCACTGTAACAATACATACCAAATGAAACTGCCTAATGCAAGTATATTCTTTCTTCATGTAGCCTCTAAGATCTTGGAAGGCAGGTAGTTAGCCAATACCTTAGGCAATACAATGTTGATTCGATAAGTGAGCTGTCCCTGGTTCTGATTCTCCCCACCAGTCTATGAGACTAGATTTCCACCTAACTGCAGGTTGTCTCTGACTGTGTCTATACAACTCCACCAAGAATTCTATCTAGCATGGTCCTGAGTCATGGCCTAAACAGCAGTAGAGACTCACTGCGTACATGCCCATTATTACTACAATCAGTGCTGTAAAATACAGATACACAACACAAGTCAGGCCTAGACATACTGTACATGGATATGCATGGTATAAACACATCATTTGGGATCTGCAAATAAATCTGTGGAAGTGACAGCTGAAACCATAAAGAAACTCCAAAGCAAACTATTCATCCAAACCTATCAAGCATAACAGTCACTGGTGCATGCAAGTGTCTAACTAATCCCAAATCAATGTAAACCACAAGAGTAAGAAATCTGGGTTGATGTTCCTGCCTTCTATGACTGTTTCTACAAACACTTTAGCATTCAAGACTATAGATATTAGACTTCATATGCAAAGCAAAAAAGGTGTATTCAACATAAAAATGTAACTAGGCACACAGCAGTAAACAGCATGATTGTAAACACCAAAATGCATCAAATACAAGTATACTGTAAAGAGTTACGGTACAGCTGAGATTTTTAATGCAGCAGAATTGACTTTATACTCTGACAAATTGTTATAAGGTGTAATGATAAACCTAGTGAATTATCTTAAAATGGTTCTCGGATGTGATGTCATTAGAGTATACAGATATCAGTGAAGTGACCCCTCTATGAGTTAGAGCAAAGTGCCTCTTGCAAATCAAATTAAATAGAAATATGCATTACATGGTATTTCATTCATTAGGTGAGTACCACCTACTACTACATTTCTCCTGCAGTGGTTGTTGTATGGGAAATAAGTGTTGGCATGAATCTTTACCCAGCGCAGAAGTGAAGCTTGATCCATGCTAGAATTTCTTAAACATAACAAGGATTTGTCCACAGGGATCAGATATTTTAACTAGTTATCACACTGTACCAGCAATGCAGCCCGCCGACATTTAATTTCCCCCGCTTTCAATAGTAGTCAACCTTTTCTTAGACTAATCCATCTCATCAATCAACCAATCCTAGAAGGTCAGGCTTCCCTAACCTTAGAAATAGGCCATTATTATTAGATGAAGATTTGTGCTACCACATACAGTATATTCCATGCAATGACTGGCCATGGTACTCATCATGTTTCATGGCACACATTCAAATTACTGGACAACCACCATGTATTACATAGTCAAGGCCCACTGCCCTAGCTCGTAGACGGTGTTTCGAGCAAAATATACAACAACGTCTATACGCTCCAATGACGTCCAATAACCTTTCTGAGATGATCCATTAGGCTTACCAGTATCCCTGTGGAACAGCATCAAGAACATGCTAAACCATGACAATTAAATAGGGAACAGTGAAATATAGAATTTATAGAATATGTAGATGCTGCAATATAAGATTATATATACAGTAGCAAGTGAGAAAGCAAATGAATAACACACTGCAAATCCTGGATGGTGCTAATAAACAGAAGGAAATACTGTACCATAGACAGAAATGAGAATGGACTAGGATTGTGCAGCAATGTGTATATAATGTACATGCAGACTGTAACAAACTTAAACATGACATTAAAATGCACAGCATATTTATGATATATCACTGAAAGTGTAGCTCTGGATGTATATTGTGGCATAATATTACCTCTGTAGAATGTCTGCTCTGAAGCTGTATTATAGTACTGCATATTTCTGCCTGTGTACAATATCAGCTCTGGTTGTGTATTTGTGGTATATAATTACCTGTTTACAGTATCAGCACAGGATGCGTACAAATGATGTGTATTTGTGATATATTCCTGCCTGTGTACAGTATTAACTCTGGTTGTATATTTGTGGTATATTACTACCTGTCTACAGAATTTGCACAGGATGTGTACAAAGGATGTGTATTTGTGATATATTACTGCCTGTGTACAGCATTAACTCTGGTTGTGTATTTGTGGTATATTACTACCTGTATACAGAATTTACACAGGATGTGTACATAAAACATGTATTTTTCTGTGTATCGTATCAGTTCTATGTACAGGTTAATATAGGATGTGTAATTGTGATATATTATTGCCTGTGCACAGGTTTAGCTCTGAATGTGTATTTGTGATATGTGCACTATCAGCTATGTATCAGTATTTGTGCTATACTTCTGCCTGTACACAGATTTAACACTGGATGTGTCATTGTGGTATATTACTGCTAGTGCACAGGTTTAATTCTGGAAGAGTAATTGTAATATGTTACTGCCTGTGGACAGTATCAAATCTGGATGTGTATTTATGGGGTATATTATTGCCTGTGTATATTAGCAGCTATGGATCTGAACTTCTGGTTTATTACTGCCTGTGTAAATTATAAGTTGTGGATGCATATTTGTTATATATTACTTCCTGTGTACAGGTTTAGCTCTGGATATCTATTTGTGGTGTATAATTACCTGTATACAGTATCAGCTCTGGGTGTGTCTTTGAGGTATATAATTATATTTGTACAGTATCAGCTCTGGCTGTGTATTTGTGATATATAATAACCTATGTACAATATCAGCACTCAATGGACTTGTGGTATATAATTACCTATTTACAGTATTAACTCTGGTTGTGTACTTGTGGTATATTACAGCCTGTGTACAGTATCAGCTCTGGCTGTATATTTGTGGTATAGAATTACTTGAATACAGTATCAGCTCTGGATGTGTATTTGCGGTATATAATTATATGTGTACAGTACCAGCTCTGGTTGTGAATTTATGGTATATAATTATCTGTATACCGTATCAGCTCTCAATGTGTATTTGTGATATATAATAACGTGTACAATATCAGCTATCAATGTGAATTTGTGGCATATAATTACCTATTTACATTATTAACTCTGGTTGTGTATTTGTGGTATATAATTACCTGTGTACAGTATCAACTCTGGATGTGTATTTGTGGTATATAATTACCTGTTTTTAGTATCAGCTCTGGATGTGTATTTGTGGTATATAATTACCTGTGTACAGTATTAGCTCTAGATATGTATTTGTGGTATATAATTACCTGTGTACAGTATCAGGTCTGGATGTGTATTTGTGGTATATAATTATCTGCTTAAAGTATCAGCTCTGGCTGTCTATTTGTGGTATATAATTACCTGTGTACAGTATCAGGTCTGGATGTGTATTTGTGGTATATAATTATCTGCTTAAAGTATCAGCTCTGGCTGTCTATTTGTGGTATAGAATTACCTGAGTGCAGTATCACCTCTGGATGTGTATTTGTGGTATATAATTATATGTGTACAGTATCAGCTCTGGCTGTGTATTTGTGATATATAATACAATATCAGCTCTCAATGTATTTGTGGTATATAATTACCTATTTACAGTATTAACTCTGGTTGTGTACTTGTGGTATATTACAGCCTGTGTACAGTATCAGCACTGGATCTGCATTTGTGTTATATAATTACCAGTTTACAGTATCAGCTGTGGCTGTCTATTTGTTGTATAGAATTACTTGAATACAGTATCAGCTCTGGATGTGTATTTGTGATATATAATAACCTGTGTACAATATAAGCTCTCAATGTGTATTTGTGGTATATAATTACCTATTTAAATTATTAACACTGGTAGTGTATTTGTGGTTTATTACAGCCTGTGTACAGTATTAGCTCTGGATGTGTATTTGTGGTATATAATTACCTGTTTACAGCATCAGCTCTGGATGTGTATTTGCAGTATATAATTACGTGTTTACAGTATCTGCTCTGGATCTGTATTTGTGATATATAATTACCTGTTTACACTATCAGCTCTGGATCTATATTTGTGGTATATACATTTTATGTTTACAGTATCTGCTCTGGATCTGTATTTGTGGTATATAATTACCTGTGTACAGTATCAGCTCTGGATCTGTATTTGTGGTATATAAATTTTATGTTTACAGTATCAGCATTGGATCTGTATTTGTGCTACATTACTGTCTGTGTACAGCATTAAGTTTGGTTGTTTATTTGTGGCTTATTACAGCCCGTGTACAGTATCAGCTCTGATTGTGTATTTGTGGTATACGATTACCTGCATTCAGTATCAGCTCTGATTGTGTATTTGTGATATATTATTTCCTGTATACAGTATCAGCTCTGGATCTGTATTTGTGTTTATAATTACCTGAGTACAGTATTGTGTCTGGATGTGTATTTGTGGTATATTGCAACCTGTGTACAGTATCAGCTCTGGATCTGTATTTGTGGTATATAATTACCTGTGTACAGTATCAGCTCTGGATGTGTATTTGCAGTATATAATTACGTGTTTACAGTATCTGCTCTGGATCTCTATTTGTGATATATAATTACCTGTTTACACTATCAGCTCTGGATCTGTATTTGTGGTATATAAATTTTATGATTACAGTATCTGCTCTGGATCTGTATTTGTGGTATATAATTACCTGTTTACAGTATCAGCATTGGATCTGTATTTGTGGTACATTACTGTCTGTGTACAGCATTGAGTTTGGTTGTTTATTTGTGGCTTATTACAGCCCGTGCACAGTATCAGCTCTGATTGTGTATTTGTGGTATACGATTACCTGCATACAGTATCAGCTCTGGATCTGTATTTGTGTTTATAATTACCTGAGTACAGTATTGTCTCTGGATGTGTATTTGTGGTATATTGCAGCCTGTGTACAGTATCAGCTCTGGATCTGTATTTGTGGTATATAATTACCTGTGTACAGTATCAGCTCTGGATCTGTATTTGTGGTATATTGCAGCCTGTGTACAGTATCAGCTCTGGATCTGTATTTGTGGTATATAATTACCTGTGTACAGTATCAGCTCTGGATCTGTATTTGTGGCATATAATTACCTGTGTACAGTATCAGCTCTGGATCTGTATTTGTGTTTATAATTACCTGAGTACAGTATTGTCTCTGGAAGTGTATTTGTGGTATATTGCAGCCTGTGTACAGTATCAGCTCTGATTGTGTAGTTGTGGTATATGATTACTTGTGTACCGTATCAGCTCTGGATCTGTATTTGTGTTATATAATTACCTGAGTACAGTATCATCTGTGGACGTGTATTTGTGGTATATTGCACCCTGTGTATAGTATCAGCTCTGGATCTGTATTTGTGTTATATAATTATCTGTGTACAGTTTTACCTCTGTGTATTTGTGGTATATAACTATCACAAATACTAAGTACAGTACAATTACCTGAGTACAGTATCAGCACAAGATGTGTACATAGGATGTGGATTTATGGTACATTACTGCCAGCGTACAGTATCAGCACAGGATGTGTACATAGAAGGTATATTTGTGGTACCATATATTTCCACTTCTGTAAAGTGTCAGCTCTGGATGTAAATGTATGGTGTACTTCATATAGTAGACTTCCCTGCAGCCTGTGTTTTCATATAGTTTTATTCCGTACATGCCAGGTGTGTAGCAGGCACTGTAATAGGGTATGTCAGGCAGCAGGTGCAGGGTACATAATCCATCAATATGCGTATACCAGGACTACAGGTCCTGTGCACTATTACAGACGGAGCATGATGTAGCAGCTCTGTCAGTCCCATTCCTAGCAGTATGATGATGTCATAAGGCTCTATTACCTGCTCAGGCCCTTGAAAGCAGATCTTGCATGTCGGTGGGCTCGGGGTGTCACTGCTCTCCACACTGTCCGAGTCTGTCCTAGCGTCCGTTTGAGCAGCTGTTCCCGAAGCCTCCTCCTCTGACTCTGGTTTACCATCCCCCGGCTCGTCTTCAGGCTTGTCAGCCGCTCTCTCCTCCTGCATCCCGGCTGCAGAGGGCCGGTGCCCGGTGAGGGTGTGTGCGGCAGATGTGTGCTGGCACCAGGGAGCGGTGCGGGGTCACTGTGTGTCCGGCTCCATCACTGGAAGAGGCTACACCTCATCTGCTGGAGACATGAGGATGAGGATGAGGAGGAGGAGACTGACACTCGGCAGTAATAGCACACACTCACCGCCGCTGTCCTTTCAGCCGCCGCACTCTACATGCAGACGTGTGGACTGCGCCTACACAGTAAATACATAACGGTGGTGACCCGGAGCTGCAATCTGCACTCCTCCGTATGTACTAATATGAGTCTCAATGACACCGGTACCTGCCTGCTTATTTAGAGAAAAGCATGCCAGTATGGTACTCTAGTATAGGAGTACGACCCCCCACATCCATGCGGTCTCATAGCTACTGGAATATTAACGCCATAAAATCTATATACCTGGTAGGCTCTGGTGACTTCCGCGGGGGCGTGTCTCTTACTAACTGTCACCTAGACGTCATCAACCGTGTACCTGAATGAATCATTAATAACATGTATTGCTACATAGAGAATGGTATACAAGGGCTCTTTTACAAACTTTATATCACATTACCTGAAATAGATCCTGTAGTCTCATTTTCCTCAATGTATAATTTTCAGAGATGTGTAAAGTAACTTTTTGCTACAGATAGAGGATTTTTATAATATCTGATAAAAGCCTCTCATCCAGATTGTACCATACACAGCCCCAATTCTTCTACTGTGGTTACGGCTAGACACTGGCATAAACGTAGAACATCTTTGGCATGATGTAGCTAGGAATCGCTGGGCCCCAAGGCCTCCCCCGAACCGCCCCCCCCCCCCCCCGCACAAACCGCATTCCTGCGCACACTATTATGTGCCATAGTGGTTCCCTGAACACAGTATTATGCCCCATAGTGGCCCCTGCACACAGTATTATGCCCCATAGTGGTCCCTGCACACAGTATTATGCAGCATAGTGGCTCCTGCACACAGTATTATGCCCAATAGCGGCCCCTACACACAGTATTATGCCCCATAGTGGCTCCTGCACACAGTATTATGCAGCATAGAGGCCCCTGCACACAGTATTATGCCCCATAGTGGCCCCTGCACACAGTATTATGTCCTATAGTGGCTCCTGCACACAGTATTATGCCCCATTGTGGACCACCCATGAACGATTATTATACTTTGGGGTCTTTTCAGACCCCAGAGTATAATGATCGGTGACCCAAGGTAGGATAAAAACATAAAAAACAATGCTACTTACCTCTCACTGGCTCCGATGCACTCCGGTGCGCTACTTCGGCCATCTTCAATGTTGGACCAGATCTCGCGTGAGTCAGGCCGGCGTCGCAACGCATAATGAGGTCGGCTGACGTCTGGGATGTCACCAAACAGGCCCAAAACCTGCTGGAGCGCAGGAGAGGTGACTTAATGATAGCAGTGTTTGTGGGGTTCGTGGTAGCAGCGGGCCTGTGGCAGCCGCTACTGCTGCTACCCCGGGATTTACGCCACTGAATGTAGCCCATTTTTGGCAATTCTTTGGCATATCCTGGTGCATCTGCTTTTGCCTTGCTAGACATGTGGGTGTGGATTCTCATAAAAAAAGGGGCAAGGATTAAATGTGCCATGATGCACCAAAATAGTGTTGAAAAATACTTGTTTAAAGTAAGCGAACTATAAGGTGGTATTAACTTAGGTTAGACAGTCTAAATATACACCAGATTTAATATCCAAAATCCGCCAATGTGATACATCTGGCACATTTTCAGACTGCCTGTTTAAGATTACACTTTTTAACGATTAGTAAATCTGAGCCACTATTTACATGATTTACACCAATAGTGCTCAACAGACCCCACTGACTATATTGGGGTTCATCAGGTTTTCATCATGGTGTCTGGACTTTTTTGATGAAATCTGCAGCAGAGGCTTCTAACAGAGCCCCAGCTCAGAACCTAGACTAACATATAGAGTGAATAATAGCAAAGCTATAGAGGTTACAGAGACCATAACTGAGCCTAGACCTCCTTGCCCCATGCTCTGATATAGTCCAGCGTTGTGACCCTCACAATGCGTTGTGTAGGGCTGAGCTGTCAGTGACCTACCAGCCTCTCTTTACTGCTGTAATGAAGGCTTCTGTTGTTTGACAGATAACAACATATGACAGGAAGCAATAACTGCATCCTGCCTCCTGGAATTATCTCTGACGCCCCTTGATGTTTCACAGCTATCACTGAAAAATGACTATAAGGTCCTCTTTGGCTATTCTTAGACAGTATACTACAAAAATCCCCATCCAAGGATGCTACATGGTATACACCCAAATGTATAAGTATTTGGGTGTATGCACATGTGCTGGTATATGCCTTCCTACATGTGAAAGGTCAAATCACTGAGCATCTAGGTATATTGGTGGATCTTTGAGCAGATTTCTGCATGGAAGTTTAAGACAGGTGTAGCACTTGATCTTCTGTGTTTGGATGAGTGAACCAAAAACTGGCTTAAAGCATAACTAAACTTTTGGACAACTTTTGATTTTCTGCCAGCATTTGTATCATTAATACATTTTGCAATATACTTTATTAACAAATTTTGGATCCTTTCTGTCAAATCCTGCATCTCTTTATTTCACATGCTTCTGTATTGAGAGCTATTCCTGCTTCTCACTGTGTAAGACTAGGTTTACATTTGCACATGGCTTTAATGCTAGGTTCACACTAGCTATTGAGTCTCAGTATGAGACTCCGTCTGCCATTCCGCTTAAAATAGCGGAGAGAAAAGTCCTGCAAGCAGGACTTTTTACTGGTGGAAAATGGGTAGAAACCCGGCGGACCCCATTATAGTCTGTAACTGTTTTCTAAGCGGATAGGATTTCTGTTGTTCGGGTCAATAAGTGGACCCAAAGGATGGAAACCTGAATGCTAGTGTGAACCAAGCATAAGTCTTTCGGATCTCCAACAGATGTGTACTTAGCTTAACTGTGTATGAAGTATTAGCTTGGAGTAGGGGCTGTGTAAAATGCAGAGAAAGTGAGGATAGGGGACAATCACTTCAAACAGTTATATCCCAGGCGTTAAAAAACATAAAAACTTTCTTTGGTGTCATATGAAAGAGGAGATTCTCTTTTTATTATTTCCAGAGCTATCACTGGTTGAAAACACAATTGGGATTAGGATATTTACAGGGGCGTAACTATCGGGGTAGCAGTGGTAGCGGCTGCCACAGGGCCCAGAACATTACGGGGCCCGGAGCCCTGTGGCAGTCGCTACCGCGAACCCCACAAACACTGCTATCGTTATACTCCGGGGTCTCAAAAGACCCCGGAGTATAACGATCGGGGGCCCAGGGGAGGTGAGCGAACATAAAAAACACTGTAATTCACCTCTCCGCCGCTCCGCAGGCTTCGGGCCTGTTTGGTCACGTCCCAGACGTCAGCCGACGTCATTATGCGTCGCGACGCCGGCCTGGATCGCGCGAGATCTGGTCCAACATTGAAGATGGCCGAAGTAGCGCACGGGAGTGCACCGGAGTGAGGAAGAGGTAAGTTGCAGTGTTTTCTATGTTTGTATCCTCCCCTGGGTCTCCGATCATTATACTCTGGGGTCTGAAAAGACCCCAAAGTATAATAATCGTTCATGGGTGGTCCACAATGGGGCATAATACTGTGTGCAGGGGCCACTATGGGGCAAACTACTGTGTGCAGGGGCCACTATGGGGCAAACTACTGTGTGCAGGGGCCACTATGGGGCAAACTACTGTGTGCAGGGGCTACTATGGGGCAAACTACTGTGTGCAGGCGCCACTATGGGGCAAACTACTATGTGCAGGGGCCACTATGGGGCAAACTACTGTGTGTCAGGGTCACTATGGGGCAAACTACTGTGTGCTGGGGCCACTATGGGGCAAACTACTGTGTGCAGGGGCCACTATGGGGCATAATATTGTGTGCAGGGGCCACTATGCTGCATAATACCGTGTCCAGGGGCCACTATGGAGCATAATACCGCGTGCAGGGACCACTATGGGGCATAATACTGTGTGCAGGGGCCACTATGGGACATAATACCGTGTGCAGGGGCCACTATGGGGCATAATAGTGTGCGCAGGAATGCGGTTTGTGTGTGGGGGGGTTGGGGGCGGCGGTTTTGGGGGGGGCCCCATGTCAAATGTTCGCCTTGGGGCCCAGCCATTCCTAGTTACGCCACTGGATATTTATATGAAGCTGCATAATATATATGATATAAATATATCCCAATCTCGACTGTGTTTTCAAACTAGTGATATATCTGGAAATAATATTCCTAGATATAACTGTTTGAAGTAACCCTCCCCCACCCTCATTTTCTCTACATTTTACACAGCCCCTACTCCAATCTCATACTCCATACACAGTTACACAGTGAGAAGCAGGAACAGCTTTCAATACAGAAGCAAGGGGAAGCTGCAGGATTTCAAAAAAAGGATCCAACATTTGTTAATAAAGTATGTAAAAAAAAAGATATTTGTGACACAGAAAATCAAAAGGTCAGAAAGTTTAGTTACGCTTTAACCCCTTCCCGCTGGCAAGATTTTTCAATTTTTGACTTTCCGCCTTCCAAACCCCATAACTTTTTTATTTTTCTGTTCACAGAGCAATATGAGGGCTTAATGTTTGTGGGACAAATTGTTGGTTTCATTTATTATTCTGTACAATGTACTGGGAAGATGGAAAAAAATTCAGAAGGGGTGGAATTGAAGAAAAAGTGCATTTGTGAGACTTTCTCACGGGCTTTGTTTTCAAGGCATTCACTGTGCAGCCAAAACGACATGTCAGCTGTATTCTATGTTTTGATACTATTCTGGGAATACCAAATTTATAT
This sequence comes from Leptodactylus fallax, assembly GCA_947044405.1. Classification (NCBI taxonomy): domain Eukaryota; kingdom Metazoa; phylum Chordata; class Amphibia; order Anura; family Leptodactylidae; genus Leptodactylus; species Leptodactylus fallax. The sequence goes on from CAMRHE010000156.1 coordinate 2,503,265, forward strand.
AGTTTTATTTACATTTTAACCCCTTAACAAAAATCCAAAACTTAGCAAAAAAAAATTTTTTTTTTCTTAAACTCGCCATATTCTATGCATAGGGCATTTTTTTTTTTTTTGCAGGGCCAGGTGTTATACCATTTTGGCAAAAGTCTATTGCTTTGATCACTTTTTATTAAAATTTTTATCAGAAGCGAAAGTGAAAAAATGGCAGTTTGGCACTTTTGATTTTTTTTTTCCCGCTATGGCGTTCACCGTACAAGAAAACTATGTATATAAGTTTGTAGACTGGGCATTTTTAGACACAGGGAAACCTAATGTGTATGTGTTTCACATTAATTTTCTACTTTTATATGTATTCTAGGGAAAGTAGGGTGATTTAAAATTTAAATTATTATTATTTTTTTTTTTTTTATACTTTATTTATTAGAACCCCAGGCGTTCTGATCACTATTGCAATGCATTATAATGTTAATGCATTGCAAAATACCATCATTTGTATGAAAGGATGCATAAAGTAGCCTGTAACACAAATGAATGTCAGACAAGCCTGGGTGCCTTCAATTGGCTCCCGGCTGTCATGGCAATGGATTGCAGGCCCCGGATCTTGTTCCGGGCATCAGCGGTCCCTCCCCAAAATGGTGGTGTACATGCGCCGCCAGGAAAATGGCACCTCAGTCAGCTTTTGTGGAATGGAGCTGCAAAGCACGACCCATGCACCGGCCATGCCGTTCATTCACGATTGGCGGCCCGCACACTGTTGTGTGCAACGGGCCTAAGGAAGTGACACACTATGTACCTGAATATACAGGGGCTTGAACTTTTTCACATTTTGTCACCTTACAACCACACACCTAACTATATTTTATTGAGATTTTAAGTGATAGCCCAACACAAAGTAGCAGATAATTGTGAAGTGGAAGGAAAATGATACATGGTTTTCAAAATTTTTATCAAATAAAATTCTGAAAAGTGTGACGTGCAAAAGTCTTCAGCCCCCCCTATATAAATACTTGGTAGGGCCACCTTTTGCTGCAATTACAGCTGCAAGTCTTTTGGGGTATATCTCTACCAGCTTTGCGCATCTAGAGACAGAGATTTTTGCCCACTCTTCTTTGCAATATAGCTCAAGCTCAGCCAGATTGGATGCAGAGCATCTGTGAACAGCAATTTTCTTTTTTTTTTTTTTTTTTTTTTTTTATAAATTCTTTATTTATATCAAAAATAGAAACACAAACAACAAACCATGTAAAAGCGGCCTCCACATAAATGGGACCGGGAACAAACTGCAAAAGAAAAACCACTGACAATCTGCTGAGCAAGGAATGATATCACATAAGGGAGATACTCCCAGAAAAGTATGCGTAAAATCAAAGGGAGGGAGAAAGGGAAAGGCAGAAGAGTAGAAAGGGGAGAACAGAAGCGAGAAAGTTAAAGGAGAGTTGAAGGAGAGGATGGGAGGGAGTGGAGAGAGGAGGAATAGGAAAGGAGACGAGAGAAAAAAAAAAAGGGGAGGGAGAAAGGAAGACGGGGTCAGGAGGTCCAACAGGAAGTACCGCTCATAGACTCCAGTTCAATGTTCAACGCACCAGATCCCTGTAATCCCGCGAAATCAGAGAGGTGAAGCAGGTAGAAGGCAGGTGTTTTGGGGGGGACAAACTGATAGACCTTACAGATAGTCTGGTGTACCCATCCCAGAAGTCCCTCAGCCCCACACACTCCCAGAATATGTGTAACAATGTCCCCTCCTCCATGCCACATCGCCAGCACCTCGGGGAAGCAGATGGGAAAATCCTGTGCAGCTTAGATGGGACATGGTACCATCTAGTCAAGAGTTTGTAACCTGCCTCCTAGTATCTGCTCGCTACGGAACTCCTGTGAGCAAATTCAAGAATCCTGGAGCATTGAGAGTTCGAGAAGACAGTGTGCAGATCAGACTCCCACTTCGTAAGGAAGGCCGGTCTGTGATCCGGAGGAGGGGAAACCAGCAGCAGGTAGAAGACTGATAAGGAGTGCCTGACCGGGCCAGACCTAGAACAGGGGTTCTCTCAAATCATGTGAGGGATCGGTCAAATCCCGGGGAGTCAGGAAGCAAATAGAGGAAGTGAGTAAGCTGAAGAACCCTCCATGAACCCAGCAGAGAAAGGTTCGGTGTGTTAAGTAAGTCTTTCTGAGACAACCAGTTTCCAACAGAGCGGAAATGCACTGCTCTGTGTCTGCCTGCTTCACGCCACTGTCTGAAGGGCCCGGGAGAGAAGCCAGCAGGAAAGGCTGGATTGCCCAGTATTGGAAACATCGGGGACAGGGAGGGGGAGATCTGTTCTCTAGGGAATAGGGTCTTACAGGCTTGAAACGTAGGCCCAATAGTGGGATGAGATCTCAGGGCCCCATTAGGGCATGAGTCCAGCCAGGGGAGCAAGTGGAGGAGAGTTCCCGAGAAGGCCCGTTCCAAGGAGACCCACTGCTTGAAGGGGAGATGGCAGCACCAATCCACCACCCGCTGTAGCATCGAGGCCTCGTAGTACCTACGGGGATCGGGGAGACCCAAGCCGCCCGATTGCTTTGGCTTACCCTGCCAGATGAAGTTAGTCAAATCACTATATAGCAGTTTAAAGAAGCCAGCTGGGAGATGAATCAGGAGAGTTTGAAAAAGAAAGAATAAGTGGGGTAAGACATTCATTTTATAGATGGCACAGCACCCAAACCAGGTGTAGGTTCCCTTGGACCATCATTTCCGGTCTGATCTGATTACATGGAGGAGGGGTAGGTGGTTCTTTGTGTACAACGCTCCCAGGTCTCGGGAGATCCACACCCCCAAATATTTAATGGCATCACGAGACCATTTAAAGGGAAATAAGGACTCCAGGGATGCCTGTACCCGGTGAACAGCAATTTTCATGTCTTGCTACAGATGCTCAATGGGATTTAGGTCTGGACTTTGACTGGGCCATTCTAACACATGAATATTCTTTGATATAAGATATAAATAAGATAATCCTTTAATAGTCCCACCATGGGGAAATTCAGTTTGTTAAAGCATACAGAAGCTCCAAGGTGGAGGCACTACAGTGACAGTAGGTACAGATAGAAAGGTACAGGTAAAAAAGTAGTAGAAGGGATACCACAACTTAAAGATCTTTCAGTTCTCTGTATGGAATGATCTCCACTTAGCTTGGTGTTGGTTGTACAGCCTAACCGCAGCGGGGAGGTAAGACGTCCGATAGTGCTCCTTCTCACACTTAGGGTGAAACAGTCAGTCACTGACAGTACTGCTATCACGGTCTCATGCATCAGATGGGAGTTATTGTCCCGCATGGAGCTCATCACGGACAGTATCCTTCTGCCACCCACCACCTGCACTAGGTCCAGAGGGCTCCCAAGGACAGAGCTGGCCCTTCTAATCAGCTTGTCGAGTCTATTCCTATCCCTGGTTGATATGCTACTCCCCCAGCAGGCCACTCCGAAGAAGATGGCTGATACCACTACAGAGTTGAAAAAGACCCTAAGAAGTGCCCCCTGGACTCCAAAGGCTCTCAGCCTCCTAAGCAGGTAGAACCTGCTATGGCCCTTCCTGTACAGTGCATCCAGGTGATCCCAGTCCAGCTTGTTATTGAGGAGCACCCCTAGGTACTTATAGGTGTTGACAACGTCAATGCCCATCCCTTGGATGTCCACTGGTTTAGGAGGGTATCTGCTTTTACGAAAGTCCATCACTATCACCTTGGTCTTCCCAGCATTAATCCTAAGGTGGTTCCGCTGGTACCAGTCCACAAAATCCTAGATTTAGTTCGTTAAGCCAATTAGCATCTGCTTTAACCACGGAGACAGGCTGTCTGTGACCAGAAATTGACGTAAGACCTTTTCAGACTGCACTGATGTTTTTGCTTTTCATTTGCTGTTCCATTTTTCTCTTATAATTAGCTTTACCCTCCCGGATTTGACGCCTCAGCTCCTTTCGCACATCCCTCAGCCATAAACCATTCCACTTTAGCTCTGGCTGTATGTTTAGGGTCAATGTCTTGCTGGAAGGTGAATCTCCTTCTTCCAGGATTGCCCTGTATTTAGCTCCATCCATCTTCCCTTCAACTATGACTAGCTTCCCTGTGCCTGCTGATGAAAAGCATCCCCACAGCATGATGCTGCCACTACCATGTTTCACAGTGGGGATGGTGTGTTCAGGGTAATGAGCAGTGTTACTTTTGCGCCATACATAGCACTTTGGTCTTCTTCCACATGTTTGCTGTGTCCCCTATATGACTTGTGGCAAACTGCAAATGGCACTTCTTATGTCTTTCTTTCAACAATGGTTTTCTTATTTCCACTCTTCCATAAAGGCCAGATTTGTTGAGTGCACGACTTATAGTTGTCCTGTGGACAGATTCTCCCACCTGAGCTGTGGATTTCTGCAGCTCCTCCAGAGTGACCATGGGCCTCTTGGCTGCTTCTCTGACCAGTGCTCTCCTTGCTTGATCTGTTAGTTTAGGTGGACGGCCATGTCTTGGTAGGTTTGCAGTAGTAGAATCCTTTTTCCATTTTTGGATGATGGATTAAACAGTGCTCCTTGGGATTCTCAAAGCTTGGGATATGTTTTTATAACCTAACCCTGCTTTAAAGAGGAGAGGCACAAATAAAAGACATGGCTAACTTCAGTATTGCCAAGGGACAGTGAAAGCAATTTAATATTACAGGGATCAACAATATGGAATTTTGGTTCCCTCTGTATGGTTTACACGTGGCTATTTGTCATTGGGTGAGTAAATAGGATTAAACCTATTAATCCTTTAGGCTAAGGCTCCACATAGCGAGCCGCAGTAAAAAAGTGCTGTGGGAAAAAATTGTAGGAAACGCATTGCGGTTTTTCCCGCAGAACGTTTCAAAGAAAATCCGCAGAATTTTCGAGAGCTAAGATGTGTGGACTGATAAATTCACTCTTTCCAACAATACTGTGAAAATTATATGTTGTAAACGTCAACTGTGGGGTTTTGTAGATAGTTATGAACATGTATCATTTGTTGTTCTCCAGTATTCTGAATTTCAATTTAGGAAATGGAGTGGAAATACAGACAGAGCTCTCAGTTCACTGAATGTCTCTGTATTCAACACAATGTGAACTCACATTTGTCTGAAATCAATATATTACAGAATACTGTCCTGCTAACAGATCAATGGTTCATAACTCGATAACAGTGTGGGAAATTGACACAAAAATGTCAGGATGCATAGCCCAGTAGGCAAATAATTTTGTACTGAGCAACCAGATTCATTCATGGCCCTTTTTAACCACTTAAGTACCAGGCTATTTTCCTTGGTTTAGGGCCAGGCACATTTTCAGGTTTTTTTCGTAACATTTTTTCGTTTGGATTATTCAAATAATTTTTTTTTTTCAGTGACACATAAGGCTTCATTTCTATGTTGTTTTTATATGTGCATGTTTTCCTTATTTTAACCCCTTCCCATCGCAGGGATTTGACTCCCTGTATTCCAAACCCTTTAACGTTGTTATTTTTCTGTTCACAGAGCCATATGAGAGCTTAATGTTTGGAGGACAAATTGTAATTTGTAATGGTACCATTTAATATTCAGTATTATGTACTGGGAAGCTGGAAAAAATTCACAATGGGGTGGTATTGGAGAAAAACTGCATTTGTGCGACTTTCTTAGGGGCTTTGTTTTTACGGCGTATACTGTGTAGCCAAAATTACATGTCACCTGTATTCTATGGCTAGGTACAATTCCAGGGATAGCAAATTTAAATTTTTTTTTTTTTTTGTGTGTGTGTGTTTTAACTCCTTAAAAAAAATCCAAAACTTCGCAAAAAAAAAAAAAAAAAATTCTTAGAGTTTCCATATTCTGACCTCCATAACTTTTTATATTTCTGTGTACAGGGATGCATCTTTCTTTGCGAGACCAAGTGCACTTTTTTGTTATAACATTTTGGGGAATTATGTTTTGGTCACGTCCTATTCAAATTTTTATGGGAGGCAAAACTGTGAAAAAACAGCGGTTTAGCTCTTTTGATTTTCTTTCCCGCTACAGCATTCGCCGGTTTGTAAGCCGGGCGTTTTTGGACATGGGGATGTATAATTTGTTTATGTTTGTTTTTGTTTATTTACTTTTATTTCAAATCTAGGGAAAGGGAGGCTATTTTAATTTTTAATTTTTTTATTATATTTAAAAAAATATATATATTCTTTAACTATTTTATTTTATTGAAGAAGATTGCAGGTTCCATAGACTGCAATACAACTGTATTGCAGTCTATGGGGCTTTCACTATATACACACGTGGACAAAATTGTTGGTACCCCTCGTTTAATGAAAGAAAAACCCACAATGGTCACAGAAATAACTTGAATCTGACAAAAGTAATTTGCCAGAGTACATGTTGACAAGCCACAAAGCTTCTGGGAGAATGTCCTATGGACAGATGAGACAAAAATCGAAATTTTTGGCAAGGCACATCAGCTCTATGTTCACAGATGGAAAAATGAAGCATATCTTGAAAAGCACACTGTCCCTACTGTGAAACATGGAGGAGGCTCTGTTATGTTCTGGGGCTGCTTTGCTGCATCTGGCACAGGGTGTCTTGAATCTGTGCAGGGTACAATGAAATCTCAAGACTATCAACGGATTCTAGAGAGAAATGTGCTGCCGAGTGTCAGAAAGCTTGGTCTCAGTCACAGGTCATGGGTCTTGCAACAAGATAATGACCCAAAACACACAGCTAAAAACACCCAAGAATGGCTAAGAGGAAAACACTGGATTATTCTGAAGTGGCCTTCTATGAGCCCTGACCTAAATCTTATTGAGCATCTTTGGAAGGAGCTGAAACATGCTGTCTGGAAAAGGCACCCTTCAAACCCGAGACAACTGGAGCAGTTTGCTCATGAGGAGTGGGCCAAAATACCTGTTGAGAGGTGCAGAAGTCTCATTGACAGTTACAGGAATCGTTTGATTGCTGTGATTGCCTCAAAAGGTTGTGCAACAAAATATTAAGTTAAGGGTACCATCATTTCTGTCCAGGCCTGTTTCACAGTAGGGACAGTGTTCTTTTGTTCATTTTCATAGAATTTTTATATATTATTACTTTTGTCATATTCAAGTTATTTCTGTGACCATTGTGGGTTTTTCTTTCATTAAGCGAGGGGTACCAACAATTTTGTCCACGTATGTAGCTATTGAGGCTGGTCTATGACCAGCCTCAATATGTCTATTACTATAACAAGACTGTGAGCCTTCAGAAGGCTTCTGGCTGTCAGAGTAACAGGACAGATCCTGCGATCTCGCCGTGCAGAAGCTGTCCTGCACCAATAAAGGTACCCACTGGCCCTGATGGGGGGCGCCTGGCTTGCAGTGCTCACGATCAGAGTGAACACTGTTCAAGAGCATTAGCTCCGGGTCTCCGCTGTACAATACTGCGAAGACTCACTAACTATGGAAGCAGAGCGGCCGCTATCTTTAAAGACCTGACATCCCCGTAATAGTACAGCAGATGTCGGGAAGGGGTTAATATCTGAGAAAATGTAAACAAAAAAGAGGGGAAACAAGTCTATGCTATTAAAAACATGAAAAATGCAAAAAACAAAGTGGTGCTATAAAAAATTTTAAATAGTTTTCTCCATCTCTTATGGTAATTGTTACTTAGGTGTCCCCTATAGTTATGTAGTGAATCTCCCATAGACTGAAATACAGTTGTAGTCAATGGGACTTGCAATCAAAAGATTGCATATTCAAGCCTCCTGGGGGGGGGGGGGGGCTAATAATATAGTTAAAATAAATAAATAAATAAATAAATAAATAAATAAATAAATAAATAAATAATAATTAAAAAAAAAAAAAAAAATTCATATCACCCTTAGATTTCAAATAAAAATAAACAAAAACCAAATATGAGGAAACATAAACAAATTTTACATCCCCACGTTCAAAAACGCCCAGTCTAAAAACATCTAAAAATATTTTTGCCATATGGCGAACGCTGCAAAAATTTGAATAATAAGCGATCAAAACATCAGACATTCCCCAAAATGGTATAACTAAAAAGTACATCTGGTCCCACAAAAAAATATGGCCCATACATCCCCCTACACAGAAATATAAAAAAGTTACGGATATCAGAATATGGCAAAGTTTTACCAAGTTTTGGATTTTTTGACATGTCCTTTTTGATGCACAATGAGCACTGTAAAAACAAAGCTGCAAAAAAAGTTATTTACAATTTAAAAATAAATGTAAACAAATAAACAAACAAACATATTAAGTATCCCTGTGTGCGTATAAGCCTGCACTATCCAAAAATAACATTTATCCCACATGATGAACGCCATAAAAAAAATACTGCAATGCTTAAATTAATGTCTTTTCATCACATTGCCTCTTCATAAAAAAGAAAATGGTACCAACTAAAAGTACTCATTGTGCAAAGAATAAGCCCTCATATAGCCATGTTGACAAAAAAAATAAAGAAGTTATACATTTTTGAAGGCAGAGATGGATTCTATCTTTTTCAGCCATTCAGATCCATATTTGCTGGTGTGCTTGGGATCGTTGTCCTGTTTCATGTTTTGGCCAAGCTTTAGCTGTTAGTTAGATGGCCTTACATTTGATTCTAGGCTACTTTGGCATACAAAGGGAATTTTGAAGAGGCAAAAAATACAGGAAAGACGCACTCCTTTTATGGAACCTATAGGATCATATAAATTTTTGTGTTTAGGGAGCCCACAACTTCCTCATAAGTTTAGGGTGCTCTCCTTATCCTATTATGGTAGGTGACATGTTAGACAAAAGTCAAAAGACAGAAGGCAGCGTTCAACTGGTAAACGGCTGTTTGGATGAACCAAAGTTGTATGCAGTAAACTGTGTATAAAGAACCACCGATAAGTCCAAAAAAAAATGCCAGGACTCGCGCACCTCAATGGAATGAACTTGGGTACACCATATTCTTGGTATAACACAACTTTAATAAACGGATATAGATAATGCGTGTCGGGGTATCAGACGCTACAACGGGTGCACCCCTTCATCAGATCTGTATCTTAGTGGCTGATCTGGATATTTTTGGCATACAGAGGAGTGTGTGATTGACTCAATGGCTAGAAGGTGCTCTAGTCCCGAGGCTGCAAAAGAAGCTCAAATCATCAACATTCTAGCACCATTCTTGACAGTCAGTATATGTTTATGCTGATATGCTGTGTTTCGTTTTCACCAAACGTGGCACTGTGCATTGTGATCAAACATCTCCACTTTGCTCTGTATGTCCAAAAGAGATTGTTCCAGAAGTCTTGTGGTTTGTTCAGATGAAACTTTGCAAATGGACGTGAACATTTAACATAGCTATCTTAGGTCTGTAGAGTCTTAGATGTAGCTCTTGGGATTTTTGCAATTCCTCTGAACTTTGGGTGAATTTTTCTGGGTCCCCCACACCTGGAAAGATTGTCAACTGTCTTGAATGTTTTCCAGTTGAGAATAATCTTTAATCTTATTGTAGAATGATGTTTGGAAATGGCCTTATAACCCTTTCCTGATTGATAAGCAGCAACAGTGGCTTTCCGAAGATTATTGCTGATGCTTATCCTCCTTGGCATTGTGTTAACACACACCTGAGTGCCCCAGACCAGTAAACTACCAAAATATCTGCTTTTATAGAGGTAGTCACACTTCCTGATAACCAATTAATCAAGTGCACCTGTCTACTACTTATATTCTTAATTCCTATAGAAGCAATAGGGGTATACTTAATTTTTCACACATGGCTTCTGCATTTTGGCCTAGTTTTTGTTAAATAAATAACAGCACAGTGTAATTTGTCATGTGTTGTTGTTCAACTGAGGATGTATTTACCTTATTTTAGGACCTTCTAAGGATCAGATGGTTTTAATTATGTCCTGATACATAAAACTATACAATTTTAGAGTACTTTTATCATGACTGTAAGACTCTCTTGTAAAGGGGATCTAAAGTTCAAATAACTGTACTTCTTTGGCATAAGCACATTGTCAGGGACATTGCCATTTGAAGCATGTATTATATATACAGGTGCATCTCAATAAATTAGAATAGCTTTGAAACGTTTATTTATTTCTCTGCCCCTCTCTGATCATAACCTTCTGTCTCTCACCATCAGTGTTTTCTCTCCTTCACAGGACACACCTACTCATCATACATATAGGAATTTACGTGCTATTAACATCCAGCACCTCTCAGATAGTCTACAGTCCTCTCTGTCCCCCATCTCTTCACTCTCCTGCCCCAATCTGGCCACCAGTCACTATACTAAAATCCTTAAGAGTGCATTGGATGAGGCGGCTCCCCCCTCCACTCGAAAAGTTAGACACAGGAGGCAGCAACCTTGGCAGACGCCACAAACATGTTTTCTTCAGCGGTGCTCTAGGTGTGCTTAACGTCTGTGGAGAAAATCACATTCACCTGCAGACTTCCTCCACTTTAAATTTATACTTACAACCTATAATTCTGCCCTTCACCTAGCCAAACAAGCCTATTTCACCGCTCTCATCTCTTCTCTCTCCTGTAACCCTAAAAGTCTATTTGAAACTTTTCACTCCTTACTCACCCCCAAGGTGCAGATGTCATTCACAGACCTTAGCGCAGATGACCTGGCCACTTATTTCCATGACAAAATTGATAAGATCCGTCAGGAAATAACTGCCCAATCCCCAGATGGCACTGACCCCCTCACCAACCACACTTCAGACTGTTCATTCTCATCCTTTGAACCTGTTACAGAGGAGGAAGTATCTCAGCTACTTTCTTCTTCCTGCTGTACAACCTGCAGTAGTGACCCTTTCCCCTCACACCTTCTCCAGTCTCTGTCTCCTGCTGTCATGACTTACCTTACTAAAATATTTAACCTCTCTCTCTCTTCTGTAATTTTACCATCCTCTTTCAAACATGCTGTCATAAACCCTCTATTGAAGAAACCCTCCCTTGACCCGTCCTGTGCTGCTAACTATCAACCTGTCTCTAACCTCCCATTTATCTCCAAAATTATGAAACGCTTGATCTATTCTCGTTTAATCCGCTATCTTTCTGCTAACTCTCTTCTTGACCCCTTACAATCTGGCTTACGCACTCTGCACTCTACTGAAACAGCCCTCACAAAAGTCTCCAATGATCTTCTGACGGCTAAATCCAAAGGTGACTTCTCTCTTCTTATTCTTCTAAATCTCTCAGCAGCATTTGACACTGTTGACCATCAACTCCTTCTCACTACGCTCCGCTCTGTCAGCCTCACGGACACTGCTCTCTCCTGGTTCTCCTCTTATCTCTCTGACTGCACTTTCTGTGTATCATTTTCAGGCTCTGTTTCTTCCCCTCTTCCCCTTGCCGTTGGGGTTCCTTAGGGATTGGTCCTAGGTCCCCTGCTCTTCTCCCTCTACACAGCCCCCATTGGACAAACCATCAGTAGATTTGGCTTCCAGTATCATCTTTATGCTGATGACACCCAATTATATACGTCATCCCGTGACGTCACCCCTGCTCTAATACAGAACACCAGTGACTGTCTCTCTGCTGTCTCAAATATCATGTCTTCGCTCTATCTGAAACTGAATCTCTCAAACACTGAACTACTGCTGTGTCCACCATCTAATAGATCTGTTCCTGATATCTCCATTGCAGTCTCCGGTCTTACCATAACTTCTAGGCAGTATCCCCGCTGCCTCGGGGTTATGTTTGACAGACCTTTCCTTCACCCCCCATATCCAGTGATTCGCACGCTCATGTCATCTCCACCTCAAAAACATCTCCAGAATCCACCCTTTCCTTACCAGAGATACACTAAAGACACTTATTGTTGCCCTGATTCACTCTCACCTTGACTACTGTAACTCCCTACTAATTGGTCTTCCCCTTACTTAACTCTCCCCTCTACAATCTATTCTGAATGCGACGACCAGGCTCATCTATCAGTCTAGACACTACAGCAATGCCTCCGGTCTGTGTCAGTCACTACATTGGCTGCCTATTCAATACAGAATACAATATAAACTTATAACTCTCATCCACAAGGCTCTCCATAATGCTGCGCCTCCCTACATTTCCTCCCTCATCTCTGTCTATGGCCAACCCGTACTCTCCGTTCACTCAATGACCTAAGACTAACATCCTCTATTATCAGAACCTCCCACGCTTGTATACAAGACTTCTCCCGAGTTGCACCACTTCTCTGGAATGCTCTATGCCAGACTATCAGATTAACCCCTAATTTCCACAGCTTCAAGAGCAAACTAAAGACATATCTTTTCAGACAGGCCTATCACAACTCCTAATGTAAACCCTTCCGTAGTTAGTTTCCCTAAAACGTACCCTCTGTTCACGCTCCCACATTACCTCACAGGATATGATGCCGTATCAGACTAACTTTATATGTCCAGGCACCATCTGCACGTTAAAGGACACGCCTGTTGACGGCTCATACAGCTTTATATATGTGTAATGACAGTAACCTCTATTACAAAATTGTCTGACCATTGTATAAGCAATGCTACCTCCGATGCTGCCCCTGCCACCTCTTGGGTCACCCCCTCTACCTCATAGATTGTAAGCTCTTGCGAGCAGGGCCCTCAGTCCTGTTGTGTGAAATTACTATTTCTTTGTAATGTACCTTTTTTGTCTGTACTTGAACTCTACAAATTGTACAGTGCTGCGGAATATGTTGGTGCTATATAAATACAATGTATTATTATTATTATTTAATTAATCAAATTAAAAAAGTGACCTCCTATATTTTCTAGATTTTTACATACAGAGTGTTCTATTTCAAGTGTTTTATTTCTGTAAATGTTGATTATGGATTACAGGTAATGAAAACCCAAATCTAAGAAAATTAGAATATTGTAAAGAAGTTCAGTATTGTAAATTCAGTGTGTCATCTGCCAAGGTTTCCTAAGCCTTTAAATGGTCCCTTAGTCTGGTTCAGTAGGACACACAATCATGGAAGACTGCTGATTATGAATTGTATTACTGAAATGAATGAACGTTTCAAAGATATTCTAATTTATTGAGATGCACCTATATCAGGAGAACAGGTGGTTGCGTTTCGGTGTTGCTTTCTTTTCTGAAATCTTTGAGAGCTACAGAGAACACCAAGCAAGCAGCATGGTCACCTCTCTGTGATGCAGCTGTTCTCAGGGGACACCATTCTCACGAATACCATACTATAAAATGTTTAAGATGAAAAAAATCTAATTATTTTTCATTGTTAAATGTTAAATTAAAATGATGCCATTAAGAATGGCTAGGGAGATGTTTAGGGTAGGATGGGACAGGGAGGGATCTAAAAAGATTGAGACATCTTAAAAGAGTCAGATGACTTTACATAGATGGTGGTTTACCAGCTCCTTCTCTTCCTCATCCTGCCCTCAGTAGTATCCATGTAATAACATCTCTTTAAGGCATTTTACAGTAATAAAATACAGGTATGATCATTTAGAACCTCTAGAAGTCTGTAATAGAAATCACCTTTTATTATCCTTTGAAAATGGTCATTGTGTTTTAGCTGCAACCTGCTGCCTCTATGAAATAATGCAATTACATTTTGTTACTTTCTATAAAGCAGTTCTGACTAATGTGTTTAATACTAGATCTGTCAGTATTCACTGTTGTGCCCAGAAAACTGCTGACATCATTTCAGGTCACATGGTTTTTATAAGATGATCATTCACTGAACGAATATTATTATATTTTTTGTTAGCTATTATTTTTCAAATGAGATTCTGAGTGTAATTAGCTAAAAGCATGTATACATATTAATGGAAGCATGGAGTAAGGACATAAATCAATTCACTTACAGTGGTTTTCTGAGTACATAGCTCAGCTATCTCCTGCAGTCCCACTGAGATGAATGCAGCAGCTGTGCACATGTGTTAAAATGCATACAACAGAGGTACTGTACACAGGATCCCAATTCTTGTGATTAGTGGGGTTCCAACAGCGAAACCCTCAGCAGTCAGGCAATAACCCTGAATTCACATGACGAGTTTCACCCAGAAAACACGGTCCATGTGTGCGCCGGATTTACCAGTCTGAACATCATGCCAGGAGAGGGACTCTCAGCATTATAGTTATCTATGGTGCTAGGAGTCCCATAGCAGCCTTGATAATCCCTGCCCCACCACAGTATGCAACTAATTTCTGACTAGGTGCATGCCTCATCATAAATTAGTTGCATCCTCTGGGGTCTGTGTGCCTAAAGAGAAATCTACACTTGATCCTTGCTGGCGTAGATTTCTGAATTAATTTACATCAGAAAACTGGGGTAAATGATGATAAATTCATAAGTCATAAGTTTACTTATACATGGTGAATATTTGGCAGCATTGCGCTTAAACCCCTTCCGGCTCTGTGATGAATTTATATGTGAGCAAGGGGCAGTTCATGTTTTATGTTGAATATATTCGTCTATAATCACGTGGGCAGTGCTAGTGTACTCTCACACAGACTCGCAAAAGCCAGGCTGACGCACACAGCTGGATTCCTGCCGCAACTGCTGCAATAGCAACCGTGATATGTAAAGTGTTTATACAGAGGGAAGAAGTTGCCATAGCAGTCGTGGCCTCCTGCACTACCATGGAGTGAAGCCTATTAGGCCTAGGCAGAGGTTGGGACTAATAGACTGAATATCAGTGTTAAATTGCATGTATAATGCACTAAAATACAGAAGTATTTCAGGATATTATACAAGCATTCAAGAGAAGAAAAAAAAAATCATTAAACATATCACAATTTTCCCCTAACACAACTTTATGATGTTAAAAATAAAATAAACAAAACAGTAGATACACACGTGGACAAAATTGTTCGTACCCCTCGTTTAATGAAAGAAAAACCCACAATGGTCACAGAAATAACTTGAATCTGACAAAAGTAATTTGCCAAACTACATGTTGACAAGCCACAAAGCTTCTGGGAGGATGCCCTATGGACACATGAGACAAAAATCTAAATTTTTGGCAAGGCACATCAGCTCTATGTTCACAGATGGAAAAATGAAGCATATCTTGAAAAGAACACTGTCTCTACTGTGAAACATGGAGGAGGCTCTGTTATGTTCTGGGGCTGCTTTGCTGCATCTGGCACAGGGTGTCTTGAATCTGTGCAGGATACAATGAAATCTCAAGACTATCAAGGGATTCTAGAGAGAAATGTGCTGCCCAGTGTCAGAAAGCTTGGTCTCAGTCACAGGTCATGGGTCTTGCAACAGGATAATGACCAAAAACACACAGCTAAAAACACCCAAGAATGGCTAAGAGAAAATATTGGACTATTCTGAAGTGGCCTTCTATGAGCCCTGACCTAAATCTTATTGAGCATCTTTGGAAGGAGCTGAAACATGCCGTCTGGAAAAGGCACCCTTCAAACCCGAGACAACTGGAGCAGTTTGCTCATGAGGAGTGGGCCAAAATACCTGTTGAGAGGTGCAGAAGTCTCATTGACAGTTACAATAATCGTTTGATTGCAGTGATTGCCTCAAAAGGTTGTGCAACAAAATATTAAGTTAAGGGAACCATCATTTCTGTCCAGGCCTGTTTCACAGTAGGGACAGTGTTCTTTTCAAGATATGCTTCATTTTTCCGTCTGTGAACCTAGAGCAGATGTGCCTTGACAGAAATTTCGATTTTTGTTTCATCTGTCCATAGGACATTCTCCCAGAAGCTTTGTGGCTTGTCAACATGTAGTTTGGCAAATTCCAGTCTGGCTTTTTTATGATTTGTTTTCAACAATGATGTCCTCCTTGGTCGTCTCCCATGAAGTCCACTTTGGCTCAAACAATGATGGATGGTGTGATCTGACACTGATGTTCCTTGGGCCTGAAGTTCACGTTTAATCTCTTTAGAAGTTTTTCTGGGCTCTTTTGTTACCATTCATATTATCCTTCTCTTTGATTTGTCATCAATTTTCCTCCTGCGGCCACGCCCAGGGAGGTTGGCTACAGACCCATGCATCTTAAATTTCTGAGTAATATGTGCAACTGTAGTCACAGGAACATCAAGCTGCTTGGAGATGTTCTTATAACCTTTACCTTTAACATGCTTGTCTATAATTTTCTTTCTAAGCTCCTGAGACAACTCTTTCCTTCGCTTCCTCTGGTCCATGTTGAGTGTGGTACTCACCATGTCACCAAACAGCACAGTGAGTATCTGTAGCCCTATATACAGGCCCATTAACTGATTACAAGATTGTAGACACCTGTGATGCTAATTAGTGGACACACCTTGATGTAACATGTCCCTTTGGTCACATTATTTTCAGGGGTAACATCATTTCTGTCCAGGTCTGTTTCATGAGTTTTGTTTTTATAAAAATTCTGTTGAAGCATGGTTGAAAAGCAATGTCTGACTTTCATTTGTTCATTTTCATAGAATTTTTATATATTATTACTTTTGACAGATTCAAGTTATTTCTGTGACCATTGTGGGTTTTTCTTTCATAAAACGAGGGTTACCAACAATTTTGTCCACGTGTGTACCATCCTAAATAGAGACGAAAGCTATCCACCACTGAAAAAAAGGAAAGAAATCTGTGTTACCTATTATAAATTATACCTATACCAAAAATTAAGCTGCAAAAATCACTCCATGGCTTTATAGGTTTCACACTATTATTTCCTGATAAAATAGCTAGAGAACATTAAGGCATTCATATGTTATTTTAAAATCCTTCAGCCGATGCTTCCTCAAATGCCTTTTGTTCAATTTGTGATTTCTATTCATTTTTTTGAATACAGCAATATATTCTCACACTATATTTTCCTAAATGCTCTCTGAATATATGTTCCAGTCTACTGTATCTCTGTATCCAAATTTTCTCAGCAGGTTTACATTCCACATTGCTTTATTACTGAAGGACAAATAATGCCTACAGAGTAAATGTTACAATGAATACTCCATTCTCAGATTGTGTTTTCCTATAAATGTAACACCTGAGATCTATTTGGTTTGGAATTCACAGAAGCAATTACAAGTGACAAAAATAAGCACCTTTCACAAAGGTTAGAGTGGAGATGCAGAATAAATCTTCCAATATTATAACAGTGCAGCATAACTTAGCACAAAACTATTAAAGTGTTCCCTGAAGACATAAACAGCATACAAGTATAGTCCTAACATTAGGAGAGGAAGCTGTATGCAAAAGAAAATTCTAATGAGGCTTGCTGAGAATATAATGAAACCGAATGAAAAATTGGAAAGTTTAGACGTCTCCTACATGCTGTATTACAACTCTGTAATACTCTGCAAATTACTGTAAATTGATAGGTTATTTTTTCTGGCTTTCCTTACAATTTAATTCCTTAATTTCTTACTCTCAGTTTTATTTTAAGGGTTTCAATTAGCTTAATTAATGTCATCGTCACATGTACATGCCTGGTATAAACATCTGCAACATGATGACAATCTCATCTTTAGTATATAAAACTAGAGAAGGGAAGTAAGGTTTTTAAAGTATATTGTTGAAAACCTGAAACTTTTTTTTTTGTTGAATAGAGGAGTGAAATAAAATATTTGAATAAAGCAAAGACAAAAGCTGTTGGCTCACGTGCACTTAAGTGGGTGTTCGGATCATCATAAGTTACCCTTTATTCTGTTTAATGTGCTATTCAGTAGCTTAACTACCATAAAGGCAGACAAAGCACCTGTGGGAGTCGGGACCTATGTAGGGAGGGGGAACTGCACTGATCTTCTTCTTCCAGCCACTAATTCACTTCACTGCAGCCACCACTAGGGGGAGTACAGTGCATGGAGATTTTTGAGTTGAGAATAAGTTCAGTGGTAGCTGTATTAATTCCCAGGCATTGAGCTCTCCCTACTGGTGGAGATGGGCAGAAAGTTTTATCAGTTAAAACTATATGAGGTAAATTTATCAATGTATACAGTACAGACCAAAAGTTTGGACACACCTTCTCATTCCAAGAGTTTTCTGTATTTTCATGACTATAAAAATTGTAGATTCACACTGAAGGCATCAAAACTATGAATTAACACATGTGGAATTATATACTTAACAAAAAAGTGTGAAATAACTGAAAATGTGTCTTATATTCTAGGTTCTTCAAAGTAGCCACCTTTTGCTTTGATTACTGCTTTGCACACTCTTAGCATTCTCTTGATGAGCTTCCAGAGGTAGTCACCTGAAATGGTCTTCCAACAGTCTTGAAGGAGTTGCCAGAGATGCTTAGCACTTGTTGGCCCTTTTGCCTTCACTCTGCGGTCCAGCTCACACCAAACCATCTCGATTGGGTTCAGGTCTGTTGACTGTGGAGGTCAGGTCATCTGGCGTAGCACCCCATCACTCTCCTTCTTGGTCAAATAGCCCTTACACAGTCTGGAGGTGTGTTTGGGGTCATTGTCCTGTTGAAAAATAAATGATGGTCCAACTAAACGCAAACCGGATGGAATAGCATGCCGCTGCAAGATGCTGTGGTAACAATGCTGGTTCAGTATTCCTTCAATTTTGAATAAATCCCCAACAGTGTCACCAGCAAAGCACCCCCACACCATCACACCTCCTCCTCCATGCTTCACGGTGGGAACCAGGCATGTAGAGTCCTTTCGTTCACCTTTTCTGCGTCGCACAAAGACACAGTGGTTGGAACCAAAGATCTCAAATTTGGACTCATCAGACCAAAGCACAGATTTCCACAGGTCTAATGTCCATTCCTTGTGTTCTTTAGCCCAAACAAGTATCTTCTGCTTGTTGCCTGTCCTTAGCAGTGGTTTCCTAGCAGCTATTTTACCATGAAGGCCTGCTGCACACAGTCTCCTCTTAACAGTTGTTGAAGAGATGTGTCTGCTGCTAGAACTCTGTGTGGCATTGACCTGGTCTCTAATCTGAGCTGCTGTTAACCAGCGATTTCTGAGGCTGGCGAGTCGGATGAACTTATCCTCCGCAGCAGAGGTGGCTCTTGGTCTTCCTTTCCTGGGGCGGTCCTCATGTGAGCCAGTTTCTTTGTAGCGCTTGATGGTTTTGGCCACTGCACTTGGGGACACTTTCAAAGTTTTCCCAATTTTTCAGACTGACTGACCTTCATTTCTTAAAGTAATGATGGCCACTCGTTTTTCTTTACTTAGCTGCTTTTTTCTTGCCATAATACAAATTCTAACACTCCATTCAGTAGGACTATCAGCTGTGTATTCACCTGACTTCTGAACAACACAACTGATGGTCCCAACCCCATTTATAAGGCAAGAAATCCCACTTATTAAACCTGACAGGGCACACCTGTGAAGTGAAAACCATTTCAGGTGACTACCTCTTGAAGCTCATCAAGAGAATGCCAAGAATGTGCAAAGCAGTAATCAAAGCAAAAGGTGGCTACTTTGAAGAACCTAGAATATAAGACATATTTTCAGTTGTTTCACACTTTTTTGTTAAGTATATAATTCCACATGTGTTAATTCATAGTTTTGATGCCTTCAGTGTGAATCTACAATTTTTATAGTCATGAAAATACAGAAAACTCTTGGAATGAGAAGGTGTGTCCAAACTTTTGGTCTGTACTGTATATATTAGTAGTCTGGGGTAAATACTTGGAAAAAGTAGCAATTTTTGGTAAGTGGACATAGAATTGCATGTCTCAAGTTGGGACGCTTCCCTCCAACATCGCTGTTCATTAAGACTGGCACACTATACACCAGTCTTAATAAACCAGCCACATGGTGTTAAAAACATGCATTATATTAATAAAATACCTGGGTGGTCTGGAATGTGAATTTTTTTTAATTGAAAAAAATTCCTTGACTTTATGAAAACATCACAGGGAAGTGGAACCTTACAAGATTTCGTTATAGGATCCTAAGATGTCTGTGCACACCCTGTTACTATTTGTACTGTAACAGCAGGAAAACATATATAAGTTATTTATGACTGAAGGTCTGGCCTACTTGAGTCTAAGGTGCCAGATATTCTGGTATCTAAATGCAGTACATACAGTATTACACTGACACTGCAACTTGAGCTGTATAAAAAGGAAATAGTAATTTTACTGAAAGGTATATCTATGTATATATCACAGTAGTGTGCAAACATTTTTGGCAGGTGTGGAAAAAATGCTGCAAAGCAAGAATGCTTTCAAAAATAAAAGTGATAATAGTTTCAATTTGTCAATTAACATATTGTAAAGGGAATGAACAAATGAGAAATCTAAATGAAATCAATATTTGGAATGACCACCCTTTACCCAGTGCGAAGGATACCAGTTTGCCAAGTCGCTTGGCCTACCTGCGGTCACCCCTCTTACCTTCCACTCACAACCCGTGAGTGCCTGGGTTCATAGGATAATATGAAACGAGCTTTATAAATTTTTTCTATTTATTAACCCGAGTGGGTCGGTACTAGCCTCTAACGTATAAAGAATACACATCAGAGGATGGTCAAGCAAATACATGTAAAAACAAGGAATACAGTACATTAAAAATAAAATGGGATTAAAAGATAGAAAAGAATACCAAATGAATCTATAGTCTGGTTAGCTGATGCTTCACTGCTAGGCCCGAGGGCACATCCTTAAAGGGGTTGTCCAGGATAATACAAAATTTTAACATTAAACTAAACCCCCCCCCCGCTCATCTACTTTATAAATTACTTTAATTAGCAAAAATTCATACTTACATTATCGCTGGGGCTGTCACCTGACCGCCCCAGGCACATCTTCATAGTATCCTTTGACGATCCGTTTCTCCGCTTCCGGAGACGGGGTCACATACTATATCCCCCCTCTCTCTCCTCCCCTTTCCTCCCGTCCCCACTCCTCCCCTCTCCTCCTGTCCTCACTCCTCTCCACTCCTCCCCTCTCCTCCCATCCTATCACTTCCCATCCCCTCCCCTCACTACACCCGTCACTGTCTTACTTAGCTTCCGTCCTGCCTCCTCCTGTCATGTGACGTCATCAGCGACGCGCACGCAATTCGGGCATGCGCAATACACTTCCCAAGCGATTGTGGGCTATTGCGCATGCGCGAGTTGCTTAGCAACGTCACGAAGATGTCTCCAGGCCCACGCATGCGCAATAGCCCACAATATGAGTCGAGGGATAAAGAGTCCTTTGGGTTCTGCTGGCACATAAAGGAGGGCTGGGATCCTTGTGGTGCTGCTGGCATCTATGGAGGGGCAGAGGTCTGTAGGGGTGCTGCTGACACTTAAATGGGGGGCAGGGATCCGTGGGGTGCTGCTGGCAGCTAAAGGGGAAGTAGGGGTCCCTGGGAAGCTGCTGGCATCTAGAGAGGGGCATGGGTCTTTGGGGTGCTGCTGAAATCTAAGGGGGGGCAGGGGTCCTTGGGTTGCTACTGGCATCTAAGGGGGGCAGGGGTCTTTGCAGTGCTGGTGGCATTTAAGGGAGAGCAGGGGTCCTTGGGGTGCTTCTGGCATCTATGGGGGGGGGCAGATATACAGTGGGGTAAAAAAGTATTTAGTCAGCCACCAATTGTGCAAGTTCTCCCACTTAAAAAGATGAGGTCGGCGTGTAATTGACATCATAGGTAGACTACAACTATGAGAGACAAAATGAGAAAACATATCTAGATAATCACATTGTCAGATTTTTTAAAGAATTTATTTGCAAATTATGGTGGAAAATAAGTATTTGGTCACCTACAAACAAGCAAGATTTCTGGCTCTCACAGACCTGTAACTTCTTCTTTAAGAGGCTCCTCTGTCCTCCACTCATTACCTGTAGTAATGGCTCCTGTTGGACATTATTATCAATATAAAAGACACCTGTCCACAACCTCAAACAGTCACACTCCAAACTCCACTATGATGAAGACCAAAGAGCTGTGGAAGGACACCAGAAACAAAATTGTAGACCTGCACCAGGCTGGGAAGACTGAATCTGCAATAGGCAAGCAGCTTGGTGTGAAGAAATCAACTGTGGGAGCAATAATTAGAAAATGGAAGACATATAAGACCACTGATAATCTCCCTCGATCAGGGGCTCCATGCAAGATCTCACCCCGTGGGGTCAAAATGATCACAAGAACGGTGAGCAAAAATCCCAGAACCACACAGGGGGACCTAGTGAATGACCTGCAGAAAGTTGGGACTAATGTAACAAAGGCTACCGTAACACACTACGCCGCCAGGGACTCAGATCCTGAAGTGCCAGATGTGTCCCCCTCCTTAAGCCAGTACAAATCCAGGCCCGTCTGAAGTTTGCTAGAGAGCATTTGGATGTTCCAGAAGAGTATTGGGAGAATGTCATATGGTCAGATGAAACCAAAGTAGAACTGTTTGGTAGAAACACAACTCGTCGTTTTTGGAGGAGAGTGAATGCTGAGTTGCATCCAAAGAACACCATACCTACTGTGAAGCATGGGGGTGGCAACATCCAGCTTTGGGGCTGTTTCTATGCAAAGGGACCAGGACGACTGATCCGTGTACATGAAAGAATGAATGGGGCCATGTATTGTGAGTGAGATTTTGAGTGCAAACCACCTTCCATCAGCAAGGGCATTGAAGATGAAACGTAGCTGGGTCTTTCAGCATGACAATGATCCCAAGCACACTGCCAGGGCAACGAAGGAGAGGCTTTATAAGAAGCATTTGAAGGTCCTGGAGTGGCCTAGCCAGTCTCCAGATCTCAACCGCATAGAAAACCTTTGGAGGGAGTTGAAAGTCCGTATTGCCCAGCGACAGCCCCAAAACATCACTGTTCTAGAGGAGATCTGCATGGAGGAATGGGACAACATACCAGCAACAGTGTGTGCCAACCTTGTGTAGACTTACAGAAAACGTTTAACCTCTGTCATTGCCAACAAAGGATATATAACAAAGTATTGAGATGAACTTTTGTTATTGACCAAATACTTATTTTCCACCATAATTTGCAAATAAATTCTTTAAAAATCAGACAATGTGATTTTCTGGATTTGTTTTCTCATTTTGTCTCTCATAGTTGAGGTCTACCTATGATGTCAATTACAGACCTTTCACATCTTTTTAAGTGGGAGAACTTGCACAATTGGTGTTTGACTAAATACTTTTTTCCCCACTGTATATACAGTTGTGCAAAAAAGTTTACATACCCCGTCAGATTTTTTTTACCTTTTTTCAGAGAATATGAATGATAACACAAAAACTTTTTCTCCACTCATGGTTAGTGGTTGGTTGAAGCCATTTATTGTCAAACTTCTGTGTTTTCTCTTTTTTAATCATAATGACAACCAAAAATATCAAAATGACCCTGTTCAAAAGTTCTCATACCCTGGTGATTTTGGCCTGATAACATGCCCAGAAGTTGACACAAAGGGATTTGAATGTCTACTACTGTAAAGGTAACATCCTCACCTGTGACCTGTTCGCTTGTAATCAGTGTGTGTGCATAAAAGCTGAGTGAGTTTCTGGGATCCAGACAGAATGTTGCATCTTTCCTCCAGCCACTGACGTTTCTGAATTGTGAGTCATGGGGAAAGCAAAAGAATTGTCCACGGATCTACGGGAAAAGGTAGTTGAACTGTATAAAACAGGAAAGGGATACAAAAAGATATCCAAGGAATTGATAATGCCAGTCAGCAGTGTTCAAACTGTGATTAACAAATGGAAACTCAGGGGCTCTATAAAAACCAAAGCACGGTCCGGTAGACCAACCAAACTTTCGGCCACAACTGCCCGGAAAATTGTTCGGGATGCAGAGAAAAACCCACACATAACATCAGCTGAAATACAGGACTCTCTGAAAACTATCGATGTGGCTGTTTCAAGATGCACAATAAGGAGGCACTTGAAGAAAAATGGGCTGCATGGTCAAGTTGCCAGGAGAAAGCCATTACTGCGCAAATGCCACAAAGAATTTCGCCTTCAATTCGCCAAACAGCACAGAGACAAGCCTCAAAACTTTTGGAACAAGGTAATTTGGAGTGATGAAACAAAAATCGAACTTTTTGGCCACAACCATAAACGATACATTTGGAGAGGTGTCAACAAGGCCTATGATTAAAGGAACACCATTCCTACTGTAAAGCATGGAGGTGGATCACTGATGATGTGGGGATGTGTGAGCTTCAAAGGCACAGAAAACTTGGTCAAAGTTGAAGGAACGATGAATGCAGCACGTTATCAGCAAATATTGGAGGCAAATTTGCACTCATCAGCCAGGAAGCTGTGCATGGGACGTACTTGGACGTTCCAACATATAAACGATACAAAACACAAGGTCAAGTTGACCTGTCATTGGCTACAGCAGAAGAAAGTGAAGGTTCTGGAGTGGCCATCTCAAGTCTCCTGACCTCATTGAGCCACTCTGGGAAGATCTCAAGCACACAGTACATGCAAGACAGCCTAGGAACTTACAGGAACTGGAGACTTTTTGCCAAGAAGAATGGGCAGTTTTACCATCTGAGAAAATAAAGAGCCTTATCCACAACTACCACAAAAGACTTCAAGCTGTCATTGATGTTAGAGGGGTCATTACACGGTATTAAGAACTGGGGTATGTGAACTTTTGAACAGGGTCATTATGATTTAAAAAGAAAAAACACAGAAGTTTGACAATAAATGGCTTCAACCAACCACTAACCATGAGTGGAGAAAAATTTTTTGTGTTATCATTCATATTCTCTGAAAAAAGGCCAAAAAAAACAAAAAATCTGCCGGGGTATGTAAACTTTTTTTTATATATATATATATATATATATATATATATATATATATATACACAGTATATATAGATCTGTCCTTGCAGCTAATACAAGGAGTCTAAAGATGGTTGCTGAGGGTGTAGTGGGCGGGATAGCAAGGGAAAAATGGAGAGGGAGTGTTTTGAAAGGGAGGGGGACAGTGAGTGTGAGAGGGAGTTGTGCTGATTCAGATCTAGGATTCTAATACTGGCTTCTGAGGGTGTAGTGGACAGGCTAGCTAAGGAAACAGGGAGAGGGGAGTCTGTGAGAAAGGGAGGGGGTCAGTCAGTGGAGAGGGAGGAGAAGTGAGGGATTCTGGAACTTGTAGTAAACTTAGAAAGGAAGTTAGGTATGTAAACAAATGTTGAAGATGCAATGAGCTCACTGAGAACACCAGAAATCACTCAAAACATTGCTAAAGGTATTTGGTGGCATTTATTAATCAATTAATAGCACTAACAGACCTTTTTTGAAAAATGATTTTTTGCCCGGAAAACCCCTTTAAGTCAATAACACGACATGTGTCTTCATTTCTCTCCCAGGATAAGAACTGAAGCCTCTCTCCCTGATCTTAGACATATACCTGCCCTAGTCTCCTCCCTGTGTGATGTCACCAGGAGACGAGGTCCCGCCCTACATCGTGGAACCAGATAAATATATACAATCATAACTCCTCGCCAGATGACCGTAGTATCAGGCAAGGGTTATGACGAGGTTCGTGGCGATGCTCCCATCGCGTAGACACCAGGAATGACCCCCCAGAACACCTTGGGTAGGGAGTTCAGTGTCTGGACCTTTTCCCTGCTCCCAACAGTAATCTGTTTGGACTTGGTATGTTCGGTCCAGCCTTGCACACCCAAGGAATTCATCGGTGCGACTGTAGGAGGTTCCCCTCGGGAAATATCATCATAAAACCATATTTCCTTTTAAGTTCTTATCCGGAGCCAGTTCGTCTGCTCTGAGACTTCCCAGTCCACATATTCCAAGATCTCCCCTGCTGAGTTAACGAGTTTTACACTTGTATGTAAAGTGGGCTGGGTATGGGACTGTAGACATTAAGTCTGTGAGGATCTAAAGATCAAAGGGTGTGATTACAAAGCATAAGCACCACATTCCTAAAGGTATATGTAGGACTAATATGAACAAGTAAAAATACATAACTGGGGTCTCTACTCATCACACCCAGGTACAATTACACACAGTTTTGAAAAAAACTCGGCAGGGCTTTTTCCAAACATCTTAGAGAACTAACCACAAATCTTTTGTCGATGTAGGTTTGCTTAAATCCTTCTGTCTCTTCATGTAATCACAGATAGATTCAATGATATTGAGATCAGGATAGTATCATCACTTCCAAGACTCCTCTGCCAAAGGGTGGTCACACCAAATATTGATTGGATTTATATTTCTCATTGTTCATTCACTTTATTTTGTTAATCGACAAAAATAAACTCTTAACATTTTTATCTTTCTTACATTGCTGAATTTTTCCACACATGCTAAAAATGTTTGCATAGTACTGTGAAGAAAATGTAATTACCGAAATTTTCATTTCGGGGAGTCCAGAGGCAGCACACAAATATGTTAATATTTCTCTGTTTACAATTAGAAGAGACAGTTTAATAAGTATTAATTAGGATCAATCAATTAACCATGGACCACTTATAAAAGGCTGGAGAGACCACACCTCACTTGTATAGTATGTAGCAATGAGAATATATTTTAGGGTGACAAAGTTGTGCTGCCTCTGGACTCCAGGAAATGAAAATTTTGGTAATTCAATTTTCTCCTTTCTGTTCATCTGTCAGCAACACACAAATGTGATCTGTAAAGCAGTGATAATTTGGACGGGATCTGAGAAGCCTTTATTAACATGGATCTGCCGAAGTATAAACCCTACATGCCATGCTATCCACACTGTGATTACTGAATGTGATGCCAGACAGCTGTTCTGGAGAACTAGTTTGAAGAGACTTTGGCCAAAATATTGATGTAAAGCATGGTTCTACGATGAATCTGGAACTCTTGCACATAAACTGTACAAAGAGATAACGAGCCACTAAATGCTGTAGTGACTAGAGTTGGGCGAATCAGTTCGTAACAAGCCAGGTTCATCCCATATATTTTAAATGGCTTGGTTTTTCATGAAACTGAACAAATGCGATTCGCTCTGGACAAACAAAAATGGCAGCGCCACGAGAAAATGCCATGTGTTTGACCAGGAAATACAGAGCTGACAATGTGTGCAGTGACTCACACATGTCTGTCACATGATAGCAACATCTAACAGCCAATAGACAGTGGTAGGTGGACCTTACAGTGTTGATTTCATATGTAGTATAAAAGCTTGGACACTACTGATCAGCTTCAGTTGCTGTAATGATTGAAAAGCAAATAGATCTGTGATCCATATCAATGAATCATAGCTAGGCTATAGGCAGCACAATTCAGAAAATTCAGGAATTCCAGCAATAGTTATAGGAGTACTTAGGGAAACAAGTAATTATACACAGGCAGAATAGTGCTAGAATTTAATAGACATACTGTAGATAGGATAGGTTCATTTCACATTGAGTGTTCTATCTCACTGTATCCCATAGCTATTAGCTAGGTTATAGGCAGCACAAGTCAGACAATTGAACAATAGTTGCAGCCAGATCAGCAGTGCAAGAATAGAATTGAATACAGTGAACTGAACTGTACAGCAGTACTGGTGGCCATGGTACTAGTATTGCATCCTTCACTAATGTAAAGTCTTAGAGGCAAGCAGTTTCTCGAACTTCATCAGCTGAGTCCGAATTGGAAACTTCTTTTGCAGTAGATCCAGATGGACTTGGAGATGTCTCTTGTGTTGGAACGACAGTGTAATGTCTGGAGCCAGCTTCAAAATATCATCTAGAGGCATAATCCCTGCAGCCATAGAGATGTCTCTTAATGTGATTGAGTGTAGTTTGGACCAGAGGGACCGATAAGTGTCGTCCCTCACCTCCAACAGGGTCGGTATCAGGCTCACCGAGAGCAACGGTGACGGGTGTGAGCCTAGGACAGGGCAAACTTCGGACCAAACAGCTGTGGAACTCAATAGAAGGGGACAGGACATCGCCACTTTCTGTTTAGACGACTTCGGTAGCCATAGGTCGGCTAGGAAGAGAGAGATTCCTGTAGAAGCCGGACAGCTGTGGAAGATTTGATAGGAGCCGCAAGGTCCGCCCACCAGTTCAACTGGACAGCTCTGTAGTATTTCTGTATATCCGGTAGGCCTATGCCACCCTTTTGTTTTTTCTTGGTCAGTTGTGCCCACAATATCCTGGGTGTCCTGTTCCTCCAAATGAAACTAGTTAATAAACTGCGAAGAGATTTGAAAAACGCAGTCGGTAGGCTAATGGGGAGCATCGAGAGTCGATATAGAATTTTGGGGACTAAGTAAGTCTGTATCAAATTTTTCCTCCCGAACTAGGAGAGGGGGAGTGTGACATAAGAAGACAAGCTCCGGTTAAGGTCGTCAAGCAGCTGTTGAAAGTTATTCTCGTAGAGATTTTCAAGTCTCGGATTAAGCTGGATACCTAAATATTTCAAAGAGGAACGGGTCCATGAGAAGGGTGTAGAGTGTTTAATGGTCTGCACAGTAGACAGTGGTAGGGTGATATTGAGAACTTCAGATTTTACGAGGTTGGCCTTGTAACGAGAAAGAGGACCATAGCTATTGAGAAGATCTACTAGAGCCAGTAGGACCTCCTCAGGGTTCGTAACAACAAATAGGACATCGTCAGCAAAAGCGGTTGCCTGGAGAGTAGAATCTCCTAATGACATTCTCTGTACTCTAGAATCTTGACAGATGGCTTGTAGGAGAGTTTCCAATACCAGAATAAACAGGGTAGGGGACAACGGACAAACCTGACGTGTCCCATTGGAGATAGTGAAGCTGTCTTAGAGGGTACCGTTAATCTTGAGTTTAGCGGATGGCTGGGCGTACAGGGAGAAGATGGCTATGATGAATTGAGGAGGGATCCCAAACTTTTCTAGCTTGGCTTTCATGAAGTCCCAGTCTACCCTGTCAAAAGCCTTTTCGGCGTCAACCCCAAGCACCAGGGGTTGCCGGGTCTGGTTAGCCAGGTGGATAAGGGGAAGTAATTTTGCCATATTGTGACGTCCCTCTCTGCCAAGCACAAAACCGGACTGCTCTTCATGTATCAGTGCAGGGTTGCAATCTCCTTGCCAAGAGTTTTGCCCAAATTTTTAGGTCCACGTTTAACAGGGAGATGGGTCTGTAACTGCCACACATGGTGGGATCTTTCCCTTCTTTAGGACTGAGGCTGATATAATCTTCCTGTGTTGTCTCGGCAAGGAGGAACCCTTCAGTAGTGCATTGCAAAATAGGGAAAGATGGGAGGATAGTGTCTGTTGGAACTTCTTGTAGTAGAGCATTGGTAAGCCGTCTGGGCCAGGGCTTTTGCCCAATGGAAAACTCTTGAGGGTGTCTATCAGTTCCTCCAAGGAGATAGGAGCTATGAGTGAGGAGACTGAATCGAGGGGAATGGAAGGTAGGTTCAAGTCAGCAAGAAATTTCTTTGTTAGTAGAGATCTGTCTTCATCTGATAGATCCGATTGGCCATCCTTCAAATTGTAGAGTTGGAAATAAAAGTAAACGAACTCCGCAGCAATGGAAGCAGTCAAAGTGCACTGTCCGTCCGAAGCTGTTTTGATCGAGGCAATGAAGGACTTGGCTTTCTCCTTCCGGATGAGGTTAGTCATAAGTCGTCCTCCCATGTCCCCATGGGCATACAGGAGCTTTCTATAGTGAAGATGATGTTTGGCCGCCTTGTCATTGAGGACGTCAAGCAGTTTCTCCCTGAGTTGATGAAGGTCATCTTGCACTTTCATCGCATGGGTTCATCAACCTCTTTTTGCCTGGCTCTCTTCACTTTGGCTGCCAGAGAAATAAGAATACCCCTGATGTAGGCCTTGTGAGATTCCCAGATCATAGTAGGACTGACATCAGGGGTAGTATTAAGATCAAAAAAGTCTTCAAGGTGTTTAGTAAGGAATTGTATATTATCGTCTGAATCTAGCAGGGATTCATTGAGTCTCCAGGTCCAATGAGGTCGGGACAGATGCTGCAGTTCAATGATAACTGACACCGGAGCATGATCAGATATTGTGATGGGGCCGATATGGGAAGAGGAAGGAGATCTTTAGAGATGAGTATGTAGTCCAATCTATGGTAGGATTTGCCAGAAGCTGAGTAGAACGAATAATCTTTGACAGAAGGGTGTTGAGTGCGCTAGATGTCTATCAATTTCAGATCCAGAAGGGCAGCCATAAGTTTCCCAATAGCTCTCTGTGAGAAAGGGGAGGTGGAGGTGGATGAATCCAAGAAATGGTTAAAGGCAATGTTGAGATCACCGCCTAGGATTACAGTACCTTCTGCGAATAGTTTCAGTGTTTGCAATGCGTCAAGCATCCAGGATATCTGTCCCCTATTGGGAGCGTAAAAGTTTGCCAAGGTAAAGGACTGGGAGGCAATGGTGCCCTTAAGGAGCAGGATTCTGCCATCACAATCTGAATATTGACCGTGGCAAACAAATGGAACAGATTTGTGGATAAGAATCGAGACCCCTTTGGAGGCTGACACAGGATTGCTGTTGTGAAACCATTGAGAGAATTGCTTTTTGGGCAGGGACAGGATGCGCGAGCCTTTAAAGTGAGTCTCTTGCAGGAAAGCTATACTGGTTTTTTGTTTACGGAACAGAAGAAGAACATGGTGTCTCTTGTTTGGAGAGTTGAACCCTTTCACATTGAGGGACGAGCAAACCAAACTGGCCATATAGATAGAGTTTAAGGGAGAAAGATAAGAGAGGTAGAGAAAGAGAGCAGAGAAAAGAGGAGGTACTTGTAAAAAATAGAAAATAGAAAGTAGAAAAATGGAAATAGGAAAGAAAAGCAGGAGGGGTTACATTAGTAAAGGGAAGCCGGGGGGGTGAGGAGAGGGGGAAGGAAAAAAAGGGGGGAGGGAGGGAGAGGGTAGCAAATCCAAATGCAATAAAGAGAAAAATCGGTGGGGATCAGTGGAGTAGATCTGTATATCCACTGATTCCACTACAGAAACAACACAGTAAGTTAGGAATCTAGAAAATAGAAGTATGTTGTTTGAAGGTAGGAGTAGGTCCTGATCAAAACTAGGCCCAAAACCAACGTCCTTTTACTTAATGATAGGCAAATAGAGAAAGATGTGACTGTATCCTCAGCAAGGAAAGAGGGACGGGGGGAAGGGGTGGAGGTAAAATACAGTGAGGTATAGGGAGACATATAGGAAGCGAACCAAGGATTTCATGGGACATCAACATAAATGCAGATAAACTTATATTTCACTCGGATAGGCTATATAAACAACAATAATAATAAGGGGGAGGGGAAACGGAGATGCAATCGTGCGCCCCGCCAGCATGTGCCTCAGAATAGAAACATATGCCAGGAATCAGGTAGCATTCGATAAAACAATAGGAAGACATTAGGAACCCCTCCATCCCAATCTGAATAAGTGCTGAAAGGACAGGACCGTAATCTGGTCCAGCAGGAGTGTAAAATAACTCGTATACAAGGAAGATCATGATATGTTTAGGGTGGAGAGGCACACAGCTACATCCCCGGCCCGCAGGAGTAAGCCGTATAGATAAGATAAGCATACAACTAAATGAATGAGTTCATATACAGTGCCTTGCGAAAGTATTCGGCCCCCTTGAACTTTTCAACCTTTTGCCACATTTCAGGCTTCAAACATAAGGATATAAAATTTAAATTTTTTGGTGAAGAATCAACAACAAGTGGGACACAATCGTGAAGTGGAACGAAATTTATTGGATATTTTAAACTTTTGTAAAAAATAAAAAACTGAAAAGTGGGGCGTGCAAAATTATTCAGCCCCCTTAAGTTAATACTTTGTAGCACCACCTTTTGCTGCGATTACAGCTGCAAGTCGCTTGGGGTATGTCTCTATCAGTTTTGCACATCGAGAGAGTGAAATTCTTGCCCATTCTTCCTTGGAAAACAGCTGGAGCTCAGTGAGGTTGGATGGAGAGAGTTTGTGAACAGCAGTTTGCAGCTCTTTCCACAGATTCTCGATTGGATTCAGGTCTGGACTTTGACTTGGCCATTCTAACACCTGGATACGTTTATTTGTGAACCATTCCATTGTAGATTTTGCTTTATGTTTGGGATCATTGTCTTGTTGGAAGATAAATCTCCGTCCCAGTCTCAGGTCTTTTGCAGACTCCAACAGGTTTTCTTCCAGAATGGTCCTGTATTTGGCTCCATCCATCTTCCCATCAAGTTTAACTGTCTTCCCTGTCCCTGCTGAAGAAAAGCAGGCCCAAACCATGATGCTGCCACCACCATGTTTGACAGTGGGGATGGTGTGTTCAGGGTGGTGAGCTGTGTTGCTTTTACGCCAAACATATCGTTTTGCATTGTGGCCAAAAAGTTCGATTTTGGTTTCATCTGACCAGAGCACCTTCTTCCACATGTTTGGTGTGTCTCCCAGGTGGCTTGTGGCAAACTTTAAACAAGACATTTTATGGATATCTTTGAGAAATGGCTTTCTTCTTGCCACTCTTCCATAAAGGCCAGATTTGTGCAGTGTACGACTGATTGTTGTCCTATGGACAGACTCTCCCACCTCAGCTGTAGATCTCTGCAGTTCATCAAGAGTGATCATGGGCCTCTTGACTGCATCTCTGATCAGTCTTCTCCTTGTTTGAGATGAAAGTTTAGAGGGACAGCCGGGTCTTGGTAGATTTGTAGTGGTCTGATACTCCTTCCATTTCAATACGATCGCTTGCACAGTGCTCCTGGGGATGTTTAAAGTTTGGGAAATCTTTTTGTATCCAAATCCGGCTTTAAACTTCTCCACAACAGTATCACGGACCTGCCTGCTGTGTTCCTTGGTCTTCATGATGCTCTCTGTGCTTTAAACAGAACCCTGAGACTATCACAGAGCAGGTGCATTTATACAGAGATTTGATTACACACAGGTGGATTATATTTATCATCATCAGTCATTTAGGACAACATTGGATCATTCAGAGATCCTCACTGAACTTCTGGAGTGAGTTTGCTGCACTGAAAGTAAAGGGGCCGAATAATAAAAGTTTAAAATAATCAATAAATTTCGTTCCACTTCACAATTGTGTCCCACTTGTTGTTGATTCTTCACCAAAAAATAAAAATTTTATATCCTTACGTTTGAAGCCTGAAATGTTGCAAAAGGTTGAAAAGTTCAAGGGGGCCGAATACTTTCGCAAGGCACTGTAAATATCAAAAACAACTAAAGGCATCAGCTAGGAACCTACTGGCAGCATGAGACCTCCTGACAGTCATCTAAAAACATGCAGGTGTTATCACCAGGGCTGCCAGAGGTTTTGTGTTCCCAAAGATTTTATAAAAAATAGCTTATTATAACAATACTATTGAAAACAGTATTTATTTGTGTCTTATGAATGAGTAATTATTTGATTCTAGGTTTGATGGTATTTGCAGGTGTACTTTAGAACATTTTATATACATCTTGGATTTTTCCATGACATGTAAATACAGCATGCCCTATTTATATTGACAATGGAAGGCATTGAGCTCAATAATGGGCACTGAGTAGCATTTCAGATTCACAGTCATAGAGAAGTAAGCTTTCAATTTTCCCTATTTACTCTGTGTTGTGTTATTCTTTTGTGTGCAACTGCTTTGATTGATAGCAATAATGGAAGCCTATTGCTGGGTTAATAGCTTGTAGTTCCTCATTCACAAGTCACATTCTGATCATTAAAACATCCTGGAGTACTAAGTGCTGAAGTTTTAATAGCTTTAAAATATAGTATATTGCCAACATGCCACATGCTAGCAAAATACAATATTAGAAATAGAGAAATGGCCCAAAATGAATACTCACAATTATAACGCCCTGATGTACATCATTTTATGAATAGAAGGCCCTGAATGGTGTAGAGAAAGGGACAAGGACTACAGAGAAAGGGTTAATAAGTTGGGTACTTTGTGGCAGGAAGGTGCCGAGCAGTGGTTGGAGGTATAGAGGAGGAAGAGGTGGGTTTATGAGTATAAAAGGAAGAGCTAGTAGAAGGGGGTAGTAGTACCTTCTAACGCTGGTGGGAAGACCCCGCCCTGCCTCCCAGGTTTTTTCTGCAGTGTTTATTGGTACTGGGTTTTTTTGTTTGTTAACCATTGCCCTATTTTCTGCTGTTGTTTCTCTTTGTTTCGGATATCACAGCAAGCGGATTGATTACGGCCCTCAGGAGTTGGAGTGCGAATGACATCACATACCCAATTAAATAAGCGGTCGACATGACGAACATAAAAGGGGGTTAAGTTTACACGAGGGCAAAAGTTAAGTGGTTCTGTTTAGCAGTGTTGTTAATAAAAGCTGTGGCCATCCCCACATACATACCATCACTTGGTGTCAGTCTGGTTATTTCCGGCACCTTAAAGGTATAAAATAAGATTCAAGTCCCTGCAGTCTAATGCATTATTGAACATAGGAAGGGTAAAGAGAGGGGAAATGCATAGGGCTGAGGAAAAAATGTAAAACATCACTTTCATCACTATCATAGTGGTCCGGGGCCCGGCCATCTCCATACCCCGCCGAGCCCGGTCGCAGTCGCACCCTCTGGGACCGCGATCATTACGCCACTGGTCAGGGGCCCGATCGGGATGGTCAGGATCCCGATCGGGCCCCTGACAAATGCATCTGCATTGGTAACATGTGGACTAATAGTCGGGGCTCGGGGCCCACTGGTGGATTCACCGGTTTCCCCGGTGGGCCAGTCCGACCCTGTATATATATATGCAGTACAGACCAAAAGTTTGGACACACCTTCTCATTCCAAGAGTTTTCTGTATTTTCATGACTATAAAAATTGTAGATTCACACTGAAGGCATCAAAACTATGAATTAACACATGTGGAATTATATACTTAACAAAAAAGTGTGAAACAACTGAAAATATGTCTTATATTCTAGGTTCTTCAAAGTAGCCACCATTTGCTTTGATTACTGCTTTGCACAGTCTTGGCATTCTCTTGATGAGCTTCAAGAGGTAGTCACCTGAAATGGTCTTCCAACAGTCTTGAAGGAGTTCCCAGAGATGCTTAGCACTTGTTGGCCCTTTTGCCTTCACTCTGCGGTCCAGCTCACACCAAACCATCTCGATTGGGTTCAGGTCTGGTGACTGTGGAGGCCAGGTCATCTGGCGTAGCACCCCATCACTCTCCTTCTTGGTCAAATAGCCCTTACACAGTCTGGAGGTGTGTTTGGGGTCATTGTCCTGTTGAAAAATAAATGATGGTCCAACTAAACGCAAATCGGATGGAATAGCATGCCGCTGCAAGATGCTGTGGTAACCATGCTGGTTCAGTATTCCTTCAATTTAGAATAAATCCCCAACAGTGTCACCAGCAAAGCACCCCCACACCATCACACCTCCTCCTCTATGCTTCACGGTGGGAACCAGGCATGTAAAGTCCATTCGTTCACCTTTTCTGCGTCACACAAAGACACGGTGGTTGGAACCAAAGATCTCAAATTTGGACTCATAAGAACAAAGCACAGATTTCCACAGGTCTAATGTCCATTACTTGTGTTCTTTAGCCCAAACAAGTCTCTTCTGCTTGTTGCCTGTCCTTAGCAGTGGTTTCCTAGCAGCTATTTTACCATGAAGGCCTGCTGCACACAGTCTCCTCTTAACAGTTGTTGTAGAGATGTGTCTGCTGCTAGAACTCTGTGTGGCATTGACCTGGTCTCTAATCTGAGCTGCTGTTAACCAGCGATTTCTGAGGCTGGTGACTCGGATGAACTTATCCTCCGCAGCAGACGTGACTCTTGGTCTTCCTTTCCTGGGGCGGTCCTCATGTGAGCCAGGTTCTTTGTAGTGCTTGATGGTTTTGGCCACTGCACTTGGGGACACTTTCAAAGTTTTCCCAATTTTTCAGACTGACTGACCTTCATTTCTTAAAGTAATGATGGCCACTCGTTTTTCTTTACTTAGCTGCTTTTTTCTTGCCATAATACAAATTCTAACACTCCATTCAGTAGGACTATCAGGTATGTATCCACCTGACTTCTGAAAACCACAACTGATGGTCCCAACCCCATTTATAAGGCAAGAAATCCCACCTGACAGGGCACACCTATGAAGTGAAAACCATTTCAGGTGACTACCTCTTGAAGCTCATCAAGCGAATGCCAAGAGTGTGCAAAGCAGTAATCAAAGCAAAAGGTGACTACTTTGAAGAACCTAGAATATAAGACATATTTTCAGTTGTTTCACACTTTTTTGTTAAGTATATAATTCCACATGTGTTAATTCATAGTTTTGATGCCTTCAGTGTGAATCTACAATTTTTATAGTCATTAAAATACAGAAAACTCTTGGAATGAGAAGGTGTGTCCAAACTTTTGGTCTGTACTGTATATATATATATATTGTGACAGGACCAGGGGCAAAGTGGTAGAAGGAGTTTACATTTCTCCAAGGTTCCTGTCATATATGTTTTAAAAGCACCTGGGAAAGCTTGCAGTAAGAAAGCTGTGTTCCTTGCTGGAGGGTCTTAGCTAAACCCTGGTAAAAGGTCTGGCTGCTGGAGTAGGGAGAATTGGGTGTGTCTCTACTCCATTCAGCCACTTCAGGTTTTGGGATGACTGGGGGTTAACTCCTTGTTTCCTGAAGAGTGTGTATATAAGGGCGGACAGCACACAGGTATTTGGCTGTCTCTGCTCCTGGGAAACCACTGTGAGTTTAAACTGCTGAGAAATTGTGAATTGTGTGTTTAGGGAACTGTGCAGTAGGCCCAGCTCTCAATAGTTACCTGTGTTATAGGTAGTAGCCGGACGGCTAGGATTTTCTTTTGTATTATTTTTTTGTTTGTTTTGCCTGGAAGAAGTAATAAAACCGGATGCGGCCAGTTGCACCAAATTTGACTGGACTCGACTGTTATTACTGTGCCAAAAGTGTTCGTCTATCTGAGGAGACAACGATCCCTAAGCTAATCCCGTTACAAAATGTATAGATAACCAAACTTGTCACTGTACTTTCTATTTTTATATAATTCCTATCTGGATCTTATATTATAGGTATTGCTTTCCTTATTTGTGGGGCAATACTGTTCAATGAGCTATTCCTTCTCCTAGTCCATGTGATACATATTTTTGCCACCTAGACACTGGGGGTCATTAGAACACGTTACACAAAATTGGCCAGTTGTGACTGTGTTTGTTAAATTACTCATCCCTCCCACTATGTGTCTTAGGTCTGTGGCCTAGTTGTGGGTTACACAACACCACATATTTACCTGTACCCTGCTACTCATTTTTACATATAATTTTTTTAACACTTTTATTAGAATATGTTTAAAAAAAGTGACATTTTACACTTCTGCATTTCCCCTCTATTTACCTTCCCTATATTCAAAAATTCAATATTATATTTTTTTATTGGCCAATGCAAACAACACATGCTGTTCTATATTAATATATGGGCTTTACTGTGAATACTCCATTGAGCTCTCATCAGTTAACTCTATAATTTTCATATTACATTCAGTCTCAATATCATTCAGATAAAACTGGTTAGATGAATAGGGAAACAGGTTACCTTTTTCCTCAAAATACATACAAGGTTAATTCACAATTCCAACAAAAAGAATTAGTCAAGAAAAAACAAAAAAATCTCAAATATATATAAAGTATATATTTATTAATAAAAATGTAATAAATAATACATTGAAAAAATATATATACCACATACAATAATACAGGTGACAAAGACAAAAGATAAGACATAACACAAGACACATGTGTCACATAAAGGGGCTCAAAAAAGAACAAAAGATAAATAAAGATGACAATATATATATAATGGCCCAAGATATATGACTAGTACTAAAAATACAAAAATTGCAAACCATATATAAATATCTAGATAGGGAGTTTAACCCAATCAATAGTAGTTAAATGCCATATGGACAAGAGAATATATATGGAAATGCAAAATTGAAGACACTATCCATATGCTGCTTAAATATATTACTAGATATTAGTATATACCATATATAGAAAAAACAAGTAATGATAGATGGAAAGCATGTCAAACAGACCAATGAATAAATATGAAATGATGATGATTACCTGTAGCCATTATAAAGACCAAATTGAGCCCCAGTGAACACAAAAGGTATGCATGGAAACGCATTGTCATCTTTATTTATCTTTTGTACTTTTTTGAGCCCCTTTCTGTGACACATGTGTCTTGTGTTGTGTCTTATCTTTTGTCTGTGTCACCTGTATTATTGGATTTGGTATATATATTTTTTCAATGTATTATTTATTAAATTTTTATTAATAAATATATATTTTATATATTTTTGAGATTTTTTGTTTTTTCTTGACTAATTCTTTTTGTTGGAATATCAATTTTGTTGTCAAGTATATATGGAGGTTTTCTTTGGTAAGGTTAATTCACAAGCCATACAAACAAAACCACAAATAATGGAAAAGGATTATCCAACTAAATGAAAAGACATAGTAAGGACAGGACATGGTGAAACTAAAAAAAATAAAAATCTCACCTTTCAAAAGTGTCCCGTTCCAGCTCTGGTAACCCGGTACCTTTATTTTTGGTTTGTGCTAGAGTCCAGGGGTCAGCAACCTTCGGCACTCCAGCTGCTGTGAAACTACAACTCCCAACATGCTCCACTCACTTCCATGGGAGTTCCAAGACCAACAGAGCAAGTATGCATGCTGGGAGTTGTAGTTTTACAACAGCTGGATTGCCGAAGGTTGCCTACCTCTGTGCTAAACTCTAAGTGATGTCAGGGTGTTCTCAGAATTGGTTCCAGGGTCCTAGCATTGATTGCCACTTGTATGCATTTAAATTACTTGGCTAATTGATTTCCCTTAGCTATTTCCGTATCTGCCTTTCGCTTGAATTGACTGTCTGGAAATCAGACTGAAATCAGACTGAAATCAGTTAGAATCCCAAATTTGTGACATATTGCATGTACATAAAACTTTAAAGAACTATTGCCTAAATAGTGGTGATTTTATATACATGGAAGATATTAAGGTGGACCAAGGTAGCTGTGGTCTAAGTAGGACTCATTAATGGAGTGTCATGTGACCTACATATATTATATTTTTGACTTTCCGCTGACGTCCCAGGGTGTCGGTCTAAGGGATATCCACACCCTGGGACATCACTGGCATTATCAAATGCCAAAAAAGCATCAAGAATTGATTGAAGCTTTCTCTGAGTGACTGTAATGATGATATATGGAGGTGATTACAATATTACAGCCAAAGTAAAAGGTCATTGAGTGAGTGAGAACTAGGAGTCTAAAGAATGGCTTCTGAGTGCGTAGTGGACGGGCTAGCTAGGGAAACAGGGAGGGGGAGTGTGTGAGAGAGGGAGGGGGGAGGGAGTGAGAAAGGGAGGGGGGAGTGAGGCACAGAAAAAACACAGAACAAGAAGCTACCCATGTAAACAAATGCAGAAGATGTCAGAAACCCAGAAATCACTCAAAACACTGCTAAAGCACTAACAGACCTTTTTTTTAAAAATGAATTTTTGCCCGGAAAACTCCTTTAAGCATGGAGTATCAGGAAAATAAAGACTGTGTCAGGTTTTTCATACATGTATCAGTGGCTGTGAAGATGCCCACCAACTATGCTATAGCAATTATCTTGGATAATGACATGCAGTGTACAGTTGCTTACCCTTTTAGACTTTTGAGGTATGTTTACATTGAAGAATTTGGAGTTGATTTTGAGGCAGATTCTGACTGACAATCATCTCCAAAAGCTTCTACGAATCTGCCACCCATTAATTTCACTGGAAGGCAGAGGCAGATTTTTTTCTGCTAGTTGATTTTTTCAGCTAGCAGAAAAAAAGTAACATCTTGCATCTTGCTTGTTCTTCAGGCTAAGGCCCCACATTGTGGAAATACAGCAGTGTTTTTTGAACCAGGAGTGGATTTAACAGAAAGGAAACTTCTAAGTCTTCCTTTATATTTTCCATTCCTTCTCAAGCCACTCCTGACTTTGGCTCAAAAAAATGCAGCAAAATCTGCAACAAAAAAGCACTGCGTTTCCACTACATGGGGCCTTAGCCTTAGGCAGATTCTGCTTGAAACTCCCATTGAAATTAATTAGAGGCAGATATTGGAGCGTTTTGTTTTTTTTAAAACAGATTTTCAGAAGACAAAAACAACTTCCAACATCTGCTTCAAATACCTGAGGCTGGGGCCCCACATGGCATAAAATAATGTGGCGTTTTACAGTCCCTGCAGAGTGGAATCCCATCCCCACTTTGTGGAAAAATACGCGCAACGGAGATGCTGCGATTTCCAAAACCGCCGCATTTTTAGAAATCGCAGCATGTCAATTATACCTATGGAAACACCAGCGGTTTCCCTATAGGTATAATCGAAACAGAAAGTCCACAGAGGAAGAACAGCTTTTTTTGTTGCGGGATGCTACGTGGGCCCTTAGCCTTTTTTTCTGCCTTACCAAATTACTCTGTGCAACCATACCCTTATTTTGGGTTTACATAGTTGACCACATTTCTTTGATTTCATTATTTTGCTTCTTTAGACAATACGTCCCATTAAGCACCTGTGTCTTTTTTTATCTACAGTATCTATACATCATCGCTAGTAGAAATGCACTCTGTAGAATAGATGTACTGAATTATTATTTTTTTTTTTTTTCAATTAGTAACCATAACAAAAATCAGTGTGCTTTCACTGTTATAAAGATGACATTATGTGCTATGTTTTATGGTATTTACCGTATTACTGTATGTTATCAACTAATTGAATTTTCATAGACAAAACATATTTATGTTGGATAGTTATATGAAAAAATATATGAACACCTATTATTTCCTGCATCTCTAGAGGTTTATGAAAATTGTCTTTTTAAAAGGTTATACAATATGCAAATGTCTTCCAAGAAGGAAAAAGAGTATCATCATCATTTACAGTGGGGAAAAAAAAGTATTTAGTCAGCCACCAATTGTGCAAGTTCTCCCACTTAAAAAGATTAGAGGCCTGTAATTGACATCATAGGTAGACCTCAACTATGAGAGACAAAATGAGAAAACATATCTAGAAAATCACATTGTCTGATTTTTTTAAGAATTTATTTGCAAATTATGGTGGAAAATAAGTATTTGGTCACCTACAAACAAGCAAGATTTCTGGCTCTCATAGACCTGCAACTTCTTCTTTAAGAGGCTCCTCTGTCCTCCACTCATTACCTGTAGTAATGGCACCTGTTTGACATTGTTATCAGTATAAAATACACCTGTCCACAACCTCAAACAGTCACACTCCAAACTCCACTATGGTGAAGACCAAAGAGCTGTGGAAGGACACCAGAAACAAAATTGTAGACCTTTACCAGGCTGGGAACACTGAATCTGCAATAGGCAAGCAGCCTGGTGTGAAGAAATCAACTGTGGGAGCAATAATTAGAAAATGGAAGACATACAAGACCACTGATAATCTCCCTAGATCAGCGGCTCCACGCAAGATCTCACCCCGTGGAGTCAAAATTATCACAAGAATGGTGGGCAAAAATCACAGAACCACACGGGAGGACCTAGTGAATGACCTGCAGAAAGCTGGGACTAACGTAACAAAGGCTACCGTCAGTAACACACTACAAGGGACTCAGATCCTGCAGTGCCAGCCGTGTCCCCCTGCTTAAGCCAGTACATATCTGGGCCCGTCTGAAGTTTGCTAGAGAGCATTTGGATGTTCCAGAAGAGTATTGGGAGAATGTCATATGGTCAGATGAAACCAAAGTAGAACTGTTTGGCAGAAACACAACTCGTCGTGTTTGGAGGAGAGTGAATGCTGAGTTGCATCCAAAGAACACCATACCTACTGTGAAGCATGGGGGTGGCAACATCATGCTTTGGGGCTGTTTCTCTGCTAAGGGACCAGGACGACTGATCCGTGTACATGAAAGAATGAATGGGGCCACGTATCGTGAGATTTTGAGTGCAAACCACCTTCCATCAGCAAGGGCATTGAAGATGAAACATGACTGGGTCTTTCAGCATGACAATGATCACAAGCACACCGCCAGGGCAACGAAGGAGTGGCTTCGTAAGAAGCATTTCAAGATCCTGGAGTGGCCTAGCCAGTCTCCAGATCTCAACCCCATAGAAAACCTTTGGAGGGAGTTGAAAATCCGTGTTGCCCAGCGACAGCCTCAAAACATCACTGTTCTAGAGGAGATCTGCATGGAGGAATGGGCCAACATACCAGCAACAGTGTGTGCCAACCTTGTGGAGACTTACAGAAAATGTTTAACCTCTGTCATTGCCAACAAAGGATATATTCGTTGATTATATTGTTAATCTGTTTTCCCTTAGTCCTAACAGCAGCACAATATGGGGTATTTCTCCCCCTGTGTGTTGTTTAGGACAGGTGGAACTTTTAATTAGCACAAAAATGTGCTTACTAACCTGCCCTATAAGAGGGCACGAGAGACCTCCCTCACCTGTGTAAATTATAAAGTAAAAGAAACAAGATTTTAGGGAGGGAAGCCTTGTGCTGCTGTTAGGACTAAGGGAAAACAGATTAACAATATAATCAACGATTCCCTTACGTCCTTACAACCTCAAGAACTGTCTGGCCAAAGGCAGTCGCCTCGGAACTGCGGACATCCAAACGATAGTGTTTGACGAAAGTCAGCTGGGATGACCAAGAAGCAGCCGCACAAATTTGATCCAGTGGAAGCGAGCGATTCTCAGCCCAAGAAGTCGACACAGCCCTGGTCGAATGGGCTGTACAAAAATCTGGAGGAAGCAACCCTTGAGCAATGAAAGAAATTTTGAATGCCTCCTTAATCCATCTGGACAAGGAGGGTCTGGAAGCTTTAAGACCTCTGTCTTTACCATACATATTGATTAGGAGATTTTCAGCTCTCCTGAAAGATTGTGTCCGCGATAAGTAAATTCGCAGACACCTCACCACATCCAAAGTATGAAGTTTTAACTCCTCTTCTGAGGATGGATCCGGAAGGAAAACAGGCAAAGAAATCAATTGATTATAGTTATTACGTGAAGGAACCTTAGGGATAAAGCCAGGCAAAAACCTAAGGTGGACCCTATCCAAAAAAAAAATACAATATAAGGTTCTTTGGAGGAGAGCGCCTGTAGCTCTCCTACACTTTTGGCAGATGTGATGGCTAACAAAAAAGTAGTTTTAAAGGCTAAAAATTTTAGCTCCGTAGCTTCCAGAGGTTCAAAAGGAGGACCACAAAGGCCTGAAAGGACCATCGCAAGGTCCCATTGGGGAATAGGAGAGGATACCGCAGGTTTCAGCCTCGCCGCTCCTTTAAGGAATCTTGCAACCAGGGAATCCTGGGACAACCGTCTGTTTAAGTGGGCGGATAAAGCCGATACCTGTACCTTTAAAGTAGCACGGGCAAGGCCCCTGTCCAAGCCATCCTGAAGAAAATCCAAAACATCAGAAGTCAAAGGATTAGAAATATCAACGCCTCTTTTGGAGCACCACTCCAAAAAAAATCTTAGCCGTCCTCTGGTAATTCCTTTTGGTGGATTCAGCTCTAGCACAGGAAAGCGTCTTCAGGACGGCTTCTGACAGTTCTCTATACATTCGTAGGGACTGGTCAACCTCCAGGCTGTCAGGTTGAATCTCCTCAGATCCTGGCACTTCAGTGATCCTTGGGAAACCAGGTTCTGGGTGGGGGGAAGCCTCCAATATATCCCTCGACTCATCACCATGAGCTGGGAAAACCAAGCTCTTTTTGGCCAGAATGGAATCATGGCTATTAAAGAGGCTTGGTCCTGTCTTATTTTCATCAATACTCTGGGTATCATAGGAATTGGAGGGAAAATGTATGACAGCCTGGACCTCCAAGGGATGGACAGGGCATCCACTGCCAAGGGATTGTCCTCCTGGTACAGGGAACAGAACATCTCCACCTTGGCATTGAGTCGGGTTGCCATGAGGTCTATCTCCGGTAGACCATATTTCAAGGTAATCTGATGAAACACTTCTGGATTGAGTGACCATTCTCTTGATACGGCACGACCCCGACTCAACCGATCCGCTACTGAGTTCAGGGAGCCCTTGATGTGAACCGCGGATAGATGGGGCAGATTTTTCTCTGCCCAGGAAAAAATCAGATCTGCCTCCCTGAGGAGGGATGATGATCTGGTGCCTCCCTGTCTGTTCACATATAATACCGTCGTCATGTTGTCCGAGCGAATCTTGACTGCTCTTCCCTTGAGAAGAGGAGAGAAATGGAGTAAGGCACGGTACACAGCTCTGAGCTCCTTCCAGTTGGACGACGTCCTTCCTTCTGGAGCGCTCCAGACTCCCTTTATGGAGTTTCCGTCCAGATGGGCTCCCCATCCCGTAAGGGATGCATCTGTAGTCAACAGGGTCCAACGAGGTTGGACCGTGGACCTTCCGTCCTTGAGGTGCAACCACCATCTGAGAGAAAGACGGGTCCTGGGGGAGAGTCGAATCCTCCTGTTGAGACCGGGCAGAGAGCGATCCCAAATTCCTAGGATTTCCATCTGAAGAGGACGTAGATGCCATAAGGCCCAAGGAACCGCCATGATGGAAGATGACATCAGACCTAGGATTTTCATCAAAGTTCTCAAGGTAAGAAAAAAACCCCTTAACTCTAGAGAGGTCACAAGAGACCTCCTCCACCTGTCTCATACAGGACAGAAAAAAACACAGGTGAGGGAGGTCTCTCGTGCCCTCTTATAGGGCAGGTTAGTAAGCAC
Organism: Leptodactylus fallax; assembly: GCA_947044405.1. Taxonomy (NCBI): domain Eukaryota; kingdom Metazoa; phylum Chordata; class Amphibia; order Anura; family Leptodactylidae; genus Leptodactylus; species Leptodactylus fallax. The sequence continues at coordinate 2,547,716 of CAMRHE010000156.1, forward strand.
ATTTTTGTGCTAATTAAAAGTTCCACCTGTCCTAAACAACACACAGGGGGAGAAATACCCCATATTGTGCTGCTGTAGGACGTAAAGGAAAACAAAGTATTGAGATAAACTTTTGTTATTGACCAAATACTTATTCTCCACCATAATTTGCAAATAAATTCTTTAAAAATCAGACAATGTGATTTTCTGGATTTGTTTTCTCATTTTGTCTCTCATAGTTGAGGTCTACCTATGATGTCAATTACAGGCCTCTCTCATCTTTTTAAGTGGGACTTGCACAATTGGTGGCTGACTAAATACTTTTTTTTCCCCACTGTACATTTTCTTTTATTTATCTCCAAATAAGGAGGCTTCTTTATGTACTTTTTCGAAATTCTTCAGCTCCACCACCAATTGCAGTGTGGATTTGGAATACTTATTAAGCCATGAAGATGAAAGTAAATGATGAATATGAAAAAGTTAGGGTGCGTTCATACTACTATTGTAAATGTCTGTCGCTGTGTTCCATCATAGGATGACAGCAACGGACATTAAACTGTTGCAGAGAATGGTCACAGACTGATTGTGCATGCACAATTTTATCTTCCTTTACAAAAGTAAACAAACATGACGGAAGATGACTTCTGTCATGTAGTTTACATTAGTGTCAATGGGAACGGACACAGAATCTGGGACAGCTTAATGCCTGTTGCTGTCATCCTATGGCGGAAGAAAGCAAAGGACACTTACAACAGTAATTTGAACTCCCCCTTAGTGGCAAATAATAACAGGACCTCATTTTACTACATTGTAAGCTTTCTCATAGATTGTAAGCACTTGCGACCAGGACCCTCATTCCTATTGTGTGAATTGATTTATTACACAGTAATGTCTCATATACTTTGTAAAGTGCTGTAGAATCTATTGGTATTATATAAAATTATTATTATTATTATTATTATTATTATTATTATTGTTATTGTGCATCTTTAAAAAAACAGATATACTTGAACTAGTACAAGCCTGTCAACACAATGTGTCTGTAAAACAACAGAGAAGTTTCAACTACAGATACAGAGGGAAGTTTCCTGTGTACATCATCCATGTGGGAACCCAACAGCCACAAGGCAGTGAGCATAATGCATATGCTTTTATAACTTCCTATATCCCGGGCCGCTATATTTATGGGCCTTGTGATAGGGAGGTGCCGAGGGTGCTGACACTTAGCTGCTCATTTGGGGCATACCAGGTGTCCCCCGCAACCCCCTAGGGGGCGCGCCCTCCCTTGAGTTTCTTTCTTTCTTTCTTTCTTTCTTTCTTTCTTTCTTTCTTTCTTTCTTTCCTCATTGCATTAGTGATCAGACCCTCTGGGCTTCAAGAACCCTAGGGGGTCTAATAAATGCAAAAAAAATGTAAAAAAAAAAAAAAAAAAAATTTTTAATTTTATTTAAAAAAAATATATATATATATTCAAAGTTCAAATCACCCCCATTTCCCTAGAACACATATAAAAGTACTTAAATACTGTGAAACACATACACATTAGGTATCCCTGTGTACAAAAACGTCCGCTCTACAAATCTATAAAAATATTTTTCCCATACGGTAAACGCCGTAGCGGGAAAATAAAGTGCCAAACCGCCGTTTTTTTTTTTCAATGTTTCGCCTCTGATAGAAATTTGAATAAAAAGTGATCAAAGCAATAGCAATTCCCCAAAATGGTATAAATAAAAAGTACTCCTGGTCCCTTTTCATCCCCATAACACGGAAGTATAAAAAAGTTACAGGTGTCAGAATATGGCGACTTTTACAAAAGATTTTTTTTTGCACAGTTTAGATTTTTGTTAAGGGGCTAAAATGCAAATAAAACCATATAAATTTGGTATACCCAGAATCTTATCGAAACATAGAATACAGATGACATGTCATTTTGGCTGCAGAGTGAATTCCGTAAAAACGAAGCCCGTAAGAAAGTCGCACAAATGCACTTTTTCTTCAAATCCACCCCATTCTGAATTTTTTTCCAGCTTCTGAGTACATTGTACACAATAATAAATGGTTGCAAAATGAAGAAAAATTTGTCCTGCAAACTGCTCACGACTGGAGGCTGCTGTGTTATCCTAGGATTTGCCCTTAACCAAGATGACCGATGTGTGCCAACTTGAAGCCATCTTGTTTCCTGTTTGGGCCTATTTATACCCATGAGACAATTCAACCATTGCTCGAGTATTGCCACTTGTTTCCAGTCTCCAGCTCCTCTGAACTGTCTTTCCCAGACTGTTCCTACTCCTTGCTGTATTACCCTTGCCACAAGCCACACCCCGGACTACTACTCTACAACATCTAACTGCGCCTGGTTTTCTTCCACCTGGCCACTGGATTCCAGCCGTGAGTACCAGTTTTGTAACAGGATACTTGAGCCAAAACTATGAAATCCGCCGGGGAAGTGAGCTTGGAGGTTCGTGTAAATAATATGAACTGTGTACTTACTAACATCTTCGCTGAAATGCAAAGTTTGAAAACAAAGTATTTGGCATTTGAAAACCAGACATCTCATAATGCGCAAATATTCGGACAAGCAAATCAGGATTTACAAAATATGGTGGCTCAACATGCGGAGCAAATACACAAACTTCAAAACCGGGCTATGGTTCCAGCTTCAGCATCCACCTTGCCTCTTCCACCTTTCAGGTTTGGTGGGGACTGTGATAAATACCGTGTGTGAAAGATCCTCTGTGCGCCAAACCGCTTTGGCCACACCCGAGTCCTCTTTCATATAAAAACCACACTCACCGCCAGTGAATGTCGGGTTCACCAGATAAATACAAGACAAGCCTTCTAAATTTTATATATTTATTAACCCCTAAATGGGTCGGTATTAAAATCTAACATATACAGTTCAGAACAGATATGCAGATATATGCAAGCATTAACAGTTACTAGTTACAAGATACAGTACAAATAAAATAAAAGGGATAAAGGTGAAATGATTACTTTACCACACATATCCTTGATGTGGCTCTATAGTCCAACACTCACACATAGCATGTGGAGATCACCACTGGAGGCTTTTCAGCATGTGGCATCAACAGTATATTCCAGCCTGCATGCTCTCATCACAGGGATCTCAACATTAGTCTCTCTGTCTCATCACAAAAATCTCCTCATGGTCTGTCTGTAACAACTCTGTAGTCTGTGATGGTCTCAGCCCAATCTCCATAGCATAATCTCCATAGCATTATCTCAGCACAGTCTCCATAGCATGATCTCCCCCACAGACCTCTTACCTCATCTTTTATACCCTTTATGCCACCTCCCAGAATGAGGTCATCGGCGGCAGCACGTCTGATGAGTTAATGCAATCAAGTGCAGATCCTTTGTAAAGAACTGAGACCAAGTGAATTGATACAATGTTATCAGGCAGGTCTGATCAACAGCCCAGGCTTGAACAATGCATGTTTTTGTTTGATCACTAAGGGCTGTGTAGAATACAATGGGGCCCTGCTGTTATTGATACAAAGCCCTATTGTTCTAGCCTGGCCACTACTGCCAATATGCACCTAGGCTTATAGCTGCGCACAGTATGAATAAATGGAACTAGAGAGAAATATGCTACCCAGAGACCAAGATACCGCTCTGAATTATAGCCATATTCAAGCAGAATCATCACACCGTGGATTTATTAATCAATGCAAGTTATATTTTGGGGCACACCCTTCTTACTTCCTCACTGACAGATCTAAAGTGCTGTGTATTATTATGCTTGTGATACATAAGGCCATAGCCTGGGCTAATCCCCTTATTGAGACCAATGATGCACGTCTTGATTTAGAAGCCTTTCTTGCAGCTATGAGCCAGGTATTTGATGATCCTAACCGATGTGCAACAGCTGAAGCAACATTATTGGTCCAAGTCAGGGCAGACACTCGGTTGCTGAATATGCCACAGAATTCAGAAGATGGGTCGTTGACACTGAATGGAATGATGCTGCAAAATTAACATTTTTCAAGAATGGACTATCTAATGCACTTAAAGATGAATTAGCACGTGCTGATGCTCCCACAAATTTTGATGATTTTGTACATCATTGTGTTCGTATTGATACTCGACTGTCTGAGTGGAGGCAAGAAAAGTGGAGTTCTACCTGGCTTCGTAATAATTGGTACTTATCTGTTCGACCTTCTACCTCCAGAGACTCTGAGACTAAGAAGTACTCTGAAGTTGATGCTGAACCTATGCAGATTGACAGTATACAAAAACGTGAAAGTGCCGATAGAAGGGAAAGCAGACATTGTGGTACACCTGATCACTTTCTCAGTAATTGTCCAAGTCATCAACAGATGTCAGTGGCAGTTATAGCAGATTCTGACCTATCCAAGGATGAATCCATTTTTCCAGGCTGTCCCCCATGACAGCACCACAGGAGGTTGCCCTCTTGACCTCTGAGCGGGACAGGAAGTTAGGTTAAAGGTCCCCAACCCACCTCCCCTCTCCAGTGTTCTTCCTGTCCCTCTCAGAGGCAGGACGTGGAGAGGATTCTCTTACCTTGGCAGGAAGGCGGATCAAGGGTCTCTGTCTGTCCTCCTTTCCAACTCCCTGGTCCGTGGCCAGCACCCCTCGGGGTAGGGGTCCTCTAGCCAGGGGTTCTGGGGGCAGTTGCAAGAGTTCCTCTGCTCCCTGAGCCCCCATGTGTTCAGCAGCTGCTCCCCCTCTCTGGGGTTCTCGTCCTGCCTGCCGGTGTTCCCCGCACTGCTCCGCGCACTTCCGGTCACCATATGACGTCATCACGTGACCGGAAGTGTCACGTCCGCCATCTTGGAGGTGTCATACTTCGGATAGGCAGGTTGGAGTGCAGAGGATGCGGCATCGGCCGGATGAGGTGGTGAACCAGCGGTACCTCCTCCTGCTCACCTGCCTGAAGACTTCAAATGGTGAGTAGGACGCCACAGCAATGTGGGCTTCGTGATACTGTGTGTTACAACTGTTTAACTTTGTTGTAATGGAACAGAGAAAGGAGAGAACCCAAAAACCTCGCCCTGAGGCTGACTTGGCCCAGGGGCATGTAAGTACTGCTATGCAAGGGGGCTTGACACTGTTTATTGTATTGTGGTGTTCTTAGCCTAGCTTTGTTGTGTTTTTTAGGATAAAGATATAGCACAGAAATCAGACACTAAAAATGTAGGAAATGTGTTAATTGTGCCAAGCCCCTGCCTGATGCATATAAGAAGCAGATATGTCAGGACTGTCTGACTAAACTGATTAAAGATGAAACACCTGCCTTTATGTCTGAGTTAAGGACACTAATCAGGGACGAAGTAAAAAGTTCTGTTTCCTCCCTTCTCCAGTCGCAGGAATCTGTGTCTGAGAAAGAACCTCCCGTCAAAAGACCACAGCTGGTTTCTGATCTTCCCCTGAGCTCTCATATGAGTACTAAGGGATCCTATTCAGAGGAAGAGTGCTTCTATCTCTCTGAGGGGGAATTAGAAGAAGAGGAGAGCTTATTCACTCCCCCACTTTCCCAGGAAAACAGAAGATTCTGTTTCTCCTCCGAGAATGTGGAAACTTTAATTCAGGCAGTAAGGGCCACAATGAATATACCTGATGAAGAACAACCTCGTTCTATTCAGGTTTGGCGGCCTGGTGGCAAGAAAGTCTGTGATTTTTCCAGTTAATTATTACCTAATTTTGTCTGAATGGGAGGATGCAGAGAAACAGTTATTTATCCCTAGGGAATGTAAAAATCAGCTGCTCTTTAATTCCGAGGATTCCAGATTATGGGATGAGCTACCCAAAGTAGATATTCTGGTAGCTAAAGTAGCCAAAAAAACTGCTATTCCCTTTGAAGACTCTTCACAGCTAAAGGACCCTATGGAGAGAAAGGCGGATGGTCTGCTTAAAAAATCATGGGAGTCCTTATCCGCCATTATTTCCACAAATATAGCAGCCACCTCCGTAGCCAGATTCATATTGGCTGGGTCAACTAGAAGAGCATCTTAAGAAGGGAACCTCTAGGGAAGAGATCTTGAGCTCCATCCCCCTCTTGAAACAGGCAACAGGGTTTGTGGCAGATGCCTCAGCTGAAACAGTCCGTTTCGCTGCCAGAAACGCAGCACTGTCAAACTCCACCAGAAGGGCCTTATGGTTGAAAATGTGGTCAGGAGACATAGCTTCAAAGAATAAGCTTTGTAATATCCCCTTTACCGGGGGTTTTCTGTTTGGTCCTGTTCTGGATAACATCCTTGAAAAGGCAGGTGATAGGAAAAAGAATTTTCCTAAGGAAAGAGTTAAAAGGCAATCCTTCCGGAGGAACCGCCAGTTTCCCTCTACCACCTCCACTTCCTATAAAGGGAAGGGGAAGACTGGTCGCTGGAGCTATCCAAAAGGAGGTAAGGGCCGAGGCTTTTTGCTTAACCCCAACAATCCCGGCCCTTCAGGGAGACAATGACGCCAGTTCAGTAGGAGAAAGATTGGAGACTTTTTCCAACCAGTGGTCCCGTATCACTTCAAATCCATGGGTATTAAATACCCTAGCAGAAGGGTACAGGATAGAATTTGTGGAGCTTCCTCCAAAAAATTTGTGCTCACCTCCTTCCCATCCCAGAATTTACAGCAAGCCCTCCTTCTGGATATAAGAAAACTGTTGCGCCTAAATGCGATTTTCCCCATTCCAAAGGAAGAATATTTCAGGGGCCATTATTCAAGGCTCTTCTTAATTAAAAAAAACCCCAAAAAAACGTTCCTTCCGGACTATTATCAATTTAAAACACCTCAACAAGTCTGTAAAATACATAAGATTCAAAATGGAGTCTATAAGATCTACGATTCCCCTGATATGTCCAGATGCGATGATGTGCACCATAGATCTCATAGATCTGCTCCAAGGGTATTTACAAAAATAGTGGTGAAAATTATGGTCTTCCTAAGATCTCAAAATATCATGATTGTTCCTTATCTCGACGACTTTCTCCCAATTTCCAGTTCCAGGCAGCAGCTGATCGATCAGAGGGATTCAGTTCTATCTCTACTTCAGTCTCTCGGATGGATCATAAATTGAGAAAAATCGCACCTGTTACTTTCAGCTCAAGTAACCTTTTTAGGCGTACTGTTAGCTGCTACTCGTCAGACATCCTTTCTCACCAAAGGAAAACAGGAAACTGTTCTCCAGAAAATTCAGAATTTTTCCAGGAAGGAGAGCTGTTCCATAAGGGACGGGATGAGAATCTTAGCTCTCATGACCTCTTGTATTCAAGCGGTTCCTTGGGCCCAATTTCATTCAAGACCCTTACAAAATCTTCTGCTCTCAAATTGGGACGGAGATCAGAATTCTCTAGAAAGCAGGATTCAGATTCCCCCAACAAGTGAAATCTTCCCTTCTATGGTGGCTCGATCCAGCAAACCTGGGTGTACCTAGGTCCTCAGGCTATCATAGTCACGGACACCAGTGGAATAGGCTGGGTAGCATCTGTAAAAGGCTCTTATCTTCAAGGTCTTTGGCCTGTTCACATTCAGAGCCACTCCTCGAATTACAGGGAGTTGAGGGTGGTTTGGGAGACTCTGGCAGCTTCCGAATATCCCGGATCCATTCCATCCAAATATAGCAAATATCCTTGATAAATCTTGCAGGCAGGATTTAATAAGGGCCTATCCCCCAGTACCCTAAAAGTACAAATCTTTGCATTAAGTCACTTCTATGATGCTAGTCTAGCTGAACATAGATGGGTCAAAAGATTTCTAGACTGAGGCCTTCTATTAAGAGATCTATAGCATCCTGGGACCTAAACCTAGTCCTTAAAGCTTTAGTTTCTCCCCCTTTTGAACCTATAAATTGTCTAGACCTTAAAACTCTAACATTAAAAACAGCTTTTTTGGTAGCAATTACATCTGCTAGGAGAATTGGGGAAAATCACTCCTTGTCTATACGGAAGCCATATTTAAGAATTCTGGATGACAGGGTTATATTTAGAATAGACCCATCCTTTATCCTGAAAGTAGCTTCTACCTTCCACAGAAATCAGGAGATTGTGCTTCCCTCTTTCTGCCCAGCTCCCAAAAACCCGCCGGAGGAAGCGTTCCATTGCCTATACGTAAGGAGGATAGTTCTTCATTACTTGGAAGAAACGGCTCCCTTCCGGAAAGATCAGAACTTATTTGTCCTCTTCTCAGGGAAAAACAAGGGTAAGAAGGCATCTAAAAGCACCCATCCATCAAGATGGATAAGGATTTTAATCCAAGAAGCCTATATTGCACAAGATCTGCCTCCACCAGAGGGAATCAAAGCACACTCCACTAGGGCAGTAGCCTCTTCCTGGGCAGAGGGGAAGCTTCGGATCAGATTTGTAAGGCTGCTACATGGTTTTCATACCTTTATTAAACATTATAGACTGGATATTCTTTCCAGTCAGGATACTGGCTTTGAACGCAAAATTCTACAAGCAGTAGTGCCCCCCTGACTGGAGTAATTTGGTACTGCTCCTGTGGCGCTGTCATGGGGGACGTCCTGGAAAATAGGAATTAGACCTACCGGTATTTGGGTTTCCAGGAGTCCTGCATGACAGCACCCTGATATTCCCTCCCCTTTGCGTTACTTCTGGTTAGCAGATATGTTTATGGGGTATATGTGTCGTAACATATACCCAAAAAAAATAATAAATATTATATATATATATATATATATATATATATATATATAGTGGGTATCCACACATTCTGATGATTTAATTATATACAGTGGGGAAAAAAAAGTATTTAGTCAGCCACCAATTGTGCAAGTTCTCCCACTTAAAAAGATGAGAGAGGCCTGTAATTGACGTCATAGGTAGACCTCAACTATGAGAGACAAAATGAGAAAACATATCTAGAAAATCACATTGTCTGATTTTTTAAGAATTTATTTGCAAATTATGGTGGAAAATAAGTATTTGGTCACCTACAAACAAGCAAGATTTCTGGCTCTCACAGACCCGCAACTTCTTTTTTAAGAGGCTCCTCTGTCCTCCACTCATTACCTGTAGTAATGGCACCTGTTTGACATTGTTATCAGTATAAAAGATACCTGTCCACAACCTCAAACAGTCACACTCCAAACTGCACTATGGTGAAGACCAAAGAGCTGTGGAAGGACACCAGAAACAAAATTGCAGACCTGCACCAGGCTGGGAAGACTGAATCTGCAATAGGCAAGCAGCTTGGTGTGAACAAATCAACTGTGGGAGCAATAACTAGAAAATGGAAGACATACAAGACCACTGATAAACTCCCTCGATCAGGGGCTCCACGCAAGATCTCACCCCATGGGGTCAAAATGATCACAAGAATGGTGAGCAAAAATCCCAGAACCACACAGGGGGACCTAGTGAATGGCCTGCAGAAAGCTGGGACTAAAGTAACAAAGGCTACCGTCAGTAACACACTACGCCGCCAGTGACTCAGATCCTGCAGTGCCAGACGTGTCCCCCTGCTTAAGCCAATACACATCCAGGCCCGTCTGAAGTTTGCTAGAGAGCATTTGGATGTTTCAGAAGAGTATTGGGAGAATGTCATATGGTCAGATGAAACCAAAGTACAACTGTTTGGTAGAAACACAACTCGTCGTGTTTGGAGGAGAGTGAATGCTGAGTTGCATCCAAAGAACACCATACCTACTGTGAAGCATGGGGGTGGCAACATCCAGCTTTGGGGCTGTTTCTCTGCAAAGGGACCAGGACGACTGATCCGTGTACATGAAAGAATGAATGGGGCCATGTATCGTGAGATTTTGAGTGCAAACCACCTTCCATCAGCAAGGGCATTGAAGATGAAACGTAGCTGGGTCTTTCAGCATGACAATGATCCCAAGCACACTGCCAGGGCAACGAAGGAGAGGCTTTATAAGAAACATTTGAAGGTCCTGGAGTGGCCTAGCCAGTCTCCAGATCTCAACCGCATAGAAAACCTTTGGAGGGAGTTGAAAGTCCGTATTGCCCAGCGACAGCCCCAAAACATCACTGTTCTAGAGGAGATCTGCATGGAGGAATGGGACAACATACCAGCAACAGTGTGTGCCAACCTTGTGAAGACTTACAGAAAACGTTTAACCTCTGTCATTGCCAACAAAGGATATATAACAAAGTATTGAGATGAACTTTTGTTATTGACCAAATACTTATTTTCCACCATAATTTGCAAATAAATTCTTTAAAAATCAGACAATGTGATTTTCTGGATTTGTTTTCTCATTTTGTCTCTCATAGTTGAGGTCTACCTATGATGTCAATTACAGGCCGGCCTCATCTTTTTAAGTGGGAGAACTTGCACAATTGGTGGCTGACTAAATACTTTTTTTCCCCACTGTATATCTCAGTATATTTCTGTTGAAACTCTGGTGTGGTAATTTGGAAGAGACACTGGAGAGGGGAGGTGGGTTGGGGACCTTTAACCTCTCTAACTTCCTGTCCCGCTCAGAGGTCAAGAGGGCAACCTCCTGTGGTGCTGTCATGAAGGACTCCTGGAAACCCAATTACCGGCAGGTCTAATTCCTATTTTTCTGAACCAGTGCCACCAGTGAATGCAGTCGTCCGCTCAATTTCTTCGATTGCACCTAACATTAAGAAGGAAAGAAAGGACTCTCATTGCTTCATTTCCATCAAGTTTCGTACCGGCTCACAGTGGATATCTACCTCTGCCATAGTGGACTCCTTAAGGCCTTGTGTTGATTATAATGAAATAACAATAAAGAACCGTTACCCTCTGCCTCTTATACCTGAGTTGCTGGATAGAGTCCGTTATGCAAAGTTGTTTACCAAACTAGACCTATGTAGTGCCTATAACTTGGTGCGTATAAGACCTGGTGATGAATGGAAAACAGCATTCAGATCACGTTATGGACATTTTGCGTAGTTAGTCATGTCTTTTGGACTATGTAATGCACCCGCAACCTTTCAGCATTTCATTAACAACATTTTCAAAGATCTGCTAGATCAGTTTGTAGTCATTTATCTGGATGATATACTAATCTTCTCTAATTCTGAAGAAGAACACCAAAACAATGTCAGAGTTGTGCTACAGCGTGTATGAACTAATCAACTCTATATTAAGTTGGAAAAATGTGAATTTAATCAAACAGAAATTCAGTTATTTGGTTAGGTAATTTCTACTGAAGGGCTGCATATGGACTCCAGCAAAATTCAAGAAATAATAGACTGGCCAACCCCAAGGAATGTGAAAGAGGTACAGCGTTTTGTAGGATTTGCTAATTTCTACAGATGGTTCATCAAAAAATTTTCAGCTATAATTGCACCAATTACTCAATTAACAAGGAAGGGAATATCATTTATTTGGTCTTCTCAAGCACAGGATGCCTTCCTTTGTCTAAAGACAAAATTTACCACTGCTCCTATACTGATTCATCCTAACCCTGAACATGCCTTTATCGTTGAAGTTGATGCTTCTGACTGTGCTATTCTATCACAAAGAACGGGAGAAAAAGACTTGCTACATACTTGTGCTTATTTTTCTCGAAGATTAACCCAGCAGGTAACAGGCCCTATTTACTTACTGATCTCCGCTCCTGCTCACAGCCGCCTCTGCTTTCCCTTCTGTGACATGATATGGGACACACGGGGCCCCCTGGAGGGCAGAAGGGGAAGCAGAGGCAGCTGTAAGCTGGAGTGGGGATTGGTAAGTAAGGCTGTTGGCCCATGTTAAGAGTATTTGCTGGGCGAAGAGTATTTGCCTGGCAGTTTAGTTCGGACCAACCACGTCCGAACAGAAACTGCAATCATTATACTCGGAGGTCTCTTCAGACCTCCAAGTATAATGACTGGAGGTCCAGGGGAGGTCAAAAACATAAAAAAGTGTTATTTACCTCTCCTGGGCTCTGGTGCGACTGTCTGCTGTTTTAGGGCCTTTTTAGTGACGTCAGACTTCACATGGGTCAGGCCAGCGTTATTATGTGTTGTGACGCCGGCCTGACCTACATCATTGAAGCAGGCCAAAAAGAGCAGGGAGTCACACCAGAGCCCAGGAGAGGTAAGTAACACTGTTTTTTATGTTTGATCCCCTGTGCCTCTGATCATTATACACTGGGGTCTAAGATGAGACAGCAGAGTATAATAATAGTAGTTAGTGGCCCTCCACACAGTATATTGTCCCATAGAGGCCCCTCCATTCAGTATAATGTCCCATAATGGCCCCTGCACACAGTATACTCTTCCATAGCGGCCCCTCAACACAGTATAAATGTCTCATAGTGGCCCCTCCACACAGTATAATGTCACATAGTGGCCCCTACAAACAGTGAAATGTTCCATAGCGGCCCTTCCACACAGTATAATGTTCCATACTGGCTTCTCCATGCAGTATTATGTCCCAGAGTGGCCCCTACAGTGTTGTTTACAGATATTGCAAAAATTTCGGTTTCGGCAAAACCCGAATTTTTGGGGGTACACAACTCACGGACGTCTTTTCAGACCCCAGAGTATAATGATCAGAGGGCCAGGGGAGGTGAGAAACATTAAAACCTGTGTTACTCACCTCTCCTGGACTCCAGCGTGATCCCTCTTCAATGATGTCACAGACATGGGTTATGCCGGCCTGACCCACATGACCTCTGTGACGTCACTAAAGAGGTCCAAAAGACAGCAGGGAGTCCCACCGGAGTCCAGGAGGGGTAAGTAACATACATAGTACTATAGACTGCCCACAGTGGGTGTGATTAGAATTGGCCTTAGCGGCACCCACTTCACTACGAGTGTTATTCTTGTCTTGAATCTTCCATGCATTCACTACCAATAGTTGCCAATATGGCCTGCAGAATCCTATCTCACCCCTTCTACCGCTATATTACAACCCTCCTTTTCCCCCTGGCCTTTGCTCAGAAGATTTTGCCTAGTGGAAACATGCCAGATTCAGGTTTCTAAATGGCTCCTTAGCAAGCGAGTTATTACCAAAGCATATTTTGCACCCACGCTCCTACTCTATCTGAAATCTTTAGAACTCACCAGATATTCCATATTTTACAAGCATTAACAACTGTTATTAAGCTACTAACTTTGAAAGAGTATGCCTCTACAGGGCTTCAGATGGAGGATCACTTTCCTTCGTATATGGTGAGTTGAATGCTCCCCTCCATTCCACTAAATTGAATTTTATAACTGCCTGGGAGATTGACCTGACCCTAGATCAATGGCAGGATTGCTATATATTTATTAGCAAAGGGAGTTAGCAAGTCACACTCATGGAAACTTTCCTGAAAATATTACATAGGACCTATATGGCCCCAACTAAATTGCACTGAATATATCCTACAGTTTCCCCATTATGTTATAGGGGCTACCAGACCAATGGAGATACCCTCCATATTTGGTGGACTTGTCCTCCTGTTTGACGGTTCTGGCTGTCCCTATATCAGATGCTACAGCACCTGCTGAGTCAGTCAGTCATGGTTACAGAGACATCCGGACATGTACTGTTGTGGCATGTGCAAAGCCTGTAAATTGATACGACAAGGGAAAAAGTTTTAGAGTGCCAACACAGCAGATGAATACACCATGTGAGACTATATTAACTACAAAACCCAAGATGTTATATATCTGGCCACATGCAGTTGCCCACATAATTATGTGGGCAAAACAAAACGTGCATTATGGAGAAGAATACTGGATCATATCACTGGTATTAATAGAAAGCTGGAAATGTCACTGGCCCATCATATGTGGTCTCACCATGTGGGAAATGTGTATAGGTACAGAATTGGACAGGCAGGGATAGGTTTGGCTTTTTATTATTGATTGGTATCCTGGGGATAAAGAGCTGTGTATTAATGAGCCCTGTGGCAATTAACCCCTTCTCGGCAACCACATTACTATTATGGGGGATGTTGGGTCTACAGCAGTGATCCAGAGCTGATGCCTGGTATCTGTTCAATCCCCCTCTGCTGCAGCAATCACTAGCATAAGGCAGCATGCACATGATGGTTGGCAGAGAAGTGAACAACAAATCACTTCATTTTCAGCCAACCTATGTCTAGTTCCATAGACATTTAATAACTTTCTTGTATGCCTGCTACGTGTGGGACAAGCTTATGTTAATCAAGATCCTCCCATGAGCAAGTCCTAATACTTGTGTAACGTTTCTGCCTGTTTGACGGCGCAGGAGGCTTGCTCAGTTTGATTCCTTGTTTAAGATTCTTGTTGCTCAGTCTGAACACTGTCTTAGACTATGTACTTGATTTTCTGCCACACCCGTCTCCTTCACCTTGGTTTTCCTCTGCTCCACTAATAGTTAATCTCAGCCTTTTCTGACTGATTGACAGCCTATCCTCCTATCAAGTCTGATGCAGGTCCTGACTTTCTATAAACAGGTTGTCAGCCCTCACATGGTCGCTGGCTATTGATTCTGTCTTGTCACCTGTCCCTGCTAGCTCCTATTTTGTTACCTGTATTCCTATTCCTGACCTCTGGCCTTGACTTTTGACTATTCTCTTGGATTTTGATTCTATACTGCGTTGCTCGACTGTTACCAACACCTTGGCTAGCTGACCTCCCTTGTTGTTTGTTTGTCCTGTCTGCGTTGTCACCTATTTTAGGAAAGGACTGATCGACCGGTTGCTGTCTGTCGCCTAGGACTGATCGGAAAGTTAGCCAGGGACAGCGGGGGGGAATTGCTCAACTGGCAATTCCCTCACAACTTCACTTTCAATAAACATGAAAGTCTGCAAGTCTCTTAGCTTTAGGGCTCTGTGTAGTAGCACTCACTTAATGCATTGGAACAAATTATTTCAGAGTGGTGTTTCAAACGCCATTCTTAATAGAGGCCCATACTGGCGCAGGGCACAACTGATTTGTGAAGATGTCTCAGCCTCTTCATGAATCTGTTGCATACCCGTGCACCTGAGTGGAGATCAATACCAGTTAGGAACCCCCACCCACATTCGCACAATGTGGTGAGCTAGGCGCAGAATGGGGTTTAAGGTGCACGTTTGTCACAAGAAAGTTCCTTGTGCCAAATGTGCAACACAAAAAGATAAATCTCCTCTTCTATCATAACCTCTAGAATATGGCATTTAAATGCATTCAGTACTATGTAGTTATTACAATGGTTTGCAGCCAAGCAGAGCAATTTCCTTTTAATTTAAAGCAGTTTAGAATTCCTGATTCTTAGCAAACATCAGACTAAATGTCATTATTTAATACAGAAAGTCTCCAATTAGCCTCAGGAAGCTGTTTACATTGTGAGTGATTGCATGGCGAGGACTTTAAGGGGCATATTGGCACAAGAATGTTCAAGCACAGACTTTTATTTGAGTGAAAATAATATTGTTTTGATGCTTATATATAAAAACGGCTTCCAGATCCGTAATTAAACGTCTCATTATTCATATTCTTTTGTGCCTGTAATCAGATCCAAGCGAACCCCATTGCCAAAACATGAAGTATACTTCAACTTGGCATGATATTCTTGGACTGTAATAGCTCCTAACAGAAATTTCAGTGTAAAGAGGCAGACAAAAGAAACATTAAGCATAAGAACTCATGGAAAGATGTGCATCATCATTACAAACACATTGGTTTTGTACATCTCAGGGACTGTCTCACTCTGTTAGACAAAGCAGAAATTTTGGACCTGCAAGTGAAGAAAGATGACCACTCTGGGAGGAAAAGAAAAAGCAGCAGTTTAATTACCATTTCAGTATAAAGTTACAAATCTTGTATAATATATATGTGTGGAATTTCTGAAGTTAATCCAATTATAGGATATCACAAGACGCAAAATGTTTTTTCTCTACAACTGGTAAAATGTATTCTTAAGCAAGAAATAAATTTTTTTCAGTCTTATGTAAGCTAGGAAGAGCCATAAATATATTAAAATAATTGAAAAGAGATCAGGATTTCTACGCACTGTCTGTTTTAGTGTGCTGTGTCACGCTTGTTCTTTTTTTTAAGATGTGTCTGGGGACAGATAAAAAAAAAATTGTTTATATTAAAGAATGGATATAATAAATGCCAAAAATCTCAGAAAACATAATTCTCTGATTTGTCTATTCATCATATATACTGGCAATTCTATTGTCTATATCCAAAGGTAGTTCTAATGTGTACATTGGCTATTCATAATGTATTTGACCTGGTTATGTACTGTAAACTGCCTGTTATGGTTAGATGCAAGGCCACAATAAAAGCAATAGCAGGACATTGGCTGATAACTGCGAGCAGTAGAGAAAGCTATCTAAAACTAGCACACTTCTGCAAGTCAAGACAGACCCCCAGATGCCTTCACCGGAACTCACCTCAAAGAGGGTTGGGCTTGTGCTGAATCTGGGAATTTGAATTTTCACCAGATAGTATCTGTTTATTCACAGATACTGGCTGGTGACGGGTTCATACAGCTTCAGTTGCACACCCTTTTCTATTAAAAGATGGCTGGACCATTGTAGCAAACAAGACCTCTGACCTCTTGTGTCCCCCTATCTCCTCATAGAATGTAAGCTCTTGCAAGCAGGGCCCTCACTCCTATTGTTTGATATGTTTATTTCTTTGTCACATTGTAATGTCTCATATTGTCTGTTCATGTGTTCTCTGATTTGTAAAGTGCTACAGAATATGTTGGCGCTATATACAGTAAATAAAGTTATTATTATTATTATTATTATAATAAATGTACTGCAGCAGAAACCAAAACAAAGTCCACTAAAACTTACAAAGTGGAGGGGAGACAAGAGAAGTCGTACCAGCAGGGACAAAACCAGGAGAGGACATATAAGCAGAAACAGGAAACAAAAGAAATTTCTGGTAAACAAGCCAAGGGTCACAAATCCAACTGGGAACATCAAAGCAGAATCAGGAGGCAAATAGGGAATCCAGGGAGCAAGTCAGAGGTCAGTAAGCAAACAGGAATACACAGACAAAATGCAGAGCCAAACTAGGAATAGCAAACTAAATTAGTTGGCGCCTGTATCAGGAGGGTGGGGTCTTATATATGACTCCTCAGCTGCTAAGGGAACCAAGCAGTGTCGGACTGGGATGTCTAGGTCCCACCAGTGGAATTGTTTCTAGGGGCCCACCATCAGGACCCCTGCAGATCAGCGGTACTGAGACTAAAGGTAATAACATGCCGGGAGCCATGCTGCTCACCCACTATACCATGTGCACCACTGCAGTACCTAAACCTACTGCTACACCTTGTATGGCAAGTGAAAAATTGTTACCTTTACCTGTAGCCGCACTGTCCTGGAAAAGCTGATCTGCAGAGGTCATGGCTGTTGTATCATTGCAGATGTAATATTGATGGCCTATCCTAAGGACAGGCCATCAATATTAGAAAGATGGATAAAAAATAAGTAAATTAAAAAGCATACTCGCCTGTCCCCGGCACTCCGTTGTCCGCTGCCAGTGTCCATTCAGTCTCATGCCGGCGACTCCTTGCTGGGAGTCCTGCACCTCATGTGACCGGTGAGACCAATTAGGTACAAGATTTCCAGAAATGAGGTGCCACCATGAGACCGAACAGACACAGGCAGGGGACAATGGGGGTGCTGGGGACAGGTGAGTATACTTTCGTTTTAAATTTTCTTATTTTTACATCTCCCTGGCAGCAGACACAGTGGTCACTCCAGTTTATGGACAACCTCTTTTAAGGGGTTGTCTGGGCCAAATTTTTCTATGGTCACTTCACTGGTCCCCCCACATAATGGCCTCTTCACTGGTTCCCCATACTGTATGGGGAACAGTGATGGGGTCATTATATTGTGTGGGAGCAGTGAAGGGGGCTAACATCCTGTGGGGGGGGGACATTAAACTGTGTAGGGCATATTAAAGGGGTTGTCCAGGGTTAATCTTTTTTATGACCTATGCTCAGGATAGGCCATAAATACCTGATCGGTAGGGGGATGACACACGGCCCCATCAGCTGTTCGGAGCCACTTCCGACGCCCGTTCTGTACACAACACAGGACCAGAAGCAGAAAGCTCCATCCGCTGTATAGCAGCCCGGCGCCTTCACTGCAGCTCAGCTCCTACTGACTTCAATAAGTGCTGAGATACAGTGAAGGTGCCCGGATAATACACAGAGGACAGAGCTTTCTGCTTCTGGCCCTGTATTGTGTACAGGACGGGCATCAGAAGTGGCTCCGTACAGTTGATCGGTCCGGGGTCAGCCCCCTACAGATCAGGTATCTATGGCCTATCCTGAGGATAAACCATAACAAATTATGCCTGGACAACCCCTTTAATATACCCCCCAGGGCCCCCCTAATGCGCCACACATTAAAGAGGTTGTCCAGTATAATTTTTTTCTTTCTTATAATTAGTCCGGGGGAGGTGAATCCACCCCTACCCCCCCCCCCCCCCAAAAAAAAAACATACTAAACATACTCACCTGTCTCCGGTGTCCTTCCAGCACGGTCCGGTCCTGCAGCTCCGCTGTCTTCTTTTTGCCGGAAGTCCTCACTGGCTGTGACGTCCCAGGTCCCTTCCCTTAGGCTGCTGATTGGCCTCAGGGGTCACGTGACGTCACAGGTAGTCATGTGCAGGGGAAACTTCAGCTGGAAGAAAACAACAGAACCAAACTGCGCTGGAAGACGCTGGGGACAGGAGAGAAAGTTTGGGTTTTTTTTTTTTTGTTTGGTTTTTTTTCACCTGCCCCGGCGTAATTATAAAAAAAATGAAGGAGCCACTGTATGAAGTATAAGGTCCACAGTGGCCCCCACCCAGTATTATATGCTCCACAGTGGTCCCCACGCAGTAGTATATGCTACACAGTGGCCCCCACCCAGTATTATAAGCTCCACAGTGGCCCCCACCCAGTATTATAAGCTCCACAGTGGCCCCCACCCAGTATTATATGCTCCACAGTGGCCCCCACCCTGTATTATATGCTCCCAACAGCCCCCCTCCGCTTCGGTGCTATTATTATACTCTGGGGTCTCCTCAGACCCCAGAGTATAATAATCGGAGGCCAAGGGGAAGTGATTAAAAATAACAAACACTCATACTCACCTTGCCTTACCTTTCCTTGGCATCCTCGCTCCATCCTGTCGTCTTCAGCGTCTTCAGGCCCTTTTCCGACGTCGCTGCTGAGGCCTGTGATTGGGCCTCAGCGGTCACATGGGGGCGCACTGACGTCATTACGCGGCCGCGCCCCATGTGACCGCTGGGGCCTAATCACAGGCCTCAGTCACATGACGGAAGAGCGCCGGAGAGAACACTGCGCCCAGGAGAGGTGAGAATATGTATTTATTATTTTCAGTCACCTCCCCTGCCCTGCCATCTATTGGGAAGGGGCCTGCAATATGCCAGGGCCCCTTTCCAATAACACTATGTATAGCGGTCGGGGAACCAGGCTTGCCCCGACCGCTATCATAGTGGTCCGGGGCCCCGGCCATCTCCAGCTGGCCACGGGTCCCGTACCCCGCCGAGCCCGGTCGTGGTCGCACCCCCTGCGACCGCGATTGTTACGCCACTGGTCAGGGGCCCGATCGGGATGGTCAGTATCCCGATCAGGCCCCCATGACATGAGGACTAATAGTCGGGGCTCGGGGCCCACCGGTGGATTCACCGGTTCCCCGGTGGGCCAGTCCGACCCTGGAACCAAGTCAGGAAACCTCTGAAACTGCAAAAGCTTCCCAGGTTGGCATGGTAATTTTAAAGGTGCAGCAGCCGGATAGAGAACCCTGACACTGCCTTTCCATCATGATCAATCCTAGCTTACTGTTCGTTAATTCTTATACTTTATATAAAAAAAAATGGAATCTGAAATTTTATATAATTGTGTAAACCTGTTGGGTACTTATTTAGATATTCAGCATACAGCTCAATAGCATTACATCGGCCAAATGCTTAAACAGGTTATCTGACTTTGAGAGCACATTTTCATATACAGAATTTTGAAATTATAGAAGTGGTCCCATTCAAGATCATATATTAGCTAGAGGGTAGATCAGATACAAAGAGTGTCTCCCATGAAGAGGACCAAACATCCATGTGTTACATGTACACTGATTCCTACATATGCTGTGCAATTATTATTTTCCCAAGTTTTGGCATTGTAGGGGAATTGAACATTTGCTGTTGATGGGGGACTTCATTCAAGAAGAAATTGTCCAAAATGGACAACCCCTTTGAAATGTTAGTAGCGTAAAAAGAGTGTAGGAGCTTGGCCCATAAATTGTTTGAATGAGAATTCATCTGGAATACAACCTCCTTTGGCATAAGTTCAGTCACTTAACTACATTGGACTTATTCAAAGTCATTGGAAGTAAATTGGCCAGTAGAACAGAGGAAAGGAGAGGGGACCAATTTACCTTTCTCATATTAGAGACGAGCAACGAAAATTATGCATTTTTACTATAGAAACAGACGATTTAGCATTTTCTCATTTATACAGTCAGACTAAGAACACTATATGCATTGCAAATTTACACAGATTACCAAAAACTGTTCAGAAGTGTGCGGTTTTCCGAGATTTACGACTATACTGCAAATCAGTTTCACGAATCAATCCCCAAATATAGTCGCCCATCATGTTTTCGTTATATTGTCCTTGGTAACGGCATTCAAAGTTCATAATGTCCTGGTGAAAGCGCTCGCCTTGCTCCTCTGAATAAGCTCCCATGTTCTCTTTGAACTTATCAAGATGAGCATCAAGGATATGGATTTTGAGTGACATCCTGCAGCCCATTGCAGCATAGTTCTTTATCAGAGTCTGAACCAGTTGTACATAGTTTTCATCTTTATGATTGCCTAGGAAGCCGCGAACCACTGCGACAAAACTGTTCCAAGCTACTCTCTCCTTCCTATTCAGCTTCTTGGGAAATTCACTGCACTCTATGATCTTCTTGATTTGTGGTCCGACGAAGACACCAGCTTTGATCTTTGCTTCAGACAGCTTAGGTAAAAGATCTTGGAGGTAATTGAAAGCTCTCGACTCCTTATATAGAGCCCTGACAAATTGTTTTATGAGCCCCAACTTGATGTGTAGTGGTGGCATCAGCACCTTGCGTGGGTCCACCAGTGGCTCCCACTTTACATTGTTCTTCCCCACAGTGAACTCTGTCCGCTGAGGCCAGTCCCGCCTGTGGTAGTGCGCTTCAGTATCCCGGCTGTCCAAAGGCAAATAAAGCAAGGATACTTAGTAAAACCACCTTGGAGGCCCATCAGGAATGACACCATTTTGAAATCTCCGATAACTTCCCAGCCGTACTTATCATACTTCAAGGCACCTAGCAACATCTTGACACTGGTGTATTCCTCTTTCAGGTGCACCGAGTGAGCTACAGGAAGAGACGGATACTTGTTCCCATTGTGAAGCAGCACGGCTTTGAGGCTCTTGCATGAGCTGTCTATGAAGAGGCGCCACTCATTCGGGTTACAGGTGATACCTATAGCCTCGAATAGACCGGCCACATTGTTGCAGAAGCACAGTCCATCTTGATGACTGAAGAAGATAGAAAAAACTTGGTGACGCTTCCTCTGATCTGTGACTTGGACGCTTTCATCTAATAAGTTCCATTGCTTGAGCCTTGATGTCAGAAGTTCAGCGTTGGACTTGGTGAGACCAAGGTCTCTGATCAGATCGTTGAGGTCTTTTTGGTTAGGGTAGTATGGCTTCCGCTCCTCATCTGCATATGAAGAGAAATCGTGACCTTCAACGTCTTCCTCGATATCTGACCTGCTGCTTTCTTTTGAAGGTGGTGTAGCTCTGTCTGGAGGTGTTGGTACAGGAAGTTCAGGGCATTGTGATACTGGGGCAATAGATGACGGAATGTCAGGATACGTTATAGGCGGTGCATTTTTGCCAGTGCGACGTTTGGAAGGGTCCACCATGCAGAAGTAGCAATTTGTTGAGTGATCAGTCGGTTCACGCCAAATTCTTGGGATAGCAAAATGCATGGCTCTCTTCTCTCCCCTGTACCAACCTATAAGCAAACAAAATAATATTTGGATTGAGAATCTGATTTAGGCCTATTTCACACTAATGACTAGTGATATTTACAATATTAACACAGTTAATCTGCTATTTAAGAGAGTAGCATTTATCCACTTACCTTCAAGAGTTTTCTTGCAGTGCTCACATGTGAAATGAGGAGCCCATGGTTTGTCTTAGTCACCAACAGGCATGCCGAAGTATGCTTTGTAGGCCTCACACATCTTAACAGATGCTTCCACAGAGTACTTTTTCGCTCTTGTCTTTATAAACTGGCCACATACGTAGCAAAATGCGTCTGCTGGATGTATGCAACCTCTTGATGTCATCTAAATTGACTAAGTTGGGGGCGGAGCCTGACTGTGAGACGGAATGGCCGCATAGTTACATAGCTCCAGGCCTGAGTCTCAGATAGCGACCTACAAAACGACGTGCCCGTGGATTACACTGACCCAAATAGCAATAGGAACGTTTCCTACCTCCAGGGATGCCGCGGAAGAGAAAATATCTGATTTCTATTTCCCCCATGGCGGAGGAGAGGACCAAAATGGCGCCGGTTCGCGCTCCGACGCGATCTCTGGGGCCTCAACTCCATCTAGAGACCCGCCGGAGGAAACGCTAACCCTCTCCGCACAGCGGAGAACTCTGTCAGCGCCATCGATACCGCAGCTGTTAGAGCGCGGGAGTACGGGGACACCGGGGCCTTCTCCCTGGCGGGCCGGGGAGAGCGCGGGTCCGGGGCCTTCACCTGCCGACGCAACGAGGCCTACAGGCCTAAACAACGGACAGACGCCTCACTCACCCACCGCTAGCCCGGTCAAACAGAAACCCAGGCTCCAGAACACCGAAGCTCAAGAAGGGGAGGTGAGTGATGCAGCACAGCACATACCGCCATCCACCGATTTTTTTGCAGATATTCCAGCAACTGAAAGCTTACTTACTGAGGCTTCCATGAAAAATATGCTCATGGCCTTCTGCAAATCACTGACGACAGATATGTCTTTAATGGTTAAACCGCTAGATAAAGACCTTCGAGAATTGCAGAAGCGCACTGTTCATGTGGAATCTAAAATGGCGGAATTCGCTGCATCGCACAATGCTCTTATAGATGCTCACTATGAGGTGGAAAAAGATGTGTCGTTTCTAAAAGCTAAAGTAGCAGACCTGGAGGATCGCTCGTGGCGCAACAATCTGAAGTTTAGAGGGATCCCAGAGTCCGTACCTGCGAGCAATCTAACTGCTTTCCTCCAAGACCTGATACGCACGCTAATACCAAATATCTCGACAATGGATTTAACTATTGATAGAGCGCACAGAGTCCCAAGGCCTTCACACCTGGATGAAGCCGTACCCAGAGATGTCTTAGCAAAGATCCACTTTTACCGCATTAAAGAGATGGTACTGCTGACCTCACGAAAAAACGGCCGTTTACCTAACCCCTACCACAAAATTTCCATATACTCCGATCTTTCGGCCGCAACACTACAATTGAGAAGGCAATTCATCCCTTTTACTACAGCTTTACGCCAACATAACATCCTATATAAATGGGGATTTCCAGTCCGAGTGATTTTATCCCGGGATAACCTCACGTATGTTATTAAATCTCCGGAAGACGGCAAAAAATTTCTAAATAAATGGGACATTCCTATCGTTGAACCATCACCCAAATTACCACCTGGCCCCGTGTCTGATGGCTGGCACCGAACGAAAACTCCAAGACGTCCACCGAAAGGGCTGCACAGCTAGAGACTCACCTTAAAATGGATTTCGTATGTCCACGACTGCTGAACTTATCCCCCCAAGATCACAACAGCCGCTGGTCCGCTGTACTACACTTCTTTCCTCTGTTTTGTTTAGGTGGCTTAACCACTGGTTTCAATGCTTCCATAGTTTGTTTTCTTCTTGGTTCTGGCACAAGGGGCGACGCGACTACATTAGGCGGAGACGATTCTGTTTCCTACGACTACTGGTAACTTCCGATGCGGGTGGTCATGGTAAGATCTTTGAAGCATTTCTAACAGTAAAGTATGGTACTTAAAATTATGTCTATGAATGTCAGAGGTCTGAACCCCCCTCAAAAGAGAGCCAATTTGTGGCGAGAGGTCCAAGTTCAGGGTTGTGACATTCTCGCAGTTCAGGAAACACATCTTTTGGAGGTGGATGCCACTCGCATCAGACATTCATCATACCCACATATATTTCACGCTCACTGCTCCTCCAAGCGCAGGGGAACACTAATTGGGATCAAGGATTCAGTAGCATTTCAGATGGTGTCACATTATGCTGACCCTGGAGGGCGATTTGTCATATTAGTCTGTATCCTTAATAATGTCACTTACACGCTGGTATCGGTATACGCCCCAAACAAAAGACAAGTGTCATTCTTGGGAAGATTCATGAGAGCAGTGGAACGAAGAAAGCAAGGATGCTTAATATTAATGGGAGATTTTAACATGGCTCCAGACCCAGTGGTAGATACTACTTCTGGTATAACGACACGTCATCCTTCATTTTCGCAAGCTATATGGCGCCATGATTTATTTGATGTTTGGCGCATCCTCCATAATACCGAAAAAGATTACACCTGCTACTCTACTGTACATAATAGCTATTCACGAATAGATTTATTTTTAGTAGAACAAGCTAGCATTCCCCTTGTCGTACAGTCAGATATCTCACAGATAAAGTGGTCAGATCACGCAGCAACAACCCTGACTCTAAGGGAAAAATATGAATATCCTAGAGCGTACGTGTGGAGGTGCAATGAATTCTTAATGTCACAGCCAAAATATAAAACAATTTTGGAGAATGATTTGAAGGAATTCTTTCTGATCAATGCTCCCTCTGCTTCTAGCCCTGACATATTGTGGAACTCCCATAAAGCGTTTATAAGAGGAACATTTATCCGCTTGGGACACATAGAAAAGAAAAATAGATTAGCAGAAATTGATCAACTACTGCACCAAATAAAATATATCGATAATAGTAACAAAAAATCACCTTCCCCCTCCAATGCGGCAAAGTTGGTGACATTACGCCACCAACTGACAGCCTGTCTACTGTTTAAATCTGAGAAAAATTTGAAAAGGATGAAAACGACTTATTATTCCCAATCTAATAAGGCAGGTAAGCTTTTAGCGGCCAAGCTTAAACAAAAACATGCAAAGTCTAAAATTCCGTTTCTTTAGAATACAGATGGCGCATACAAAATCTATGATCCTAATGGCATCGCTAATGCCTTTAAAACCTTCTATGAAGGCTTATACAATATTAGAGAGGACTCCTCTGTGATATCCCCGGCAAAACATGACATAGCCCATTTTCTTGCTAGTACTCAACTGCCCACACTCACAGAAGCACAACTGGACTCTTTGAATGAGCCCATCACACCATCAGAGTTGCTGTCTGTAATCAAGTCGCTGCCACCTCGAAAGTCCCCGGGCCCAGATGGCCTTACTAATGAATATTACAAAAAGTTTTCTCCTATTCTGCTAAACCCGCTGTTGTCCTTTTTAACAGCGGTGGTAGACTCTGGCACTATTCCGAGGGGAAAATCAGGAGGCTCTGGTGGTGACGTTGCCTAAGCCGGGCAAGCCTGCCACCAGCCCCCAAAACTTTCGACCAATATCCCTACTAAACTCGGACTTAAAATCATAGCAAATAGAGTAGCAGCTTGTCTTCCGAGTCTAATAAATCATGACCAAGTGGGATTCGTGAAAGGGAGACAATGATATGATAATACTAGACGTATATTGAATATTATTCATCACATTAATTCTAAAAAGATGGAGGCGGTGATTCTCGCATTGGACGCCGAGAAGGCGTTCGACCGCATTTGCTGGTCGTATGCCTTCTTGGTGCTTAGGAGCATGGGGTTCGAAGGAACTATTTTAAGAGCAATTGAGGCGCTGTACTCGGCACCATCGGCAAGAGTATTCACTAATGGGGTAGTGTCGGACCCCTTTTTAATAACGAACGGGACTAGGCAGGGGTGCCACATGTCGCCGTTGATATTTGTTCTCTCAATGGAACCACTGGCCCAAACACTTAGACTGGATCCAGAGGTGGGTGGCATTGATATAAGAGACAAAACTCATCTTATATCATTATATGCAGATGATATTATTCTTACTCTGTCCAAACCGCAAGAGTCTATTCCCCGACTTAAGAAGATTATTGCCAATTTTAGACACTTATCGTTTTATAAACTAAACATGGCCAAATCACAGGCCTTACCTTTACATATCCCTCCCTCTTTGCTTCAATCCCTGCAGTCGACATATGACTTTGACTGGAGGAGCGATGGCGTTCAGTATCTGGGAATACAGGTGACACCCTCATCGGGGGCCCTATATAGGAATAATTATACACCCATGTTGAAAGTATTGCAGGATGAGATGGAGCGAATGTCCAAAGTAGATGTGTCTTGGATAGGACGGGTCGCGGCCTTTAAGATGTTACTATTGCCTAGACTCCTGTACCTGTTTCGCACACTCCCGATATCCGTCCCAGTTTCGTTTTTCGAAACCATGCAAAGGATGATCTCAAAATACATATGGAATGGAAAGAGACCCAGAGTCAATAAAAGCTTCCTATTTAAACAAAAAGAGGCGGGAGGACTGGGAGTACCAGTGGTAAGGAATTACTACATAGCATCATTAGTTACACAATGTGTTAGATGGAGATCAGCTGATACCTCGGTTCCTTGGATTCATATAGAACAATCGTTTATATATCCCTTAAAATTGGCGGATACCTTGTGGGCGCCCTTTTGGAACACTTCTATACCTGAGTCCTTATCCCCAGTCATGCGCGCAGCCCTGATCGCATGGAAACTAATTCACGGGAAAGCAAACCCTAAGAATCACTTTGATGTCTCAGAGATGCCTTTGTCTCTGATGGCCTGGGTAATAGAAGACCTGGTAATTTCGGAGTGGGAATCGAAGGGGATTACACAAATCTCCCATTTACAGTCCGATTCCAAACAATTTTTATCGTTTACAGATTTAATAGAGAAGTATGGAATTCACTGTGGCGACTTCCTCAAATACTCTAAAATAAGGTACTTTGCATCTAAGAACCCGGTATCGAAATTACCCCACAGCAATACTATATTCACCTGGTTGTCGACTAAGATGAGGGGATTAAGGTTTCTGTATGATAAAATGGATGGAATGTCGACCTTTACTAGATCTACTCCATTCCGTTGTTGGGAGCGAGATCTGGGGAGAGCCATTACTACGGACGAATGGGAACAAGCAATTAAATTAAGTCACTCATCCTTAAAATGTAGCACTCACATAGAAACAGCCAAGAAAATTACCTTAAGGTGGTACCGAACTCCATCCACTTTACAAATGATATACCCTTCCGTTTCTGGGAATTGCTGGAGAGGATGTGGAGGGAGAGGGACTCTTCTTCATATCTTGGGACAATGCCCCATAATTCATGGATATTGGAATAAGGTCTTTGACATGCTATCAGAAATATTTAATTTTCACCTCCCCTATAACCCATCCCTGGCCATCCTATTAATTGGAATTCCCGAAGACCTGAATAAATATAAAAAACTCCTGTGCAAAATATTAACTATCGCCAAATTGTTGTTGGTACAGAGATGGAGATCAGTGACCCCTTCGTCCGACTCCACCTTGTTGCTCACTATTAATAATACGTATGTATACGAGAGGATAATTGCGTTGGGAAATGACTCCTATCATAACTTTGAGAATGTATGGGACATGTGGACTAACTCTCGATTTGCAGCATAATTGAGAACCACGGAATTATATAAAATCCGATCTGGGAACTCAAAGAGGGTGTAGAGAGGTGGGGAACGGAAGCGGGAGGAAATAATGGGAGAGGATCGTTTCTGGAATGTCGCACGCTAACCCTAGAAAAGTGCCCTGATGTTATTGTTATTGTTTATTATGTAATAAATATTTATCTTCTGTCTTATTGATGTACAATTCAAAGAATATATCCTGTACAACTTTATATCAGACGAAACACAGCGATGTATGTCAATAATTGTTTCTTACATGTATTTTGAAACCCAAATAAAAATTATTGAAACTAAATTGACTAAGTTGCTGTGAACTGTAAGGAAAAAGGATGTCTCTCCAAACTTGATAAAAATGGTCTTTATTCCATGCAGTATTAAAGTTCAAGAGTGTACTGAGGATTCAGCAGAGCAAAATTGATCACCCGGTACCAGAGTAACACACAATATATACATTTACATTCCTAAGCTCCTCCTGTAATGGGTGTGGGGTGAAGTGTGAATACTGTCGTTATCAGAATCTGAATAGATATTGAATTCACACCTGTCTGTCTAGGTCAATTCCCCTTTGTCTGTGATGGCCATTGCCCACTTACTATGCAATCCCAATCAATTAGATCCTGTCTCTCCGTCTCTCAGGAAGGGCTATAGTGGCCCTATATAACTGTAGTTATACAGCTACCTACAATTCTGTACAGTCCCAGAAAGTTCTAGATAATTCTGGGCAGTTCTAGAAACTTCTTGATAGTTCTCACAATTCCAGAAGCTTTTTAAGTATCTTGAAATATTGCGAATATCCTTAAAAATAGATCAATTTCAAAATATCATTGTGCTGACCACAAAAGCAAAGTTTACAGGGAATAATAACTTTTTTCTATTCATTTAAAGTACAAACAATCAGGAAAACACACTTAACAACTGGGAACAAATATTTTTTTGAAAATTGTTACATGGTGAATCAATACATAGCATAGCATACCCTTGGAAGTAAGAAAGACCAAGGCTCTACCACAGACTGCTTACTTGAGATGGGATAACCTCTGAAGATTCATTTTGCAGAAGGTACAGCCCAAAGATTAGTTTCAGGTTGAATAAGTTTGTCACGAACCGGAAATTAAATTATTATACTCTGGGGTCTCTTCGGACTCCAGAGTATAATAGATGGAGGCCCAGGGGAAGTGTAATAAAATAACAAACAGTTCTACTCACCTTCCCTTGCCTCTTCTGGGCATCCTTGTGGCATCAAGTGCTTCCTCTGAGTCCTCTTCCGGCCATGGATAAGGTAAGTCAAGTTACCCCTACCCTCTCTCCTTGGTACAAATCCCAATTGTTCTGGGTCTATTGAACAGGGGAGCAGTTTCTGCAATCCACAGGCTAGTAGCTTAGCCCAGATTTATCAATCTAGATTCAAAGTTGAGTGTAGCCTATAGCTGCAGCAAGATTGAGTCTTTGCCCTTTTCATTAATCAAGATGACACGAGCCTCCAGAGATTGGGAGATAGGGCATTGCAGATATGCATGAGGAAAGGTACCAATCTCTTCATATTTATTGTAATAAAATAAAGGAAGACCATCTGGGTCTGGGAAAGCTATGAAAAGCTAATGGAAAGCTATGTACTACCTCCTTCAGTTCCTCCTGAGTGACAGGCATTAGCAATTTAGCGGTCGCCACCTTAGCAGAAAACCTGTGGTAGAGGGCACCACTGTAGAGTATGGAAGGGGTTCTGTAAATTGTAAATGGAGGATTAAAAAGATTAAAGGCCTTGATTGCTGGAATGGTGCCCCGATTGCCTTTTATATATGCATTGATGTTAGAATGGTACCCTGATTGACTTTTATAGAGGAATGCGTGTGAGTCTTCGATTTTCTAATGAGCACAAACAGGAATTTCATATCCTTACTGGTGTTTTCCAAATCATCCTTTCTGCAGCCCATTTGCTGGATTTCATTCTTAATGTCTTCCAGTTCTAGCTTAAGATCTTAGAAGCTTGCAACAGTGATTTTCTCATGAAGGACTTTGAGATCAAATTATCAGTAGGCTCTAGAACTGAAAATTAAAATTGACAACAAAGTAATGAGATTTAGTTATTCTAATATAATGACTTCTCTAATAACTAATTGATCACTAAAATTAAGTAATAATCACTTGAAACATTAGAAATGACACATTTTTACAACAGACTGAACGATCAAGCAACAATAATTGTCCAATGTAAATTATTCTTAATAACTTATGTTTAGGTTAAATAGGTTTTTATTGAGTGGCATTAAGACATGTCATGAATCTTACAAATAAAATGCAGGAGTAGTCAATAAAGTCCAGATGACAATTTTAACTATAAACAGAGTGGAGAGGAAAAGGGAAGCAATGAGGAAAAAAAGGGTGGAGAGGGGGATACACCCACAGATGGGAGGGGGTAGGTACAAAAGGGAAGGGAACGGAACAAAAATTCAGGGAACAGTAGCAATAGCCATATGGCCTGACATCAATAAAAGGCTAAAGTGGCGGGGGAGTTGGAAAAGAGTAGAGGGGGAAAGAAAAGAAAGAAAGAGAAAAAGAGAAGGAAAGAGAAAAGAAAACTTAAGAGACAGAAAGGACTCTGCAACCTAAGGTAGCCCTGGGCATCAGACAAGAGGGAGTCCACCACCCAAGACCCAAGACTCGAAGTTCCGTGAGAAACAAAATGCATTCCAGGGCATCCAGATAAAATTAACAGCAGTCTGACTGGCAGGAGTAATTGCACCATACGTCTAATATGGTTCAAAGCCTCCTCCCACATAGCCCGAGACGGGGACTCTGTTGACCTCCACAGCTGTGGTATAACTTGCTGGTTTGCCAATAAGAGATATCTTAGTAGACCCTTTTTAATTTTCAATAGTGGGCTCAGCATGATCAACAAGAGGTCTTGTTCAGGTGTAGGGACCACTGGTAGTCAACACATAGTATTGTATAGGTGAAAAACACCTTTCCATAGGACATTGACCTGGGGGCATCCTCACCAAAGGTGGAGCATAGTGCCCTCCACCTGCTCACATCGCCAACAGGAGGATGAGACCAACTGAAAAATCCAATGTCATTTATAATAACTTATGTTTAGACAAGAAGCCTCCTGTTGATTGAATTAATCATCAAATGTGTTCTCATGAACTGACATATTTAAAAATCTTTGGTTAAATAAAGCCAAGTGCTTCACACTGCCGCACTGCAGTACAAAAGCTCCTACTGTGTACTTTCTTTCTGTTCAAGTATCTACCTCAAATAACATCTTATGTTATCTTATGCAATAGCTGCTGTCCACTCCAGCTGGATGTATTTGGGTCAATCTCTAGCAAAAGATTTGTAATGACATTTTCTTGAGAACATTTAATGGGATGTTTCCCATTGTATGAGTGTGTGGAAGATGCTGCACGTTTCAGAAATAAATGTATGTAGTCTGGACTCATTAAACTCCAAAAAGGCAACTTTCAATAATTTTGAACTTTCATTTCTATTAATGACAATAGCAAGTATGGTAGAACAGTATTTTACAGTATTTACACACGTGGACAAAATTGTTGATACCCCTCATATAATGAAAGAAAAACCCACAATGGTCACAGAAATAACATGAATCTGACAAAAATAATAATATATAAAAATTCTATGAAAATGAACAAATGAAAGTCAGACATTGCTTTACAACCATCCTTCAACAGAATTTTTTAAAAAAGAAAACTCATGAAACAGGCCTGGACAGAAATGATGGTTCCCTTAACTTAATATTTTGTTGCACAACCTTTTGAGGCAATCACTGCAATCAAACGATTCCTGTAAATGTCAATGAGACTTCTGCACCTCTCAACAGGTATTTTGGCCCACTCCTCATGAGCAAACTGCTCCAGTTGTCTCGAGTTTGAAGGGTGCCAGACGGCATGTTTCAGCTCCTTCCAAAGATGCTCAATAGGATTTAGGTCAGGGCTCATAGAAGGCCACTTCAGAATAGTCCAATGTTTTCCTCTTAGCCATTCTTGGGTGTTTTTAGCTGTGTGTTTTGGGTCATTATCCTGTTGCAAGACCCATGACCTGTGACTGAGACCAAGCTTTCTGACACTGGGCAGCACATTTCTCTCTAGAATCCCTTGATAGTCTTGAGATTTCATTGTACCATGCACAGATTCAAGGCACCCTGTGCCAGATGCAGCAAAGCAGCCCCAGAACATAACAGAGCTTCCTCCATGTTTCACAGCAGGGACAGTGTTCTTTTCAAGATATGCTTCATTTTTCCGTCTGTGAACATAGAGCTGATGTGCCGTGCCAAAAATTTCGATTTTTGTCTCATTTGTCCATAGGACATTCTCCCAGAAACTTTGTGGCTTGTCAACATGTAGTTTGGCAAATTACTTTTGTCAGATTCAAGTTATTTCTGTGACCATTGTGGGTTTTTCTTTCATTAAACGAGGGATACCAACAATTTTGTCCGCGTGTGTATACTGCATAGCAAAGAGGTGAAAATGATCCCTTTAATAATTCTCATCATGACTGAGGCAAAATTATATATTACAACAATATTATTAGGAAATACAAATAGTAGAAAAAGCTCAGCTAACAGAAAGAATAATAGAATGAATAATAAATGACCTAAAGGGATCTGAAGAGATCTCAGAGTATAATAGTGTTTTGTTGGTGGCAAACCCCAAATATCTTAGGTGCCTAAGTGATATGTATGAATGTTAAAACTTATTTTTTGGAGGTAGGTTGCATATACTGTAACGTTCTGGTTGTGCCATACGTTTAGCCCCGAATATAAATTTGTATGCACATGTGTACAGGGTGTAATAACACAGCCAGCTGCTGACCCCCTGGCCAGAAAAAAACAGCACAAACATGGTGGAATAGTGATCGACATACAGGGTAAAGAACACCTTAGCAAGTAACTTCAGTAACCTGGAGCTTTCAGATCCAAACTGGTGGGCATCCCTTTTATTCCAACTGGTGACTCAGCCCCATCCAACCTAACAGACTTTCCTGATGACATCTCCCAAAAAAGACTCAAAAGCTCTCTTATTTATAACAATTTCTCGTCCTGGCTTTTCTTTTCAATTAAATGGATTATTTCTTTTAATCACTTTTGAAGAAAAAAAAAATTAATTTTTTTAAAATGAATTAATACTGTGGGTGCTTGGGGATGTGGCCATCTTCTGACAACAGCATGCACTCAGTGTAAGAGCTTTGAGCTATGTACCCAGCTATACCATTGTTGTATAATCTTGCAGATATAAACCACTAAGATATCTCTACCAGAGCCCAAATGTATGGATATAAAGGACCTGCAGCAGAAGGACCCAAGGAGTTTGCCCATGGGGAGCCTCAAAATGGCTCCAGACCCCAAGCTGAACCTGTGACTGCACTTGGGGATCAAATAGCTAGCACATAATCTGAAATTACTTGACTTCAGCTATTGATGTGGGCCTTCTCAGCCAAGACCTTCACAATCTTTGAGACTGGGTCCCAGTGAAACAGAAAATCGCATCTCCCATTTGGAAGACATCATGACACCTGTCCCTTGCAAGATCACAACCCTGGTAAAGGAAGCTTACAGTGCTGGCCAAAAGTATTGGCACCCCTGCAATTCTGTCAGATAATACTCAATTTTTTTCCAGAAAATGATTGCAATCACAAATGCTTTGGTAATAATATCTTCATTTAATTTGTCGTCAATGGAAAACCACAAAAAGAATTGTCAAAAAGCCAAATTGGATATAATTCCACACCAAACATAAAAAAGGGGGTGGACAAAAGTATTGGCACCCTTTGAAAAATCATGTGATGCTTCTCTAATTTGTGTAATTAACAGCGCCTGTTACTTACCTGTGGCACATAAT
This sequence comes from Leptodactylus fallax, assembly GCA_947044405.1. Lineage (NCBI taxonomy): Eukaryota > Metazoa > Chordata > Amphibia > Anura > Leptodactylidae > Leptodactylus > Leptodactylus fallax. The sequence goes on from CAMRHE010000156.1 coordinate 2,581,238, forward strand.
AGGTGGTGGCAATAACTAAATCACACTTGCAGCCAGTTGAAATGGATTAAAGTTGACTCAACCTCTGTCCTGTGTCCTTGTGTGTACCACATTGAGCATGGTGAAAAGAAAGAAGACCAAAGAACTGTCTGAGGACTTGAGAAGCAAAATTGTGAGGAAGCATGAGCAATCTCAAGGCTACAAGTCCATCTCCAAAGACCTGAATGTTCCTGTGTCTACCGTGCGCAGTGTCATCAAGAAGTTTAAAGCCCATGGCACTGTGGCTAACCTCCCTAGATGTGGACGGAAAAGAAAAATTGACAAGAGATTTCAACGAAAGATTGTGCGGATGGTGGCTAAAGAACCTCGACTAACATCCAAACAAGTTCTAGCTGCCCTGCAGTCCGAGGGTACAACAGTGTCAACCCGTACTATCCGTCGGCGTCTGAATGAAAAGGGACTCTATGGTAGGATACCCAGGAAGACCCCACTTCTGACCCAGAGACATAAAAAAGCCAGGCTGGAGTTTGCCAAAACTTACCTGAGAAAGCCAAAAACTTTTTGGAAGAATGTTCTCTGGTCAGATGAGACAAAAGTAGAGCTTTTTGGGAAAAGGCATCAACATAGAGTTTACAGGAAAAAAAAAGAGGCCTTCAAAGAAAAGAACACGGTCCCTACAGTCAAACATGGCGGAGGTTCCCTGATGTTTTGGGGTTGCTTTGCTGCCTCTGGCACTGGACTGCTTGACCGTGTGCATGGCATTATGAAGTCTGAAGACTACCAACAAATTTTGCAGCATAATGTAGGGCCCAGTGTGAGAAAGCTGGGTCTCCCTCAGAGGTCATGGGTCTTCCAGCAGGACAATGACCCAAAACACACTTCAAAAAGCACTAGAAAATGGTTTGAGAGAAAGCACTGGTGACTTCTAAAGTGGCCAGCAATGAGTCCAGACCTGAATCCCATAGAACACCTGTGGAGAGATCTCAAAATGGCAGTTTGGAGAAGGCACCCTTCAAATCTCAGGGACCTGGAGAAATTTGCCAAAGAAGAATGGTCTACAATTCCAGCAGAGCATTGTAAGAAACTCATTGATAGTTAACGGAAGCGGTTGTTCGCAGTTATTTTGTCTATAGGTTGTGCTACCAAGTATTAGGCTGAGGGTGCCAATACTTTTGTCCGGCCCATTTTTGGAGTTTTGTGTAAAATGATCAATGATTTGACTTTTTTTTTTCATTCTCGTTTGTGTTTTTTCATTGCAAGCAAAATAAATGAAGATATTATTACCAAAGCATTTGTGATTGCAATCATTTTCTGGAAGAAATTGAGTATTTTCTGACAGAATTGCAGGGGTGCCAATACTTTTGGCCAGCACTGTATATGTGGGCACAAAGAGTGGATAATTTAGAAAACTGGCCCTGTTGCAACAATGCCAGAATCTTGAGCCTGCCCGAAAGATCAGCAGGAAAGGAAACCTGTGGCTTTATGGAACACTGGCTAAAATAATTGTTACCTGAAACCTATCTGCCCTCCACAAATACTAAAAATAGGCACACAGGGTCCCTGTTTGCCCACCTCCTCCCAGAGATCAGTAGCAGAGATCAAGAACACCATATTACAAGCAGCATAGGAGAAAGGAGAATGCTGTGATCTTGATTTTACTGGACTCTTCAACTGCTCTCTATAAAACAAGAGCCTTCTTTGTGCAAATTAAGAAGAGACTTAGGGACTTGCAGCTTTTATTGACATTCCCTGCATGGATTCAATTAGTCTGAAGATAAAACCTTCTTCACTTTGCCCCAAGAAGCAGACAACTGGTTGAAATCTATCAGCCATTAAATGAATCGCCATGTCATGTTGCTATGTTTTTCCTTAAATACCAGTTCACATTGTTGGTCTGTCTAGCATATGTTGGACGTTATTCTACATAGTAGCCTTAGTTGGTAGTTAAAGGGTTTGTCTACTTTTGGTATCTGGTATGTTTTTTTTTGTATAACAAAAAGTTGAACAATTTTTCAATATACTTTCAGTTTCAATTCCTCATGGAATAGAAAATCGGGAGGAATTGACACTGAAAAGTATATTAAAAAATTGTACAACTTTTTATTATACAAAAAAATAACATTTGTCTCTAAATATTGGTCCAAAAGTGACCAACCCCTTTAACCTAAAGTTACAAATTGTATTTGCCCTAATTGTATTTGCTCATACTAGATATTTTCTTGTTTTGCTAATACAAGACTATTATGCCTCTATGGTCTGGGGGACGCCAGTAAAAGTAGATCTACTTTATCCCTTCTTCACCCTCATAATCTGCAAATTATTTGTCTACAATAAACACATTTTACTCCTCCCACTATAAGATACCTCTCCGAACCTTGGTTACAGTGCACCAGATATTCCACCTTCACTTGATAATACTGGGGTATATCTATTCTGATCCATATGTCTATCTGTTGGCAACTGGTTTCTGTTTGGCATGATGCTGAGGGATGATATATGTTTCTTCATGCCTGGATGAAGATGGCTCACCCTTTATCTTTCTGGGTCTATATCTTATTGGGTGAGTTTGTGCTTCCAGTATAAAATGAAAAAAAAAAATTCTTCCACCCCCTCTGCAATCATGTTTGTCAGACTTTTAGAAGTCGACAACATTTCATATGTCCAAAGTGAACTCAGCTACAGCAATTGTTCTGTGATTCTCAAATGGCCCTATCTTTTTCTTTTGTTTCTCAGCTAAACATTTAACAGATGTCTTGGCATGGTTCTCAGTCAAAGGCATTTAGAAGATGAGGTCCTCCCTATTCTGCAACCTCTGGCAACTTTCATTACTCCTGTGGATCTGGTATATTTCTACTTGGCAGTGGTGTTGATAGCATCAGAAGTAAATTAAAGCAATGGAGTATTTTAAAGATCATTGCTTCAAAATAATGCTAGCATTTCTTGGTTATATATAGAATGTTATTTACTAAGCCACTTCATGGCTAAGACCAATGGCTTTGTAGTCTGACTCTTTGTCTCAGAGTGATGGATATGCAGCAGAGCAGAGCTTTGGGTAGAGCTTAGAACATAAGCAGAGCTGCTGATTATTTCTCAGTTGGTCTGGCACAAAAGAAGAAAGTGTCTCTCATAGGTTCTCCTCTGTATATCCTTGAAGCATCTGGTTATTCAATTGAGAATTATACATATTTATTTCTCTCTCTGCTCTTTACTCCTCAGGACTTTTTTTTTTTTAAATGAATGTCAAAATCTCAGTACTTAAGAATATCCAAGAAACGCGTCTGACATAGGTTTACTTTTTTAATTGGAAGCTGTGCCGACTGAATCTGTCAGTACTATATTTTAAGAAATGTGTACAGATGAAGCTAAAACAGCTTCCTTCCTGCATTAGTCATTGGTATCAATTCAATAAGGAATGAAGGCATGTATATTTTTTTGCTTTTATAATCACATTTTTGTTATTTGTATAGATTAAATGTTTTTATTTCCATAACTTCACCAAGGTGTCATTTGGTTCCCCTGATGACCCACAAAGTTGAGACACTTTGTTAAAATGCTTTGTGGCCCAGACGAAGTCTTGTCAAGTTTTTCCAGATCCCCATTTTCTTGAAGCCACAATGGAAAACTGCATAGGTCATGACATTATGCGGCCACCCATGAACATTTTACAGCTTTATATATTCCAGATGTTAGTGATGTCTTGTAGCTAAGTAGAGGTCCACATGTGTGTATCTTGGCTCAGATTTACCTACTGTACAAGTGATTATACAATGTGAAGATAATGCTACTTGGAGTAATACCCCCATGCAGAACAAGAAACTTTCTTACACAGATGGCTACTTGACATTCATCCTAATCTCTGTCATATGTTTCATATACAGTGGAGCAAAATGTTATGTTCTCATCTGTAGTATGTCAGGTTTTAGCAAATTCAGTCACAATCTTGACAGCATATTTTAGCTTGTAATGTGGATGGCCAGTTGTTCTATTTTTTATATATTGGTAGCGTACATATTATCAGCATCTCTGTATCAGTTTACAATATTTGATGATGTAGAATTAAATATAGCAATTGACTGCAGTGCTACAGCTTTATAGTTATGCTCTGTTCCCATATAGTTACAGTGGAACCCGCCCCCATAAAAAATAAAATACAACTTGTATGTAAACCTAACAGTTATTTTTCTTTGTTTTTTTAACAGTTCTCATTTTTCCGACACCTGGAATATAGTACTTCAGATTTAGTCTGATCTACAAAAAAGATAGAGGTTCCCTGACCATAGAGGTTTTCACAACTCCACACTGCTATTACCAATTCAGAATTGTCAAGTAGCTACATTCAGACACTCCTGTGCACTTACATATACTGGGCTCCCCTTCTGGGTCACAAAACTCTGGAATAGTGAAATAGTACAAATGTTACAGAAACACTAAAGCTGTAAAAGTTGCTGTTACTAACATTTTATTAAATTCCATTGGCATACATGTAACATCAGACTAAGGCTGGGTGATTTTGCCTAAAAATAAAATATCAATTTCATTCAAGCTTTCATTCAAAAAGTCCCATCTCCTGACTGGTTTCAGGCCATGAAATCCAGCCAATGTACAGACTGGATTTTCTGGTCCGGGCTTTCTCGTGTGCATGGTTTACACTAGTACTTACACTAGATCCATTTGTTGGTGGTCACTAATGCAATAAACTGGTGTATGGTCAGCTTTGCTAATGAACAAAAAAAATATTGCCTGTTCTCAAGGTAAGGCAGGAAAACAGTACCATTTGTGATTATATCATCTTGTAGGTAAAATGATGTACTGCTTCCTGTAGCAAGGTGACCACCACATTACACTAAAACCAATATACGAAGATAGTGGTCATCTTGGGATTTTGCTATAACTCCTAGCTTTTATTAGCTGCACAAGAACTGTAATTTGAGAGACATAGACTATAAATACAATGTTAAATTTCTGGGGTGACCAACAAAGAGTACCAACCTCAAAAAACAAATAGAATTTATATCTTGAATTTTATACTGTAGTGTTTTACTCATGGTGTTCAAAATGCAAAGATGAAAAGCTCTGCAATACAGTATGTGAACAGATACATGCATGCCTGATGTGAATGTTACAGTTCTAAAATTGATAATCTGACATGAAATGCCTTTATTAATTTCCTAAAAGGCTAGATATCTGACAGGGTTTATATAATAGTCAATCACTATGCAAGAAGTTGTCCAGTCACCCATTAACTTACAGTAAAACAGCATCCTGTAAAATGGAACACAATATCATGCTACAGTGTACTGTAGGATATAGGCTATTAATGAAGTGCAGGTTGAAAAAGCATTGTTATAGGAAAGGGATCTAGACACTAATTGCATTTATAGCTGAAGCAGCATATGCCGACAATTATCAATATATAATATTTATGTATGACTTATAATCTTTAAATGTACAGATGACCATCTCCTAGGTAACACAAGAGTGTAAACTTTATACAAATAAGGAATCATCAACACAAGGGTGCTATATCTAGAAAGGGATAGACTCACATTTTTGGCTAAGAAAAAGGACAGTGCCAGAGCCAAAATAACAGCACTTCAGGAGTTTCTTAAATTGTAAACTGGAGTTTTCCAGTAGTATACAAATGACTGGCATTAATACTGCAATGTCTTAAAAAACATAAGAGAGCTTATATTCTTCAAGCAATCCTCCGCTCATTCTAATGGTGCCTAGGTTCCCATTGTGCTCCCTTCTTTCTCCTGTCGCAACACCGTAGGAAACAAGCACCTACTTAGGAGGGTCACCTTTGCAGCCAGTTTTGTTAGCAGTCCGGACGAGTCTTTTGTGACTTAAAGTAAATATAATGCTATAATTATAATGCTTATATCCACTGACAGCAAGCAGGCATTTTGAAATTGTTGAGTAACTGAAGCACAATCTACAGTGGGTACAGAAAGTATTCAGACCCCTTTAAATTTTTCACTCTTTGTTTCATTGCAGCCATTTGCTGAAAGCAAAAAAGTTCATTTTATTTCTCATTAATGTACACTCAGAAACCCCATCTTGACAGAAAAGAAACAGAAATGTAGATATTTTTGCAAATTTATTTAAAAAGAAAAACTAAAATATCACATGGTCATAAGCATTCAGACCCTTTGCTGTAACACTCATATTTAACTCACATGCTGTCCATTCCCTTCTAATCCTCCTTGAGATGGTTCTACTCCTTCATTGGAGTCCAGCTGTGTTTAATTAAACTGATTGGACTTGATTAGGAAAGGCACACACCTGTCTATATAAGAACTCACAGCTCACAGTGCATGTCAGAGCAAATGAGAATCATGAGGTCAAAGGAACTGCCCAAGGAGCTCATACAGAATTGTGGCAAGGCACAGATCTGGCCAAGGTTACAAAAAAATTTCTGCAGCACTCAAGGTTCCTAAGAGCACAGTGGCCTCCATAATCCTTAAATGGAAGAAGTTTGGGATTTTCAGAACTCTTCCTAGACCTGGCCGTCCAGCCAAACTGAGCAATCGAGGGAGAAGAGCCTTGGTGAGAGAGGTAAAGAAAAACCCAAAGATCACTGTGGCTGAGCTCCAGAAAAGCAGTAGGGAGATGGTTCCACAAAGTCAACTATCACTGCAGCCCTCCACCAGACAGGGCTTTATGGCAGAGTGGCCTGAAGGAAGCCTCTCTTCAGTGTAAGACATATGAAAGCCTGCGTAGAGTGTGCCAAAAAACACATGAAGGACTCCCAGAATATGAGAAATAAGATTCTCTGGTCTGATGAGACGAAGATTGAACTTTTTGGCGTTAATTCTAAGTGGTATGTGTGGAGAAAACCAGGCACTGCTCATCACCAGCCCAATACAATCCCAACAGAGAAACATGGTGGTGGCAGCAGCATGCTATGGGGGTGTTTTTCAGTTGCAGGGACAGGACGACTGGTTGCAATTGAAGGAAAGATGAATGCGGCCAAGTACAGAGATATCCTGGAAGAAAACCTCTTCCAGAGTGCTCTGGACCTCAGACTGGGCCGAAGATTCGCTTTCCAACAAGACAATGACCCCAAGCACACAGCTAAAATAACACAGGAGTGGCTTCGTAACAACTCTGTGACCATTCTTGACTGGCCCAGCCAGAGCCCTGACCTCAACCCAATTGAGCATCTCTGGAGAGAGCTGAAAATGGCTGTCCACCAACGTTCACCATGCAACCTGACGGAACTGGAGAGGATCTGCAAGGAAGAATGGCAGAGGATCCCCAAATCCAGATGTGAAAAACTTGTTGCATCATTCCCAAGAAGACTCATGGCTGTACTAGCTCAAAATGGTGCTTCTACTCAATACTGAGCAAATATTTCAGTTTTTCTTTTTCAATAAATTTGCAAAATATCTACATTTCTGCTTTTTTTTTCTGTCAAGATGGAGTGCTGAATGTACATTAATGAAAAATAAAATGAACTTTTTTGCTTTTAGCAAATGGCTGCATTGAAACAAAGAGTGAAAAATTTAAAGGGGTCTGAATACTTTCCGTACCTATTGTACATATTTTACCCAAAAAATACACTTACATTTGGCTGAATTGATGGGTGCAATGGAAATGTAGGAAACTCATGTGCAGCTCTAAGTCTGGCAGTAGAGAAAGCCCTTACATCGCAGCAGACTTTCTCCTTCACACTGCGATCTGCTGGATGAGTCACTGCTTGTGAGGAGGAGGGGGAGGGGGAACAGGATGCTGCTAAATGCTGGGAATGTTACAAGCAGCGATCAGCAGACCCTGCATGTGCTAATGGTATCATTCACTCCTGATCATTTCTCCAAATAGTGGGGGAAGATTGGGCCCCTGGGGTGTGGGGGCCCTGGCCAATTCCCCCCCCTCCCCCCCCCCCCCCCCTAAAGCCGGCCCTGGATCTACACAATCATGGGCTACAGTTGAAGACAGTAAGCCAGGCCTGGGACATTCGATCTATCAATCCAGGAGGACCATACCTTATCAAAATGTGTCTTGGAGTCACATTTCAAATAACATTTGTGTCAACCCTTTTAATAACATCCAAAATTATTAGATGTGGCATCCCCATTTAGAGACTATATGAATTTTAGCAGACATCAGGATATATTGAATTAGTTTATAGGGTGCATAGTGGAGGCCTGCAGGTTTAAGGCCAAGCAGAAAGACAGACACCGTAAAGGGCACCGATGGAACCAATAATCACTGGGCCATCCTGTGGATAGAGAACCAAAAGCATTGTGCTAGAGGGCAGATCTACTAGATACAGTATGTTAATTACCCCCAGTGGTCTGGAAGCCTGGGGATAAAACAGAAAGGGGAGACCTCAGGATATGTGTCCTTTGATGCCAGCAAAGGCGATCCTGGGAAAAATCTCACAATAAGTACATATAAATTAAATGTATATACGGTATAATGTGATGTACGTACAATTAAACAGATTTATGAAAACTGTCTTAAAAAGAAACTGTCTTAGTTGTCCATAGCAAACAATGACAGCACTACAAGAAATGAAAGCTGCGCTGACTGGTTCATGAAGCTGCCCTATTCTATCTGTAATAAAACTTCCTTGCTAATTTATTTGACTGTATCATTATGGTTTCTTGCCACACAAAAAAAAAAAATGAATTGAGGCAAAATATTCCATTTAAAAGGCCAAAAAAAACTTGGAGGGGCAAGATATAGTTTTAGAAAAAGAAATGTGGGGTTTCTGCTGAAATACTGGAAAAATCTACATCTAAAATTGGATACTAATTTTGCACTTTTCTAATTACATAAACGTTGGTTTTGGTTGATGCCAATGGAGGACCAGTCATGGTCATAAATTACAATTTAAGGAAGTCCACAGCACTCTGAAGTTAAAATCAAAGTGATTTATTAGCGGCAGTGACTACCCAAGTAATTTAAGCAGTAAGTATCAGTATGACATGATCACAATAAGCAATCCTTTGACGTTTCAGTCTGAAAATTTTCTTCAGCAAATATCTGTGACGTGTTGGTAGATGATATACACTGTGTTCCAAATTATTATGCAAATAATATTGTCTCATATTTTCCAAAATTACCTATATGAATAATAATAATAATAATAATAGTCCTTTAATAGTCCCACAATGGGGAAATTCAGTGTGTTACAGCAGCAAATGAATTGAATGAATGAATTGCAGTCATTGTAATTTTCCAGTCATTAACTATTCGAGTATAATTGAAAGGTTTTTGAACAAACTGCCTATAATAACGGTATATTTAAAAAAAAAAATAAACACTCAAAATGCATGTTTTAAATTATTATGCACAGCAGAATTTGCAACCTTTTCATTTTTATTAAGAACAAAAAAATGATCATTGTGAAATTATAAGCATTAGCAGGTTATTACAAACTGAAATCAAACAGTTTTCAAGCCAAAACTTTATTCTAGGTGATGTTACATTTGCACATAGGACCCCTTGTTCGAAAGAAGCTTCTGAACTCTCTCGTCCATTGAATTTGTCAGTTTTTGGATGGTTTCTGCTTCAATTGTTTTGCATGAGGACAGAATACCCTCCCAGAGCTGTTGCTTAGATGTGAACTGCCTCCCGCCATCATAGACACTCCTTTTGATGATGCTCCAGAGGTTCTCAATGGGATTGAGGTCAGGGGAGCATGGGGGCCACACCATAAGTTTGTCCCCTTTTATGCCCAGAGCAGCCAAAGATGCAGATGTGTTATTTGCAGCATGAGACGGTGCATTATCATGCATGAAAATGATCTTTCTGCGGAATGCATGGTTCTTCTTCTTGAACCATGGCAGGAAGTGCTGTTTGAGAAACTCCACATACATTATGGAGTTCATCTTTACCCCTTCAGGGATCCTAAAGGGGCCGACAATCTCTCTCCCCATGATTCCAGCCCAAAACATTACTCCACCTCCTCCTTGTTGGCGCTGTAGCCGTGTTTGCATGGGGTGTCCATCAACAAGCCATCCTCCACTCCATCCATCTGGACCATCGAGCGTTGCACGGCACTCATCGGTGAACAAAACAGTTTTGAAGTCAGTCTTCATGTATTGTTTGGCCCACTGGAGCCGTTTCTGCTTGTGTGCAGTGGATAGAGGAGGTCGACAGGATGGCTTACGTACAGCTGCAAACCTCTGAAGGACCCTGCATCTTGTTGTTCGGGGGGATGTTGGAAGCACCAGCAGCTTCAAAAACTTGTCTGCTGCTATGACAAGGCATTTTTGAAGCTGCTCTTTTAACCTGACGTAATTGCCTGTTGGAAAGAGTCCTCAATTTTCCCTTATCAGCACGCACACGTGTGTGCTGTGAATCAGCTATATACTTCTTGATTGCGCGATTATCACGATGAAGTGTCTTGGCAATGTTGATTGTAGTCATGCCTTGACCTAAACACTACACAATTTGTTGCTTCTCAGCAGCCAACACATCCTTTTTCTTTCCCATTTTGGCTGAAAATGTAGGTTGCTTAATAATGTGGGACAGCCTTCTTAAGTAGTCTTGCCTTTAATTGGACACACCTGCCAAACTAATTAGCACAGGTGTCTGCAATTGCTTTCAGTGATATAAAGAGCCCTGACACACATCACCATCAATGAGTTTAACTGACAAACAAAAAAAAATTCTTACCTTATCACTCCTAAACACTTTTTGCATAATAATTTGGAACACAGTGTAATGTTGCCAGGCATCTGTCTATGGAGTGATCTGAAAGTTCCTTCAATTACTATTTTATATCACATGCAATATTCTGTTATATCATGTCTTATAAAAAAAAATACTGGGTTAAAAAAATACGGATAAATAGGATAAAAAAACAAACAAATATGGCAATGATAGAAAACAGTATAGATAATAAAAGAAGCAGTGCTTACCTATTAGGTTCTCTGCTGTTCCAAAGATGCTGCAGGATTGATGAGTGTTCCAGCCAGTTACTCAGCAGTCTCAGAGTACTGTACAGTAAACAAACACATTGAGGAGCAGTGGTGCCGGAGTAGCAGAGGATCTAATAGGTGAGTACTGCTTTTTTATTATTATTATTATTATTCTCATTTACTGAATGAAATAAGCTCAAGTCTAAAACATAAATACATAGATAAAAGGCTCTTAGCCAGAAATACTGTAATACCCCAACGACACTGGAAGTGACCATCCAACATCTGTCTATATCATCCTATTATCAGATATACAGTATGTGAGCTTCTATCACTGTGTGTGGTCACTAATAATCAACAATGTATCATAAAGTGCCAATGATGTGCATTTCCTGTTCAACTGTTAAACTGTAGTAGATTTTTACACAACAGTTAAATTATTTAGCACACAAACAGTCTCCTTACACGCATCCTGCAGCGCTGAGAGCTGGTCAGTGACATACATACATTACTGACCGGCATCTGCTCAATTTTTAGCCACAGGGTTTTTGTTTTTTTTGTAATAATCTAAATTTAATATATATATATTGTGGGAAGATAGGCTCAGTGGCAGCAGCAGCGGACCCAGACAGTCAGCGACAAACACAAAAGTTCAGGTGCAAACAGGTTTTACTCTGTACGTTTATTTCTCAAAAACAAAACAAACACAGCAGCAGAAAATAAATAAGCCAAACAAGAACAAAACTCCTGCTCGTCCAAGCTACTAACTAAACACAGGTAAGACTAATGGTCAACATGCAGGGCAAAGTAATGGCAGCAGTTCACACTGGAGTCTCACCAGTCTCCAGAAGGTTTAGACAGAACCCGGCTCCTCCTTTCTTCCCCAGGCACTTCCCAGGACTGAGAACCTAGCAATCTTTTATAGGCCTTTAATGAGGCCAAGCTCCCACCTGTGCTCCCTAGGACAAGAAGCGGTTAACAAAAAAAAAGACTTCTCACAGCTGAGGTTGTGTTACCTGTGTTGTAAACCCACTTACCACACATAAGTGAGGAATCTGGGAGAGACATAGAGACCTTCCAGAACCTTACCAGTCACCTTCTCACAATATAATATATATATATATATATATATATATATATATATATATATATATGGTGGGGAAGGTAGCTCGGTAGCAGCAATGGTGCGGACCCAACCAGTCAGAGACACGGTCACAAAATCTGGTGCAAACAGGTTTATTTTGAAAAAACAGCAAAATAAATAAACCTTCACTTCAGGTAGAAAATAAGCAAAATAAAATACAGCCTTAACTTCAGGCAAAAACGTCAAACAAATTGGGGTTAGGGCAACATTTTATAGGAAAAAATGTTGCTTTCCATTTTCACGGACCAATTCTGTCAAGCACCATTGAAAGATAAAAGTACTCACTATACCCCTTGATAAATTCCTTGACCAGTCTAGTTTCCAAAATGGGGTCATTTTTGAGGGGTTTCAACTGTTCTGGTACCTCAGGGGCTCTGCAAATGTAACATGGTGCCTAAAACAAATTCTAGTAAAAACTGCCCTCCAAAATTCCAATAGTGCTCCTTCCATTCTTTACCCTACTGTGTGTCCATACATCATTTTACATCCTCATGCGGGATAATTTCTTGCTTGGGAGAAATTACTTAGCAGATTGTCCAATCTTTCACGTTTGAAGTTGGTGGCTCTACCCTTCCTTTTCTAGATGTGTTGATTTCGAAGGGTTATGGTGGTGCACTGAATACCAAAGTGTTTAGGAAGGCTACAGCCACCAATTCATTTCTCCAGTGGAGGAGTAATCATCCTTATCCATTGAAGAGGGGAATTCCTCGTGGTCAGTATTTGAGACTTAGAAGGAATTGCTCCGAGGGGCAGGACTTTGTGGACCAGGCTGCCGATCTCAGGTCAAGATTTATAAAACGTGGGTATCCTGATAAGATCTTGAGGGAAGCCTATAAATCTTCCCTGAAGTGTGATCATATGCAGTTATTGACTCCTAAAAAGGCAGAACAAGCTGGTTTAGAACAGATTGTCCGGTTGATTGGAACCTTTGACAATGGGGCATCACAAGTTAGGGAAGTCTTACAGCGTCATTGGGATATTTTAATCATGGATCCCGATATTAAGGCAGTGGTGAGGGAGAGACCACAGATTACCTTTAGAAGAGGAAGATCTTTGAAAGACCGTTTGGTTCATAGTCATTTGGATGTACAGAAGACTACTACATCATGGCTTTCCCCACCGAAGGGTTGCTATAAATGTAGCGGTTGTTCCTCATGCCCATTTGTACTGGCAGGACGAGAATTTTTCTCAGAGAATTTAAAAACCTCATTTACAATTAAACATTTTATATCTTGCCGATTTAGAGGAGTGATCTATAAGATCACATGCCAGTGCAAATTGGAATATATCGGCAAAACTAACCGAGAATTGCGGAAAAGAATTGGTGAACATCTTGGGGACATACGGCATGAACGGGATACCCCAGTGGCGAGACATGTTAACTCATGCCATGGAGGTAATGCTAACTGTCTACGTTTCACAGGAATAGATTTGGTTAAACCCCACCCAAGAGGAGGGGACTGGCATAGAATGACATTGCAATGTGAATCCAAATGGATATTTAAATTAAAAACTGAGATTCCAGGGGGTCTTAATGAACGTCTTAATTTCTGCTGTTTTATTTGACTCCTTTCTTCTCATTTATTTAGACAAACTTCTTGGCCAGTATAACTTCTCTATACCTAAAGATAGGTTTAGATCTGGTAGACTATACATTTTGCTACTTGAATTAGATAATGGTGGTAGCATATATATCTGTACAAGATGATATGTATATCCATCCTCAGTGAAATCTCTGTGCCTCTGACCATTTTTGCTGTTTCAGTTCAGCCCTTAATGTTCTAGGGCTACAATATCTGGATTTAGACTGACAAGGTCTCTCCAGTTTCTTTTAATATTGATATACCTTGCTAGCAACTCACTGGTTGTGGCATAGCTTTGTCTAACAAATACTTATATCCCTCCAGGCAGTTTATGCGCGTTGCGGGACCTTTTACTAGTCCCACAGCGCTTATCTGCCGTAGATCTCTCAGCGCCGTCTATGGTGGGATGTGCGCATGCGCGGGGTGTTTTCTTCACGCATGCGCAATTTTGACCTCGATCGAGTGCTTTTGCGCATGCGCAATTTGATTTGTAACGCTCGTATTAATATGGGCAAAAGCGACACTATGTATTACATCATCAATGTTCGCTTTTTAGCGCCATATTCAAACAAACATCTTTTTATGTGAACTTGAGCACACCTGTTTGTAGGCAGAGTTTATCACTATATAAGTTGCCCTGATTCACTTTGCTCTTACTGCCATTGTCACTACATGGAGTCAGTCAGTATCTAGCGGTTTTCCTCCATTGTGGGGTTTTCTTTTTGTTTTGTTCTACCACTGTAGGCAGCTTGTATTAGTATTATTTCTTATATATATTTGACCAAGTTTTTTGGTTCTTAAGAGTAGTCTAATAAGTCCCCTGATGATTGGTGCATTACTGTACCAGGAAACGCGTAGGGACTAGGGTTCTATAGGGTCACTTTAAGGACAGCTTGGTACTGCCCTTGTTAGGGCAGGAGTCAATACGGGTGTTAGTGGAAAGTGCAGGGTCATGGATAGGGACTTAGTTCATCCTCCTTTTCTGCACCATCACCCGCTGGGTTCTCCTGCCTCAGGATGTTGGTAAGATCGTTCCAATTTCTTATTATTTAACCGCCATGATGTTTTATGGTATATGGTGGTGAATGGTTATATACTGGTTATAACGGTGGACTCCATTGAGTGGATATGTTTATTCTGATGTTTGTTCTACTTTTTGACATTGTTAATGTTTAGTAATTAAATGCTAAGTTTTATTATTGTTTGCATCAGTGCTTTCCTGATTAACTATTGTCTGTTGCAATTGGTGGATTATTTTTGTCTGACGTCATTGTATTCCACCTCCTTTTGGCTCTTTTTTTGCTTTTTTTGTCAGATTGTGGAATGCTTTTTGTCCTTTAACCCCTTGTAAATGTTTAAATTCTAGGGCTAAATGAATATATTAGTGTAAATTTCACCTCCATTATGTTTTAATTGCTGTGAAATGCTGAAAGGGTTAAGAAACTTTGTAAATGCTATACTGAATCATTTCATGATTACAGTTTTGAGAATGGGGTGACTTATGGGGGAGGGGTTTCTATTAGAGAGGCCTTTCAAGACCTCTTCAGAACTGAACTGGACCCTTTGAAAAATGTTTTTTGGAAATATTCTTGAAAATTTCAAAAATGACTTGTAAGGCTTATAATATCTGAGAAAAATTAAAGGGTGATGAAAGTTTGATGCCTACATAAAGCAGAGATATGATAAATTATATTTAGGAAGCAATTTGGGTATTATGACTATCTATATGAAAGGCATGCAATTTCAAAGTTTTAAAACATTTTTTTCCAAATTTTCAATTTTTCATAATTAAAGACAAAACATATCAACCAAAATTTACCACATTTACCACTGACACAAAGTACAATGTGTAAAAAACCCCCCACAAAATCTCAGAATCACTTTGATAAGTTAAAGTGTCTCAAAGTTTTTACCACAAAGTGACACGTCAGATTTGAAAAATGAGTCCTAGTCCTTAAAGGGGTATTCCCATCAACATAACCATTTTTAAATTTGTAGATAATTAAAAGTTTAACATTTTTGCGAATATAAATAATTAAAAATATTGCAGAGTTTTAAAGATTTTCTTTAAATATCTTGTGGTTACAGTCTGTAGTCTTGATCACTTGCCATTGGATACGACCATGAATGCAGGAGCTTTCTGAGAAAATCAGCCATGATGTCCTTATTGTTGTCAGGCTATCTTCTCATATGTAGTGTCCTTGCCTGATAACCCAGCTACAATAAGAAAATCATGGCTGGGTTCTTGACAAGTCCCAGACCATAGAAAGTTTCTGCATTTGTGGTTATATCCATTGGCAACCAATCTAGACAACAGACTGCCACCACTAAGATGGTTAGAGAAAATCTTTAAAACTCTGCAGAATTTTTAACTACTTATATTAGAAAAAATGTTTAACTTTTAATTATCTACAAATAGAGATGTGGTAATGTTCATGGGAATACCCGTTTAATATACTTTTAGGCTGTGTCCTAAAGATATTAAGGTAGTTTTAGGCTGTTTCCTTAAGGGATAAAAGTGTGCCAGATTAGGAAGCCCTCCTCCATCTAAATCTTTCATCACAGGCTGCACCAACTCTGGCACACACCACAAATAAACTTTTTTTCAGTCATGCCCTAAGTGTGGTGAACATCTAAGGAGAAAATTACATACAATCACAGATTTCCTTCATTTTAAGTTTATGCACAAAACCTATAACTCTGTCCTTCACCTCACCAAACAAGCCCATTTCACCTCTCTCATCTCCTCACTATCCAATAACATAAAACACTCTTCACCCCTTACTCCCAAAGGTACAGATGGCTACCACAGGCCTTAAAGCTAAGGGCATAGTGTAACGCCAGCAAATCATGGCTGCTGGGTTACCTACTTGGATCACTGCACTCTCCACTGACGGCTCCAAGTTCTAACAAGGCCCCAAGCACACTTTCCTAGCTCTTTTATGCTGCTCCCACATGGCACGCGTGACAACCATCATGTTCTCTTTATGTGCCAGTGTGCGGGTCTGTTAAGCAGTCCTCAGCCAATCCCTGAGCTTCTTGGTCTATTTAGGGTTGTTCAACCCCCTCACAGGTGCCTGAGCAAAAAGGTCTATTGCTATTAGATTTTGCTCATTGGTTTTCGTTTGTACTCTTTTTGGTATTTTCTGACTCATCTATTGACTTTGTAGTTCATCCCTGACCACGCTTCTGCCTGTGATATCTGTTCTGCTAGACTGCCATTGCTAACCTTAGCTATACCCTTCCGTCTTGCTGTCTACTGTCTTTAGCCTGTCCTTCGATAGGATTCCACATGACCCGTCAGCGTTATCCACCTTTCTCTCTGGTCCTCACTAGCCACCAATACACTGGGACCACGCTGTGAGGTAGTAACCTAATAAAACTCCCATAGTGAAGTCCAGATCCCTGTACAGGAGTTAAACGGTGAACAAAGGAGGGCTCTTTAAACAACTTCCTTGTGGTGGGTGTAGATAGCAAGATTTATCATTTACAAAGGACCTATCAGCTCTCCTCATACCTTCCTCTATTTTAGTAAATATTTGTACTCCCCAAAAAATAATAATTCTAAAGCATCTTCTGAAGAACTCTTTGTTGTGCTAGTCCTCTGTTATTCCTCTTAGAAATGTATGAATACATTAAAAAATGTTTTGGTAGGAATAACAAAGGAATGAAACAACACAGTTCTAATAAAAGATGCTCTAAAATTGTTATATTATGGGAAATAAAAGTATATACTACAACAGACATGTCAGGAGAGCTTAACAATATGGCTGTGTGGATGCAGTTTTGGAATTATGTAAGAGAAAAACAGTAAAAAAATAACAAACATATGAATAAAATTAATGATTCCAGAATTCTGAAGCTTCCTAGAGAAAAAGAAAAATTAAAGACTCTGTAAGCTTATTAAGGGGTTGTCTTTTTTAGCAAATAATTGTTATGGTTTGTATAATGAAGTAAGAAGTATATTGTATAAGTCAGTCTATTCATATACTTTTTTTTACATCCGCTTCACAAATGCAAAAACAGAGGGCCTTCTGTTTACATAGACATCAATGTTAAATCCCCCCAGAAAAAAAAAAAAAACGGATCCTTTGCTCTCCATTTTTTTTTTTTTTTTTGAAGGACACAAAAACATAGTATACCATACTTTTTTGTCCTTAAAAACAAAAAAAAAAAAAAAAACAGCAAAGGATGGCCATCCATTTGTGTCCGTTTTTGCATCTGTTGAACGGACAGTGAAAAAAAAACAAACAAAAAAAAAAAAAGTCCAGGGTCATGTGATGGATACACAGGTGCACAGCTCGTTACCAGATGGATGCCTAATTACTGTAACGAGCCGTGCACCTATGTATCCATCACATGGACCATATATCACATGACCATGAACTGAATTTTATCTACTGAATGTAATGACAGCAAGCAGATATCTAGAAAACGATGAAAGTATATTGCATAAAATTGCATAACTTTTCATTACACAAACAATAGCATGCATTTGCAGAAACCAGACAGCCCCTTTAAGTACACAATGACTGCTTACTGGTTTGGTAGGAAACATCCTTAAATAACCCCACTGCCTTGTATTGGTAACCAAGATATAAAAATACTAGCAGAAATCTGCTAAGAGAGCTCAGTGTGTGCAGCATGTATCTATTAAGATCATTAAAGCACTAACTGAATGGCTGTACAATGTAGAATGAAAATCATAATGTATGTTTCCGCCATCAGGATGAGAGCAGCACAATCTGTTGTGCTTATTGCAGATTCTTGCATGTGATGGTCCTGACCTTTTTATTGCTGCGAGTGTCCCGCTTTTCACTTTGCCAACACATTATAAAATATTGACAGCAACACTTTGCATCTCTTTCCTTTTAATTGCCAATTTATCTCAACCATGAAACATCTGTCTTCATATTATTGAAGGGCTGTTTTTCATTACATATATAGCACCAGCCTGCTTGTCCTTGTCAGTGGCTGCCAGCACTTCATGCAGATTAATGTCAGAGAGTCTGGCATTTCTCCTTTTTATTTTTTCCTGAAATCTGCTATTTCAAAGGGCTCTTCCTTTCAGATGAGAAACATACTTTTATTCTGGATATCTGTGGATATTTGAAATAATATCCTAGTACTAAGCATCATGTATTCTAATGGATTCACATATAAACCAGGTCTTCACTTTATGCTGCCAATCTATGCAAAAATAAAAAGCAATATTTTACTCACATTTTATTCTATGTTTAAATTTTTCAACCCAAACTAACATTTTTTTGCAGCCAGATGTTAGTTGGCAAAATATGAAAATGTCTGCATTCATTAGCCCACATTTACTAACCAGTTTTTGGCATAAACTATACCATAAAAGTTACAAGTCATGATGTGTGCCACACTTGCTGAAAAATTAGCAAACTTTCTCACCACTTAAAAAGTTTGATTAGACCCCCACTAATCTTCAACTTATCCCTATCCTATGTATAAAGATAACTTGTTTCATGTGAAAACTCTTATAAAAGAAGATGTAGAACACAACATGTTACTGACACTTGTAATACCCTATAAAGGGAATTTATCACCTATTTTTAACTAAAACCAGATCCTGATATAATTTTTTTTATTCTATAATTATGGGGTAGCCAATTTTCCTTGATTAACTGACTAAGGAAATGCAACTAAAAAATTCTGCAGAAAAAAAAAATTACATTTTTCACTGCTATTCTGCTGTTTTTCATTTTTTCCCTTCCCCATCCCATATAAGGTAAAAAAAAAACAGCATTTCTGCAGGTAAAATTAGCATGCTGCATTTGATTCCACTGCATTATCTTCTGAAATATGTGGATGAGATTAAAAAAAAAAATCTGACTCACTTTGCTGGTACTGTAAAATGCGTTTTTTTCGTCTGTGTTTCTGCAACGTGTGGTCTTAGCTGGAAAAAGTGATCTCTACTGAACAGGAAGCACCAGTGTAATATGAGACTCAGTGGCCAGAGGGAAGACTGCAGGATTAAGGATTTCTAAAAAAAAATTGTTGCACATGAAAATTTGGTTCAAAGAAATACTCCAGTGGATATGCCAAGGAGGCATAGCCATATCCACATATTTTTATTACCTTAATGATATTTTGGACATTTTTCTGTTAGATTATTCACACACATTTTGAACTTTCAAAACATATGATGTTTCTTTGACCTTGTTGGTAAATTAGTGTTGTAATACAAGATTCATTGCAGCAAGAGAACTTTATTACATTTGTAAATGCTGCAGCCATTAAATATTTAAATCAGAATTGTTTAAGTTCTCCATTAAATGATGAACTAAATTTGTAAACGCGGTAGTAGCCAATTTCATACTCATTTCTATAAATGATGCAGGTCCAGGTAAACAATTGTGCTAGAAGAATCCTGCTGTAAAAAAATAAATACATAATAAAACACTATGTAAAAAAGTAAAAAGTGCTACAGGACAGCTGAGTAGGGTTTTTCGACAGAAAATTGTTTATTGGTACAAGGTTTTTTTTTTTCCACATTTTAATTCCGTATGCTAATCATATGGTCTATTTTCCTGCAGAGTCCTTTGCACAAACCCTGTATGGCTCCTTCAGTATCCAGATGTACAAAATAATTCTGACAGAAAAAAAAAAAAAAATCGTCAGTATACAGTTTACAGGCATATGGAGGTACTGTGCTGTGAATGTTTGCTTTTATTTTACAAGGGTGACTATTAAACCAAATTATTTTTGGTTTAATAATTCAATTGTTCTGGGCACACTGACTAAATTATGTATACATAAGAGCATTTCCTTGCTTTTTTTTAACAAGTTTATAAGGGTTTTTAGAGATCTGGTCATGTTGGAAACTGCAGTAGGAGCAGTTTTCTTAGCTGCCTTTTTCTAACTTTAGTGAACCCTGTAAAAGATGTAACAAAGCATGAAGAAGGAGGGTATCTTCATTCCCAGACTCCATATAAAGTGAAAAACATGGCTGTGAAGTCAGTGTCAGAAAAACAGAGAAAAAAATGTCGGTTCTGCTCTTTTGATTTTTTTTTTTCCCGCTATGGCATTCACCGTATGGAAATTTTTTTTTTTTTTTTAAGACTGGGCAGTTTCAGACACAGGGATACCTAATGTGTATGTGTGTTCACTTTATTTTTTTAATTTTATGTGTGTTCTAGGGAAAGGGGGTTGATTTGAATATATATATATATTTTTTTACTGTCTTTAATGTAAAGCCTGGAAGCCTTCAATCGTCTCCCAGTTGTCATGGCAATGGAATTTCAGCCCTAGATCTCATTCTAGGGACCAGAGAATTGAGATGTTGGGGAACTTAAAGCCTGTGATCAGTGCACCGACTGCGGGCAATAGCCAGGTCTTCTGATGTATAATACAGCAAAGAACCAGCCACCATATTTAAATACCCAACATCCTATTACAGTGGATATCAGGAAGGAGTTAATTAGATGTATGGTTTGTTACATACCTACTTTCAAAGGAATTCAGTCACTAGCTTTTTAATGAATTAGAGGATCTTTACTGCTTCTGACTGACCACGCCTGTCAGCCATTTAAAAGAGCTAGGTTCAAGCTGTGGTAAAATAGAAGAGGGGGGAGTCGGTGGTTTAGCCTACAAACCAGGACTGTGGAGTCGGTAGGCCAAACCACCGACTCCTTTATAAATGGCTGACAGCCAGGGTCACTCAGAAGTAGTAAAGATCCTCTAATTCATTAAAACACAAGTGACTGAATTCATATGAAAGTAAGCATGCAACAAACTATGCATCTAATTAATTATACAGTATTAATATATGTATAACAATTAATAATAATCATATTTTAAAGCCAGAGACGATAACTATTTTCTGACTCTGATACTACCGCCACAGCCTTGGTGAAAAATAGCTACAGCAGTCACATCTTAAAAAAATATGTGTATTTTATTCTACTACTCAGCTTTTATATCTTGCCTGAATGAATACTTGTTAAAAATTACTATATATTATTACTATAAATTACTATATACTATATTACAATATATTTTAAAATCATTGTTAGGGGCTACATAGCCACATATATAATCTTGATACAGTGTTCATTCAGGCAAAATTTAT
Source organism: Leptodactylus fallax (assembly GCA_947044405.1). Lineage (NCBI taxonomy): Eukaryota > Metazoa > Chordata > Amphibia > Anura > Leptodactylidae > Leptodactylus > Leptodactylus fallax. The sequence goes on from CAMRHE010000156.1 coordinate 2,602,916, forward strand.
ACACATTATTTAGGGGGAACACAAAAATAGACTTTTTTTTTTTTTTTGCAGTATTCAGCTTAAGCAACTGGAATAAAATATTATTGCAAGAAGACTTAGGCTGAGGCGTCACATTGCAGAAGAACAGCTTTCTTTTTGTAGCAAGTTTTGCACCAAAAGCCAAGAGTAGATTGAGCAGAAGGAGGATATATAAGTACTTCCTATTTATTTCCCATTCTTGGCTTTGGCTCAAAAAAACAAAAAAAAAAAAATGCAGTAAAATCTGCAAAAAAAAAAAAAAAGCTGCGTTTCCGCAACTCAGCAGCAAAAAAGCACTGCAGGAAAAAACACAGTGGAAATGCATTGCGTTTTTCCCCTGCATCGCTTTCCACAGAGTCCGCAGCAAAAAACTGCTTCAATTATACCTATAGGAAAACTGCCGGCATTTCCATAGAATTGATATGCTGCGATGTCCAAAAACGCAACAGTTTTGGTAATCTCTGCATTTTTGCTGCGGGAATTTTTCTGCAATGTGTGTATGGGATTCAAGAATCCCATCCACTTTGCAGGGACTGTAAAACGCTGCGTTTTTTGCCAAACCACGGCGTTTACACCACGTGGGACCCCCAACCTAAAGAGGTTTTCCAGTTGACCCGTTAGGGACTGCCTGCAGAGAACACATGTCCCATGTTTACACATCACAACTGGACCAGAAAGAAGAGGCTGCCACCGGACAGGCAGTGTCGGAATGGAAGCAGCAGTGATCAGTGAAGTGAGATTTTTTTCCCCATTTTTCAGTAGCCTTTTGTTCAGGTTTTTTCAGCTTCACACCTTTAACCATTTCCCTGCCAGGGCTTTTCGGACATTTTGCACCTGTGGTAGCCAGGACAGCTTTAACACTTTTGACATGTACAAATAAAACTTAAATTGCAACATTTAAAAAAAACAACAAAACAAAAAAATCATACTAACCCCCCCCATATATTTTCTGAAAGTAAACACCTGCAGCATTGTCAAAATGCCATGTGGCACTGTAAACAAACAGACACCTTCATGCAATTTTGATTTAAAGTGTTTCATAAAAATAAAATGCAAATAAATTTATATTAGTTGCTAAAAGTGTAAACCAAACAAAAAGTTATATGCAACACACTTCCTAAAAATAAGAGTTCAACATGTGCAGAGTTCATACATATCACTAAAGCCCGTTGCAGACGACCGTGCTGTGGGTCATTGTGCTATCCGTGTATTTCACGGACAGCACACTGACCCATTCTTTTCTATGGGCCCATACACATGACTGTGATTTTCATGGTGCCGTGTGCGGGCCGACAGTCCGTGCTTCCGAGTGTCGAGGAAGCATGGCCCGTGCACGGGTGGCACACGGGGACATCCCCGTGTCCCCTGTGTGCAGCCCGTGCTAAAAGCACTGAAGGCTGGTTGCAGCACAGTAGTCTGCAATCGGTCTACACCTGCATGCACATGTCACCAGAACTGGAAAGAACAAAAATCTGCTTTTAATTTGCATCTAAAGTTTGTGCTCAAGCAACCACTTTCTGCAAACAAACAAACAAAATATACACACATCTATATTTACAGGTGCAGGTGTTAGACAAAAGATTTAAAAAAAAAAAAAAAAAAAAAAAAAAAAAAAATCGCTGAAATGTGCCAACCAATTTTTTGCATGCAAATTAAATAGGTGCTTCCATAACAATATAATTTTCCATCCCTCTACAAAAGTCGGAACGCTAATGAATACTTATAATCTCTATACCTAAATAATGTAATAACTAGGTAAGGTATTTCAGATTGGCACAATATGTGCGCTTTATTGCTCACATATTATGGACGGAATTTCTGAAGTTTCTGCAGTTTATCATTAATGTAGTTAGAGCCATAATTTTAGATTTGATGACCCACTGAAAGTTCAGGTGTTTTGTATGTACTAGAGGTGAGAATAGAATTAAAAAAAAAAAAAAAAAAAACACACACACACACACACACACACACACACACACACACCCGCTATTATGCCCATCTGAACGCTTCCAAAAAGTGGTGGGGTTTTTATGGTAAAAGTCAATAAGTGAAAATTTCTTATCTGACTGATGGAATGTTTTGTGCCTGTCAGAAATTTTTTATACGTTCATCTCTAGTGACAAACATTATCACCATTATTGTAGCGTGTAACGGATATCGCTAAAGAGACGATTGATATATTCTACTCCATATAGATCAGGTATGGACTGGATACGGACAGTGTCAAATTTAAACTTTATTGATAAAGCACTAACAGACCTTTTTTAAAAATTTTTTTTTTTTTGCCTGGAAAACCCCTTTAGCAAAGAAAAAGCAGTGATTTCAAATAATCAATAACAGGCTATACTGAATCTTTTCCAACAAAATTATATATGAATCTGCTCAGATACTCCTGCTCTATAACATGATGCCTGCAGAAAGCACTGCATTTTCTTGATAACAGATTCCCTTTAAAAATGCTTTGTCCAATAAACATAATAAATCTACATGTTTGGCATTACAATAATTGTACTGACCTACAGAACAAAGGTGATATTTTTACGCTGTATTGTGCAAAATTTATAACACAAAAATAATAGCATGTAATTAAAGTTAATCAATAATTATTATAGTTACATAATCCCCAAAATGGTTCTATGAAAAATGCAACAAATCACGGAAATTGAAAGGGCTTTCCCATGAAAGACACCTATGGCATATCCATCTTTGTGTCTTAAATCAAAATCTCCAAAATAAGCCCATCATCCTCCCTGCTCCGTTACTTACCAGGCTGCAATCTACGCGGTTTACGTAATTCCCATAGAAGCGAATAAGAGTTATGGAAAATTGCAAGACAATGTGCTACACTGTTCTGTAACTCCACTTCTATGGTAGTTATGGAAACAAAACAGATCAGAGCTACGGCGTTTCAGTAAAGTCCGACCATAGCTGAAAATCTTCTCAGCAAGGTTGCAGCTGGGTAAATAGCAGGGCACAGAGACTGGTGGGAAGGGTTCATTTTAGAGACAGGAGCGAGTCCTAGAGGTAGGATGTACATCTATAAGACATTTATGGCATATCTTGTGGATATGCCATAAATGTCTTTTGTGGGAAAACCCCTTTAAGTCCTAAACTAGCCTAAAGGGCTAAACTAGCACTATATATTTGCAATGGTGCAATTTAAGCCCTTCTCCTTCTTGGTTTTGGAAAAATGTTCACACTTTTGATATAAACATCTGCCAAAGGTAAATTCCTCCTGAAATGACCCATAAACACCACATGGTAAAGAACATGCAGCTGCTAAAAAGTTGGTTGGAAATATGAGCAATGAGTTTATCCACTGTATACATACTATTTTTCTATCTCTGTGTATAATAATTATACTAATGATTTTATAATGCAATGGTTTTATTTTGATTAACAGCATATTAAACATTCATTAAAAACTTTTTTTTAGACCTAAAGTACAGTTTGCCCAGTAAAATATACTGGAAACTTTCCATGTTTACTTTCGCTATTACAGAAATGCCTTTAAAAGAGAACCTGTCAGGTGTTTTTTCCCTAGACTGGTTGGTCCCTGCGTTTGCAGCATCAAGTAATGATTTTTCCCATGGTTCACCTCAATAAGCTTTCTGTTGCTGAAATGTCACATTCGTTTTTAAAACATTCTGCAAATATACCTTAGCTAGTCACAGAGCGCAGGGAGCAGCAGTCATCAGGCTAAATCCCAACCTGTGAGACTGGCAGTTAGGTAGGGTATCCAGCTGATGTCTGACAATGAGGGACATGTCTGTCACACTGCACAGATGATTTAGTGCAATGTCTGCATGACTGCTGCTTCTCGACTTCCCTGACTAGTTAAGGTAAATTTGCTTTTAAAAGCTTATTATTTGACTTTTCAGCAACAAAAAGCTTAGTGAGGAGCAACATAGGAAAAGTCATTACTTGATCCTGCAATTTTTTTTAATACAGAATCAACAGTCATCCTGGTACTCAATCTGCAACTTCTCTGCTGCTTATGTCTTGTACAATGTGTTAAAATATGTCAGTTGTTGCATCTTACAGTTATAAATAAGAAAATCAATAAGGCACTCCAAGGAAGGTCTTAAGAGCAGGGTCCTCCATATGCCACATCTCAAGATATATCACCCACAAGACAAACCATACTAGATTAAGACTGTATACCATGACCTGGAAACAACTGAATCATATGATATCCACACGTCTCTATTAACCATACATATCAAGACCTCAAAATCGAACTTGGGGCCTGAAGTGCATCTGCTTTGTAGCATTATTGCTCATCCCTGTTTTTAGAATCCATTTAGACTTCATTTTCTGCACATACTGCATGTCACGCCCATGCTGAAGACTGCCACCTTTCAGAGGAAGAAAATAGTTACAGAATTAGTAAATAATCATACGAGACTATAAAAACACTTCAACAACCATACAACACATAATTGTCACCCATTCTATTATAAAATACATTCCATGACCCTAAAATTAGTGTTACATTGTGTCATGTACAATATTATATATGTAAAGATATGGAAACATCTACTTATTCATGAAGGCATTATGCGTCACAATAGGCATAAAGGATGCCAGAAAGACAAGTATACTGAATTCTACTGTAATGATACATCCATATTAGTTATGGGAAATCTAGTTCATTTTGGAGACTAGTTCCTTATGATCTAGTTCATAGAAGAGTTCACTTAGTTCATAATTCCTCTGGCTCTGGAATACTGCTGAGAGCATAGAGCTAACCTGTTACACAGTCACTGCTAGTTCCTTGGATTATAGCTCTGTTAATGATCAGATTTAATATGTCTGATCATTATTGTTTTATGAGATGACAATCACTTATACCACAAACTAGCAGCACCATGTTTATAACATTTTCAATATCAACCTTATAACCTAGAATTATTGTCTAGTAGTTTGGTGACAGTGTAGTATACTGTACCATTACATTTTAAAAAGAACAAGGAGAAGATACTTGGCGGAGTAAACAGATCTACAGTACAGCCTATAATAAGCCATACGATACTAAGCTCTGTGTTCTGAGGATACTGATAGGGAATGTGTCATGTGTCTAACTGAACAGAATGAACTACTGAACTAGAAATAAATCGTGAAGATCTAGTTCAATCAGATGCATATGGCTGAGCACGGCAGCGCCATCTATGGTAGTTTAATGCTACAGACTCATGGTAAGAGTGCGTATGAGAGAGCTGAAAAGCAGTGTAGCAGCACCTAGCAAACTTAGCACAGAGTAGACTGGGCCTCTGGTCTAACAAGATGGTTATTTTATCACAAAAACTGGCGAGTGGCATGCAGCTACACACACACAATTTTTTCTACTTTGCTTTACCAGCATTAGGAAATAAAAAGCAAGTAGTTGTATGCCAGTGAGCGAGCCTGCTGGAGCTGTTGTGCTGTATCACTGTCTATAACAGGGATCAGCAACCTTTTTAGTCTGGGGTGCCGATTTGGAAAAAAAAAAAAATCAAAAGTTGAAGTACTCAATATGCCATGTAATAATTGTAAGGGTGTCGTCCTCCTACATCAGTGATTATCAACAGGGGGCCTCAACACTCTAGAAGTATTTAGAAGGATGATCCCATGCCTTTATGCAATGATATCTGTCTCTTTAGGATGTTTTTTGACTTTTGGTAAAAATTATTTGGTAGGGGTGCTCCAAGGATTTTTTTTTTCCCAGGGGAACCATGTGTCTGAAAAGGTTGTGAAACACTGTCCTACATGAAAGTCATATAACACAAACCATAACTGCGACCAGTTAGTTAGTCGATTGAGCTTACATTTCAATGTGATCTTTTAGCAAAATGATTTATATTTGAACTGGACATAGAGCTAAGTGTAATCTGCAGTAAGCCTGCTTTGTGGGGGCAGAGGACACATGACACAGCCTAGTCTTTTTGTTCAATAAATCCAAACAAATTTTTACAATCTTATTGAAATGAATGAAGGCAAATTTAGCTGCCATATTATACTTTGCACAGGTAATTGCTGACCTTTGACTAGGCTACTGGCCTGGACACTTAGACATTGTGCCTCATGTTCCCACCACCTCCCAGTGCATCCTCCCGTCCGACTGCATTTACAGGGACTATTAGAGAGATTGCCACCTGGAGCAGCACTGCCATTTGTTTAAAACAGCAGAGAGAGTCCTGTGCCAGGTAGATATGCCTTGAGTGCCGACTCCGGCACCAGTGCCGGGGGTTGCTGACCCCTGGTCTATAATATACCACTAGCTTTAGTTGCTGATGAACTAATCTTTTCTAGGAATGTAAACTAAGAGAGTTAGTTTACTAAGATTAGTTCATTTTTAATAGTTCATGAACTACCCATCAGTAATCCACATTATGCATAATATATGGCATCCTAAACTAATGATTCTAATACTGTATACTGAGGCTTCCTCCATGATAAAAATGTCTGCACATGAGTCAATTGAGACATTCCAGGGAGACATATTAGATATCACTCTTTATTAAAGAGTTTTACATTGAATTTACCTAAATGCAGATATATAATCTCTAAACACTAAGATTTCAGGACTGCTATATTTGTGCCATATTTGTACCAAGCCATAGATACCTTGATTTTTACATTAATGTATATTTTATTTCCACTATAGACATAGTGGAGAATTAACTAAAATAGGCATACCACTTGTCTAACACATAAGTGGGTGCATGGCCGTTTAGAAAAGTGGGTGGGGCAGGCTGGTGCTCAAAACAGTTAAGGGCAGGGACACCTCAGCCTGACAAATAAATACAATATAACTCACCCCAAAAAAATATTATACCGGAAATCTACAGCAATCCCTGATTTGCATAGATTTCAAGATTGGAGAATGGGACATCACAAGATATGGAAAAATTACTAAGAGGTCAGATACTTTTAATAATCCACGTGTATTTTGAACTAGTGTGGGACAGTGGCAGAGGAAACGCCTGTCTTAAAAAATTTCTCAGGTTTTACCCATATGGCTTATACAGGTTATATGTGTTGAAACCATGCATTTCATCTGTACAAGACAAATCTTTAAAAGTGCATTGAAAAACAGTGTTAATTTGTGGTAAAGCCAACTGTGGTTTTGCCATACAATTATTTCTGCAAATTACACTATAGCTATGTGTACAGGCACCATCACTGTCTGTGTTCGGAGATCAAAGTACAGCACTACTTGCAAAAAAAAATAAATAATTGTAAGCAAGCTGGCTGTATACAGTGAATCTGGTATCTCTGATCCCAACGAGCTTCCCTGACCAGAATAAACATCTATGGAACTATGGCTGTACAATGTATACTTTGTATAAATATTATCAATGTTAGTAGGTATATTAGAAAGTATAAGTACTGCAAGACATAGTGCTGACATTTTTTTTTTTTTTTTTAGATTTATGAAGAACCCCTCAGTGCTGTGTGACGGCAGCACCTACTACATTCATTACAACACCATTACCGGGCAAATCAGACAACTTACCAGTTCCCCCAGTCCAGCCAAGGGCTTTGTACTGCTGTAAGACCCTGCCAACAACTTTTTGGTTTTTGGATAAGACCACAGCTCTGGACAAACCAAATTTCTGTTTGTAGTATTTCATTAGTGAGCGATGACCAATCCTGGCACCTGTAATAGAAACATAGACACTTTATTGTGAGAAGCAAAGAAAAAAAGTTTTAAAAACCATGAACAAAAAATATTTTCGTACTATGCCATAGAATTAACCAGCTAAATGGTAGTAGTTAGCTATAATAAAGATGTTCTACCAAGATAGAAGAATAGGCCATAGCAAAATGTTCAGAAATATGCTCCAACTATTATTACTTACATCATCAAAACAAACTGTGATTGCAATATCATGACAAAACAGTATGCTGAGAGGTCTCAAGAAAGTAACTGCATATAGCTCTGTATAATTCAGATAGCTATTGGCTGAACACTTGTTCAGAAAACCAAATGAATAGTTTTAGTATTGGCACCAAATAGTGCGTGGCCGCAAGAGGTTGGGGGTACCTGCCTCAACCTTCCAAAAAATAAATCACACATTAAAACACCTACAATATATTCCCCTTGTGCCACTATCACCAATAGAAAGACAAGTATCCACAAGAGTACATAATAAGATTGGAATATATCAAAACAAATATACAGACCAATATGCTACCCCACGTGGCAAGGCACAGAAAAAAAAATCCAATTGTTACTATTATGGTTGCATCATAACAAATACAGTGCCTTGCGAAAGTATTCGGCCCCCTTGAACTTTTCAACCTTTTGCCACATTTCAGGCTTCAAACATAAGGATATAACATTTTAATTTTTTGGTGAAGAATCAACAACAAGTGGGACACAATTGTGAAGTGGAACGAAATTTATTGGTTATTTTAAACTTTTGTAAAAAATAAAAAACTGAAAATTGGGGCATGCAATATTATTCGGCCCCTTTCATTTTTGAGTGCAGCAAACTCACTCCAGAAGTTCAGTGAGGATCTCTGAATGATCCAATGTTGTCCTAAATGACTGATGATGATAAATATAATCCACCTGTGTGTAATCAAGTCTCCGTATAAACGCACCTGCTCTGTGATAGTCTCAGGGTTCTGTTTAAAGCACAGAGAGCATCATGAAGACCAAGGAACACACCAGGCAGGTCCGTGATACTGTTGTGGAAAAGTTTAAAGCCGGATTTGGATACAAAAAGATTTCCCAAACTTTAAACATCCCCAGGAGCACTGTGCAAGCGATCATATTGAAATGGAAGGAGTATCAGACCACTGCAAATCTACCAAGACCCGGCCGTCCCTCTAAACTTTCATCTCAAACAAGGAGAAGACTGATCAGAGATGTAGCCAAGAGGCCCATGATCACTCTGGATGAACTGCAGAGATCTACAGCTGAGGTGGGAGAGTCTGTCCATAGGACAACAATCAGTCGTACACTGCACAAATCTGGCCTTTATGGAAGAGTGGCAAGAAGAAAGCCATTTCTCAAAGATATCCATAAAAATTCTCATTTAAAGTTTGCCACAAGCCACCTAGGAGACACACCAAACATGTGGAACAAGGTGCTCTGGTCAGATGAAACCAAAATCGAACTTTTTGGCCACAATGCAAAACGATATGTTTGGTGTAAAAGCAACACAGCTCATCACCCTGAACACACCATCCCCACTGTCAAACATGTTGGTGGCAGCATCATGGTTTGGGCCTGCTTTTCTTCAGCAGGGACAGGGAAGATGGTTAAAATTGATGGGAAGATGGATGGAGCCAAATACTGGACCATTCTGGAAGAAAACCTGTTGGAGTCTGCAAAAGACCTGAGACTGGGACGGAGATTTATCTTCCAACAAGACAATGATCCCAAACATAAAGCAAAATCTTCAATGGAATGGTTCACAAATAAACGTATCCAGGTGTTAGAATGGCCAAGTCAAAGTCCAGACCTGAATCCAATCGAGAATCTGTGGAAAGAGCTTAAAACTGCTGTTCACAAACGCTCTCCATCCTACCTCACTGAGCTCGAGCTGTTTTCCAAGGAAGAAAGGGCAAGAATTTCAGTCTCTCGATGTGCAAAACTGATAGAGACATACCCCAAGCGACTTGCAGCTGTAATCGCAGCAAAAGGTGGCGCTACAAAGTATTAACTTAAGGGGGCCGAATAATTTGGCACGCCCCACTTTTCAGTTTTTTATTTTTTACAAAAGTTTAAAATATCCAATAAATTTCGTTCCACTTCACGATTGTGTCCCACTTGTTGTTGATTCTTCACCAAAAAATTAAAATTTTATATCCTTATGTTTGAAGCCTGAAATGTGGCAAAAGGTTGAAAAGTTCAAGGGGGCCGAATACTTTCGCAAGGCACTGTATATACAGTCATATGAAAAAGTTTGGGCACCCCTATTAATCTTAATCATTTTTAGTTCTAAATATTTGGGTGTTTGCAACAGCCATTTCAATTTGATATATCTAATAACTGATGGACACAGTAATATTTCAGGATTGAAATGAGGTTTATTGTACTAACAGAAAATGTGCAATATGCATTAAACCAAAATTTGACCAGTGCAAAAATTTGGGTACCCTTATCATTTTATTGATTTGAATACTCCTAACTACTTTTACTGACTTACTGAAGCACAAAATTGGTTTTGTAACTTCACTGAGCTTTGAACTTCATAGCCAGGTGTATCCAATCATGAGAAAAGGTATTTAAGGTGGCCAATTGCAAGTTGTTCTCCTATTTGAATCTCCTCTGAAGAGTGGCATCATGGGCTCCTCAAAACAACTCTCAAATGATCTGAAAACAAAGATTGTTCAACATAGTTGTTCAGGGGAAGGATACAAAAAGTTGTCTCAGAGATTTAACCTGTCAGTTTCCACTGTGAGGAACATAGTAAGGAAATGGAAGACCACAGGGACAGTTCTTGTTAAGCCCAGAAGTGGCAGGCCAAGAAAAATATCAGAAAGGCAGAGAAGAAGAATGGTGAGAACAGTCAAGGACAATCCACAGACCACCTCCAAAGAGCTGCAGCATCATCTTGCTGCAGATGGTGTCACTGTGCATCGGTCAACAATACAGCACACTTTGCACAAGGAGAAGCTGTATGGGAGAGTGATGCGAAAGAAGCCGTTTCTGAAAGCACGCCACAAACAGAGTCGCCTGAGGTATGCAAAAGCACATTTGGACAAGCCAGCTTCATTTTGGAAGAAGGTCCTGTAGACTGATGAAACAAAGATTGAGTTGTTTGGTCATACAAAAAGGCGTTATGCATGGCGTCAAAAAAACACAGCATTCCAAGAAAAACACTTGCTACCCACTGTAAAATTTGGTGGAGGTTCCATCATGCTTTGGGGCTGTGTGGCCAATGCCGGCACCGGGAATCTTGTTAAAGTTGAGGGTCGCATGGATTCAACTCAGTATCAGCAGATTCTTGAGAATAATGTATAAGAATCAGTGACGAATTTGAAGTTACGCCGAGGATGGATATTTCAGCAAGACAATGATCCAAAACACAGCTCCAAATCTACTCAGGCATTCATGCAGAGGAACAATTACAATGTTCTGGAATGGCCATCCCAGTCCCCAGACCTGAATATCATTGAACATCTGTGGGATAATTTGAAGCGGGCTGTCCATGCTCAGCGACCATCAAACTTAACTGAACTGAAATTGTTTTGTCAAGAGGAAGGAAAAATACCTTCATCCAGGATCCAGGAACTGATTAAAAGCTACAGGAAGCGACTAGAGGCTGTTATTGTTGCAAAAGGAGGATCTACTAAATATTAATGTCACTTTTCTGTTGAGGTGCCCATACTTTTGCACCGGTCAAATTTTGGTTTAATGCATATTGCACATTTCTGTTAGTACAATAAACCTCATTTCAATCCTGAAATATTACTGTGTCCATCAGTTATTAGATATATCAAATTGAAATGGCTGTTGCAAACACCCAAATATTTAGAACTAAAAATGATTAAGATTAATAGGGGTGCCCAAACTTTTTCATATGACTGTATATCCCAAACAAACTGAATAGTACCTGATGACTAATCCATATGTAGCCTTCTGCAGTAAAAATTTCCATATGTAGCCTTCTGTCGGTTAGAATGCTCTTCCAAGTTTCAACCTGCAGCTTGCAATATAGTCCCAGTATATCCATTAGGCATGCTAAGGGGAGGCTCCCGCTGGTAGCATATATTCCAATGTTGGCGTCCATCAAAACTTCAAATAGACTTGGAGCGCCAACGTTGGAGTGAGTGCTACTGGGCAGAGCCTGCTCCTAGAACGCCTAACAGATATATTTTGGCTTTAATTATCGGAACCTGCAAGACAATTTGGAAGATCATTCTAACCCACAGAATGCTACATATGGATTTGTCATCGGATACTATTCAGTTTGTTTGAGAGAAATAACTACATATTTGTTATGGTGCAACCATAATAACATTTAGATTTTTATCTGTGCCTTGCCACCTGGGGTAGCATATTGGTCTGTATATTAGTTTTGAGAGAGTTTACATTTGTTTTGATATATTATTATCTTACTGTGTACTATTGTGGATAGTTGTCTTGCGAATGGAGACAGTGAGAATATATTGTAGGTGTTTAACTTGTTCAGAAAACACCTACTCCTCCGGACATCCCCCTCTCCCCAAGATGCTTTCCTGAGGAGGGAGGTGGGGGGATATCCCACTGCCAGACACTCTAAGGCTGAGGTCCCACGTTGCGGAAAGGCAGCTTTTTTTGTTGCAGATTTTGTTGCGGTTTTTTGAGCCAAAGCCAGAAGTGGATTGAGCAGGAGGTAGAAGTATAAATACTTCCTATATATTTTCCATTCCTTTTGTAGCCATTCGCGGCTTTGGCTCAAAAAAAACGCAACAAAAACGTCAACAAAAAAAGCTGCGTTTCTGCAATGTGGGGCCTTAGCCTAAAGGCAGTTATTACCCTTGAGAAAAAAGGTTTGTGCATGTTGAAATTCAGCATGCCTCACCCTTCTATCCCCCCAAACATGTACTATCAGAAGAGAGTTGGATTACCCCTATACACAGCAAATGGTCAACATTCATCTAACTTGTATAGTAACTTCTAGAGAAGACTGTCTCTGTACTAGGATCATCTTAATATACCTATTTTATAGATATTCCACACTGCAGTTCTCATACAGTAGTGTCGGTTGAATAGTGGCTTGAGCACAGTAAAAACGCAAAAAAATGGCCAAAATTTATTCCTTGAAATATAATGATAATTTTCTAGTGCCTGCAAAGTACTTACTGTTATAATAGTGCCCCCTAGCTATATAATGAAGACATGGTAGACCTTTTCACTAACAGCTGTTGCAGCATCTGCTCACTCTTGTCCATCAGCAAAATCACTCATCTTGCCAATGGCACACAAATGAAAATGCTATATTTTTCCTATCACTGGTTTCAATGCATAAAGGTCTTCTGATGTGATGACAAACTTTGGTGTGCTATAACTAGCCATACTGACAGCATACACTGTTAATAACAAAATGGCAGTTTGCTAAAAGGATCCTGACAGATTAAACACTCGCTTAGTGAAAGTAAGCTACTAATAACTGTTCATACAGCCGCACTGACTGCACAGGACTTTTACAGTCGGCTTTTCATATCCTTTGGCAGATCAATATACTTTCAGATTCTAATCTCCAGCAGGGATAATATCAAGCCTCAAAGATAGACTGCAAGACATTTAAAGGGCAACTAAAGCTAAAGAGAGAGGCATATAAAAGAGCAGCTTTTAGAAAGAGCAGACAATATCATTCACACAGATATACGCAAATATTTTCACGGCAAATAAAGCAGCCATCATGAGGGCAGATATTTTTGGACTTTCTGTAAGAAATCTCATTGAAAAATCACTGCAGTCAGACTCTCCTCAAACTAAAAAGGCTGACAACTGGGAGCAATAGACTGACTTTTAGACTGTTTCCCTTAATACATTTAACAGAAGGTACTAATACATTCTACACAAAGCATTCAGCATAAAAACCCTATAAACTAAAAATACAGAACTGCTTGTTGCGGTTCTAATATGCTGAGATTTATCACCACTCTTCTGGGTTTTCTTTGTATTTCCCCACATGCAGGCTTTATTCAACCTGAAATCAATACCTAATGCTGCAGCTCTGCTAAAATTAACCCTGCATTATTTCCTCTTAATTTTATATCAATAGATCCAGCTTTTAAAAAACCTTTTAAAAACTAGTCAGCCCATTGCTTATCTCTACAATAAGAAGAGCACAAATAAAAGGGCTTGCAATTTCTGAAGCCTCAGTCTTATTTCTGGCATCAGCTGACTGAAGTATTTTAATATTATGTTATTCTTTTTATTGTCTTGTGTGCAATTGTATCTTTTTGATAGCCAGTATATAACACCAACATACAAAAATAATAATACTGCGCTAACATCGAATATACCGTGTCTTGAAGAATGATTTCTCTGCAAATGTCCTCCATTACTGTATATTTCTAATACTCAATACTTTCTGGTGTTTAAAGGGGTGGTCCAGTTTTAGACAAATGGTGACAAATGTTAATGTTTGTATAATGAAAGTTATACAAATTTTCCAATATACTTTCTGTATCAATTCCTCACAGTTTCTAGATCTCTGCTTGCTGTCATTCTGCTTCCGCCCAGTGGATAACAATCAGTCTATGATCATGTGACGCACACAGGTGCACAGCTCGTTATAGTCACAGCACAGTAATCAGACATCTGTCTAATAACAAGCTGTGCACCTGTGTTCATCACATGACCATGGACTAATTTTTATCCACTGGGCGGAAGCAGAATGACAGCAAGCAGAGATCTTGAAAACCGTGAGGAATTGATACAGAAAGTATATTGGAAAATTGTACAAATTTTCATTATACAAACACTAACATTTCAATATGTATCTGAAACTGGACAATCCCTTTCAAGAGGATCTGTCATCGGGTCTCAAAAGCCAGTGCATACCTCATCTGACAGGAGCTGTCACCCTGAGTATTTTTTTGTTTTGTTTATTCAGATACATTCAGCTGTTCAGAGGAGATAAGCCTTGTTTGTATTTATGGAAATTAACCAAATGGGTGGTAACATACAACACATGGAAGAACTTCCCACTTGACTAATAAACCCTACCTTGAATAAACATTAATGGAGCTTATATTTTTGGAAAGGCGGAATGGCTTTGGATAAACAAAACACTAAAATTCTCAAACATTGCTGAAAGCTCAGATGATGTATGTCATTGGGCTTTTAAGACCTGGTGAGAGGTCCTCTTTAAAGAAGTAGTCACAAGAACCCAGCATATCAACCCAGCCCAGTAGATCACAACAATTCCAAGATAAATGTATTTTTTTACTCTCCGTAAAATCCTTTTCTCATTGTATTCATTGGGGGGGACAGTACCATGTGTATAGACCCGGCCACAAGGAAGCTGAAACTCGGAATAGCAAAAGATATCTGTTCTGCCTCTAGGCTATACCCTCTCCACAGACACTATGCTGACCAGTTTGTACTGCAGCAGTAGGAGAGAGACCAAAACTAAAGAAAAAAAAAAAAAAAAAAAAAAAATAAATATGGAACCATCACCACCAACTTTCCCTGAACCCAAAAATGAACCAAAACATCCCAGGTCAGGAACAACAAGAAACAAGGGTGGGATCTGTGTCCCCCAATGAATACAAAGGGAAAAGGATTTTACAGTGAGTACAAAAATCCATTTTTCTCCATTATTACACTGGGGGACACAGCACTATGGGATGTCCTAAAGCAGTCCTAGAAGGTGGGAATTACACAACCATTACAAGCGAGCAACCTAGCGCACAGTCGCTTGCAGAACCTTACAACCCAACCTGGCATTGGCAGAGGCCACAGAGTGGATCTGGTAGAACTTTGTGAAAGTGTGGAGAGAGGCCCAGGTGGCAGCTTTGTCCAGGAAGCTCCGACAGCTCTTCTGGAATGAGCAGTAACCCAGAGATGCAGCAAACTATCCTTGAGGCCTCACAGATAGCAGACCTAATCCATCAGGAGATGGAAGCCTTGGAAGCAGCAGAGAATGACAAGGTGTCCGAATGACGGAAAGAATCAGTGAGAGACAAATAGACCTGGATCGCCCAGACAACATCCAGGCAGTGAAAAGAACGCTAACGTGGGTGCTTGGTGTCCGGGCAGAAAGACGGTAAGATGAGGTCCTCGTGATGGCTCAAGGATCCTGGGACCAGGCCACGTAGCGGGGGAGCTTGTGTTTCAGGCGGGAGGTAGAGAGGTCCACATCGGGCGTGCCCCACCGGGATCACAATTGGAGAGAAATATTCTGGTGAAGCTACCACTCGTCCAGGTCGAGCTTTTATCAACTTAGGTAGTCTGCCGCCCAATTGTCCACGCCTGGAATGCAGCCCACCGACAGGGCTAGAACAAGAGGCTCTGCCTAAAGAAGAGAGTGGGAGGCTTCTTGCATGGCTGCACGGCTCATGGTGCCCCCCTAATGGTTCAACTACGCGACCACGGTGGAGTTGTCTGTCTGGACTCTGACCGGATGCCCTTGGAGGAAAGAGGTCCAATGAGACAAGGCTAAGAGGATGGCCCTCAGTTCCAGAAGCTTGATCAGGACGGAGGGCTCTGCTCTGGACAACAGGCACCAAAGACCGCTCCCCAGCAGAAAAGACTAACATCGGTGGAGATTCAACAGAGGGGAAGAAAGGACTTCCCCTAATATATTCCTTGAGAGGAGAGCCACCAAAGAAGCTCTCAGCAAACCCGGGAGGCAAGAGAATCAGACAGTCGAGGCTGGACGGAGACTTGTCTCATCAGGCCAGAATCGCCAATTGGAGAGGACGAGAGTGGACCGGAGCAAAAAAAAAAAAAAAAAAAACGAATGGTGGGGAAGAAGGCCAAGTGGACAGCTCCCGAGGAGCCCTGAGAAGGGGAAAACCTTCATGAAGAGGGGAACTTGGAAAAGGAATGTCTGGAGGACTTGGTGCAGGACTGCCAGGCAGGTCTGGGCTTGAAAGAGGGCTTCTTGGAGCAGGAGTCCCAGGAAGACTTTCCTCCAGAGCGAAAGGTGGAGCCACAAAAGGAGCGAAAATGGTGAGAACAGCTGGAGTGAGGTGGCTGGCGTTTAGTTTGCCTCTGGGGGGGGAGGAGAGATCTTCCCCCTGTAGCTTCAGAGATAAGCTTGGCAGCCTCCTTGGCAAATCGGCGGCACAGGTACTTGGAAGCGTTCAGGATTTGATATACGAGCAGCTGGTTGCCCTGGAGGGGAGCTTCATTGGAGAGACTCGTCTGGAGCTCTTTGGCCCAGGAAATGCAGGCCTTGCTGACTCAAGAAGCGGCAAAGGCAAGCTGTAGGGAGGAGCCAGCCGCTGTGAAGGCCGCCTTGGCGAGAGAGTGCACCCTCTTGTCGGAGGGATCGCTGAAAGTGGCGGAGTCCACTAAAGGCAAGATAGTAGTTTTGGAGAGCCTAGCTATTTCAGGGTCCACTGCGCGAGGTTCCGACCACTTGGAGACACACTGGTCTGGGAAAGGAAAGAGAACATCCGACTTCCTGGTGAAGTCATTGCTCCTTCAAGATATTTTCAAACGCCCCATGGTTGGGGAAGACCAGAGGAGGGCAGCGACTGTGGCGGAAGGAGATATCCTCTTGAGAGGCAGGATCCAGGTTCTCTGAGATCCGTAGAGTATCCCTGACTGCACGGATGAGCTTCTGCGGCACCGGGAGGGGCCAAGGGGCAGGTTGGCTCCTCAAGGGAGGACATGGAGAGGGCCCAATGAAAAAATGGGGAATAACCCAGAAGGGTTAACCTACCAGACTGCCGGAAGACTGTCAATCGCCAGCTGCTGCAGGGTGGCTGCAGAGAGAAGATAGCCTAGGTGCTGTATCCCTCAGGAAGCAGAGAAATCCTGAGAAGCTGCAGGCGAAAACAGAAAACAACATAAAATAAAAGAAACTGTTTTCTGAGGAGAGTGAGGAAACTCCTCCTGGAATTACCATGTGCAGGGGATAGGGGGAAGAAGAGAGACCTCCCTGGGTTGCCCCCTGACTAATAGGAGAGGTCCGGAGGCCTGGGAAACCCAGGGGGAGGGTGAGCCTAATTGCAGCCTAGTAGACATAGTAGATAGACTAATGTAGATATTGCGGCCGGCCACGGCACATCCCTGGCAGCCTAAAAATGGGGTTTCGGGGACTGGAGCAGGGGTCCTCAAGTTTCTTTAATAGGAGTAATGGCAAATTGATAGGACCCCAGCCAATCCGGAGGATAAAAGAACTGCATTGCCAGTAATAACAATAATAGTAGCAGTTACTATTTCACATTTCCTAATAATGGGATTTTTGTACTCACCGTAAAATCCTTTTCTCGTTGTATTCACTGGGGGACACAGCACCATGGTATAGACCTGGTCACTAGGAGACACACACTAGGGAAATGAAAGCTGTTGGCTCTGCCTGCAGGCTATACCCTGCCACAGCCACTGTGCATGAATCAGTTTGTATCGGAGCAGTAGGAGAGAGACACAAAGGAACATGAAACCAACAACCACCAACAATGCCTGAACCCGAAAAGGAACCAACACAGCTCGAGCAGGAATAACACTGAAAAACAAGGGTGGGATCTGTGTCCCCCAGTGAATACAACGAGAAAAGGATTTTACGGTGAGTACAAAAATCCCATTATCCCATATTTCACTGGGGGACACAGCACCATGGGATGTCCTAAAGCAGTCCCAGAGGGTGGGAATAACACGGCCATGCAAAATCCTTAACGCTCAGCTGCTTCCAGAAAATTACAACCCAAACTGGCATTGGCAGAGGCCACAGAATGGATCTGGTGAAACTTAGAGAAAAAGGATGGAGGCCCAGTGGGATACTTACAGACCTGGGAAGCAGAAGCCTGATGCCGGAGGCCCAGCGAACTCCAACAGCTCTAGAGGAGAGAGCCATCACACGGAAAGGCAGAGCCCTACCCTTAAACCGATAGGTCTCCCTAATCTCAGACCAAAGCCATCGGAAGATGGGAGCTCTGGAAGCAGGCAGGCCCTTGCAAGGGCACTCAGGCAGAACGAGCAAAGCGTCCGAACAACAGAAAGGATCCATGAGGGACAATATAGACGCAAATTGCCTGGGCAACAACGGGGCAGGGAAGAGCAAGCACTCACATGGATGCCTGGGGACCGAGCAGAAATAGGTCAAGACCAAGTCCTCGATGTGGAAGGAAGAAAACCACCCTAAAAAAAAAAAGACTGTGGCAGACAGAGGAAAACCTTATCCTTGTGGAGGACCAGAAAGGGAGGCTGCCGAAAAAAGGGCTGCGAATTTGGGACCCCTGCGGATGGAGGTAATGGCCACCAGGAACTCGATCTACCAGGACAGAAGACAAAAAAGGGATATCAAAGGCTCGAAGGGGGGAACCTGAAACACCTTAAAGACGAGGTTAAGATCCCACGGATCCAAGGGTTCCAAAGGAGCACAGAATGGCACTCCTGTAGGAAAGTCTTTAAAAGGGAAGAAGACTAAGACCTTCATCCAGACCAGACCGGAGAAGATCCGATGAGAATCGTTACTCTCCCAATGGTAGACGTAAGCCTTCCATGTTTGATGGCAGATCTAAGCTATCTGGAATTTCCGGGCCTTGAGTATGGTAGGATAAACTCCGGAAAAACCACGATGCCTCAAACCTCGGATTCAACAGCCACGCCGTGAACGCAGCTGAGTCAAGGTGGGGTGGAACAGCGGTCCTGGAGACAGAAGGTCGACCAGCAGAGGAAGAGGCCAAGGAGCATCCGCCAACAGGAGCATGAGATCCACGTACCAGGCAGGGCCAATCTGGTGCCACCAGGATAGCTTGAACAACCTTGGTCTTGAGATTCTGGAGGACCCGAGGGAGAAGAGGAAGCGAAAAACCGAACTCACAAGAGCGTCAGCGGTGATGGCTCAAGGATCCAGAGACCTGGCAATTTAGCCAGGGACCTTGTGGTTCCGGCAGAGGTGGAAAAAGTCGGCGTCTGTCACGCCACAGCGGGAGCACAGTTGAAGGAAGATCTGCTCATAAAATGACCCTTGCCCGGAGCAATATTTTCTTGACTCAAGTTAGTCTGCCACTCACTGGTCCACGCCAGAAAAAGGTTGACCACCGAAAGAGCTGGAACAAGGCGTTCCACCCAAGGAAGAGATTGTGAGGCTTCTACTAAGGCCGCATGGCTCCTGGTGCCCCACTGAGGGTTCAAGTAGGTGACCATGGAGGAGAGGTCATTCTGGACTGTGACCAGATGTCCTTGGAGAAAAGAGGTCCAAGGAGACAGGGCAAATAAGATAGCCCTAGGTTCCAGCAAGTTGAACCGGAGAGAGGAATCGGTCTTGGACCACAGGCCCTGAACAGTCAAGTATCAAGGAACACTCCCCAGCCAGGGAGACTGGCATCAGTGGGAATCACCTACCAACAGAGGGGAAGAAGGACTTCCCTTGAGAAATTCCTGGGGAGGAGATACACTAAAGAATCTGTCGGCGAACCAAGGAGGAAAGAGAACCAGGCAGATGAGGCTGTCCGGAGATTTGTCCCACCAGGTCGGAATCGTCAAGTGGAGAGGACGACATAGTAAGTGAATGAAAGGTACATCCTTTCATATGAAGGTCGAGGCCATTGTGCGCAAGACCCACATGCCGAAACGAAGAGAGAAAGGAGAGTACCTCCGAAGGTGGGACACATCGGACCTCAGGATCTCACGCACTGGAGCGAGTAGAGGATCATGTCCCGGATTCCATGTGCTTAGAGGGCATGAGACATCCTCATTGATAAGCCAGCAGAACCAGCGAAGAAGGACCAAGATGAGCCACAAGCTGGTCAGATTGTCTGACCTGGAGGGGATTCACCAGGAGGTCGTCCAAGTCTGGAAACATGGCAACACCTCTGGCGCGGAGGATGGCCATGAGAGACGCCATCACTGAGAAAAAAAAACCCAGAGGGCAGAGGCCAGCCCGAAGGGGAGAGCGACAACTGGAAAGGTCAAGGATCCACCGCAAAACGAAGAAACCGCTGACGGCACAGTGTGATGATGTAGATGGGCGGAATTCTTTGTCCATCTCCAGGGATGCCACCACAGACTGCATAGACTACAGTGGAACTTGCAGACATGGACAAACCTATTGAGCCCTTTCAGGTCCATGATGGGACGAAGGAAACTGTCCTTCTTGGGAATGGAGAACAGGTAGGAATAGTAACCCAGGATACGCTCTGAAGCGGGAACGCGGACGCTGACTCCCTGCCGCTGGAGATTGGAGACAGGCTGGATTGTCCGACATAGGGAAGGCAAAGAGACTCCAGCGAAAGCTGGAGAAGCCAGACGACACCACCTCTCAGGCCCAGGACCCAGACGTCCCGCCACTTGAGAGGCCCAGAGAGGGGAAAAAAAAACTTCATGCCAGGGAGGCCTGGACTTGAAAGAAGCTTTCTGGAACAGGAGAACGGCTGACACATAGGACGCCTCTGAGGGAGGAAGAATCTATTCCCCTGTGGCCTCAGGGATAAGCTTCTCGACACCTTTAACAAAAATTCATCCCAGGTCGACCTGGAAAGGGAGAAGGGATGCGTTCACCTTCTTGGAGGCGGACTCAGTATTCCACAACGAATCCAAACGGTATGGCGGTTAGCCATTGTGTTGGCGGGCGCCTTGGCAGATTTGGGAGCCATCGCCAGGTATTTGGAAGTGTTCAGAATCTCAGAGACGAGCAGCTGGAGGTCCTGGAGGGAAGCTGCATCAGGAAGGTTTGACTGAAGCGGTTTGGCCCAGGAAAAGCAGGCCTTGCTGACCCAAGAGGCAGCGAAGGAGGGCCGCAGGGAGAAGCCAGCCACTACGAAGGCCACCCTGGCAAAAGAAGCCACCTTCTTGCAGCAATACAATAGCCAGCATTTAGGACAATGTAATGTATCAGTTCTGCATTGCAAACAATACAACAGAAGCGATCCGATCTCACTCCGAGGGAATCACTGAGGTAGGCAGAGTCCACTGAAGGCAGAATAGAAGCCTTGGAGAGCCTAGCTATCACGGGATCCACCACGGGAGGCTCTTAATGATAGGAAAGGACACATGGGGCGGCTCGCCGACAAGATGTCAAGACCGCACGCAAGCTAACCGACTGCACCACTGGAGCAACCTGCTTCATTTACCTTGGATGTTCATCATTGCCAGCCAGGGAGAGCTAGAGACACAGCATAGTGTCACAACATAGTCTGGCAGAACTGCCCGAGCTCACCTTCCACTTGGAGACACAAAGGTCAAGGGAAGGGATGTCCGACTTGCTAGTAGAAGACAGAGGATGGTCCAAGGAGAAGCCACTGTGCTCTCAAGATGTGATCAAAAACCCAGTGGCAGAAGGAGATGTCCACTTGAGAGGACGGGTCCGGGTCCTCAGAGATCTGTAGGGTATCTCTACCGCATGGATGAGCTCCCGCATAGCAGCAGATATAGATGAGCCTAGCTGAAGCTCCGAGTCGGAGTCAGAGGCGTCTCCAGGTAAGTAGACCGAGCAGGGGGAAGCAGAGATCGTGGAGCTGTGAGCCGAGTCCCTATCTGGGGAGTGTCCAGGGGAAGGGGTGGCAGACCGTGAACTGTAGGAAGACTTCCTGGTTCTTTTGAGGGGATGGCTCCTGGAGCTGCGATGGGAACTATGAGGGTGTCCAGGGAAATCCCTAGAAGCCGCCGACTGAGTGGCGATCTGGGAAAGCAGCCATTCGAAGTTTCCAGCACTGACTAGTTAAGTCTGGTAAGGACACCATGGCCAAGGTGAGGGAGGCCGCCCAATCCGGGGATGGATGACCCGGAGAGGGGCCAGGAGGTTCCTGACTGGCTGAAGCGGAAGGCATAGAGAGCAAATGGGCTCAGGCTGTCCACACGGCAACTGTTTTTGATACAGCGGGCGCACGTATAAAAATGTGACGGAAGCAGAGGGGCTGGAGGGTGAGTGACAAAGCAGAGGGGGCTCATGGAAATTAGCGGTAACCCAGGAGGTTAGCATACCAGATTGCAAAAGATGGCCGCTCACCAACTGCTGCAGAGAGGGCTCCGCAGGTGCAATGTCTCCCAGGAAGCTGTGAGGAGAGTAAGAGGAATCCCCGCTGTCCCAGCAAGCCAAAAAGACAAGTAGCAAATAAAAAGTGATTCTGAGGAAAGCAAAGCCCTTCCCCTGGTAATACAGGCTCAATAGCTACTGGGCAGGCTGGATGGCTTGCCAGGACAGCCCCCTGGCCAATGGAAGGCCCCAGGCGGAGTCTGGATGCCAGAGCCCGGGAAAGGGGCGGACCTAGTTGCGGCCTAGTTCCTGACCAGGCCTCAGACTCGTGTAGAAACACGGCCGGCTGCGAGGCACCGTCAGCAGCGAGGAACGGCCGCAAACTCCGGAAGTCCCGATGGAGGCCTGGGAAAGGTACCAGGGGGCCAGGAAAGGGGGTCCCCACACGTAGGGGGGGAGGAAAGGGGGGTCCCCACACGTAGGGGGGAGGAAACCGGGTGCCCCCCCCCCGATGGGGGCTGCTTGCTAGGAGCAACCAGAGCGCCCAAAAACGCCTCAGAAAAAAAGGGGCTTATTTGCTAAAATTTAAGGCTCAGCTCTGGGGGTCCCTGTGATGCCCCCCTAAACAGGACCCATGCTATTTTACCCCTGGGAGAGGCACTGAGAGGGCTGAGTGGGGCCTGAGGTGGAGTAGGAGAGGGGCTGAGGTAACTTTCATACTCACCTGTCTTCGACTCTTCTGATACTCACCTGACAGGCGTCTTCAGGCGCCACAGGGTCACCCCCTCGGTAGGACCTCGCACGTTGGAGTGGGGCCACCGGTACTCCGGCCGACGGTGCGGCGAGTGGTGAGTAGGGACTGGGTGACCGGCGAGGTGCTCTTTTGCAGAGTGCTGTGTCCGCAGAGGGTACAACTAGTGTGGCGTACACACTGAAGACCCCCTGCACCTGAAAGAAAAGTAAAAATAAAAACTATGGAAGACAGAAGACCTGAGTCAGGTCGTGTCTGCCTCTTACGACACTAGGTTTAAAACAGATTCATGCACAGTGGCTGTGGCAGGGTATAGCCTGGAGGCGGAGCCAACAGCTTTCATTTCCCTAGTGTCTGTCTCCTAGTGACCAGGTCTATACCATGGTACTTGTCTCCCCCAGTGAAATAAGCGAGAAATTACATTTTTAAAGTGTTTTTAACATGATAAACATTTACAGGATATTGAATGAATGTACCATAACTCTTCATTCAGTGAAGAGGGTCTTATTATGTGGATCCTGACTAACCTCACAGACGCCCATTCACAGCAAAGAAGCAGCTGCTATTTAGATGGACATCCTAAGCAAACCGATGCACTGGGTTAAGTCTGGTGTGAAGATTCTCTTTGGTGTTCTTTGAATCCACACAATGCCTCCCCAGTATCTAGTGTTAGGTATTAAACAGTATAACGTTTACATGAAGTGTTCTTTTAAAGTTACAGGAGATATGCAAAAAGTCAAGTATGCTCCCTTTTCATATCTTCAATAACTTAAATATGGAGTAGCAACCACATGTAGACTTTAAAAGTGATGATAATGACCATTGTTTTAGCATGCATCATTTATCATAAATGCATCCTAAACATTACACAAAGAACATCGTGAATTCATACTGGATCTGCAAAGATTACAGCTGAATCTGTAGATATCTAAACTCTGATGGGTTCTGGGGAGTTACTGGGTTTAACCAGTACCCCTTCTGATACGGGCAGCTTTATCTAACACATTTATGTAACACACATTTAAATCATGGGCACTATGTCAATTGTTAAGGACAGGCATAGCTTTTTGATTTCTGAAACAGCAAAGCTGCAAAAATGTCTGCAATTCCCCACCTGATGGCAGGACCAATTCCATTGTCTCCTCATCATATTCTAAAGCTTTCTCATGAGGAAGATCTTGATCACACATTTCTACATCTTCACCTTCTTTGTGATCTGGATAACTAGACCTATTGCACAATAAAACGAGTTCAGAAAGAATGGTAATAAAGTGGAGATCATAAATCTAAAAAAAAAGTCAGCAAAACAGTAATTCCAGGAATATTTTCTAATAATTTTTAGAATTTTTTAGATGTTTTAGAAACCTAAATTTAGTCCACTTACTAACATATCTTTATCAGAAGTCCTGCATTGTTTTTGCTCCCTGTAAAGCCATGTCCCCTTGTTTTGAAAACAAAATCTTATGAATGCAGGCTGCTCCCATCCACAATTTTGGCACATATGGAGGAGTATCCTCCCTTGTCATACACAGTGCTAGTTTCTTGGAAGTTCAGGGCGGTTGGGGAATTTATCAAGACTGGCGATTCATACACAGGATAGAGCAGCTGAGATGCACCATTGTGCGCCAAAAAAGTGCCAAGTTGAGATGCATTATAAGCCACTTTTGAGGTGCAGCAGGCTTAGTAAACAAAGGCCAGTGTGTTACAAAAAAGGATGAAGAGTGATACACCTGGTCATAGATTTCTCCATTTGTGGCCATACTAGGTTAGAAGATATGGCTTTCAAAACAAAGGGATGTAAGGTTTCCAACAAATATTTTGCTAAATCTATATAAAGTGTGTAATAGGGAAAGTAGCGTGGATCACTGGCCCCTATATCAGATGGGTGTGTTATATTAAAGCTGCAAGGAAATAATACATTTTTGCATCCATCTTTAGTTTACTAGAGCAAGCACAGATTGACATAAATGTTAAAAGGATTTTCTGTTTTTATGTAAAAGCAGCACTGACCTACCTGAAATCATAAAAGTCTGCAAACTCCAGAGCAGCATCACCATCAGTGAAGAGCTTACAGTGGCTCTTGTCATTCATGTGAGCTTGTACAGATTCTGTGGTGTAAAAGGATTTTCCCCTTTCATTACACCAGAGACATATCTTCCCTACACCAACCTTCTCGCCTACAGGAACAGAAAATACACAGGTAAATATAAGGACATTCACCTCTGTAACACACATGTAGCTACAAAGTATACATACATATAATCTGCAACCTTTATCTGAATATGTCAATGGAAAATGATCTCCACCCAAAGGCAAATACAGAGTTTTACTTATTTTACATATACCAGTTTGTAGTCATACAGGCTCACAACCAAGGTATAATGCATGTTTTTAAAGGGGATCTGTCACCAAGTACAAAACACTAATTGACATACATCAGTTGATTCTCACTGTGCCACTGATTAATTTGGAGTTTATATTTTTTTAGATCTGTTCACCCGTCCGTTCTTGTTGACCTAGTGCACAGGTGTCAAACACAAGGCCCGCGGGCCGAATCCGGCCCGCTGCCTTCTGTTATCCGGCCCGGCACTTAGCTTGCCCGCAGGGCCGCAGCATT
The DNA here is from genome assembly GCA_947044405.1 of Leptodactylus fallax. Lineage (NCBI taxonomy): Eukaryota > Metazoa > Chordata > Amphibia > Anura > Leptodactylidae > Leptodactylus > Leptodactylus fallax. The sequence goes on from CAMRHE010000156.1 coordinate 2,628,828, forward strand.
TTTTATTGTCTATGTACATTATGTAATGTAAACCAGCCCAGGACAGGCCGCTTAAAAAAAACAAAAAAACAAAGCTACGCGATACCTGTCCTGGGCTGGTTTACAAGACCTCTGCATGTCAGCGCAGGCGGCGATACAATGACGTCATCGCACCTCCTACGCTGACACGCAGACAAGAAGAGGAGGAGGCCGCGGCTGCATCAAGGCATCGCAGGTAAGTGAAGATAAGTTTTTTTTACATATATAAATAGGCCGTTGCCTGCTGGAGTATCCCCGGCACGTAACGGCCTATTTACTTACCGATCCCCGCTGCTGGTCGTGGCCGCCCCCGCTTCCCCTTCTGCTATGGGCCGCAGAAGCGGCTGTGTGCAGGAGTGGGGATGGTAAGTGAGGCCGCGGCCGGTGAACCCCATCAAATACTACTATTATTATACTCCGGGGGCTTTTCAGACCCCGGAGTATAATAATCGGAGACCCCGGGGAGGTGAGAAACATAAAAACCAGAGTTACTCACCTCTCCGGCGATCCGATGCTGCTCCCAGCCGCTTCGGCCTTCTTTGGTGACGTCCCAGGCGTCACGTGAGCCAGGCCGACGTCATTATGTCGCGACGCCGGTCTGTGCGACATTGAAGAAGGCCGAACGCAAGGAGCGCACCGGGGCCCAGGTAAGTAACACTGGTTTTTATGTTTGTCACCACCTGGGTCTCCGATCATTATACTCTGGGGTCTGAAAAGTCCCCAGAGTATAATAATAGTTCATGGGTGGGGAGATCACTATGGGGCATAATACCATGTGCAGGGGTCACTATGGACTATAATACCGTTTGCAGGGGCCACTATGGGGCATAATACCAATGCAGGGGCCACTAAGGAGCATAATACCGATTGCAGGGGCCACTATGGAGCATAATAACGTGTGCAGTGGCCACTATGGAGCATAATACCATGTGCAGGGGCAACTATTGAGCATAATACCGTGTGCAGGGGCAACTATTGAGCATAATACCGTGTGCAGGGGCAACTATGGAGCATAATACCGTGTGCAAGGGCCGCTGTGGGGCGTAATACCGTGTGCAGGGGTAAACAGTATTTGTATAGTGCTTAATTTTTGATATATTCAGAAAAGGATGAGGATAACAATACATTATGTTCTTCCTGGTTGACCTCAAAGGGCTGATTGTAACAGTAGTAATGTACAAATGTAACTACTGCTTAATAGCTCGCTTATCTGTTAAGGAGAAGTTACTTTTATACATGTGTAAAATAATCTTGGCCCTTCAAGGTACCCAGTGAGGCTGAAGTGGCCCCCGGAGAAAATGAGTTTGACACCCCTGACCTAGTGGGAGGGAACCTTTTGGTTTCCTATAGAAATTATAAAGTTGGTGAATAAGAGCTGATCTAAATGTAATCTTCCAGGGGCCATATTTTTAGAATAGGTGGATGGATTTAAAAAATAAAAACGTCAAATTGATCAGGGGCACATTGAGAATCAAATGATGTATGGAATTTAGTATTTTGTACTTTAATGCTACATTATGGAGCAAGCATCCAATGGTCCTCTACTACGACAACTATCATGTATGCTGGATGTGAAGAGACAGGATAATAAGACAACAACCAAAAGGTCCACCCACCTAAGTAACAAATGAGACCCTCAAGATCCATGATGTATTCAATGTCTGGAATAAAGAAGCTATGGACTTTGGTCATATGGGCAACATTCTTTACTAGAGAACGGGAATGATGTAGGCAGAACAAGCAGTCTGTGATAGGAATGGCTCCAATAGGAGCAGGGGTGTCCTCAGCTGCTGGCGCATAACTGGCTTCATCAGCTCCACTAACATCCTCCATCTCCTCATCGCTGTCTCTTTCCTCTTCATCTGAATCCACGTCTTCCCAACCTGCAAATGCAAAAAAGCATATACTTCAATCAAAGTTACAGTATATGATGCCCACCTTAAAGGTAAAATGTCCATTGATGCTTTTGCCTTTACTACATGGAACTAGAACAAAATAGATTTGGAAGCAGGGATAAATGCTACTTTTTTTTTGTTAGAAGGGTCAGTGCCATCATAGAGGAAATAAATCTTTACATATTATGAACTGGAATCAATGGACTCTCTGTGTAAGTGTATTGCCAAATGAAACAGATTCTTTGGATTCCGTGTAATAGAATAAAGTTATAGAATAAAACACTAGACTATCCCCAAATGGCTTAACATTTTATTAAGAAGAGTATAAGAAGATATCAAAAGGTAACATTTCACTAAGAAGAGTATAAGAAGAAGGTCTTACAACAAGGAAAAGTATAGCATACAACAGGTATAGCAAGGTAATCAAACTTAGTCAAACTGTGACTTAATCAAAACTTGTACTAATGCAAGGTATAATCGACACTAGCAATAAAGCAAGGTATATCAAAGTTAATCAGAAAATGGTAATTACTTACCGGTAATTGGATTTTCCAGAACCCACGACAGCACCCAGAGAGAGGATCCGCCCCCAGGGACAGGAAACCTACGGTATAAAAAGGTGGAGCCTCTCCTACCCCTCAGTTGTTTTATAGAAGCGAGAGGGAGACTCCAGTTAACTTGTAACTCATGACCCTAAGGTCAAAACTTTTTTTTTTTTTTGCTTGCTACACCCAGTGCCAAACAAAAGTCCATCACCAAGAAAAAAGGGAGGGATAAAGGACGGTGCTGTCGTGGGTTCTGGAAAATCCAATTACCGGTAAGTAATTACCATTTTTCCCTTCACCCACGACAGCACCCAGAGAGAATAAAATAGGAAACCACTAGGGAGGGGCCACCGCTTGTAAAACTTTCCTTCCAAAAGAAAGATCAGCAGAAGCCCCAATGTCCAGCCTATAATGGTGAAAAAAGGTAGAAGGTGAAGACCAGGTTGCTGCTTTGCAGCTAGATTCTATGGAAGCATCAGCTCTCTCGGCCCACGAGGTGGCAATCGCCCTAGTAGAATGTGCCTTGAGCCCCACTGGGGGGGGGGGGGAAGGCCCAAAGAACTGTAGGCCAGGGAGATTGCTAGTCTCACCCACCTAGCCAGACTACACTTAGAGGCCGCCTTCCCTTTGTTGGGACCTGAAAAGAGAACAAATAGGGAAGTAGATTTCCTCCAAGAGGAAGTAGAGGACAAAATACTGGATTAGGCAACGTCTTACATCCAAACAGTGGTATTTCTGCTCTTTAGTATTACTTGGGTTAGCACAGAGGGAGGGGAGAACTATCTCCTGAGATCTATGAAATTTTGAGGCTACTTTAGGCAAAAAAGCTGGGTCTGGTTTAATTATTACCCTGTCCTCTGTAATAACAGTAAAGGATGGATTAACTGATAGAGCCTGCAATTCTCCTATGTGACCTGCCGAGGTAAGGGCCACTAAAAGAATCACTTTCAGGGATAAATTTTTAATAGGGATAGAGATCAATGGTTCAAAGGGAGGTTTAGTTAAGGCACACAGAACTAGGTACAAGTCCCAGGGAGGAACTCTGGACCTAACCACCGGTCTACTTCTAGAGGCCGCCTTGATGAACCTAATCACCCAGGGATCGTCAGCCAATTTATCATTTAGTAGAACACTAAGGGCTGAAACCTGGACTTTTAAAGTGCTGGTACAAAGCCCCTTTTCTAGTCCCTTCTGAAGGAACTCTAGAATCTGTTTTCTAGGTATATCCCCAAGCTCCCCTGGAGAACCACCTAGAAATTCAAAAAACCGAAACCAAGTCCTAGCGTATATTTTAGTAGTGACCGGTTTTCTGCTTTTTAGAAGAGTGGAAATGAGATTCTGAAAAAACCTTTAGAAGCTAGTAATCTCCGCTCAAATTCCAGGCCGTCAAATGTAAGTGGCTGGACTCCGGATGGAGAATGGGGCCCTGACATAGAAGGTCCTGGCTGACTGGGAGAATCCAAGGGTCCGAAACAGACAGGATCCTTAGCCAGGTAAACCAGGCTCTCCTCGGCCAAAAAGGGGGCAATTAGAATAACCCTCGCTCGATCCTCCCTGATCTTCCTCAGAACTGCTGGAATGAGATAGAAGGGAGGAAAAGCGTAAGCTAGATTGAAATCCCACTTGTAGGACAGAGCATCCACCCCAAAGGGGGGTTCCTCTGGGTTTAGGAAAAAAAAAAAATCTCTCCACCTTCTTGTTTGACCGACTGACAAAGAGATCTATTTCCGGGACTCCCCAAACCCTGGTGATCTCTGAAAAGATGGATGGGTTCAATTCCCACTCGCTCTGATTCAGATTGTGACGGCTCAGGAAATCTGCCCTGAAATTGTCTGACCCCCTGATATGCAGAGCAGACCAGGAGAGAACCAGAGGCCCTGACAGATGTAGAATCCGGGCCATTATTTTCATAAGGGGAAGGGACCTCGTACCCCCTTGCTTATTTATATATGAAACTGCTGTCATATTGTCGGACATGATCCTTACATGGCGATTCCGAATACCCTGACCTACGACTTTCAAGGTCTTCAAAAATCGCCATTAGTTCCCTCTGATTTGAGGATGCCTGAGAAAGATTCCTTGACCAGCAGCCTTGGAACACCTGATCCCTCATGTGGGCACCCCACCCCCGAGGGCTGGCATCCATGGTAATAATTAGGGGGTCTGAGATCTTCCATGGAACTCCAATTTCTAGGTGACCCCTGACTAACCACCAACCCAGGGTTTCTCTTGTTGGCTGAGACACCCACATAAATTTGTCGAGAATTTTCTCTTCCTGACACCAGGCTGCCAGGATTTCCCACTGCAGGTCTCGGGAGTGGCTCTGAGCCCAAGGTACAGCTGGAATACAGGCCGTGAGAGTCCCCAGGATGGACATAGCCTTTCTTATAGTGACCCTGGGGGACTGGATCAGGATTTTTACTAGGGACAGAACTCTCTCTATTTTCTCTGGAGGGAGAAAAGATCTCTGAGCCGTGGAATATAGAATGATCCCTAGAAACTTTTTCTGTTGAGAAGGCACTAAACTTGACTTCTCTAGATTCACCATCCAACCTAATTCCTCCAGAATGTTCCGTACTACTCTGACACTTTCTAAACATTCTATTCTGGATCTTGCCACAATGAGAAAGTCGTCTAGATATGGAATAAACAGAACGTCTTTCTCTCTTACATGCGCCCCCATTTCTGCCACTATTTTGGTAAAGACTCTTGGGGCCATGGAGATTCCAAAGGGAAGAGCCTGATATTGGTATTGCTGAAAACCACCCCTCCCATCTCTATTGCTACTCGCAAGAACCTCTGGTGACCTGGAAAAATTGGAACATGGTAATAAGCATCTTTCAGGTCTATCACCGCCATCCAGCAATTGGGAGTTAACAATCTCACTGCTGACTGCACTGTCTCCATCCGGAATTTCTTGTAAGACAGAAACTGATTTAACCTCCTTAGATTTATTATGGTTCTGTAGGAGCCATCGGGTTTCCTTACCCAGAACAGATGGGAATAAAAACCCCTTATGAAATTTTACTCCAGGCAGGAAGGAATTTCCTCAGTCTCCCCTCTACCCGGGGCCTAGCGTCATTGCCTATTGGGTCTTGGATCTTTATTACGGGGTGAGTTGTTAAATAAGAACCCCTTGTGTTTCTTATTGATTCTGCCCAGCTATTATCTCTGGACTTGACAATTTTCTGCCCTCTGTATGCTGCAAAGGGACGAAAGGACCTCCGTGTCCGACCAGAGGAAGGCAAAGGAAAAACTTTTTTTTTTTTTTTTTTTTTCTGCTGCCTTAGCTAAGATGTCATCCAAGGCTGGTCCAAAGAGATATTCACCATCACAGGGCAGATTGCACAGCCGGGTCTTAGACCCTACATCACCTGTCCAACTCTTCAGCCATATAGCCCTCCTGGCAGAGTTGGTCAGGGCAAGGGAGCGAGCTGATAATCTTACAGCGTCAGCTGAAGCATTTGCCAAAAAATCTGCAGCTTTTCTAATAATAATAATAATAATAGTCCTTTAATAGTCCCACAGTGGGGAAATTCAGTGTGTTACAGCAGCAAAGATAAGATAAGCAGATACAAATACAACATGTACAGGAATGTTCCAAGGTGAGAGGCATTACATTAATAGCAGACAGACAGATAGGACGTAGCAGAGGGGGGGGGGGGGGATTTAACAGGCAGAGAGATATTTCAGTTCTCTGTATGTAATGATCTCCGCTTAGGTCGGTGTTGGTTGTACAGCCTAACCGCGGTGGGGAGGAAAGACGGCAGGGCTGACAGAATCTGCTCTCTTGGGGCCTTATCCCTTAATTGATCTTCCAGCTCTCCCTAGCCAGATCATAAGGGATCTAGCAGTACAGGTAGCCGCTATATTGGGCTTGAGGGACGCTCCTACTGACTCCCCAGAACACCTTAGGAAGCTTTCTGCTTTCTTGTCTAAGGGATCCTTCAGGGTACCCATGTCCTGGAAGGGCAGTGCCGAGTTCCTAGAGGCTCTGGCTATGGCAACATCAATTTTTGGTACATTATCCCAAGAAGAGCAAGCTTCCTCTTCAAACGGGTATTTACGCTTAACTCCTCTAGGGATAAAACCCTTCTTGCTAAGCGATGTAATATTTTTATGGACTGGAAAGTGTCTCCTTTGACGAACCTCCAAACATAATGTCCTGTATAGAATGGGAGTGTCTAGAGTCCTCAATCCCCATAGTCGCTCGAATGGCTTTGAGCAACTTGTCAGTGTCCTCAACTGGAAAACACGACTGTCCTCCCTCTACATCAGATATTCTCCACTTTCACCTTGAACAGACTCCTCCTCAGAAGAGGAGTCTTGACCTTGGGTAGAGGAACTAGACTTCTTTTTCTGGCCACTTTTACCCTTAAGGGAACTCCTGACCTCCTCCTGTATCATAGATCTGATACCCTGTAAGAATGACGGGGACTCCTCAGCAATAGTTCTATTAATACATGATGGGCAGAGCTTTTTCTCATAAGAAGAAGAAAGTCTAGTTCTACATAAGGCACATTCCTTATTCTTAGGTCTATCCTACAAAAGACAGGGGAAACCATTAATCAATAAAAAATAAAGGGTTGGCACGCAGCCACTTACATCCCCCTAGAATACCGAGGAAGGTGGAGGTGGACCTTCATCTTGCCCTCCATCTTGGGGTCTTCCTCCTGCCGGCGGCAGCTGCTGTGGCTGCTGCTGGTCTTCCATACTATAGAGACTCGGTGCATGGAGGGCCAGGAACTGCTTAGCAGCTCCACTTTCCTTCAATCTGCATTATATGGCCATTCAGCCGCTAGGCCACGCCCCTTCCACCGGAAGCCACGCCCACTTCCTGCCAGGCTGGCACCTCCATGTGTCTCCCTGCAGGCCCGGAACTCCTGCGGCCTAAAGCAGAGGAAACACACTCCTTCTGCCTGGATATCGGAACCCCCGCGCCCGGAACACCAGCGGCGCATAGCTGGGGGGATGGCACCTGACTCCAGACTGGGCCACAGCCACCCCTGCAAGAAGAGAGGCAACCCCTACCAGGACCAACTCTTTCCTATGCCATCAGGTAAGCCTGCCTCAAGCAGACACGTAGGTCTCCCTCCAGGGACAGGAAACAACTGAGGGGTAGGAGAGGCTCCACCTTTTTATACCGTAGGTTTCCTGTCCCTGGGGGCGGATCCTCTCTCTGGGTGCTGTCGTGGGTGAAGGGAAAAAGAAGGTAATTAAATCTACACTTACAACCAAGTAATCAATCAATACTTACAACACTGCCAAACTTCATAGAGGAGTTCTGATAAGGGTATCTGTAGGAAGCATCACTCAGCCATATGACAGGTATCATCAAGCAGAACCAGGCGTCCCCAATCACTGCTGTCAGGATTTCATCTCTCATGCTCAGGGATGTTTCCCATTATATACCCTTTGTGTGTGTCATATAGTGGGCGTCTACAGAAGTGATACACCTCTGTAAGGCCTCACTGATCTCCAAGATCATATTCATGTGGAAGGGGCCAGTTTTCACGTGAATATGTCTCATGACATATATGCTTCAAACAGAGTTGCTCCTTTCATGCAAATATAACCTGTTGATCTGGTTGGTGTAGCTATGTAGATATCACCCTAGACAGCGTTGATCTAATCTGTATAGGTATGTAAATATCACTTCAAACAGAGTCTTTTAATCTAATCTGTATAGGCATGTAAATATCACTTCAGACAGCGTCTTTGATCTAATCAGTATGGATATGTAAATCTCAGTACAGGTACTGGGTTCAAATTAAGGTTACTTATGGCCTGGCTATCATAAACATCTTGTCATAAGCAGCCATTTTGTCAAGGGCTGCTATTTTGCAATACAGTAAGGTCTTCCACAGTGAGAAGCAGTGTTAGTAGATGCTCTCCATTCTGGCTCACACATTGTGAAGAGTAACTGCCACCCCTTTCTTTCCCCACATCATTTCAGCATCCCCTGAGTTACAACAGTTGCTATAGGCAAGACAAACTTTTTCTTAGTTTTTATACAAAGGGCTATGAAGCATCAACCTAGAGTTACTTGCAACTGTGTTAAAACAAAGTTACATGCATTGTGTATTACCTTCTTCCTCTTCCACAGATTCTGCAGCATCCTCCGAGGCTGCCAGTTTCTTGGCTTGTTGTTCATACCACAACAATCTGGGTGGCTTGTCAGGCCTTGTCCTGGCCTCTTCTTGCTTGCCAGGATTCCTTTCGTGAACGATGCTAGCTTTCTTTTTGGGAGAGAAGGATGGCTGTGCTTTGACAACCTGCTGAATAGCTACATTCATGGCATCTTTATCAACATTCTCTGCTTTCATGCCTTTCTCTAAATTCTTCTCATTCAGCATCTCAACCTTCTTTGTGATGGCTTCAGCTGCCTTCTTCTCTAGGTCCAAGTGCTTTTTGGATTTTAGGTGGTTTTCATAAGCATTGAAGGTGGAGAACCTCTTACTGCAAGCAGTACAATAGGTGGCAGTTTCCTTGCTCTGCTCCTCCACTACAGCTCTTTGGGCCAGAACACGTTCTTGGAAATTCTCTGCTGTTACTGGAGGCATGTCAGCCACCTTCCTCTTCAGGTTATATCGGTGCCAGTCAGTCTTATAGTGGGATCTCTGAATATCAGGATCAGCAAAGGCTACACGGCATGTAATGCAGGTATAGGAAGCCATTTTTTTTATTTTTTTTTACTAAAGTCTGGTTTTCTTGAAAACTGGAAAACAAATCACAACATTTTCAGGATATTAACCTATGTTTTGCTACAGCAGAATGCAAGTATGAAATATGCAGTGATTCTGAAGTCTACAAACATAAGTAAAACTGATACTGTATTTACACAACATGTGCTATATGACTTCTGCTGTGTGACCTTATGATACTTTTTTATTATAAGCTAGACGCACAGTACAAAGTAAAGTACTACAAAATACCTGTGTTCTTGTGGTGCACTGAAAAAAATATTAGATTTACCGTTTAAAGGGACCTCATCTCATTAAAAATGCAGTACAATCCACAGACAGCATTTTATAGAGCAGGAAGAGCTGAGCAGATTGATGTATAGTTTTGTGGGAAAAGATTCAGTAGAACTTTCTGAGTCCAGTGGGTGGTCCTTATACGTGACAGCCTCCCCTGAATAGAGATAACTGTCAAGGATGATCACATATTGGACTCCTAGGCATAGAGAGATCAGGGATATGAACAAGTTACACTAAATTTTTTTCTACAATAATGTAGACTGGACCCCTTCAAGCACACTCTTAACCGCTTAAGAACAAAGGGTGTGGGACAAAATTTTTTAAAAAAGAAAAAGAAACGATACTCATCTACCACCAGTTTGGGTAACGCGACCGCTGTTCCTTCCAGTCCACAAACTGCCCAGGGCCAGAAGTGCAGCCACTGACCTCAGAAGTCACACTCTAGATACCGGTGATATATCAGCAGTGACACTACCCAATTTGTGACCACTGACTGACTGTAGCGGTCACTTGACCAACTGCACTTAAGGTCCCAGCAATCTGTGGACCACAGGCAAGGCGGACAAACTGCCCAAACTGAGACCCAAGGTATGTATGTTTTTTTTCTTATTATTACTTTATCCTACCTTAGGCTCCCAGCAGGTTTTTTCATTTATCTCAGACAACCCTGTGAACTTTATTTTACAGTTTAGTTTGATTACAGTGACAAATTCATATTTTTTCATCTTACATCTTATTACTGTTAAAAATATTCTGACATCCCACTCCGTCTAACCTCTCAGATGAGATGTTTGCTACTGACTGAAGCATCAAAAGTGTTAAATATACGGGATCAGAGTTATCTCTGTTATATAGATAGCACAGATGTAGGTGTCGCTGACTGTCAGAACAAAGTCTATATGTTTATTAAAACTTAGACTTGTTCCAGTCACCATAAAGGGAAGTTAGCTGAGCTGTGATGTAGGGCTGGGTGATTAAAGGGGTTGTACAGTTTCTGAAAACAAATATTATTTACTTAACAAAAGTTACACAAATTTTGCAATATTTGTATCTGTATCAATTCCTCATGACTTTCTAGATTTCTGCTCATTGCCCATAGTCATGTGACAGGCTGTTATTACAGTCACAGCACAGTAACCAAACATCTCTATGGTAATGATCTGTGCGCCTGTGTGCTCATCACATGACCATTAGTAGTAGAAGCTTATCCTATTCTGAAAAAACTGAAGAAGCTGAAAAGTAAGTGCCCTAACTTTTCTATTCACCACATGATCATGGACTGGTTTTTATCCGCTGGAGGTAAACAAAGAATGACAGCAAGCAGAAAACTAGACAGCAGTGAGAAATGGATATAGAAAGTACATTGGAAAATTGTACAAATTTTCATTATACAAACAATAACATTTATTTGCATAAACCAGACAACCCCTTTAAACAAATTAATTTGAGAAATTCACCAGTTTGGGGCCTCGCAAATTTTTCTTTTTTTTATCAGATCATATTTATTGAAACCACCAACCAAATACATTTTTCCGTTGTTTTCAAACAGAAAAAACAAACAAGACAAACAACAAAGACAACACAAGATCCATCACTGTAAATTACAATAATAATAATAATAAAGCATACATGACATGAGGGCAAGGTATAACAAGTAAACTAGTCCCAACCCACCCACAGCAACAGCATGATTCTGCTTTTGAACAGAATCCTTAAATCAATTGTATTTACTTTTACAGGAGAGAGGTGCCCGAGCACCTCACAATTCACACTATTGGCCTTACGGGCAGCACCGTGACTCAGGGGTCAGGCAGGCGTATTGAATCTTGGGCAGTCAAACAGCTCCCACATGGGGGATGGGGGGGGGGTGAGATGCAGAAATCTTGAAGGGTACAGTCAGGAGGCACAAGTTGCAGGGGCTGCAGAGTATAGGAATAGTAATACTCTCCTTGAGGCAAGATGGAAAAGGTCTGGCTGGTGTCAGCAGCCCACAAAAATCAAAGGAGCCAGAGAAGCCTAAAGCAGGCACCATGCTTCCTTAAAATGGGTTAAGGATGGCACAGCTGCACCACACCCCTGCATGGGAGCTGTTCAACCACCCAGAATTTACTACAGCACTAGAGACATTAAAAGGGTTATCTGGTCTCAAAAGCATTTTTCAAACTGATGGCCTATCCACAGGTTAGATGAGCAGTAACTGATATGAGACACCGCTCTGCATATCCGGCAGCATCCAGGTGTCAGAAGCTGCTACAGGGGATGCTTCTGAAACAGCTGATCAGTGTGGGGTCCAGATTTCGCTGTAGGTTTTTGAGCCAAAACTGAGTGTGGATTCAGCAGGAAGGAGAAATATAAGTGCTTCCTTTATATTCTCCATGCCTTTCGCAGCCACTCTTGGCATTGGCTCAAAAACCACAGGAAAATCTGTGACTAAAAAGCAGCTTTTCCTCAACATTGTGGCCTGAGCCTTAAAGCTCTAAATGGCTTCCTCCTGCATCGAATCCTTGGTCAAAATAAGGTGAAGCATTTACAAACACTTCTGCCACACAACTCGCCCCTGCAAATTGTGCAGTAGTATAGGTCAGAGCACCTTTACCTTGCCATCAAAGGTCACACTACATTTTTTTTCGGAAGAGTAAAAATACTCCCCTTGTCACTTTTGAGGAATACTTTTCACCAAGGAGGAGTACAAAGTAATGGTAATAAATGATATGTGGGCATAATAATGCTAAGAGGTCACTATTTAGACCAGGAGACAATTACTGTCTTCCATGTATAAATAGCAAATTTAGGCTTTCATTTTTATGGTGTGCACAGTGTGAGAATGTAGTTCTTATTTATACCATTTTGGTAAATGTCCAACATTTTGATCACTTTTTATTCAATTGTTTTTGGGAGCGGAAACAGTGAAATAATGGCGATTCGGCCATTTTGCAATATTTATTTATTTATTTATTTGTTTTCTACTGCTGCAGCGTTTGCTATATGGAATAAATATATATTTTTTTATAGTTAGGGAATTTTCAGATGTGGGGAAATCAAATTTGTTTTGTGATTTAGGTTTAAAGATAGGTGATTTGAATGTTCAACGGGGGGGGGGGGAATCAAACACATCCAAGTGGGACTCCAACTCAGGTATACCGATATTATACACTATATAGTGGTAAGTAGAGGCTCAATAGACAATTTAGGTGAATACACCACAGGAAACATTTCATGAATTACAGGTGATGTCTCTGACTGAAATCATTTTCTGTCTCTATCTGGACTGGGCTGCCATGACAATTTTTCCAGCTGTGACTAATCTCTGTAAAGTTTGCAATACAGACATCTTTGGCTCCTTTTCCAATTAAAAAAAAAAAAAAAAAAAAATCAGTGGAGTTCCAACACCCCTGCTGATCAGCTGTTTGAAGGGAACAGCAGCACTTGTGAGAGTGCCATGACCCCTTCTCTGTTTACACTGTATTGTTCATTTCATAGTGGTCATGTAATGTAACTACAGCCTCATCCTAACACTTATATAGGATGGGGTGGTAATTACATCACATGGTCACTATAAAACAAACTTAATATAAACAGAGAAGGGGTCACCATGCCTGCTCGTGTGCTATGGCACCTTCAAACAGCTGATCGGTGGAGATCCAATTGTCATAACCCCAATGATCTCTTATTGATGATCTATCCTCATCTATCCTTTATTGATCAATAAAAATAACCTGGAAAACTCCTGTAATAAAGGCCAAGCGTTCCTTAATTTAATACTGTCCAATTGCCCCCTTATACAGTGGGGAAAAAAAGTATTTAGTCAGCCACCAATTGTGCAAGTTCTCCCACTTAAAAAGATGAGAGAGGCCTGTAATTGTCATCATAGTTAGACCTCAACTATGAGAGACAAAATGAGAAAACATATCTAGAAAATCACATTGTCTGATTTTTTTAAGAATTTATTTGCAAATTATGGTGGAAAATAAGTATTTGGTCAATAACAAAAGTTCATCTCAATACTTTGTTATATATCCTTTGTTGGCAATGACAGAGGTCAAACGTTTTCTGTAAGTCTTCACAAGGTTGGCACACACTGTTGCTGGTATGTTGGCCCATTCCTCCATGCAGATCTCCTCTACAGCAGTGATGTTTTGGGGCTGTCGCTGGGCAACACGGACTTTCAACTCCCTCCAAAGGTTTTCTATGGGGTTGGCCACTCCAGGACCTTGAAATGCTTTTTACGAAGCCAATCCTTCATTGCCCTGGCGGTGTGCTTGGGATCATTGTCATGCTGAAAGACCTAGCCACATTTCATCTTCAATGCCCTTGCTGATGGAAGGAGGTTTGCACTCAAAATCTCACGATACATGGCCCCATTCATTCTTTCATGTACACGGATCAGTCGTCCTGGTCCCTTTGCAGAGAAACAGCCCCAAAGCATGACGTTGCCACCCCCATGTTTCACAGTAGGTATGGTGTTCTTTGGATGCATCTCAGCCTTCACTCTCCTCCAAACACGATGAGTTGCGTTTCTACCAAACAGTTCTACTTTGGTTTCATCTGACCATATGACATTCTCCCAGTACTCTTCTGGAACATCCAAATGCTCTCTAGCAAACTTCAGACGGGCCCAGATATGTACTGGCTTAAGCAGGGGGACACGTCTGGTATTGCAGGATCTGAGTCCCTGGCTGCATAGTGTGTTACTGACGGTAGCCTTTGTTACGTTAGTCCCAGCTTTCTGCAGGTCATTCACTAGATCCCCGATCCCCCCGTGTGGTTCTGGGATTTTTGCTCACCATTCTTATGATCATTTTGACCCCACGGGGTGAGAGCTTGCGTGGAGCCCCTGATCGAGGGAGATTATCAGTGGTCTTGTATGTCTTCCATTTTCTAATTATTGCTGCCATAGATGATTTCTTCACACCAAGCTGCTTGCCTATTGCAGATTGATTCTTCCCAGCCTGGTGCAGGTCTACAATTTTGTTTCTGGTGTCCTTCCACAGCTCTTTGGTCTTCACCATGGTGGAGTTTGGAGTGTGACTGTTTGAGGTTGTGGACAGGTGTCTTTTATACTGATAACAATTTCAAACAGGAGCCATTACTACAGGTAATGAGTGGAGGACAGAGGAGCCTCTTAAAGAAGAAGTTACAGGTCTGTGAGAGCCAGAAATCTTGCTTGTTTGTAGGTGACCAAATACTTATTTTCCACTATAATTTGAAAATAAATTCTTAAAAAAAATCAGACAATGTGATTTTCTAGATATGTTTTCTCATTTTGTCTCTCATAGTTGAGGTCTACCTATGATGTCAATTACAGGCCTCATCTTTTTAAGTGGGAGAACTTGCACAATTGGTGGCTGACTAAATACTTTTTCTCCCCATTGTAATTAGAATTGCCATGAAAAAATTAATGAATGTTATACTCACATGTGTGCGATCCTTTGCTGCATGGAACCGTCACTGCTTCTCCTCTCTGCTTGACAAGGTGGGTAAGCACAGACAGGATGTTTGTGTCTCAGCACAAGAGGCACAATGCTATGACGTCATAGCATTGCGCCTATCTGTGTCTGGGAGCAGACATCTGGTCTGTGGTTCTGGCGCGCTGTAAGCCAACAGCCCAGAAGTGGCATGCAGCTTACAGAATGGCATAGCAGGAAGCTGAATGCTTCCTGCTCTGCCATGCATTTCATTGTATCAGTGTCCTCCAGAGTCAGTGGGCCTGGGGCTTCCCCTGCCAGTTATGCCACTGGTGCCCACTAAAGAATAAAACTATGTGCTTCTTAAAAATTCTGTTTATTACAGGTCTGTCAGCTGATGTGGTTAAGGTGAATTCTCACCTTTTGCCAGGCCTGCTGCCTACAGTCAACACTCAAGGGAGCTCAGAAGCTTGCTGCATACTGTCTTACTATGTATAAGGCTCGGTTCAGATTTCTGCTCGGAGCCTCCATTGGAAGTTAACTCATATTTGACTGTCACAATTTGTGACATACACAAAGCTATTATTTCCATAGAAATGACAGATAAGACAAAAACCAGACATATTAATTATAAGTCAATGGGATCTGCTAGCTGCTGCTCATGTTTGTCATATGATGAATTTAGCTCTCAGAAATATGTAACAAAAACTAAGGTGTGAAGAGATCCTTACAATATGTAGTAATCTCCCAAACGTCTTCTGGTGGGCCTATGCAGGGGATCTGGAGCTTTGTATCAGCAGGACAGAACCATCCACTGTAAAGATAAATTAGTCAGCATAGAATTCTGGACGTATTCACATTAAAAGAAAGGGGCTGCCTTAACTGCATAATGTTAGCGCTATATAAATGTTAGTAGCTCACAAAAAGCAACACAGCTTCACGCTCCAGAAACTACTAGTTCAGTGACTGTACGGACACTGTTCACACACGCGCATGCACACGCCGAGGTTACCATTCTACAATGCACGTGCTTCACCGAGCCACTACACCTAGAAAACATATAACCAGGCAATTCCACCATTAGTATGACGCTTATATGATAAGTTACTACTCACGTTCACTGCTCTGTCACGTTTAATACGTTTCACTTCCTATTTCCGGTAAAACCACATTGACTTTTGCAGTTCAGCGTGCCCCGTGACGTCACAGCCGCTTACGTGACAACCTCTTGTTTTAGTGTACTATGCCACCTGCTGGTCGGCTCAGAGAGTGCAGCCCTGGAGCTGATTCCAATTTCATGGAAACATCTATAAATTCCATAAAAGAGTATCGTGTATGAAATCGAAACCAGTTAAGTAATAGTCGACCCTGTAAATGCATACAATAAACTCTGGTAAAAAAAAACAAAAAAAACTTGTAGGCTTGCCGCTTGTTGTATCAGCAGGACAGCCACTAGACAATCTTTAAGAATGGAACTGACATTTATTTTTCATGTTTGCAACAAGACCAACAATGACTACACACAGGATTAGGCACACTTCAACCCCTTCCCACTGCAGCCATTTTTCGAATTTTGTTTTTTACTCCACTCCTACTCCAAGCCATAGTTTTTTAATTTTTCCGTTCAATTCCGTTTAATTTTTCTGTATGAGGGCTTAATTTTTGTAGAATAAATTGTTCTTCATAGTGGTACCATTTAATATTCTGTGTGATGTACAGGGAAGCTGTAAAAAATTCAGAATAGGGTAGAATTAGAGAAAAACTACATTTGTGCAATGTTCCAGATTTTTACGGTGTTATCTGGACAGCCAAAATGACATGTTACGTGTACTATGGCGTGGCCATATTCTGACACCCGTCTTTTTTATATTTCCTTTTATTTGGGCTGCATAAGGCATCTTTTTGCGCCAAATGTGCTTTTTATTTCCACCATTTTTGGGAAGGTCTAATTGCTATTTATTCAAATTTTTATGGGAGGTGAAATGGTGAAAAAAACGGCAGTTTAACTCTTTAAATTTTTTCTCCCACTAGTGTTAACCATATGGAACAAATTTTTTGGGAATATTGTAGATCAGCATTTTTGGACACAGGGATGACTAATTTGTGTCTGTTTTAGATTGTTTAATTATTTTTATATCTGATCTAGGGAAAGAAGTGTGATTTAACCCCTTAATGACCGGGCCATTTTCTGTTTTTGCATTTTCATTTTTCCCTCCCCACATTCCAAGAGCCATAACTTTTTCATTTTTCAGTTCACAGAGTCATATGATGGCTTATTGTCTGCGAAACAAATTGTACTTTGTAATGTCACTATTCAATATGCTGTGCAATGTACTGGGAAGCTGGAAAAAAATTCAGAATGAGGTGCAATTGGAGAAAAACTGCATTTGCGCCAAATTCATATGGATTTAATTTTTACAGCATTCACTGTGTGGTAAAAATGACATGTTACCTGTATTCTGCGGGTCAGTACGAACACGGCGATACCAAATTTATATAGTATTTGTAATGTTTTGATACCTTTTAAAAAATTTTAAACTTTGCTGAATAGAATAAAAATTTTGCGTCGCCATATTGTGTCACCTGTAACTTTTTCATATTTACATGTATGGAGCTGGGTAAGGCGTCTTTTGTCTGGACAACATGACATTTTTATTGATATCATTTGGGGAAAGATCTTATGGTTTGATCACTTTTTATTCAATTTTTTATAGGAGGCAAAGTGTTGAAAAAAACGCTATTTGGCCATTTTGATTTTTTTTCCCCGCTACGCCGTTCACCGTATGGGATAAATATTTTAATATTTTAATAGTTTGGGCATTTTGGAGCAGGGGGACACCTAATGTGTTTATGTTTACTTTTGTTTATTTACTGTTATATCTGATCTAGGGAAAGGGGGGTGATTTGAACACCTGGCTCAAAGGGCAATGCGCCCAAATTATATTTTAAGGGGAAAACAGCTCTCTAAGGTTTTAACCATAGAGGTCTTCCTGCTGCAGTCTTCTTGGTAAGTGCCAGGGATTTGGCCGCCAGCCTTAATTGATGGTAGGAGGCTTCCGTTAAATATACAGCTGCCAGGGAAACTGAGCCTAGAAACCCTAGCAGCTCGTCTCTGGAGACTCCAGAGTTGATGTCCCTTTCGAGGTGGACCAGGTCAGTACATAATTTGGCTGGCACTTCACAAGACGCAACTGCCACAGCGGTCTTGGGCGAGGCAGCTGAATAAACCTTCTTGAAGGTATTGTTGAAGCGCCTGTCCATGGTGTCGTGCAAATTTGATCCATCATCTGATGGTACCTTAGTGCGGCAGAACAATTTAGCCACCGCCATACCCACCTTGGGAGGAGGACTCCATTGATCCCATTGAGCAACTGGGAATAAGCGCTGAACCTCCTTGGAACCACAAGAGGTTTTCCAGGATATCTCCACTCTAAGGACATTAATTTTTGTAATGTCTGGTCCACCTGGAAGACCCTAGGCCCTCTATAGGTGGACGCGGAGGCTTCCCCATCAACATCACGATCCTTAGACCGGATGGACTTCAGCAGCCGGCTTAGTTTTTCGAGTGGGAAGCACGGCCTGCTGGGATCTTCAGTGGAATCGTCAGATGAGAGTGTCTCGTCCACTATCTGATAATCTTCATCAGAGATCCGTAAGGAAGATTGTGTCTCAACCTGCGGTCTCTTGGCAATCTGGGCGATGGAAGAACGAATCTCCTTAAGAGACTCCTCCATATAATCCTTTACCCAAGTGTGATGATTCTGCCTAAATATGGCCATAACTCAGCTATATTTTGGTCTCTGGGTATAGGATATCCCTTCTTGCTTGCTTGCATACTGTGCGCAGCTACAAGCCTAGGTGCATATTGGCAGTAGCAGCCAGGCTGGAACAATAGGGCTCCATTGTATTCCTATACAGCCCTGGCTGATCAAACAATAGTGCATTGTTCAAGCCTGGGCTGTTGATCAGATATGACTGATAACAGGGTATCAATTCACTTTGTCTCATCTACATACAAAGGGTCTGAACGTGATTGAATTAACTCATCAGACATACTGTCGCCGGTGACCTCATTCTGGGAGGTGGCATAAAGGGTATAAAAGATGAGGTAAGAGGTCTGTGGGAGGAGATTATGCAGGAGATTACACTAAGAGATCATGCTATGAAGACTGTGCTGGGATCATGCTACAGAGTTGTTACAGACAGACCATGAGGAGTTTTTTGTGATTGACTATTGGACTAATGCTGAGAGACTGTTATGAGAGCATGCAGGCGGGATTATCGTTTTAATGCCACATGCTGAAAAGCCTCCACTGGTGACTCACACATGCCATGTGTGAGTGTTGGACTATAGAACCACATCAAGGACATGTGTGGTAAAGTAATCATTTCACCTTTAATCCCTTTTATTTTATTTGTACTGTATCTTGTAACTAGTAACTGTTAATGCTTGTATATATCTGCATATCTGTTCTGAACTGTATATGTTAGATTTTAATACCGACCCATTTAGGGGTTAATAAATATATAAAATTTAGAAGGCTTGTCTTGTATTTATCTGGTGAACCCGACATTCACTGGCGGTGAGTGTGGTTTTTTATATGAAAGAGGACTCAGGGTGTGGCCGAAGCGGTTTGGCGCACGGAGGATCTTTCACATTGGTGGCAGCGGTGGGATCTTAGGATAAACGGTGTGTGTTGGTGACCTATATCACTCACATGCTGGGGATTATGGTAATCCTATAAGACAAGCTCGGTATTAATGCAAGCATTAAGATACAGTGAAAGTTTGATACAGTGCTGTTCCCCTCCCTTATTCTTTTTATTCTATCCTATCTTTTATTTGGCAAATACCAGTGGATGGCTAGTGGGCTCAGAAGCAGATCTCCAGAACTGCAGAACCAGGCTTTTGGAGATCCTGAGCGTATGGCTGAAATGGAGGCAGCCACAGCCATGCAGAGAATCGAGCAGAGTCCTGATTTTGGGGCTAGGCCAGGAAGTGCGGCAAGCAGCCCGGTCCCAAGGATTACTTCACCAGGAGAGACCATTAACCCCAGCCTTGTGGTGGGAACGGTTTCATACAGGCAAATGGCCCTACAGCAAGTAGGCACCAGTGACCCTAACACATACCTGCAGGTGTTGGACCGTTTTCTGGAAGCTGTAGAACAAGAACAAGAACGGCAGGCTGCTGAGCGACAGGCAGAGAGAGAAAGGGAGGCTGCTGAGCGACAGGCAGAGAGAGAGAGGAAAGCTGCAGAATGGGAACGACAGTTTGCTGAGCGACAGGCCGAGAGGGAGTATCAGCTTGAGCTGAAAAGGCGGGAAAATCTCCCAGCAAGCGCAAACTTCAACAACCCTGCAGAGACCCTCAAGTTGGAAGGAGAAGCCAGGCCGGAGTTCACCACAGCCATCTGTCGTCAGGTCGGGTGAGACAAATTATGCCCCGGGTGGTCCCTCCCCTGTCCCAAGAACTCTGGGCACCCTAGTGACCTTCCCCAAACCCCAAGGGGAGGTGCGGCGGGGCCATGCCTGTAACCCGACAGGACATTTCAAGAAGGAGTGCCCCAACTACCCTGAGAACTTCCTTGCTCCTCAAGCCACAGCAGGTGGCCCATCTGTGTGTCTGGATGGGGGTGCAGGAAAAGGAATGCGGACTGTGGGACTATTGACTGATTTGCCTGCTAAGGTACTGTTGGGAAGTGATTTAGGACCTATGATGTCCCAATATGGGGTGGGGAGCACCCCAATTTACTGTGATGGACTGTCTATGACTAATGCTGATAATGTGTCTGTCATATCTGCAGAGAGGGCCCGTAACCCCCTCTCTGAGATACTTCCCATGGCAGTTAATGTAAATGCTAATGAGTTGCCTTCAGCTGAGAGCAGGGAAGATGCAACTGAACTTCCTGCAACCCAGCTCAGCAAAAATGTTATTGATGCTTGGTTCACCCCCGTGCTAGGAACCAATGAGACCTTGTCTGTAGACACACCTACATCTGCGGGGGCATTTCCCTCCCAGCTTGTTAATCTGTCTACCACAAATCTCATTGAGGCCCGGTGTGAATTAACAATTGCTGATGAATGTACTGTCAATGTAATTGCCAATGCTTGTTGTGAAAGTGTACAGGGTATCTCTTCTGAGTCACTGGAAGCGACTTCTACTATTTCGCCCAGTGTATCTGATGAGCACCCAACTGCTGACCATGTGCCAGGTGGTCAGATAGGCTATGGGGATCTCATGGCCGATCCAGGTGAGGGACGGACTGCTGGTAGTGCGGTGTTAGCCCGCAGCCAGAGTGATACAAGGGTGGAGGGCGTTCCGACCCTTGAACCATTGCCTACACCACCTGGAGTCGGTGCTGAGACCGCCATGACTAGCCTCACTCCCTTGAAGCCGGAGGAGTCCGGCCGGTATGAGACATACACGTCTCTTCTGTCCAGTTCTATTCCAGGAGCGCCCATGGCCCAAGTGCAGATGGCATGGGGTACTGGAGATGTGATCCAAGAAGAGGGTATGTCCAATGTATTACCTGTCAATGTATTGTGGGGGGATGGTTTGGGAAAGCATGATCTCAGTCATTTGCCCAAGGTATCACCATCACCCACCGAAGTACAGGGAGGACAGGGTCCAAACATACCTGTGCCAGAACCAGAGGTGCCCCTAGGTTTGGAAGCAGAGGGGGAGGTGCAGAATCCCCTAGAACTCTCCCAACTAGCGGCTAGTGTGGGGAAGACCCTGAGAGAGCAGGCCAAGGGTAGCCAGGAGAGCAGAGATTGCCAGGATGGGATCTCTGGAATGGTACCCCAAGGGCCTGAGGTCATGAGTGTGGCTCCACAGGGTGCCAGTACTCAGAAAGCGGACCCAGAACAGGCAGGAGGTAGCCAAGTGTACGTGGCTCAGAGCCTGGGCCTTAGAAGTGTCCCTAGTCAGACTAGAGAGACAGAAGGGGCCGGCAGCTATGTAACATGCACCTCTCTTGTGTCTCACTCCAGCCAAGAGTTCAGAGAGGCTGTCCAAGCTGACCCTAGTCTGGACATATTGAAGGCGCATGGCGCTCAACCACCCTCGGAGTCTGACAAGGCCCAAGTCTGCTGGGACCCCGGGGGGAGGTGAGGAAGCCTTTGGGGCCAGAGCCTGAGGAGCTGGAGGCGGAGGTGCTTTCAGAAGAGGGGCGTAGGCCCCTACTTCCTGCAAGCCCCATCTAAAGGGGGAGGTGTGATGATTCTGCCTAAATATGGCCATAACTCAGCTATATTTTGGTCTCTGGGTATAGGATATCCCTTCTTGCTTGCTTGCATACTGTGCGCAGCTACAAGCCTAGGTGCATATTGGCAGTAGCAGCCAGGCTGGAACAATAGGGCTCCATTGTATTCCTATACAGCCCTGGCTGATCAAACAATAGTGCATTGTTCAAGCCTGGGCTGTTGATCAGATATGACTGATAACAGGGTATCAATTCACTTTGTCTCATCTACATACAAAGGGTCTGAACGTGATTGAATTAACTCATCAGACATACTGTCGCCGGTGACCTCATTCTGGGAGGTGGCATAAAGGGTATAAAAGATGAGGTAAGAGGTCTGTGGGAGGAGATTATGCAGGAGATTACACTAAGAGATCATGCTATGAAGACTGTGCTGGGATCATGCTACAGAGTTGTTACAGACAGACCATGAGGAGTTTTTTGTGATTGACTATTGGACTAATGCTGAGAGACTGTTATGAGAGCATGCAGGCGGGATTATCGTTTTAATGCCACATGCTGAAAAGCCTCCACTGGTGACTCACACATGCCATGTGTGAGTGTTGGACTATAGAACCACATCAAGGACATGTGTGGTAAAGTAATCATTTCACCTTTAATCCCTTTTATTTTATTTGTACTGTATCTTGTAACTAGTAACTGTTAATGCTTGTATATATCTGCATATCTGTTCTGAACTGTATATGTTAGATTTTAATACCGACCCATTTAGGGGTTAATAAATATATAAAATTTAGAAGGCTTGTCTTGTATTTATCTGGTGAACCCGACATTCACTGGCGGTGAGTGTGGTTTTTTATATGAAAGAGGACTCAGGGTGTGGCCGAAGTGGTTTGGCGCACGGAGGATCTTTCACACCAAGTGACAACCTTTCTTATGGAAGGTTCTTCTGGCGGAAGTCCGCGACATTGGTGACAGCGGGTAAAATCATAGCCGTCAGGTAAAGGGGTATTGCAATCCAACACGTTAGGTGTTCATGTTTAGAGGACATTTTCCTCCTAAGCCCATCGCCGTTACCTGATGCAGAAGATGACATCTGAAACATCAAACAGCCACGTGACACTGAAAATGGAAGATTGCCAAGCATCGCATAAAACCAAGGGGTACCTTACTTTTCTCTACAGTAAATCGGTCACTTTGAAGAGAAAAAAAACCGTCAGAAAAAACCAGCCACCGCAAACCACAGCAGAGGAGCTAGAAACCACTCGCTCAACAAATAAAGGATTGCAGACCTTCTGAATGTAATCCAGCAGCGAGGGGAAGAAGCCACAAAGAAACATTTGTACAGCACTAAAACGAGTCAAACGCCATAATGGAACATAGAGGAGCATAAGCCTAAGTCAGAGGCTCAAAATACAAGCAGCAAAAATCAATTCTATATTTTGCCTTTAAATTTTCAATTTCCAAACTTACTGCACTTTTTCCGAGAAAACCGGAAGTAGGCCACAGTGGTGCGTAAAGGCTTCCTTCCCCGGGGAACATGGGACCGGAAAAAAAGTTCCGGCCGAGGAGGTTCCTTACTTACTTCCAGGATCGCGCTGACTGGCGAGCGATGAGCCGGATAACGCTGCGCTGTGGGGCGAAGGCCCGAAGGACCGGAGGCTTTATCTTTGGAAAGAAGACAACGGAATGGAC
The DNA here is from genome assembly GCA_947044405.1 of Leptodactylus fallax. NCBI lineage: Eukaryota > Metazoa > Chordata > Amphibia > Anura > Leptodactylidae > Leptodactylus > Leptodactylus fallax. Next base: position 2,652,570 of record CAMRHE010000156.1, read on the forward strand.
CGAGGTACCCCCTAAACTAGGAGTAAATGAAACCCCTAGCCACGGGAGGTCACAAGAGACCTCCGTCCACCTGTCCCACACAGGACTGAAAAAAACACAGTGGAGGGAGGTCTCTTGTGCCCTCTTATAGGGCCAATAGGAGGCACCTTTTTGGTGCTAATTAAAGGTTCCACCTGTCCTAAACAACACACAGGAGCAGAGATACCCCATATTGTGCTGCTGTCGGACGTAAGGGGAATTTGCATTTGGAAAAGCAAAGTTTGCTAGAATAGTTTTCAGGTGTTATGTCTCATTCACGGACCAATACTATGGAACTTCCCTCCCCCCCCCCCCCGAAAAAAAAGTGATCCTATTTTGGGAATAACATGAGGGCAAAAGGCAATTCAAAACTCTACACACCTTCACTGGTGTTCTCCTCAAGGAGAGATAGTCCCGTCTCTGAGCCACTCATTGTCTCCCACAAAGTCAGCCAGTCAGTTCACTTTGCTCTGCACTGATGAGAGACAAAAATCCCGAAATGGCGTTATATGCAGATAAGTGAGATTGGTTTGGCTTGGCTTGGCTTGGCTTGCCTCGGCTCGGCTCAAATCCCATTTGCTGTCTCAAGACTCAGTAAGTCAAAAGCAAATTGAGGACCTGTTACATCCAACAGAGGTCGCATGAGCTCCCCAGCTTCTTTACCCATAATGCCTTGTGATATGTAAATACTTAGTAGAGAGCAAAAGACAATTCAAAACTCTACACACCTTCACTGCTGCTCTCCTCAAGAAGAGATAGTCCCGTCCCTAAGCCACTCATTGCTTCCCACAAAGCCAGCCAGTTCACTTTGCTCTGCGCTGGTGAAGAACAAAAATTCCGAAATGGCGCTGTATGCAGATAAGTGAGTGTGGCTTGGCTCAAATCTCATTTGCTGTCTCAAGACTTAGTGAATCAAAAGCAAATTGAAGATCTGTTACATCTAACAGAGAGCGCATGAGCTCCCCCCGCTCCTTTACCCATAATGCCTTGTGATATGTATATGCTTAGTAGAAGGCAAAAGGCAGTTCAAAACTCTACACATCTTCACGGGGGCTTTCCTCAAGAAGAGACAGTCCCGTCCCAGAGCCACTCATTGCCTCCCACAAAGCCAGCCAGTTCACTTTGCTCTGCGTTGATAAGGGACAAAAATCCCGAAATGGCGCTGTATGCAGATGAGTGAGATTGGCTTGGCTCAAGTCACATTTGCTGTCTCAAGACTCAGTGAGTCAAAAGCAAATTGACATCCCACAGAGAGCGCATGAGCTCCCCAGGTCTTTTGCCCGTAATGCCTTGTCATATGTAAATGCTTAGTAGAGGGCAAAAGGCAATTCAAAACTCTACACCGTCTCTGACCGTCTGCTACTGTGTCCCAACCAAGCTGGTGAGACCAACTGATTTACTGTAGATTTAACAATAATGAATTACACCAGTTATCTAAAACTTTGCCAGTAGATAGTGCATAGGTCTAAAAAAAAAAAAATTAAATAAATAGAAATTGTTATTTCAAACAATATAATGCTGATGATGATCTATATGATTTAATGCTTGACAGTAAACAAAGACATGATAATGTTATGCACCATACACCAAGACAGTGTATAATTAAGTCATTTTGTCGCATCTGTCTGTAGAGGCCAAATATCGTACTTATGCATTGAGCCCATAGGGCGAACTATGTCACGAAGAAGAGACTGTGATTTTTGTATAGTTTAAAATAAAGTCTTATTTTAATACTCAATGCTATCATATTGTTTAAATGTCTTAAAAATTTTTTTTCTTTTTTTTTTTCTTTTTATTACAGAGGACTGACTCCACCAGCGAGGGTTAGGGGCGATTTATTATCCAGAGTGAGCTCCAGATCCAGCTGGTGGGGATGCACAGTACCCTATGGGACCAGGCGAACCACCAGTATTTTGACCATGCGGCGACCCAAAGGACATGGGAGGAGGTATCATGAGTTGTAATATTAAATGTATTTAGTGATTAGTTAAAAATTAAAGTTTTATAATATTTCTTTTTAGTATGTTTGTATGTGAATAGCTGTTGTTTCAAATTAATATTAAAAATTATTTTAAAAAAAAGTTTTCAGTTATTATGTTTTTATGTTAGAAGGGTGGATTTATTTGTTTTTCAATCTCTTTTTTTTTTTTTTGAATATTATTCTAGTCAGAAATGTCAAAGTGCACTTGCGGTCAATTAGAGACCGCTTTAGGAGGGACATAAATGCGGAAGAGAAGGCTCCAAGTGGGTCAGGGGCCACTACCATCAGGCCCTACATCTATGCAGCCCAGTTGGAGTAGCGATGACGTCACAACATCGCGCCGCCTGCGCTCATACACAGACGTCCTGTGCATGGACCCAGCGCAAGAGGAGGCAGCGGCTCAATTCATCAAGATCGCAGGTAGGTGAGTATGACTTTTTTTGTGGGTATATTATTAGTATAAGGAGTGGTTAGGAGGGGGAAATATTACTATAAAGGGAAGATTCATTAGGTGGCATTATGACGATGGAGGGAGGTCATTTATATAAGGGGCCATTAGGGGGCATCATTTATAAAGTGGGGAAAAAAAAGTATTTAGTCAGCCACCAATTGTGCAAGTTCTCCCACTTAAAAAGATGAGGCTGGGCTGTAATTGACATCATAGGTAGACCTCAACTATGAGAGACAAAATGAGAAAACAAATCTAGAAAATCACATTGTCTGATTTTTTAAGAATTTATTTGCAAATTATGGTGGAAAATAAGTATTTGGTCACCTACAAACAAGCAAGATTTCTGGCTCTCAAAGACCTGTAATTTCTTCTTTAAGAGGCTCCTCTGTCCTCCACTCATTACCTGTAGTAATGGCACCTGTTTGACGTGTATAGGACAAGGTTGTAATTACATTTCAAGGCCTCTATAAAAAGAATGACACTGTGTAAACAAAGAAGGGGTTACGGCGCTTACACAGGTACTACGGTTCATTCAAACAGCTGTTCCTGGGGGATCTCAGGTATTGGAACCCCAATAATTTTTTTCCCTTGTATTTTTCATTTTTTTTTTCCTTTTTGATTAGGAAACACCTGGGGCATTGTTAATAAGGGACACATCATTTACCCTTCCTGACATCCGCCGTACTATTACGGCGGATGTCAGGAAAGGGTTAAATAATGTGCCCCTTCTTAACAATGCCCCAGGTGTTTCCTAATCAAAAAGGAAAAAAAAAATGCCAGGTGCTTAAATATGGCGGCCGCTCGGGACCCGAGCAGCCGCCATAGCCGCCGAGTTTCGGCTGTATTATACAGCAGACACCTGGCGCTAATGCCCGCAATCAGTGCCCGCAATGATCGCGGGCATTAACCCCTCTAGCACCTCGGTCAAAGCAAGCTCCAGAGCCGGCGTCCCGTTACTATGACAGCCGGGGGCCTTGTGAAGGCTCCCAGGCCTGTCTTTCATTAGTTTCTATTGCAGGCTACTCTATGTAGCCTTCAATAGAAGCACCGTTTTTTTGCAATGCATTAGCATTGTAATGCATTGCATTAGTGATCAGACCCACCTGGGATTCAAGACCTCTAGGGGGTCTAATAAATGCAAAAAAAATAATTAGAAAAAAGTAAAAAAATATATATAAAAAAATAAAAAATATTAAAAGTTCAAATCAACCCCCTTTCCCTAGAATACATATAAAAGTAGTTAAATACTGTGAAACACATACACATTAGGTATCCCTGAGTTTGAAAATGCCAGGTCTACAAAACTATAAAAATATTTTTCCTGTCCGATAAACACCGTAGCGGGAAAAAAAAAATCAAAAGTGCCAAACTGCCGTTTTTTCACTGTTTTGTATCTGATAAAAATTTGAATAAAAAGTGATCAAAGCAATAGTAATTTCCCAAAATGGTATAACTAAAAAGTACACCTGGTCCTGCAAAAAAAGACACTGTACACAGAAGTATAAAACAGTTACGGGTGTCAGAATATGGCAACTTTTAAAAAAAACATATTTTTGCACAGTTTTGGATTTTTGTTAAGGGGTTAAAATGTAAATAAGACCATATAAATTTGGTATCCCTGGAATCGTACCGAAACATAGAATACAGATGACATCTCAATTTGGCTGTAGAGTGAACGCTGTAAAAACAAAGCCCGTAAGAATGTTGCACAAATGCACTTTTTCTTCATATCCACCCCATTCTGAATTTTTTTCCAGCTTCCCAGTACATTGTACAGAATAATAAATGGTAGCATCATGAAAAAAAAATTTGTCCCACAAACATTAAGACCTCATATGGCTCTGAGAATGGAAAAATAAAAAAGTTATTGGGTTTGGAAGGGGGGAGTCAAAAATGAAAAACGAAAATCGAAAAATGTCACCGGCGGGAAGGGGTTAAAGGGGCGCACAGGGAAGTTATTAGTTTAAAGATGCACTTGGGAGTATTATTTATTATGGGGGGGGTTATATCATATATTTTATAATTGGGGGTAGCAGCAGGATGGGGGCTTTGTGTAGGTGAGGACAATATGGGTCAGGTGCCTGGAAAAGTAAGGAGCAAAAGATGTCTGTGTTGCAAACTTTACAGAGACTGGAAGAAGTGGTCATGGCCGTCCAGATGAAAGAGATGGGGAATGTGAACGATTAGTCAGAGACGTCACCTGTAAGTCACTAAATATTACTGCCCTGTAATCACCTAAATCGTCTGCAGAGCCCTGTGTACAGCCGCTATATATCACTATACGCTCACTGCATACTGATAGTATCTGTATACGAACATGTCCAAATAGGGGGCCCACTTGGACATGTTTGCCCCGCTGTGCTGAACCCCTAGCTATGCCTCTGACTGGAAGAAATGCGCTGTAGCAGTTCATCAAAACTCGAGACAGACATCCGCAAGTAGTCAAAGAATTTGTCAGGATGTACACGCAGCTCCTGATACAGTGTGGAATACACGCCACGTGACATCCTCGCTGATGTTATGGGGTGGACCCAGTAGCGACGACGTCTACGCTCTCTCTGCTGTTGCCTTTGCTCACTGCGCATCCTCAGCATGAAGTAGTTAAAACCGAAAGTGACGTGAGCAGGCAACATGGCAGGCAGAAATTAAATTGAAGAGCGTCCACACAAATGAATCCTCTCCTTGTGAAAGCTGGATAAAAGCAGGCAGAAATTCAGAGTAGGCACTAAAGAGTCTCCTTGTAATAGCTGTCTAGAAGCAGGCAGAAATTCTATTGAAGAGCGTAGACAAGAATGATCCTCTCCCTGTGAAATCCGGCTCCAATTGGATAAGATAAAATATCTCTACCATATTTATAGTCTTCTTCTTTAAGAAAAAAAAAAAAAAAACGAAGGGCAAAATGGACAAGAACGGAGACCAAACGGTTACCAAACGGACACATTTTAAACGGATATGCATTTGCTATCTGCATAAACAGACGGATTCATGTCTCCGCTTGGAAACCGTTTGCAATCCGTATGTGCACCAATCTGTTTATGTTTTGAAATGGAATTCATGCAAATGGATAGCATGCGCAGATGTGAGCCGGGACTATGAGATAGTGAAGGAGGCTGTCAGGGAATGACTCACTAAGCCCGGTCACCAGTGCTGTAGGAGTGTCCAGGCACTCTGGGTTGCTTCCACCCAACACACTATTTCATGTTTTGTGTTGTAGAATGAATAAAGTCAGTCATTTGCATTGTCTGACGGGTTGCTTAATACTGATCAGTAAAATTCATTCTTGGCTCTCACTATACAGCACATGCAAATATTTCACTTGATGGCAAACTTCTAAACTGTCACCAACATAAAATTAGTTTTCAGCAGCAGTTTGGCCTAGCTCTTGCCTCTGTTTCTGTCTTGGGGTCCTGTCAGCAGCCTTTTAACTGCTTCTTCCTTTGGTCTAGCCACACAGTAGCGTACATTAAGCAGCAGCAAGATGCTACAGGATTATTGGTCACTGGGGCCCCTGAATGTGATTGAGAAGATGGAGCCCAAGGAGGAAGGATTCTGTTTTACCTGACTCTTCATCTACTGTAGATGTCATCTCCGTTGCCCAATGTCTGCAATATATAAAAATAAACTGGGTCATTTCTTAAATAATTTACCCAGTATATTATGACGCATAGCCTGGTTGCGATGCTGGACAATGAGAGTACTATACTATGCCAAGGTGAGTTGGGGGCCCACCTGATTGGAAATGATGCACTGCATTTATTGCTTCAGTGAGTAGTAAGTGGTTAATCTGGTGCCACCTGCCATGCCATCAGAGTAATGTTCTGGTTTGGCTAGTCTTTGCCCTAGGTCCCCTAAAAATTATGGTAGTTTTTGTCATTATAATGCCATGACTTGTCCTAATGGCATTGTATGCCTAGGTTAATATAAGCTGTAGAGAAATGGCAGCTCACCATACAACTGCATGGTGAGAATGTCGGCCCATCCCTAGTGAAATCTAATAAAACCCACTACTATAGAGAATGCATTTATTACTGCCTCATAGGTGGTAATTTCTAGATAACCAGCTATTCTGATCCCCAGTCCATGCACGTAATGTTCTGGCTTGGCCATGTTTTTTGTTGCTGTTGTGTTGGCTGTTCCCAGTCCTAATGTTAAATCTAGACAAGTTGGTCCAGGGTCTTATACTGATTGCCATTCTGGAATTGGGAAGGAATTAGCCTCATGGGGTTTTTTACCTTCCTCTGGATCAACATTGTAGAGTTATAGTCTTCAGCCAACCTCATCTACTAGGTCACTACAACTCATAGTAAATTAACCTTATAATAAACTTGTTAGGGAATTGCCTGTTAAGCAATTCCCCAGTAGCTGCTGCTGGAACCTTGGAGGAAGGGGAAAGACGAAGACAGTGAGCCCTTATGCTAGACCCACCCCGAAGTCCCTACCTACTTGCATCAACTACCCTAACCAGTAGAGGACAACTGGGCAACAGTCCCTTCCTATAATAAGTGAAACACTGAAAATGGATAAGACTAACAACAATAACGGGTGGTCAAACTAGCAATGGGGTCGGAACCAGACGGGCAACAAGGTACAAAATCGGAATCCAAAAGAGTAGTCAAGAGAGAAAAGCGAAGGTCAGAATATAGATAATCAGAAAAGAAATTAATAAGCTAGCACGCTCTAAGAGACTAATAGCAAGCACCCATGAGAGGACTATTGGGCTGTATATAGGAAGCCCAGAATCTGCCCCAGGTGTGATGGGAAGGCAAGTTGTCAATCATAGAGCAACAACGTTAACAAGTTGTAGTTAAGTAAGCCAGAAGGGACTCACAGTACTGGCTGGACTGATACACTGCAATGAACTCTCAGCTGTGCTAAAACAGAATACAACAGGAAGCCCAGGAGCAGGGGATCATAAGTGGACATGCCTCCTGCACCATAGCATGCGGCTGAAGGATGGCACAGAAGTCCGAACAGGCAAGGATGTTAAAAAACTGTAGAGAAATTACTATTGACAGTACAACTGCATGGTTGGAATATGGGCCCACCCCTAGTCTAAGCTGGATATGTACAGGCTGCTAGAGCATGAGCTTCATGCTGTTTTTTTACTGTAAGTGGGGTTTTAGATTTGCTAGAATAGTTGATCCAGGGTGTAAGTATGTGAGCCAGAGGGCGCTGTTGAGCAACCCAGGCCAGACCAGAAAAGGCTCTCAGCCACGCCTTTGGGGTGTGGCACGTAACTCCAGAGGGGCTGGAGTGTCCTGCAGGAAGCAGGAAGCAGTGGACCAGCTAGGACAGACAGAGAGGGTCTGTCCCAGAGGGCTGGCGTCCACAGAGGACTGTTGCTAGAGCTGAGTAACAGTCAGGACAGTTAGGGGCTCAAGGAGTGAGTTAGGCCCTAACTGTGGCATAGGTTTTGTTTGTTGTTTTGTTATGTTGCCCTTAAGCTGTAATAAAGCCACTTTGTTTTAAATTGGCACCGTCTGAACGCTGTCTCACCGGCGCCCAGTACCACCAACCACCGCTGTTGGGACCAGGAAAAGCCACCATTTGAGTTTAATTCCCCCAAGCTGTCACATATGGTGGAGAATGCGGGCATAAAGAGATCCACGCAAGTCCTGGAAGACAAGTGGTTGGTGACTGCAGTACTGCTAAGTGTGCATTGTGGCCTACAGCTGGAAGAAATCTGTGATTTCAACTGAAGAAACCCAGGGAGGGGTGAGTGAATTGCAACATAGCAAGGTTTGTGAAAAAAACTGGTGAAAGTAAAAACTCTGGATGAGGAATCCAGGGAATGGACTTTGTGTATACTGTGGCACAGAAGTCTGTGAAATGTTTGCTGAAGGCAAGAAAGTATGCAATGTGTATAGAAGATGGATATTGCAAACAGTCTATGTGAAAGGCTATGGTGCCATGTTGATGTTTTCTGTGGAAGACAGAAGAAAATGCTGGTTGTTGTAGTGCCACATAAGTTAACTGTGTGAATACAGGTGACTGCAGAAGATAGCAAGAAGTTGCAGCCGGTTGAACCCAAGGTTGCAGTGGAATATTGTGTAATCTTGTTAGTAAACCATGGGCAAGAAAAAGAGAATTTCAGCTTGTAATAAAGCAGAGAAGTTATGCACAGGTGTATTAGTGCAGCAGTCTGAATGCAGAGAGACACAAAACCCGGAACAGATCAGGTGGAATGCAAGTAAAGATAATGGGTTGCATGATGGTGACTCAATTTTTCTAAAGCACCTCTGTTCTATGATGGAATATGTCCCTGCTGAGTGTGTGTCTCATAATGGAGTACAAAGCGCCAAAGATGAAAATGTTATGGTGCAGCAGCTTCAAGATGAGAATAAAACCATCAGGTTCATTGATGAGGATAAAATATCTGATTGGAAATGGCAACTTGAGGTATTAGAAAAAGAGAACCTTAAGTTGAACTTGAAGTTAAAGAAAGATCTTGAAACTATAAAGAGTTCATATCCTAGTCATTGTGAAAATGTGGTACTGGGTTTGCCTGGAATGGACTGTGTGACTGAGAAGGAGTTTGCAGAAATGAAATGTGCTCTATCTAATGAAGTTATACAGAGTGTAGAGCAAAAGCAAGTGCTTGAGAAGCAATTGCAGGATTTAAAGGAGCAGCATGTCCAAGACTCCATTGTCAAAGAGAGTGTCATTGAAAAATTAAGAGATGAGCTTGATACTGCTAAACAAAGAGAAAGGGAACTCAAAGCTAGAATATGTAGCCTGGAGAGGGCGCTGTCAGGATCTTGTGAAGATAATGAGAAGTTGTCTGTTTTGGTGCAAAATAAAGACAAAGAATTGAATAATGTCACAGGGCTTCTTTCTCAAGCAGACAGCGAGTTTATCAAATTTTCCAAAGATTTTTCTACACTAGAATCTCAGCTTCAGGACACTCAGGAACTTTTGCAAGAAGAAACTTGTCAGAAGCTTGACCTTAGTACAAAACTAAAACAAATGGAAGATGAGAAAAATGGTTTCCTTGAGCAACTAGAGGAAGAGGAGATAGCAAAAAGAGATTTGACAAAGCAGATTTCAACACTACAGGCTCAGGCGACTGATATGAAGAAAAAAATGAAAGACAGTATTGGATCCTTGGACTCTGTTGAAGAACTAAAGGAAAAGTTGCAAAAGGAGCTAGAAGCTACAAATCAACGGTTTGAGGAGAAGGTTGCTGCTTATGACAAACTTGAGAAGACGAAAATTAGAGTGCAGCAGGAACTAGAAGATGTAGGTGTAGATCGTGATCATCAACGTCGGATGGTGTCAAATTTGGAAAGGAAGCAGAAAAAAGTTTGATCAGCTGCTTGGTGAAGAGAAGACTCTTTCTGCTAGATATGCAGAGGAACGTGACCGTGCTGAAGCAGAGGCCCTTGAATTGAAGGCCGAGTTAGAGAGGCTTAACAAGCAACTGTGCACTGAAATGGAGACTTTGGTTAGCTCCAAGGATGAAGTTGAGAAAAACCTGGAATCTGTGCAGATATTGTATGAGAACAAAGGTAATGCTTATGACAAGCTGGAAAAGGCCAAGAGAGAATTGGACCTCCAGATAGAAGACATGAAGATTCAGTTTGAGGGAAACCTGTCTAATTTGTCTGCTGAGATTGTAGATCTAAAAATGCTTGTTGCTAAACTAAAGGTGCAAGTGAACCAGCAAGAGGAAATTGCACGCATCAAGAAACAGCTGGAGTTTCAGATGGATCAAGTAAAGCGCGAGTCAGAAATAAAGTTGGAAGAGCGCACTGTTCAGATAGCACAGTTAAAAACCGAAGTGGAATCTAAAAGAGAAGAATTGGATCGATTGCAGCAGTCTCTATCCAATACTGAACAGTCGGCATCTGCCCTATCTTCAAAGCTGTCAGCACTAGAAGCTGAGAAGGATTCACTGCAGAACCTGTTAACCTCTAAAGAATCAGAGCTGCAAGGTGCACTAGTAAAGACTGAGATGGAAGCGGCACAGAAAAATGTCGCAGTAAAGAAAGTTCTGGAGCTGGAATCAGAGATTTGTGCTCTACAGAAGGCGTTAGAATTGGAAAAAGCTGCCAGCATAGAGGCAGAGAAAGGAGAATCATTAAGTCAGACAGACATGAGTGACCTGTCCAATGATGTGACAGTTGTTAAAGACATGCCAGAAAATGTAGTTCAGCGTGATCTATTATGTAAGGGTGTACAGTATGGCCCTCGTGCAGAAGGAGAAGATATTGCAGTACAGAGCTTGTGTATCTCAAACAAAGAGGAGAGCAAGAAGCCTATGTCTCCTAAACTTCTAAGCCTTGATGGTGATGGCAAAGTTTGCTTTGAGATGAAGCTTACGGAAAAAGTTCCCGTGATACAGTTATACTCTAAAGACATTGATGTGCATGAAGTACGTGTTAGTTGGTCTCTGAGCTCCTGTGAATTCATGATAGGTGAAGATGAAGATTTTTACGGCTATTCACTAAAGGGATCAAAGTCATGCAATGGGATGGTTGAAGACTATGGAGAGAAATGGGATGAAAATGATGTGATCCCCTGTATGGCGAATTGTGAAGGTGATGAAGAAAAACTTGCCTCTGCACAGAATGGCCAGGATCTTGACGTAGTAGTTAAAGTGATGAGAAACCGGAAGTGTCAAGTAACCGGAATCTGGAAGAAGAGACCCCAGATTGTGACTACTGGATAGACACTGGACAGGCCTACTTGGTTGAAGAGGGACTTCATCATAGGATGTCTCGCCCCATTGTAGCTCACCCCATGGGTAGTGAGCTGAGGGGGAGGGTATGTAAGTATGTGAGCCAGAGGGCGCTGTTGAGCGACCCAGGCCAGACCAGAAAAGGCTCTCAGCCACGCCTTTGGGGTGTGGCACGTAACTCCAGAGGGGCTGGAGTGTCCTGCAGGAAGCAGTGGACCAGCTAGGACAGACAGAGAGGGTCTGTCCCAGAGGGCTGGCGTCCACAGAGGACTGTTGCTAGAGCTGAGTAACAGTCAGGACAGTTAGGGGCTCAAGGAGTGAGTTAGGCCCTAACTGTGGCATAGGTTTTGTTTGTTGTTTTGTTATGTTGCCCTTAAGCTGTAATAAAGCCACTTTGTTTTAAATTGGCACCGTCTGAACGCTGTCTCACCGGCGCCCAGTACCACCAACCACCGCTGTTGGGACCAGGAAAAGCCACCATTTGAGTTTAATTCCCCCAAGCTGTCACAAGGGTCTTGTACTAACTGCCAGTTTTGGAGTCGGAAAGGAGTTTTTTCCCATGACATGGGGCCATTAACATCAACCCCATGGGGTTTTTTGCCTTCCTCTGTTGTATTTGATGGCCCTGTCTTCATTTAACCACTATGTAACTGCGTGTACATACTACCCATATTACTGTCTCAGTGGGTGGCAACTTTTGGGTGACTGGTTATTCTGATTCCTACTCTAACACTATGACATCAGAGCAGCGTTCTGGTTTGGCTATTTCTTGCCCTAGTTCTAAAAATCTTGGTTGTTTTTGTCACTTGTTTTATTGTGATAATTGAGGGGTTATCACTTTAATACTGTGATGAGAGTGACTCCATCCCCCCTCCTAGCATGTATAATTTAATGATATCCTTTAGTAAGACCATTCACCATACAACTCTATGGTGAACATGTTGGTTTATCGATAATACTTCAGGGTAGGTAGTGGCTACATTCAGCATGTCTTGTTGCTTTGAGAATATTGGGGTAATGACTTGGCCTAGGACTAGTACCTCTAGTATAGACCAGTATGTTATTGTAGTGAATGATCTGCTCACTATACAACTCTATGGTGCATAAGTCTACCCTACATCTGAAGATGTTGGATTTCTTAAATTCTACTTCAATCACCTGCAGTTTCTGAAATATCACTAAGATCTGAAAGCTGAATCTACTACCAGACGAACGTCAAATAACCCTCACCTTACCATCATTGAATTAACATTTGTTGTGAGCAAGGATCTAGTGCCTAAAGCTGCCCCTTTCATTGTTATGATATGGATCATAAGTCCCTCATTATGAATTCAAGCCTTTGTGTGGTGATGGATGGGGTGGTGGAGGGTACTATGTACTCATTAGGTTTAATATATCTGTATATGGTTTGCATAGTATAGTACAGTACAGTTAGTTCTTAGAAAGATAATGCGTTACAGTGTGATGAAGAGACAAGCAGATGTAGACTAGGTGTGGATGGCTGTCATGACTTGCCCAATCCTGCAGGGTCACCAGATCTAGCTAACATTGAGGGGATGTGGCACAAGCTGCATGGGTCTCGTGTATCCACCTAAGGTCTGGGCAGTTCTATGGTAACTGGTATCAGACAGTGGTCAGTGTCACTACACTCTATCCACCACTCCTGCTGTGATTCTGTATGATCTGTAGATAAGAGCTGGAGTCCAACTTGTGGAGCTCCCTGAGGACGATGGTGGTGACTTCTGTAACATGTAGGATCTAGCAGCACGTGGTTGTTGGCCCCTGTTGGTCTTTGTGCTACAAGTGGTGATGTTGCTTTTAGTATAGAGTACTTGTGCTGGGTGCATGGCGGCCAAGCTTCCAGCTGGAGCTTATTCCTATGCTAGTCCACATCTAAGCGACATCACTACAAGCAGTATGGGGTTTGGCAAGGGCCAGAGATCATGTTCTGCTTGTTCTCGTACGTTATGGAAATCACTGCTTTTATTCTCAGGAGTTGGTATTCCAGTTCTTATCTGTGGCAGATCTTTACCTGAGGGGTTCACTCCAGTGCCTACCCTGTTCAGGTTCAGTGAATCCCTTAAGTGGAAATCCAGTATAGATAAGACCTGGAGTCTCACCTCATGGAGCTCCCTGAGGAAGATGGCAGTGACTTCTGTAGCATGTAGGAACAGTCAGCACATGGTTTTTGGCGCTTGTTGGTCTCTGTGTTACAAGTGGTGGTGTCGCTTTTAGTTTAGAGAACTTGTGCTGCATGCATTGTGGCCACGCTTCCGGCCGGAGCGTATTCCTATGCTAGTCCACATCTAAGTGACACCACTACGAGCAGTATGAGGTGTGACAAGGGCCCGAGATCATGTGCTGTTTGTTCCTGCAAGTTACAGGAATCCCTGCTTTCTTTCTCAGGGAGCTTCAAGAGTTGTTATTCCAGGTCTTATCCACACCAGATCTCCACTTGAGGGGTTCACTTTAGTACTTACACTGTTCAGATTATACAGCATCATGGTGGGAGTGTAGTGGCATTGACCAGCATCCAATATCAGTCGGAAGAAAACTGTTTGGCCTAAAGGTAGATGCTTGGGCTTGGTTTGGCCTTGCAGCAGATTGTCGGTGTTGTGTGGGAGGATGTTGGTGTGCTAAGAGTTAGCTTTTGTTTGCAATAGTGGTAAAATGCTCATTCCAAAAGTTAGTTTTGAAAAGTATAATGGACCCCAAGTCTAAACCTTGATGTAGTGGAGCATTTTTGTTGGTCGGTTGTCATGTTTTTTTATTATAGCGTTCAAAAACTAAATTTACTGTATAATGACATGAACTTACTTTCTGGTCTAGGCTTCTGCTTACTTCAGGATTAAAGAACATGTGACATGGACACCCAGCTGCACCTTAATATCATGTGTCAACTGGAAAGATTTATTATTTCTATGAAATGTTTCAGTAACGGGTTTCCCATGAACATGACTAGATACAAATTCTGCATAGTTCAAGATTCTTGAACCATCTTGGTGGTGACAGTCTGTTTTTTGATTTGCCAATGAAAATGAGGACTTTTAGTGGTCTGTGACTTGTCAGAAACCCAGCTGTGACTTCCTCAGATCAGGCAGGGACACGGCACATGAAGGTAACCCGGCCACATTAAGTAAATCATGGCTGGTTTTCTTGCAGACCATAGAAAGTTCTTGCATTTATGGTCAAGACTCCAAAAGTCAAAATTCTAATTGTAATTATTGTATAAATTGTACATTTGTGTGTATTTTTGCTCAAATGTCTCCAGAAAAAAATTAAAGTGATAATTCTCAATGTCTTGTAATCGCTCTCTTAATTTTCTCAGATTTTTATCCTATTTAAGATTGCAAACAAAAGTGAAATTTCTTCTCCTCACTGCAGGTCTGCAAACTGCCAGTAATACTAATTGCCAGTATTTTGTAGGCACTGCAAAAGGACCCTTGTCAGTCATGTACAAGCGCCACATGTAAATGTGACTGGTCATAATAGCCTCCTGCAGGGTAGAAGCTGTGCAGGACTGAGCTAAGTGGGGGTGGGGGATGTAGATGTAGTAGAGCTGTGTGAGGTGGGGGATAATAAGGAGGTAGCAGAGCTGTGTGTGAAGTAAGATGATCATGGGCAGGATACAGCTGAAAAACACAACAAAGGCAGAATATAACTGAACTTTGTCACACTTGGAAAGTACAATAGTGGGGGTCCCATATGAGTCTCACCCAATAAGGGGTCAAAGTTTGGCAACCACCATTCTAGAGTAACCAAATACCAGGCCCACATAACAGGTTCTAGCCCTATCACTGGCAGCACAACACACATGTACAAAATATTTGGTCCTGAACCAGGTAAAATGGCCCAGTCCTGAAGTGGTTAAAGTATTTGTAAATGGAATAGGATCCAAAAGGAGTGATCCAAAAAATAGGGGAATAAATCCTGCGCTTTCCAAATGCTTTAAATCTTCTTTCTTTTATTAGCTCAACACACAACGCGTTTCAGAGATATAATCTCCTTTTTCAAGTGTAAATGAGATGAACATGTACATGACATATAACATTACAGCAATAAAAAGGCTTCTAGTGTGCTGGCCACACCCTCTTGGGAAGGGGCCAAGCCAACTAGTAAAACCAACAAAAAAGTATTAAAACACATGTTATAAGTGAATAAAAGTTTAAATGAGCATTCCACATGATAATTCGCATACCTGTTATTATTAGAAATAGGTAATCAGATTTTCCCTGTTAAACGGAGGCTGCTAGGTTCTGTTGGCGTCTCTAATGACTTAGTGCGCATGCACAGCTTACTAACCCGCCGAGTGTGTATGTGTGTATGCATGTATGTTGTTTTTTTTTGTTTTTTTTTTTCCATCCCCTCTTTGGAGTTGACTATATATATATATATATATATTAGTGCCATTATCCATTTTAACCTAATTGGGATGCGCAGTGAGCGCTGCGAGCAGCGCATGCGCGACATAACAATGAATACCCGCGAGACGCAGGTTCACGCTCATCAGGTGAAAGAGCTGTGCTCTGATATCTTGTAAATTTGAACGGATTGCCGCAGCCCCTAAGATAACGTGGGTCCGTCGGGTTCCTCTTTATTATTTGCGAATGAAAGCCGTTTATTATTACGTGGGAGACTCTGATATATAATACAAGCGCAGCATTCACGCATGCGCAGTACAACACTAATTCCCGCAGATATCAAACATATTCGGCGGGTTAGTAAGCTGCGCATGCACACTAAGTCATTAGAGACACCAACAGAACCTAGCAGCCTCCGTTTAACAGGGAAAATCTGATTACCTATTTGTAATAATAACAGGTATGCGTATTATCATGTGGAATGCTCATTTAAACTTTTATTCACTTATAACATGTGTTTTAATACTTTTTTTGTTGGTTTTACTAGTTGGCTTGGCCCCTCCCCAAGAGGGTGTGGCCAGCACACTAGAAGCCTTTTTATTGCTGTAATGTTATATGTCATGTACATGTTCGTCTCATTTACACTTGAAAAAGGAGATTATATCTCTGAAACGCGTTGTGTGTTGAGCTAATAAAAGAAAGAAGATTTAAAGCATTTGGAAAGCGCAGGATTTATTCCCCTATTTTTTGGATCACTCCTTTTGGATCCTATTCCATTTACAAATACTGCATCCAGATCTTCGGAATCCTGGCACTGAGGGACCCTGCTGCATTCCATAAACTAAAAGCGGATATAGCAGTTGTGACTTCTCACAACTGAACCAGGTGAGAGTCAAACCTAAACAAATCAATCAGTTTATTTTGAATTGATCTCTCACTCTGTCCATTCAATACAAGGACAAAATCTCTCACAGCTGTCTATTAATTAGAGCACGTGATATCACTAATATCAAACAGTATTATACTATGTGCCACTTGGCGTTGTTTTTTTGTCATTTTCTCTGAAGTGGTTAAAGGGGATGTCCTAAATATACTCTTCCATAGACCTCTGCTTGCTTCCAGTTGATGATCAGTCCTTGGTAATGTGATGACACAGCTGTACAGCTTGTCACATCACAGTAATTGGACACAGGTACACGGCTTCTTACAAGACTGTTCTATCACATGACCATGGATTGATTTATATCAATTGGAACCGAACAGATCTACAAACCAAAAATAAGGAAAACAAATATAAACCTATTCAAACATGAAATCTCGACACTAGTGATATTACAACATACAGGAAGAATAACACAACTTTATTGAAATTTGTAAAATACATAAATATACAAATTGCATGAGACAAGAACACCCAAATAAAAGGTAACACCGAGTGGATATAATACCATACATGTCAAACTGGGCTATATGGTCCAGCAGCCATGGCCACACAATAACAAAATGTACGTTAATCCTAATTGTATGTAAGGAAAATATAGGAAACAGAGCATGAAATCTGAATCTGTACCAACCACTCAGATAACGGCTGTTTTGACAACTGCTTCATCTGGGGGATGGCAATTGTATTGCCAAATGAAACAGATTCTTTTGGATTCCGTGTAATAGAATAAAGTTATAGAGTAAAAACACTAGACTATCCCCAAATAGCTTAACATTTTATTAAGAAGAGTATAAGAAGATAGAAAAAGGTCTTACAACAAGGAAAAGTATAACAAAAGGTCTTACAACAAGGAAAAGTATAGTAAAAAGGTCTTACAACAAGGAAAAGTATAAACAGATATTAGAAGGTATAATCAAACCTTGCAATAAAGCAAGGTATAAGCAAATCTCAAAGTCAATCAAACTATGAGATAATCAAATCTCAAAGTCAATCAAACTATGAGATAATCAAATACTTAAAGTATATCAAATCAACCCTTAGGTATAGCGAGGTACAATCAAATATCGCAGTCAATCAAACTATGATATATATATATTCAACACTTACAATACAGTAGGTATAGCACGGTAATCAAATCAAATACTTACAACACTGCTAAGCTTAGTTCTGATAAGGGTATCTGTAGGAAGCATCACTCAGCCAATGTGCCAGCATGCAGCATCAACAGGCGTCCCCAATGATCTGCTCTCAAGAAAATGTAACACTAATGCTGAGGGATGTTTCCTCATCATATATCCTTTGTGTATGTCATACAATGGGTGGTTACAGAAGTGATACACCTCTGTAAGCCCTCTATTCTTCTCCAAGCTCATATTCACATGGAAGGGGCCAATTTCCATTTGAATATGTCTTGTGACATATACGCTTTAAACAGAGTCTTTTGATCCAATTACTATATACATACAAATATAACCTGTTGATCTGGTTGGTATGGATATGTCCTTAAACAGAGTCTTTTGTCTAAGTTGTATGGGTATGTAAATATCCCTTCAGACAGCGTTGTTGATCTAATCTGTATAGGTATGCAAATATCACTTCAGACAGCATTGTTGATCTAATTAGTATGCACATATAGATATCACCTTAAACAGCATCCTGTGGTCTAATTAGTATGTGCATGTAAATCTAACCTTAAACAGAGTCTTTTGTCTAGGTTGTATGGGTATGTAAATATCCCTTCAAACAGCATCCTGTGGTGTAATTAGTATAGACATACAAAATCTCATAACATGTCAACTGAAAATAGAGTGGGTAGACATTACTTTATACTGGGTTCAAAAATTAAGGTTACTTATGGCCTGTCTATCATAAACATCTTGTCATAAGCAGCCATCTTATCAAGGGCAGCTTATTTTGCAATACAGCAATCCAGTGTAATGGTAACCAAAATCGCTACTCATCTCACCCTTTGACATGTGTGTTCAAAAGGTGGGCAGCTGCATCACACGCATGCCGCACCATGTGATTATGTGATGTGGTTTGACGTGCTGGACGTATGCCAGACATGACAGAAAAGTGAACAAGTGTGCAAGGTTGAGTTCACATCAGAAACCACCAAAAATTGGAAATAATGGACACAAGGCGCCCCCCTGCTATCTTTGGTTGCGTGATGGGGCCCCCCTAATTAGCACATGCCCCCCTATTGGCAGATCAAAAAAAAAAACAAAACTTATTTGGCTCCCACATTTTTTTGGCCCCCCACACAGTATATGAGCCCCTTTTTCTGGCCCCCCCGGCCACCCTCCGCTGCCGACTCTAGGGTGCTTGCACTGTAGCCATCGCTGCTACGGCCTGGACAGGAGAGTAAACTATATCTGCAGCTGCAGGCACCGTGAGTTCCCTTCTGACCAAACCCATTTTGATGGCTTATATTTGTATAAAACCATTGCTTTTTGCAATATAACCGCCACGTTTGTCTAAAAACCACAGGTATGCACATTTCCCTAATAAATGGGTAATTTTTCGAGTGTTTATATGTTAAATGCATAAAAGTGAGTGAGTTTGTATACCCTGCTTACCATTTGTTTTTCCATAGACATACATGTCACGTTCACTTTGATAAAACTTCAGTTGTGTTTGCCTTAGAGAGCTAGAAATTGGATAGCTAGGATCCTAGGAGCCCTTGGTGTAGAACACTGTTTTAAGACCATTTAAAGTGTGGTTTGTATCGAACTTGTTTGTCCTGAAAACGAACAAGGGATCCGAGCCTCCGAACCCGAATATGAAATTAATCGTGAGAGATTCTCCCAACTCTAGTGACAAATTCTCTCCGAAGACTATTCTTGCCTCCCATTAGCTAAGGTACAGAGTAGCATGTCACAGTATTCTGTTATATTAAACGAAGTCTGTCAAGTTCAAAATACCTTCTAAGCCAGGGTTCCTTTAGCAGGAGCAGAAACATACCTTTGTGGCCATCAATAGATGAAGCAAAGGAGAGATTTTCATATTTATTCAAAGAGGATTATCAGCCTGCAAGTGCACTGGGAGTGCACATATTGCCAGATTCGCCTACAGACAGATGCAAGTGCATTGTCTTACCTCTGGAATCACCGCCGCCCCCCCCTCTTTAACAATGATTGACATTTTCAGACCCTGCCTACCTTAGAGTTGCATGTAGGCTATTTGGAAAACTGGGTCCACAGTGCGCTTGCAGGTTGATATTTGCATATCTATAAAAAGATTATTATCTCTGCATTGCTTGTTTTGTGGCCACAGGGAACTATTCACCGCCTCCATCTCTTTGCATCCTTTGCACTGATTCTGGCGCAGTTGGAATTTCTATAGTTTCCACCATTCCCTTGCAATCATTTCTGTTAGTAGACAGCCTAACTAGTATCTTGGGTGCTGAAACTATCAGGTGGGTGGTTGTCAGCTGGAACAGTAGAGAACCTAATTAGTATATTGGGTGCTGAAACTAATTGCACTGATTGCTCAGAAACAGTGGGGGCTAGAGAAAAAAAAATCAGTGGAACAGCGCCTTTGAAAGAATGCAAAGATTTCTAGATAGTGGAGGTAGTGAAAGGTCCTCTTTAAAGGCTACTTACTACATAGTACTATTATTGATTTGAGAGCCATTTTGGATGTGCTAAGGTATGAGTGTACAGGTCTGTTCATAAACACCAACATTGTCCACTGATTAACTCATTTTTCTAATGAGTTTTTCCAGAATAGTTATAGATTGTTTACATTTTGACTAATCATATTTATTTTAATTTCATTGAGTGACTGGTTGCTTATATCTGCAGGAGTGGCTCATGACTGAGCTCTACCATTGGAATGGAAATAAAATGTAGACAATATAGAGGCAGGGCAGGGACGTAACTAGAAAGACTGGGCCCCATAGCAAACTTTTGACTTGGGCTCCCCATACAGCAGAGCGCTCCCTTTCCTGGCTCCCACTCAGTATATAGCCCCATTTACATACACAATAATGTTCCATAGAGACCACTTCACACAATATAATGTCCCATAGTGGCCCCTCAACACAGTATAATGTCCGATAGTGGCCCCTCCACACAGTATAATTTCCCATAGTGACCCCTTCAGACAATATAATGTTCCATAGTGGCTCCTTCACAAGGTATAATGTGCCTAGTTGCCCCTACAGTGCGCGGTGCAAAATTTTGGGTTCGTTAGAACCCAACATTTTTGGGGTTCACTACCTGTGAACTATTATTATACTCTGAGGTCTCTTCAGACCTCAGAGTATAATGATTGGAGGCCCAGAGAAGATGATCATACATAAAACCGGTGTTACTCACCTCTCCTGGGCTGTGGCACAACTCCCTGCAGTCTTCAGACGTGGGTTTCGCCAGTGTCATTATGCGCCGTGATACTGGCCTGACCCTGGTGACATCTGTGACATCATTGAAGAGGGCCAAAGACCCACGCCAGAGCCCAGGAAAGGTGAGTAACATTGTTTTTTATGTTTGACTGAAGAGACCCTGGAGTATAATAGTAGTTTGTGCATGGTAAATCACAAAAATTTTCAGTTCTGCTGAACCCAAATTTTTTGCGATATTTGCACTATAGGGGCCACTGGGAACATTACACCTTCAGAGCGCCGAATATAACAATAGAAGTTTCGATTTGGATGCGTTCAGTCCAAACGAAATTGGCAAGGAGTAAAGGACAAAATACAACAAGAGAACATGGCCCCTGCCCAGTAGCAGAACTACTGGCTGCTATGGGGCACGCAACCTTGGGGGCCCAGTGGGCCCCTGCTGCTTTTTTTTTTTTTTTTTTTTAAAATAGGCCGTTACGTGGTGAAGTTAATTCAGCATGAAATGGTCCCTATTTACTTACCGATCTCAGCTCCTGCCCATGGCCACCTCCGTTTCCCCTTCAGCCCTTCAGGGGTCTTGTGCATCCCATATCACGTTGCAGAGGGACGTGATATGAGGAGCACAAGGTCTTCCAAAAGACATAACTTTTGCAAAAGTAGACATGTTCTTCTAATACAACCCCTTGAAAATATGTTAAGTCGTATATGTGATTTGTACATTGCATACTCCTTTTTAAGTCGTAAAATGGCCAAACATCTTTAATAGTGTTAAACTGACAACTATTCCTCTTGAATCCACCATAGATATGCGCACTCAGTCTTTGGCGGCACCTTATCTTTCTAGAAATCTGCTGGAAAAAATATTGCCAAACATCTACTACACATTAGATGATTGGCCGATCCCAATTAAAATGGCAGGTTTCAAACTTATTCTAATGTCCATTGTACAAACATATGACATAATGCTGTTACTCATGTGTCAGCCAGTGCAGCCAGTGCTCTTTATAGTACATCAGATGCTTCATGCAGAATTTTACCGGCCTGCTTAATTGACTTCTGACTATGCCTGTGGAGCTGCCATGCCATACACCTGCACTTTGTCACCACCTACTATTTTCCTCTGTTTATCACACTGCTTGCTACAGGATTTCTCTACCTCTGGCACCTATTGTGAGGGTTACAACCTGGGGATCTGAATGCGAAAGGACATACTTTTAAAGGTAGACATTCCTTGGTATAAATCTTGAAAATATAAATATAATACCCTAGATTTAAGTGCCTAAATGATTGGTAAGGGAAAATGTAGGAGAGTCGAACCTACTGAAGGACGTATTAGTGGCCATGTATTAGTGCCGATGGGGGAGTGAGTGGTTTGATGTAAAATCCTTATAACAAAACAAGAAACCAGGATAACAAAACAAGAAACCAGGGATGTACTGATTAATAGACCTCCTAGCTTTGTAGCACAAGACCTATGATGATTTGCCATATCCATGGGTATTGAAATGCATTAGATGTGTGTTTAGACAACTTTAGTGAGTCAGCCTGGAGTGGTTTTCTTGCACAGTTGACCATTTTAGACAAATGTTTCAACTAACGTCTAAACCCTAGTCTGCATCACATTATCAGCAGATGTGTGGTTGAATGGACTTTCATTTGTCTGTTATATGTGGGTTACTCCCTAAGTACAACTGGTATCTCTCTGATAGTGAATACACTTGGGATTATTGAGAGCACTTTGTATCAGCTCCCTCCCACTTTGCAATAGAGATTGAGGGGTATTCACACTGACTGAATTCTATTTAGGGTGGATATTAGCACTATTTCTAGGTCCAATATACTAAGATACATACCTATTGATTCAGTCAAGTAGTGGTATTATTCATTCATTCTTCTCCTGAGTGGAGTTAGTTTTATGTCTTTTGCTTTTTTGGGGGGTTATTTGTTTACCTATTTTTAAACAAGAAAAATAAAGTTTTGACATTTTAATACGTCCTTCAGTAGGTTCGACTTTCCTACATTTTCCCTTAGTATAAATCTGCCTGAATAAAACATTAAAACATATATTTTATTAGATATTAAGGCTGCAGTCTATCCTTCACCTTGTCCAGATATCCCTTTCTGGTAGCCTGGAAGTAGATAAATAAGCTAAAAAGCAGCAGCTCAACAGCCACCAACATATCTAAGTCCCTGCAAGTGTAAGTATACCTCACTGTGCCAGACCTAAAATCAATGGATTTTACCCTATCTGGGCAAATAGATAGAAGCCCACCTTACACATTTCTTTCCTGTTTGTTTGTAGCCAGGGGTTCATCAGAGATATATTTAGTGAAGGTAGAGGGAAGTCAACAATATGGCCCCACAAATGAATAGATTTTACATATTTAATCCCCTCACACATAAGCATTGTCGGCACTGATGCAAAGCCGTGAAGGAAGTGTCAGAGCACTTGAACAAATTTGCATGTCCTACAGGTGCCACATCTAAACCTGCAATTAGATTCCTCCTTTAGCCACATCTTCTGGTTCAGGGGTGGTAAAAAAACTATGTGCCAATTTGTCTCTTAGGTTTCAGCCTCTCTGATATGTAATTTTGGGTGAACTCCCAAACAGACCCTCAATCTCTAGGTTCAGAGGTTTAGCTAGCGGGGAAGTAGAGGGGGCAGCGGCCCCGGGCCCACTGAGAAGGTGGGGGCCCACTACCAGTAGATCATAAGATGACATCAGCTGCTCAGTGTTGCAATGCTGGTTCCTCACTTGGCTACTTCTGGCTGAGGAAGACATATTAACCGAGTGAGGAACCAGTCCAGGATGTGTAGCGCTGAGCAGTGGCCGACTTTCACAGCACTGGTACCCTGCTAAGTCTCAGCTGTTACTGGCTGACTATGGCTGAGCAGGGAATGGTATCAGCAGCTGATTGGCACATGACGCACTGCGCACCGAAACTCCTCCTACTGGTCCCTGCCTGTGCTCCATGTAGTAGCTGATTCTGCAGAAAGCAGCAACAGGTTATTCTGCAGCTGTCCTCTGAATCAGGGTCCTTCTAGGTCAGGCTGCAGTTTCACAAGTGGTCAGTACCAAGTCTAATAGGCTGTAATTGTGTGATCTTGTCCATTTGCAGCACACTATTAAGGAGTTGTACAGTTATGAAGATATTTGATACTGATGATCTATCCACAGGATAGGTCATCAGTATCAGATAGGTCAGGTGACAGTCCCAAAACTGAACCCCACAGTGACCAGTTGATGTGGCCGCTTAAAGTAGCCCTGCTCCTATTCAAGTGAATGGGTATGGGGCTGCTGCTCCATACCCATGCTACATGTCCCCCTCGGCAACCCCTGGGGTGATTAAAAATAAAAAAATACTGATACTCACCTGTCCTGGGCTCAGCTTCCACTCCAGAGACTGAGGTCCTGCTCCCCAGGCCTCACTGCTGGGGCCTGTGATTGGGCCCCAGCGGTCACGTGGAGTGCGCCGGCGTAATGACGTCATTGCGCCCCCACGTGACCGCTGAGGCCCAATCACAGGCCGCCCCAGCAGTGACTTCTGGGGAGCAGGACCTCAGTCTCAAGAAAGAAGAAGAGAGTGAGGAGGACGCTGCAGACAGCCGGATTCCCAGGAGAGGTGAGGTAAGGTGAGTATAAGTGTTTGTTATTTTTAATCACTTCTTCTGGGCCTTGGATTATTATACTCTGGGGTCTGAGGACCCATTCAAGGTAGGATCAACCAGGCATGCGGAGGGACAGCGATGGGGCAGACCGGGGTCATTGGTCAGACCCCGAGCTGCCTAATAGGAGAAGCGGCCCCCTCCCAAAAACGTTGCAGGGGGGCTGATCGGGACCCCAATATAAGAGGTTGTACAGTTGATAAAGTATTTAACACCTTCCTGCTCTGTGGCGTACATGTACGGTGCAGAGTGGGTCTTTAAAGGGTTGGTATCACTCTACATGCTTATCTCCCTATTCTGTGGATATGGGATAAGTGTCAGATGGCAGTGGGTCCAACCATTGAGACCCCAGTAATCAGGAGAAGGGGGAACAGAAATTCCCCTGAATCTTCCTTGTGAATGGAGTACTAATGCTCTTGTGTGGCTGACGCTCCATTCACTTCCATGGGGCTGCTGGAGATTGCATTTCTGGCAAGCCCAATAGAAGTAGATGGAGCGTCAGCCACACAAGCGTATCAGTACTCCATTCACAAGAAAGATTCAGGGGTACTTTCTGCTAGGAGATAACATAAGCACTTTATAAATGAGGTGTAGGGTCTCAACCCGATGTACTAGTAGAAATGAACTTTGTACTTTGCGTCAGATGCTAATTAATGACTTTTATTAGGTGTTTGACATGTGATGTTTCGGCCCTGTACCGTTTTTTAAGGGGTTAAAATATAAATAAAAATATATACAGTGCTGGCCAAAAGTATTGGCACACCTGCAATTCTGTCAGATAATACTCAATTTCTTCCAGAAAATGATTGCAATCACAAATGCTTTGGTAATAATATCTTCATTTAATTTGTCGTCAATGGAAAACCACAAAAAGAATTGTCAAAAAGCCAAATTGGATATAATTCCACACCAAACATAAAAAAGGGGGTGGACAAAAGTATTGGCACCCTTTGAAAAATCATGTGATGCTTCTCTAATTTGTGTAATTAACAGCACCTGTTACTTACCTGTGGCACATAACAGGTGGTGGCAATAACTAAATCACACTTGCAGCCAGTTGAAATGGATTAAAGTTGACTCAACCTCTGTCCTGTGTCCTTGTGTGTACCACATTGAGCATGGAGAAAAGAAAGAAGACCAAAGAACTGTCTGAGGACTTGAGAAGCAAAATTGTGAGGAAGCATGAGCAATCTCAAGGCTACAAGTCCATCTCCAAAGACCTGAATGTTCCTGTGTCTACCATGCGCAGTGTCATCAAGAAGTTTAAAGCCCATGGCGCTGTGGCTAACCTCCCTAGATGTGGACGGAAAAGAAAAATTGACGAGAGATTTCAACGAAAGATTGTGCGGATGGTGGCTAAAGAACCTCGACTAACATCCAAACAAGTTCTAGCTGCCCTGCAGTCCGAGGGTACAACAGTGTCAACCCGTACTATCCGTCGGCGTCTGAATGAAAAGGGACTCTATGGTAGGATACCCAGGAAGACCCCACTTCTGACCCAGAGACATAAAAAAGCCAGGCTGGAGTTTGCCAAAACTTACCTGAGAAAGCCAAAAACTTTTTGGAAGAATGTTCTCTGGTCAGATGAGACAAAAGTAGAGCTTTTTGGGAAAAGGCATCAACATAGAGTTTACAGGGAAAAAAAAGAGGCCTTCAAAGAAAAGAGCACGGTCCCTACAGTCAAACATGGCGGAGGTTCCCTGATGTTTTGGGGTTGCTTTGCTGTCTCTGGCACTGGACTGTTTGACCGTGTGCATGGCATTATGAAGTCTGAAGACTACCAACAAATTTTGCAGCATAATGTAGGGCCCAGTGTGAGAAAGCTGGGTCTCCCTCAGAGGTCATGGGTCTTCCAGTAGAACAATGACCCAAAACACACTTCAAAAAGCACTAGAAAATGGTTTGAGAGAAAGCACTGGAGACTTCTAAAGTGGTCAGCAATGAGTCCAGACCTGAATCCCATAGAACACCTGTGGAGAGATCTCAAAATGGCAGTTTGGAGAAGGCACCCTTCAAATCTCAGGGACCTGGAGAAATTTGCCAAAGAAGAATGGTCAAACCAGCAGAGCATGTAAGAAACCAGATGGTACCGGAAGCGGGTTCGCAGTTATTTTGTCTAAAGGTTGTGCTACCAAGTATTAGGCTGAGGGGCCAATACTTTGTCCGGCCCATTTTGGAGTTTTGTGTAAAATGACAATGATTGACTTTTTTTCATTCTCTTTGTGTTTTTTCATTGCAAGCAAAATAAATGAAGATATTATTACCAACAAAGCCAGCCAGTACACTGCTCTGCACGATGAGGGACAAAAATCCCGAAAGGGGCGCGTAGCAGATAAGTGAAACTGGCTGGCTAAAATCCCTTGCTGTCTCAAGACCCGGGAGTCAAAAGCAAACTGAGGATCTGTTACATCCAACAGAGGGCGCAGAGCCCCAGCTCTTTTCCCATAATGCCTTGTGATATTATTACCAAAGCATTTGTGATTGCAATCATTTTCTGGAAGAAATTGAGTATTATCTGACAGAATTGCAGGGGGCCAATACTTTGGCCAGCACGTAAATATGGTATCCCTGGAATTGTATTGACCCATAGAATACAGGAGACATGTCATTTTGGTTGTACAGTGAATGCCGTAAAAACAATGCCTGTAAGAAAGTCACACAAATGCAGTTTTTATCCAATTCCACCCCCTTTTGATTTTTTTTCCAGCTTCTCAGTACATTGTACAGAATAATCAATGGCACCATCACGAAGTACAATTTGTCCCGCAAACATTAAACCCTCATATGGTTCTGTGAACGGAAAATAAAAAAGTTATGGGGTTTGGAAGGTGGGAAGTCAAAAATGAAAATTAAATATTGAAAAATGTTTGTGGTGGGAAGGGGTTAAAGGGCTGAATTAAACGTCTGTCTATGAGCAATAAACTGTCTAAAATAACAAATAAGTCTATGCTCACATCTACACAAGACTTCCATTGTTCTGTACCGTTACAGGAACAGAGCAATAGAAGTGGTAGATGTTTAAAAACATGGACACCAACAGAGCCCAAAAACATTAAAGAGGACCTTTCATGTCCTCATGAATGTGCAGTTTTATATACCGCTAGAAAGCCGACAGTGTCGGGTTTTCTGGTATGTGCCCCGGTGCTGGAGATATCGGTGCCGTTAATTTTGGCACTGATATCTCCCCACTGTCAGAAGGGTGTTCCTCACAACCTAGCGTCATCCTTTAGAGGCTGATAGAGTTCACTCTTTTTTAGCATGACAGGGGTCTTGCATTTAGGGGTCACAGAGAATATGGTGACTTTGG
Source organism: Leptodactylus fallax (assembly GCA_947044405.1). Lineage (NCBI taxonomy): Eukaryota > Metazoa > Chordata > Amphibia > Anura > Leptodactylidae > Leptodactylus > Leptodactylus fallax. The sequence goes on from CAMRHE010000156.1 coordinate 2,680,323, forward strand.
TGACTCATGTCAATGAAGGCAATTTTTGGAATGCTTAAATTGCTAGCAGAGTATGACACTGTTCTTGAAAATCATCTGAAAAATCCAGTAAGCCGTGTTACATATCTGAGTTCAGAATCGCAAAATTAACTGATTTCTGTACTTGAAAGTTAAACAATAAGCACTATCATAGAAGAAGTGAAAGCAGCAAAGTTGTGGATTGTGGATTTCACAATTGATATCACAAACATAGACCAGTTCTCCTTATCGTTAAGGGGCGTTCACACTACTGTTGGTGACCGTCAGTAGTGTCTGTTGCTATTGTCCGTTACAAGATTTGAGAAATGGACACTAGCTGAATCGACAGAAATCCTTTAAAATTTCCATTAATTTCAATGGGATTCTATCTTGTGTCCGTTAGTGTCCGCTTACACCCAATCTGTCACATGTCCGTTTTTTTCGCAGACAAAAAAATCCTACATGCAGGACTTTTGTGTCCGTTAAAAAACGGTTTCATGACGACGTCAAGTGTCTGTTATTTTTTAACATTAACCCTTTCCAACATCCGCCGTAATAGTACTACTCTATGTAGCCTGCAATAGAAATGCCGTTTTTTGCAATGCATTAGCATGTAATGCATTACATTAGTGATCAGACCCCTGGGGTTCAAGAGCCCTAGGAAGTCTAATAAATGCAAAAAAAAATTTTTCAAAAAGTAAAAAAAAATATATATAAAAAATAAAAAAATATTAAAAGTTCAAATCACTCCCCTTTCCCTAGAACACATATAAAAGTACTTACACACGTGGACAAAATTGTTGGTACCCCTTGTTTAATGAAAGAAAAACCCACAATGGTCACAGAAATAACTTGAATCTGACAAAAGTAATTGCCAAACGACAAGCGACAAAGCTCTGTGAGAATGTCCTATGGACAGATGAGACAAAAATCAAAATTTTTGGCAAGGCACATCAGCTATATGTTCACAGACGGAAAAATGAAGCATATCTGTAACGTTCTGCCTGTCGGGTCTCTGTGCCACCCTCCACTCGCACGCTGCGGCAAAGGAGGCGTGTTCAGTTTGGTTCCTTACGTAGGTTTCTTGTTGCTCAGTCTGAACAGTGTCCTAGACAATGTAATGGATTTCCAGCCACACCCGTGTTCTAAGCATTTCTCTCTGGACCACATATAGTTAATCCCAGCCTTGTCTGTGTGATTGACAGCCTGTCTACCAATCCATTCTGGGGCTTGCCCAGACTTTCTATAAACAGGTTGTCAGCCCTCACATGGTTGCTGGTTATTGCTTTTGCGTTCTGGCTATTATACCTTGCTGCTTTGTTACCTGTTCTTCTGATTTTCTGACCACTGGCTTACCTTTGACTTTTCTCTTGGATTGTGATTTTGTACTGCTTTTCTCGTTTGTTACCAACCCTTGGCTAGCTGACCTCCCTTTGTTGTGTTCATCCTGTCTGCGTTCTGTGTTATCACTTACTCAGTATAGTAATACAGTATACATCCGCATCCGTATTATCTGACAGAATTGCAGGGGTGCCAATACTTTTGGCCAGCACTGTAGGCACCTTAAAATCACTTTACAGCTCAATAGGTCCCTAGAAAACAGAATCTTGTTTTGTTGAAAATTTGGTCTTAAATTTAGAAGTCTTCTAAAATCCTAGAAAAATAAAAGGTCATTGAAAAAAAAATTATGAAAATATACAGTAGACACATGATAAAAATTAATTAACAAATTTGTGTAATATGGCTTTTTAAAATAATAACTGAAACTATCCAATTTGATAATTTTATGAAATATTTTTCAATAAATAAACCCAAGGTGTAATAACCAAAATTAATCACCAAGATAAAGTACAATATGTTACAAAAAATAATCTTGGAATCACTTGGATAGGTAAATGTTGTTATTCTCACATAACTTGAAAGATGTCAAATTTAAAATATAGTGTTTGGCCATTAAGGCCCAAAGCTGCGTCCTTAGTAATTTAAAAGTGTACCTCCAGTTATAAACAACTTTTCCTATAGATAGTACAGGTTAACAGAAGAAACTTTGTAATACATCTTATTAAAGAAATATGTTTTGTTTTCCTCTTTTCGAGTAGTTACTTTCTCCATATTAGTCTATGAATAGACTAGGTGGATTGAAAAGACACTTAAATAATTGCTGCTGTTACACTCTGATATTCCTTGCTTTTTAACACTGCTAGGTTGTAGATAGGAAGATAGGAGTGCATGCATGAGGCAATAATTCAATGAATTAGTCCTCCCTGCTCCATAGAGTTGTATGTGTGAGGCTGAATATGGAGACTGACATAACGTAAGCAGTCAGAATTAAGATAAGGAGCAGGAGGAGCTTAATAAGTGGTGAAGTTACTCACAGCTCAGCGTCATCACTGGGCTGTAAGGAATGCTCCCTCTCTCTGTACTCGTCCATAGCACTGTACTGTCAGAGGGGGCGTTCCTTACTGCCCGGCGATGACGCTGATCTGTGAGGAACCCCCCCCCAGGAAAAGTTTATGATTGAGTACTGTCAGGAAGGGCGTTCCTCACAGACCATCTAGACTGTCAGGAACGCCCTTCTGACGGTGAACCGTGAAACTATGACCCCGGATATCTCCAGCCCCGGGGCACATACGGGAAAGCCGGCAGTGCGCTGAATTCAGCGCACTGTCGGCTTTCTAGTAGTATGTAAAACAGCATATACATGAGGACGTGAAAGGTCCTCTTTAAGGTATCACCTACAACCCAGTCAAAATTCTTTAGGCTGCATGAACATCCAGAATATGACGATGCCTCTCTTGCTCTCAGGATGGTTCAACACAGAGAAGCTAAGAGATCTCTCTCCTATTGTAATTTTCATAAAGAGGAATATCTGAGCTTAAATGAGGGCAGGATCTATAGCAGGGGTGGGCAATTAATTTTCCCATGGGGCCACATGAGAAATTGGAATGGTTTTAGAGGACCAGACTAATATACTTAAAGGAGTATTCCCACGAGCATAACCATTTTTAAATTAGTAGATAACTAAAAATTAAAATTTTTGCAAATATAAGTAATTAAACATTTTGCAGAGTTTTAAAGATTTTCTCTAAGTATCTTGTGGTCACAAATTGTTTCTTGATCGGTTGCCAGTGGATACAACCATGAATGCAGGACCTTTCTAAGTTCAGAAAATCAGCCATGATTTCCTTATTGTGGCTGGGATATCTTCTGATACATGTAGTGTCCCTGCCTGATACCCCAGCTACAATAAGAAAGTCATGGCTGGGTTTCTGACAAATCCCAGACCATAGAAAGTTTCTGCATTTGTGGTCGTAACCATTGGCAACCGATCAAGACAACAGATGTAACCACTAAGATATTTAGAGAAAATCTTTAAAACTCTGCAGAATTTTTAACTACTTATATTTGCAAAAATGTTTAACTTTTAATTATCTACAAATATAGATATGGTTATATTCATGGGGATACCCCTTTAACTCCGTTCTACCCAATACCTATATACTGTATACAGTATATATATTATACCTTCATAAAAAAACAGTAAATGAAACATTACAATGATTCAATGAAAATGTGAAGGACCTAATTACATCATTATTTAATGATGAGATGATGAACTTGTGATGAACTTTAATGAACTTGTGATTGTTCAGTTTAGAAAATTGAAAACTTTTGCAGTGTTTAAAAACTAGCATCATATCCTGACATAAAATAGCACGTTTTCAAAGTCCAGCATCTCTTTAACTTAATACAGTAAAACAGTAAATGAAACATTACAATAACATGAAAATGTGGAGAACAGAATTATAGCACAATTTAACAAACATTGTTTGAAAATGAGCATCTTCTGCAGCATTTAAAAAAAACTAGCATCACAACTTTACACAAAAAAATCTAGTTTTACAAAGACCAGCATCACATTAACCTTATACAAAAATGTTCAATGAGAGAAGTCTAGCCTGTTTTGGGCTTGAACAAGTGCATTGAAGTCAGGTTGAATATTTGAGGTGGATATGCGAAGGTCAACACACAAGTACCATCACTGAGAGAGGATCTGTATCTGGATTTGTAGAACTTCATCACTGAGAATGTTTGTTCACATAGGTAGGTAGATCCAAAGAGAACTAACATCCTCTGAGTATGCCTGCTTATTTACCCCCCACACAGCATATGATCCCACTATTTATGGCCCTCACACAGTTTATGACATCTTTTATACCCCCCCATACAGTATATGACCCCTTTTGTAACACCCACCCACAGTACAAACCCCCTGTTATCTCCCTATCCCCACACAGAGTAGTGGCCGATAATTTTTACTCACCTGTTCACGCTCCAGACCTGGACACACTCCGCTGCTGCCTCCAGGGTGCTCTGTTGCTGACGCTGAAGAAGGCTGGGACGCTGTACGTAGTGTCCCGGTGTTCTTCAATGTCATGATGTCAGTGTAGCGCCACCTAGAGGAGGCAGTGGAAGGCGGCCAGGACAGGAGCGTGGACAGGTGAGTAAAAGTATCAACATCTGTTTATTGCAATAACACAATAGGTAGCTGCTGATGCGTGTCACCCAAAATGTCTCGGCGTGTCACCTGTGACACACATGTCATAGGTTCGCCATCACTGTTGTATTTCGTCAAAGTCCTTGATTTCGTGCACCTATCATAGTGTAATAGGTGTCGTAATTACACATTTACTTTTGACTTCAAATTTTCCAACGATCTCACGCAGGCCGGTCAGAGATAATTATAGGACCGGATGTGGCCCGTACAATGCCCAGGTCTGATCTACAGTATGACCTTATTTGTCGAGAATAGTGATTCCCGAGTTGCCACAGTACCTGAAGGCAACGAGAGAACCTGCCAGAAGGGCCACAACACTTGGCACGTCTGTTTGAAGTACTGACACTCATACTTTTCACCAAACCGGAACAGAAGACAAGTGGGGGAGCAGATACCTTCTTTTAGTGCACTGACCTTCAGCCACATTCTGGGTATTTTTTATGGGTTCTACTGTGAAGGGTGGTGCTCTGACTGTGATTAACAGTGTGGGGGCACAGGCAGGGTTGGCGTTTGAGATGTGAGCATGATTACTGATGGGTGAAAGGGTTAATAATGAACTTCTGCATTTACTGTTGTGAGGAGTCTATATCAGAATGGGGGTCTGGTGTGAGGGGGGTTCTGTCTGTGTCTGCCACTCTATCACTGTTAAAAGTCGGGCTCGTCTTCAGGTTGTCCTTTTACCATTTAGGGTAACTGAGGCAATAGGAAGGGACAGTGGCTGGGGTCAGATTAGGGCTCACCTGTCCCTCCCTCCTCTGTCCTCCCTCCCAGACCCCTGCAGTAGTAAAGGGTATTGTTACGTCTGGCAAGACCCTTACAATATCTTAAAAAGAACACTGTCCCTACTGTGAAACATGGAGGAGGCTCTGTTATGTTCTGGGGCTGCTTTGCTGCATCTGGCACAGGGTGTCTTGAATCTGTGCAGGGTACAATGAAATCTCAAGACTATCAAGGGATTCTAGAGAGAAATGTGCTGCCCAGTGTCAGAAAGCTTGGTCTCAGTCGCAGGTCATGGGTCTTGCAACAGGATAATGACCCAAAACACACAGCTAAAAGCACCCAAGAATGGCTAAGAGGAAAACATTGGACTATTCTGAAGTGGCCTTCTATGAGCCCTGACCTAAATCCTATTGAGCATCTTTGGAAGGAGCTGAAACATGCCGTCTGGAAAAGGCACCCTTCAAACCCGAGACAACTGGAGCAGTTTGCTCATGAGGAGTGGGCCAAAATACCTGTTGAGAGGTGCAGAAGTCTCATTGACAGTTACAGGAATCGTTTGATTGCAGTGATTGCCTCAAAAGGTTGTGCAACAAAATATTAAGTTAAGGGTACCATCATTTCTGTCCAGGACTATTTCATGAGTTTTCTTTTTTTTAAAAAAATTCTGTTGAAGCATGGTTGAAAAGCAATGTCTGACTTTCATTTGTTCATTTTATTAGAATTTTTATATATTATTACTTTTGTCAGATTCAAGTTATTTCTGTGACCATTGTGGGTTTTTCTTTCATTAAACGAGGGGTACCAACAATTTTGTCCACATGTGTAAATACTGTGAAACACATACACATTAGATATCCCTGTGTCCAAAAACGCCCAGTCTACAAATCTATAAAAATATTTTTTCCGTACGGTAAATGTCATAGCGGGAAAGAAAATCAAAAGTGCCTAACTAATGTGTCCGTTTTTTTAACTGATCTATTAAATGGATCAGTTAAAAAAAACAGACACATTAACTTCAATTAGTGTCCATTATTGTCTGTTATGATAGGTGTCCGTTTTTTTTTTTTTTTTTTTTTTTTAACGGACACTATCTTAACGGATATCCAATGGTAGTGTGAACGCCCCCTAAGATATGTCACCAAAACAGATAATAGCATTGAGCGTTTTATTAAATTTGAAGAGCTTCCAGATGGCTGTGCAGAGTTATTATATAACTCAATATGCTCACCAAAGAACTTGGTCTTAATGAGAACTTAATGGCAAGCCTATGATGGGGCAAGGACCATGTCAGGTCACTTAATGGGCTGCAAGCCAGAGTAAAACAAAACTGCTCTGAATGAGCATTTTATGTGCATTGTTGTGCACACAACCTCAATTTAATTCTGATTGATGCTGTGTGTGCATAGTTCAGTGCTAAGATTTTCTTTGGCACACTTGAAACTCTGTACACATTTTTAACATCAAGTCTGCCTAGATATAAGATTCTTGAGGAAGAGCAAAATAAAATCCTGGAGGGAACAGTGTTGACACATCATACTCTATCACACACAAGATGGGCTTCCAGGAAACAGGCGACAAGATGCATAATAGTACCACAGAAGCTGATACATCACTATGACCTGTAAGGCGCCGATTGGTCAGATTGGAGGCTGGTCCTGACACAGGGGTGGAGCAGAAGCTTTAGATAGTCAGTGTGTATAAGGGGATTGAATATGTAAAATCTATGAACTATCATATTCTTGATCTCCCTCTGCCTCCACTAAATATATCTCTGATGAGATATGATCTGATCTCTGTAAATAAAATCTAACTTTTATTGTGTTTCATAAAATATATAGAAATTATAATATTTTAATTTATATTTTACTTGGAGTGAAAGGTCCCCTATTATTCACTCCTCAGGGATGTTCGATTCCATTCAATTATAATCATAGATATCACTATTATTAAGCATGCTGATATCTAGTCATTCCTAATTATTGGTACTTCATAGGAGGCTCAAGCAAGCTGCATATATAGTGCCCCTATTGTCTAAGATAAATCCCCCAGTTCTGCTGTCAATTGCAGCACTGACAGTCTGCCCATGTAAATAGATGTCATAAATATAATCTTGCCCCAGAGTGTAGTTACTGGGCAGTATGTACATTGGGTGTGTACCCCTGATGTACCGATGCACACACAGAAATGCTGGAGAGAGCTGTAGTTGTCCAGCAGTGTGCTCTATCTCCAGACCCAAAGTAGTTCAATACTTTTTGCGAGACCTCAGAATACACTAGCGCCCGGAGCCTAGATCAAACAGAGCGTCAGCGTCTAAGGCTGGGGAGTACAAAGTCAGCACTGCAGGTACAATATGGTCTGAAGTGCATACCCGGCCAGATACTATGTGCTGATATTTGGTAGCACAATGTGGGTCAGGGGGGCCCCCCCCTCAGTACAGGAGCAGGGATAGGAGAGGCTTATTGAGTGAGATGTGAACTATCTAACTCTGAATAAGTTACCTCATTGTCCCAACACACGTTTCGAAGGTTGTAGTGTCCAGTTTTTTCCTTTTCCCTGTTGATATATTTTCCTAGGCGGTGTTCTCAGCGGTGGAAAAAAATATAAAAAATTGTATAGAATTACTTTTCGTCACTACGCAATTTTTGATTGTTTTTTCATATACACTGCTGGCAGATATTGACAAGTGCCTAAATAAGCTCATGAATGACAGTCTCTACAGTGACAGAATCTTATTGACCGTCTTCTAAATTTAACACACAATTGTTCTTCACTTATCTTCTTCATGTTATGAAAAATATGATAATCACTATAAATAGTGACTTCCAATGAATTATGGAGTGTAGCCACTTGTGACATCACAACAACATATGACATCACTACTGGAAGTCAGGGCATTGTGATACTCCTTGCATACATGAGCATGTGCTGTGGCAGATCATTTGTACAGAGCAGCTTTTACTACTTTAGATGGAAGTTTCTGTTCTTTTCCAGTAACGTCTAAACAGTATAATTATGTCTTGGCTGTTTTGACCTGAGGCCCGTCATTACTGACAGTACTTACTTTGCAGATTCTAGGCAGGGGTGGGCCCCTGGCACGCGTCCTGCAGTCTCTTTGAAGATTCAGTGGCACGCGAGGCTTATCTCCCTGGCACGGCAGCGGAGTCCTCACCCAGCAGATTCGATCGGACCAAACACGGCCGAAACGAAACTGCTATTATTATACTGTGGGGTCTCTTCAGACCGCAGAGTATAATAAGCGGAGACTCAGGAGAAGTGCTGAAACATAAAAAACAATGATACTCACCTTGCTCCCTGCGCTCACAGCCGGCACTTCCGACAGCTGACAGGGCCTCAGAGGTCACGTCTGCGTCTGACGTCATTACGCATAATGACGCGACGTGACCCCAGAGACTCAATCAGCGGTCGCTGACTACAGGCAGAAGCGCTGAAGAGAACAGAGCGGCTGCGGAGCATGGAATGTTGAGTACATAGTTTTTTTTATGTTTGTCACCTCTGAAGAGAACTAAGGGACCTAATACTGTGTGCAGGGACCGGTATGTGACATAATAACGTGTGCAGGGAACGCTATGTGACATAACGTGTGCAGGGACCGCTATGGGACCTAATACCGTGTGCAGGGACCGCTATGGGACCTAATACCGTGTGCAGGGACCGCTATGGGACCTAATACCGTGTGCAGGGGCCGCTATGGGACCTAATACCGTGTGCAGGGGCCGCTATGGGACCTAAAACCATGTGCAGGGACCGCTATATGACATAATACTGTGTGCAGGGACCGCTATATGACATAATACTGTGTGCAGGGGCCACTATGTGACATAATACGGTGTGCAGTTTTACATTGAAGTAAAAGTTCTAGTGGCCTAAGACTATATCTGCATCCAGATACATAGTGTGTCACCACCCTGACGGTGCTGCCATACGGTGCTCCTGGACACATTTACCACTAACTGGGGGATGCACATGTACTTTAATTGCTTTTAATCGGAAAGTACAGGAGCGTCCCAGGAAATAGCAGTAAACGCATGTGTCCTGAAGCATCTTGTGGCAGCACTTCTGTGTTATGGTTTGTGGTGTATAACTTTAGTTTAGGGGTCGTCAGACTTACAATTATTGACCGGCACTCCGAGTACCTCATCTTTGAATTTTTAATTAAAATCGGCACGCCGAACAAAAAAGGTTGCCTATCCCTTTTCTAGTGTGTTTGTTTCTGTGTGCAGTCTGTGTTTTCCACTGAGCCTATTTTAAGAATAGACAAACCGAACCGCATATTTGTACAGCAGCTGTGCTTGGTATTACAGCTTAGCCCATTCACTTTAATGTGGCTGAGAGGCAAACAGGCCATGTGACCAAAGGGAGTGAAGTTGCATGGCCTGTGATACAGAAGTAGCACTCAGGGAGGTCATGAATTAATAAAGTTCAGAAAACCCCTTAAGTCCGGGGTCCCACATTGCAGGTACTGTAAAATGCTGTGTTTTCACAAAGTGGATGGGATTCTGGCTGATCCCATCCACACATTGCAGAAAAAAAATCTGCAGCAGAAAAGCTGCGATTTCAAAAACCCTCATTTTTGAAAATCGCTACCTGTCAATTATACCTATACTGGCATTTTCTGTACAGGTATAATAGGGGCAGTGTTCCTCTGCTGACTTTCTGTGAAAAACACTGCGGAAAAAACAGCGATGCGTTTCTGCCGCGGTCTTTACCACAGCATTTTTTTGCCGCGGTTCGCTACATGGGGCTTTAGGAGGAGGCCCCACATTGTGAAAACACAGATTTCTTTGTTGCAGATTTTGCTGTGGTTTTTTGAGCCAAAACCAGGAGAGATTGAGCAGAAGGTAGAAATATAATAACTTCCTATATATTTCTCACTCCCTTTGAAGCCATTCTTGGCTTTGGCTCAAAAAAACGCAGCAAACTATGCAACAAAAAAAGCTGCGGTTCTGCAACGGGGGCCTCAGCCTAAAGGGATTTGTATGATTAGCATTAGAGAGCAGGGTTTTTTTTTTTTTTTCCAGAAACAGCATCACTCTTGTCTACAAGTTGCGCCCAAAATATTGCAATTCAGCTCAATTAACTTGAGTGGGGTTGAGCTAATGCAGGGACTGAAGGGTGTAGCAAACCTTAGGCACTGCCCTGCATAACTGCATTAAGATTACATACTGTAATGTTTTTATCCAGAGTGGCTCTTTTTTAGGATTTGCACATACAGCAATGTCCTAATGTATCTCTATTAATGGAATACTTCTCAATGTGAATACAATCAGTGAGATAATAGTACAGGGCACTAAAAAGAGATGAGAAATACCCAATTTTGCCCCGTGAAATCATTGCAAGAACCTAATTGGTGGGATGACAGTGTTCATTTGTCATGTTTTTTTTTTTTTTTTTTTTGTGGAAAATCACTTTAAGTCTAAGGCTCCACACAGAGAGCCTCAGCAAAAAAGTGCTGTGGGAAAAATCGCGGTGGCAACGCATTAGTGCTTTTCACAGAAAGTCTGCAGAGGTTTCCTCTGCAAACTTTCTGCTTCAATTATAACTACAGGGAAACCTATATTTCCTTAGGTATAATTGACATGCTGCGATTTCCTTAACTGCAACATTTTTTTGCCGCAGCCAAACCACGGTGTTTATGCCACATGGGGACCCCGGCCTAAGGCTCTTACTTTTTTTCTGTTTCATTGCAATGACATCTGAAATAAGCAAAAAATATGTTAAAGCAGTTATGAGATTAGATAAAGCATTACTACTTTTTTTCCAATAACAGAGCTACTCTTGTCCATAGGCTGTGTCTGGTATTACAGTTCAGTCCCACTTCAAATACAGCTGTATATAAAGCTGTCTGTATAATACCAGAAAGTCCATGGACAAGGATTCAGCTGTCCATGGAAACATTGTTTATCTCATCTCATAATCCATTTTTAATTTGTCATATACATGTTTTACACATTCTGACATGGGACATGTTATTAGCCGAAATAAAAGGCAGTGTTATATGCTTTAATATTTTATTTATTTCATTATAATTATTTTCAATCATTGAATAAATTCATCCTTACGCTTATGGTAAACTAAGCAACCGAATCAGTAAAATATGAAAGTGCATTGTTTATTTCCATGTTATGAGCATCCTTCAGCAAATTATACAATAAATACATAGGTAAAAACAAATCAACATACAGTACACATACATATGCTAGCTTTAATGGCGTTTCTATGGGAAAACAGACAACTGCTTAGAAACAGTTTCCACAAACTACAAATAAACATGGTGTAAAAGAAAATGAAATAATTTTTTTTTCTTAAACAATAAAGTGCATTTTTAGAAATCACTATGTTTCTGTATGCTCAAAGTCAGTTGTACTATCATGGAAAATTACAGGAATCTGTGACTATGGATAGGGGCTAAAAAGAACATTTTTCTTGATGTTGGGTTGTATTGTTGCTATTGTTCGTTTTAAGATGAGATCTCTGAATAACACTCTCCTAGTTTGGGAAATGATACAAACCTTTATTCTAACTATGGCAAACTACATGTTTACATGTGAAATTCTGTCAGTGTTTCAATCGCAATGCAAATTAACAAGACAGGAGGATCTCCTGGTCAGTACCTGAGACCATCCTATGATAGATCAGGAACAGGTCATGGTTTCTTAAAAATCTCTTACTTGCAATACACATATGTGTTTGTATTCTATCCAGCTATGCTTATGTATTTAGATTATTTCTATGAAACAATCCTAAATTTTTTGCTCAGGATCAATGTGTTTCTGTATATCAAGCAGAAATGTACTTTGTATCATACAACACATGTAGAAAGCCTGCTAGCTTTGTGGTAACGCTAGGTTCACACTAGCACCGTGGTGTCCGTCGTTTGGGACATGAATGATGGAGAGCTGGGCCACTAAAACAGTGGTTACACACAGTCATTGGTGGACCTCATTGACTATAATGGGGTCCGCTGGTTTTCTGCTGTTTTAAGGTTGGGGTCCTACGTGGCATAAAAACTGCAGTGTTTTACAGTCCCTGCAAATCCCATCAACACATTGTGGAAAAGTACACGCAACAGACATGCTGCAATTTCCAAAACCGTTGCGGTTTTGGAAATCCCAGCATGTCAGTTATACCTATGGAAACGCAGGAGGTTTCCCTATAGGTATAGTTGAAGCAGAAAGTCCTCTGCAGACTTTGTGTGAAAAGCGCAGCGGGAAAAACTGCAATATGTTTCTGCCACGGTTTTTTCCACAGCACTTTTTCATTGCGGCCCGCTACATGGGGCCTTAGCCTAAAACTGAAATTAGATTAAGTGCAGATGTGAACCCGGCCTAACATTGTATCAGAAGAGTAGAACATAAGCACTCTTTTCTACTGGACAACTTCATGGCCACATCCACAAGTATAAAGTAGTGTCTGTCTACACTAAGTACTGGCTATCATTATCTCAAACTGTACATTTTTAATCTTTTATACTGGATTTGTGGTGGAAAATGTCTGCATCAAACTTGAAGGAAGCTGCAGGCAAATTCACAGCGGCAAATCCATACCAATTGTGTGGATTTTGGAGAAGATTTGCAACTGGGGATTGGCTAAAATAAAAAAAAGGAAACACACTTTGCTGATATTCTGACACTCCCTTGATAATTCTAGGCTTGTTCCTAAACAGTCTCTGTACCCTGGATGCCAGTGAATGGCTGCACTGCACTGTTGGTCAGTTTCTGTGTTAATAAGATTAATTTAGAACACATCCACTTTGTTGTTACTGTATTGTGCTGCAGATTTTTTGGCCAGTCAATTTTATATAATGAAATCAATGCAGAAATAGGCACTGGTAACTGACATCACAAAAGCTTCTGGAGAAACTGAATGTGTACTATGGGGCACATTTATCAAACTAAACCAGCAAGGAAAAAGGCATAATTTTTGGTGCATGGCAGATCTGAATGAAAAATTGTGCGTTTTTCCTCCTCTTTTCACACCCAAGCCACACATTAAACTGGTGAGTGTGCCATTAGCAGGGATGACCACTGAGTTGTGGAGCCTTGATAGCCTGACACATTCAAGATTACTTACCACTTACTTTTTTAGCGCAACTAACTCCTGAAATCTCCTCCAGCTGCTTGCTGGAGTAGGTTTCAGTTTCAGGCTTCTTCTGAGTTACACCAGAATTATTAAGAGGTTTCTGCTTAAATATTAAACAGGTAATTACAGAGTATCAGTCTTAATGAATGTGTCTCTATGTTTATAGCTCTTCCAATTCTGCCCTTCTGAGTGATTAGAATTCTATAAAGCACATAACTACTGCAAGCACTACTTTCACTCTGTGACCAGAAGAGGGCAATGAATGGCAGTAACATATTGGAAAGCTTTGTTTTCTACAGTAACATAAAGTTCTTTAGACAATTGTAACGACAATATGGTACTATAGAATTTTACCAATAGAATCTTAAAACACCTGTTACTCCTAATACTGAAACTTTGCAATAGTGAAGTACATTCTATTTCTTCAATGATCACTGATTACAATCACAGTCTATACTTCCCTCAAAATGCAGGTGTAGAGCTGGCTATACGTGTGTATGTTTTACTACTATGTGCTATTTGGATGTCTCAGTTTGCATGAAGTAAAACAGACTAGCTGCCCAACCACTGCATTGATGGAACACAGGAAGCAAATGATGGGGCCATCATACCAGCATATAGGAATTTGTCGTTGAATTAGTTTCTGTTCACAGCAGTATTGTGGCTTCTATTTATAACTGAAGTCATGATGCTGTGCGGGACCTGCCACACAATGGACACTTGTGGCACCCACTTGTGGAGTCCATTGGGTGCCATTTTGATGTGAATAACAGTGCTACATGCAGTATAACAGTAGGTAATAGCATCTGATCTGGCTAAAAACCTCAGAAAACAGTGATATAAGATTCTGCATCTTCTTCCCAACTTGACAACCTAAAGACAATGGAATTTGGCTAGGACTACATGGCACCATGTGTTGCACAACACGAAAATTGTAATGTGACATTTCATCTAATGATTGTCTATGTTGTCGCACTGAAACACATGAACTACTGCGATTGTAAAGGAACTTTTGCCATAATTCCCAAACTGTATAATTTGTGGTTGCTAGTCGCATGTGAAGGTGACTTGCTTGCAACTTGTCTGCAATTTCCCAAATCACAGCTCTAAAATTGATAAGTCTTAGACAAGCCGCACAACACATGCGCTTTTCACAGAAAGTCTGCAGAGGTTTCCTTTGCAGACTTTCTGCTCCAATTATACCTATAGGGAAACCGCCAGTGTTTCCGTAGGTATAATTGACATGCAGTGTTTCCCCTGCGCGTATTTTTCTGCACTGTGTGGATGGGATTCGGCTAGAATCCCATCCACTTTGCAGGGACTGTCAACGGCCAACTACGTGGGGCCCCGGCCTAAGGCTACTTTTTGGATCTACAATCTATTATAGAAATCAGGTATTTCTTTAACATGATTTTGTTTTTGAATTTATTAAAATATTTTGCACTACTGGAAGCAATTTGTATTGGAAAAATATCATCATGTTGTGTCATCACAAACTCTTTTCTAAGCACGTCAGATGCATTTCCAATAATGTAAAGAACAATTTTGCCCACAAACTCATTATACTTATGGCTGGTCATTTTGGTCAGTAACTTAGCTCACATTGAGAGAATTTTTGACTGTATTAGCATGGCCCCATTTGCTATCAGTGATTCAGAGATGTGGGCACAGTATTCCTGTCATATTATCACACTTACTGTCTTCGGTAAGATGCTTACCTCCTCTAATGGACAGTGAACCATCAATTGTTTCAGATACAGAGATCACTGACTCTATAACTCTCCCGTCTTCTGGGAAACCGACAAACAGTTAGTGGCTGGCGATGTCCTGGGATAATCTATTCTCTATACTTCTGGAAATTACCACAGATGTTCACCTA
Source organism: Leptodactylus fallax (assembly GCA_947044405.1). NCBI lineage: Eukaryota > Metazoa > Chordata > Amphibia > Anura > Leptodactylidae > Leptodactylus > Leptodactylus fallax. The sequence goes on from CAMRHE010000156.1 coordinate 2,695,577, forward strand.
CACTGAGATGTTCAGAATAACTTCCGAAATAGCATGATGTACCGTAATTGGGTATTTGTCATGCGCTAATTCTAGCAATTGGATTGTTTAGATTGAATCCTAACTGGAATCTTGTATATATTGTTACATAGTCAATTCATACATTAACTGTATGTTCATTTCATATGTAATGTAATGTGTTAAAGGCACTATGCCCAGGGTACCCTATATGAGAAGACTCTGATTTGTTATACCACTTTATTACTCACACACAGAATTTAATGAAAGATATTGTAGAATTTTAGGGTGTCTTCTCACCATAGATATCATGACCTGTCTAATGTTTTAAAGTGCAAAGATAAACAAACAAGTCCATTCGTCACAACTGTTTAAAGTTACATATGATCATTCAATAGCTGCTTAAGTAGAGCTGGCACTGGCAAGTAACTAAAGAAATCTAACATTAGAGTTTTTAGTCTTCACAATATCCTGCTATTACTATCTCTGGCTAGATAGACATCACTGCTCATAAGAGAACAATGCCATCTGTTTGTAAACCTTGTAATGCACAAGTAAAAAGGAAAACATATCTTGACGTTTGTTTCTTTCACCTCTACTATAACAAGTATGGCTCATACTTGCCATGTATATACACACAACTTCATGTGACAAATCAAGACGCAGTGTGGATACAGCCTGTGGAACAGCTGAAGTTTCTGCAATAGTCCATTTGGGCCTAAAGTGACAACACATTCTATGGGAGCAATACTTAAAGCTTCAGCATTTACAATTCTTCTGATTTATTTTGTTGCTTTTCTATTTTACTTTCTTGTACTCTTTTGATTTCTTCTGTGAGGATTATGAGTTGTTCAGCCTCACAGTCTATAATATATATATATAAGGAGTGGAAAGTCTTAACTGTTAATGACCCCCAAGTAGACTGGAGAGAAATCCTGAAGATGGCTTCTTGCCCTCTGATTCTTGGCTTGATGAATGTCCCACTTCATCGTCTATATCTTCCAGCTCTGACTGATCCAAAAGTTCAAAGTCATCAGCTTCCTCTATGTCAGTATCCTCAGGCAAGGTGGCAGCTGGAGGCTGTGAGCTGAGCAAGGCTGACTGTAACTGGTCAGTGATAGCTGCTGTGACGGCAGCTGTGATGACCTCTCCGGCCACACCAGTGACTAGGCTAAATGGCTGCTCATTACCTAGAAGTAGGGACAGCGCTGCTGCTGAACACTTATCAGCACTAGATTCATGCCCTTTTTCATGCTTTCTCTTTAGCATTGGAGGTATCCCTATACTTGAGTCTTCATCATTGGATCCCGAACCATTTTCTGGAGATGGGAATTCAGTTAGGTCTCTAGAAAATGCCTCCTCTTCACTTGGTCGGTCAAGATCTGCATTAAGCACCAATAGTTATAAAAATGTATATATTACAACGCTATGTTTGAAATAAAGATGCAATGAAACTCTTAGTTAAAAAAAACTATGTTCCTCTTTTACTACTTTTTACCTTTTTTCTTAGAGAACCGCTTCAGGTCTCCAGAACCCACAACTATGGCTACTGCATAACTGCTGCATTATCAGCCATGAGAAAAAGTATCTGCTTCCTTCAACTAAAGGAACTGCATCACCAAAAAAAAGCAATAAATGTATAGGTCCCCATACACATATGAAAACCTGCTGATTCTGGGAGACTGGCCAACTATCTCCTAACCAATAATGTCTGGGGATTGAAGAATCAGACATGATGAATCTTATCAAGCCAATCCTTTGCTGTCTCGGAGATACGCAGCTTACTCTCCTGTCCCCTCTGAAAGCACATGTAGGACTAACGGAACTGAAAGTGCCTGTGTATGGAGAAGTAGGAAGGAATGATTCGTAATGGACTGATGGTCTTTTTTGATAAAATTAAAGGGAGTCTATCACCTCCCCCAGCCACCTTACACCACTACACCACTGCCATTCACTATAATGAAGCTCTGTAAGTAACTTAAGGTGGAAAGATATTCACAGTCTGGGTATAAAGCAAATTAATGTTTTCATTTACTAACAACAAACAGAGCTCTTGAGGGCTGATGTATCCAAACTGGTGCAAAGGAAAGCAGTACTAGTGTCCCATAGCAATCTACAGTATTTGACCTCTCATGTCCGCAGAGGAAAACTCTACGGACTTTCTGTGAAAAGCTCTGCAGGGAAAAGCGCTTTTTTGCTGCAGCTTGCTATGTGGTGGCCTTAGCTTTAAGGCCGGGGTCCCATGTTGTGAAAACGCAGCGTTTTGGCTGTGGCGGAAACGTTTTACAAAGTGGTAGGAATTCTGGATAATCCCATCTACACACTGCAGAAAAAACTCTGCAGCACAAAAGCTGCGTTTTCAAAAACATGAGAGGTCAAAATGAAAGCAGCAACTTAAGTGGCTGCCATGGAAAATTATTCCACTACTTAATTGCACTAGTTTTGATACGTCTTCAAAGTATATTAGAATCTTGTACAGGTGCATCTCAATGAATTAGAATATTTTTGAAACGTTCATTCATTTCAGTAATTCAGTAATACAATTCATAATCAGCGTCTTCCATGATTGTGTGTCCTACTGAACCAGACTGAGGGACCATTTAAAGGCTTAGGAAACCTTGGCAGGTGACACACTGAATTTACAATACTGAACTTTTTTACAATATTCTAATTTTCTTAGCTTTGGGTTTTCATTAGCTGTAATCCATAATCAACATTTACAGAAATAAAACACTTGAAATAGAACACTCTGTGTGTAAAGAATCTAGAAAATATAGGAGGTCACTTTTTCAATTTAATTACTGAAAAAAATAAACGTTTCAAAGATATTCTAATTTATTGATATGTACCTGTTTATGATTTGTGAAGGTAAATAGTCACCAAAGACATTTTTGATGATTCAGATCAGTAGATATATAAATAGATTGTGTTGGGATACAGCACGAAAGGATCTGATGTATTTGGTTGTTTAGCTGAAATTAGGAAGATAACCCTTTGAAATTAATGAATAGGTTACCTAAGGGCAACAGGAAGGGTGGAGGGGTAGGGTTACTTCTGTCACCACAGTGCATTTTTCAGGCCATCCCACCAGTACCCTCACTCACATTCCCCTCATTTGAAGTACATGCTATCAGAATTTTCCTCCCACTCTCCTTACGAGTAGCCGTGATCTACCGTCCACCCGGCTCACCCTACCAATTTCTGGATCACTTCGCTTCTTGGCTTCCTCTCTTTTTATCCAGTGAAATTCCTACCCTCATCATGGGTGACTTTAACATCCCCACTAACACCCCTGTCTCCCCAGCTGCCTCACAGTTTCTCTCAATAACTACTTCTTTTGGTCTTTCACAACTTTCCTCTTCCGCCACACATGTAGATGGTAACACGATCAATCTTGTCTTCCATCGACTCCTCACAGTTTCTAAATTTACTAACTCTTCTCTGCCCCTCTATGATCACAATCTTCTGTCTCTCACCATCAGCGCTTCCTCTCCTTCACAGGACACACCTACTCATCATACATATAGGAATTTACGTGCTATTAACACCCAGCAACTATCAGATACTCTACAGTCCTCTCTGTCCCCCATCTCTTCACTCTCCTGCCTCAATCTGGCCCCAGCACTATAATGAAACCCTTAAGAGTGCATTGGATGAGGTGGCTCCCCCCTCCAGTCGAAAGGTTAGACGCAGGAGGCAGCAACCCTGGCACACGCCACAGACACGTTTTCTTCAGCGGTGCTCTAGGTGTGCTGAACGTCTGTGGAGAAAATCACGTACACCTGCAGACTTCCTCCATTTTAAATTTATGCTTAAAACCTATAATTCTGCCCTTCACCTAGCCAAACAAGCCTATTTCACCGCTCTCATCTCTTCTCTCTCCTATAACCCTAAAAGGCTATTTGAAACTTCACTCCTTACTCACTCCCAAGGTGCAGATGCCATTCACAGACCTTAGCGCAGATGACCTGGCCACTTATTTCCATGATAAAATTGATAAGATCCATCAGGAAATAACTGCCCAATCCCCAGGTGACCCCACTGACCCCCTCACCAGCCGCACTTCAGACTGTTCATTCTCATCTTTTGAACCTTACAGAGGAGGAAGTATCTCAGCAACTTTCTTCTTCTCGCCCTACAACCTGTAGGTCGTGACCCTTTCCCCTCACACCTTATCCAAGTCTCTGTTGCCTGCCGTCACGACTTACCTTACTAAAATTTTTTAACCTCTCTCTCTCTTCTGGAATTTTCCCATCCTCTTTCAAACATGCTGTCATAACCCCACTACTGAAGAAATCCTCCCTTGACCCGTCCTGTGCTGCTATCGACCTGTCTCTAACCTTCCTTTTATCTCCAAAATCTTGGAACGCTTAGTCTATTCTCGTTTAATCCGCTATCTTTCTGCTAACTCTCTTCTTGACCCCTTACAATCTGGCTTCCGCACTCTACTGAAACGGCTCTCACAAAAGTCTCCAATGATCTCCTGACGGCTAAATCCAAAGGTGATTACTCTCTTCTTACTCTTCTAGATCTCTCAGCAGCATTTGACACTGTTGACCATCAACTCCTCCTCACTATGCTCCGTTCTGTTGGCCTCACAGATACCGCTCTCTCCTGGTTTTCCTCTTATCTCTCTGACCACACTTTCTGTGTATCATTTGCGTGCTCTGTTTCTTCCCCTCTTCCCCTTGCCGTTGGGGTTCCTCAGGGCTCGGTCCTAGGTCCCCTGCTCTTCTCCATCTACACAGCCCCATTGGACAAACCATCACTAGATTTGGCTTCCGGTACCATCTTTATGCTGATGACACCCAATTATATACGTCATCCCGTCACATCACCCCTGCACTAATACAGAACACCAGTGATTGCCTCTCTGCTGTCTCAAATATCATGTCTTCGCTTTATCTGAAACTGAATCTCTCAAAGACTGAACTACTGCTGTTTCCACCATCTAATAGATCTGTCCCTGATATCTCCATTGCAGTCTCTGGCCTTACCATAACTCCTAGGCAGTATGTCCGCTGCCTCGGGGTTTTGTTTGACTCAGACCTTTCCTTCACCCCCCATATCCAATCACTCGCACACTCATGTCATCTCCACCTCAAAAACATCTCCAGAATCTGCCCTTTCCTTACCACAAATACACTAAAGACACTTATTGTTGCCCTGATTCACTCTCGCCTTGACTACTGTAACTCCTTACTAATCGGTCTTCCCCTTACTAAACTCTCCCCTCTACAATCTATTCTGAATGCGGCGGCCAGGCTCATCTATCAGTCTAGACACTACAGCGATGACTCCGGTCTGTGCCGGTCACTACATTGGCTGCCTATTCAATACAGAATACAATATAAACTCATTCACAAGGCTCTTCATAATGCTGCACCTCCCTACATTTCCTCCTTAATCTCTGTCTATCGCCCAACCCATACTGTCCGTTCACTCGATGACCTAAGACTAACATCCTCTATTATCAAAACCTCCTATGCTCGTATACAAGACTTCTCCCGAGTTGCACCACTTCTCTGGAATGCTCTATCCCGGACTATTAGATTAACCCCCAATTTCCACAGCTTCAAGCGTAAACTAAAGACATATCTTTTCAGACAGGCCTATCACAACTCCTAATGTAAACTCTTCTGTAATTAGAATCCCTAAAATGTATCCTCCTCTGTTCACGCTCCTGCATTACCTCACAGGATAGGATGCCGTATCAGACTAACTTTATATCTCCAGGCACCATCTGCACGTTAAAGGACACGACTGATGATGGCTCATACAGTTTTATACATGGGTAATGATAGTAACCTCTATTACAGAATTGTCTGAACATTGTACAAACAATGCTACATCTGTTGCCAACCCTGCTACGTCCTGTGTCACCCCCTCTACCTCATAGATTGTAAGCTCTTGTGAGCAGGGCCCTCAGTCCCAGTGTGTGAATTGAATATTTCTTTGTAATGTATCTTTTTTGTCAGTACTTGAACCCTACAAATTGTACAGTGATGTGGAATAAGTTGGCGCTATATTAATAAAATTTATTATTATTATTATTATTAAGTAGAGTAATTCTGATTTGTTTCTTGCTATTTTTACATGACTTTATTAGTATATCAATGGTTTTTATTCTTGGAGACTGTAATGCTGTATGTGTCATACCATCTGATGTGTCGGTCTGTGGAGTGTACCCTTCTGAGAGGTTGAATGTTCCATTGTCTGTCCAGGACAAGTCAGATGGTTCTGTTCCAGAAACTGATAGTTCTTTAGCTACTGTTTCTGGACTGATCTACAAAACAAGAATGGTATATTATTGTGAATATATGACAGTATTAATTAACTGCACAATAAGTAAGTAACTGACTTATCGCCTATTCACATGTCCCCATAAACAGTGATTCCTAAATAAAGTGTCAGCCAAAAGATCCTCCATTGCCATCCTCACTGGCATTGTGCCCTATATACAGTGTGTGTCAGATATGTGCCACAAAATTTGTGGGCTATATTGCAGAGGTAATAGGCCATTATATTTTACTGTATATCGATACAAGAATATTTCCAGAAACAAATCTGGAATCCTGAATCTCAGATGGTCCTACTCCACACATCAAATATTCTATTTCTTGAGTACCCTTAGTTCCTTTAACATGGCAGATCAGACCATTATAAAACTAGACCACCCGGTTATAAAAAATCAAACAGTAATAGTCACCTGAGGGCACAATGCAGAAAGCTCCAATTCACTGTCCTCTTCTGCTGTAATTGTTTCTATCTTTTTTTCTGAAAAATATGGAAATACATGTTAAAGTATTTAAGTCACTGTTATTTCTTTCAGCTTGGTGCATAAGATACAATGCAAATATATAGAAAACAAGTGTATAAAAGTTATTGTGAAGTGATTGTGTAATATGATCATTTATGACTTCCTGCTGATATCATGTTTCAAATGTCTGTCTGATGTTCAGAATTGGGCTTCTACGTACACATATGAAAACATTCAAGTTAAGGTGAAGTTTTCATTGTAAAAAAATATGAAAAGGACATATAAATTCTCAGACAATTTTACCACTTACATTCACACCTGAATTGTAAACAAACTTGTTCTATGACAAACAACGAAAAAATTGTTCTTGTAGGACTGAGCTTCCGACGCACATGTGAACATACCATTACTTTATTTCAAAAGTAATTTGTCAGAAGCATATGCAGTCGCATAATTTAGATTTCATGTAGATTTCACGGAAGAAATTTCCAATGTAAAGGTTGGGTGATCTCTACAAATGCCAAGCTTTCTAATCACATGCTGTAAATTGCAGTTGCAAATGGCTGAAAAAAAACAAAAAAGCTTATACTCATCCCAACCAATGTCCTGCTGCTGCCATCCCAGTGATGCTTGGGTCCCTACTTCTCTCTACTTCCTACAGGGTATGGCTGCAATGACCAATTAACGGCTCAGATGAGTCACAGCTAAAAATCATAACTGAATGAGCAGGCATTCTCAGCCACTTCCTGCCGCATTGGAATGGGTGCAGGAAGTGGAGAACAGTGGGGAATCAGGCACCATTGGAACACCAGTAGCAGGTGATCTGTGCAGCATAAAGCTCTTTTGTTTTTTAAAAGCCATTTGCAGCCCGCTGCCAAAAAAAAGGAATGGGCTACTGTTCAAGCATTGGTGTAAGTTCAAGTTGTAGGATGACCTCTGGTGAGAGAACTATGGCATATTGATATGCTAATAATGTTTTAATGTTGGAGAAACCCTTTTAGACCGGGGCCCCACGTAGCGTAAATGCCATGCCAAAAACTGTGGCGTTTTACATTAACTGCAAAGTAGATGGGATTCTGGTTAATCCCATCCACACATTGCAGAAAACAATCCACAGCTTAAATGCTTTGATTTGAAAAACACTCTAGTTTTTGCAAATCACAGCATGTCAATTATATTTACAGAAATTCTGGCAGTTTCCGTATTGGTGTAATGGACGCAGAGACTCTGCAGAGAAAAACTGTGCGGACTCTATGTGAAAAGTGCTGCAGGAAAAAAACGTGCTTTTAGGCTGCAGCTTGTTACATGGTGGACTTAGCCTTAAGGCCGGGGCCTCATGTTGCAAAAATGCAGTGAAAAACACTTGTGTTTCTGAAAATCTCAATTATACCTACGGAAATGCTGGCATTTTCTTTATAGGTATAATAGAGGCAGAAAGTCCGCAGAGGAAAACTCTGCCCAATCGCAAAGAGAAATGCTGCAGAAAAAAACATGATGTGTTTCTGCCACGGTTTTTTCCACATTGTTTTTTTGCAGCGATTCTCTTATGTGGGTCCTTAGCCTAAGTCTAAGGTCCCATGTTGCCGAAAAGCTGCTTTTTTTTGTTTCAGATTTTGCTGCAGTTTTTTGAGCCAAAGTCGAGAGTGGCTTGCAAAAGTATTCATACCCCTTGAACTTTTTCACATTTTGTCACCTTACAACCACAAACTTATACACATGTGGACAAAATTGTTGGTACCCCTCATTTAATGAAAGAAAAACCCACAATGGTCACAGAAATAACTTGAATCTGACAAAAGTAATAATATATAAAAATTCTATGAAAATGAACAAATGAAAGTCAGACATTGCTTTTCAACCATGCTTCAACAGAATTTTCTAAAAAAGAAAACTCATGAAACAGGCCTGGACAGAAACGATGCTACCCTTAACTTAATATTTTGTTGCACAACCTTTTGAGGCAATCACTGCAATCAAAAGATTCCTGTAACTGTCAATGAGACTTCTGCACCTCTCAACAGGTATTTTGGCCCACTCCTTATGAGCAAATTGCTCCAGTTGTCTTGGGTTTGAAGGGTGACTTTTCCAGACGGCATGTTTCAGCTCCTACCAAAGATGCTCAATAGGATTTAGGTCAGGGCTCATAGAAGGCCATTTCAGAATAGTCCAATGTTTTCCTCTTAGCCATTCTTGGGTGTTTTTAGCTGTGTATTTTGGGTCATTATCCTGTTGCAAGACCCATGACCTGCGACTGAGACCAAACTTTCTGACACTGGGCAGCACATTTCTCTCTAGAATCCCTTGATAGTCTTGAGATTTCATTGTACCCTGCACAGATTCAAGACACCCTGTGCCAGATGCAGCAAAGCAAACCCAAAACATAACAGAGCCTCCTCCATGTTTCACAGTAGGGACAGTGTTCTTTTCAAGATATGCTTCATTTTTCCGTCTGTGAACCTAGAGCAGATGTGCCTTGCCAGAAATTTCGATTTTTGTTTCATCTGTCCATACGACATTCTCCCAGAAGCTTTGTGGCTTGTCAACATATAGTTTGGCAAATTCCAGTCTGGCTTTTTTATGATTTATTTTCAACAATGGTGTCCTCCTTGGTCGTCTCCCATGAAGTCCACTTTGGCTCAAACAATGATGGATAGTGTGATCTGACACTGATGTTCCTTGGGCCTGAAGTTCACCTTTAATCTCTTTAGAAGTTTTTCTGGGCTCTTTTGTTACCATTCGTATTATCCTTCTCTTTGATTTGTCATCAATTTTCCTCCTGCGGCCACATCCAGGGAGGTTGGCTACAGTCCCATGGATCTTAAATTTCTGAATAATATGTGCAACTGTAGTCACAGGAACATCAAGCTGCTTGGAGATGTTCTTATAACTTTACCTTTAACATGCTTGTCTATAATTTTCTTTCTAAGCTCCTGAGACAACTCTTTCCTTCGCTTCCTCTAGTCCATGTTGAGTGTGGTACTCACCATGTCACCAAACAGCACAGTGAGTATTTGTAGCCCTATATACAGGCCCATTAACTGATTACAAGATTGTAGACACCTGTGATGCTGATTAGTGGACACACCTTGATTTAACATGTCCCTTTGGTCACATTATTTTCAGGGGTAACATCATTTCTGTCCAGGTCTGTTTTATGAGTTTTGTTTTTATAAAAATTCTGTTGAAGCATGGTTGAAAAGCAATGTCTGACTTTCATTTGTTCATTTTCATAGAATTTTTATATATTATTACTTTTGTCAGATTCAAGTTATTTCTGTGACCATTGTGGGTTTTTCTTTCATTAAACGAGGGGTACAATTTTGTTCACGTGTGTATGTATATTATTGAGGTTTTAAGTGATAGACCAACACAAAGTAGCAGATAATTGTGAAGTGGAATGAAAATGATACATGGTTTTCAAAATTTTAATCAAATAAAAATCTGAAAAGTGTGACGTGCAAAAGTATTCAGCCCCCCTATGTCAATACTTTGTAGAACCACCTTTTGCTGCAAGTCTTTTTGGGTATATCTCTACTCTCTATCTAGAGATTGAAATTTTTGCCTATTCTTCTTTGCAAAATAGCTCAAGCTCAGCCAGATTGGAGAGTGTCTGTGAACAGCAATTTTCATGTCTTGCCACAGATGTTCAATGGCATTTAGGTCTGGACATTGACTGGGCCATTCTAATACATGAATATTCTTTGATCTAAACCATTCCACTGTAACTCTGGCTGTATGTTTGTTGTGCCCCCTATATGGTTTGTGGCAAACTGCAAACAGTACTTCTTATGTCTTTTATGTCTTTCTTTCAACAATGGTTTTCTTCTTGCCACTCTTCCATAAAGGCCAGATTTGTGGAGTGCACACTTATATATTTCTCTTCCATTAATTCCACTCATGGCTGTGGCTCAAAAAACACAGTAAAATCTGCAACAAAAAAAGCAGCTTTTCTGCAACGTGGGGCCTTAGCCCAAAGCAGAAGCCACATATTACAGTAAAGTTGCAGTTTTCATTGTAGATTTTGCTGCATTTTTTTTTTTTTTAGCAAAAGCAGGAGTGGATTTAGCAGAAGAGAGCTTCCATTATATTCTAGCTTCTAAACCCATTTTGGGCTTTGGCTAAAAAAAAAAAAAAAAATAGTAAAATCTGCGAATACAATAAATTAGATGAGTGTGTAAAAGAGTAAAGGGTATGGGACTATCGACTATACAATACACTTACTGTATTTGGCTTTCATCCACAGGCTCACAAATAACTGCAACCCAAAGACCAGTTTCTGCAGAACTGACTTCAACTTGCTGCACAATTTCTGTCCCATTTCATTGCATTTTAATAATGGACACACAAAGGCACACAATACTGCAAAAATATAAAAACAATCATTCATAACAATGTTCTAGTAATTTTTTTTTGAAAATTACTTTTGCGATTGTACATCATCTAACAAACATTGGGTACGTGTATAATTTTGTTATACTGTAGACAAAAGCAGATAATATAATTTGATGCAGACTTCGATAGCGGGTTTGTAAGATTTGGTGTGTCCTTGCAGGATTTTTCTGATCCTCCTTATTGAAGAATGGCGGCTCTTTGATCGTTGTAACTGTATGGGGCTCCCAGCATTTGGACACATAACAATAGCTTATTGAGACCATAAGTGTTTTTGGCCTATACATGTTCTTTAAGTGTTTAATAGTTCTCTTACACCTGTGTGAGCAGCACATTATTTTTATCTCTGAGAGCAATCAGGGATTCTGAAAAATGTTGAGAATTTACTGCAAAGTATATTAAAGAGTAGCAGAATTTTTACTTTGAAGCTTTATTTACATATAAACAGATTAAACATCTCATTGGTAGAAGTATGTTGTACAGTCATGGCCAAAAGTTTTGAGAATGACACAAATATTATATTTTCACATGATCTGCTGCCCTCTGGTTTTTATGTGTGTTTGTCAGATGTTTTTATCACATACAGAAATATAATTGCATTCATATTATGAGTAACAGAAGCTTATATTGACAGTTAGAATGAGTTAATGCAGCAAGTCAATATTTGCAGTGTTGACCCTTCTTCTTCAGGACCTCTGCAATTCTCCCTGGCATGCTCTCAATCAACTTCTGGACCAAATCCTGACTGATAGCAGTCCATTCTTGCAGAATCAATGCTTTAATTTTGTCTGAATTTGTTGGTTTTTGTTTGTCCACCCGCCTCTTGATGATTGACCACAAGTTCTCAATGGGATTAAGATCTGGGGGGTTCCCGGGCCATGGACCAAAAATCTCTATTTTTTCTTCCCTAAGGGCCATTTAGTTATCACCTTTGCTTTATGGCAAGGTGCTCCATCATGCTGGAAAAGGCATTGTTGAGCGCCAAACTGCTCCTGCACGGTTGGGAGAAGTTGCTCTTGGAGGACATTCTGGTACCATTCTTTATTCATGGCTGTGTTTTTAGGCAAGACTGTGAGAGAGCCGATTCCCTTGGCTGAGAAGCAACCCCACACATGAATGGTTTCAGGATGCTTTACAGTTGGCATGAGACAAGACTGGTGGTAGCGCTCACCTCTTCTTCTCCGCATAAGCTGTTTTCCAGATGTTCCAAACAATCGAAAAGGGGATTCATCAGAGAAAATGACTTTACCCCAGTCCTCAGCAGTCCACTCCCTGTACCTTTTGCAGAATATCAGTCTGTCCCTGATGTTTTTTCTGGAGAGAAGTGGCTTCTTTGCTGCCCTCCTTGAGACCAGGCCTTGCTCCAAGAGTCTCCGCCTCACAGCGTGTGCAGATGCACTCACACCTGCCTGCTGCCATTTCTCAGCAAGCTCTGCACTGCTGGTAGCCCGATCCCGCAGCTGAAACACTTTTAAGAGACGGTCCTGCCGCTTGCTGGTCTTTCTTGGGCGCCCTGGAGCCTTTTTGGCACCAATGGAACCTCTCTCCTTGAAGTTCTTGATGATGCGATAGATTGTTGACTGAGGTGCAATCTTTCTAGCTGCAATACTCTTCCCAGTTAGGCCATTTTTGTGCAGTGCAATGATGACTGCACGTGTTTCTTTAGAGATAACCATGGTTAACAGAAGAGAAACAATGATGGCAAGCACCAGCCTCCTTTTAAAGTGTCCAGTGGTGTCATTCTTACTTAATCAGATTGATCTCCAGCCCTGTCCTCATCAAAACCCACACCTGTGTTAATGGAGCAATCACTGAAACGATGTTAGGTGGTCCTTTTAAGGCAGGGCTGCAATGATGTTGAAATGTGTTTTGGGGGATAAAGTTCATTTTCTAGGCAAATATTGACTTTGCAAGTAATTGCTGTTAAGCTGATCACTCTTTATAACATTCTGGAGTATATGCAAATTGCCATTAGAAAAACTGAAGCAGTAGACTTTGTAAAAATTAATATTTGTATCATTCTCAAAACTTTTGGCCATGACTGTATATAAGAAACATCTAAGAATATAGTTTTTCTATAAGAAACTGTTCCAGTGTCATCAATGTTAGTGCAGTTATTAACAAATATGATTTAGTGAAGCAAAGTAAGAAAAAAGAACATCTGTAGAGCATGTAAACTGGCATATCATCTGTTAAAAATGGGCCTGTGTTTCTCCTTGCCACACAGATGTCTATTGCTCCATAATATTCACTATGCATACTACCTTTCATGTGCATACTGTCAGTACTTACATATGAAATAGGAGAGAACAACTCCAGGAATGTAGCTTCCCAACAGAATGAAAAATGTACATACACTGCAGACCAAAAGGCAAAACTGAAAGAAAACACACAAGATATAACTTTTGGCAAAGCTGTGTTTTTTAACATTTATTTAACCACATTTTGACTAGGCCATTCATTTTCTCTGGTTCATGGCTAGATACATTTTCATAATTTTTTTTGGTATGTGAGCTTTTGTAGGCTATAACATTCTTTTTGTTCAGGTTATTGAAATAATTTTTGCATCTTTTATTTGGTGATACATAGGGTTTTATTTTTATATAAGGAGTGACAGCCCTGGCTCGTGAGAGCTTACAATTTATGATAAAACAGGAGTGACGCAAGACATTCAGTGTGAACATTCGTATAGAGTAGTCCACTAGAGATGGGGCTGAGGCAGCAATTCCCTACAGTGGCGTCTTTTGGTAAAAACTTTAGTAGGTAGGTGTGCCCCGAGGATTTTTTTTTTCCAGGGGTACTTGGAGTCTGAAAAAGTTGAGCTAAGGAACAAAGACAGTGTTGCATACACACAGTATAGCTATACATACAGTGATCTGTCATAACATTAAAACCTAATATTGTGTACAGTACAGTAGGTCTCACTACTGTTCAGTTTATGAGACATGACCATTCCGTTGCTCCATGGGCCAGTTCTGATGCTCATATATCCATTGTACTGCAGGTGTTTAGTAGGTATTAGACAGCGGTCAGCAGAGGCATCACTCTATAGCAATGCAAACCAATATGCCGCAAGCTGTGAAGCCCTATGTTCCGAGACATCTTTCTATCTAGTCAGCATAAACTTTTTTATTAATTTGCGCTAAAGTAGCTCTTCTGTGATACTGGACCAGACAAGTTTACCTTCACTCCCCTCATACATCAAGGAAAGCAAGCTCACTAACCCTCCTAACAAAAATAACTAAAAATCACAATCCCTATATTTTATAATAGAAATATAACTTACTGTATAGCATCACAACTCACTATTTGCAAATGCACCACTGTACAAGTGCAGAGCATTTACCAAGAATGCCATGGGTCCCAAGCGCCATACCCCCCCCCCCCCCCCCACACAAATGCGCCTGATTATACATTGTGTAATCCTTTATATAGCCCTATCTGTAAAACCAGCTGGGTGCATTCTTATGCATGTCCCAGACTAACACTTTTATCAGAAGTATTACCTGACTCATAGGTATGTTCATATTATAATTAGCAAAATTATAATATCCATTTGTTTAGTCATGTAGTGCTACTACACTATATATATGTATTAATGGAATGTGTGAAATGTGGCAGACTGTGCCTCACTCTTTAATAACTCCAACACTGTCAAGGCCTGTGCTTGTAAACATAAGTACTAGGATTGAAAAAAATCATATGCCACAGGATCTCAAACTTCCAACACATCAGAGCCTTAGCCAATACACACTTCAACCTTGTAACAGTAATACTGCAGTGACATGCTGAAGTGCTGGTAATATGCTTTTGTGATTCAAGAAACTGACAATCCAGTAAGAAGGGTTTCTGTACATTTAGGACCAATATTTACCCTATAAACAATCAACTGGCTAATAAATACATAGTATTTACTATGAATATTTAACTCAAAAGTCATTTCCAAATAAAGCCGTTTTTACATAAAAATATATAGGTATGTCAAGATATAATCTAGATGAGTGTTAGTACTGTGCAGACTCTTTAAATCAAGGTGCCGTGGCACCCACAGACCCTCACTTATGTCCTGTCCTGACATGTCAGTAAACTAACCTGGATGTTCTCTGATGCAAGTCGTGGTTATTTGAGACATGACGATTATGGGGCTAAGGACACATTGGTGCTGCAGTTGTCCAAATGAATATGGAAAAATAGATACTATTCATACCTTGCCTGGATTTTGCTGCTTAAAATGAGATAATTCATGTAGAAATATTGTGTAGCTTGACCAGGATTCTGCAATGCACTGGCTGAGTCGAGGTTTGCATTCTGAATTAGCGCTGATCATCTCCCACCTAAGAAATATAAAACAAAAGATTTTAAAAATATATATAATTATCTAAAAAATATATTTTTTTACAACAGTGAAGCATTAAGAATTATTAATGTAAGTGTATATAACTGTGTAACAGTGTAATATAGCATAGTTACATTTTATTGTGTTTTACATAGTTTTTGAAGCCAAAACAAATATAGTTGGCAGATTTTTTGTTTTTTTGGCTTTTTTTCAGAGAATATGAATGATAATACAAAAACTTTTTCTCCACTCATGGTTAGTGGTTGGTTGAAGCCATTTATTGTCAAAATTCTGTGTTTTCTCTTTTTAAATCATAATGACAACCAAAAAGATCCTGTTCAAAAGTTCACATACCCCAGTTCTTAATATCGTGTATTGCCCCCTCTAACATCAATGACAGCTTGAAGTCTTTTGTGGTAGTTGTGGATGAGGCTCTTTATTTTCTCAGATGGTAAAACTGCCCATTCTTCTTGGCAAAGTCTCCAGTACCTGTAAATTCCTGGGCTGTCTTGCATGTACTGCGTGCTTGAGATCTCCCCAGAGTGGCTCAATGATATTGAGGTCAGGAGACTGAGATGGCCACCCCCAGAACTTTCACTTTCTTCTGCTGTAGCAAATGACAGGTTGACTTGGCCTTGTGTTTTGGATCGCTGTCATGTTGGAACGTCCAAGTACGTCCCATGCGCAGCTTTCTGGCTGATGAGTGTAAATTTGCCTCCAGAATTTGCTGATAACGTGCTGCATTCATCTTTCCTTCAACTTTGACCTAGTTTCCTGTGCCTTTGAAGCTCACACATCCCCACATCATCAGTGATCTACCTCCGTGCTTTACAGTAGGAATGGTGTTCCTTTCATCATAGGCCTTGTTGACACCTCTCCAAATGTAACGTTTATGGTTGTGGCCAAAAAGTTCGATTTTTGTCTCATCACTCCAAATTACCTTGTTCCAGAAGTTTTGAGGCTTGTCTCTGTGCTGTTTGGCGTATTGAAGGCGAGATTCTTTGTGGCATTTGCACAGTAATGGCTTACTTCTGGCAACTCGACCATGCAGCCCATTTTTCTTCAAGTGCCTCCTTATTTTGCATCTTGAAACATCCACACCGATAGTTTTCAGAGAGTCCTGTATTTCAGCTGATGTTATGCGTGGGTTTTTCTTTGCATCCCGAACAATTTTCCGGGCAGTTGTGGCTGAGATTTTGGTTGGTCTATCTGACCGTGGTTTGGTTTCTGGGCATGTTATCAGGCCAAAATCACCATGGTATGTGAACTTTTGAACAGGGTCATTTTGATGTTTTTGGTTGTCATTATGATTTAAAAAGAGAAAACACAGAAGTTTGACAAAAAATGGCTTCAACCAACCACTAATCATGAGTGGAGAAAAAGTTTTTGTGCTATCATTCATATTCTCTGAAAAAAGGCCAAAAAAACAAAAAATCTGCTGGGGTATGTAAACTTTTTAAACTGTATTAGATTCTTGGTACTATCTTTCCTATGTGCTTCTCTACCTTTTACAATTCACACCTGTCATTGACTTCAAAAAATGCATAAATCAGAACAATATACGTATGTAAAACCACCCTTAGGATTTTTCACTGCAAGGAAGAAGCTCAGGCGGCACGCAATCAGCTCTGCTTACAGAACAGTGGCACACATGTGGCACACTGGTTTCCAGCCTTCTAATCAGCTTATTGAACGCTTTGGCACTCATTTACTGATAATAGGGTAACCCACTTGGTAACAGGTCTATATAACATTACAAGTTTGTGCTTCCAAAGTGTTGATATTAAAAGCATTACATATTTGCAGCTTACAACCCTACCCATCCAAATAGCACCAAAGAGTCTTACTTCAGTGACCAGTGAGCCACTTGTTTTAGTTTATCTCTGATGTCACCCCTCTCCATAACTTTTTCAAAAAAAATATTATTTTCAATGGAACTCTTTACTTCTATTAACATACCTTATTTTGTTGTCTTCACAAGAAAAAAAACATGATGTGACTTTTTAGCTGAGAATTCATGTGCATTTATAACCTAGTTCACATTAGAAAGTTTCTCTAGTAATTAGAGGTGACTTACACTAGGTTCACGCCTGCACTTGGGTTTCCATTCTTTGGGTCCACTTGGGGTCCTTAAAAACAGAAACTCAATCCGCCTAAAAAGCGGATACCCAAGGAAACCTGTGGACCCCATAGCCTATAATGGGGTCCGCCGGGTTTGCGCCCAAAAAATGTGGAGAGCAGGACTTTTCTCTCCGCATTTTTAAAGTGGAATGGGGGACAGAGTCCCCGAACGGTCACACAGCTCGAGCGTGAACCCAGCCTTAGTAAAGAAAGCTGCAAGTTTAACAGGAGATTATTACCTGCAGATGTGTCTGGAGAGCAAAATATCTAAATTGCATTCACTTCACGTCAGACAATGGACAGCATTATACGTATGTATGGCACAACAGAATCTTCTTAGATTTCTATACTTCTACTTAATCAACATTCTTGACCTCTCACTAAACATAATTTATTTGATTACGATCTAACACCTATAATAGAAATAGTTTTTTTTTTTTTAAAAGGTTTGTCTGGGACTATGATATTGTGCTTGGTAAGTATTAAAGAGGACAGCAATCAATATCAAAGTGCCAGACAACCCCTATATATATATCTTTTCTCAACCAATATTGGAGAAATATAGAGCACATTAATTTTGCTTACCAAAGCAGCAACATATTAATCTACTACATGACTGTACTGGGTATGATGGGAATGGAATTTTACAAAGCACATAAGAATATTCTCACAAACCTCACATTTAAGCCTTATTGACAAAACCGTATTAAAGTGAATCTGTCACCATACTATGTCGACCTGTTTTAAGGCAAGATAGTATAAGGAAAGGTTATCTTTGAAGAAAGTCCACCATGTACCTGCATGCTCCAGTACCTTCTACAGACAATAATACTTATTTATTCTGGCTGTAGTCTAATTTATTATTAATTTATAGGGCACCATTAATGCGCATTTTTCGCCCTTTTCAGGCGGAAACCGCCGGACCCCATTATAGTCTGTGGGGTCCATGGGTTTCCATGGGTAACTGCTTTTTTAAGCAGATTAGGTTTCCGTTCTGGGGGTCCCATAGCGGACTCCCCGAACAGAAATCCGAACGCACGTGTGAACCTAGTGTTAGGTCGGTTACAAACGACCGTGTGCTGCCGGCCATGAATATAGGCATGGGCGGCGCATGGAGGACAAATGGATGACACCTGTGTGCTGCCCTTGCACGAGCCGTGCTTCCGCGGTTCCTTTCATTAAATGAATAGGAGCCACGGAAACAAGGGCCGCAAAATAGGACAGGAATATGACCTTTCTATATTTTGCGGCCCGGACTGTCGGCCCACACACGTGACTGTGTAATTCACGGTCATGTGTTCGGGTCCATAGAAATGAATGGGTCAGATAGCACACTGATCACGGCTACGGTCGTCTGCAAGGAACCGTAGGCTGAGGCCCCATGCTATGGGGCCAGCTTTTTTTTGTTGCAGACTTTGCAGCCCTATTTTTAGCCAAACCAGGAGTGGATTGAGCAGAAGATAGAAGAATAATAGCTTCCGATATATATCCCATATCTTTTGCAACAAAAAAGCTGCCTTTCACGATGTGGGACCTCAGCCTAAAGTTTGTGAGGGAAGGAATCATAGTCTTGAGTGTTTTTTCATGGATTGGGCTGGATTTGTTATGGCTGCTAGCTGCAATAAAGGGACATTTTAATGCTAAAACATATAGTCAAAGTCTAGAAAACTAAGCAAATTTTTGAGATATTTGATAAGATGATAAAAATGACCCCATGCTCAAAGTGATGTCCACAAAAATGGTTTCCTAGATTAGATGGGAAAGAACTTTACTGGTGTGAGGGTTAAAATATAATTTGTACTATACACTATAACCAGAGAGTGAAATAGTCTGCAGATAGCCTGCATAGCTTAGAGATAGGAAGCAGACACTAAGTCTGCTACAGCACCGAAGGTTTTGCTGTTCTCAGGAAAGATAAGGGAATGTTATGAGAAACTGTGTAAATCTGCCTAGTAGCGGAACCGGAAGGACCAAATATGTACATTAGTCACATGACTATTGTGTAACCAGCTGCCTTTAAAACCTGTATCAACTATGCAATAAATGAAATCATTCTTACTAGATACCTGCGTGTGTCTGTACGTTTGTTTTCCCGAGCTCGTACCTGTTCTATATTTAATTAGGATTACGGTGACATCCATCCCGGGCTAACCAACGTGGGGCGACGAGATCGTCTGATGTGCAGCCGATAGAGTGCCAACCCACTCACCGATCGACTTGAGGACGGGACCAGAGGACCTCAGATAGATAAAAACAGTACTGTGAGGTAAGACTTTATCTTTCCAATTAGTATATCTGAGCTCCTGTGTGTCTATACGCTGTATCGATGAGTGAGGTAAGCTGCTGCATGTTTATATGACATCTCGACGCCAATTAAATAGTACGGAAGAACCTAAAAAGGGACATGTCACCTGTAAATGCTATAGAAGTTGCTTTCTTTGCTGTCTGTCTTACCATCCTACTGATTTGTGTATCTTACCTGTGTTATAAGATATATAAGGCTGCAAGAAACGGGGAAAAGTTCTCTGTTTTAAACCCCTAGAGTTGCGGACAAGGTTCGGAACTGAGAAGCACTGAGTGATTGAAAAGTCCTTGTTTTGGAACACTAGCCTCCAGCCCTGCCTGGACGGTCAAGGTCGAATGGGACCTGAGTAGTAGCAAGAAGGACTTAGTAGAATCTGCGCAGAGTGCGTGCAATAATTCAGGAGTGTTTTGGTAAGGGGACACAGACAGAAAGTTGAGTCTGTGGAAGCCAATTGAGGCATTGCCCTGAGCACTACTCCAGAACTTGCACAGATAGTTCAAAGAAAACAGAAGAGTCTGTTTGTGAGTTCTCACTAAAGTAGTCATAAGTGACCCTCTATTGTCTCAAGGTTGCCCTAGAGGAGTGAGAGACTCACTGGCTGATTAGCTACCAGCCAAGATGGGGAAGGGACCCTCTAAGATATGGTACACCCCATTTGAACTAATAGAAATAGGGGAAGGGAGAGAAACAGCCGCACAGGTAAAAACAATCCTAAAAAGAGCAGGAATACACAAAACTGGGTTGGTAGACAGTAAGTTTTGGGATCAGTGGAGATTAGACCATGCGGGATTGATTCAGGACAATAAGTTGCAAAGAGGTATATATGCCCTGATAGAAGGAAGCAATAGAATAGAAAAAGGCAGTGCAGAGCTCCAAGAAGGAAGGTCAAAGGGGATGATAGTTCAGGAAATAATGAATCACCCCCACCTTACTCCGAGAATCAGGCTTGAAGGGAGACATCACCCTTCTCAGTATTATTGTTTAATATCACCCATCTTATCTCCCAGTTCTGTATGAAATATTACTTACTTTAACAAAATACTCAGAGAATCTGATATAGTGCAAAGAGAAAAACTATACACCATCGGTATGATGTTTATTGGATTATGTATTACATATATATATATATAGTCATGGCCAAAAGTATTGAGAATGATACAAATATTAATTTTTACAAAGTCTACTGCTTCAGTTTTCTAATGGCAATTTGTATATACTCCAGAATGTTATAAAGAGTGATCAGCTTAACAGCAATTACTTGCAAAGTCAATATTTGCCTAGAAAATGAACTTTATCTCCCAAAACACATTTCAACATCATTGCAGCCCTGCCTTAAAAGGACCACCTAACATCGTTCAGTGATTGCTCCATTAACACAGGTGTGGGTGTTGATGAGGACAGGGCTGGAGATCAATCTGTCATGATTAAGTAAGAATGACACCACTGGACACTTTAAAAGGAGGCTGGTGCTTGCCATCATTATTTCTCTTCTGTTAACCATGGTTATCTCTAAAGAAACACGTGCAGTCATCATTGCACTGCACAAAAATGGCCTAACTGGGAAGAGTATTGCAGCTAGAAAGATTGCACCTCAGTCAACAATCTATCGCATCATCAAGAACTTCAAGGAGAGAGGTTCCATTGGTGCCAAAAAGGCTCCAGGGCGCCCAAGAAAGACCAGCAAGCGGCAGGACCGTCTCTTAAAAGTGTTTCAGCTGCAGGATCGGGCTACCAGCAGTGCAGAGCTTGCTGAGGAATGGCAGCAGGCAAGTGTGAGTGCATCTGCACGCACTGTGAGGCGGAGACCTTGGAGCAAGGCCTGGTCTCAAGGAGGGCAGCAAAGAAGCCACTTCTCTCCAGAAAAAACATCAGGGACAGACTGATATTCTGCAAAAGGTACAGGGAGGGACTGCTGAGGACTGGGGTAAAGTCATTTTCTCTGATGAATCCCCTTTTCGATTGTTTGGAACATCTGGAAAACAGCATTCGGAGAAGAAGAGGTGAGCGCTACCACCAGTCTTGTCTCATGCCAACTGTAAAGCATCCTGAAACCATTCATGTGTGGGGTTGCTTCTCAGCCAAGGGAATCGGCCTCTCACAGTCTTGCCTAAAAACACAGCCATGAATAAAGAATGGTACCAGAATGTCCCCAAGAGCAACTTCTCCCAACCGCCAAGAGCAGTTTGGCGCCAACAATGCCTTTTCCAGCATGATGGAGCACCTTGCCATAAAGCAAAGGTGATAACTAAATGGCTCAGGGAACAAAACATAGAGATTTTGGGTCCATGGCCTGGAAACTCCCCAGATCTTAATCCCATGAGAACTTGTGGTCAATCATCAAGAGACGGGTGGACAAACAAAAACCAACAAATTCAGACAAAATTAAAGCATTGATTCTGCAAGAATGGACTGCTATCAGTCAGGATTTGGTCCAGAAGTTGATTGAGAGCATGCCAGGGAGAATTGCAGAGGTCCTGAAGAAGAAGGGTCAACACTGCAAATATTGACTTGCGCATTAACTCATTCTAACTGTCAATATAAGCTTCTGTTACTCATAATATGAATGCAATTATATTTCTGTATGTGATAAAAACATCTGACAAACACACATAAAAACCAGAGGGGAGCAGATCATGTGAAAATATAATATTTGTGTCATTCTCAAAACTTTTGGCCATGACTGTATATATATATATATATATGTCAACCTGTATTTGTAATATTCATTCTGTTTATATCAATGCCAGGATTCAACTTTTATGCTTTTTGTAAAATTAAATCCGCTTTCAGGAAATGTCCCCTAAAAAGAAGAAACTAGGATATTGTGATGTTCCACAGGGGTTCAACTTTTGGTTGGAATCCAGTGAAGAAAATTCTAAAGTCTGGCAGGTTTCCCTTATGGTAACCTGAAGTACAACTCAGGGGTTTTGAACACCTGTGGTAATGACAAAAGGTGGGGTTTGGGAAATATTTGAAAATTGTACAAAAATAGTAATATGTAATTTTGGTGTCAGTATTAACTGCTATCTGCTTGAATTGTATTCCTGTATTCTGTTGTAGCGCTGTACAGATGTTCTGCAGGGAATAACCAAAACATTAATTGACTGCCAAGTAGCTCCAAGGACGTTGTATCTGATGTGATGGGCATGCAGAAAATCACAAGCTGAACATGATGCTGTGTTACCCAATAATGTTACATGTCAATTAGTACAAAGTGAAACTTGGCTTTGGGCCTCCGGGGTCCGCAGCCTGGGTATGATGACTGTTTGTGCCCAAAGGGAAAATATTCTGATAAAAGTGTTAGCCTAAGGTTAAATGGAAAAGTAAGGTACAATGACAATATATATATAATATTGTGTAATATATATGTGTAAAATATTCAAGAAAATACTCAAACATATGAAATTATGTCTTGTACTATGTTATGTGAATTTATTGTCTTGCCTGTTATCACCTGAAGTAAGGTATCTGCTAAAAGAGAGAAAGGTGAATCAGTGGAAGCTTATTATGGAAGACTTCTCACTAAAACGGTGGATGCTTTAGATCAAACTGATCCTGTAGAAACCTCATTTCAGGGTTGCAGGATACTCACTAGGTATTTAGTCTCTGACACATCAGATAACATTCTTGGTACAGATGTGATGGGAGTATTAGGTTGTAACATCATGTTGCATCCATCAGGGGAAGCATATGTAAAGGTCACACATACCATTCATGAGATTTTATGCTTGTTATCCGCCGAATTAAGTACACCAAATTGTATTTTTGTCCTTACTGAAGAAGAAAATGTACTGTTATCCCAAGTGCCAACAGCATTATGGGCAACTGGGAAAACAGATTTGGGTAAATTGGATGTACCCCCTGTTATGGTAACCCTGAAACCTGGAGCTCAGCCACCAAGGATTAAACAATATCCTCTGACTCATGCCCAAGAGGATGCCATAGTAGTAATAATAGTAGAATTAGTGAAGGCAGAGGCATTGAAGGAATGTACTTCTGTAGCAAACACTCCTCTTTTCCCAGTGAAGAAAAAGGGCAAAAAGGGAGAACCAGACACGTACCGTATGGTTCACGATCTCAGGGAATTAAACAAAGTGACATTACTTGAAACACCTGTAGTGCCCAATCCACATACCCTGTTATCAGCTGTCCCTACTGGAACCACTTATTACAGCGCTGTAGATCTTTGCAATGTTTTTTTTTTTCTTTTTTTTTCCGTACCTTTGCACCCCGATTGCCAGTATTTGTTTGCATTCACATTTAGGGGAAAATAGTACACCTGGACAGTACTACCACAAGGGGCACAAAACAGTCCTAACCAGTTTACAAGGTGTCTCACACTAATCATGAGTACTTGGTATCCACCACATGATGATGTTGTTTTGTTACAATATGTTGATGACCTTCTTCTTTGTGCTCCAGACAAATCAACCTGTGAAGCAGCGACCATCAGCCTGTCGTGTTTCCTCTGCCAGAACGGCTGCAAGGCCAGCAAGGATAAGTTGCAATTTTGCAAACAGAAAAGTGTTGTTTCTGGGACACTGTCTTGGCCAGGGTACCAAGCACCTGTCAGATGAGAGGACCAAGGTGGTGAGAGACATGCAGGTGCCAACCTCTCATGCTCAGCTACGTACCTTTTTGGGATTAGTATCCTACTGTAGGCCACGGATCAGATCTGCATCTCTGACCATGCAACCTCTGTATGACTGCCTTTCCTCAAAGCCACTCAGCCTTACATCTGAGGCTTTGGATGCGTTTTACCAGCTGAAGTTGCAGATAGGCAGTGCTTCAGCCTTAGGTCTACCTGACTATCAGAAACCTTTTCAGCTCTACGTGACTGAGATGATGGGACATGCAACTGCAGTTCTCACACAACAACACGGGGATAAGAAACGCCCGGTGGCCTATTACAGCTCACGGTTAGATGGGCCAGGGGGACCCCCTCCTGTGTGCGGGTTGTCCTCTCAGTACAAGCGTTGCTTGATAAAAGCTCAGACATTGTCCTAGATCATTTATTGGTTGTGTATACACCTCATGACATCCATGCTATACTCACACAGGTAGACAGACGTCACCTTTCTTTGGCACGGCAGAGCAAAATGGAATTTGCTCTGCAGTCCTCCTCAAACATCTCTTTTCAACGCTGTTTAACTTTGAATCCTGCAACTCTTCTTCCTGTAGGAGTTCATGATTCAAAAGGGGGAGTGGAAGATGAGTTATTTTTAAACTCTCTCTCTGAAGAGGAACTGTTTGACAGCCAGCATGAGCATGATTGCGTGGCTCTTATGTCACAGGAAACAGTGGGATTTGACCATGTCACGGATGTGCCATTACAAAATCCTGATTATGAGATGTTTGTAGACGGCTCAAGGTATCTAACAGATGAAGGCAAATTTGTTACAGGGTATGCTGTAGTCACTGAACATGACATCATAGTCCAAGAAGCTCTTCCACCACACATGTCAGCCCAAGAAGCTGAGCTCAAAGCCCTTATGGAGGCTTGTAAGATAGCCAAAGGTAGAACAGCCAACATATACACTGACTCCAGGTATGCTTTTGGCATCGCACATGATTATGGTCCGATATGGAGGTCAAGGAACTTCCTAACGGCCCAGGGCAAGCCAATTAAGAATGGAGATGTGGTAAGTCGACTAATGGAGGCCATACTGCTCCCAAAGCAGCTGGCAATTGTGAAAGTCAGAGCTCACGCAAAAGGAAGGTACCCTGAAAGCCGTGGAAATGAGAGAGCTGACATAGCAGCCAAGGCTGCAGCACTACTGGCCAGAAGGGGTCCCAACCAGGTGAGCAAAATGGACATTGACCTAGCAGACCCAAAAGGGCTGTACTCAAAGGTTACCAGTGTGGAAACTGAAAGATGGAAGAAAGCAGGTGCTACAGAAGATGATGGTATGTGGAAAATGGGGGATCGATTATGTCTGCCCGTAGCAGTCTACCCCCAGATGGCTGGCTTGGCCCACGGTAAGGTGCATGCCTCTCGAAATGCCATGGAGTCATTAGTGGGTAAATTATGGTTTGCCCCAGGTTTTGGAAGAGCTGCTAGCAATCACGTAAAAGCATGTCACATATGTGCTCTACACAATCCAGGACAGGTAGTTAAAACACCCACCAAGTGTACACCAAAATCCCTGTACCCATTTCAGAGAATACAGATAGATTACATACAGTTGCCTAAGTCTGGAACATACGAGTATGTATTGGTCTGTGTGGATTTGTTTTCAGGATGGCCTGCGGCCTACCCTGTGAGCAAAGCAACCGCACAAGCAACTGATGTCCGAGCTTGTGTGTAGGTTTGGAGTGCCCGAGGTGATTGAGTCTGACAGAGGTACACATTTTACAGGTGAGATAATGAAAGAAATAATGTCTGCACTAGGGATTGAGCAAGCTTTACATACATCCTATCATCCTCAAAGTTCTGGAAAAGTCGAAAGACTAAACGGTACCCTTAAGCTAAAGATTCAGAAAGCCATGGCAGAGACAGGAAAGCCTTGGCCTGAATGCCTGTCTCTAGCCTTATATTCAGTAAGAACTACTCCTAACAGAAAGACAGGGTTGTCACCATTTGAAATATTGTTTGGAAGTGCACCCAAAACAGGATTGTACTTCCCTCAGACGTTACAGCTTAACTATGACAGTATTGCCAGCTATGTACAAAATTTGTGTCAAAGACTGAAAGAAACACATAAATAAGTGTTCTCTTCTATTCCAGACCCTTCTGATTTTTCAGGAACGCATAGCTTGCAGCCTGGTGATTGGGTAGTCGTGAAAAGACACTCCAGGAAATCTCTTGAACCCAGATATGATGGCCCCTTCCAGATATTGCTGACAACTGCCACCTCAGTAAAGTTGGAGGGAAAATCTACCTGAATACACGCTTCACATTGCAAGAAAGTTGAAGCGCTGAGAAGGAAATGGAATACAGTTAACCAATATGTAAGATAGGATGTTATTTTTAACCTCTTCAATGGAGAATCCATCAAAGATGGCACACAAACAGTGTGAAGGTATTCATTGAACTTGATTAAAAATAAAGTCCTAAAATGGGGGAATTGTGAGGGTTAAAATATAATTTGTACTATACACTATAACCAGAGAGTGAAATAGTCTGCAGATAGCCTGCATAGCTTAGAGATAGGAAGCAGACACTAAGTCTGCTACAGCACCGAAGGTTTTGCTGTTCTCAGGAAAGATAAGGGAATGTTATGAGAAACTGTGTAAATCTGCCTAGTAGCGGAACCGGAAGGACCAAATATGTACATTAGTCACATGACTATTGTGTAACCAGCTGCCTTTAAAACCTGTATCAACTATGCAATAAATGAAATCATTCTTACTAGATACCTGCGTGTGTCTGTACGTTTGTTTTCCCGAGCTCGTACCTGTTCTATATTTAATTAGGATTACGGTGACATCCATCCCGGGGGAACTTAACCCCTGACACTGGCCTGCAAAGGATTGTGACTCAAACCATACAAGGGTCTTTAGATAAATTGAAGACTTATTTGCACAATCCATTTTTCATTTGTAGCAATGTCTTTTTTTTGGTTATTATAAGTTTTCTTTCTGTATGTCCCTGATTTTCCATTCATGTGATCTGCTTTATATGTCTAGTTACAAAAACATAAGGATGGCTAACTTTGCAACAGTCCATTTTTACTAACCCACTAATTTGCATGGGTGTTCTTGATCTGAAAAAACAAAAAAAATAGGGCATTTTTCTGTTTTTTTTTTTTTTTTTATCTATGGAACCACAGTCCTTGAAAAAACAGAAGTCTTAAGAGACATATGAAAATCAATGGATCCATATGCTTTCTGTGGAAAACACTGACAGCACGTGGATGAAAATAAGTCCTGAAATGCTAGCTCAACCAGGCTGAATTAAATGTGAATTCCCAAACAAACTCCATAATATTCCCCATGATTTTGGAATGAGGTGTCCAGCAGGCACATATGATCATGATGTTTAGATGTTCACATGCTTCAAGCCACACAGAGTATTTGTAATTATGCGTAATAGTCATCTTCTCACATAACAAATGATAACATCTGCTAAAGCTTTATCAGCTTGGCAGGTGCCCATAGTGCATTGCTGGAGAGTATTAATAAGCTTATGCATTGCAAGAAAAAGAAAGGCCGAAATGTCAGGACACAGGTGTGGGTTACTCAATGTGATCCTCAAACACTTTGAGAATTTGAGTGAGAAGACATCCAAAAGTAAAAGTCTAAGTAAAACAAAATAGAATGAAAAGTAAGGCTACGTTCACATTTGCACTGGTTTCAGTATCCCCTGAAAATTGGTGGAGGAAAACATCTTGCACTGAGGACTTTTTCCTTCAGTGCTTTCAGTTTAAAAACGATGGATACCCGACCGGGCTCTGTATGTAACCGTTATTTTAGTGGTCTGCCTCTTTCTTGATGGACCCCAACAATGGTAATGCAACGCTAGTGTGAACCTGATTGCCAAAGTACAAATAGATATATATATATATACATACACAAACTCTGAGGGTACATTCATCAAGACCTGCATTTTACATGCCAGTCTTCATCTCTACACTGTGTTCCAAATTATTATGCAAATAATATTTTCTCATATTTTCCAAAATTACCTATATGAATTGCAGTCATTGTAATTTTCCAGTCATCAACTATTTGAGTGTAATTGAAAGGTTTTTGAAAAAACTGCCTATGATAACAGTATATTTAAAAAAAAAATAAACACTCAAAATGCATGTTTTAAATTATTATGCACAGCAGAATTTGCAACCTTTTCATTTTTATTAAGAACAAAAAAATGGTCATTGTGAAATTATAAGCATTAGCAGGTTATTACAAACTGAAATCAAACAGTTTTCAAGCCAAAACTTTATTCGAGGTGATGTTACATTTGCACATAGAACCCCTTGTTCGAAAGAAGCTTCTGAACTCTCTCGTCCATTGAATTTGTCAGTTTTTGGATGGTTTCTGCTTCAATTGTTTTGCATGAGGACAGAATACCCTCCCAGAGCTGTTGCTTAGATGTGAACTGCCGCCCGCCATCATAGACACTCCTTTTGATGATGCTCCAGAGGTTCTCAATGTGGTTGAGGTCAGGGGAGCATGGGGGCCACACCATAAGTTTGTCCCCTTTTA
This sequence comes from Leptodactylus fallax, assembly GCA_947044405.1. Classification (NCBI taxonomy): domain Eukaryota; kingdom Metazoa; phylum Chordata; class Amphibia; order Anura; family Leptodactylidae; genus Leptodactylus; species Leptodactylus fallax. Next base: position 2,724,635 of record CAMRHE010000156.1, read on the forward strand.
TGCCCAGAGCAGCCAAAGATGCAGATGTGTTATTTGCAGCATGAGACGGTGCATTATCATGCATGAAAATGATCTTTCTGCGGAATGCATGGTTCTTCCTCTTGAACCATGGCAGGAAGTGCTGTTTGAGAAACTCCACATACATTATGGAGTTCATCTTTACCCCTTCAGGGATCCTAAAGGGGCCGACAATCTCTCTCCCCATGATTCCAGCCCAAAACATTACTCCACCTCCTCCTTGTTGGCGCCGTAGCCGTGTTTGCATGGGGGTGTCCATCAACAAGCCATCCTCCACTCCATCCATCTGGACCATCGAGCATTGCACGGCACTCATCGGTGAACAAAACAGTTTTGAAGTCAGTCTTCATGTATTGTTTGGCCCACTGGAGCCGTTTCTGCTTGTGTGCAGTGGATAGAGGAGGTCGACAGGATGGCTTACTCACAGCTGCAAACCTCTGAAGGACCCTGCATCTTGTTGTTTGGGGGACATTGGAGGCACCAGCAGCTTCAAAAACTTGTCTGCTGCTATGACAAGGCATTTTTGAAGCTGCTCTTTTAACCTGACGTAATTGCCTGTTGGAAAGAGTCCTCAATTTTCCCTTATCAGCACGCACACGTGTGTGCTGTGAATCAGCTACATACTTCTTGATTGTGCGATGATCACGATGAAGTGTCTTGGCAATGTTGATTGTAGTCATGCCTTGACCTAAACACTCCACAATTTGTTGCTTCTCAGCAGCCGACACATCCTTTTTCTTTCCCATTTTGGCTGAAAATGTAGGCTGCTTAATAATGTGGGACAGCCTTCTTAAGTAGTCTTGCCTTTAATTGGACACACCTGCAAAACTAATTAGCACAGGTGTCTGCAATTGCTTTCAGTGATATAAAGAGCCCTGACACACATCACCATCAATGAGTTTAACTGACAAACAAAAAAAATTCTTACCTTATCACTCCTAAACACTTTTTGCATAATAATTTGGAACACAGTGCAGTCTGCTGTTGTCTGATGCGCCACAGTTTTTAAAAGACACAGGCTTCTTAATATGAATAATAAAATCGTGGCACATCTTGAGAGGTCCATACTACAGAAACTGAAATCGATTTCAGCAAGGAGCTGGATTTCAGGTGTTACTTTAAGATTACAAGTAATCTTAAATGTGTCATGATGTGAAGGCCCAGCCCCTCCTCATCCAGTCCCACTCACACTAAAGCAGCAAAAAAAAATGAAAACATTTGTGTGTGCCAAAATTAATATTACCTTATTTTTAGTGCCAGTTTTGAATCTAGAATCTGCCCCTATATCTGGTTGCTATAATACTGATGTAACAGTGCCAGTAACTAATGCTTCCCGATACTTTGTATGCCTGACTTCTACTATCATGTCAGTAAGAATCTACTTCCTGTCAGTCACATCAGCTCCCATAGGCTTAATGTTTCTCAGCCAGCCACAATGCAGAAATATAGCTAGAGTTTGGGGCTGTATGCTGTCTAGTGTTTACATATGTATCATCATACATCCTTGCTAATCTCTACAGAGAATTTCTCAATATTGTAAACTTAGTATGCTGCTCCTAGCAGTGCCCGCAGCTAAACCTGCTTCGGTTTAGAACAACAGGTTATGCAGAAGGGCCTATATACCTTTATGTGTGCCCTATTAAGGCTTCATACAACTTGAAGGTATTACAGATACATGAAAATATATCTGTATTTTGTCCTAGGCACTCAAGATCCAATGCCTCTAGCAGGAGACAAAAAAAACCCAAAATGTAACTGATGCAGGAGCCACTATATATTGTATGCCATATGTTTATATGGGGAACCTTGAGGGTGCTTTGACCTTGTGGATTGGTGCCTCTGTTGCTGAGATATCACTGTTTTTGTCAGTATGGAAATGAGCTCTTACCTATTTGGAACAATAGCAATTCCCCCATTGCTCCAAATAGTTCATTTGCATATTGACAAAAACATTGTTATGTTGGCAACAGAGGCACCAATCTATAAGGAGAAAACACAGTTTGATTCAGGTAACCATAACCTGTCTGTCTGATATGTTGGGTTTTGGAGAGAGACTCCCTTTAACTGTTTATTTGGCCTAGATAATCCTGTGTGCATTGCGTTATACTTTGTTGTAATATTAGTCTTCATATATTATTGGTATTATTCAATCAATGTATGGTGGTGTTATTCAGTCAGGATATGGTGGAAGTTAGTTATAGCATGGGACTGTAGGGTTATACAGGGTGATGCATGGTGCAAAATTATAGCATCAGTATTCAGAACCGAGAGAATAGAACAAATTTATTAACATAAAAAGACATACTATCTATCTGAGTTTTATTGATACACTATAAATGTTCAATGTCATTTGTTGTTTGGCAGATCTTCCTCTATCTGTGACTTAAGCCATTCATTTAACATGTCTAGGTAGGAGAGGCCAGTGACAGTAACCTCTAAAAGCAGGGACAGTAGACTTTGCACGTGCTTGTCCCTCATCTGTCTAATAAAGGCACATGGTTTTACTGAGCCTCAAATTCCAACATTGATCTTACCACTGAGGTGAAAGGTAACCTCATAGCTGAACACCCGGAATCAGAGAATTGATCCTCTTCCAATCAGCCCTGAAGTTAATGCATGGGTCAAAGCATTTCGGTTTGTCATCTGTTTCCTGAAGAAGATGTAATCTATATAACTTACAATGTAGACGTTGTTGTAAGATAACCTGTATAATTTCGTACCTGTAATTCCATACAAGTCATACATTGACTTCAATGGGAGCTGAGTTGCAGCAGCAGTACCTGGCCAACTGCTTCCAGCCCTGTGTTGTATATAGTATAATATAGTACATGTGTTGTACATTGTACAGGCGCAGGAAGTGGTCCTGTACAGCTGATCGGTGCAGGGGCTGCCTGGTGGCCCTCCACTAATCATATATTTATTTTCTTATCTCAAGGATTGGCCATAAAATCCATATTCAAGGACATCCCTTTTATTTTATGTTAGTGCTACCATTGAGACTGCCCTAACTGCAGCATATTTTATCTCTGCCTCCTTCTAATGGTGGCACTTAGCCAAGCTACTGAAACAGAACTAGTCTGGGCACAGACCTAGATACACACACAGTGCTTATGCAGTCACCAGTCAGCTGCCAGACACAGTTGTCTCTCTTTATCACTGTCATTTCATCTTATGATTTCCCGTTCCATACAGATGACGAATGACCTTTGTGACTGTTGTGTAGTAAATGTGTGGTGAGGCAACCCTATGGTGTGGTCATACCTAGTGACCAGCCTCCAGACCCACCTCCTAAAGGTCACAAAGTCTCAGATTGCAGATTTCTAAATCTGCAACTTTAAACTACTGGAACAATCTAATCATGTGAGTAAATAGTAAATACCATTAAGACCCAGAGCAACACCATGGTAGCTAAAAACAACACAGTGGGGAAGTCATGGTATTGATCACACCATCAGTTATGGTATAATATCAATTTTCCTTTACCGCTAAATAGAATGAAAGCAATCTGACATGTAGTTTTAAGGACTATTTAAACAGGATAGACATTCATTTACTCTATTTAAATGTAGTAGATCATCACTGCTGTATGGGGATGAACGATTCCATCATCCCCATACAGATGACATTTGTGACAGCACATTGCCCTATTTACACAGGGCGAGGTGCAGCCGACAGTCTAGCATCTTTTATATTGCATTACCCAACAAACTAGTGTTTATTTGTCATGTGATCTTTTACGCATTTACAGGAATGACATTTACTAGGAATGGTAGTTCCAATAAGCAGTTCGATAACAGGGTTGTGTAAGCACCATTTGTGCAGATGTATGATGTACCCTTCAATGAAATGATGATATCCTTTCACTATCGTTATCTACTTCTTTAAAATGGTTTTTATTTTTTCAGTACATCTAAGATGAAAATGAAGCAACTCTGTCTTCATTAAAATATCCTACTGCTTTGTATGTATTGTATATAGCTCCTTTGTAGAATTATTTGTCTCCATGGTTACAGACTATATACAAATTCTGTGAAGGCTGATCTTGCAGTCATCCTCTCTTTCTCCTGCATCTAAGAAGAAATGTTACTAAGCTGCAGGGGACAGATAAAAGAGAGTATGATAGGGTCAGACTTCATAGGGTTGGTTTGCAGTCAGGAACCATCGAGCCACATAGGCCTGCATGTTACAATTTCCAATAGTTATACAATAAAAAATTCTTTTACTTGGGACTATTTCCATAGTTGCTTCATTCTTTAGATGTATTGGATCTAAACAGATAATGGTTCCAGACATTCCCCTATTAATACAATAGTGGGACAAGTTGAAACAATTCCTGAAAGGGGGCCACCCCCACACACATAATTTAATTTCCCCTCAAGTAACTTCCACACAATTCCCCCTCAGTCACCATCCATATATATTACATACAAATACAAAAAAACAGCTATACTCACCTAAGCCTGTACCCATGAAGCTGCCTACCGGCTCTGGCTGTACTGTTGTCTGCGGCTCATCATGTTTCCCTGCTGCAGACCAAAGCCTGAATGGCTCCATGCTCCACCAATGTATTCAAGTCTATCTGCATCTTAAAGATGCAGGTAGAGTTAAACTTTCTACCTGCAGCTCTGAACAGTGGGAAAGCCCCCCCCCCACTACCACAGGACCCCCGTTTTCCCTATGGTTAAAGTGGCTCTGGTTCCAATGATGCACATACCGTACTACTACATTTGTTATTTTGTTTGTGGCTTTAAATTAGTCAGACAGTGAAGCCCTGCCCCCCTCAATTTTCCTTAAAGAGGCAGCTGTATTGTAATTTAATATAAAAATTTTATGCAAATAGAATACTTTAGCAATGCCTACAATTTGAACACTTTCTTCATGTTCGAACCCACCCCGGAAAACTTGGAATCTTATTTATCCACTTATCCATTTTCAGACCTGTAACAAGTCTGAGAAAGTGAAGCTTGTATTGCTGTTATTTTCCTTCTTCTGTTCCATCAGTGAAGCAGAAAACCGAAAATAGCAGCAAGCCAGGTCCATAAGATGCATATGTGAACAAGCTTCTGTTGCTGACATGCTGAGGTGCTTCTCCAGTTGTAGTGTAGGATATTGATGTCAAAGACAAGGCACTGCTATTTACAATAGATAAATAAATAGAGCTTGTTCTAGCTAAGGCTGGGTTCACACAAGCGTTGGCTCTCTCAGTACGGGGATTCCGTTGCCCTCGCCGCATGAAAAATGCGGAGAGAAGAGCGCTGCAAGCAGCTCTTTTCTCTCCGCATTTTTCGCCCTTCTCTGGTGGAAACCAAGCAGACACCACGCAGGCCCCATTATAGTCTATGGGGTCCGCGGGTAACCACTTTTTAAAGCGGATTAGGAAACCCGAACATTGTTGTTTGCCATAAAAGTCAGAATCTCTGTTTTACAATAGGCAAACACAATTAACCATAAATACACACCATCTAAACCATCAATACTAAATGTTACAATTCCCAATAGTTATACAATCATTTATGTATTCAATGCTGGACAACGTACTGTAGACCTTAGGAGTAGATCATAGCAACCGAAATACAGGCTAACTTTTTAGGCTAGGTTCACAACTTTGCCAGAGTCTCAGTTGGAGACTCCTCTGCAGAAACCACCGAAAATCAACGGGGAGAAAAGTCTTGCATGGAGGACCCCACCCGATGGACACCCAGTGGACCACATTATAGTCTATGGGGTCCACGAGTAACTGAGGTTATAGTGGTCTGGCTTGTGCGCAGCCTTACTATGTCAAAAAAGATTTTTAAAGACTTTCACAGAGAGCCCATCACATCAGGTTCTAATGATGTTTGTAAGCTAAGGATCTGTTCACACTGACTGTAGATCCTTTTGTTATCTGGTCCCACTTGATTCTAACAGATCTCATTGTAGTTTTGTGGATACATCAAGTTTCAATCTGGTTCAGATTTTTTTTTTAAATATGACACCAGTGGTGTCATTTTAAATAAGTGGGGCAGGACATAAACTCAATAACTTTCTGCTAGTGATGCTCAAGAACATGTTTCATTTATGGCACATTTCTCTCCCAATAGGAAGATTAGCAAATGAGAGTGATGCATTGTCAGTATCAGAAAGATTATAGAATTATGTTTGTTTTGTCAATGCAGACATTTCCACTTTAGATTACATTACATATCTTTATCCACTAAACCCATGTTCTATGTACATTACAGTCATAAAATGTTAGTCATCAAACAATCCCATATACTGTAATTATTTCATCATTCTTGTACTTGAATGTAATACTTGTAGAATTGTGGCCTGTTGTAGAAATACTTTTCAGGAAAATGTACTATCACCTGCAGGAAAATCTCTGAGTCAATATACCATGCTTCCTTTTGCAGCAGTGTACATGTCTTGTCAATCAGACAATATCATTATATTGTTTAAAATAATGGATTTTAAGTGGGCATTGTAGCTGGCAATACAGGCACTGTAGCTGGCATCAGTGACTAAGACAGGGGTTCTGTAGCTGAGGGTCTTGTGACTTTCAAGTAACCTTTTGTGGCTGTCATTGGGGCTCTGTATATGGATTCCAACTCTGACTTCAAAATGTTAAATATTAATGAATTATATTAATATTATGAATTATATCGATATTTTGCAATTCATTAAATTAATATATTGTTGCATATTCACTTTTCAGGAATGTAGAACTGTTTAGGCATGTGATTCATATAAATAGATTTTATGTTTTATTAATGTAAGCTCCCATTTATCAAAAAACTGTGATAAAAACCCGATGTTACCATTTTACTAATTTGTTATTTCTTATTTTACATGAGTCAGTTATGAAGGATTTGAAGTCAGAACTGGAGTGAGAGACAGCAGTTTGGCATACTGACGCCACAGTCTTGCTTTTGAATAGGTATAAGGTCACTAAAGCTGTCATAGGTCCTCATAATTTTCCTTATGGGTATTATTACAATCATGGTGACCACTATGGCTGTCATAGGGACCTTGTAACTTTAATTGTACTTTGTTATGGGGAGCACTCTGCTTGTTATCTGGCTAGTGATAGTCTTTCACTGGAAAGCCTTGTGACTGTCAAGAAAACATTATGAGATTTGAAGCTGCACAAGGGTCCTTGTGTTTGTCAAGGGTGGAATTGTGACGGTAACAAATGCACTGTTGCTGCATGGAAAGCTTGTGGTTGTTTGAAACAATATAGCGAAAAGGAAATCAGTGCATAGGGTTCAGGAGGCATGTCATTCTAAAAAAAGAAGCATTCATACTAAACAAGATGGAGAAGATGGAGAAAAATAACAGCTATGATGAACTGAGAGTTATTAATTTCATTGTTTATTTTCCATCTGACTGTAAATTAGCAGTACCATACATGGCGGTATATCATATACCTCTGCTAAATTACCTTAACTTCCACCTTAAATACAATGGTGGCATCTTGGTAAATCACATATTATTTCATGAAGTGCAACAGACTTCATATTGTGGGAAGGAAAACAACCCTAGGTGAAACATGCCTCTGTTCAATGGTGTAAACTGCACTTACCAATGGCAATGTTGCATGGTCCAATGTAAATGTAAAAGTACATTAACACAATCAGCCTGACATAAATCCTTAACCATGATGTTACTTTAACTTGACTGAGAAGCCATATGCAAAACCTGCTATATCGATTCTGTGACAGTTTAAAGTGGTTGTCTATGACTTGATATTAGGATAGGGCACCAATATCAGATCATTGAAAGTCTGACACCTGGCACCCCCAGGGTCAGCTAGTATGGACCACCACATCTGCACAACATATGGATCCAGAAGGAGACAGCTTTGTACACTGTCTAGTGGCTGTGCTGAACTATAACAGCTCAGCTCACATTATTTTCCCTTTCTCCCTTGCTGAAACAATTTGCACTAGTTTTATAGGTATCCTATCATGATGTTATTTCTAAATTACATTCTAAAATTTCCAGATCACTCTCCTATTTAGTGAGCAGCATGAATATAGCTTTAATCTAAGCAATGTGGTTTACCATACAGATACATAATGCCTAAAGTGTTAATTCAGTTAAACATTCTTCAGAGATGTTACATATATAATAAGGCTTGATATATACAGTATTATAATTACAACCTTGCTGCTGTGTGAAGATGGAAAATACTTCTTAACTATTTGAAATTAAATTATCATAATCTCTAAACTATTAATATCATATACGCAAAATACCATGGATACATTTCTTAAAGAATATATTACTTTTCCTCAAGCAAAAAAAAATTAATATAAAAATGTCATATCTTCTGTATGGAATGGATACAGTTATAGAATGCTGGCTCTCATATTGCATGGAGCATGGAGCTTTTATGATGCTAGCAAAGCCTGTAGGGAATTATACATGTTTCATGTGAACTTCATACAGCAACACACAGAGTGCCTATGGTTCTGTAAAAAAGAGTCAGATAGAATATATTCCATTTTATAATATTATTCCATCTATCTAACAAAGGTCAGGTCAAAGGGTTATGTGTAACATATACCCATGAAACCTGGACCATAAAGTAAGAATGTAATACCTTTCATCTAGTTCAAAGTCTTCTTCAGGCATTTCTGCCTTCTTTTCAAAGACGACTGTGCCAGTCAGTATAATCCAGGTATAGAAGCTTTTTCTTCCACTTAACCTTCACCAGGGCTGCCCAAGTCCTGTAAACTGTAGGCTGTGAATGTGTGTTTACAAACCTCCTGTGTGTTGCTAGTCTTGAATGAAGCTATCTGTGAGCATGCAACCATTGGCTGATATAAATAGGCCTGACTGTGAACACACACTTAGGTCTCATGAGCTGCCTTCCTTCTCCAGCTTGCTGGAATCTCCTCCAGAGCTGCGACCAGGCAACACCTCTGCTAGATTTTTAGTGTGATGGTTCCTGCTTGTAGACATGCCACAGTGTATTAACCCATTGACAAAGTGTTAATTATTTGTTGACTTGGACTCTGTCACTTGCCAGTAAAGCACTGTTAATACACTGATGTTAAAATGCAAAGTATTTATAAGCAAAAAACAAGGAAGCATTTCCATGCTCTGTCCACTCAACTGCAGTGAATAACTGAACAGACTTCATTCATCTCAATAACAACATATTGAAGGAGAAAGCCTACAAAATGCACATACACCCCTCTATAAGAACTAGAACTCTCTAAAATTTACTTTGTGTGTTTTTAATTTCTGTAGAACCAACTGAGTATGCTGTGTCTCCTCAGATGCCCTATGTACCCAGGCTGCTGGTAAGTTGAAACACATTGAAAAGTAAAGAGCCAGGGCAATTGCTGCCATTGAACCTCCTACTTCTGTATGTTATAACTTTTATAAATATATAGTGTGAGCAAGTGCAGGGTGTGGTTTGTGAGAACAGGTATTTTCCAGCCAGGCAGTTAAAGGGTGTGTAGTAGAAGCCCACAGCAGGGAGGTCAGCTGACTAATTAAGGCCTCATATTGGTTGTGTGTCAGAGCTAGGGGGTGTGGCACTACACTGAGGAAAGTGACCTGTGTATCTGGACCTGAAACAAGGTAAATGTGTGCCACCCCTGTTTGAATAACCAGAGCAGGAGTCTGGCAGCCAGGCTCCTGTATAGAGAGGGACCATTTTGTTGTAGTAGTTAGTTCTCAGCCGAGAAGGTTTTGTTTTTTGTTTGTGCCTTTGTAAAGGCAAACTGTTATGCACTGCTACCAAGCAGTTCCCCACTATATATATATACAGTGGGTACAGAAAGTATTCAGACCCCTTTAAATTTTTCACTCTTTGTTTCATTGCAGCCATTTGCTAAAAGCAAAAAAGTTCATTTTATTTCTCATTAATGTACACTCAGCACCCCATCTTGAAAAAAAAAAAAAAAAAATAAAAAAAAAAAAAAAAAAAAAAAAAAAAAAAAAAAAACAGACCCCTGTACACTCAATTTAACAAAAATGCTGTCCATTTCCTTCATCCCCCTGAGAAGGTTCCACCCCCTCCTTTGAAACAGAAATGTAGTTTAATTAAACTGATTGGACTTGATTAGGAAAGGCACACACCGTCTATAAAGACCTCACAGGCATGTCAGAGCAAATGAAAATCAAGGTCAAAAACTGCCCAAATATCACATGGTCAGAAGTATGGCAAGCACAGACTGGCCAAGGACAAAAAAAATCCCCCCCACCCCCCCCAAAAAAAAACCCCCCAAACCCCAAAAAAAAAAAAAAACACCCCCCCCCCCCCCCCCCCCCACCCACACGAGCCTTGGTGAGAGAGGAAAGAAGAACCCAAAACACTGTGGCTGACCCAGAGATGCAGAGGGAGATGGGAGAAACCACAAACAACTACACTCAGCCCCCACCAGTCGGGCTTTATGGCAGAGGGCCCGAAGGAACCCCCCCCCCGGGAAAAAAAAAAAAAGCCGCAAGAGGCTAAAACCACAGAAGGACCCCCAGACTATGAGAAATAAGACCCCTGGCGATGAGATGAAGATTGAACTGGCGAACAAGCGGACAGGGAGAAAACCAGGCACGCCACACCGCCCAAACAACCCAGCAGGAAACGGGGGCACACACATGGGGGGCAGCGCAGGGACAGGACGACGGCAAGAAGGAAAATGAATGTACCAAGTACAGAGATCCTGGAAGAAAACCTCCCGAGGCTCTGGACCCAGACCGCCGAAGGTCCCTCCAACAAGACACCCAAGCCACAGCAAAATAACGGAGGGCGGAACACTCTACCATTTCGGCCCAGCCAGAGCACATGCATCATGCCAGAAGACCGCGCTGCCAAGGGTGCTTCTACTCAAACTGAGCAAAGGGTCTGAATACTTATGACCATGTGATATTTCACTTTTACTTTCAAATTTGCAAAAATATACACATTTCTGTTTTTTTTTCTGTCAAGATGGGGTGCTGAGTGTACATTAATGAGAAATAAAATGAACTTTCTTGCTTTTAGCAAATGGCTGCAATGAAACAAAAAGTGAAAAATTTAAAGGGGTCTGAATACTTTCCGGCCCACGGTACCCACTGTATATATATATATATATATATATATATATATATATACTGACCCACTATCTCTCTGCTAACTCTCTTCTGGACTCCTTACAATCAGGTTTTCCTGCAATACACTCTACAGAAACGGCCCTTATAAAAGTCTCCAACAATCTCCTGATGGCTAAATCTAAAAGGAAGTATTCACTACTTATTTTTCTGGATTTCTCAGCAGCATTTGACACCATAGACCATCAACTCCTCACTATGCTCCATTCTATTGGCCTCACAGACATCTCTCTCTTGGTTTTCTTCCTATCTTTCTGACCGCTCATTTAGTGTATCATTTGCTGGTGCTATTTCTTCTCCTCTTCCCCTTGCTCTTGGGGTTCCTAAGAGCTCGGTACTAGGCCCCCTCCTCTTCTCTCTCTACATATTGGAAAATCCATCAACAGATTTGGCTTTTAGTACCATCTTTATGCTGATAACACCCAATTATATACCGCATTCCATGACCCCTGGCTGCCAATATCGATCTAATTCATCCCATAGGTGTTTGATGGGGTTGAGGTCAAGGCTCGGTGTGGATCAGTCAAGTTCTACACTAAACTAACCCAACCATGCCTTTATGGATCTTGCATTGTGTACTAGGTCACAGCCATGCTAGAACAGAAAAGGACCTTCCTCAAAGTTGGAAGCATACAATTGTTAATTGTCTAAAATGTCTTAGTATGTTGAAGCACTAAAGGGAGTCTGTCACCTCCCCCAAGCATATTCAACTGCTACAACCACATTACAGAGCACGTTATAAAAGTGACACATTTAACAAAGGTATGTTGTTTATCACTGGAAAAAAACAACTTTGATGCCTTATGCAAATGAGGCAGTTGATGCAATGGGGGAGGGCCATCAGCCCTGGGAGCACAGCTTTTGTCACTCAAGTGGGATTTGTGATGTCATAACAGTGGGAGGATCAACTCTGACTGCATGGGGACAGCACAGGCAGGAGGTTGCCAGCATCTGAGTGGTAAGAACAGATCTCCAGGGAACTAAAGCCCCATGCCCAGTGCACCAACTGCCTCATTTCCATAAGACTTTTCCAAATCTACAAATGTGACATATATAACAAAGGTATGATGTTTATCACTGTAATGTGCTCTGTAACATGGTGACAGTTGAATATACTTGGGGGAGATGATACAGTCCCTTAAAGTTTCTCTTCACTGGAAATAAGAGGCCTAGCCAAACCCTTCAAAAACAACCCCATAACATTATCCCTCATCCACCAATCTTTATAGCCAGCACACTGCAGTTAGACAGGTAACTTTCTCCTAGCAATCACCAAACCCATATTTGTCCATCAGACTGCCAGACAGAATAGCGTTATTTGTCACACCACAGAACTGCTCCAGATTGCATCCATTGTGCTTGGTGATGTAAGGTTTGTATGAAGGAGCTAGACCATGTAAACCCATGCAATGAAGCTCCTGGAGCACAGTTTTTGTGCTGATGTTCATGCATAAAAGTTGCCATAACTCTGCTGACTCCTCATCTGGCATTATGTGCCTCAGCACTTGGTGACCTCCTCAAGGGTGCAACTGTGTTGTGTATTTACAGGTTCATCTCAATAAATTAGAATATCTTTGAAACATTTATTTATTTAAGTAATTAAATTAAAAAAGTGACCTGTATTTTCTAGATTCTTTACACAGAGAGTGTTCTATTTCAAGTGCTTTATTTCTGTAAAGTTGTAATGTAACTTCTGTAATGTTGATTATGGATTACAGGTAATGAAAACCCAAATCTAAGAAAATTAGAATATTGTAAAAAAGTTCAGTATTGTAAATTCAGTGTGTCACCTGCCAAGGTTTCCTAAGCCTTTAAAGGGAGTTTATCATTAGAAAAACACATTTTTAACTAATGGAATGTTGGTTTAGCCTTTAAAAAGGCCATTCTACTCCTACCTTCCAGTCTAAGCTTCTCCCCGCCGTTTCTGATAAAATTGGTTTCTTCTGTTATGCAAATTAGGATCATGGAGTACCCGGGGCACCCTCCGTGTCATAACTCTCCACCGCCCCTTAGCTGCTAATGTTCACTCCCCACCTCCTCTTCGCCGGAACTTCTGCCTTTCGCAGGCATCGGACTGCACATGTCCGGGCGGCCATTTTCCGGTGGTCCGGAAAATGGCCGCCCGGACATGCTTATGTACTGTGCCGCAGTACGCTGGTGTAGCAGACCACCGGAAAATGGCCGCTTGGACGTGTGCAGTCCAATGCCTGCGAAAGGCAGAAGTTCCGGCGAAGAGGAGGAAGGGAGTGAACATAAACAGCTAAGGGGCAGTGGAGAGTTATGACACCGAGGGTGCTCGGGGAACAGGGGGAATGCCCCCGATGCTCCGTGATCCTAATTTGCATAACAAAAGAAACCAATTTTATCAGAAACGGTGGGGAGAAGCTTAGAATGGAAGGTAGGAGTAGAATGGCCTTTTTAAAGGCTATACCAACATGCCATTAGTTAAAAATATGTTTTTCTAATGATAGACTCCCTTTAAATGGTCCCTCAGTCTGGTTCAGTAGGACACACAATCATGGAAGACTGCTGATTATGAATTGTATTACTGAATTACTGAAATGAATGAACGTTTCAAAGATATTCTAATTTATTGAGATGCACCTGTACTTTTTGCTTCTTATTGTGCATTTTATGATGTGTATTTTGCTGAATATGTATGATGTTACACTGTACCTTTTAATTGTGTAATTGGTATCTCAGATTTGTGTTTTCTGGAAAGAGGAAGACACATTACTTCAAACAGTGCAGAATACTATTGTACACAATAGTGCAGTCTTTGGGCACTATGACTTGACGTCTTGTAGTCACATCATGCAGTAAAGGCTCTCATTTAAGACAGGTTTTCCCAAACCTTTGGGACTTCCGGACCTCTGTTCCACTTTCTGTTCATGTGGTGCAATTCCATACTTGAGGCAGTTTCCAACGGCCAGCGTTGCCATTGTGAGTCTAAGAACCAATCATTATAAATGCGTGAATGCTGTATGGTATCCTGGTATTGAGTTGCACAGATTCTGTGTGGTGCTGTACAAGCTCTGTCAGGTGCTGTACATACAGTATGGAGATATTTTGCATATTTGGATACTGATAGAGCATGAGACAGTTTTTTTTTCTGGCACAGTTTTTTTTTCTGTCAGATTTGTATAAAATCTAATACAGAAAAAACTTTTACGAAATCATAGGCATCATTGTCTCAGTGTCATGTGCATGAGGCCCAAGTCTTATGTGGCTTTAGGAATGGGACAAGGAATGTTACTAGAGTAGCAAGAACGTAATATAAGTGGGTACAGGGACTACAGTTTTAATTCCTTTGTCCCTTATGACTTACATGAAATGTCAGTTACATTTTATCCATGAATGATCAAAGGTTTCAGTGATTCCTTCTACTAAGCCATGATGACTAGCGATATAGGCTATCACTGGAATAGCACAGTCATCTGACACTTTAGTCTTGATCCTACTCTTCCTCTTCTTATAGAAGATTGTAAGAAATGGAAAGTACCTATCTGCCCATATACTGGCATACCTAGTGTTTTATGTGCTCTCTTTCCCAAATATTGCACTTAAGACTCCTCTGCAATTAACCCCTTCTACTGCAGGGTGTCTTTTTCCTATAGAAGGAGTACCTGAACTGATCAATTCATAGTAACCCCTAGAGTGCTGGGACGCCTTTGAAGTGCTGCTATAAAAGGAGTCCCTGCAGGGGTCATGACCATGGATTGCAGGGATCCCTTAGTAGGGGGTAAAGGGGCTGTCCTGGCCCCAAATAGATTTTTCATACTGATGACCTATCCACAGGATCAATCATCAGTATGTGATCTGTGGAGGTCCAACACCCAGACCCCAGGCAGATCAGCTGTTTCCGTAGCCTCAGGGATGCTGTAAGCTGCTAGTGGAGGAGGAGCGCATGCAGAACCCATACTATTCAAGTAATTGGAGCAGTACAGCAGCCCCATCCACTGCATAGCAGTGGTTCCTTGGAATTGCAGAACTGCTCTTATGGATAGGTCATCAGTATGAGAAATCAGTTTGGGTTTGGACAACCCTTTTAACCAGATTCAAGACCAGACACATTTTTGGGTTTTTTCCATACATGTGATTTTGAGGGCTATAACATTTTTTTTTCCTTTGGGTTATTGAAATAATTTTTATGTCTTTTTTCAGTGATAAGTAGGGTTTTATTTAATTTTATTTTTAGTATTCCATGATTTTCTTTATTTTAATATCTGAGAAAATTAAGGAGGGGAAATGTGTCTCTGCTATTTAAAAAACAAAACAAAACATGAAAATTTAAATAACAAAGTGCTACAAAAAAAATTCTTTAGATAGCTTTCTCTCTTTGTCATGGTCATTTTTTTTTTTACGTAGGTGGCACTTATTGTTGTGCGCCAAGGGCGGGGCCAGAACCGGTGACATGTGCGTGGTAGTGGCATTTTTTCACTTTTTTTTTTTGTATATTTATTTATTTATTTTGCACATTGTAACCCCCATATAGCCATAATAGACCTGTAACTGGGACTGATATATTAGTCCCAGGTACAGAAGGAATGCAACCTTTTATGCTGTGCAGCTCATGGACTTCAGTCATGTGACTGCGAAACTGGAAGAGGAGCCCCACATCATGGCGATTCCCATAGCTGTGTACGCAATGCTCATTGAGCACTTTTCCTGCCTTCCCTATAGGAGCTCTGGCTTTAGTAACAGCTGACTCCCTGCTTCTGCAACTGCATTATTTTGTGCTCTCAGGGTTAGTCACAATCAAGATGTTACCACAATTAACCATTTAAATCCTGTAGCAGAAGTCCCACTTGAAAGGGTTAATTGGGGTCATAACTTGATTGTACCTTACCCCAGAAGGAGTCACTGGACTGAGCAACCTGTGTAACATCTTGACTGCTACTAACCCCTGTACTCAGGATTAGACATGATCAAGTTTTTACCGTGATTAACCCTTTAACTTCTGTAGCAGAAGGAGTCCGTGCACTACAAAGGGTTTACTGTGGTGATAAGTTGACTGTGACTAACCCCAGAAAGAGTCTTTGTACTAGGAGTTACCCACAGTCAAGACATAACTGTGTGTAACGTCTTGACTACATCTAATCGCTGTACATGAGGTTAGTTGCGGTCAAATTATGACCACGACTAACCCTTTCTAGTGCAGGATCTCCTTTTGTAGCAGAATGAGTCCCGGCAGTAGAAAGGATTAATAGTGGTCACAACTTGGCTGTGACTATCCCCCAAGTGCAGGGACACCTTCTATAGCAGGAGGAGTCTCTGCACAAAGAAAGTCAATGAACTCTAGTAACCGCTGTCAGATGATTTACAGCGATTTATAGTAAACCAACCAATGAACCGTCATAATAATGGTCATAAATGGGGGGGGGGGGGGAGGCACAGTTTTGCTTTCAATTATTTATTTATCTAAAAATAAAACAATGAGATTTCCCCCTAGTTTTTGCTGTCATTGCCCATCACATTCTTAAAGAGGAATTTTATATATACACCACACACACACACACACACACACGTGGACAAAATTGTTGGTACCACTTGTTTAATGAAAGGAAAAACCCACAATGGTCACAGAAAACTTGAATCTGACAGATGGGAATTTGCCAAACTACATGTTGACAAGCCACAAAGCTTCTGGGAGAATGTTCTATGGACAGATGAGACAAAAATTTAAATTTTTGGCAAGGCACATCAGCTCTATGTTCATAGATGGAAAAATGAAGCATATCTTGAAAAGAACACTGTCCCTACCATTCAAAAGTTTGGGGTCACCCAGACAATTTTGTGTTTTCCATGAAAACTCCCACTTATATTTAGCAAATGAGTTGCAAAATGAATAGAAAATATAGTCAAGACAAGGTTAGAAATAATGATTTTTATTTGAAGTAATAATTTTCTCCTTCAAACTTTGCTTTCGTCAAAGAATGCTCCATTTGCAGCAATTACAGCATTGCAGACCTTTGGCATTCTAGCTGTTAATTTGCTGAGGTAATCTGGAGAAATTCCACCCCATGCTTCCAGAAGCCCCTCCCACAAGTTGGACTGGCTGGATGGGCACTTTTTGCGTACCATACGGTCAAGCTGCTCCCACAACAGCTCAATGGGGTTGAGATCTGGTGACTGCGCTGGCCACTCCATTACAGATAGAATACCAGCTGCCTGCTTCTTCCCTAAATAGTTCTTGCATAATTTGGAGGTGTGCTTTGGGTCATTGTCCTGTTGTAGGATGAAATTGGCTCCAATCAAACGCTGTCCACAGGGTATGGCATGGCGTTGCAAAATGGAGTGATAGCCTTCCTTATTCAAAATCCCTTTTACCTTGTACAAATCTCCCACTTTACCAGCACCAAAGCAACCCCAGACCATCACATTACCTCCACCATGCTTGACAGATGGCGTCAGGCACTCTTCCAGCAACTTTTCAGTTGTTCTGCGTCTCACAAATGTTCTGTGTGATCCAAACACCTCAAACTTCGATTCGTCTGTCCATAACACTTTTTTCCAATCTTCCTCTGTCCAATGTCTGTGTTCTTTTGCCTATATTAATCTTTTCCTTTTATTAGCCAGTCTCAGATATGGATTTTTCTTGGCCATTCTGCCCTGAAGGCCAGCATCCCTGAGTCGCCTCTTCACTGTAGATGTTGACACTGGCGTTTTGCGGGTACTATTTAATGAAGCTGCCAGTTGAAGACCTGTGAGGCGTCGATTTCTCAAACTAGAGACTCTAATGTACTTGTCTTGTTGTTCAGTTGTGCAGCTGGGCCTCCCACTTCTCCTTCTACTCTGGTTAGAGCCTGTTTGTCCTGTCCTCTGAAGGGAGTAGTACACACCGTTGTAGAAAATCTTCAGTTTCTTGGCAATTTCTCGCATGGAATAGCCTTCATTTCTAAGAACAAGAATAGACTGTCGAATTTCACATGAAAGTTCTCTTTTTCTGGTCATTTTGAGAGTTTAATTGAAATAACAAATGTAATGCTCCAGATTCTCAACTAGCTCAAAGGAAGGTCAGTTTTATAGCTTCTCTAACCAGCAAAACTGTTTTCAGCTGTGCTAACATACTTGCACAAGGGTTTTCAAGGGTTTTCTAAACATCCATTAGCCTTGTTACACAGTTAGCAAACACAATTTACCATTAGAACACTGGAGTGATGGTTGCTGGAAATGGGCCTCTATACACCTATGTAGATATTGCATTAAAAACCAGATGTTTGCAGCTAGAATAGTCATTTACCACATTAACAATATATAGAGTGTATTTCTGATTCATTTAATGTTATCTTCATTGAAAAAAACTGTGCTTTTCTTTCAAAAATAAGGAAATTTCTAAGTGACCCTAAACTTTTGAACGGTAGTGTATATATAAAACTAATACAGAGTAAAAATGTTAAAGGGGTTGTCCAGGAATAGGCAGACATGGTTATTATTTCCTAAAACAGCACCACATCCATCTACAGGTTGTGTATGATATTGCAGCTCAGTCTCTTTCACTTCAATAGAGTACAATACCACATACCACATACAACATACAGACTGCTGTGGCGCTATTTGTGGAAGAAAGTGCCCATATCAACCTATTTAAATACTGCTATTACTAGTCGACAATATTACAAAGAATTCAAATAAGAGGACCTGTTTGTGAAATTCATTCTCAATGGTAGTTCCGTGAGACTTTGTTCCTTTATTAGGTGCTTATCATGTGATAAGCAATTTATTCTGCCAGGTGTGGGTAAGACTGAGACATGATACAGGATTTATAGAATTATCAGGAGACTTTTTTATAACTATGATATCAGACTTATGGAAGGCATTTGGTTTAAATCAATATCATAAGCCTACCACCAGACAAGACTTAAACAGATTTAGGAACTAAGGCTACTCCTGGGCAGAGAGTCCCATAATGAGCTTGTAATAGGAACATAGTGCATGTCTCCTGAACAAACTGGCAGCAGCTGTTTTGTTCATTCCTGTTAACAGTATATCATGTGAGCAGGCTGCAATTTCCCGAAGCCACATGATAAACAGGTTCAAGTTATGTAAAGAATTACTTATTCCATACAACCTGATAACATTTCATGACCTGTGTAGGAAAATGATTAGCAACACTGTATTCCAGTATCCAACCTACTATGTGCTGTGCTATGTTCTCTTTATATTGAATCTCTAAAGGTCAGGTTTTGCCACTGATTGCCAAACTCCTAAAGCTTTTCAAAACCTTTCCTACTTTGACCTTACCTGCCATAGTGTGGTGGAACCTGGATCTCACAAACAATAAATGTCAATCATCATACTGTCTCTTCCGTTAAAGTGTTCAAAACCTGCAGCTTCTAAGATACATTTAGGGCTGGATTCATACCTGTGCCTGCATTCCGTTCAGGGTTTCCGTCCCCGAATCCGCTTAAAAAATGCAGAGACAAAAGAGCAGGACTTTTCTCTCCGCATTTTTCAGGTGGAAACTGGGCGAAAAGCTGGCGGACCCAATTATAGTCTATTATCCGGACGCCATTATCCGCTTTTTAAGCAGATTAGGTTTCCGTTCTTCGGGTCCCAAGCGGACCCGAAGAACGGAAAGCCGAATGCTAGTGTGAACCTAGCATAATAAGCTAAGATGCTAGCCGATTGGGTAGTGGTGTATTGCTATCATTCTGCTTTCAGCTTGCTGATGTAAAATACCTGTCATTTGTCAATTTTCCTTCACAACCACCCTATCGCAGGAAAACTTTATGGGATATACTGTGTGACATCACCGTAATCTACGACATCATATAGTACATGAATAATCAGCAGGGCAAATTGTGACATCACCATTTTATCACAGAACTACCAGCTAAATAATAAGCATAGTTCCCCTGTGGCATCACATTCTACTAACATAGTGCTTGGGTGGATAGACTACACATATGCAACAGCCATATTTGACAACAAATATTATAGGACTTGAAGCTTCCCACAGCAAATCATGTTACTAGAGCCTGTAGACAATGGCCTGAGCTACTCCTCTGCAATGTTATCTTACAGATGCTGAGGTAGACTCCCTAATGTGTTGTGATAGGCCCATGGGAGTAGACACTAGCATGATACAGTCTGTCAAATCTGGGCCCGCAGCACATGAGGATCTGTAAGTGATATATATATGTATATTTACTGTGGAGGCAAATAGCTATATAATGCAGCATCCCATAGTGACACTGCTTTAATGTCTTGTGTTTTATGTTGTGTTATTTTATGGTGCTTCTGGTTATATGTATTTTATGTTTTGCAGCTTATGTGCTGCAACCGGCCTGCCATGAATTAAAAGCATGGCTGAACACGGGAATATCCCCGTGTGCCGCCCGTGCACTGGCCGTGCTTCCGCGGCTCCTTTTATTAAATGAATAGGAGCCACGGAAGCAAGGGCCACAAAATAGGACAGGAATAGGACCTGTCCTATATGATGCGGCCCGGACTGTCGGCCCGCACACGGGAACGTGAAAATAGCGGTCGTCTGTACGGGCCCTTTTTTGTTCAGCGTGCCAATTTAAATGATAAAATCACAGATGAGGTACTCGGAGTGCCGGTCAATAATTGTAAGGCTGATGACCCCTACACTAAACTAATATACCACAAACAATAGCACAGAAGTGCTGCCACAAGATGCTTCAGGATGCATGCATTTACTTCTATTTCCTGGGACGCACCTGTACTTTTCCATTAGAAGCAATTAAAGTCCATGTACAGCCCCCAATTAGTGGTAAATATATGTATCCAGGAGCACCGTGTGGCAGCATCCTTATGGTGGAAACACACTATGTATCTGGATGCAGTTTTGCACAAAAAAAAAAACAAAAAAAAAAAACTGCTTTTTTTTGTGCAAAAACACCCCGTTATACAGAATAATGTCCCATAGTGGCCCCTACACACGGTATTACACACGTGGACAAAATTGTTGGTACCCCTCGTTTAATGAAAGAAAAACCCACAATAGTCACAGAAATAACTTGAATCTGACAAAAGTAATTTGCCAAACTACATGTTGACAAGCCACAAAGCTTCTGGGAGAATGTCCTATGGACAGATGAGACAAAAATCGAACTTTTTGGCAAGGCACATCAGCTCTATGTTCACAGACGGAAAAATGATGCATATCTTGAAAAGAACACTGTCCCTACTGTGAAACATGGAGAAGGCTGTTATGTTCTGGGGCTGGTTTGCTGCATCTGGCACAGGGTGCCTTGAATCTGTGCAGGGCACAATGAAATCTCAAGACTATCAAACGATTCTAGAGAGAAATGTGCTGCCCAGTGTCAGAAAGCTTGGTCTCAGTCGCAGGTCATGGGTCTTGCAACAGGATAATGACCCAAAACACACAGCTAAAAACACCCAATAATGGCTAAGTGGAAAACATTGGACTATTCTGAAGTGGCCTTCTATGAGCCTTGACCTAAATCCTATTGAGCATCTTTGGAAGGAGCTGAAACATGCCATCTGGAAAAGGCACCCTTCAAACCCGAGACAACTGGAGCAGTTTGCTCATGAGGAGTGGGCCAAAATACCTGTTGAGAGGTGCAGAAGTCTCATTGACAGTAACAGGAATCGTTTGACTGCAGTGATTGCCTCAAAAGGTTGTGCAACAAAATATTAAGTTAAGGGTAGCATCGTTTCTGTCCAGGCCTGTTTCATGAGTTTTCCTTTTTAAAAAATTCTGTTGAAGCATGGTTGAAAAGCAATGTCTGACTTTCATCTGTTCATTTTCATAGATTTTTTATATATTATTACTTTTGTCAGATTCAAGTTATTTCTGTGACCATTGTGCGTTTTTCTTTCATTAAACGAGGGGTACCAACCACTTTGTCCACGTGTGTATGTCCTATAGCCATAGCAGCTCCTGCACACGATATTATGTCCCATAGTGGCCCCTGCACACAGTATTATGTCCCATAGTGGCCCCTGCACACGGTATTATGTCCCACAGTGGCCTCTGGACACTGTATAATATTCCAATTTTCGCCACTCACTAGTTATTATTATACTGTGGTTTCTCTTCAGACCCCAGAGTGTAATAAGAGGAGGGCCAAGAGAGGTGACAAACATAAAAAAACAATGTTACTCCTACGTGGCTCTGTTCTCTTCAGCGCTTCTGCCTGAAGTCAGCGACCACTGATTGGGTCTCAGTGGTCACGTCTGCATCATTATGCGTAATGGTGCCAACGTGACCCGTGAGGCCCTATCAGCGGTCTCTTAGTTCAGGAAAAAGCGCCGAAGAGAACAGAGCTGCTCCAGAGCGCAGGAAAGGTGAGTAACATTATTTTTTTATGTTTTATGTACCTCCCCTGGGGCTCCGCTTATTATACTCTGGGGTCTGAAGAGACCACACAGTATAATAATAGCAGTTTCATTTCGGCCGTGTTTGGTCAGATTGAAACAGCTGTGGAGGACCCGGGCTGCCGTGCCAGGGAAATAAGCCTCAAGTGCCACTCCTGGCACGCGTGCCGGTAGTTGCAACCCCTGTTGTAGTGTGTGCAGTCAGCGTTGGCACTGTGACACTGTACCCCACAGTTCTAGTCAGCCCCTGAGAGAGAAGATCTTAGCCCAAAGGTCTGCCAGAGACAGCCCTGAGACGGGGATCATCAACCTGTCTGCTGTACAGATTGTCTGCCAGGAGGAGAGAAGGAGTCCCATTTTCCAGGAATTGTATTCTGGGACCCACCTCATAAGGTATCTGGGCCTAAGGGACTTCCTTGCTGCCAGCCTTCAGAGCCATCTACTGGCTGAAGCTAGGCTTGTTACAGAGTTGTTGGTGTAGTACAAGGCACTTTATCTACCATTTGGTCTGGGCATCCCTCATCCCCAAGCCTGGGTGAATTCAACAGTTGGGAAACTACTACCCCCATTGGGAAGCTGCACCTGTTCAGTTATACAGTTTTCCACAGTAAAGTTACTCTGTTTCAAGTACATCACTGCCTCCTGATTCGTTCCTGCGATTTCCATCAGGGCCCTTCCGAACACCTTCACACGGCTCAGGGTAAGAGAGACCCCTCTCCAACTGGAAACGCCCCAGGGGAACTACTACCACCACCATCCGGTAGCACGCAGGCCCCCTCGACAGTGTTCGGCCTAGGAGGTGTGCTGGAGGAGTTCGCTTGAGGGCACTTGGCCTTCTTAGTGACATTGCTACAGCCATTACTACTCCCATTCTCCAGTTCCCTCCATCTGGGTTGTGGCAATAATATGTTCAGATCACTAAAATATGTCACAATACTACTACCCTGTCACACTGTGATTTATGGATTGCCAGTATATGGCACCAATGACACAGCAAAGTAGGCAGCTGTGTTTTCAGCACATCTTAAGTTATCTTCACGTGATGTCACTTACCACTTTGAGAAAATCGCTGGGAACAAAAACAGTTTCCGGGAACAGAAGAACACAGTGTCAATGACATCCTTGCAACATAGTACACATGTAGACATGTAGTATATACAGTGTGTATATATATATATATATATATATATATATATATATATATATATATTTTTATACACAGACACACACAAACATATATATATTATTCCTTGTATGACAGCTTTCTGACTTTTTCATTTCTGAGGCCTTCTTGCCACTTTCCCGAAAAGGGTGAATGGTGAGTTCATGCAGGGGGTGGGGCCATCGACTATATTTATTACAATATATGTCGGAATTCTGGCGTAACTGATGTAGCTGGTGATCATTTAAAAACACCAGTCTTCATAAATCTGTGCCAGTGATTTATATATATATATATATATATATATATATATATATATATATATAGATAATCACTTCTAACTGCGTGGGAGTGAAAATAGTCATTGTGCTGCTATATGCCATATGTATGAGCATTTCTTCACTGAATTACACAAGAAGCTGTTGCACTGACTGTACCTTGGCTTAGTCAATAAAGTTGAAAAAACATGTTATTGTGCTAGCTTGTACACAGAGGTATAAGGGGCAGTCTCAGCTGTGCTCTCTGAAGCCAATGAAACATAAAGCTAGGGAGCACACCCTCCAATGTTTGCAAACAAAATACAAGGATATGCCAGCACGTCAGTACTTCTTGTCAGTGTGCAAGGAACAGCATAGAACACAATGAACAACAGTAACAATAGCAATAGTAATTCTATCATGGTGCATTATAAAACAGAGATGGAGAGCATGCAGTACACCTCAGGAACCAGATACCGTGCTTTTAACAGCAAACCTGTTAAATTAGATCATGTAGAAAGTGAAACTCAATAAGGCTAAAACCCCACATAGCGAGCAACAGCCAAAAAGTGCAGCAGAAAAGACTGTGCTTTTCACAGAAAGTCCACAGAGCTTTCCTCTGTGGACTTTCTGCTTCTATTATACCTATACAGAAACCTCCAGCATTTCCGTAGGTATAATTGACATGCTGCAATTTACAAAATCACGACGGTTTATGAAATCGCAGCATTTCCGCTGCGGATATTTTTCTGCAGTGTGTGGATGGGATTAATAAGAATCCCACCCACTTTGCAGGTACTGTAATACATGTCGGACCTTAAACAAGACTAAACTATGCTTTTTTACATTCTCTGATGCTAAGGCCCCACGTAGCTAGCTGCAACCAAAAACCCTGCGGAAAACACTGTGGTGGAAATGAATCGCGGACTTCCTTTGAAAAACGCTGCGGAAAAAAAAACGCAATATATTTCTGACGCTGTCTTTTCCGTTCGCTATGTGGAGCCTTAGCCTAAAACAACTTTTATTGCAATTGCTTCCCCGAATTAGATCAATAGAGAAAAACTGTCAGGCAAATCCTACAAAAGAGTGGTTTTCAAACACCAAATATTTATGGTAATATCTGACACTGAAGTTTACGCACCTTATAAAATCCAGCAGAAACATCGTAAAATGCCAGTTGAAGTGCCTATGAGTTTACTATTGTGTTTCTTCTTGCCATGAATATACAGTGCCTTGCGAAAGTATTCGGCCCCCTTGAACTTTTCAACCTTTTGCCACATTTCAGGCTTCAAACAAGGATATAAAATTTTAATTTTTTGGTGAAGAATCAACAACAAGTGGGACACAATCGTGAAGTGGAATGAAATTTATTGGTTATTTTAAACTTTTGTAAAAAATAAAAAACTGAAAAGTGGGGCGTGCCAAATTATTCAGCCCCCTAAAGTTAATACTTTGTAGCGCCACCTTTTGCTGCGATTACAGCTGCAAGTCGCTTGGGGTATGTCTCTATCAGTTTTGTACATCGAGAGCCTGAAATTCTTGCCCATTCTTCCTTGGAAAACAGCTCGAGCTCACTGAGGTTGGATGTTTGTGAACAGCAGTTTTCAGTTCTTTCCACAGATTCTCAATTGGATTCAGGTCTGGACTTTGACTTGGCCATTCTAACACCTGGATACGTTTATTTGTGAACCATTCCATTGTAGATTTTGCTTTATGTTTGGGATCATTGTCTTGTTGGAAGATAAATCTCCGTCCCAGTCTCAGGTCTTTTGCAGACTCCAACAGGTTTTCTTCCAGAATGGTCCTGTATTTGGCTCCATCCATCTTCCCATCGATTTTAACCATCTTCCCTGCCCCTGCTGAAGAAAAGCAGGCCCAAACCATGATGCTGCCACCACATTTGACAGTGGGGATGGTGTGTTCAGGGTGATGAGCTGTGTTGCTTTTACGCCAAACAGATCGTTTTGCAGTGTGGCCAAAAAGTTCGATTTTGGTTTCATCTGACCAGAGCACCTTCTTCCACATGTTTGGTGTGTCTCCCAGGTGGCTTGTGGCAAACTTTAAACAAGACTTTTTCTGGATATCTTTGAGAAATGGCTTTCTTCTTGCCACTCTTCCATAAAGGCCAGATTTGTGCAGTGTACGACTGATTGTTGTCCTATGGACAGACTCTCCCACCTCACCTGTAGATCTCTGCAGTTTATCCAGAGTGATCATGGGCCTCTTGGCTGCATCTCTGATCATTCTTCTCCTTGTTTGAGATGAAAGTTTAGAGGGACAGCCGGGTCTTGGTAGATTTGCAGTGGTCTGATACTCCTTCCATTTCAATATGATCGCTTGCACAGTGCTCCTTGGGATGTTAAAAGTTTGTGAAATCTTTTTGTATCCAAATCCAGCTTTAAACTTCTCCACAACAGTATCACGGACCTGCCTGGTGTGTTCCTTGGTTTTCATGATGCTCTCTGCGCTTTAAACAGAACCCTGAGATTATCACAGAGCAGGTGCATTTATACGGAGACTTGATTACACACAGGTGGATTATATTTATCATCATCAGTCATTTAGGACAACATTGGATTATTCAGAGAGCCTCACTGAACTTCTGGAGTGAGTTTGCTGCACTGAAAGTAAAGGGGCCGAATAATATTGCACGCCCCACTTTTCAGTTTTTTATTTTTTACAAAAGTTTAAAATAACCAATAAATTTCATTCCACTTCACAATTGTGTCCCACTTGTTTTTGATTCTTCACCAAAAAATTTAAATTTTATATCTTTATGTTTGAATCCTGAAATGTGGCAAAAGGTTGAACAGTTCAAGGGGGCCGAATACTTTCGCAAGGCACTGTATGTACAGCCCACAAATTAGGCTTCCTGTGTCTATATTTGGTGCACTAAATAGGTTGTTTTTAACCAAAAGCTCAGAATGATTTAAAATAAAGAACTGAATAATACTCACCTTACTTCTACCCGTCTCTCCCATTCAGTTTTTCCCTGGACTCCCACAGGTCTCTGTACACTGGGCCTTCAGCAATGATATTTTGACATGGACATGTGACTGATGCAGCCAATCACAAGTACTTTCCTAATGAATACAACAAACTCAAGAATGCTTCCCTTAACATAGTAGGATGACAGATCCACTTTAATACAGTGTACACTTGCCAGGTATTAACATTAAAACAACTTAACATTGTGTAAGCCCTCCTCATGCCACCAAACCCTACTTGCGGGGGCTATACAAGACCACTATCAGTATCCTGTGATATCCTTTATATCCTGTAAGCTGCAAGGTGGGACCACCACATCCTACAAAGGCTCCATTGCCTTGAGATCTGGGAAATTTAGAGACCAGGTCAATAGCTTTAACTGTCATGTTCCTCAAGCCATTCCTGAACAATTATTGCAGAGTGACAGAATGCATTATTCTGCTGCAAAAACTCACTGACATTGGTGAATACTGCTGTGAAAAGATGTAATTGGTCTGCAATAATGTTCAGGTGGGTGGTACATGTCAACGTAACTTTTACATGAATGCCAGGACTCAAGGTTTCCTAGCAGAATTATCAGAACATTGGCCAGAGTATTAAACTGCCTCTGCTACTTGCCTTCTTCCCATTATGCATCATGCAAGACTGCCATTTTGGAGACACTCTGACATAGTAGTGTAGACCAGTGGCTCCCAAACTATGGTTCACAACCCCCTGGGGGGCTGTGTGAAGACTGCTGGAGGATCGCAAGTCATTAGTGGTAATCAGGCTGCAGTTCTGATATGGGTGCTGATAAAGATCAGCAGTGGTCAAAGGGAGGTGAGTAATACATAAGTGCAGTATAATGTCCCCGAGTGGCCCATCCATGCAGTATAATGTCCCCGAGTGGCCCCTCCATGCAGTATAATGTCCCCGAGTGGCCCCTCCATGCAGTATAATGTCCTTGCGGGGCCCCTCCATGAAGTATAATGTCCCATAGTGGCCCCTCCATGCAGAATAATATCCCATAGTGGCCCCTCTATACAGTATAATGTCCTATAGTTGCCCGCCATGCAGTATAATGTCCTTGAGTGGCTGCCCAATGCAGTTGAATGTGCCCGAGTGGCCACCCAATGTAGTTTAATGTCCCCGAGTGGCCCCTTCATGCAGTAAAATGTCCTTGAGTGGCCCCCTCAATGCAGTATAATGTCCCTGAGTGGCCCCTCCATGCAGTATAATGTCCTTGAGTGGCCCATCCATGATGTATAATGTCCCTGAGTGGCCCCTCCATGCAGTATATTGTCCCTGAGTGGCGCCTACGTTAATAAAATCCCACATACATAGGTTTTTTTTTGTTTTGGTTCAGACGAACCTGACATTTTGGGGGTTTGTCACACACAAACTACAATTATACTCTGATGGACTCTTCAGACGTCAGGCAGTCATGTAGCGTATGTGTCATTACGCTATGTGATTCATGTGACTGCCTGACGTTATCTCTGTAGGCCAGAGGAGCACAGGGAGCAGCTCCAGAGCCCAGGACAGGAAAGAAACACGGTTTTTATGTTTGATTACCTCACTGCGGTCTCCACTAATTACACTCTGAGGGTCAAATTGAAGTTCGTGGTTGACGAACACCACAAACTACCATTGGGAAGGGGGGACTCTCACTCCAGGGGTATGCCTACCGTGCCTTGAGAACCACTGGTCTACACTTTACAAAGTTCCAAATGGTGAAGTGGCTCAGATACTTTTGCTTGTTTCAATCACATTAGTTTCAAGAACTAGTTGTTCATTTGCCGTCTAATATATTCTACCTCACTGACAGATGACATTGTAATGAATATGTACTTTAATGTTATGGCTGTTCGATGTATGTGCTGCCCACGATCTAAATACTTCTGCTAGCAGTCAGGTTTTTTTCTGCGCGCTGCATATACATTTCACAAGGTGGTTATGTCATGGCAAGTTGTATTAAACGTTACTCGACCCAGGGTATGATTCTGTTAACTCTTTATCTGTTAGCACTTTATCTAAATCGGGGATATTCAACAAATGGACCACGGTCTGAAATCGGACCGCAGATGTCTGAACCCCTGCCTCCTAGACTTTCATTATGTCGGGAAAAAAGCCTTTTGCACCCTAAACCCAGGTACATACAAAAGCAGCTGCAGGGATTGACAGTAATGGAGAATTATACTGTGGGGACACTAAGGAAAATGATATTGTGAAGGAGTATTAATAGTTCATTATAACATTTGGAGGCAACTAATGGGGCCAGAGGTTGAAATAACGCTTGTAAAAGCATTACCACACCTTGAAAAAAAATCTAATGTATATTAATACGCATGAGAGTTTTCCAGTCATTTAAACACTTAGTAATTTTGGCACCGCTCTGAAACAGAGCGGGTGCAATAAATGCCAACGCTAATGAATGTGACTGAAAGAATATAAGGAACATGTAATTTTTACCATATAGTGAACACCATAAAAAAAAAAAAAAATTTGCTATTTATAGATGGAAGACAGCTATAGTAATGGTTCTCCTACTTAAATATCAACCTCTTAGCATTATTCTGCCTTTCATTCTTGGTGAAAATATTCCTCTCTGGCTGCACCCAGTATAATGCCATGTTTGTGCCTTCCCGCACAGGATAATGCCACGTTAGCACCCCCAAAACACACAGTATAATGCCACATTAGGGCCCCCACACAGAATACAGATCCTTCGTGTGTTTCCCCACACGGTATAATGCCATTCTAGCGCCCCACACACAGTTTAAAACCATGTTATTGCCTCCCCACATAGTATAATGACACATTAGTGCCCCCATAGTGCAATGCCACGTTAGTGCCCAGACGCATCTTATTGTCCAAAAAGTACCGTAATTACTAGACGTGCTTAGCTACTGTTCCATTGTACCTTCACCTGATACTGGACTCCAGTCAGTGGACCTTTACTAAAAGTAGTTGAGTACCCCTGATCTAAATCTTATAACCATGGTTGAGTAACTACCTGGTGGTCCAGCTGCAGAACATGGTCTGGCATTACTTTCTCTAGCTACACACCAAAAAGCCACCAGTTGCGGTTTCTACACATATTATAATCCAGGCCTCTTTGGTCACAAAACAGTTAAGGAAAGGTTAGAATTCAGAAGACTTATCATATAAACCCCACACCCCGACATGTCTTTGGACATTTCCAGAAGTAGAACGATTAATCATCAACCCGTTTCTCTGCTTTCTAGCATTTGACTTTGTGATTCCTGAATCCCTGGAGTAAAAATAAACTTTATGAAGTCCACCCAATGCCGCAGTAGCATTTTAATGCCTTGTAACTTTCCACCTGCCCCCAAACAATCATCTGCTGCCAAGAGATAGTCTGAAGCAACAAGAAAATAACATCACAGATATATCCCAACAATATTAACCCAGAAATGGTATGTCAAATATCTACTTATACTCCCAGTCTATCAGCAGTGGAGTGCTACTCTAACTAAAAGGTCAGCCTGGTGCCCGCTTTAATGAACTTTGCAGAAATAGGTAAGCATACTGTGCCAAACAGCCTCCTGCCTGCCAGGGCAGGTTCCCCTGACACTAAAGGAATGTCCACTCATGACACGTCTCTATGAATCATTCAGCTCCAGTTAAAATGTGACTTTGAGGTGACCATGACTCAGGAAATAAATCGTGAACATGTGTCTTCAGAGTTCTACCATTACTATTATAATTATTTTAAGAGATAGGGTCGGATGCATCAAAAAAAAGAAAGTCACATTACAGTGACAACCAGAGTCCAGCCTTTGCTTCTAAAGCAACGTTTAGGAAATGTCAAAATTTAAGTTATTGCCATTTGGCACAAAGGCACTTTTTCTCTAGAATGATATTGATGCATGAGGCCTGTAAAATCTGTTGAATGCGCAATAAAGTTATTTTGGTGATAAAGAATATAAAAGTATTATACAGCAATGTTGAATTTTTACATAAACATGCATGTATTCATCTGTAGATGCCACAGTGCAATGGATGACAACATAACACTAATGCTGCAATTTACTTTATAATTATAATTTTCCATTAGTTCATTTATTATGTGTAGATATCAAGTTTTCTAAAAAAGGAACCCAATTTCTAGAGAGCATGTGTTGGAGCTGCGAAGGCTTCTGTCCCAGACAGCAGCCTATCACAGCTCAATAGTAAAGGTCCAATGGTCCTGCCTCAGATTATTTACCAGATTGCAGATTGTGTTTCCCCATCTTTCCTGTGTTGACCTACTCCTCTTATCTCTTCATTGTGCTACATCTGTGCCCCATCCCTTCTGCATTCACCTCTTTGCTCTGCCACATCTGTGCTATATCAACAGTGCCCCTTTGTGATTTTTTTTTTTTTTATAGTTTTATGAAAAAAAAAAAAAAAAAAATTGGTGGCAGTTCAGTGATATGGGATCACTGACCTCCCACCAACTTTATTCTTTTTTTTTTTTTTCCATAAAACTATATAAAACAACAAAAGTAAAAATATATTTTTAAAAGTTAGTTTTAGTTTGAGGCTTCAAAAGGAAGGGGAAATATAAGGAACCATTTACACAACTCCCTCCTGCTAAATCCTGGCTTTGGATCCAAACAATGCAGCAAAATCTGCAACAAAAAAAGCAACTTTTCCACAATGTGTGACCTCAGCCTTAGGTAGTTAACTGTTACATCCCATCTAGTTAGTTTTGTGTTAGGTAGCATCAGGGAACCAATTATGTTTAGCATTAAGAAATTTAGTGTCAGGAAACCATCACTGTAGTTAGGTTTAAGGAACTGCTGCCATAGTTAGGTTGAGCATCAGGAAGTTTGCACCAAAATAGTTAGGATTAGTGTCAGGAATCACTTGCTATATTTAGGTTTAGGCTGAGGCCACATATTGCAGAGAAGCAGCTTTTTTTGTTGCAGATTTTTGTTTTTTGTTTTTTTGCTGTTGAGCCAAAACCAGGAATGGATTTCGCAAAAGGGAGAAGTATGAGAACTTCGTTTATATTTCACATTCCTTTTAAAGCCAATCTTGACTTTGGCTCAGAAACTACAGCAAAATTTGCAACACAGGCTGAGGACCCATGTTGCAGAAATGCAACCAAGAATGGCTACAAAAGAAATGGGAGATATATATGAAACTCTCATACTTCTACCTTTTTCTCAATCCATTTCTGGCTTTGGCTCAATAAAATGCAGCAAAACCTGCAACATAAAAAGCTGCGTTTCCTCAAATTGTAGCCTCAGCCTCAGTTCCAGTTGCTGCATAGTTAGGATTAGCATCTGCTAGTTAGGGAATACATTTTTTATATATTTTTCTAGTTTTTAAACTTTTACATATAATATATATAATTTTTTTTCTGTATATCCAGTTTATGTACAGTAATACCTCGTACACTCGCGTTTCCGAATTTGCGAATTCACAGATTCGCGATATTTTTTTGGCAACTAACATATATAGATTTTGCTCTTTTTTTTCAGATCTGTGAAATTTAATTAAAAAAAACACCTTCGCTATTGGGTAGTAGCGTCCTGTTCGTTACGTACCCGGTAATTAGTTTCATTTTACTGTGAGTGTATAAGAAAAATGAATGAATGTATTAATATACAGTACTGTACAGTATACTTTAGTATACTGTACAGTACTGTAGGGTAAAGTTTATTGATATTTAGGGGTTAAACATTAGAAACCGGCATTGTAAGCGCTTCTAAGCGCTTGTACCAAACATTCGCGATTCCTCGCGATCCCGCTCTGTCACCTAACCTCGCGAATGTACGAGGTATTACTGTATATAAATTCAGTGACAGTGACTGATCAGACAGTTTTACGTCATCCTCCTCATCCAGTGACTCTCTAGGACAGGGGTCCCCAAACTACGGCCCGCGGGCCGCATCCGGCCCCCGGAGGCCATTTACCCGGCCCGCGTCGCAATTTCCTTTTGTTATTTCAATTGTGAGCGCACAGGCGGCGCTTACAATTGAAATAACCCACCGAGCGCTACACGGGAAGTCTTGTTCCTGTGTAGACGCTCGGCGCTCGTCGTCCGGACCTAGAATGATCACGTCATGACGCACGACGTGCTCATCTAGGCCTTACAGCCGAAGACAGAGGAGCCGGGACCACAGCACGGGAGCGGCTGCAGTGCTAGGTAAAGTATATTTTCACTTTTTTTTTTTTTACTGGGCATGGAGGGGGATCAGAGAGCTGGATCTATATGGGGGATTGATGGGACCTATATGGGGGAGAGACCTGGACCTATATGGGGGAGAGAGCTGGCCCTATATGAGGGAGACTGCATGGGACCTATATGGGGGGGGGGCATGGGACCTATATGGGGGGGCATGGGACCTATATGGGGGGCCATGGGACCTATATGGGGGAAAGAGCTGGCCCTATATGAGAGAGACTGCATGGGACCTATATGAGAGAGACTGCATGGGACCTATATGGGGGAGACTGCATGGGACCTATATGAGGGAAAGAGCTGGACCTATATGGGGGAGAGAGCTGGACTTATATGGGGGCAGAGTTCTGGACCTATTTGCAAATATGGAACCGGACATTGACCATCTCATTAGCCAAAAGCAGGCCCATACTTCACATTGAAATAATGGTGAGTTTGTTGACTTAAATTTACTATTTCTTTATTTTGAATGTTGTACTTGTTCCCTTTTTGTTTTACTTTAAAATGAGATACGTGTAGTGTGCATAGGGATTTTCATAGTTTTTCTTATAGTCCGGCCCTCCAACGGTCTGAGGGACAGTGAACTGGCCCCCTGTGTAAAAAGTTTGGGGACCCCTGCTCTAGGACATGAACCCATTTGGACCCCACTACCAGACAATTATATACCCCAGATCCCAAAGTAAACAGGCAGCCTGGGGATCAAATTTAACATTGCAGGGCTCAGTGGGGACTCCCTGAACATGGGGTTTCTGAAGAAGTCGTCCATTAGAGACTAGTAGATCACAGACATCTTATACTACACCCCATTGTACAGTATGTCTAGGATGCATTTTGAGGCCATACCTCGCTTTATACATTATGCAGATAGTGAACAGTGCCCACCCAGGGATGACCACAGTTTTGGCCGTTTGTCTAAACTGAAACCCCAATAGGGAATTTCAGTGCCCCATTTGCCCAAGCATATACCTCCAAGAAATGTATATTTATTGATGAATCACAAGTACATTTTAAAAGGAGGTTTCAATAATGCAAATACAGATAATTAGATTAAAAAAGTGACCTCCTATATTTTCTAGATTCTCTACACAGAGTGTTCTATTTCAAGTGTTTTATTTCTGTAAATGTTGATTATGGATTACAGCTAATGAAAACCCAAATCTAAGAAAATTAGAATATTGTGAAAAAGTTCAGTATTGTAAATTCAGTGTGTCACCTGCCAAGGTTTCCTAAGCCTTTAAATGGTCCCTCAGTCTGGTTTAGTAGGACACACAATCATGGAAGACGCTGATTATGCATTGTAATACTGAATTACTGAAATGAATGAACGTCTCAAAGATATTCTAATTTATTGATATGCACCTGTACCGGGCAGGTAAGAAGGCAAGGTATGGCATGAAGATGTATAAGCTGCGCGAGAGTGCATAAGGGTATACATACAGATTTAGTTTAAACAAATGGAAGGATTCCTGGGTTATCGCCAAAATTGTGTGCGATTTGTGAATCCACTGCTGGACCAGGGTTAGTACCCATGACTGGATATTTTTTATACCAGTATGCTAATCTTCAAGTGCCTTGCTTCTGGAAGTACTGTGGCATGCGGAACAATAAGAAAAAACAGAGAGCCCTCCCTAAGACACTGCTTGTGCAAACACTTACAAGGAGTGAGAGTAGGGCTCCATGTCGCAGCGACATATTGTTTTTCAAATACAAGGACAAAAGAGAGGTCCTGGTATTGATAACAATGTATGGCCACACTAGCACTTATGTACTAGTACATAGAGGCCCAAAGCAGACTGTATTAGCACCTGTTGGTTAGGAAAGTCATATCAAGTCCTAAAGCTCTACAACGGCATTCAGAAATCACGCATGTAATATAAGAATTTAATGGCATTGTACAATGCACACATATTCCATTGATGTGCAGGCCAGGGGTAATTCTCCTGGAATTTTAACTGGTGGTTATCAAGAACCTAAACCAGACCATGTATAGTAACAGGCAACAATCCCCAGGAGAAGTTTCCAAAAATGGTGAAAAGGAAAGAATTACAATATTTGCTGGGTCTACTGAACGAGAGGGATAAGGAAGAACACTACACAGTGGGTACGGAAAGTATTCAGACCCCTTTAAATTTTTCAATCTTTGTTTCATTGCAGCCATTTACTAAAAGCAAAAAAGTTCATTTTATTTCTCATTAATGTACACTCAGCAGCCCATCTTGACAGAAAAAAAAACAGAAATGTAGATATTTTAGCAAATGGCTGCAATGAAACAAAGAGTGAAAAATTTTAAAGGGGTCTGAATACTTTCTGTACCCACTGTATATCAATGTGACACATATCTCGACAAACCAGGCTCTGTATGAAAGACTGTTTTCGTATACATCATACATACCTTAATTTCAATTTCTCCTGAGCCCTGCCATGTGCTCAGGTATCAGATAACAGCCACATGTAGGTTACTGCCACAATTAATGTGGTATATGTCTCTGGTGGTACATGCTGAGCACAATATAGCAGGCACTGAAATAGCATATGTGACAATTTGGGGGGGGGGGGGGATTTAGCCTCAAAGGCGGTAGCCTCCTGGAAGCCACAGCGGTGTTGGTGGTACTGGATGCCGAAGAAGCAGTGTATCAGGCAGTGTAAATCCAAAGTTAACGGCTTTATTCAGCTTACTAATGGAACATGAACAAAAAATAACAAACAGCCTAGCTCAGTCAGTCCTTTCAGGACCCCAGTCCTCTTGGGACAGACCGCCTTATCTGTCTCCAACTGGTTCCCCGACTACCTGCTTCCTGCAGGTCTCCACAGCACTCTCTCCTGCTGCATATACTCCGTCTGGAGTTGGTGCCCCCACCCATGGGTGTGGCTGAGGAGCTTTTCAATCCTGGTTTTGGGTCGCTCACTAGCGCCCTCTGGGTTCACACTCTCACATTTCCTCCCCCTCAACTCACTACCCATGGGGTGAGTGACAATGGGACTAGACATACTATGTCAACGTCCCTCTTTAATCAGATAAACTTGTCCTGTGATTATCCACATGTCCCAATCTGGCGGTCTCTTTTTCCAAATTCCGGTCAGTCGAGATTTCCTTTTTATTCAGCACTTTAA
Organism: Leptodactylus fallax; assembly: GCA_947044405.1. Lineage (NCBI taxonomy): Eukaryota > Metazoa > Chordata > Amphibia > Anura > Leptodactylidae > Leptodactylus > Leptodactylus fallax. The sequence goes on from CAMRHE010000156.1 coordinate 2,760,741, forward strand.
ATGCTACGCCAAGATCTTGGCCATTCTTTACAAAAACAAGTTCTTCTTCATCACCTTCAAAATTCGCCATACAGGGGATCACATCATTTTCATCATATTTCTCGCCATAGTCTTCAACCATCCTATTGCATGACTTTGATCGCTTTAGTAAATAGCCGTAAGAATCTTCATCTTCACCTATCATGATTCCACAGGAGCTCAGAGACCAACCAACACATACTTCATGCACATCAATGTCTTTGAAGTATAACTGTTTCACAGGTACCTTTTCTGTAACCTTCATCTCAAAGCAAACTTTGCCATCACCATCAAGGTTTAGAAGTTTAGGAGACATAGGCTGCTTGCTCTCCTCTTTGTTTGAGAAACACAAGCTCTCACAAAATAGATCACGCTGAAATAAATTTTCTGGTATGTCTTTAACAACTGCCACATCATATATTGGAATGGTTTCTTTATAAGACTTTCACATCTGTACGGCAGCAGGAGAACCACTTCCATACTCTATTCTTACCTCCTCTTTCTCATACGCATAACTTCCTGGAGGCATGTTGCGGTACTGTGATAGATTGCCAGAATTTTTGTGAAAATTCCTGACAATACAGGAGCTGGTGATATCGTCATCTCAACATTCTCCAAGTTATTTTCATTCTCTGTGCTAACACCGGAGGACTGGGATACCAAGTTTCCAACATCACAGTCTTTACTGTCAGTACCCAGATGCTTTTTGGTTACATGTTCTGGCTGCCTTAATGGCTCTGCTTTCTCTGCCTTTATGCTGGCAGCTTTCTCCAATTCTAACGCCTTCTGTAGCGCACAAATCTCTGATTCCAGCTCCAGAACTTTCTTCATTGCCACATTTTTCTGCACAGCCTCCATCTCAGTTTTTACTATTGCAACTTGCAGATCTTCCTCAATCCTTTGCACTGCATCTTCTATGGCAGCAGATGGAGATGCCATCTCTTTATCCACCATGTCTCCTAGTTCTTCCTGCTTGATATCCAAGCTCTTAGGCCTCAACTCTTCTACAAGTCCTAGGATAATCTGCAGTGTTCTTCTAACATTTGTCAGGTCGGCATCCATCGAAGACTGCTTATCCTTGAGCTCATTCAGATACTGTAAACTTTGGCTTCCACATTCCCTGCAGCTGTCTACAAGACGATCTCCATGGTCTGGTGGTGCCAAGTGAGACGCTGCACTTCCATTTACAATTGTATCTGCTGTTAAGTGCGCAAACTGTGCCAGTGCTCCAACTAAGTCAGAGACATCTGTCATATTCTGTATGTATTTGGAGTGCCCATTCGAGAGGGAGGTTAATGAGTCTATAGCAACTTTCGCTCGGTTTACCAGGTAATCTGATGAACTAGTGCAGCGGATATGTAGAGGATCATCAAGTTTAGCAACTGCATCCTGGATGATATTTTCTGCTTCCCCCACTGTTCCCTGAATTATATTGAATTGTTCCTCCAACATCTAATGACAAAGATTCTGCTCATCTGCAGACTTTTTGTCAAGTCTTTCCTTCAAGTCCCGTATCTCAGTGGCTCTCTTATCTTGATCTTGGTTGAATAAAGACTCTGTCTCTTGAGTCACGTTTTTCATGGATAACAGCTCTGATTCTTTAGAGGTTAACAGGCTCTGCAGAGAGTCCTTCTCAGCTTCTAGTGCTGCCAGCTTTGAAGATAGTGCAGATGCCGACTGTTCAGTATTGAATAAAGACTGCTGCAATCGATACAATTCTTCTCTTTTAGATTCAAGTTCGGTTTTTAACTGTTCTATCTAAAACTCCAGCTGTTCCTTGATGCGTGCAACTTCCTCCTGTTTGTCCAATTGCACCTTTAGTTTAGCAACAAGCATTTTTAGATCTACAATCTCAGCAGATAAATTAGGTTTTCCTCAAACTGAATCCTCATGTCTTCTATCTGGAGGTCTAATTCTCTCTTGGCCTTTTCCAGCTCGTCATAAGTATTGGCTTTGTCCTCATACAATATCTGCACAGATTCCAGGTTTTCTCAACTTCCTGACTTGGTCATCCAGACATTCTGACTGACTCTGCAAAAATTCACTTCTCTCATGTTTAGCAGTTTCAAGGTCATCTCTTAATTTTTCAATGACACTCCCTTTGGCAATGGAGTCTTGGACATGCTGCTCCTTTAAATCCTGCAATTGCTTCTCAAGCACTTGCTTTTGATCTACACTCTGTAGGACATTATTAGATAGAGCGCATTTCATTTCTGCAAACTCCTTCTTAGTGACACAGTCCATTCCAGGCAAACCCAGCACCACATTTTCACAATGACTAGGATATGAACTCTTCATAGAGTCAAGCTCTTTCTTTAACTTAAGGTTCTCTTTTTCTGATACCTCAAGTTGCCATTTCCAATCAGATATTTCATCCTCATAAATGAACCTGATGGTTTTAATTTCATCTTGAAGCTGCTGCACCATATTTTCTTCTTTGGCGCTTTCATGCACTCCAGTATGAGACATACAGTCAGTGGGACATATTCATTCATAGAACTTTTTCTTTTTCTTGCCCATGGTTTAATAACAAGATTACACAATATTCCACAGAAACCTTGGGTTCAACCAGCAGCAACTTTTTACTATCTTCTGCAGTCACATGTATTCACCAGTTAACTTATGTGGCACTACAACAACCAGCATTTTCTTTCCACAGAAAACACAAATCTGGCACCATAGCCTTTCACATAGACTGTTTGCAATATCCAGCTTCTACACACATTGCTTACTTTCTTGCCATCAGCAAGCACTTTACAGACTTCTGTGCCACAGTATACACAAAGTCCATTCCCTGGATTCCTCTTCCAGAGTTTTACTTTCACCAGTTTTTGCACACAACTTGCTATTTTGTAGTTCCACTCCTCCTGGGTTTCTCACTTGAAAATCACAGACTTCTTCCAGCTTTAGGCCACAATGCACATTTAGCAGTACTGCAGTTACCCGACACTTGTCTTCCAGGACTTGCGTGGATCTCTTTATGCCCGCATCCGAAGCACCATATGTGACAATTGGGGGGGGGGGGGGATTTAGCCTCAAAGGCGGCAGCCTCCTGGAATCCACAGCGATGTTGGTGGTACTGGATGCTGAAGAAGCAGTGTATCAGGCAGTGTAAATCCAAAGTAAACGGCTTTATTCAGCTTACTAATGGAACATGAAGAAAAAACAACAAACAGCCTAGCTCAGTCAGTTCTTTCAGAACCCCAGTCCTCTTGGGACAGACCGCCTTGTCTGTCTCCAACTGGTTCCCCGACTAGCTGCTTCCTGCAGGACTCCACAGCACTCTCTCCTGCTGCACACACTCCGTCTGGAGTTGGTGCCCCCACCCATGGGTGTGGCTGAGGAGCTTTTCAATCCTGATTTTGGGTCGCTCACTAGTGCCCTCTGGGTTCACACTCTCACATATATATATATATATATATATATATATATATATATATATATGCCATGTGCAATTCTCACTCTATACCATCTGCTACACAGTACTTTAGATGAATGTCTTAAGGGGTGTAGTTTTTAAATTGGGATCATTTCTCAGGGGTCTCAACTGTATTGGTACCTCTGGGACTTTGCATACATGTCTTAGATGGGATGCTTTTCTGCTGTCAAGTCCATGGTCCTTCCTTTCTGCCCAAATAGCAGTTTATAACCAACCAAAAACGAGGTATTGCTGTACTCAAAAATTTACTTTTTTATTCCCTGTAAAAAAGGGAAAAAATGATCATAAACTACATATAATTTGAAAATTTAGTTTTTTTTCAGTTTCACAGCCAAATTCAAATAAGTTCAGTAAGAAACCTGTGTGTTTACAATGATAAAAATCATTCCTTAAAAGGGGTTGTCCAGGACCTAGCAAAGCTAGATACTTATGACCTATCCACAGGTCCCCAGTCAAATGAATGGGAGTAGAGCTGCAGTTCCTAGCGTCACTGCTACAGTGTACACTGCATGCAATTTCCTGCCCATACAATAAAGTGGTGGCAACAGGGACTGTAGCTCTGCTTCCTTTCACTTTAATAGAAGCAGAGCTGGTTCTGGCAGGTACCAGGTATACGACTTCTGACGGGTGAAACAGCTGAGCAGCGCGGGGTCTGGGTTTCGGACTCCAACCAATATGATATTGATGATCAATATCCAACTTTACTAGGTCCTGGATTTAAGGGGTCTAGTTTCCAAAATGGGCTCTTTCATTTCTGAGGACTGTGTTTGCGTCGAGTGGTGCACTAGGGCCATATATGGCATATTTCTATAAACTGCAGAATTATGGTAATTAATATGGTAGTTTTGCTGTTACCCCTGTCTTTGTTAGAGGAAGTGATGGTTAAAAAATGGAAAATTAAAAAAAAAAAAAAAAATTACATTTGTAAGTTTCACCTCCATTTTGCTTTTAATTCCTGTGGAACACCTAAAGGGTTAACAAAGTTCCTAAACACGGTTTTGAATAATTTGAGGGGTACAGTTTCTATAGCGGGGTTGTTCATGGGGAATTTCTATTATATACAGTGCTGGCCAAAAGTATTGGCACCCCTGCAATTCTGTAAGATAATACTCAATTTCTTCCAGAAAATGATTGCAATTACAAATGCTTTGGTAATAATATTATCATTTATTTTGCTTGCAATGAAAAAACACAAAAGAGAATGAAAAAAAAGTCAAATCATTGATCATTTTACACAAAACTCCAAAAATGGGCCGGACAAAAGTATTGGCACTCTCAGCCTAATACTTGGCAGCACAACCATTAGACAAAATAACTGCGAACAACCGCTTCCGGTAACCATCAATGAGTTTCTTACAATGCTCTGCTGGAATTTTAGACCATTCTTCTTTGGCAAATTTCTCCAGGTCCCTGAGATTTGAAGGGTGCCTTCTCCAAACTGCCATTTTGAGATCTCTCCACAGGTGTTCTATGGGATTCAGGTCTGGACTCATTGCTGGCCACTTTAGAAGTCTCCAGTGCTTTCTCTCAAACCATTTTCTAGTGCTTTTTGAAGTGTGTTTTGGGTCATTGTCCTGCTGGAAGACCCATAACCTGTGAGGGAGACCCAGCTTTCTCACACTGGGCCCTACATTATGCTGCAAAATTTGTTGGTAGTCTTCAGACTTCATAATGCCATGCACACGGTCAAGCAGTCCAGTGCCAGAGGCAGCAGCCCCAAAAAAAAGGGGACCCCCCCCGGGGCGGGCTTCTTTGAAAGCGACCCCCCCCCCAAAAAGCTCTACTTTTGTCTCATCTGACCAGAGAACATTCTTCCAAAAAGTTTTTGGCTTTCTCAGGTAAGTTTTGGCAAACTCCAGCCTGGCTTTTTTATGTCTCTGGGTCAGAAGTGGGGTCTTCCTGGGTATCCTACCATAGAGTCCCTTTTCATTCAGACGCCGACGGATAGTACGGATTGACACTGTTATACCCTCGGACTGCAGGGCAGCTAGAACTTGTTTGGATGTTAGTCGAGGTTCTTTAGCCACCATCCGCACAATCTTTCGTTGAAATCTCTCGTCAATTTTTCTTTTCCGTCCACATCTAGGGAGGTTAGCCACAGTGCCATGGGCTTTAAACTTCTTGATGACACTGCGCACGGTAGACACAGGAACATTCAGGTCTTTGGAGATGGACTTGTAGCCTTGAGATTGCTCATGCTTCCTCACAATTTTGCTTCTCAAGTCCTCAGACAGTTCTTTGGTCTTCTTTCTTTTCTCCATGCTCAATGTGGTACACACAAGTACACAGGACAGAGGTTGAGTCCACTTTTGTCCACCCCCTTTTTTATGTTTGGTGTGGAATTATATCCAATTTGGCTTTTTGACAATTCTTTTTGTGGTTTTCCATTGACGACAAATTAAATGAAGATATTATTACCAAAGCATTTGTGATTGCAATCATTTTCTGGAAGAAATTGAGTATTATCTGACAGAATTGCAGGGGTGCCAATACTTTTGGCCAGCACTGTAGGCACCTTAAAATCACTTTACAGCTCAATAGGTCCCTAGAAAACAGAATCTTGTTTTGTTGAAAATTTGGTCCTAAATTTAGAAGTCTTCTAAAATCCTAGAAAAATAAAAGGTCATTGAAAAAAAAAATTATGAAAATATACAGTAGACACATGATAAAAATTAATTAACAAATTTGTGTAATATGGCTTTTTAAAATAACTGAAACTATCCAATTTGATAATTTTATGAAATCTTTTTCAATAAATAAACCCAAAGTGTAATAACCAAAATTAATCACCAAGATAAAGTACAATGTTACAAAAAATAATCTTGGAATCACTTGGATAGGTAAATGTTGTTATTCTCCCATAACTTGAAAGATGTCAAATTTAAAATATAGTGTCTGGCCATTAAGGCCCAAAGCTGCGTCCTTAGTAATTTAAAAGTGTACCTCCAGTTATAAACAACTTTTCCTATAGATAGTACAGGTTAACAGAAGAAACTTTGTAATACATCTTATTAAAAAAATATGTTGTTTTCCTCTTTTCGAGTAGTTACTTTCTCCATATTAGTCTATGAATAGACTAGGTGGATTGAAAAGACACTTAAATAATTGCTGCTGTTACACTCTGATATTCCTTGCTTTTTAACACTGCTAGGTTGTAGATAGGAAGATAGGAGTGCATGCATGAGGCAATAATTCAATGAATTAGTCCTCCCTGCTCCATAGAGTTGTATGTGTGAGGCTGAATATGGAGACTGACATAACGTAAGCAGTCAGAATTAAGATAAGGAGCAGGAGGAGCTTAATAAGTGGTGAAGTTACTCACAGCTCAGCGTCATCACTGGGCTGTAAGGAATGCCCCCTCTCTCTGTACTCGTCCATAGCACTGTACTGTCAGAGGGGGCGTTCCTTACTGCCCGGCGATGACACTGATCTGTGAGGAACACCCCCCAGTACAAGTTTATGATTGAGTACTGTCAGGAAGGGCGTTCCTCACAGACCATCTAGACTGTCAGGAACGCCCTTCTGACGGTGAACTGTGAAACTATGACCCCGGATATCTCCAGCCCCGGGGCACATACGGGAAAGCCGGCAGTGCGCTGAATTCAGCGCACTGTCGGCTTTCTAGTAGTATGTAAAACAGCATATACATGAGGACGTGAAAGGTCCTCTTTAAGGTATCACCTACAACCCAGTCAAAATTCTTTAGGCAGCATGAACATCCAGAATATGAAGATGCCTCTCTTGCTCTCAGGATGGTTCAACACAGAGAAGCTAAGAGATCTCTCTCCTATTGTAATTTTCATAAAGAGGAATATCTGAGCTTAAATGAGGGCAGGATCTATAGCAGGGGTGGGCAATTAATTTTCCCATGGGGCCACATGAGAAATTGGAATGGTTTTAGAGGACCAGACTAATATACTTAAAGGAGTATTCCCACGAGCATAACCATTTTTAAATTAGTAGATAACTAAAAATTAAAATTTTTGCAAATATAAGTAATTAAACATTTTGCAGAGTTTTAAAGATTTTCTCTAAGTATCTTGTGGTCACAAGTTGTTTCTTGATCGGTTGCCAGTGGATACAACCATGAATGCAGGACCTTTCTAAGTTCAGAAAATCAGCCATGATTTCCTTATTGTGGCTTGGATATCTTCTGATACATGTAGTGTCCCTGCCTGATACCCCAGCTACAATAAGAAAGTCATGGCTGGGTTTCTGACAAATCCCAGACCATAGAAAGTCTCTGCATTTGTGGCCGTAACCATTGGCAACCGATCAAGACAACAGATGTAACCACTAAGATATTTAGAGAAAATCTTTAAAACTCTGCAGAATTTTTAACTACTTATATTTGCAAAAATGTTTAACTTTTAATTATCTACAAATATAGATATGGTTATATTCATGGGGATACCCCTTTAACTCCGTTCTACCCAATACCTATATACTGTATACAGTATATATATTATACCTTCATAAAAAAACAGTAAATGAAACATTACAATGATTCAATGAAAATGTGAAGGACCTAATTACATCATTATTTAATGAAGAGATGATGAACTTGTGATGAACTTTAATGAACTTGTGATTGTTCAGTTTAGAAAATTGAAAACTTTTGCAGTGTTTAAAAACTAGCATCATATCCTGACATAAAATAGCAAGTTTTCAAAGTCCAGCATCTCTTTAACTTAATACAGTAAAACAGTAAATGAAACATTACAATAACATGAAAATGTGGAGAACAGAATTATAGCACAATTTAACAAACATTGTTTGAAAATGAGCATCTTCTGCAGCATTTAAAAAAAACTAGCATCACAACTTTACACAAAAAAATCTAGTTTTACAAAGACCAGCATCACATTAACCTTATACAAAAATGTTCAATGAGAGAAGTCTAGCCTGTTTTGGGCTTGAACAAGTGCATTGAAGTCAGGTTGAATATTTGAGGTGGATATGCGAAGGTCAACACACAAGAACCATCACTGAGAGAGGATCTGTATCTGGATTTGTAGAACTTCATCACTGAGAATGTTTGTTCACATAGGTAGGTAGATCCAAAGAGAACTAACATCCTCTGAGTATGCCTGCTTATTTACCCCCCACACAGCATATGATCCCACTATTTATGGCCCTCACACAGTTTATGACATCTTTTATACCCTCCCATACAGTATATGACCCCTTTTGTAACGCCCACCCACAGTACAAACCCCCTGTTATCTCCCTACCCCCACACAGAGTAGTGGCCGATAATTTTTACTCACCTGTTCACGCTCCAGACTTGGACACACTCCGCTGCTGCCTCCAGGGTGCTCTGTTGCCGACGCTGAAGAAGGCTGGGACGCTGTACGTAGTGTCCCGGTGTTCTTCAGTGTCATGACGTCAGTGTAGCGCCGCCTAGAGGAGGCAGTGGAAGGCGGCCAGGACAGGAGCGTGGACAGGTGAGTAAAAGTATCAACATCTGTTTATTGCAATAACACAATAGGTAGCTGCTGATGCGTGTCACCCAAAATGTCTTGGCGTGTCACCTGTGACACACGTGTCATAGGTTCGCCATCACTGTTGTATTTCGTCAAAGTCCTTGATTTCGTGCACCTATCATAGTGTAATAGGTGTCGTAATTACACATTTACTTTTGACTTCAAATTTTCCAACGATCTCACGCAGGCCGGTCAGAGATAATTATAGGACAGGATGTGGCCCGTACAATGCCCAGGTCTGATCTACAGTATGACCTTATTTGTCGAGAATAGTGATTCCCGAGTTGCCACAGTACCTGAAGGCAACGAGAGAACCTGCCAGAAGGGCCACAACACTTGGCACGTCTGTTTGAAGTACTGACACTCATACTTTTCACCAAACCGGAACAGAAGACAAGTGGGGGAGCAGATACCTTCTTTTAGTGCACTGACCTTCAGCCACATTCTGGGTATTTTTTATGGGTTCTACTGTGAAGGGTGGTGCTCTGACTGTGATTAACAGTGTGGGGGCACAGGCAGGGTTGGCGTTTGAGATGTGAACATGATTACTGATGGGTGAAAGGGTTAATAATGAACTTCTGCATTTAATGTTGTGAGGAGTCTATATCAGAATGGGGGTCTGGTGTGAGGGGGCTCTGTCTGTGTCTGCCACTCTATCACTGTTAAAAGTCTTTTGCTTTCATCCTTACAGGGGTTGTCCTGGGAGTATTTATACACTTACCTGGTCCCGGGGATGCTTCTGATTCCAGAGTTGTGGCGTCTCTGGAACCCCCAGGTCTATCAAAAGCATCCCCGGTACCAGGTAAGCAAATAAATACTCCCCAGACAACCCCTTTAAAGTCTGTTGTTCTTATCAGAGTTTTTCCGATGCTTAAAAGGTTGGAACCCTTTGGTCTAGAAAGACTAGCATGGTTTCATTCAACTTTCCTTGTGGTAGAAAGGTGTGAGTCTAGCACCTGATGTTATCTCCTTTAGGAGGAAGCATCTTCAAAAGAGCATTTCATTATAAAGGCCATAATCTGGTATACATTGCTTACCACTATTCTAGTAAGAAATTTTTCAGCTGTGTGATGTTAGAAGGGTTTCATATGTGCCTCTATACAGACTCCATGCGTATACTGAGGCTTTGCAGAGTGTGAGGTTTTAGCATGTCCTGTAAGTGCTGTTTTGGCCTTCATAATTATCCTGAAGTCCTGTTACCACGTGATAACTGGAACACTCAGTTTCTTATTTATTTCTTACTGACTAATTCATATCAAGAGATATAACACATAAGCTTATGCAGATGTATAGATAACAATGAACAAATATTTTTTTATTAATTTCTAAAAAATAATGCCCAGCCAAATATACATAGATCTGTCTACTCACTATAACATACCTACACATGGTATACCCAGATTAAAATGTTTATAAAAGGTTTATAAAAGCAATTGGCCATCCATACCAAAAAAAATACATGATTTAACTATATCCATCTCCTGAGTGCCAAAAGTATCAAGAGAAGGAAAACACTTTTTCCTGCTCTATTATTGACTGGAGAAAAACAGCACTAAGAGGCACAAGTTTTAATATCCCTCCTAGGGACTGCCACAACTAACTTAAAGGGTTTGTCCAGGATAAAAGCTAAACACCCTCCCCCCGCCTATGTTCTAAATTACATAATTTATCAAAAATGTATATTTACCCATATCACTTTTCTAGTTACTGGTGACGTTCCGTTTCCCCGTTTCCAGAAACGGAACATCAGTATTACTCCCCCCCTCTACCCCATCATACTTGCCTCTCTTCCTTTCAGACTTCCTCCTGCGGAACGGCTCCTGCCTCTTTTCTGACTGCCGGCGCTCGCAGTAGTCCCGGAACTGCTCTGTGTTCTGCAGCCGGCAATCCACCTCTACTGCGCAGGTGTGGGAGCAGGAGGAAGTCTAGAAGATAGGTAAGTATGATGGGGGGTGGGCTGAGTTAGTTGGGAAGAGCTAGTAGTGGGCGGGATAGCTAGAGAGACAGGGAGGGGGTGTAAGGGAGGAAGGGGAGGAGTGAGGTGAGAGGGAGCTAGTGTGGAAGCTACACAGGAAGGTACACAGCAGGAAGCTACACCATGTAAACAAATGCAGAAGATGACAGGAGTTCCCAGAGAAACCCAAAAATGACTCAAAACACTGCTAAAGGTATTTGGGTGCATTTAATAACCCATTAATAGTACTAACAGACCTTTTTTTAAAAAAAAACATTTTTTGCCCGGAAAACCTCTTTAAGGTCCCCAATTGGACTAAAAACTAAAGTTAACCAGAGGGGGTGTGGCTGACTGATGGCAGGATAGGAAGAGTTTTTCTGGGCTCCCGCACGCTCCGAGCCTTTCATGACAACACAGACAACTTCTACGTACCTAACCATGGTCCCCAAGAAACGCAAGGAAACTACCTCAACACCCGTGAAAATTGACTCAGGGCGAATTGATCAGTATTTTGGCCCACATAGGTCTGCTGAGACATCTCCAATGTTCTCCAAGAAGGCGCCGGCACCTCCAAGCACGCCGCTTTTCCCAGACTCTCGCTCTTCCGGATCTGGGCCTGCTGCTGTTACACAGCTTGACCTTCTCCTGAATGCCTCTCAGCCATGACTTAGCTCGGCGGCCCACCAGGTGAGCGTACCACCTTCGCCTTTGCAACAAAGTGCCGTGGCCTTAGCTGTGAGCCCCTGGGCCTCTTCCTCCATCGTAGTGGCCTTTCCCTAATGGTGTCCCCAAGTCCTTTGACGACCTCCTCTAGTCCCGTGTTGCCCCTCCATAGGCTCTCCTGTAATTAAGCCCATCTTCTTGAGCCTTCACTCCTGAGTCTCACCTTCCTGGGCCTCCACTTCTAACTCTTCCACACGCTCTCCTAAAAACAGTAGGATTCGGGAGAAGACCCCTCCTGAGGATTGAGTCTGGAAAAAACACATCAGGTCCATACCCAGAGAGCTCCATCACATAGGCAACAGGGTTGCGGACATGGAAACTAATCATAGACTTTGACCATGCTGTACTCTCACAGAACGGTTATCCAGGAACATTCTACTCAAATAGCGGGCATTTTGTCGCATCTCAATGACATCGAGAACTGCCATAGAAGAATCAATCTGCGTATCAGAGGGTTCCCCGAGACTCTGAAACCTTCTCACCTGGACTCTTAGGCTCAGGACTTCTTTTGCCATTTGCTACAGAGACCTGCTGATCAGCCAATAGAGTTCGACCACATCCACAGAACCCTTGGCCCTAAGTCCTCCCATCTGTCCAAACCTCGGGATATTGTCTGCCGTGAACATTTCTATAATGAAGAAGAGGCCATTCTCCGTAGAGCTTGAGAGGAAGGTTCCCTACAACATGAGGACTATCCTATTTCAATTCTACCTGATTTAGCCAAACGCACTTTGCTGCTTCGCAGTGCGGTTAATCCATTTTGCACCATACTAAGAGAGACAGACATTCCCTATAGATGGGGAATTTCATTTCAACTAACTGTATGGAAAAAACCTATAAAAAGATAAGTGTCATAACCAGATAAAACCGAGAAGAAAATGGTGCTTTTGGCTGTCATTGTGGTTCCACATTGAAGACAACAGATAAATACTGGATATAAATTCTAGAGCTGCAGCATATTCCACAGGGAAAGAGCTCCTATAAAGATATATGTGGGAGAGGCAAATGTAGATAGATTCAATAAGGAGGTTGGTTGGTTGGTTTTGTCCTGGGCCACAGGACACCACCATCAAATCCATCTCACTCATCCAAAGGGCAACCCACCTGTGCTTATTATCAATTGATGCAGAATAAGCATTTGACAGGGTCCACTAGAGGTTCTTGGAGAAGGTCCTTACAACTAGCCAGGGTTCCTTCATGCTCAATCACATAATGGATCTATACCGGAGCCCTACAGCCCGGGTTATTGGGGCTCTCTCTGAGCCTTTTTCTATATCCAATGGCACTCGTCAGGGATGCCCCTTATCCCCATTTTTGTATCTTTTGGCCATGGAACAACTGGCCAATGCCTTGAAAGGTAACTTTTCCATAAGGGGGGTCCCAGCAGGTTCTCAGGAACATAAATTACCCCTGTTGGCAGATGATCTTCTCATCTATGTATCGTCCCCGAGGAATACCCTCCCGGAAATTCAAGACATATAGTCAATTTAGTAAATTCAAGGTCAATTTACAAAAATCAGAAATGCTTAATATCACTCTCCCATCTGCAGAGGTTGACTCCCTACGACATTCTTTCAAATTTCAATGGTAGACTTCCCATTTAAAATATTTGGGCGTTTTTTCTTCCTGCCGACCTGGGACACCTTTTTGAACTGAACATTTAACCTTTACTCCGTCCCTTGGTACAGGATTTCCAGAGATGGACCCCTCTGATGCTTTCTTGGTTCGGTAGGATCAGTGTCCTGAAAATGGATTCCTTACCGAAACTGCTTTACTTGTTTCAAATTATCCCGATTGCCATACCATACTGCTTTTTTGTCCGCTAAAGAAAATTGGCAATGAGTCTCATTTGGAAGAGCACTAGAGCCAGGCTGCAGCGCTCCATCCCTTCTCAATCCAAGGCCGAAGGCAGTGTGGGCTTCCCAGACTTTTTATTGTACTATACAACGTATATATGTTCTTGCGTTCTAGACGTGTTCCACCACTGCTCGTCTAAGTTATGGGTTGAAATGGACCTGGACCACTCTCAGCTTCAGACACAGGGTATGTTTTGGCTGCCCCTCCCCCCTGTGGGGATGAGGCCCTCTCTTTCTCCTCTCCTACACACTCTAACCATGGTGTTTGCGAGATTTGCCTCTGACATGGATCTTGTATCTGTCCCGTGGCTGCTCGTGCCTCTTATGGGTAACTCCCTCCTTTCAAATTTCAACTAAGGAGCTATGTTAGGTCACTTGGCCTTCTGACTACACTGTCTGTACCCCTCCGACTGTTTCAGACCCTTTGTATGTCCTCCCCTAGGCCTTCACACACAGTCTCTCTGATATATGGCCTGATGCTTGTGGAGGAGATGGGGGACCCTGTGTTGTACTTTCACCGAGCTTGGGAATCTGAGCTGGTTCAGACCCTTGTCTGCTGACCAGTGGCACAGGGCTCATACCCTGAGACATAATATCTCTATCTCTGCTAATCTGCTGGAGCTTAACTATAAAATTTTGACACAGGATTCTTGATAAATTGCAACGGATTTACCCATTAGTCTCATCCTCTTGCTGGTGATGCGAGCAGGTGGAGGGCACTATGCTCCATATTTGGTGGGGATGCCCCCAGGTCAATGTCCTCTGGAAAGATATTGTTCACCTATACAATACTATGCCATCAGTGAACCCTATGCCTGAACGAGCCTGTCGATCATGCCAGGCCCACTATTGAAAATTAAAAAGGATCTGTTGAAATATTTTTTGTTAGCAACCCGGCAAATTACACCTTGGTTGTGGAGGTCAACAGAGGCCCCATCTTGGGCTATGTGGGTGAAGGACTTAAACCATATTGGACTTATGGAGGAGCTTGGAGCAGTTACTCTTGCTAGTCAGACTATGGTTAATTCTATCTGGATGCCTTGGAATGCATTCCTTTTTTCATGTGGACTCCCACCTGTCTGACACCCAGGGCTACACTAGGCTGCAGAGTAGAGGGGCCCTTTTTAAGGCCATGTGACTGTCACCACTGATTCTTTGATTTCTGTTACCTTTCCTTTGTATCCTTCCCTGCCCATCTGTCTGTGTATCCCCTCTTTCTATCCCCCTTTACCCTCCCTCCAACTTTGTTATATTTAAGATTGGCATTTGGACTTTATTAACCATTGCTATGTTTTGTCTGTAATTTATGCTTGTCTTGACCCTAAACTAAAGTTGGCCATACACATTAGATGGTTGAAGGGTGAACTATCCCAATCCAACAGGAATCACTGACCATCTAATGTCGACACTTTGTATGTCCCTTTTACAGAGTAGGTTATCCCTTTGTATTTTTTAATACCCAGAATGGAAAAGGTGAAAAAAAAATAAAATTGAAAAGATGTACCTATTGGAAATCATGCCAAAGGGGAGGAGCAGGCCACCTATCTATCACTGTTGTATGTAGGAAAAATGAACTAAATGGAGGAGGACCTAAGACCTCTTTTATGATTTAGGATCAGTTTTAACTTCCTCTTTGAGTCATCTGTTCAAGCACATGATGGCAGATTTATTAACATCGGTGTTTTATACGCCAGTCTCAATAAAAGCCCCAAATGGCAAAGGACATGACTGATTTATGAAGAGGCCCGAATGGAGATCTACGCCAGATAGGAGTTGAAAAACATTTTTATGTATTCCAACCAGAAAAATGGCGTGAGTTATAATAAATGTGTCAGGCCAAGGCACTCTAGTCCTAGCCCGCCCTGCTCAGTTAATGTGGCAAGCGAGGCGCAGAATAGGGGTATTACTGCACATTTGGTGCAAGAAAGGGCCTTGTGCCCTTTAGATTCTGTCCTGTGACTTTGTCCCTGCTAGCCCCTCTTCTGTTATTATTGTATTCTTATTCCTCTTGCTTTGACTTTGACTATTCTCTTGGATTTTATTTCTGTACTGCATTGCTCGACTGTTACTGACCCCTTGGCTAGGTGACCTCCCTTTTGTAGTTGTTTGTCCTGTCTGTGGTCTGTGTTGTCACTTATTTAGAGAAGGGATCGGCTCCAAGTTGTCGGCTGTCACCTAGGACAGTCAGGCAAGTAGGCAGGGCCAGTGGAGGGGTTTAGCTTTAGGGCTCTCTGTCTTGTCGTGCCCTTCCCCCCCAGGGTTCACCAGCAGCTACTGGGGAATCGCTCCTCTCGCAATTCCCTTACAGAATAGGCAGCCCTAAAATTACCTTCTGCCATTGCTTCCCTCTGGATCCTATTCAGGGCTTTGCAGCCAAAGTGGAGAGTTTAGCAGGCCTGGTAGCTGAGCTAGCTAAACAAGTTCAGACCCTTACTGATGCTGCTGCACCATCCCCTACTGTTTCTTCCCTTCCCAGAATGAAGGAGAAAGGGACCGAGAAAAATTTGAGACTTTCTGGGAGTCTTGTCACCTGTATTTCCGGATTAATCCACATGCATCCCAGGCCCAAATGGTGGGAGTAATTATATCCCTCCTACAGGGGGATCCACAAGATTGGGCCCTTAAACTCCCTCCTGGGGCTGAGTGGTCTGACTTTAACAATTTTTTTTTTTGTCCCTGGTCTATCTATGCTGAGTCAGACCACATTGGACTTGCGGAATCGCAACTCCTCACTATGTGGCAGGACAAATGCTCTGCTGAGGAATATTGCTCAGAGTTCCACAAGTGCAGTGTAACTGCAGGTTGGTGTGAGTCGGCACTTAAGTCCTGTGTGACTGTGTTAAGGAGGTCTGGGTTGGTCACCCAGATCCTCCACTCTTGAGCATGCCATGACTTTGGCCATTCGTATTGACCATAGAATCCAGGAAAATGTTAAAGAGAGAGTAGGGTCTGTTTCCTCCAAATTTTCTGTCTCTTCCTCTCTCTCTCTCCTGATAAACCCACTTTTTCTCCCAACACTCCTGGTGAGGAACCCATGCAACTGGGAGCTATGGACACCAAGACTCAACGAGAGCATCGTCTCCGGAATAACTTCTGCCTGTACTGTGGTACTTCAGGTCATATCGTCCGAGATTGCTCGATCAGACCCCGCACACCAGCGGAAAAACTTCAGTGCCTGAGTGGCAGTCGGAAGAACCACTCAGGCAACCAGGTATTTGCCGGAAATAACAATAAGATGTTGTTATCTGTCACTCTGTCCTCTGGAGACAGATCTGTTTCTGGCCAGGCTCTAGTTGACTCTGGGTCTGCGGCAAACTTTGTCAAATTTTTGTTTTTCTCAACTTTAGGCATTGAGCTTTTGCCGCTCGATACTCCTCTGTCGGTTACTGGGGCGGATTTTGCCCCACTGGCCAGGGGTAAGGTCCAATGTACAGTGCCTTGTGAAAGTATTCGGCCCCCTTGAACTTTTCAACCTTTTGCCACATTTCAGGCTTCAAACATAAGGATATAAAGTTTTAATTTTTTGGTGAAGAATCAACAACAAGTGGGACACAATCGTGAAGTGGAACAAAATTTATTGGATATTTTAAACTTTTGTAAAAAATAAAAAACGGGAAAAGTGGGGCGTGCCAAATTATTCGGCCCCCTTAAGTTAATACTTTGTAGCGCCACCTTTTGCTGCGATTACAGCTGCAAGTCGCTTGGGGTATGTCTCTATCAGTTTTGAACATTGAGAGACTGAAATTCTTGCCCATTCTTCCTTGGAAAACAGCTTGAGCTCAGTGAGGTTGGATGGAGAGCGTTTGTGAACAGCAGTTTTCAGCTCTTTCCGCAGATTCTCGATTGGATTCAGGTCTGGACTTTGACTTGGCCATTCTAACACCTGGATACGTTTATTTGAGAACCATTCCATTTTAGATTTTGCTTTGTTTGGGATCATTGTCTTGTTGGAAGATAAATCTCTGTCCCAGTCTCAGGTCTTTTGCAGACTCCAACAGGTTTTCTTCCAGAATGGTCCTGTATTTTGCTCCATCCATCTTCCCAACAATTTTAACCATCTTCCCTGTCCCTGCTGAAGAAAAGCAGGCCCAAACCATAATGCTGCCACCACCATGTCTGATAGTGGGGATGGTGTGTTCAGGGTGATGAGCTGTGTTGCTTTTACGCCAAACATATCGTTTTGCATTGTGACCAAAAAGTTCGATTTTGGTTTCATCTCACCAGAACACCACCTTCCACATGTTTGGTGTGTCTCCCAGGTGGCTTGTGGCAAACTTTAAACAAGACTTTTTATGGATATCTTTGAGAAATGGCTTTCTTCTTGCCACTCTTCCATGAAGGCCAGATTTGTGCAGTGTACGACTGATTGCTCTCCCACCTCACCTGTAGATCTCTGCAGTTCATCCAGAGTGATCATGGGCCTCTTGGCTGCATCTCTGATCAGTCTTCTCCTTGTTTGAGATGAAAGTTTAGAGGGACGGCCAGGTCTTGGTAGATTTGCAGTGGTCTGATACTCCTTCCATTTCAATATGATCGCTTGCACAGTGCTCCTTGGGATGTTTAAAGTTTGGGAAATCTTTTTGTATCCAAATCCGGCTTTAAACTTCTCCACAACAGTATCACGGACCTGCCTGGTGTGTTCCTTGGTCTTCATGATGCTCTCTGCGCTTTAAACAGAGCCCTGAGACTATCAAAGAGCAGGTGCATTTATACGGAGACTTGATTACACACAGGTGGATTATATTTATCATCATCAGTCATTTAGAACAACATTGGATCATTCAGAGATCCTCACTGAACTTCTGGAGTGAGTTTGCTGCACTGAAAGTAAAGGGGCCGAATAATAGTGCATGCCCCACTTTTCAGTTTTTTATTTTTTACAAAAGTTTAAAATAACCAATAAATTTCGTTCCACTTCACAACTGTGTCCCACTTGTTGATTCGTCACCAAAAAATTTAAATTTTATATCTTTGTTTGAAGCCTGAAATGTGGCAAAAGGTTGAAAAGTTCAAGGGGGCCAAATACTTTCGCAAGGCACTGTAAGACCCCTTAATCACGTTGCAAGTGGGTTCTGCACATTCGGAGGTCATGAGCTTTTTTGTTGTGGAGCATCTGTCTTCCGATATTATTTTGGGGCTGCCTGATTGAACCTCCATAACCCTATTTTTGATTGGGGTAAAAGGAAGTTGGTAAAATGGGGAGATCAGTGCTCATGATCAGTGTTCATCCCACTGTATTGTTTTGCACACCTTAGATTGTGTCAGTGAGGAGACGGTCTTGGCTGCTAAAGATTGGGAACGCCCCTCTAGTCTTAACCCGAAAGTATTACAAACGCCAGCGAATAAAAAATGTTTGCCTGGTTCACTAGTGCCTGTTGTTGTTCAGGGAGAGGCAGAGAAAATACTGGGTCTTTCAAAAACCGGTTTGTCTGGTGAGGGTCTGGTGGCCCCTCATAAAAGGGAGGGTACTGTAACGTATCTGCCTGTTCGGGTCTCTGCGCCACCCTCCGCTCGCACGCTGCGGCACAGGAGGCGGGTTCAGTTTGATTCTTTGCTTAAGGTTCTTGTTGCTTAGTCTGAACACTGTCCTAGTACCACTACTATGTAATTGAATTTCAGCCACACCCGTCTCCTACAGATTGTTTCTTTCTGCTCCTCAAATAGTTAATCTTAGCCTTGCCTGTGTGATTGACAGCCTATCTACCAATCAAGTCTGGGGCAGGTCTTGGACTTGCTATAAACAGGTCATCAGCCCACACATGGTCGCTGGCTATTTAGATTCTGTCCTGTGACTTTGTCCCTGCTAGCTCCTCCTCTGTTATTATTGTATTCTTATTCCTGACCTCTAGCTTTGACTTTGACTATTTTCTTGGATTTTGTTTCTGTACTGCATTGCTCGACTGTTACCGACCCCTTGACTAGGTGACCTCCCTTTTGTTGTTGTTTGTCCTGTCTGCGTTCTGTGTTGTCACTTATTTAGAGAAGAGATCGGCTCCAAGTTGTCGGCTGTCACGTAGGACAGTCAGGCAAGTAGGCAGGGCCAGTGGGGGGGTTCAGCTTTAGGGCTCACTGTCTTGTTGTGCTCCTCCCCATAGGGTTCACCAGCAGCTACTCGGGAATCGCTCCTTTAGCAATTCCCTTACAGTGTGTATATGGTGTTGCATGGCGCGTCCAGGACAGATTTAGCCTTGTCATACACAGCTGTTGGCTGAATGAGCACTCCCCCAACAGTTATCTATTCTTTTGGACACTCCCATTACACATGGATGCTCAGCTTGACCGAGTGTGCTTGTTCTTTCAATATGAATTAAGCTGATATGCGACACCTCTGGTGGTAGATTATCGTCTTTGAAAGCAAAAAGAATGGACCACCACTGTGGAACATTATCCTGTGCAGGGGCCACTGTGGAGAACATTATACTGTGCAGGGGTCATTGTGCAGAATTATACTATGCGGGGGCCACTGTGGAGAATATTATACTGTGCGGGGGCCACCGTGGAGCATTATACTGTGCAGGGGCCAGTGTGGAGTATTATACTGTGCAGGGCCACCGTGGAGCATGTTTATTTACCAAATGCCAAAAAAAGCATGAAGAATTCATTGTTGTCCTGAAGCTTTCTCTGTGTGACTGTAATGATGATATATGGAGGTGATTACAATATTACAGCCAAAATAGAAGGTTAATGATTGAGTGAGAACTATGAGTCTGCTGAGGGTGTAGTGGGCGGGTTACCTAGTGAAACAGGGAGGGGAAGTGTGTGAGGAGGAGGAAGGAGTGAGAGAGGGAGGTGCTGTGAGTCAGCTATGAGTAAACCACAATGCATCATGGTAGTTGTAGGAAAACAACAGTAAGATACCCATGGAAACTAATGCAGAAAATGCCAAGAGCTCATAGAGAACCCCAGAAATCACTCAAAACACTGCTAAAGGTATTTGGGTGCGCTTATTAATCTATTAATAGCACTAACAGACCTTTTTTGAAAAATGATTTATCAACAGAGAGAAAAGTCCTCCTTGCAGAATCTGGGACGGAGACAAGTGAACGCCAGTGTGAACCTAGCTTTAGAAAGCCACAGACCAAGGTGCACCAGCTAAGGTGATTCAGATCACTGGCAACACACAGTAGCACCACTGTTTATCACTCATATATAGTATAGTTATATAGTAACTGCTGGATAAAAACTACTCTGAACTGATACTTGGAAACACCAACTACTTACTGTACAACTTTTTGATAAGATAGACCTATTCTTGACCATAGGCTGCAATTGATTATTAAAATACAGAAAATGATGAAACCTAAATTAAAGCAGAGTCCCAGAATAGTGCCTTAATAAAGGTCATGTCCATCACTTGAAAGCCCAGATAGTTCACACCTTGCTCCCCTGAAGAATTATCTAAAATTTCAAGGATTTACTGTTGGAAAAACCCTGGTTCCCTGAACTTTAAGTAGAACAAGAAAATGTGAAACTGATTTCTGACATCCCTGCTAAATTCACGTTACAGAAGACCCTTTAACGCAACCTCTTTGTCCCTAACTTCCATAATTTTATTTTTTCTAATTCTTTCAAATTTTTTTTTGAAGGTGAAAATAAATCTCTGAAAGGAATTAGTTTGGCTTGCTGCAGCCACCATGACACCCAACACAAACTACTCATTGATAAAATACCCCATGAAAATTGGTCAAAATGATTTCTTATACCTTTGAAACTGCTGCTGTGGTCAGGAAATAACTGTACTCCATCTTATAGGGACTGCCTGTTAATACTTCCACTCTAGCTATCCATCCTTCTAAAAATATCTTTGACACTTTCTGTGAATTTAATCGCTCAGTCTCTAATGGCTGGGCATAGTTTTAACCCCAACCCTCCTACAATTGTGTTATGCCACATACTAATTTCAACTACGTCCTCCATTGAATTGGAAGACTGCTAATGCCTTCCCCCATTACTAAAATGAGAAAAAACAAAAACAATTGCAGATCTGAATATGCAGTATGTTGTAACCAAAAGAAGTGGGCCAAACTGTAATAATATTGTGAGATTATTGGATAGCTTTCCATCCTTTCTCGCATACCTGCTATACTTTTTTTTTTTTTTTTGCTTTACTTATTAAAACAATACTTATTTATTGGTATTGAGATCCACAGGTAAATAAATATTAATAGCTGGTCTCTAGCAATGTAATAATAGCCATTGCTTTTTCAAAACTCAATAAATCATACTGAAACAGACTTAGATGAGCTTATAGAGTGGAGGAGTTTAGAGTCACATCGACATAAAACCCAAATTATTATATTACAATAATATTAATACAAGTAGTTTTTCTTTAGATGTTTTTACATAAATTGTCATCCATCAGCTGACAAATAAACTAAATCAGATAAAAAACTGAAGTCTAATCAAAGAATAAAATTGCAACACAAAAATCTCAACAGACAAAATGGTATAATAAAATACATAACACATAACAAAAGACAATAAGACAAACAACAAAATATGAGAGGAGGAAACACAGAAAAATGACCACAATAAAGTGCATCTTGAAAAGGGATGGTACAAATAACCAAAAAATTGTAATGCATATGCATTTAATGTGCAGTACAGGCAACTCTATTCACTCTGCAGACACTAAAAGTAAATCAATACACAGTGTTATACAAAACCCCTAGGGTATAAAATAAGAGCAACTGCATTATAAAGCAATGGGAAAACAACACTACAGGTAAGTATGCTGCTGAGAGAAAGAGTGGCTATGAAAGAAAAGTTACAGCTAGGGGCGTAAATACCGGGGTAGCAGCGGTAGCGGCTGCCACAGGGCCCGGGACATTAAGGGGCCCGGAGCCCTGTGGCAGCCGAAACCACGAACCCCACAAACACTGCTATCATTATATTCGGGGTCTTTTCAGGCCCCTGAGTATAACGATCGGGGGCCCAGGGGAAGTAAGGGAACATAAAAAACACTGTAACTTACCTCTACTGTGCTCCGGCAGGCTTCGGGCCTGTTTGGTGACACCCCATATGTCAGACGTCATTTTGCATCGCAACGCCGGCCTGGATCACGTGAGATCTGCTCCAACATTGAAGGTGGCCGAAGTAGCGCAATGGAGTGCACCGGAGCGAGGAAGAGGTAAGTAGCATTGTTTTTTAATTTTGTATTCTCCCCTGGGTCTCCGATCATTATATTCTTATATTATATTCTTTTCAGACCCCAGAGTATAATAATCGTTCATGGGTGGTCCACTATGGGGCATAATAGTGTGTGCAGGGGCCACTATGGAGCATAATACTGTGTGCAGGGGCCACTATGGGGCATAATATTGTATGCAGGGGCCACTATGCTGCATAATACTGTGTGCAGGGACCACTATGGGGCATAATACTTTGTGCAGGGGCCACTATTCTGCATAATACTGTGTGCAGGGGCCACTATTCTGCATAATACTGTGTGCAGGGGCCACTATTCTGCATAATACTGTGTGCAGGGGCCACTATGGGGCATAATACAGTGTGCAGGGGCCACTATGGGGCATAATACTGTGTGCAGGGCCACTATGGTGCATAATAGTGTGCGCAGGAATGCGGTTTGTGTGGGGGGGAGGTTGGAGGGGGAGGTTCGGGGGGCACCATGTCAAATGTTCGCCTTGGGGCCCAGCCATTCATAGTTACGCCACATGTTACAGACAATAATGCATAACAAGGTATGTAAAAAGTACAATACCAACCAAATGGAGGATGCACACACCCCTCTACTTTATTCAACAGGTCTGATTACATTGCAGAATGCCTTGCATTCTTTCTGACACAGAGTACTTCACCTTACTTCCACATGAGCTCTTATCAGAGCTTCTTGCCTCCCTCAAGACCTTTGATTGTGATGTCTTTGCAGCTGGCATTTTAAATAAAGCAGAAAGAGACTACATTATCCCCAGATACCCACAGACTGCTTGGTTCTACCAGTTCCCCATGATACACAAAGACCTCATCCGTCCCCATGGGCATCCCATTATATTGACTATAAACTCAGTTACCTGCAATTGCCATTACGTCGCTTTGCATCTACAGAAATATGTACCCATCTTATTTTACAAACCCTGTCCATCAATTGGCTGCCCAGACAATACCTACTCACTATTATTGTCTTCTAATATCTCCTATAACTTGGGGATTAATGCAACTAAGGAGACCTTTAGAAAGGATCCCATTATTCCGAATAGACAAGTTGAATTTCTAGTACAAAGTATTATATTCATATTGGAACATAACAATATTTCTTTTCAATATCAGGCTAGGTTCCCACCTGCTTGTGTATTCCGTTTGGGGTTTCCGTCTCTGAATCTGTTTGAAAAATGCAGAAAGAAAAGTCCTGCAAGCACATTTTCTCTCCGAAGAACGGAAACCCGAACGCAGGTGTGAACCTAGCATCAGTTACATATCCAAAAAAGAGGTACATCCTTTGGCACTAGAACATTGTTAGTATCGGGGCCTTTGAAGCTAGGGATATCATCAAGACCAGGAGCCATTTTTACAAGACAATGCCAGACCACTTGTTGCTCATGTTCCTGTGAGCAGCCTGTGTGGGTAAACATGCTACCATGGCTTGTAGCACCCTGGACTTGTCTCCTATCTAGCACATCAGTGGCCAATCTTGATGATTTGCATGACCAAGTACATTCAGCGTGGCATAACATTCCTTAGACAAACATTAATAACTTCATTGATAGCATGAACAGGTTTTTGAGTGAGTATATGGTATATGGCACGTGATACTCATACTCGATAGCTTTGCATATTTTGTTCTATTTTTTTTATCATTTACATATCATTAACATGTCTACCGGTCCTGTGATTTCCATAAGTCTAAGACTTTTCCTTCTTGGTGCTGCTATTTCAATATTGAGGAGTGTATAAAAATAGTTTCAAGCTTGCAAAGTGGTTCTAAGAACTGAGTTACAAGGAAGAGTAGTTCTAGTGAATGGACATCGATAGTGGAATTTAATCCACACATGAGCGTCCTGAAGGTAGAAGGTTTATTGGCAGATGATGCGTATGGAGTGGTTTGAGGATACCTTGCCAGGCATATTCAAGTAAAATGTACAGTCCTGTAGTGAACTTTGTAATTGATGTTCCTGTGATGTTAGGGTAGACAGACAAGTGCCCTGTTTACATAAGTAGCACCATGTGGATGCAGAAGGGTCCCTGTTTAGTCCATTTTAGCAGGCAGTTGTTTCAGATTGTCAGATTACACTGGACAACTGAGATTTTGCTTCCTGGACACTTTTGAGTGTTTCTTATGTAATTTGAGCTGCTGATCACGAAAATCACCTTGAAATTTTCCTGTTTTTTTCATGTACTGTTTTTCAGAAATCTTCTGTTTCAGCAATTTTTTTCATATTTTCAGGCTATTCAAGTATTATCCACAAAATATGTGCTGTTATGTAATTTATAGGCAAGCAAAGGCATGAATTCCTTGCATTTAACTGAAGTTGCAAAATTTCAGTGGAATTGTTACAGACTAGGCACACCTACACATGTCTAGACTGTTACTTCTGTCTAACCAATGTCTCTGGTTTTTCTGCTAAGAATAAAAAATGCATTGAATATTCCAATCTGCCTTCAGCTATGAGACCAGTGCCACATGATGACACTCTTCTAGTACCAAAGCCAACAGAGACATGGAGCCTAGAGGAGGCAGTCGATGAAGATGTTGCAGTCCATAGGTCAGAGATGGGGAACGATGCTGATTCAGACTTTGAGCCATGTATGTCTGGTGAGCCTCATCTTATAACACAGCCAGAACTGAATGACTTGGTCCGGGACTTACATTTGTCAAAAGCAAATGCAGAGTTACTGGCTTCAAGACTTCAAGGATGGCATTTGCTGTCACCTGGTACAAAAGTTTCTGTCTTTTGAAGCCGCCAAGATGAATTAACACAGTTTTTTAAAGGGTTGACAACCTGTGTTTCTGCACAGACATTGATGGGTTGTTCGGAGCTCTGGGTTGTGTGCATGAGCCGAATCAGTGGCGATTCTTTATTGACTCAACAGTGTTAAGTCTCAAGACTGTCTTGTTACACAATGGTAATGTTCATCCTTCAATACCTGTTGGCTATGCTGCACACATGAAAGAAACATACGAGAACATGGAACTGTTGTTAAAATACATCAAGTACAGCAACTACAACTGGAACATCTGTGGAGATTTAAAAGTAATGGCACTGCTGCTTGGATTGCAGCTCAGGTATACCAAGTATTGCTGTTTCATTTGCGAATGGGACAGCCGACCTAAGCAGTCACATTACAGTAGAAGGAAGTGACCAACCCGTAACCAGTTGACTCCCAGGCAGAAAAATGTTGCACATAAAGCACTTGTGGACCCAGCAATGATATTTCTGCCTCCACTTCACATAAAACTCGGGTTGATGAAAAATTTTGTGAAAGCAATGAAAAAGGAAGCAGAAGGTTTTCTGTATTTGAGACAAATGTTCCCAGGAATAACCAATGCCAAGATTAAGGAAGACATTTTTGTTGGTCCAAGATGGCGCCGCTGAAGTGGCTGCCTGGTCAGCAGCTCTGAGACTCTCTCTCTCTCTTTTTTTCTTTCTCTGTCTGTTTTTTATCTCTCTACTTAATGGACTTTACACTATGAAGAAATGAAGAAACAAAGACTTGGAATTGGACCTTTGTGACTTTTTTTTTGTTTTTATCTGTCTTTTTGTCCTGCTGAAATGGGGACTCTTGTGTCTGCAGGCATTTCTTTTGTCTACACAAGAGAGAAATTACTGCAGCTTAGAGTCACAACAACAGGGCTGCATACCATTGCCCACCCATCCCCCAAGAACTCTGGAGAAAGAAAAAGCGGGGGAGGGGCGCAGAGCAGGAACTCTTCAGAGGATTAAAAAGAGGCGTTACCGACCAACTGTTCCCTCCATCATTATGGGCAATGTGAGATCTCTTGCAAACAAGATGGATGAACTAACAGCGCTCACCAGGCACCATCAGGAGTTTCGGGTGTGCAGCATGATGCTACTTACAGAGACTTGGCTCACTGAAGTTACTCCTGACTCTCTGGTCTCCTTGGATGGTTTTAAACTCCTTCGGGCAGACAGGACAAGGGAGAGCGGTAAGAGGAAAGGAGGGGGGCTGGCAATGTTTGTGAATAATAGATGGTGCAATCCTAGACACATTGTGATTAAGGAGCAAACTTGCTGTAAGGACATTGAACTATTAGCTGTGAGCATGAGACCTTTCTATCTACCAAGGGAACTATCACATGTCATCGTGATAGCTGCATATGTCCCCCCTCTGCGAAAGCTGACGCTGCCTGTGAGGTCCTACAAGCCACGCTGAGCCAGTTACAGTCTCAGCACCCCCAGGCCCTCCTTCTTGTGTCTGGCGATTTCAACCATGCCTCTCCATCATCCACACTTCCCAGTTTCACACAGTATGTAACCTGCCACACAAGAGACAACAAAACACTGGACTTGTTCTTTGCCAACGTGAGGGAGGCATATAACTCATCAGCCCTACCGCCCCTGGGAAGATCGGATCACAACCTAGTACATCTCCGACCTGTGTACAAGCCACTTGTACGTAGAGAACCAGCTGTCACCCGCACAGTGAGGATATGGTCCGAGGAGAGTGATGAGGCTCTGAGGGATTGTTTTGACACAACCGCATGGGAAGTGCTGCAGGATTCGTATGGAGAAGATATAGAAGGACTCACACACTGCATAACGGACTACATTAATTTTTGTGTGAACAACACAGTACCCACAAAAGTGGTGAGGTGCTTCTCCAACAACAAACCATGGATTAACGCTGATATAAAAACACTACTTAAGGAGAAAAAGATGGCATTCAGGACAAGAGATAAGGAGGGGTTGAGGGAAGTACAAAAGGAGCTGAGGCATCTAATCAGGCAAGGAAAAGCCAGTTATAAGGAAAAAATGGAAAAGCAAATGGAAAGAAAAGACATAAGGGGGGTCTGGGAGGGGCTTAAGTCAATTTCGGGTCATAAACAGTCGGTCTGCCAGATTGAGGCAGATGTTAACTGGCTTAATGAACTAAACCTATTCTTCAACAGATTTGATCACACACCAGCTCCTCCCACCCCAGAATGTCCTTCAGCTCCCCTCACCACAATGACTTCACCCCATTCACCCCATGTGGCTACTTCCCAACAGACCAGTAAATCCAGAAATCTGTCTTTATCTGGCCACAGTCTGACCTTCACACGGGCCCAGGTGAGGAAGGAGATGAAAAGATCAAGGCGAGGAAAGCCGCAGGGCCAGATGACATCAGTGCAAGGCTAATTAAGACTTGTGGGGACCAGCTGTGTGGTATAATTACATATATGTATAATATGAGCCTGAGGCAGGAAATAGTCCCTGAATTATGGAAATCTTCTTGTGTGGTACCAGTTCCAAAGAAACCTCACCCTATGGACCTCAACGACTACAGACCTGTAGCACTGACATCCCACTTGATGAAGATCTTAGAGAGATTGGTTCTCACACATCTTCGCCCTCTAGTGAGCCCCGCTATGGACCCTCTCCAGTTTGCTTATCGACCGGGCATTGGGGTAGATGATGCCATCATCCACCTTCTGCACAGGGCTCTGTCTCACCTGGAGAAACCAGGGAACACAGTGAGAATAATGTTCTTTGATTTCTCCAGTGCTTTTAACACCATACAGCCCAGGTTACTGAGAGACAAGCTGGGCCTTGCTGGAGTGGACCACCACCTCTCCAACTGGATCCTAGACTACCTCACAAATCGACCTCAATACGTGAGAGCCCAAGACTGTGTGTCAGGTACCGTGATCTGTAATACGGGGGCACCTCAGGGTACGGTTCTCGCCCCTTTCCTCTTCACACTGTACACTGCTGATTTTAGGTGCAACTCATCCAGCTGCTACCTACAGAAGTATTCTGACGACTCTGCAATAGTAGGCCTCATCACAGACGATGATGACAAGGAGTACAGAGAACTGAACCGGTTTTTGTGGACTGGTGCCACCGGAACCACCTGAAGATTAACGCGGGGAAGACCAAGGAGATGGTGGTGGACTTCCGTAAAGGCAGATGCCCTCCAAAACCAGTGGACATCCTGGGGACGGGCATCGAGATTGTGAACACCTATAAGTACCTGGGTCTGCTCCTTAATAATAAGCTGGACTGGGCAGATCATATGGAGGCCCTGTACAGGAAGGGCCACAGCAGGCTCTACCTGCTTAGGAAGCTGAGAGCCTTTGGAATCCGGGGGCACTTCTTAGGACTTTCTTCAACTCGGTAGTGGCATCAGCCATCTTCTTTGGAGTGGCCTGCTGGGGGAGCAGTATATCAACCAGGGACAGAAATAAACTTGACAAGCTGATTAGAAGGGCCAGCTCTGTCCTGGGGAGCCCACTGGACCCAGTGCAGGTGGTGGGTGACAGAAGGATACTGTCCGTGGTGAGCTCCATGCGGGAGAATAACTCCCATCCCATGCATGAGACTGTGATTGCGCTGGGCAGTACTGTCAGTGACCGACTGCTCCACCCTAGGTGTGAGAAGGAGCGCTATCGGAAGTCTTTCCTCCCCACCGCGGTTAGGCTGTACAACCAACACCGACCTAAGCGGAGATCATTACATACAGAGAACTGAAATATCTCTCTGCCTGTTAAATCCCCCCCCCCCCTCTGCTACGCCCTATCTGTCTGTCTGCTATTAATGTAATGCCTCTTACCTTGGAACATTCCTGTACATGTTGTATTTGTATTTGTATCTGCTTATCTTATCTTTGCTGCTGTAACACACTGAATTTCCCCACTGTGGGACTATTAAAGGACTATTATTATATTAAATCCGACACATCATGAATGACAAGCACTTCGAAGCGCTGCTAGTGGGGCCTGAGAATCTTTCAAGGATGTTTCAGAGAATTTCCTTGGCAACTATTGAGCACCAAATTACATTGAATTGGCTGACAACTTTATTGAAGCTTACAAAGCGATGAAGTGCAACATGTCATTGAAAATTCATTTTCTGCATTCTCATTTGGATTTTTTTCCCTGAAAATCTTGGTGCAGTCAGTGACGAACATGGCGAACGGTTTCACCAGGATATTGCCATGATGGAAAAGCGTTATCAAGGCTACTGGAATCCGTCAATGCTAGCTAACTATTGCTGGACACTAATACGGGATGCACCAGACATTGAGTACATTTGAACTACATGCTTCATAATCATTAATGCTTAATCTCATCTATGTTTCTCAAAATTTCTTCGTGCCACAGACTATCCGAAATTATATTTCTGTTTAGCTTGAATGGGTTTATCATAATCACCTGAAATTTTCAAGGAAGCAAAACTTTTGTAAAAATTTGCTGTCCAGTGTTATCTGTGAAATTATCTGGCTACACTATTTAAGTGATATTACTAACGACAGGTAACGTGAACCAGCGATTAGCATTTGTCTTCAACCTCTATGAAGCCACATAGCACTTTTTAATGGATGTTGTCAACTATATCTATTAATTGTATTTACTTTCTTGGAGAATTGCTTGTACATTTACCATTTGAAAAATCAAAAGATATAAAATAACTAAATAAATAACATGATTGAAACTGGTCTCCAATAAAACAGCAGTGAGGAACACATGTGTGACGGTATACAATTTATCACATTGAGTACAAGATTTACAGAAGAACTCTGAAGCATGCACAGTATGCTCCAAATATTGCCATATACTCCAAATTAGCTTCAGAAGCTACTATATTATACAATAGTTGCAAAAAAAAAAAACTAAAAAAAAAAATCATATACAGTGAGAGCGGTATTGCAGAATCACATCTTTATTAGTCTTTTTTGAGGATTGAGGATTTTCACCTACACTTTCAAAAATTATATATAAACTGTTAATATAGCTTTTGTGCATACTATATAATTGTGATATTTTCTTAAATGAGACCTACCTTAACACGGCTCATAATGCCTATGCTCGCAATGAGAAGCCGGCAGTTAGCACATTATGACAAACATACACTGATAAAGTGAGCACTGTTACTGTACCCATGTGAAGGAGCACAGTAATGTATATAATACACAGCTTCAAGCTGATGGAGGAAATCTGAGGAACCTGAAGCTTAGAAGTAAGATATTAAAAGAAACTGTCAAATAATATGCCAATTTACAGTAATTATTTTCTGATACTTCTTCTTTAAAGGGATTCTATCATTAAAAAACACATTTTAAACTAAGAGCACGTAGGAATAGTCTTTATAAAGGCTATTTATCTCTTACCTTTATCTTGATGGCTCGTCCCCCAATTTTTGAATTTTTATTAATTCTTCAATGCTCAAAAAGCACAGGGGGCATTACCCCTGCACCTATAGACTTTGGGCCACAGAGTGGAAGCCACTGAGAGAGCCTGCTTGCCTGTTTTTCAACTCCACTGGCTGCTCAGACAGCCTTACAGAAAGAACACATTGATCAGGCGCTCATGTTGTATGAAAACCAGGAGAACCACAGCAGGCAGCGAAATGTAAGGATGAAGGGGCTTCCACAGTCATTGGCTCCAGACATTCTCTGTAAAGTTGCAGGTGAGCTTTTCACAGATCAATTAAGTCAAGAGAGAACTGCCACAGTGACTGTTGAGAGGGTGCACAGGGCCCTTCACCCAAGCCCAAGCAAGGAGACTCCCTTAGGGACATTATTTGCGGTCTGCTATCTACTGTGGACACAAAACATTCAGTGCCTTGCAAAATTATTCATACCCCTCCCCACAAATTGAGTGTTTGGAGCCCAGGTGACAATAGGTCCTCCATCCACATATGTTCCCCTCGCTGGAGCCAGTCTTATATTGCTGTGTAATACCGAGAAAAGCAAAAAACAGACAGCAAAGAGCTCTAATAGTGTAATACTGTAATGTAAATGTAACGGATAGCTAGCAATTGGCTGCTCACCTTTCTGGGTTGTGGTAAGTCCACAACCACTCTTTAAGCTTGTAAGGTTGGGTGGATTTCCCAATGGACCTCTTGGAGTGGCTATTGGCCTCAGGAACGCAGTTCCCAAGAAATCTACATCAGGTATCACCATTCACCATTCCAATACTGATAGTTCTCAAAGTGATCTTGAGGACTCTCTCATTACTATTTATCTCCTTAGCGCAAATACAGAATCTAATTTCCACAACTCCCCCTAATCCCACCTCATCTGAGATTAATTTATCTGTCAATAATACCTCAGAGTCTTTTTTGGGCTTACCAACAGCTCTTACTCCCCTAGCCACGTACAGTGGGTATGGAAAGTATTCAGACCCTTTTAAATTTTTCACTGTTTGTTTCATTGCAGCCATTTGGCAAAAGCAAAAGTTCATTTTATTTCTTGTTAATGTACACTCAGCAACCCATCTTGACAGAAAAAAACAGAAATGTAGATACTTTTGCAAATTTATTAAAAAAAGAAAAACTGAAATATCACATGGTCATAAGTATTCAGACCCTTTCCTGTGATACTCATATTTAACTCACATGCTGTCCATTTCCTTCTGATCCTCCTTGAGATGGTTCTACTCCTTCATTGGAGTCCAGCTGTGTTTAATTAAACTGATTGGACTTGATTAGGAACACACACCTGTCTATATAAGACCTCACAGCTCACAGTGCATGTCAGAGCAAATGAAAATCATGAGGTCAAAGGAACTGCCCAAGGAGCTCAGAGACAGAATTGTGGCAAGGCACAGATCTGGTCAAGGTTACAAAAGAATTTCTGCAGCACTCAAGGTTCCTAAGAGCACAGAGGCCTCCATAATCCTTAAATGGAACAAGTTTCGGACGACCAGAACTTTTCCTAGACCTGGCCGTCCAGCCAAACTGAGCAATCGTGGGAGAAGAGCCTTGCTGAGAGAGGTAAAGAAGTACCCAAAGATCACTGTGGCTGAGCTCCAGAGATGCAGCAGGGAGATGGGAGAAAGTTCCACAAAGTCAACTATCACTGCCAAAAAACACATGAAGGACTCCCAGACTATGAGAAATAAGATTCTCTGGTCTGATGAGACGAAGATTGAACTTTTTGGCGTTACTTCTAAGCGGTATGTGTGGAGAAAACCAGGCACTGCTCATCTCCTACCCAATACAAACCCAACAGTGAAATATGGTGGTGGCAGCATCATGCTATGGGGGTGTTTTTCAGCTGCAGGGACAGGACGACTGGTTGCAATTGAAGGAAAGATGAATGCAGCCAAGTACAGAGATATCCTGGAAGAAAACCTCTTCCAGAGTGCTCTGGACCTCAGACTGGGCCGAAGGTTCACCTTCCAACAAGACAATGACCCTAAGCACACAGCTAAAATAACAAAGGAGTGGCTTCGGAACAACTCTGTGACCATTCTTGACTGGCCCAGCCAGAGCCCTGACCTCAACCCAATTGAGCATCTCTGGAGAGACCTGAAAAAGGCTGTCCACCAACGTTCACCATGCAACCTGACGGAACTGGAGAGGATCTGCAAGGAAGAATGGCAGAGGATCCCCAAATCCAGATGTGAAAAACTTGTTGCATCATTCCCAAGAAGACTCATGGCTGTACTAGCTCAAATGGTTGCTTCTACTCAATACTGAGCAAAGGGTCTGAATACTTATGACCATGTCATATTTCAGTTTTATTTTATTAATAAATTTGCAAAAATATCTACATTTCGGTTTTTTTCTGTCAAGATGGGGTGCTGAGTGTACATTAATGAGAAATAAAATAAACTTTTTTGCTTTTAGGAAGTGGCTGCAATGAAACAAAGAGTGAAAAATTTAAAGGGGTCTGAATACTTTCCGTACCCACTGTATCATGTAAAAGAAAACCTTATCATGATCAAAATTTCGATTATTAAGACGAAAAAGAAAATTACAGACAACCACAGTTTCAGGAAATTCAAGCAACCCAGGGGATGCAGAGGGGGTTCAAGAAAAAGAAATAGAACCGACCACAGAAATCCTAAACCCAGAATCCAGTCCAAAAAGGAACAAAACTTAATTAAAAGCTTCAATCTATCTAACCACATTCTCAACAAACATGAATTAAGTCTGCTGAACAAAGGACTCTCCTTCTTTCCTAAACAATCTATTAAAGAGACAGATCTATACATAGACCTCCATAAATATATCCGTAAACTCACACTAGGGAGACATTTTGCCATTCTACAATCTACCAAGAATACTGTATCTTGCTCCACTGAATCTGAAACTCACACCACTCCAACCATTCCTGTTGTTAATGCATCCCTTTACCAATAAAAAGACCCGGCAATCCAGTTAACTTTCACACCCCAAGATACTGATTTGAAACCTAAGTCCCTTTTTTATCCCACTCACCATAAAGGCAGCAATACTGAAACATTTTGTAATATGGTTTCATCCAATTTCAGGAAACTCAAATCTAATCCTGTATATACTAAAGACAACCTGACCAAAAATGAAAGCACCTCCCTAAGAAGCCTTATGGACAACAATCTCATTACCATAAGAGGGGCAGACAAGGGAGGTGGTATTGTCATACAGGACCAAACCACTTAATTAGCAGAGGCACAAAGGATTCTTTCTGACACCTCATATTACCTACCCCTTGGCAAAGACCCCACCCCCGATTATATACTTCCGTACACAAACCTAATCCAGAAAGCAGCAGATTCAGGGATCCTTACCAAAAAAGAGAAACTCTTTTTATTACCTGATAACCCTCAGTTGACTCTTTTCTATCACTTACCAAAAATCCATAAAAACTCTTCCAACCCAGCAGGCAGACCAATAATATCCGGTATAAACTCACTCACCTCCAAATTATCCCATTATATTGACATCTTAGTACAGAATACATTATTAACTTGAAATCCCGCCTCAAAGACTCTGCCAGTCTAATTAAAAATCTATTATCCATTCCGTGGAAACCCACCTACATTTGGGCAACACTGGACGTAGCTGCACTTCACAGCAACATTCCACATGAAAAGGGCCTTTCCACCTTTTCCAGATACCTATTTTCAGATCCTAAAATGCCAAGTAGCCAACAAGCCTTCATTCTTGAAAGTATAAGATTCATATTAGAGCACAATGTTTTTCACTTTGGTACCAACATTTTTTTTTACAGACAAGGGGGTCTGCGATGAGCACTCGATTCGCACCCAGTTTCGCTAATTTATTCATGGGCAACTTTGAGAATGACCTTATCTACTCGAACAATCCCTGGACTAACCATATCATTTTTTTATAAAAGATATATAGATGACCTGATCTTTATTTGGGAAGGGTGCACTGAATCCTTCAACACATTCACTAATCATCTTAATAATCATGAACAAAAATGGGGCATTACCTTATCTGGTACTACATCAAATACATCCATTGAATACCTAGATTTAGTACTTACCGTGGCAAAAAGATTGTGATAAAACCTTTTCCAAAAAAGTTGATTGCAACAGTCTCCTTGATTATACCAGTTCGCATCACAAAAAATGGAAAAACAACATACCATATGGCCAATTCCACAGGATTAGGCGGAACTGCACACTTAATCAGGACTTTGATATCCAGAGCAAAATCATTACACAAAGATTTTCCAAAAAACACTTTCCTAAGAAAATTATTCTATCAGCACAGCATAAAGTAAAAAAACTTACCCAACTGGACTACATTAAACCCTCCAACAGAACCCATAAAAAATCTCCACAATTCAATTTCATAACAATCTATAATTACAGACACCAACAGATAAATTTGATACTCTCTAAACATTGGCCCATTCTAACCAATGATCCCTTTCTCAAAAAGACACTCCCCAGAACCCCAAGCATCACCTATAAACGTGCATAAACTCTAAAAAATTTACTAGTCCCAAGCAGACTTAGGGAACCTAAGGACCCCATTAAGACCCCAGTCCAGGTAAAACATAATCATGGGGATAGTTTCAGATGTAATGCCTCTAGATGCAAATGCTGTAATAGCATTATCCATGGATAAAACACAATTTCCAGTAAGTCCACTGGCGAAACATTTCCCATCAAAATGCACCTCACATGTGGCTCATCCTTTGTTATATATGTTATACAATGTAAATGTGGCCTACAATATGAGGGGCGCACTACCATGTACTTAAGAAAACACCTAGACAAGTACCGGGCAAACATACTTAAAGGTTTTCAGAAACATAGTGTTTCTAGACACGCTGCCAAATACCATAATTGTGAATCTGACAGGTTTAAAATTACACCAATAGACCAGATCACTACCAACAATAGAGACCTTTAAAAAAAAAAAAAGTTAATTTTTTTGGATATATAGATTAAATACGATGCTGTCTGCCGGTCTAAATGAGGCTTCTGAGAACATCTTTTGACTCATCTTTTTCATTGTATTTCATTATCATTCCCTATGTTTCTTATATCATTCATATTTATCTCTTAGTGTCGGTAAGCATTCTAACCTCGTGCATGTTTCATCATTGTTTTATCTCCCCTTATCAATACAGAGATTCCTAGCCACAATATTCTCACCACTCATTCATTAATATCCATCTATCCTGTACAAATTGTACAGTGCTGCGGAATATGTTGGCGCTATATAAATAAAATGTATTATTATTATTACTCTATATACCTATTCCATCCTAATTCAATTCAGTACCCAATACCATCTAGTTATTTACGACATACTGCTACATATTCACCATATATATATTTTTCAACTCCGAAACTGATTTATTGGATCATTCATTTGATATATTATTCTCATTCACATATTGTTTAATTTATGGTATTATTTATTTATTATTATTTCAATTCACCATTTTGCTTTTAATATCAGATTTTTTATTAATTTACATATGTAATACACACTTTGACTAACTATTTTATTATCCATTGTTTTATTATCCACTGTTATTTTCATTTTAAAATTGTATTATATATATATATCCCCTTTCCAATGTTATATTTCTATTTCTATTAACTTTCCCCATTATAGTCTAATTAACCTCTCTTTTTTTTTCCTTTTAGCACCTGGTTCCCTGTTTTATCATACCGTATTTTATTGTTAATTTGCACTACTCCCACCTCCACCTATTTATTCCCTCTATCCATTTCATCAAAAGACTCATCTTTCCCAAGTACGGATAACTGACGAGAGAGTCACATTTACCGCGCACTCCCTATTGAGACCCATACATAGCGCTGCACACAAGCGCTTTAACTCCCAGCTTTGTAAACTTCTACCCACAGCGCTGAGCTTGGCAGCGCATTACGCATGCGCTGTAGTCACTTGTTCCTACAGCTGATCGCTTCTATAATGCGCGTCCCCGCACTAAAAAACCACCGACTTTGCGCTACAGCGTCCCTATCCCTTAGTATCATACTAGCATTCTACTAAATATTCCTCCCTCTTATCTTTTTAACCCATTAAAGTTTATTTTGTGTTTTATTTTGTGTCATTACTTTTAACCTCGGACCCTGTGACCCCCAAGGGGCGTGGCTACCGCCCGTTTTATTGATAGTTTTTTTTTTCTTTTTATGTGTGTATATATATATGTCATGTTTCCTCTGTTATGTTGATGCACAACTGAGAAATGGCTTGTCCTAAAACGCGTTGTGTGTTACATACATTTGGAATAAAGACAATTTGGACCAGCGCTCCTCTGCCTCATATTTTGCTTTTCTCTAGATTATATTGCTGTGTGTCCTCCAGGCAAGACACACTCTCAGCTCATTACGATAACGTTGCATATTAGTTTAATTTGTTGATTATACAGTTTTTGTTACCCTCCCCCTCTTTTTCTAATATCTACCCTCTAGTCCCTTTTTTCTCTCCCATTCCCTACTAAAACACCTCCCAGGTCTCCTTGCCTGAACCTCCACCTCACTGGACTACAAACTCAGCAATAGCTCATCAACTATATGAGCAGCATAGATGATCTTACTAGTCATTACTACTTTCAACATCCATGACCCCAATGCTCAGAAGCATCATGGTCTACTGTTATTGATATGAAAAATGAAGATTCTTTTTCTTCAAGAGACACACTACACATCGGCTGAGTCCCAAAGTTACCAATTAATTATTTTTTTCATGGTTCCTTCCACTCCAATGAACACACCAACATTGTTATGCAGAAGGCAGAGCATTATTTGTCAATGGAACCATTTTGAATGTACGATATACATTAGCCAACACATATGTTCCAAGGACCAATCAAATTCCCTGGCTACTCAAGACCCTGGATGACTTAAGTTTATTTGTGGAGGGAACAGTAATTCTGGGAGAACACCTAAATCTGGTCCTCAATCCCTTATTAGATGCCTCATCTTGAAAATCACATCTTTTACAGGCAGTTCTCCAAAAATTCCACACCAAAGTCCAAAAACTCCAACTGATTGATGTCTGGAAGACACATTACCCTTCTACTAAAGACTTTTCATTCTATTCCAACCCCAGACAGTCCTTTCAGCATTTGGAATATATTCTTATGTCTAGGATATCACTTCCTCTTACAAGAAAACCACCATAGGTTCCATCGCTATACCTGACCATGCCCCTGTCTCGGGCACTATCTCCCTACTTCCCCTACCTCTCCCTGAATGGACTTGGAAGCTCAATGAGGCAGCACTAGATAATGAGACTGTGAGTCTAGAAGTTAAGAGACACCTACAGGAATTCTTCGAGATTAATACCACTCCGGATTTGAACCCTGCTATTACATGAGAAACTCACAAAACCTACATAACATGCATTTTGATATCCCTTTGCACAAACCTTTAAAAGCAAAAACTAAAATTGATTCTATTCTAGATTGCTCATCTGGAGAGACTGAATAAACAGTCCAGAGTCATTGAGACACAAGCACAACTACAGACATTGAGAAAGAAGCTAAGGGACATCCTCAACAGCTCAATCCGCTAAACACCTACTATATTACCATCATAAAATCTATGCACACAGTATCTAGGAAGGGAAGTTGATTGGCTTCTTAATTAGGACATCAACTTCCCTCCCTAGTTACCAAGACCCATATTGCAGCGATCAAGACTTCAGACGGCTCTATCAACTCTATGAAAATAGCGGAAGCATTCCAAGCCTTTTATGCTTCTTTTTATAATATTAGTAGGTCAGACACATCAATAGACCCAATAAATATGGAGGATCGAATTGCCAACTTACTTGCTCTCCTTAACCTCGCATATTGACTCGCAACAAATGATTCAGCTCCTGAATCCTATCACAACAGATGAACTCTGAAAGACCATCTTTAGCTTCCCCTCTAATAGGAGCTGTCTTTCCCCTTAAGTATTATAAAACTTTCCCGCCAATCTTGCTTCCTCACTTACTGTCAACATTTAATGCTCTTCTTCAGGAAAGTAACTCCTGAAACAAATTCAAGAAGCTCATGTGACCCTGATAGCCAAAGAAGGGAAGGATCCAACTCTTTGTGCCAAATTCAGGCCTATATCCCTGTAAAACTTAGATTTTAAATTTTGGACAAAACTATTAGCCCTGAGGTTGCAACCTCTACTTCCTGCCTTTATTAAAGAATAGACTGGATTTGTGAAACACAGAGAGGGTAGAGACAACTCAATGTGGCTTCTCTATGTTATCAGCTTTGCTACAAGTACTAGTACGACCTTGATCCTTCTCGGCAGAGATGGATACCCCTCTTCCTGATTGTTTTCATCCTATCCTTGGAGCCTTTAATACAGGAGGAAAGGCAGGATACAGAAATAAAATTATTCATAATAGTGAAAACCCTGCGTCATTCAGCTGCCTTTGCAGACTATCTCCTATTCTATGTTTCAAACCCTGAAAGAGACCTACATAGACTTATAGCGATTATGGCCCAATATGGCTCAGTTTCTAATTATAAAATCTGAAGTACTACCAATTTCGTTCCCTGCCTCTGTAGCTAAGGATTTGAAATGTATACTCCCCTTTACATGGTCATCGATCTCCATAACCTACACATCAAACTCTCAAACCGGTTAGACCAGCTTTTTGATCTTAATTTTGCACCTCTTCTGTAATTTTACCGACCTATTACACTCGTATGATCTACCCCTGCTATCCTGGCTAGGCAGAAAGAATTGAATCCAAATGTATAATGTCCCTAAAATAATGTATAAGTTGCAAATGCTCCCAATATACAGTGGGTTGAAAAAAGTATTCAGTCA
Source organism: Leptodactylus fallax (assembly GCA_947044405.1). Lineage (NCBI taxonomy): Eukaryota > Metazoa > Chordata > Amphibia > Anura > Leptodactylidae > Leptodactylus > Leptodactylus fallax. Next base: position 2,800,396 of record CAMRHE010000156.1, read on the forward strand.
GCCACCAATTGTGCAAGCTCTCCCACTTAAAAAGATGAGGCCGGCCTGTAATTGACATCATAGGTAGACCTCAACTATGAGAGACAAAATGAGAAAACAAATCCAGAAAATCACATTGTCTGATTTTTTTAAGAATTTATTTGCAAATTATGGTGGAAAATAAGTATTTGGTCACCTACAAACAAGCAAGATTTCTGGCTCTCACAGACCTGTAACCTCTTCTTTAAGAGGCTCCTCTGTCCTCCACTCATTACCTGTCCTAATGGCACCTGTTTGAAATTGTTATCAGCATAAAAGACACCTGTCCACAACCTCAAACAGTCACACTCTAAACTCCACTATGGTGAAGACCAAAGAGCTGTGGAAGGACACCAGAAACAAAATTGTAGACCAGCACCAGGCTGGGAAGACTGAATCTGCAATAGGCAAGCAGCTTGGTGTGAAGAAATCAACTGTGGGAGAAATAATTAGAAAATGGAAGACATACAAGACCACTGATAATCTCCCTCGATCAGGGGCTCCACGCAAGATCTCACTCCGTGCGGTCAAAATGATCACAAGAATGGTGAGCAAAAATCCCAGAACCACACGGGGGGACATAGTGAATGACCTGCAGAAAGCTGGGACTAACGTAACAAAGGCTACCGTCAGTAACACACTACACCGCCAGGGACTCAGATCCTGCATTGCCAGACGTGTCCCCCTGCTTAAGCCAGTACATATCTGGGCCCGTCTGAAGTTTGCTAGAGAGCATTTGGATGTTCCAGAACAGTATTGGGAGAATGTCATATGATCAGATGAAACCAAAGTAGAACAGTTTGGTAGAAACACAACTCGTATTTGTAGGAGAGTGAATGCTGAGTTGCATCCAAAGAACAACATACCTACTGTGAAGCATGGGGGTGGCAACATCATGCTTTGGGGATGTTTCTCTGTAAATGGACCAGGACGACTGATCCGTGTACATGAAAGAATGAATGGGGCCATGTATCGTGAGATTTTGAGTGCAAACCTCCTTCCATCAGCAAGGGCATTGAAGATGAAACGTGGCTGGGTCTTTCAGCATGACAATGATTCCAAGCACACCACAAGGGCAACGAAGGAGTGGCTTCGTAAGAAGCATTTCAAGGTTCTGGAGTGGCCTAGCCAGTCTCCAGATCTCAACCCCATAGAAAACCTTTGGAGGGAGTTGAAAGTCTGTGTTGTCCAGCAACAGCCCCAAAACATCACTGCTCTAGAGGAGATCAGCATGGTGGAATGGGCCAACATAACAGCAACAGTGTGTGCCAACCTTGTGAAGACTTACAGAAAATGTTTGACCTCTGTCATTGCCAACAAAGGATATATAACAAAGTATTGAGCTGAACTTTTGTTACTGACTAAATACTTTTCCACCATAATTTGAAAATAAATTCTTAAAAAATCAGACAATGTGATTTTCTGGATTTGTTTTCTCATTTTGTCTCTCATAGTTGAGGTCTACCTATGATGTCAATTACAGGACTCTCTCATATTTTTAAGTGGAGAACTTGCACAATTGGTGGCTGACTAAATCCTTTTTTTCCCCACTGCACCTCCCTAAATCTTTCTTCAAATCGATTCTCTTTTTCAACTCCATCTGGAAACAGAAAAGACCACGTTTAATCCATGCGGCCTTCATACACCCTAAGACTGCTGGAGGCATCAGCCTTCCAGATATACAGAAATACCATGAAGCAGTGCAACTCCAACTCTGGCTAGATCTTAATACGCCCCTGAAGTTTGCACCCCTCCAATCCCTAGTCTTGGTGACACATGAACCATACTTAAGAGATTTGTGGCTCCCACACCCGAAGCACTTTAGATCTTCTCAATACAATCCTCTCATTCAATCAGCGTGTGAATCCTGGAGCCTACTGAAACCACGACTAGCTCCTACTCTGTTCCTCTGTCTACCAGTGGGCTTATTGTCTTATATACACCTGGAACTTCAACATGTCCCTCAAGACTTCTGGGATCAGCTTCTCCCTCGGAGAATTCTGTATTGACAAATAGCTCTAGTCTTAGGTAAGATTCGCTGCTGTCCAGACTGAACTTCCTACAGGTAGCTTATTATTATAAATGTAGACTAGGTTTTCTTCCAGATATCAATGGAATAGACCATACACAGATTTTGAAAGACTCAGTGCAACTAAAACAGCCTTGACAAGATGGACTTCCTACCTGCTCCGAAATTACATTAAATCTACATCTCTAACCAAACCCTTTTTCATCACCAGTTAGGAAAAAGAGCTGGAAATTGCCCTGAGTGATCAGAAACTTTAAGAGGTGCTGTCCCACTCACAAGATTTTTTTCAACGTATACAAGGTGACAAGCTAGGTGCTGATATGCAGTGCCCCCCTTCTCTTTCCCTCATGTCCCCCCTTCCAACCCTACTTTCTACTACTAACATTCCCTGCTCCACCCCCCGCTTTTCTTTGTGTTTAAAGATTCTACATTTACATAAAAAAAAAAAAAAAAATATATATATATATATATATATATATATATATATACAGTATATATATACAGTCATATGAAAAAGTTTGGGCACCCCTATTAATCTTAATCATTTTTAGTTCTAAATATTTGGGTGTTTGCAACAGCCATTTCAATTTGATATATCTAATAACTGATGGACACAGTAATATTTCAGGATTGAAATGAGGTTTATTGTACTAACAGAAAATGTGCAATATGCATTAAACCAAAATTTGACCGGTGCAAAAGTATGGGCACCTCAACAGAAAAGTGACATTAATATTTAGTAGATCCTCCTTTTGCAGAAATAACAGCCTCTAGTCGCTTCCTGTAGCTTTTAATCAGTTCCTGGATCCTGGATGAAGGTATTTTTGACCATTCCTCTTTACAAAACAATTCCAGTTCAGTTAAGTTTGATGGTCGCCGAGCATGGACAGCCCGCTTCAAATTATCCCATAGATGTTCAATGATATTCAGGTCTGGGGACTGGGATGGCCATTCCAGAACATTGTAATTGTTCCTCTGCATGAATGCCTGAGTAGATTTGGAGCTGTGTTTTGGATCATTGTCTTGCTGAAATATCCATCCCCGGCGTAACTTCAAATTCGTCACTGATTCTTGTACATTATTCTCAAGAATCTGCTGATACTGAGTTGAATCCATGCGACCCTCAACTTTAACAAGATTCCCGATGCCGGCATTGGCCACACAGCCCCAAAGCATGATGGAACCTCCACCAAATTTTACAGTGGGTAGCAAGTGTTTTTCTTGGAATGCTGTGTTTTTTTGACGCCATGCATAACGCCTTTTTGTATGACCAAACAACTCAATCTTTGTTTCATCAGTCCACAGGACCTTCTTCAAAAATGAAGCTGGCTTGTCCAAATGTGCTTTTGCATACCTCAGGCGACTCTGTTTGTGGCGTGCTTTCAGAAACGGCTTCTTTCGCATCACTCTCCCATACAGCTTCTCCTTGTGCAAAGTGTGCTGTATTGTTGACCGATGCACAGTGACACCATCTGCAGCAAGATGATGCTGCAGCTCTTTGGAGGTGGTCTGTGGATTGTCCTTGACTGTTCTCACCATTCTTCTTCTCTGCCTTTCTGATATTTTTCTTGGCCTGCCACTTCTGGGCTTAACAAGAACTGTCCCTGTGGTCTTCCATTTCCTTACTATGTTCCTCACAGTGGAAACTGACAGGTTAAATCTCTGAGACAACTTTTTGTATCCTTCCCCTGAACAACTATGTTGAACAATCTTTGTTTTCAGATCATTTGAGAGTTGTTTTGAGGAGCCCATGATGCCACTCTTCAGAGGAGATTCAAATAGGAGAACAACTTGCAATTGGCCACCTTAAATACCTTTTCTCATGATTGGATACACCTGGCTATGAAGTTCAAAGCTCAGTGAGGTTACAAAACCAATTTTGTGCTTCAGTAAGTCAGTAAAAAGTAGTTAGGAGTATTCAAATCAATAAAATGATAAGGGTACCCAAATTTTTGCACCGGTCCAATTTTGGTTTAATGCATATTGCACATTTTCTGTTAGTACAATAAACCTCATTTCAATCCTGAAAAATTACTGTGTCCATCAGTTATTAGATATATCAAATTGAAATGGCTGTTGCAAACACCCAAATATTTAGAACTAAAAATGATTAAGATTAATAGGGGTGCCCAAACTTTTTCATATGACTGTATATAAAACTGAAATCAATCATTTCCTATAACCATCACAAGCTTCTTACACCTCTCAACTGGAATTTTGGACCACTCTTCTTTTGCAAACTGCTCCAGGTCTCTCATATTTGAAGGGTGCCTTCTTCCAACTGCAATTTTAAGATCTCTCCACAGGTGTTCAATGGGATTTAGATCCAGACTCATTGCTGGCCACTTCAGAACTCTCCAGCATTTTGCTTCCATCCATTTCTGGGTGCTTTTTGAAGTATGCTTGGGGTCATTGCTCTGCTGCAAGACCCATGACCTAGGATGCAAAGCCAGATATCTGACACTGGGCCCTACATTGAGACCCAAAATCCTTTAATGATGCTTTGCACACATTCAAGGCACCCATTGCTAGAGGCAGCAAAACAACTCCAAAACCTCTTTAAACCTCCACCATATTTGACTGTTAGTGCTGTGTTCTTCTCTTTGTAGGCCTCATTCCATTTTTGGTAAACAGTAGAATGGTGTGCTTTGCCAAAAAGCTTTATCTTGGTTTCATCTGTCCACAAAACGTTTTCCCAGAAGGATTTTGGCTTACTTACGTACATTTTGGCAAACTGCAGTTTATCTTTTTTATGTCTCTGTTTCAGCAGTGGGGTCCTCCGGGGTCCTGCCATAGTGTTTCAGTTCATACAAATGTCGATGGATAGTTCACAATAACATTGATACACCGTCAGCCTGCAACACAGCTTGAATTTCTTTGGAACTTCTTTGGGGCTGCTTATCGACCTTCCGAACTATTCTGCAACCTTTCATCAATTTTTCTTTTCTGTCAACGTCCAGGGAGATTAACTATAGTGTCATGGGTTGTAAACTTCTTGATTATGTTGTGCACTGTGAACAAAGGAACATCAAGATCTCTGGAAATGGAATTGTAACCTAAAGATTGTTGATATTTTTCCACAATTTTGGTTCCCAAGTCCTCAGACCAGCGATTCCCAACCTGGGTGCTGTGGAGACCCACCACAATCAAGTGGGGAAATGACCGAACGTCCCCTTTTAACTTAATCGGTATTCTTAGCATGCTGAATATAACAGTACAGTAGGTGTTAGGAACCAAACGCAATGCCGGACAGACTTAGTCTTAGGAAATCCAGACCCCCCCCCCCCTTAGGTAAAACAGCACCGAGCGTCCAGCGCCCCTGAACCGAAGTGGAACTAGCCTCCAGAGGTCTTCACCAGAGCTCCTGATGGTGGAGTTGGACTTGGTCGCTACCTTCGGCCAGAACCACAACAGTCCTAAGGGCGCAGAGCGCACGGTGCATCACATAAGGGCCCCGGAATCCAAAAACCACTCACCTTAGCAAGTTTGGAGGCAGATGAATACTGAAAGCTGGAGAATATGCAGTAACAGGTTTTCTCCAGAAGGTGGCAGCAGCGCAGTAGAATTGTCGACTAGTCCGTGTTGGCAGCAGGAGAATGTCGTAGTACCAGAGGAAGAGACTTAAGAAGAGTCAAAACAAGCCGGGTCGATTTCAGGAGGTCACGAGGTACAGAATCAGCGTTCAAGTAGAGATGGTCTGGAAGGCAAGCCGTGGTCACAACCGGAGGGAGCAAGAAACACAGAGGCAGCAGGATAGGATCGAAGGTCAGGAGGTAAGGAAGGCAAACGGGACAGAGCACGAGGAGGAGCTGACACCAAGGGGAAATGAATAACCAGCGAGAGCAGAGCGCTGGTAGGGAGGCTAAGTAGACATGTGAGTGCTGGAAAGTTAACCCCTAGAAAAGCGAGCATGCTGGAGTGTGTGAGGACTGGAGCACAGCACTACCCCCTCTACAAGGGCCCACCGGTCCTCTAAGTGCTGGACTAGGTTTAAAAGGAAATCTCCAGTGGAAATTCCTGACCAAGGTGGGCACATGGACCGACCTGGCTGGTTCCCAGGAGCGATCTTCTGGACCGTACCCCTTACAGTGAACGAGGTATTGTAAAACCCCTCTAACCCTTCGAGAATCCAGAATTTTAGTCACCTCAAACTTCTGATTTCCTTCAACTAAGACAGGCGAAGGAGGACAATTAGAGGGAAAGACAGGTGGAAAAATTTTTTTTAGAAGAGATTTATGGAAAACATTATGGATTTTAAAAGACTGAGTAAGAGCCAAACAAAAAGAGACAGGGTTAATGTTTTCAATGATTTCATAAGGACCAATAAACTTAGGCCCCAACTTGCGAGATGGAACTCTCAGCTTCAGGTTTCTAGAGGAGAGCCAGACCTTCTCTCCTAAAGCAAAAACAGGACCCACAGAACGGGCCCTATCATTCGCCCTCTTAGAAATCGACTGAGTGTTCCCCAAATTAATCTGAACTTGAGCCCAGAGTGGGTGCAATCTCTCAGCCTCCACATTAACTTCAGGATTAATAGTAGAAGGACAGAAAGAAGTGACACAAGGGTGAAAGCCAAAATTACAGAAAAAGGATGATGAGTTCAAGGCAACGTGATGATGATTATTAATGGCAAACTCAGCTACCGCTAAATAATTCTCCCAATCTGATTGATTACCGGAAACATAACATCTTAAGTATTGCTCCAGGGTCTGATTAAAGCGCTCAGTTTGTCCATTGGTCTCAGGGTGGAACGCAGAGGAAAAAGCTAACTGAAGTGCCAGAAGACCACAGAAAGCTTTCCAGAATTTAGAGACAAACTGGACGCCTCTATCAGAGACGATATTGTCAGGAACACCATGAATTCTTACAATATGTTCCAAAAATAGGTAGGATAAGGTCTTAGCATTAGGCAATTGAGACACAGGGATGAAATGACACATCTTACTGAACCTATCCACCACCGTCCATACCACAGTTTTTCCTCCAGAAGAGGGCAAATCAGGGACAAAATCCATGGAAATATGAGACCAAGGTCTCTTTTGTACTGGTAAGGGAAGCAATTCCTCCAAAGACCTTACCCTAGGAACTTTGGCCCTAGCACAAGTTTCACAGGCAGATACATAGGCTACAACGTCCCGGGATTTTGAAGGCCACCAATAGTATCGAGACACCAGCCTCTTAGTGCCGGAAATCCCCAGGTGACCACATAACACAGAATCATGTAGTTCCTTTAATAACCGCAATCTAAATTGTAGAGGAACAAATAACTTCCCCTCTGGCGTTTCTGGTGGGGCCAACTGCTGATTCTCTCTGATCTCAGAGGCTAGGTCAGTGGAAACAGCAGAAACCATAACCCCCTCCATGAGAATGGTTTCAGGTTGGGAATCATCAGACTGGGAAGGACAAAAACTCCTGGACAATGCATCCGCTCTAATATTCTTAGAACCAGGTCTGAATGTCACAATAAAATCAAATCTGGTAAAAAATAGAGCCCAGCTAGCCTGTCTCGGGTTTAGTCGCTTAGCAGATTCAAGAAAAACTAAATTTTTATGGTCAGTTAAAACTGTTATCTGGTGCCTAGCTCCCTCCAGAAAGTGTCGCCATTCCTCAAAAGCCCACTTGATAGCCAAAAGTTCTCGATTCCCAATGTCATAGTTGTTTTCAGAAGAGGAAAATTTTCTGGAGAAAAAGGCACATGGTCTTAAATTAGTCAAAGAGGCAGTACCCTGGGATAACACCGCCCCAACTCCAACTTCTGAGGCATCAACTTCAACAACAAAAGGTCTACTTGTCAGGTTGGACTAAAACAGGAGCTTTAGTAAAGGTTTATTTCAGGAATTCAAAAGCATCAATAGCCTCTCGTTTTCAATTTAATAAATCTGCACCCTTCCGGGTGAGATCTGTCAGTGGTTTTGCTATGGAAGATAAATTATGAATGAACTTTCGGTAATAATTGGCAAAACCCAGGAATCGTTGTAATGCCTTTAAGGAGGATGGTTGGGTCCACTCAATTACAGCCTGAACTTTGGCTGGGTCCATACTGATGGTAGAGGAAGACAAAATATAACCCAGAAAAGACAATTGTTGAACTCCAAAAAGACATTTTTCGATTTTAGCAAACAATTTGTTCTCTCTGAAGATTTCCAACACAGACCTAACATGTCTAACATGGGTCTCCCAATTCGGGGAAAAAAATCAAAATATCATCCAGATAAACGAATACACACTGACCAGATAAACTCCGAAAAATATCATTGACAAAACATTGAAAAACTGCAGGAGCATTAGTTAAACCAAAAGGCATAACTAGGTATTCATAATGTCCCTTTGGAGTGTTAAAAGCCGTCTTCCACTCATCCCCTTCTCGAATGCGAATTAAATTATAGGCTTCTCGCAAATCTAACTTGGAAAAATATTTGGCACCAGAGACCTGGTTAAGCAAGTCGGGGATGAGAGGGAGCGGATACTGATTTTTAACAATGATTTTATTGAGAGCCAGATAATCAATGCACGGCCTTAACCCGCTATCCTTTTTCTGGACAAAAAAGAATCCTGCCCCTGCAGGAGAAGTGGAAGGATGGATATGCCCTTTATGAAGAGAGTCCTTAACATAGTCTCACATAGCATGCCTCTCAGGTTCGGATAAATTGAACAACCGCCCCTTAAGAAGTTTAGAATTCGGTAGCAATTCAATAGCACAATCATAAGATCTATGAGGAGGTAATAAATTTGCGCCAGATACAGCAAATACATCCTCATAACCTTTAAGGTAGCTAGGTAGAGGCGAAGAAATAGTAGAAACACTGAGTGTCATACAAGAATCCATACATTCACAGCCCCATTTAACCACATCCCCAAGCCTCCAATCTAGTACCGGGTTATGCTGTTGTAACCATGGCAGTCCTAGGACCACCTCGGAAGGTAAATTTTCTAATATACAAAAGGAGAGAGACTCAGAATGAATGGTAACAACTAAAGGAGGGGTAATAAATTTAATTGTACTTTGGACCAAGGGAGTATATATATATATATACTCCTACTTCTGGCTTACGATGCGATTACTGTAAATTCAATTCTCAATTCAACTACTGTAAGAGACATTTGAAAAATGCACAGACTGGGTTTACACTTTCTATTTCTTGTCAATTTATGCACAATTTTCTAGTTGAAATGCTAGTAGAAAATAGAGTTCTAAGAAAAATGGTCCAGAGTTGTTGTTTTATGCACAATATGTAAGTGAACGGAGCATCAGTCAGACAAGTGCGCTAGCACTTCATTCACAAGGAGTAGGCATGGGGGACTTTGACCCCCTCATTCTCCTCATTGCTGGGTCCCAGGGGTCAGACCCCCAACAATCTGACACTTATGCTATATCCTGTACATATGGGATGTGTCTTTAGTTACAGGTATTTATTGAATTACACATCCAAAAAAGAATACAAATCAAACAACAAAATAGTCATAAAAACAGTGTAAAAAAATACAAAACAGGGTAAGCATAGAGCGATGAAATAGATACAGTCATATGAAAAAGTTTGGGCACCCCTATTAATCTTAATCATTTTTAGTTCTAAATATTTGGGTGTTTGCAACAGCCATTTCAATTTGATATATCTAATAACTGATGGACACAGTAATATTTTAGGATTGAAATGAGGTTTATTGTACTAACAGAAAATGTGCAATATGCATTAAACCAAAATTTGACCGGTGCAAAAATTTGGGTACCCTTATCATTTTATTGATTTGAATACTCCTAACTACTTTTTACTGACTTACTGAAGCACAAAATTGGTTTTGTAACCTCACTGAGCTTTGAACTTCATAGCCAGGTGTATCCAATCATGAGAAAAGGTATTTAAGGTGACCAATTGCAAGTTGTTCTCCTATTTGAATCTCCTCTGAAGAGTGGCATCATGGGCTCCTCAAAACAACTCTCAAATGATCTGAAAACAAAGATTGTTCAACATAGTTGTTCAGGGGAAGGATATAAAAAGTTGTCTCAGAGATTTAATCTGTCAGTTTCCACTGTGAGGAACATAGTAAGGAAATGGAAGACCACAGGGACAGTTCTTGTTAAGCCCAGAAGTGGCAGGCCAAGAAAAATATCAGAAAGGCAGAGAAGAAGAATGGTGAGAACAGTCAAGGACAATCCACAGACCACCTCCAAAGAGCTGCAGCATCATCTTGCTGCAGATGGTGTCACTGTGCATCGGTCAACAATACAGCACACTTTGCACAAGGAGAAGCTGTATGGGAGAGTGATGCGAAAGATAGCACAGAGTTGGCAGAGTCTAGCGGCTATGTAGTATTTATTAAGATGAGGGACTGAAAGCCCGTCACTAATAAGCCCATTTGAAATTAAAAACTTCTTTTTGGAGGGAAGCAAGGGAGGAAGAGGTCAGGGATAAGTGTCTTTAATGACAAACTCCAATTATAAAACAACATTTCATAAATAAATAGTACTGGTGAATATAAGAAACTTTGTAATATATCTTATTTAATATGTTCCCTTCTCCATTTGTCAAGCTGAGTTACTTTTTACACATTATTCTACTGAGAAGGGAGGAAAAAGAAGGTTGCTGAAAAACACACACAGGTAACTGCAAGTGCTACGCTCTGATACTGAGTCAAGTAGCTTTTTTAATACTGCTATGCTTCCATACAGTATAACAGGCCTACAGTGCACAGAATGGAAATAAATCAACAGCCTCCTCACCCCCTCCTCTCTCCATAGAGTTATGTGTTTGAGCTGGATTCTATGTAAACAAACAGTCTGATAAGGAGTTAAGGAGGAGGAATGTACTCATGTTCACATCTCATTTCTGAAAAGTTTTTTTTTTTTTTATAATTGGATGTAAGATTTAATGACCAGACACATTTTATGCGCACATACTTTTCTATAGGGCTTTTCCATATCCATAGAAAAGCTCATCAGTTAAAAATAGTCAAGGGTCTAACAACCCGGGTCCTCAGCTAATCAGCTGTTTGAAGAGGCTGTGGTGTTCAGATGAGTACTGCAGCCTCTTCAGTAGTTACCATACACTTATGCAGTGGCTGTGCTTTGTATTGCAGCTCAGCCCATTCATTTAAATGGGACTGAGCTGCAAATTGGTCATGTGACTGATGAACCATGGCCTGTGAAGTGGAAGCAGCTCTGTGCTTCTTCAAACAGATGATCGACGGGGGTCCTGAGTATCGGTCTAAGAATCTTCAATTGATGACTTATCCTAAGTTCAGGAAAAAACTCTTTAATGGCCCTAAGTTTTTTATTTGTTGGGCTACCAAAGTAATTTTCTGTTATTTAACATCTAGGTCTATTCATTAACACCCTTTTAAATAGATTTTTTTTTAAATTTTATTGTGGGTAAACTGTATCAATTTAATCTATTTTTAATATAGTAATATATATATATGATATATTGATATATAATATATATAGTCTCAGATGCATAGGTTGGTTATGGCAATGGTTTGCATTGACGGGAGCTTTTTTAAAAATTTATCTGTAATTTTTTTTTTTTTATATGTATATTTATGTCCTTTTGTACCTAACATTTCACACTTTGCTATTTTCTTTTAATTGCACTTTCCACTGTAAGGCCAGCGCCCTACATTGTGAAACCACAGTGTTTCTGCCACGGCAAAGAGCACTGCATTTTACATCACCTGCAACGTAGATGGGATTCTCGCTAATCCCATCCACACATTGCATAAAAAAATCCAAAGCAGAAAAGCTACAATGTCAATTATACCTACAGAAACTCTGACGTTTTCCATACAGGTATAGTAGGGGCAGAAAGTTTGTGAAAAACGCGATGCATTTCCGCCACAGTCTTTTCCACATCGTTGTTTTTGCAGCGATTCACTGCGTGGGTCCTTAGCCTTACTGACCAATCCATAAGAGCCCCAGTTACAGTTGAAAATAGCCTCCACTAGTGACAACAGTCACTGGCAGAGCTGTTTCAGTCTGCTAAGACCCAGCAGCTCTACTATGCCAAGAAGCACTCAGACTCGTGATCACTGGGTACCTATTGGGCTATTGGGTCCAATAGAGGCAGCAGCACTGCCACTTGCTCTGTTTATTACATAGCTGTATTGTATAAAGGAGAAAACAGAAGTGGTAATAAACTACTTTCATCTTCTCCCCTTCAACCTGCTCCTGGATTGAACATGCAGCAACTTTAAAAGACTTCAATGCACAGTTAGGACATGTGCCGACTGCTGTCAAAAGAAAGCACACAGTCATTATTAGGTTAAGGTGACTAGGTGATTTAGGTCAAATCAGTGAATGACTGAAGCTCCTTTTTATCTTGAGGTCACATGATATAGTTTGTCCAGTTGTTTTAATTAAACCAGTTATACAGTTAATCAAGTAAAACATAAACAGATTATAACATATAATGAATGAATTTTATTATATTTTTACTAAATGTATTTAATTTATATTATTTACACTGTACTCTCCTCTAGCTGCAGCAGAACCCTAAGAGTACCAGAAAATGTTCAGAGACTAACATGAAAATTATGCCAAAATAAGGTTTTAGGGAATCTAAAGTATGTATTTGTAAGGTCACTTCTATAACTTATATATTGCAATAGGAATTATATTATCCAGTATCCTCTGCTGAATTACCTTTTTCTAGAGCAAGACATATAACAACTCAGGATAGAAGTCTATGAAAAGGAGGGGGAGGAGATAGAAGGAGCTGAGTGAGAGATGACAGACACAGGAACAACCTTCTACAGATCTGTAGGAAGCTTCTATGTCACCCCAAGTACTTTTTTCACACCAATACAGTACATCTCTATAATCTCCTATATGATCTAGTTGGTGCTTGCGAGTGAGAGAGAGAAAATTATGGAGTAGACTCTTTATGTACTATTGATGCAAATTTTGTTGAAAAGTTAGGTATGCTTTAAGTATTAAGTAATCTATTTGTGAATGTTTTATACAAAATGACTTGGTTTCAAGAACAATAATGCAACAGTTACTGAGAGAGATAAGTACATTTGCTTACAATTTTCTATATTGAAAGAGTTGTAATAAACAGAAAGGAAACCTCTGCAGACTTTCTGCTTCAATTATACCTATAGGGAAACCGCCGATGTTTCAGTAGGTATAATTGACATGCTGCGCGTATTTTCCAGCAATGTGTGGATGGGATTCACATTTTTGCAGGTACTGTAAAATGCCATGTTTTTTTCTGCGCCGTTTTCTGTGGTGGCCAAACCGCGGCGTTTACGCCAGGTGGGGCCTCGACCTAAGCGGCACTAAGATGCAACACTAGACAAAGCCCATGGACAAAAGTGACGCTGTTCGTGGAAGCCAGCAGTCAAGTCATATGTACTGATCATGCGCTGAGAACATGAGCAGCGGCAAGTGTAACAGAACAGACAAGATTAAGTACAGTGGGTACCAAAAGTATTCAGATCCCTTTAAATTCATTCTTCATTCTTTGTTTCATTGCAGCCATTTGCTAAAAGCAAAAAAGTTCATTTTATTTCGCATTAATGTATATTCAGTACCCCATCTTGACAGAAAAAAACAGAAATGTAGATATTTTTGCAAATTTATTAAAAAAGAAAAACTGAAATATCACATGGTCATAAGTATTCAGACCCTTTGCTGTGACACTCATATTTAACTCACATGCTGACCATTTCCTTCTGATCCTCCTTGAAATGGTTCTACTCCTTCATTGGAGTCCAGCTGTGTTTAATTAAACTGATTGAACTTGATTAGGAAAGGCAAACACCTGTCTATATAAGACCTCACAGCTCACAGTGCATGTCAGAGCAAATGAGAATCATGAGGTCAAAGGAACTGCCCAAGGAGCTCAGAGACAGAATTGTGGCAAGGCACAGATCTGGTCAAGGTTACAAAAGAATTTCTGTAGCACTCAAGGTTCCTAAGAGCACAGTGGCCTCCATAATCCTTAAATGGAAGAAGTTTGGTACGACCAGAACTCTTCCTAAACCTGGCCGTCCAGCCAAACTGAGCAATCGTGGGAGAAGAGCCTTGGTGAGAGAGGTAAAGAAGAACCCAAAGATCACTGTGGCTGAGCTCCAGAGATGCAGTAGGGAGATGGGAGAAAGTTCCACAAAGTCAACTATCACTGCAGCCCTCCACCAGTCGGGGCTTTATGGCAGAGTGGCCCGATGGAAGCAGCCTCTCCTCAGTGCAAGACATATGAAAGACCGCATAGATTTTGCCAAAAAAACACAAGAAGGACTCCCAGACTATGAGAAATAAGATTCTCTGGTCTGATGAGACAAAGATTGAACTTTTTGGCGTTAATTCTAAGCGGTATGTGTGGAGAAAACCAGGCACTGCTCATCACCTGCCCAAAACAATCCCAACAGTGAAACATGGTGGTGGCAGCATCATGCTATGGGGGTGTTTTTCAGCTGCAGGGACAGAACAACTGGTTGCAATTGAAGGAAAGATGAATGCGGCCAAGTACAGAGATATCCTGGAAGAAAACCTCTTCCAGAGTGTTCTGGACCTCAGACTGGGCCGAAGGTTCACCTTCCAACAAGACAATGACCCTAAGCACACAGCTAAAATAACAGAGGAGTGGCTTCGAAACAACTCTGTGACCATTCTTGACTGGCTCAGCCAGAGCCCTGACCTCAACCCAATTAAGCATCTCTGGAGAGACCTGAAAATGGCTGTCCACCAACATTCACCATCCAACCTGACGGAACTGGAGAGGATCTGCAAGGTAGAATGGCAGAGGATCCCCAAATCCAGATGTGAAAAACTTGTTGCATCATTCCCAAGAAGACTCGTGGCTGTACTAGCTCAAAAGGGTGCTTCTACTCATTACTGAGCAAAGGGTCTGAATACTTATGACCATGTGATATTTCAGTTTTTCTTTTTTAATAAATTTGCAAAAATATCTACATTTCTGGGTTTTTTTCTGTCAAGATGGGGTGCTGAGTGTACATAAATGAGAAATAAAATGAACTTTTTTGCTTTTAGCAAATGGCTGCAATGAAACAAAGAGTGAAAAATTTAAAGGGGTCTGAATACTTTCCGTACCCACTGTATACTGTATGACCTAAGCCATTATAAACAGACAGATACTTCATGATGTTTATGATACTTTAAAATAATGTTAAAATGTAAGTACATCATACCTTCTGACAATACCTCTCCACACTTGTGCACCTGAAAAATGTAAAGCACGAGTCAGAACTTATGGCATAATAAATAAAAAACATCTGTATAGTATTCACATAGCATTTCAGGGGCTACTATTCTCTTATATGAAACATTGCACATTTCCACACTGTCACTCATTTCTTTTTCTTGTCAAGAAACTTAAAATAGAATTTGACATGGTCTGACACTACAGTGCTTCGTGAAGTTACAATATTAATTGGTTCCAGGATGATCGTTATAAGTTGGAACCTTTGTAACTTGAGACCATAACTCTATGGAAAACTAATAATTGGTTCCAAAGATCCCAGAATGTCACCAAAAAAATAAAAATAATGAAGATTAAAGAAAAATTCTATAACTAATATAGACATAGGAAATCCTTACACATAAAAGTTAGAAATACAGTGGGGAAAAAAAGTATTTAGTCAGCCACCAATTATGCAAGTTCTCCCACTTAAAAAGATGAGGCCGGCCTGTAATTGACATCATAGGTAGACCTCAACTATGAGAGACAAAATGAGAAAACAAATTTAGAAAATCACATTGTCTGATTTTTTAAGAATTAATTTTAAAATTACAGTGGAAAATAATTATTTGGTCACCTACAAACAAGCAAGATTTCTGGCTCTCACAGACCTGTAACTTCTTCTTTAAGAGGCTCCTCTGTCCTCCACTCATCACCTGTAGTATTGGCACCTGTTTGACATTGTTATCAGTATAAAAGACACCTGTTCACAACCTCAAACAGTCACACTCCAAACTCCACTATGGTGAAGACCAAAGAGCTGTGGAAGGACACCAGAAACAAAATTGTAGACCTGCAACCCCTCGCTAGGATTGCGGGTTCCGAGGGGTTGCCATGACAGCCAGGATGCTGGGCAACGGCCTCCTGACCGCCTTTGCACAGTTCCCATAGGAACTAATGTGCGATGTTCTGCAATATTATGTATTGCAGGACATTGCACTGGAGAACTGAGATCCCAGATTCAAGTCCCCTTGCGAGACATGTAAAAAGTAAAAACAAAAACATACACACAGTTTAAAATACCCACTAAAAAATAAACAAACAAAAGTTAAAAAAAAACACCTTTAGGCTAAGGCCCCACGTCGCAGAAACGCAGCTTTTTTTGTTGCAGATTTTGTTGCTGTTTTTTGAGCCAAAGTCAGGAGTGGCTTGAGCAGGAGGAAAAAGTATAAGAGCTTCCTATATATTTCCCATTCTTTTTGAAGCCATTCTTGACTTTGGCTCAAAAAAACACAACAAAATCTGCAACAAAAGAAGTTGAGTTTCTGCAACGTGGGGCCTTAGACTAAGGCTATGTTCACACAGCGGAAAATGAAGAGGAATTCCTTTTCATTCATTTTCGCCTGCGGTCAAGCCATGGCGGTATGCTGATGCAGTGGGCCTAATCAGCAGGGAGTCTCGAGCCGTGGACTCCGTTGCTGAATCAGCCGTGGAAAATCAAACAGGACACTTCTTTTTTTCGCATCCTGCTGCGATCTCTGTCTCCCATTGAAAACAATGGGAGGTGAATTCTGGGTGGAATCTACTCTGGATTCGGGAGCAAAATCCGCCCCCAAATCCGTGGCAAATTCCGCAGTGTGATCATACCCTTATATTTAAAAAATGCATAATATAAACAAAAGTAAATAAACAAACATGCTAGGTATGCCCACGTGCGTATAACTCCCCCCTATCCAAAAATAGCGTTAATTATCCTGTGAACGCCATAAAAAAAAAAAAATATATATATACAGTACAGACCAAAAGTTTGGACACACCTTCTCATTCCAAGAGTTTTCTGTATTTTCATGACTATAAAAATTGTAGATTCACACTGAAGGCATCAAAACTATGAATTAACACATGTGGAATTATATACTTAACAAAAAAGTGTGAAACAACTGAAAATATGTCTTATATTCTAGGTTCTTCAAAGTAGCCACCTTTTGCTTTGATTACTGCTTTGCACACTCTTGGCATTCTCTTGATGAGCTTCAAGAGGTAGTCACCTGTAATGGTTTTCACTTCACAGGTGCGCCCTGTCAGGTTTAATAAGTGGGATTTCTTGCCTTATAAATGGGATTGGGACCATCAGTTGTGGTGTTCAGAAGTCAGGTGGATACACAGCTGATAGTCCTACTGAATGGAGTGTTAGAATTTGTATTATGGCAAGAAAAAAGCAGCTAAGTAAAGAAAAACGAGTGGCCATAATTACTTTAAGAAATGAAGGTCAGTCAGTCCGAAAAATTGGGAAAACTTTGAAAGTGTCCCCAAGCGCAGTGGCCAAAACCATCAAGCGCTACAAAGAAACTGGTCACATGAGGACCGCCCCAGGAAAGGAAGACCAAGAGTCACCTCTGCTGCAGAGGATAAGTTCATCCGAGTCACCAGCCTCAGAAATCGCAGGTTAACAGCAGCTCAGATTAGAGACCAGGTCAATGCCACACAGAGTTCTAGCAGCAGACACATCTCTACAACAACTGTTAAGAGGAGACTGTGTGCAGCAGGCCTTCATGGTAAAATAGCTGCTAGGAAACCACTGCTAAGGACAGGCAACAAGCAGAAGAGACTTGTTTGGGCTGAAGAACACAAGGAATGGACATTAGACCTGTGGAAATCTGTGCTTTGGTCTGATGAGTCCAAATTTGAGATCTTTGGTTCCAACCACCGTGTCTTTGTGCGACACGAAAAGGTGAACGAATGAACTCTACATGCCTGGTTCCCACCGTGAAGCATGGAGGAGGAGGTGTGATGGTGTGGGGGTGCTTTGCTGGTGATGCTGTTGGGGATTTATTCAAAATTGAAGGAATACTGAACCAGCATGGTTACCACAGCATCTTGCAGCGCCATGCTATTCCATCCGGTTTGCGTTTAGTTGGACCATCATTTATTTTTCAACAGGACAATGACCCCAAACACACTTCCAGACTGTGTAAGGGCTATTTGACCAAGAAGGAGAGTGATGGGGTGCTACGCCAGATGACCTGGCCTCCACAGTCACCAGACCTGAACCCAATCCAGATGGTTTGGGGTGAGCTGGACCGCAGAGTGAAGGCAAAAGGGCCAACAAGTGCTAAGCATCTCTGGGAACTCCTTCAAGACTGTTGGAAGACCATTTCAGGTGACTACCTCTTGAAGCTCATCAAGAGAATGCCAAGAGTGTGCAAAGCAGTAATCAAAGCAAAAGGTGGCTACTTTGAAGAACCTAGAATATAAGACATATTTTCAGTTGTTTCACACTTTTTTGTTAAGTAGATAATTCCACATGTGTTAATTCATAGTTTTGATGCCTTCAGCGTGAATCTACAATTTTTATATTCATGAAAATACAGAAAACTCTTGGAATGAGAAGGTGTGTCCAAACTTTTGGTCTGTACTGTATATATACATACGGATATATATATATATATATATACACACCACAAACCACAATGCGCAAATGAACATATTTTGGTCACTTTGCTTTCACCAAAAATTACAATAAAAAGTAATCAAAAAGTCATACATACCAAACATTGGTACGAATAAAAAGTACAACTTGCCCTGCCAATACAGAGCCCTGACATATCTCTGTCAACAATACAGTAAAAAAGTTATAGGAATCAGAATACGGTGATCACAGGAAAATCATTAATTTTTGAAAAGTGACATTTTATTTGCTAAAGTGGTAAAATGTAATAAAAACCAACATAAATATGTTATCGCCGTAACCGTAATGACCCACCGGACAAAGATGCCATGTCATTTTTAATGCAGCGTGAACGCCCTAAAAACAAAATGTAAAAAATTATGATAGAATTGTGTGCTATTTCACATGGACCCCCAAAACAGGTAAATAAAAGCCAATCAAAACATTATACTATATGTACCCCAAAATGGTGGCAAAAGAAAGTACAACTCGTCATGCAAAGAATAAGCCCTCACTTAACTATGTCGACAGAAAAATAAAAAAGTTATACATTTTGGAAGACGGGGGGGGGGGGGGGAATATAAAAAAGTCACTGAACATTAATGTACAAACTACCCTGCGTCCTTAAAGGGTTAAACCTATACGGAAAACACTTGTGAAACTAACATTTTCAAAATAAAAGCAGTTTTGAAAAAGCAGTCTTGAGGCTAAGGCCACACATAGCGGGCATAGCGGTTTTTGCTGCAGTGTTTTTCACAGAAAGTCTGCAGAGGTTTCCTCTAGGGATTTTCTTCTTGCATTATACTATAGGGAAACCACTGGCGTTTCTGTAGGTATAATTGACATGCTGCGATTTCCAAAACCACAATGTTTTTGGAAATCGCAGCATGTCCGCTGCACGTATTTTGTGTGTTTGCTAGCATCCCATCCACTCTGCAAGGACTGTAAAACGCTGAGGTTTTTGCCAATCCGCGCTGTTTATGCCACATGGAGCCCCCACATTACACAGGTTTTTTTTTCAGTTTGTGGATGAGATAAAATTAATTCTCATTCACTTTGCTTGTACTGTAAAATTCAATGTTTTTTCCACTGTGTTTCTACAACATGAGGCCTTAGCCTAAAGCCCCTTGCAGACGACCGTGGTGTGGCTCAGTGTGCTATCCGTGTATTTCACTGACCCATTCTTTTCTATGGGCCTGTACAAACAACCGTGAATTTCACGGTCCCGTGTGCGGGCCGACAGTCCGGGCCGCATCAGATAGAACAGGTCCTATTCCTGTCTGATTTTGCAGCCTGTGCTTCCGTGGCTCCTATTCATTTAATGAAAGGAGCCGCGGTTGTCTGCAACCGGCCTTAGGGTTATGCAAAAGAAGGAAGTAGAAGGTGTCTCTATGATATGCAAATGATCACATTTTCACACTCCAATCTGTGATGTGTCGGAGGGGCATAAAAATCCAGACTGAGGCTAAGTCCCCATGTTGCGGAAACGCATCGTTTTTTGCTGCAGTTTTTTGAGCCAAAGGAAGGAGTGGCACGAAAAGCAATGGAAAATATAAAGGAAGCGCTTAGAAAATATATAAAAAAATAAAAGTTCAAATCACCCCCCTTTCCCTAGAATACATATAAAAGTAAAATATTACTGTGAAACACATACACATTAGATATCCCTGTGTCCGAAAACACCGGTCTACAAAAATTTTTTCCCATACGGTGAACACCTTAGCGGGAAAAAAAAATCAAAAGTGCCAAACTGCCATTTTTTCGCTGTTTTGCCTCTGATAAAAATTTTAATAAAAAGTGCTGGAGGCACATGAAACAGGATCTCACCACTGACAATAGGTGATAGTCAAAGTTCACATTCTCTGCACAGGGACCTGTGCACCCTGTCGCTCCACTCATCTCTACTACACCACTCATCTCCACTCAGCAGTCTCTACTACAGAATCTTACAGCAGACTACTATTGGCAGTCCCAAAGCGTTGAATGGAGCTACAGTGCACAGAGGCCACTATGCAGGGAAGGGGAGTAATTGTGACTATCACCTCTTGTCAGTGGTATGATCCTGTGACTATGAGACTGCTGTTCTATTCAGACAGAGGTATAGCTGACCCCAATCTTGTGATCAGTGCAGGTCCCAGCAGTTGGACCCCCACCGATTAGACACATATTCCCTATAATGTGGATGGGGAATAAGGTGTCTTTGTGGGATAACCCCTTTAACCATTCACAGATAACCACTAGAAGGGTTTTACATTATTGGAGCTGCTTACCTCGACTTCTGGACAGTAAAAAATGTTTGGTTATCTGAATCATGACAAGTCCAATTGAAATGAGTGACAATAAATGATATATCCTCCATGGAGTAAAGGCAATAAACCTAAAAAATAAGAGAATGAAAAATCACACCTCTTCTGTATATATCACATTACATGCATCCATCATCACATCATGAGTAGCAGCAGTAGTTGAGCCTTTCTGATAAAACACTCGACATAGTGAATGTATAAATCCACGTATAAAAAAACACTGATACACAATTATGCCTTGCTTTAGTGTCCAGAGCACAACTAAATATCATGATACTATTTTGTACCGTATAAAGTGAAAGTATGTCAAATGCAGCATAATATGATTTTGCAATGCAATCCATAATGGGGCTGCTTTAAATGTAGACAGCTTAGAACTAGATGAGATGCCCCACATTCATCACAATTGCTCATACTGGATGATTCTGGCACATTTTCTGACGCCGATGTCTGATTTTATAACACTTTCTGATTATATTACTTTAGACCACCTTTACTGCATGAGGCTTTTTGCCACAATGTGGTGAATTGTACATCTTTCTGCTAAGGCTAGGTTCACATCTGCAAACAAACTGGTGTAAATACATAAATATGCCTTTATGCCTTAAGGAGCTGAGACAAATAGGTATGTAAACTCCCCCATATAAATGAAACAGAAAAGTTAGCTGAATTTGTCAATTTCAGCGAAATCATACATCCGTCTTTGTATGTTGGCCTTCTGATTCTCCCTCTACTCATGAAGTCAGGGGAAAAAGGATTGCGCACCTTGAATTCTATTCTTATTCTTGTCTGATCCTTTATTACAGGAGAAGTCAGCCATAGCCACAGGTAAATGAAAACCTGACCTTGAAACAAACACAAGCAGAGGTCGCAATAATGTTGAAATATGCATCTGAACACCAATGGTGATAAATTACTTCAATTGATTATAGCATCTGTTGACCTGTTACTTCAATTGATTATAGCATCTGTTGACCTGTTCTTAACCAGTGGCAGAGAGGAGGTTAACATTCTGCATCTCCTTGTCAACATCCGCCGCTCTAATACAGCAGATGACTGCACTTTAAATATGGTGCTGGATCCCAGGACCCAGGGCTAATACCTGAGATCAGTGTCTTCTCTGATCATGGGCATTTAGCAAATCTGAGGCCCCTGAGCCTCCCAGACCAAGCCCAATTTCAAGTTAAATAAGAATTTTAAAACAAGTACTTTAAAAATATTTTTTAAAAACAGATCACAAATAAAAATAAACAAAAATTAGGCATCCACAAAAGTGCCCAAACCATAAAAATATTTATTCCATTGTGGTAAAAAAGAGTAAAAAAGAGCAAAAAAGGCGAATCGCTGTTTTGCCTCTTGGAAAAATTTAATAAAAAGTGATCAAAGTATAAGACATCCACCCAAATGGTAAAAATAAAAAACATTTTGTGCCACCATACACAGAAACATAAAGTTACTGGTGTCAGAATATGGTGACTAAAATAATCTTTTGAAATATCTAAAGTTTTGGACTTTTGTAAAGGTAATAAAACATAACAAAAAAAACATATAAATTTTTTATCGCTCTGATCATGTTGACCCAAAGAATATAAGGAACATGTCATTTTTACTGCACTACAAATGCTGTAAAAAACAAAAAAATGAAACCCTAAATTCGCAATACATCTATGGAAGACAGTTATAGTGATTGTTTCTTTGCCTATATAGCGACCTCTTAGCATTAATATGCCTACATATCATATATTTCCATACTGCAAACATCATACTCCTCGTCTAAAATACTCCTTTGTGACTAAAAAATACTCCTGAAAAATTACAAGAGGAGTATTTTTACTCTTCTGTAAACAAATGTAGTACCATAAATATATAGCTGTTTCATGACTAAGAATGCTTCAGCAGACGAAACATGTAGAATACTTGTAGGCTTTCAATTCACTGATCTAATGCTTGTTTTAACTGTGTCTACAATAAAGATTCAGCATATTTTATAAAGAATTGTGCCAGATCATCTTTTTTAGTATCTACAGCCACATGGGGTCTCACAGTGGCCTATCCTCCTCTCCCCATTAATACATGCATGCATGTCTAAACAGAGGAGGCGTATGGGGTTGGTTGGAACAGTAACATTGCATAACAGATAGCCTAAATCTGGAACCAAATCAACAAAAAGAACAATGTCGGACATTGTAACATACTGTTATTGGGGAAAAGTATCCACCAAGTGGCCACCTATCAATTATGAAAGTGGTTTCCATGTCCCCCATTTAAATGGAGCGACAGTCCGACACACCTGCTCCTCTATGTAATCTATATTGGATTTACAAAGATAGTGGAGCCCTGAATTTCACCACCTCTGTCACTCCCATATAGATTGACTACATGTGTGCCTCTTACTATATCTCTTACTATATTTATATGGGGGGCAAAAAAACTGATTATGTCAGTTTTCTAAGGTAAAATGCTTCATTTTTTGGTGCACGGTGATTTTACAACAAACGGGCTACTTTGTCCTCTTTTCTTTCATGCTCGGCACAAAAAAAAAAAAAAGTGGGAAAAGCAGGGATTTACTACAACTTCTGCCAGCTGCAACTGAACTCTACATTAGCATCTGGCTGGCGTACAGTTTAGCTCTGGCGCATAAAACCACCCAAGGTACTTCAATTTAATAAATTATTAATACACCAAAGCTTCTTAATAATTGTGGCACATCTCTCACCGGCGGAGGTCTTTTTTAAGACTAGCGTAGGAAACGGAGCCTTCAACACAGATGTAAACGTAACCATAAACTGTTAAGCATGCGGCCTAGTTTGATACTTTAGAACGTAGTCTTTTTTTGTTTTTCCGTTTCCTTTTTCACGTTATTAAAGCTTTTTAATTTTAGTGTTGACATAGCCGTATAAGTGCTTGTTTTTTTTTGTTGTTGTACTTTTCTATGACACCATTCTGGGAAACATTTAGCTTCTTGATCAAATATTATTAGCGGGATAGCACAAAAAAGGTAAATTTTGCCATCCTTTTTTTACTTTCCAAATTTAGCATGGTGTACCAGGCATTATAAATGATATATGTTATCTTCATTCTGCCAGTCAGTATGAATACGGTAATACCAAGTTTATATTGGGTTTTTATTATTTTTGTGCAATAAAGTCACTTACATGGCACTATAGTGGCACTATATTCTGAGACCCAAAATTTTTTTTATTTTTCCATCTTCAGAGCTGATGGAGCTGTTTGTTTTTTTTTTTTGTTTTTTTTTTTTTCATTTATAGCATTCACCATTCAGGATAACTTATATTCTATTTGTATACTACATTTTATATGCATCAATACCACATATGACTATTTTTTTATTATTACTTTTCTGTAAAAAAAAAATTTAAAAAAATTATTTTATTCGTTTTTTTGTGATTTATCTCATACTTTATCGTATTTTTCAGACTATAAGACGCACTGGACCATAAGATGCACTAAGGTTTTAGAGGAGGAAAATAGGGGAAAAAAATTTTGAAGTAAAATATTTAATAACATAAATAACATATTTCACCAATGTAAATAGAACTTAACAGCAGCATTAACAACCATTATTAGTGACTTTAAGGTTTAAGTACCGAAACTCCTCCATATTTATGAAGCTCAGTTCCTCAGAATCACTAGTATCACTGTCTTCACTCTGTCATCTTCAGAGCCGTCTAAGGTTTCATCCTTAACTGACTGCCATGAGGTTTTCACCCACTCACAAACCTGGGTGATAGTGGACCTCTTCATTCGTCCAGTTGGTGTTAGATCATGATTTCCAGCAGCCATCCATTTGTTTCACTCTTCTCTCATGAAAACTTTAAATGGTTTGTTGATGGAAACGTCCAACGGTTGCAACTGGCTGGTAAGTCCCCCAGGAATTACGGCTAGATGGGTTTTCTCTTCTTTGAATCTCTTTTTTTGTGGCTTCAGTGATATGTGCCCTAAACTGGTAAAGCACTAATAATGCCAGTTTTTTTTTTTAAGAAGCCCTCCAGGACGTTTGGACCACACTTTTTCTATCCATATCTTCATGCCTTTTTCGTCCATCCATCCTTTGTCATGAACATGAACTAGAACTCCTCTTGGGGTTGCCTTTTTTGGCATGTTTTTTCTCTTGAACATCAACATAACATTGGTGGCAGTTTGGTGCCATCTGCACAGCAGGACAACATAACCGTGTAATGTGTTTTCTCATGCCGAGGTTTTCACGGTTATGGTTTTGGCACACTTCAAATCAACAGTCTTGTTTGATGGAACATAAAAAGTTAACAGGACTTCATCCATGTTCCCAATCTGGCTTATTTCAAATCCATTTTTCTTTCTTGCATCCAGTACAGATTTGTGAAAAGACACAATCTTCGATTCATATTCTATGGGCATTTTTTGTGAAATCCTCTTTTAGTGCACATAGCAAGGCCACTTCTCTTCATAAATCTGTGACACCATGATGGTAATCCAGTTAAGTCTTCAATGCCTTTCTCTGCAGCAAGACGTTTGCAATGATCATTTTTGTAGATACTGAAAAGCCATTGCTCCTGTGGCATGTGATCCACTCTTTCATATCCACTTCTAACTGTGGCCATTTTGCAGCATGCCCAAAATTTCAGAGTGGGGTGGCATTAGAGAAAAAGTGCATTTGTGCGACTTTCTTACAGGCTTTGTTTTTATGACATTCACTGTGCAGCCAAAATGACATGTCACCTGTATTTTATGTTTCGGTACGATTTTGGGGATACCCCTTAACAAAAATCCAAAACTTTGCAAAAAAAAAAAAATTTTTTTTTTTTCGATATTCTGACACCCGTAACTTTTTTCATATTTCCTTGTACAGGGATACATAGGGCGTCTTTTTTGTGGGGCCAGGTGTACTTTTTAGTTAAACCATTTTGGGGAAAGTCTACTGCTTTGATCAAATTTTTATCAGAGGCGAAACTGTGAATAAAAGGCGGTTCAGCACTTTTGATTTTTTTCCCCGTTACAGCGTTCACCGTATGGAAAAAATATTTTTAGAAGTTTGTAGACCGGGGGTTTTTGGACACAGGGATACCTAATGTGTATGTGTTTCTCAATAATTTTTTCACTTTATATGTATTCTTTTTTTTATATAACTGTAATTTTATTGAAAAGTTTTTCATTAACAAGGAATAAAGAAAAAACAAAAAAACAATAATAATCAAACAAACAGGAAGCATTGAGGTAAATAGAGGCTATCTGCCTCCTCCCCCTTAAGCAATATGCATTTAAATTAAGCAGTGAACAAGGGAGGGGGGGAATGGAGGGGTTAAGAAGACAAGGGTAGGACCAAAGGGAAGGGGGGGAGGGAAGGAGAGGACTAGAGATCAGAGACCCTGTGATGTACAATACATGTCCCAGGGTGCCCAAATAGCCCCAAAGGCTTCCCGTGAATTATGTAGGCCAGCAGTCAGGTATTCAAGACTCCTCACATCCTTCATTCTAGCCACAAGCTCAAGACTAGATGGGGGACTCACCTTCTTCCAGTTTCTAGCTATGAGAGTTTTAGCTGCAGTACAAAGATGCAAGAAAAGCCTGGATGACTTATTGCTCAGGTGTCTGGGGGGAAGGTTCAGGAGATAAAGAAGAGGGTCAAGAGGAACCTCTTGCAAAAAGAGAGCAGTCGTCAGAGTCCTGACCTCCCTCCAAAAACCGAGGATGAGAGGACACGTCCAAAAGATATGGTGCAGGGTACCCACCACAGCTCCACAGCGCCAGCACCATGGGGGAACTAATGGGTTTAAAGTATGAAGGAGAGCCGGAGTATGATACCAATGCATCAACAGCTTATACTGCGTTTCCCTAAACGTAATGCACTGAGATGATTTCTGGGCCCGAGACCATACAATCCGCCACTGTTCCTGGGAGATGGGTTTACCCACCGCCTCCTCCCATTTAAGCATATAGCGATGATTAACAGGAGAGCCTGTAGTTTGTGAGTTAAGAAGTTGGTAAATAGAGGATATAAAGCCCCTAGTGGACGTGCCTGCACGGCAAATCTTTTCAAAAGCGGTGGGGAGTGACACCTTAAGAGACCCATGGAGGGAGCGGACAAAGTGAACCACCTGCAAGTAATGGAACCATTCAGTACCTGGCAGGTTTTGATTAGCTGTAAGATGAGCAAAGGACCTGAGTTCCAAGGTTCCAGGGTCAACCATATCAGCAATCCGGTAAAGGCCAGCTTCAGACCACACTTTAGTCATGGCAGAAGTCAGGCTCTCCGGGAGAAGGGGGTTGTATAGTATGGAGACCATAGATGAGCGCGGGGACATCAGGGAGAATCTAGCACAACAGGTAGACCAGATAGATCTAGTAAACCGAATGGGGCCCAACAGGTACGAGGCAGGGGGGGTGGGGGGGGAGCTGACCCACAGAAGCGCGTTAGGATGCATGGGTGCCAGCCATAGCTTCTCTATCTGCACCCATCTGGTGTATGCTGGCATAGCCGCCCAGAATGGGATATGGCGTAAGTGGGCCGCCCAGTAATAATGTAACAGATGTGGGACAGCCATACCCCCAGACCCCCTATCCGCCAGCATAACAGATCTAGGTATTCGGTGTCGTTTTGCTTTCCAGATAAACTGGAAGATAGCTTTCTGTAGGTTCCGTAATTCTCCCCGAGGTATCGCGACTGGGAGCGTCTCGAAAAAATACAGTAGCTTCGGGAGGAGAGTCATCTTGACCGCAGCAATTCTCCCCAAAAGGGAGATAGGCAAGGGTTGCCATTTGTCCAATAGGACTCTTAGCTCACAAAACAACCACGGGTAGTTTGCCGAGTAGAGGGTCGCATAGGAGGTGGATATATGGACTCCCAGGTACCGGATAGAGGACTCCCGCCACTGGAAATCGTAATTACTGCGGAGGAGAAGGAGAAGGTCCCGTGGGATGTTAAGTGGGAGTGCCTCAGTCTTCGCGGGGTTCACCTTATACCCTGAGAGATCACCATAGGTCTCTAGCGAGCGCAGCAAGTTTGGAAGGGTAGTATGAGGGGAGGTGAGAGTGAGGAGTACATCGTCCGCGAAGAGAGATATCTTAAATTCCTTATCTTGGACCATGATCCCCTTGATATTAGGGTCTCGCCTAATCTTGGCCGCTAGCGGTTCAATGCAGAGGGCAAATATGATGGGTGACAGGGGGCAACCCTGCCTAGTGCCATTTCGAATAGGGAAGAAGGGCGAAGATGCATGGGGAAGCTTAATTGCTGCTGAGGGTAAGGAGTAAAGGGCCTGGATAGCTGTGAGAAACGGTCCCGTAAGCCCGAACGCCTTAAGCGTAGTATGCATAAACGACCAATTTATGCGGTCAAAAGCCTTTTCAGCGTCCAGGCTCAAGAGAAGGGCCGGGGTAGAATAATGATTGGCCACCTCCACCAAATCCACAGTCCTCCTGGTGTTGTCACCACCCTGACGACAGGGGATGAATCCCACCTGGTCCTTATGGACAAGCAGAGGGAGCCAAGCATTCAGTCTATTGGCTAAGAGTTTGGTGAAAAGTTTCAGGTCCGTGTTCAGCAAAGCAATCGGTCGGTAGTTAGCACAATCCTGCAAGTCCTTACCCAGTTTAGGGACCAATGTGAGTAGTGAAGAGAGCATAGTCGGGGGTATAGGGGAACCTGAAAGGAAGGAATTGAAGAGGGACAATAGATGAGCAGAGAGTTCACCCTGGAAAACCTTATAATAATTGTAAGTGAACCCATCTGGGCCTGGGGCTTTCCCATTTGGGAGGTCCCTCAGGACCCCTTCTAGTTCCTCCCTGGTGATGGGGGTGTTCAGGGAGGTTAAGGCCTCAGGAGGAAGGCGTGGGAGACAACAATCCTTTAAATAGTCTTCCAGTAGTGTTGAGTCATCCCCAGGGAGTAGTGCTCGTGGGGGGGGTAAGTCATACAGCTTAGAGTAGTAAGAGTGGAACGCCAGCGCCACAGCATCAGGGTGATGTTGAAGAGTACCCGCGGGGTCACGGACAGAGTGTGGTGTGGAAGAGGCCCGATGATCCCTGAGGGTTCCTGCCAGGAGGGTATGAGATTTATTACCTCGTTCAAAAAACCTCTGACGGGTATAAAGGAGAAGTCGTTCCACATGGCGGGTCTCCAAATCACGGAGGTCCGCCCGGGCCAGGACCAAACGGCGAAGAACCCCCAGGGATGGATGCGCTGCCAAAGTCGTCGTAAGGGACCGAATACGGGCTTGGAGGAGCTGTTCCTGGACCTGTCTGTCCCTTTTAAGCCTAGAAGCCAATGCGATACAGCATCCTCTCATGACCGCCTTATGGGCTTCCCAGAGAATGGCAAGAGAGTCTACCGAGCCTAAGTTGTCCCTAAAATAATCTATCAAGTGTGTGCGCAGGGTCTCGAGGGAGGTCGGCGAATTGAGCAGTGTTTCGTTAAGACGCCAATGACATTGGCGAGTAGGCACTGGAGTCGTAGATAAGGTAACCACGACTGGGGCATGATCAGACCAGGTGAGAGGGCCAATGTTCGTGTCCCTAAGCAAACGAAGAGCGGGAGCATTTCCAAAGAAGTAGTCAATCCGGGTGTGAGTGTTATGAGGGTGAGAAAAGAAGGTGTAGGAGCGCGCCGTAGGATTGTCCACTCACCAAAGGTCATACAAAGAGTGGGCGCGGATCAGCCTGCGGAACTCCCTTGCAAGTTGGGCCAACCTATGGGGGGTTGGGCCCTGGGGTAACGCCAGACGATCCGCCCGTTCAGAGAAGACCATGTTAAAGTCTCCCCCCACCAGCCAAGCTGATGGTGGGAGAGCGCGCAGACGGGAGAATACCCGGCGCAAGAACGGGATCTGCGCTGAATTGGGGGCATAGACATTGCATAAAACAATCGGGGCACCATAAAGGAGCCCCTCCAAGATAACAAACCGGCCACCTGGGTCTATGTGGGAAGTCATCACTGCAATTGGGCAGGATCGAGAAAGAAGGATAGCCACCCCAGCTCTGCGTCGATTGTGGAAGGCCGAAAAAGCTACGGGAAAATAATGCTTAGCGAAGGCAAAAGTACCAGCGCGGTCAAAATGAGTCTCCTGAAGAAACGCCACATCCGCTCGTAAGGAGCGGAGTTCTCTAAGGACATGGCGCCTTTTAATGTTGGAACCCAGGCCCTTGACATTAATTGTCACGCACCTAACCATTGGGACCCAGGATTGGAGGACAGTGGCGGATTGCAATAAGCTCACCCATCTCACATGACGCTGGCAAGTTTCCCTCGGAGAGGCAAAAGGGCAATCCACAAACAGGAACCCAAAGTCGAGGCAGGGTCTCTAGATCAGGGGAGGGGGGGGGAAAGAGAGGGAGGGAGGGAGGCAAAAGACATCATAAATGACAAAGTAAAAATAAAAACAGTTAAACAATACTTTGTGGGCGAGGCTAAGTCACTCGCCTGGGGACCAATGAGGGCAGCCAGAGGTCCAATCAGGATCAATGGCCGCACAGTCCAAGTATCCCCTTAGGGGGGAGAGCGTGGACAGGAGGTCGGAGGGGAGGCGGTGGATCCCCAACCACCAGTAAAAAGAAGGAAGGAAGGGGAGTCACCGGAACCCCACCCCGCCCCACTCCGCTAAAACAATCCAATAATAAGCATAATAGATGAGACCCGTAGACCTAAAAAAAGAAAAAAAGAGAAGCAAACATAACATTAAGGCATGCAGATTCCAAAGCACCACCGAGAAAAGGGAGAACGTCTCAAGGGGGGGCAGCCTCCTCAGGGATCAGTCTCCAGCCGGGGCCTCCGAGTGGTCACCACCGCGGAGGATGCATGACGTCGTCTGGGCTCCAATCGTTGCCAAACCAGGGTGGGGGAGGGGGGTGGAGAGAATAGCTCCCAGTCTGTTAAATCCGGCAGGGGAACATCCAATAGGTCACAGAAGAGAGGCAAATCCGCAAAGGAGCGAAGCGTAGCGGAGCGACTATCCCTACGAGCAATGAGAGCAAACGGAAATCCCCACCGGTAAGGAATTTGGTGCTCCTGAAGAATCTGGAGGAGGGGTCGGAGATGGCGGCGTTTCTGGAGGGTGATTAGCGACAGATCCTGATAGAATTGTAGTGGAGCTCCCTGAAACTCGAAGTCTTTGAGTTTGCGCACTTTGCTCATTATAGCCTCTTTAAGGGTGAAGTCGTGGAGGCAGCAGATGACATCACGGGGTGTGGCGGAAGATCCTCTGGGTCGAAGGGCTCGATGTGCCCTATCAAACTTAATTTTGTGGGACGGGGGCTCCTGCAGTATAGTGTTGAAGACAGCCTCCAGCAGAACAGGCAGATCCTCAGATTGGTCAGCCTCTGGGAGTCCCTTGACGCGTATATTGTTGCGCCGGCCCCTGTTGTCAAGATCCTCCAAGTGGCGTTGCATGTCCCGTATAGCTGAACCCTGTTCAGTGGTAGTATCATGCAGTGAGGCAACATAGTCCCTGGTAGTGTCATGGTCATTCTCCAGCGTGTCCATTCGGTTAGCAATGGAGTGTAAATCAGTGCGGAGGGTAGCAATTTCAGATCGGAAGGATGCTGTGATTTCCGCAACCATACTTTAAGGTCTTGTTTAGTAGTAAGTTGAGGAAGAAGGTCCGCCATGGATGATGGTGCTGAAGATGGGCCTGGGATACAACTCTGGGGGTACAGGACTGGAGGGGGGAGCCATAATCCTTGGGAGTGCGGGGCAGAGGAGCCCCTACGCCAGCGTCCCTCACCACGCCATCCCCCTCTGAGCCATGGAGGGGGGGGGCGATGGGGGAAGATAGTAGCCGGGGGGGCCACAGAGACCAGCTCTGTGGCCACAGGCTGCAACTCATCAGAGGTGCAGGAGGGAGCAGAGCCACTGACCTCAGAACTCCTTGAGAAGCTGGAAACATCGGGGGTCCTCTCATGCCGCTCTGCCAGGAGTGCTGGTGAAGCAGAATGTAGTTGCTGGGACATCCCAGGGTGAGGAGACTGTGGGAGTACTCGTGCTGGGGAAACTGTGGGTTGCCCAGGCGCCGACAGGGATCTCTGTTGAAGCGGCGCTCCGCTGGCTGACAGGGGGAGCGCGGGAGGAGAGAAGCTGCGCTGCGACCCCTGTGCCTGGAGAGCGGAGGAAATCCAAGATGGCCGCCCCGCAGCAGCCTGGCCCGGTAGAGAAGGTCGCTGGGCCAGAAAGGCGTCCAGGGTGGCCCCCCCAGACCTCTCCACGGGCGCTGGGGTGCCCGGGGCCACCTTCCTCGGTAAGCGCTTGCCCATACTGCGCTTGCTGAGGGGTCCACGGGTCTCAGTAGCGAGCGGAGGAGCGGAGAAGGACCTGCGCGCGTGCTACTCCATGCGCGTCCAGGCCACGCCCCACTTTATATGTATTCTATGGATATGAACTTTTATTTTTTTTTATAGTTTTCAAAATGTTGTTTTGTTTTTTTTTTCACTATTTTATTATGTCCCATAGACTGCAATACAACTGTATTGCAGTCTATAGGAGATTCTGTACATTACTAGTGAGGCTGGTCATAGACCTGCCTGTGGGAGCCGGCCTGCAACAGTAAAGAATGGACTCTGATCGTGGGCATTAGCTCCGGGACTCTGCTGTATATTACATTGGAGACCAGGTAGCTATGGCAACTGCTCTGCAGGAGCAGTCGCCATCTTTAAGGACCCGGCATCCACCGTAATAAAACTGCAGATGTCGCGAAGGGGCTGGAATGTGTGGGACATGATAAAGTCAAATATGGGCACCGCAGGCTTTCTTCTAACGTGCCTGCGCCTCCTGTACCCTCCATCTCACTATAGCGGTATGTCGCAATGGGTTCTCTGCTCCTACCTCCTTTCCTTCGTACCGTCGGGACAAACCAGGAAGGAGGCACGTACGGGCGCTGCAGGCTTTCTTGTCTTAACGTGCCTGCACCACCTGTACCCTACTTCCTAGCACTATGGGATGCCGCTCCCCCCCCCACAAACAGCTACATTCGGACTATAACACGCACCCCAATTTTCCTCCCACATTTGGGGGAAAAAAAGTGCGTCTTATCGTCCGAAAAATAGGTACTTATTTTTATATTTACACTTAGTGTTCAAGTCCCAGTATGGGACTAAGTGGCGCAGTTGCTACTATAATACATGGGACTGCCTTGTATTACCATATTCCAAAGTGAAAATGAAAGCCTCACTATAAAAAATGGCTGTTTGGTAAAGTTTTATAGTGAGGCTTGCGAGGATGATGTGGGGGCCTTCAGTAGACCCCCTGTCATCAATCGCATTGCAGGGGTGCCAATGTAGGTGAAAACACAAAATGTCCCCTTAGATGCCACGATCAGTGAGTGCTGTTATTCAGCTATCTCCAGTATTCCGATTGAAATGAATGGAGCAGTGCACGAGCTGCTGACCTGTTATGGTTTTGATACAAGGCCCCACAAAAGCAAGCAATAGAGTCAGCTATTTAAAAACAGCATACTACTGTGAGCCAAGACAGACACCAAGGTGCCTTCACCAGTGCCTGCCACAAGGCCGGTTGGACTTTCACTGAATCTGGTACTCTGAATTGTCACCAAACAGAAGGATGTACCAATAGTAAACGCACTGCTGGCTGGAACCAAAACAAAACCCACTGTAATTTACATAGCCGAGTAGAGGCAGGAGACAAGTCTTACAGGCATGGGTCAGAACCAGGAGAGGACGTCAGAGGCAAAACATAGGCAAAGGGTCAAAAATCCAAACAGGCACATCACATGCAAAATCAACAGACAATAGAGAATCCAGAAAAACAATCCAGGGGCTCAGTATGAAACAAAAAAAGACAATCAGATACAGAGCCAAACTAGGCAGTGAACAAACATTAGTTCCCACCTATGTCAGGAGGGCAGGGTCTTATATAGACCACCTCAGCTGCTAATTGAATCAACCCAGGGAACTTCAGAAACTGTAGAAGCTTCCCAGGTTGACACGGCAACATTAAAAGGTGAAGCAGCCAGATTGAGAATCCTCACAAGACCACTGCTCTCTTGATCAGTTAAGGTCTAAGTGGTTGGACCCCCACTGATTTGCAAGTTATTCCTATGTATAGGGGATCACTTGCTTTCTTGAGAAAACCCCTTTAATCTTGCAGACATATAGTGCACAGACAGTGGCACTCACCTTTTCTTTTTCAGACAATCATTCTTCCAGAAGCCACCTCTCTCCAAGAAAAACATCAAGAACAGACTGACATTCTGCATGAAATACAGGGAATGAAGTGCAGGGGACTGGGGCAAAGTTATTTTCTCTTTTGAAGTTCCCTTCAGACCGCTTAGGACATCTGGAAGAATGATTGCCAGAGAAGAAAAGGTGATCGCTGCCACACGTCCTGTTCTGTGTAATGCCAACAGTAAAACATCCTCAAACCATTCATGTGTGGGGTTGCTTTTCATCCAAGGGATGGGTTCACACTACCGTTGATGGCCGTTCTGATAGTGTCCATTAAAAAAAGAAAAAAAAACCGGACAACTATCATAACAGACATTAACGGACACTAACTGATGTTAATGTGTCTGTTTTTTTAACTGATCCAATTAATGGATTAGTTAAAAAAAATGGACACATTTGCATCAGTTAGCATCAGTTTGTGTCCGTTTTTTAACACTGTCCGTTTTTTTTTTCCTGCTTTCTGAGCATGCGCAGAAAAAAAAACGGACATAAAATTACGGACAATAACTGATGGCCTTCAGTTACTGTCTGTTATAAGTCCATTACCCATAGACTTCAATGTTAACAAAATAACGGACACTTGCTGTCCGTCAAGAATCCGTTATTTCAAACGGACAAAAAAGTCCTGCATGTAGGATTTTTTGTCCGTGAAAAAAAAACGGACTTCTGACAGATTGGGTGTAAACGGACACAATATAAAAACCCATTGAAATTAATGGAAATTTTAACGGATTTCTGACGGTTCAGCTAGTGTCCGATGCTAAAATCTTGTAACGGACAATAGCAACGGACACTGACGGTCACCCATGGTAGTGTGAACGCCCCCTAAGAAAACTTAACATGAATAAAAAATGGTATCTAAACTTCCTCCAAGAGCAACTTAACCCAAAAATCCAGGAGTAATTAGGCGATGAACAATGCTTTTTCCAGCATGATGAAGCACCATGTCGCAAAGCAAACGTGATAATTGGCTCAGTGAACAAGAGAAGAAACTATTGAAATTTTGGGTCCATGGCCAGGAAACTCCTCAGATCTCAGTCCCATTGAGAACCTGTGGTCAATCCTCAAAAAGTGGGTAGACAAACAAAAAACTCAGAAATAGTGATAAACTTCCTTTTCAAGAAGAAAAGGAAAGATGGCCGCCGGCCATCTTCTTGAATGAGCATACAGAGCATGCGCGAGATTTTGATCTCAGCAACGTCACTTGCTGCTCATTATGCAGTGATGAGGATCAGTAGGAGAGATATTTTTCAAAGGAGGGGCATAGAAGAAAGGAGCCGGAGGCGTTCTTCAGGTTATGACAATGCAGTGCTCGGAGCACAGGGGTAAAGCCGATTTGCATATCAAGAATTACTCATTTATACAAAAACGGCTGCAAAGAAATAAAGAAAAAAGGTATGCCTAGAATAGCCTTTCTAAAGGCTATTGGAATATATGCTTATTTAAAAATACATTTCTGCAATTATAGAATCCCTTTAAAAATAAGGGTCAACACTGTAAATATTGAGTGTTTGCATAAACTTGATGTTTTTGTCAATAAAAGTGTAAAAAATTGAAATTCCTAAAATTGTACTTCAGCATATCATAAAAAACATCCGGATAAAAGATCACAAAACACTAGACCAGCAAACTTTGTGAAAACCAAAATTTTTGTCGGCCTCAAATCTTTTGGCTATGAATGTAGTCTTGCAGTGATAGAGTGGCTTAAAGCACCATAGATAACTATGAGTCGGGGTCTCCAAGCAGAGTACAGTCCAGGAAATACAGCTGATTCACCATAATTTTGAAACTACATATGACCGCGTGCAGCTAGCCTACAGCAGCACTCGATGAAGTTTGTTTACTCAAAGCTAAGAGAAGAAACAGAAAAAGGGGAAGGACAACATATCAATACTGGATTGTGTGAACAAGTTCTTGAAAATGTCCTAGTCATGTCCAAATTACAAAGGTAGAGGACATCTTTAAGGGAATGACTGGCTGAGACAACTGCCTTATGCCTTTTTTTGGACATAAAAGGGTCACCCATTTGAGACCCCCATTTATGAGCCAGAACAGACAATCACTTTGGCAGACTGAGTCCTATTGCAATAATCAAGGTACAAGCAAATATAAGAAGCTAATAGTAAATTTTCTGTCTCAAGTGTTTTATTTAGATCAATACAAGTCAGTACTTCTCTATAATGTCTTATAAGGTGCTGCTGCTGAGTGAAATTAAGTTAGGGCTCATTCACATAACACGCTGAGTTCCCCATAAACATAAGTCTATGAGGGAACTG
Source organism: Leptodactylus fallax (assembly GCA_947044405.1). Classification (NCBI taxonomy): domain Eukaryota; kingdom Metazoa; phylum Chordata; class Amphibia; order Anura; family Leptodactylidae; genus Leptodactylus; species Leptodactylus fallax. Next base: position 2,836,776 of record CAMRHE010000156.1, read on the forward strand.
AAATCGAATTACCCTTGGAAATGCACTTGGTCATGAAAAAAGTACTTTTCAACGGCTAAGCACAGGGCTTTGTCATGTGAATGTAGCCTTAGGGAGCTGTTTTCTCCATGTGCTGTCTATTGGAAACACACAGCAATTAGTGTGTGTCTAACGGTGCCGTTAGTTTTCTGCCCATCATCAGAAGGGCGTTCCTGACAGTCTAGCTGGGCTGTGAGGAACGCCCCCTGACAGTACTCATCCATAGCCCTGTACTGTCAGAGGAGACATTCCTTACCACCCAGCGATGACGCTGAGCTGTGAGGAACGCCCCCCAGTACAAGTCTATGGATGAGTACTGTCCAGGGGGGCATTCCTCACAGCCCAACTAGACTGTCAGGAATGCCCTTCTGACGATGGGAAGAGATCGGTGACGAAACTAATGGCACCGATATCTCCAGCCCCGGGATACATAACGGGAAAGCCGACAGTGCGCTGAATTTACCGCACTGTTGGCTTTCTAGCGGTATATAAAACCACATGTGCTTGAGGACATGAAAGGTCCTCTTTAAATGTATGGTCACTCAGTTAAATGATTGACATGTACATTGGATTTCCTTGCAGAAGGTACTATAAGTGCATTAGAGCTCTTCTCTTCTCTGCACCTTTGACAGCCACATATTAACAACATCAAGATAGCTTTTGGGTGTAATGAAGAATGTTTCCTTTCACTGACAGCAAGCAGACATCTTGCAAATTGGAGGAATTTTAAACATAAATTGTTTGCTTAAAACCTTTTATCACCACTGAGTATTTACTTACAAGGTGTTTCTTGGAAGTGCTCTACTGTATAAATAAGGACCAATGCTCACAGTAAAAAAGTGCTGGGCTCTCTGCTATCTTTCAATTATTGTCCTTAATGGCTGGGTGTTAACTTTAGAACAGGATACTGACACATAGAATTACTGTGAAAATCCCATAAACAATCTTAGATTATCAGTTTGCAAAGCTAATAGACTGAACAAAGTAAACAGCTAGTCCAACAAAGTTATCTTGCACAATGCATCATACTGTAGTCAGGCTATGGTAAAGTAGAGGTTTATACGTCCATTGATCACATGTGTTGGAAGCTCCATCAGCAACCTTATTTTCCATCAAAAATTCTCAAAATAAAGCAGTATAGCAAATAAAGTCCATCATCAGTGTCCGTCATATGACAGATCCGGCATAGCTGTTACCGGTATTTTTGTTGTTCTGATGCTATGACATGAGGCTAAGGCTAAGGCCCCACGTGGCATCCCACAGCAAAAAAAGCGCTGTTGGAAAAACCACAGCGGGATCGCATTGCAGTTCTTCCCGCAGCGATTTAGACAGAAAGTTTGCAGAGTTTTCCCCTGCGGACTTTCTGTTTCAATTATACCTATGGGGAAACCGCCGGTGTTTCCGTAGATATAATTGACATGCTTCGATTTGCAAAACCGTGCCGGTTTTGGAAATCGCCGCGTGTCCGCAGAGCGTTTTTTCCACAAAGTGGGCATGGGATTCACTAGAATCCCATCCACTTTTCTCTGACTGTAAAACGACGCAATTTTTTCCACGGCACTTCCACCACAGGCGAATTGCGGCGCTTACGCCACATGGGGCTTTAGCCTAAGGCCCCACACTGCGGAAAAGCTGCTTTTTTGTTGCAGATTTTGCTGCATTATTTTGAGCCAAACCCAAGCATGGCAACAAAAGGAATGGGAAATATATAGGAAGTACTTATACTTCTCCCTTCTGCTCAATCCACTCCTGGCTTTGGCTAAAAAAAACGCAGCATCAAAATTTGCAACAAAAAAAGCAGCTTGTCTGCAACGTGGGGCCTTAGCCTGAAACTCAAAGAACCAAAAGACCACACCACAAACAATAGATAATGGGGTCCACATTGCATTGCCAAAGAATAAATAGCAATCAGGGTGGGCTCACACTTGCGCCGGCACTCCGTCCGCCGAGAATCCGACCTAAATGTCAGAAAACTGGATAGGGAAAGCTTTGCGATGCTTTGCTTAAAAACCTATTCACTTCTGTAGGTTTTTAAATCAATGCGTTGGTGTGCGCTTACACCCTCTGCGCCACAAAGCCAGTTTTTTCGTCGGACACAAAGTCCTGCATGTCCAACTTTGTTTCCGACGGAAAAAACGGCTTTGTGGCGCATTGCTTTAAAAATCCATAGAAGTGAATGGATTTTTAAGCAAAGAGTCGCAAACTTTTCCCTATCCAGTTTTCCGACATTTAGGCCAAATTCGTGGTGGATGGAGTGCCGGTGCAAGTGTGAACCCACCCTAAATCTGTAAAACTAACAGAATATCGCTAGCATGAATACAGAAGTAATCCTATTGTTTTATCAATATGATTACTGTATATAATATTTATACATGATGCATTTAGTAACTATGTATAAAGGGAAAGCAGGAGTCCCTAAATGCATTTGTCATGATCCTGAATCCCAAGACCATGATGCTTTTCAGTGGCACAGCATTCAAATTTTTGCTGGTCTGGGTGGATCTCCCACATGGAAAAGTGTCTGCATAATTCTCACTGAAAGGGAATATTGATCATAACTGTAGAATCCCTCAGCACATGATAGATAGGCACTACACTACACTGATGAGCCTTTTAATAAAAAAAAAAAAAAAAAAAAAATCTACTTTTTGCACTGCACATCTGTCTTCATTTTATATTGGAGCTACTTTATAAAATGCTTCTTCACTATGGCATCTTCTTGCTGCATGGAAAACAGGGTGCCATAAATCATCTGTCGCAGACACATGCTGACTCACCTCCATGAAAAATAAATCACATAAGGGCACAGATACAAAATCACTAAAATGTGAGCTTTAGGCTAAGACCCCACGTTGCAGAAACGCAGCTTTTTTTGTTGCAGATTTTGTTGCATTTTTTTTAGCCAAAGCCAAGAATGGCTACAAAAGGAATGGGAAATATATAGGAAGTTCTTATACTTCTACCTTCTGCTCAATCTACTCCTGGCTTTGACTAAAAAAATGCAACAAAATCTGCAACAAAAAAAATTTGGGGCCTCAGCCTTAAAGAGGTTATACAGCTTCCAATAATGATCTGCAAATACATCCACAGCAGTGCTAAATACTCACTGTTAACTTATGCATGCTTTGCTTGGCTTTATTTTACTTGCTGCTTCTTGTATCACTGTTACTTACATACAGTGAATCTGTGGATAAACTACATTTCCCATTATTCATATGCCTACTCTCACTCTCTGTGTACCCCTCCCTTCTCCACTCTCCCCTGCAATGAAATCACAGGTAATAAATCATTCCCACATCAGAGGTCACGTGCTGCTGTGATGTTTCGTTTGTTGGCTGCACTGCTCATTGGCGTGAGCTTACAAATGAAACATCACAGCTAAGGTCAATGACCTGAAAATAAATCAGATAAAAGGTGCTGAATTTAAACAGGATATATTTCAGTGTTTTGTATTGATGCATCCTGTTATTTGGCCCATACTTTTAAAAACTGGATAACCCCTTTAAGGACTGAAATCCAATTTTATTTATAGCAGCAGTTACAATCATAAAGTTAAATTCACATGTAGTAAAAAAAACTATGGATTTTCCATGTGAAGCACATTACAGTAACAGCAAAGTGGATGAGATTTCAATAAATGTAATCCAGATGTTGTGAACATGTTCCCCGTGAAAAATGACCTGGGGTGTAGACTTTGAAGTCTGCAACATGTCACTTTCTGGCTTTTCGGGAGATTTCTATGGTTTACCCCTGGATCAACAGCACAATCCACAACTGCTAATTCAAAGTCATTGATTTTTTTTTTGACAATCCACAGAAAAATATGCAGTATCAAATCTGCATCAAAAATCCACCTGATTTGGTGTGGAAAATTTCTGCAGCAAATCTGACCCCTATGACTGTAACGGTAATTTGGCCTGGTATCCCCTCCCTTTTTCTGGCAATTCCAAAATGATAAAAAATAGTTATCCAGGGTCTAATGAAACTTTGGTAGTAGTTAATTTTACCAAGAATGGCACCATTGTATCTGGGGTCCAAGTCCTTTTTGATAACAGATAACATACCAGCAGCTTCAAATGTTACAGAGGAAGTTCCACCACTACGACAGCTTACGTTAGGTTCACACTAGGGTTCAGTTTCTGTTCTTTTGGTCTGCTTGGGGACCCGAAAAACGAAAACCCTATCCAATTAAAAAGCAGTTATCCACAGAAACCCGCGGAACAGTTTCTGCCGATTTTATACTTAAGCGAAATGGGGGACGGAGTCACCAAACGCCAGTGTGAGCCTAGCATTATTTGGGGTCCCAGAATTATTATTGCATTTAACATCCTTAACAGATTAGTCATTTATCTATTAATATTTATATACAGTATATCAGTGACATATTCTGCAGTGGTGTACACAGCAACTGTAATTCACCTATCAAATGTATCATCTAGCAATAGTATACACACTAATTTTATATAAAACTAATTGATCTGTGTTTCTGGACAGTGGCATGAGATCCCAGTAGCAGGAGGAAACCTATATAAGCAAGGTGGCATACAACCTATAGTCAAAATCTTTACAAACTACTAAGGCTATGTTCACACATGCATCCGGAAAAATGTGGAGAGAAAAGTCCTACAAGCGGGTGGAAACCGGGGCGGACCCCATTATAGTCTATAGGGTCTGCAGGTTACCACGTTTTAAGAGGATTGGGTTTTCATTTTTCGGGTCCCCAAGCAGAACGCAGGTGTGAACCTAACGTAAGTAATGTGCAATCCTACTGCAGTTCAGCATTTTTTCCTAATGTCTTTGCTTGTAGGTGGCGCTGTGCAGTTAATATAAAGGTATGACCAGTATAAAGTATGCAATATCTCCATCTTTCATACACAGTCTGCAGCAATGAGAGATTCAGTAACTTTTCACATTACAACATTTCACTGGACTACTTTGTCCTTCTGCCACTGTAGCAGAACACGACAGTCAGTTGTGGGTTTCTGCAGATTGCCAGGGCTGCTCCATTAAGGGCTTTTCCCAATACATTTGCCCTATACAAGGGGCTATTTATAGAGCTCAGGGTGATGAGCTCACCGGTGCTGCAGGAATTACATGGCAGAAAACAATGCACTGAGCAGGAGTACCAGCACTCCAGCCTCACATGGCCTTGTATGACAATGCAATGCAGCCCCATGTCCTTACTGCCTTCATGTTATATGTCACCTACCTACCTAGCCATCTAATCTATATATCTAGCTGACGCTCAACATTTCTCCCTATATATATATATATATATATATATATATATCCATTCATCTATCTCACATCTAGCTTTCTTCTATCTGCTTACCACAGTTAGCGCCCCTTATGCCAGCTGATGCCCTCCTGCTCTGTCATCACCTACCAGAAGAGGAAGTTGCAGCAGATGAAGACTGCCAAGCTGTACAGGGGCCTCTGCCAGGTTATAGTGTCCGTCACCCGCACTAGAGTCTCCCCCCATAAGGGCTGCTTGGGCTCCAGCCCTGCCGCCTGCTGCCCGATGTCACCGTGAGCTGCTATGCCGGCCATGCTGGATGTGTTTGGCCCAGCTCCTGTGTCTCCCTACCGCCTCCGAGTGTGGTTTATGGAGCGGCTTGTATGAGGATACACGCTGCCCCCATGTAGGACCGGCAGGTGGGATTTCCTCTGCCCGCCTCCCCACCTATTCGCCTGAATGAGGCTGCCTCCCCTCACGTCACAGTGGGCACAGCGCAGTTGCCCGCGGCTCTGTAGTCCACAAATGCTGTGTACTTGTTGTGTCACATCGACTACACCCATATGTCTGCCAAGTCTACTGCCGGCTCCTCAGATTAATGGTCATATACAGAGCAGCGGCTACAGACACAAGACTTTAATCCCAACCCCACTTTATAGTCCCTTGTTATGCAGGACCACGCTCCCTCATGCTGGACCAAAAATTACCACACAAATTCATTGGGTACCTTATAGTGGAACCATTACCCAATATAGTGTATAATAGTAAAAGAGTAAAGCAGAAACACAGCAGTAAAAGTAAGTCTTTAAATTGTCCTTTTATGGCAGCTATTAATTCCTTTATATACTAAGAAAAGTGGGCGACATTCAGTATGGTGATTATTACAGCTCTAGTTTTCTCTTCAAATTGATGGCTAACATGGTGAAGCCCAATGGTTAGGTCAGTAGGGTCTTTCAGGCACCACCGGTGTCCTGTCCATCATGTGACATATCCAGCACAATGTTGTGTCTTAATAAACAGAGGTTTAAAGTCTCCCATTCACATTAGATGATTGTCCACCAAGTCCCCCAGATTCAGCAGAACCAGCTGACCAGAGACGTAAAGCTCATGAGTCCCATTACAAGATCTACATCAGGCGCCCCGACTACAGTCATGGCCAAAAGTTTTGAGAATGATACAAATATTAATTTTTACAAAGTCTACTGCTTCAGTTTTTCTAATGGCAATTTGCATATACTCCAGAATGTTATAAAGAGTGATCAGCTTAACAGCAATTACTTGCAAAGTCAATATTTGCCTAGAAAATGAACTTTATCCCCCAAAACACATTTCAACATCATTGCAGCCCTGCCTTAAAAGGACCACCTAACATCGTTTCAGTGATTGCTCCATTAACACAGGTGTGGGTGTTGATGAGGACAGGGCTGGAGATCAGTCTGTCATGATTAAGTAAGAATGACACCACTGGACACTTTAAAAGGAGGCTGGTGCTTGCCATCATTGTTTCTCTTCTGTTAACCATGGTTATCTCTAAAGAAACACGTGCAGTCATCATTGCACTGCACAAAAATGGCCTAACTGGGAAGAGTATTGCAGCTAGAAAGATTGCACCTCAGTCAACAATCTATCGCATCATCAAGAACTTCAAGGAGAGAGGTTCCATTGGTACCAAAAAGGCTCCAGGACGCCCAAGAAAGACCAGTAAGCGGCAGGACCGTCTCTTAAAAGTGTTTCAGCTGCGGGATCGGGCTACCAGCAGTGCAGAGCTTGCTGAGGAATGGCAGCAGGCAGGTGTGAGTGCATCTGCACGCACTGTGAGGCGGAGACTCTTGGAGCAAGGCCTGGTCTCAAGGAGGGCAGCAAAGAAGCCACTTCTCTCCAGAAAAAACATCAGGGACAGACTGATATTCTGCAAAAGGTACAGGGAGTGGACTGCTGAGGACTGGGGTAAAGTCATTTTCTCTGATGAATCCCCTTTTCGATTGTTTGGAACATCTGGAAAACAGCTTATTCGGAGAAGAAGAGGTGAGCGCTACCACCAGTCTTGTCTCATGCCAACTGTAAAGCAGCCTGAAACCATTCATGTGTGGGGTTGCTTCTCAGCCAAGGGAATCGGCTCTCTCACAGTCTTGCCTAAAAACACAGCCATGAATAAAGAATGGTACCAGAATGTCCTCCAAGAGCAACTTCTCCCAACCGTCCAAGAGCAGTTTGGCGCTCAACAATGCCTTTTCCAGCATGATGGAGAACCTTGCCATAAAGCAAAGGTGATAACTAAATGGCTCAGGGAACAAAACATAGAGATTTTGGGTCCATGGCCTGGAAACTCCCCAGATCTTAATCCCATTGAGAACTTGTGGTCAATCATCAAGAGACGGGTGGACAAACAAAAACCAACAAATTCAGACAAAATTAAAGCATTGATTCTGCAAGAATGGACTGCTATCAGTCAGGATTTGGTCCAGAAGTTGATTGAGAGCATGCCAGGGAGAATTGCAGAGGTCCTGAAGAAGAAGGGTCAACACTGCAAATATTGACTTGCTGCATTAACTCATTCTGTCAATATAAGCTTCTGTTACTCATAATATGAATGCAATTATATTTCTGTATGTGATAAAAACATCTGACAAACACACATAAAAACCAGAGGGCAGCAGATCATGTGAAAATAGAATATTTGTGTCATTCTCAAAACTTTTGGCCATGACTGTATAATGTATTGTTTTTAGTATTGGTCTCTTCATATTGGGAAGAGACACCATATAGGTCCCCTTAGGGTATGTTCACACAGAGTTTTTTGCAAGCTGAAAAAAATCTGCTTCAGGAATTAGGAAACGGTTTTTTGACACTTTTTTTTACGATGTGTTTTTTGACGCAGTTTTTGACTCAGTTTTTTTGCTCCAGCACACTGTATGGACCTAAAAGCTTCTCTTTAAAAACTGCATCGAGGTTTTGGACACAGTTTTTGCAAAAGCCGCATACAAAAACCGCGTTACGTTTTTTCCGCCTCCCATTGACTTCAATTGGTTTTTCTAGGCGGAATACGCCTGAAGATAGGTCATGTCGCTTTTTTTTTCTGCTAGCGGGAAAAACCGCTAGAGGAGAAAAAACGCTACTGACTCCCATTGAAATGAATGGGAGGAGTTTTTTCAGGCAGATTTTGAGGCGGATTCCGCGTCAAAATCCGCTGCCAAAAAACTCTGTGTGAAAACAGCCTAAGACTCCTGGGCCCACAGCAAAGAGATAGTATACACACAGTGTTATAAAAATACAGGGATGATATACACATTGATGGCACAGCATACAGATAGTATACACACAGTGATATAACACTACAGGGATGATGTACACATTGATGGCACAGCATAGAGATAGTATACACACTGTGACATAACAGTACAGGAATGATATACACATTGATGGCACAGCATACAGATAGTATACACACAGTGATATAACACTACAGGGATGATGTACACATTGATGGCACAGCATAGAGATAGTATACACACTGTGACATAACAGTACAGGAATGATGTACACATTGATGGCACAACATAGAGATAGTATACACACAGTGATATAACACTACAGGGATGATGTACACATTGATGGCTCAGCATAGAGATAATATGAACACAGTGATATAACAGTACAGGAATAATGTACACATTGATGGCACAGCATAGAGATAGTATACACACAGAGATATAACACTACAGGGATGATGTACACATTGATGGCTCAGCATAGAGATAATATGCACACAGTGATATAACAGTACAGGAATAATGTACACATTGATGGCACAGCATAGAGATAGTATACACACAGTGATATAACACTACAGGGATGATGTACACATTGATGGCACAGCATAGAGATAGTATACACACTGTGACATAACAGTACAGGAATGATGTACACATTGATGGCACAACATAGAGATAGTATACACACAGTGATATAACACTACAGGGATGATGTACACATTGATGGCACAGCGTAGAGATAATATGAACACAGTGATATAACAGTACAGGAATAATGTACACATTGATGGCACAGCATAGAGATAGTATACACACAGAGATATAACACTACAGGGATGATGTACACATTGATGGCTCAGCATAGAGATAATATGCACACAGTGATATAACAGTACAGGAATAATGTACACATTGATGGCACAGCATAGAGATAGTATACACACAGTGATATAACACTACAAGGATGATATACACATTGATGGCACAGCATAGAGATAATATGCACACAGTGATATAACAGTACAGGAATAATGTACACATTGATGGCACAGCATAGAGATAGTATACACACAGCGATATAACACTACAGGGATGATGTACACATTGATGGCACAGCATAGAGATAGTATACACACTGTGACATAACAGTACAGGAATGATGTACACATTGATGGCACAGCATAGAGATAGTATACATACAGTGATATAACACTACAGGGATGATGTACACATTGATGGCACAGCATAGAGATAGTATACACACTGTGACATAACAGTACAGGAATGATGTACACATTGATGGCACAGCATAGAGATAGTATACACACAGTGATATAACACTACAGGGATGATGTACACATTGATGGCACAGCGTAGAGATAATATGAACACAGTGATATAACAGTACAGGAATAATGTACACATTGATGGCACAGCATAGAGATAGTATACACACAGAGATATAACACTACAGGGATGATGTACACATTGATGGCTCAGCATAGAGATAATATGCACACAGTGATATAACAGTACAGGAATAATGTACACATTGATGGCACAGCATAGAGATAGTATACACACAGTGATATAACACTACAGGGATGATATACACATTGATGGCACAGCATAGAGATAATATGCACACAGTGATATAACAGTACAGGAATAATGTACACATTGATGGCACAGCATAGAGATAGTATACACACAGTGATATAACACTACAGGGATGATGTACACATTGATGGCACAGCATAGAGATAGTATACACACTGTGACATAACAGTACAGGAATGATGTACACATTGATGGCACAATATAGAGATAGTATACATACAGTGATATAACACTACAGGGATGATGTACACATTGATGGCACAGCGTAGAGATAATATGCACATAGTGATATAACAGTACAGGAATAATGTACACATTGATGGCACAGCATAGAGATAATACACACACAGGGATATAACAGTACAGAGATGGCGTATACATTGATGGCTCAGCATAAAGATAATACACAAACAGTGATATAACACTACAGGAATGATGTACACATTGATGGCACAGCATAGAGATAATACACAGTGATATAATACTACAGGAATGATGTACACATTGATGGTACAGTGTGGAGATAATACACACAGTGATGTAACACTACAGGATTGATGTACACATTGATGGCACAGCATAGATATAATACACACACAGTGATGCAACAGTACATGAATGATGTGCATATTGATGGCACAGCATAGAGATAATGCACACACAGTGATGCAACAGTACAGGAATGATGTACACATTGATGGCACAGCGTAGAGATAATATGCACACAGTGATATAACACTACAGGAATGATGTACACATTGATGGCACAGTATAGGCGTTCACCTTATGGAAAAAATATTTTTATAAGTTTGTAGACTGGGCGTTTTCAGACACAGGGATACCTAATGTGTTTCACAGTAATTTTTTAGTTTTATATGTATTCTAGGGAATAAGGGGGTGATTTGTACTTTTAGGTTTTTTTTGTTTGATTTTTTTTTTTTTTTTATTCCTGTTTTATTAGCCCCCCCTAGGGGGTTTCAACCTGCAATTGTTTGATTGCAAGTCCCATAGACTGCAATACAACTGTATTGCAGTCTATGGGACTTTTGGTATGTTACTATTGTGGCTGGTCCAGACCAGCCACAATAGTAATATCCCTATTGCAGGCCTGGAAGCCTTTATAAGGCTACCGGCTGCCATGGGAACAGGTCGCCTCCCTCGATCTCGCCATGTGGGAACCGGCCTGCAATGCACTGGGTCTGTGCTGTACATTACAGTGAAAATCTGGTAGCTATAGCATCCGCTCTGCAGCAGAGCGGCCGCCATCTTTAAAGACCCAGCATCCTCCATACTATTACGGCGAATGTTGGGAAAGGATTAAAAATGGTGACATAATGATGTCATTAGGTATAATGTACAATGATGTAAAAGTAAAGGTGCTAAAACTTAGCTTTTATTATACACTAGCAGAAGTACTCGGCTTCGCACGGGTATATTTCATTTTTTGTTTGTGTAGTGGCCCCATAAGAATTGGCACTGGTCTATTTTGTATGTTGTTTGTGTGTAGTTTAAAAATGTTTCAATTTCTAAGAATGCTGACATCCAGTATGGCAGTCCAGTATAGGTACAGTCTATTTATGGCTGTGTTGTTATGGAAACCTGGTAAATTAAATGTGAAGTTATATTGGCTGATACACGTCATACGACTGAATATTTAAGGACCTGCAAACTGCTATTGACTAATACAGGTCATAAATGGCTTGGTTGCTATGGAAACCTGGTGTAAAACTGTGTGTATTTCAAGACTGAAGAACCTGCGAGTTTCCATTGGTCCATAAGCATCATGTGATCATGTGTATCTCAGTTTGGATATCAGTGAAAAACCTGTGATTGGTTGTTATGGAAACCTGGAGTAAAGCTGTGTGTATGTGACCTTCTGTAACAGTGTCATCCACAGCACCCTGTACCTTTAAAGCTGACCTACAGCAGTGAAGACAAATGACTGGGTTGTTATGGAAACCTGGATTAAAGCTGTGTGCATGTGGAGACTAAGCGTCTGTGAGCTTCTATTATCGTGTGTATGGCAGTTGGAATATGAGTGAAAGACTTGTAGGCTTCTATTGGCTAATGCAGGTAATTTTTTTGGGAGTACTGTATCTCAGGAACGGTACATCCTTTAGAGCTGAGACCCGGTCTAAAACCTGATGTACCTGTGTGCCAAATTTGGTGAAGATCTGTCCAGTCGTTTTGTCACGCATAAAGAACATACAGAAACTCATTTTTATATATCTACAGTGGGGAAAAAAGTATTTAGTCAGCCACCAATTGTGCAAGTTCTTCCACTTAAAAAGATGAGAGAGGCCTGTAATTGACATCATAGGTAGACCTCAACTATGAGAGACAAAATGAGAAAGCAAATCCAGCAAATCACATTGTCTGATTTTTAAAGAATTTATTTGCAAATTATGGTGGAAAATAAGTATTTGGTCACCTACAAACAAGCAAGATTTCTGGCTCTCACAGACCTGTAAATTCTTCTTTAAGAGGCTCCTCTGTCCTCCACTCATTACCTGTAGTAATGGCTCCTGTTTGAAATTATTAGTATAAAAGACACCTGTCCACAACCTCAAACAGTCACACTCCAAACTCCACTATGGTGAAAACCAAAGAGCTGTGGAAGGACACCAGAAACAAAATTGTAGACCTGCACCAGGCTGGGAAGACTGAATCTGCAATAAGCAAGCAGCTTGGTGTGAAGAAATCAACTGTGGGAGCAATAATTAGAAAATGGAAGACATACAAGACCACTGATAATCTTCCTCGATCAGGGGCTCCACGCAAGATCTCACCCCGGGGGTAAAAAGATCACAAGCGGTGAGCAAAAATCCCAGAACCACATGGGGGGACCTAGTGAATGACCTGCAGAAAGCTGGGACTAACGTAACAAAGGCTACCATCGGTAACACACTACGCCGCCAGGGACTCAGATCCTGCAGTGCCAGACGTGTCCCCCCTGCTTAAGCCAGTACATATCCGGGCCCGTCTGAAGTTTGCTAGAGAGCATTTGGATGTTCCAGAAGAGTATTGGGAGAATGTCATATGGTCAGATGAAACCAAAATAGAACTGTTTGGTAGAAACACAACTCGTCGTGTTTGGAGGAGAGTGAATGCTGAGTTGCATCCAAAGAACACCATACCTACTGTGAAGCATGGGGATGGCAACATCACGCTTTGGGGCTGTTTCTCTAAAAAGGGACCAGGATGACTGATCCGTGTACATGAAAGAATAAATGGGGCCATGTATCGTGAGATTTTGAGTACAAACTTCCTTCCATCAGCAAGGGCACTGAAGATGAAACGTGGCTGAGTCTTTCAGCATCACAATGATCCCAAGCACACCGCCAGGGCAACGAAGGAGTGGCTTCGTAAGAATCATTTCAAGGTCCTGGAGTGGCCTAGCCAGTCTCCAGATCTCAATCCCATAGAAAACCTTTGAGGAGAGTTGAAAGTCCGTGTTGCCCAGTGACAGCCCCAAAACATCACTGCTCTAGAGGAGATCTGCATGGAGGAATGGGCCAACATACCAGCTACAGTGTGTGCCAACCTTGTGAAGAATTACAGAAAACATTTGACCTCTGTCATTGCCAACAAAGGATGTATAACAAAGTATTGAGATGAACTTTTGTTATTGTCCAAATACTTATTTTCCACCATAATTTGCAAATAAATTCTTAAAAAATCAGACAATGTGATTTTCTAGATATGTTTTCTTATTTTGTCTCTCATAGTTGAGGTCTACTTATGATGTCAATTACAGGTCTCTCTCATCTTTTTAAGTGGGAGAACTTGCACAATTGGTGGCTGACTAAATACTTTTTTTCCCCACTGTAAGTGATACACCCCTATAAGAGGCAAAGGAGGCCTCCCATCACTGTGTTTTTTTCTGTCCTGTGTGTTGGACAGGTGGAGGGAGGCTCTTGGTCCTCCCATTTTTTTTTCCTAAGGATTTGGGGGTTAACTACATTTTTGTAAGTTTTTCTCCTCTTTCAGCTGTTCATCATTTTCCTTTGGAGCTTTTACTCCTGAGGCTTCCTTGTTTCTACCTGCTGTGTTCTCTGCCTGTGGCCATTCTGGGCTGGGTGTGCCTGCCCTTGTCTGATCTCAGGTGAGATGTTTGCGGCTGGGCAGGCTGTGCATTCAGTATGTGTCTGTTTCTGAACTTGGAGGCTGTATTGCAGGGTTAATATAAACCTCTCCGCATCTCCTGCCTGGCTGAGCTCTTCAGCAGAGCTTATCCTTCAGATGTTTGTGCTCAGTTACAACTGATGACAGCGTCTCAGACACAAATTCCCTACACTGCCTTTCTGTTGCAGTTATGGTTCTATTCCAATCTGCCACAAAGACACACCACACTTCCTATAGCAGTGGAATCAAAGTGAAGAAGAAGAGAAAGGTTTTTAAGCCGAGGGAAGAAGTGATTTTGTCACTTCAGGTTCCGAAACCATTTTGCAGTTTCCTGTTTTCCTGGACCCTTTTTTTCTGTTACACTTCTGCAGCCTTCTTCCAGTAGCTCTGGATTGCGCTGCCAGACTAGTTTAGGCCATTCTCTTTTACCGCTGTAGCGGTATTAAAGACACCATTGTTAAGGGTCTCTTAAAAAGTTTGTGTATATAAGTTTTATGGGTAAGTATGGTCTTCTCCCTACTTATTCAAACCTTCTTCCTAATTTTGTCTCTTTGATAGGCTGTACGCTTTTGTTTGATACTGCTCTGACTGCTTTCAGGGCAGCGGCGACTCAATGAGGGAAAGATCCTCCAAGCTGAAACATTTCGCTTTTACAGAGTGCGACATCCCTCTGCCTGATGGTACGATTACACTCGCTTTTGCCAATGCCATGGGACCCCATCTGAGGATCCGTCCATTCATGACGTAATTGTGTGGGTCAAGGAGCAGGATAGAAATCCGCAACTCGATTTCTCAGATCTCTAAGAAGCTTCGTACTGAGAGACATCCTCAATCAGTTCCATCAGAAGAGGAATTTCACATACTCAATGTAATGCACTCGTGTGATGAAGGCACTTCTCAAAATCCCAGCAGGCCTCTTGGTAAGGATGCCTAGGCTGCTGAAGTCCATCTAGTCACAGACCGTGATGTTGAACTGGCGGAAGCCTTCCAAGTGGACGTGACACTGGATAAAGCTTTGACAGGCAATCTCCAAGTCTTTATACCTAGTTGCTTGGAGTGTACCCTTAGGAGGGCTTAATCCTCGGCCTCTACTCAGGCTTCTGTGGACATCGCCTCCAATGAGGTAGCGAATAAGAGATTATCTAGCAGAAGTTTCTGTATACCAGGTCAAGATGGCTGCCAAATCTAGGGCCTTCTCTACAGCTGTTAGAAGGCCATTATGGTTGAAACCTTGGGGAACAGACAGTGAATCCAAGTATAACGTATGCTCCGTACCCTTGAGCTGGGTAAACATTTTAGCAGAGGCCTGGACGACATCTTGGAAGGTCTTGTGATTAAAAGGATAAGTGCCTTCCGCAGTGTTTTAAAGGGAAAGCAGGACCTTCTGGCCGGGGCAGAAGTTATCAGCAGCCGCCTCAATCTACGTTCCAATATCAGAGGCGTGCTAGATATCAGTCCAGAGGGGCTGGACGTAAGTTCCCTAAGGAAGGGGACAGAAAGAAGCAGGGCTGTGGAGTCGGTACGCCAAAGCCCCGACTCCGACTCCTCAATTTCCCCTGACTCCGACTCCAACTCCGACTCCACCAAAATAGGCACCGACTCCGACTCCGACTCCACAGCCCTGGCACTGCTAAACCTTATAGGTTCACTCAGAACTCAGTCCCATCATTATATGAGGCATAGAACAGACCTTTACAGGACATTTCATCATTTTCAACATTTCATCATTTTCCCAAATTCTTATGAAAATATATTCAGCACATACTGCATTGTACTACTAACTGTACCAATTTATTATATATTTTGGAAGTCGGAGTCGGTCCATTTTATACCGACTCCGACTCCACTCCCCAAAATAGGCACCACCCGACTCCGACTCCACAGCCCTGGAAAGAAGGCTGGCTTTGTCACCAACTTTTCACCTCCTGTGGCGGCAAGTACTCCTGTTGGGGGATGCCCCTCCCATTTTTTCTCTCCTTCTGGCAAGAGAAGATCCAAGAACTTTGGTCTTGCAGATAAGTACAGCGGGGTTATGCGGACGATTTCTTCGCCTACCACAAGACAGATTGTCCGCAACCCGTTTTCTTCCTGCACTGGAGCAGGTTATACTGGAAAATTCCATTCTGGAATACCTGGGCAAGGGGGCCTTGGGAAAGGTCCCCCCTCAGAAGGTGGGGGTTTGGGGTCTACTCTCCAGACTTCCCGCTACCAATATATGTTATAGTCCTAATATATCTAAGTCTCTTCATAAGGAAGAACATTTCCAAAGGGACACCAGGAAGTTGGTCACATCCTTTCTGCAAAGCAATGTTCTTGTTCTTGTACTCATCGAAGGGATGTGTACTTACAAATTCCAGTAATCCTCCTCATAGAAGGTATCTGAGAATTGCTGTATCAATTGCCGCCCACAGGTGACATTTACAGTTTGCGGCCCTACCCTTCGGCATTTCCTCGGCTCCCCACACCTATACCTAGGTGGTGGCTCCAGTAACAACCGCACTCAGACTTCAGGGTCTGTTCATAGTACCATATCTGGACGACTAGCTAGTAAAAGCCTAGTCAGAAACCATCCTGCTCCAGCACCTGCAGACAACTGTGTCTTTTTTTCCAGCATCTAGGCTAATAACCGGGAGAAGTCAGAGGTGATTCCTTCCACTTGCAAGAAGTTTCTGAGGTTCAGTCTGACTCTGTCCGCCTAGAAATTTCTTTAACTCCGATAAGGAGAGAAAAGATAATCAGAGCACTTCGGGCCACGGTGGCTCAGTGGTTAGCACTGCAGCCTTGGGTTCGAATCCTGCCAAGGACAGCATCTGTTTGCGTGGGTTTCCTCCGGGGTCTTTGGATTCCTCCCACACTCCTAAGACATACTGATAGGGAATGTAGACTGTAAGTCCTATATGGAACAGTGCCCTATATCTGTCAATGTCTGTGAAAGCGCTGCGGAATATGATGGCGCTCTACAGGTTACCATAATAAATAATAATATCTTCTCAAGACGCATTGGATGTTCATCAGAACAATTATGAGAGTCCAGGCCTCATGTCAACCTTAGCCAATTCAGTCCCTTGGACTTTATGGCATATACGTCCCCCTCCAGTCGGAAGTACTAGGGGTCTGAAATCATGGCCCTCCGAGTCTTGACAAGAGGATCAGACTTTCTCCCAGAACCCATCTTTCTCTTAATTGGTGATACACCTGCAAATCGGAAGTCCACTGTCCAACCTCTTTGGACCCTGTTGATCGATGCATCATTTTCAGGATGAGGAGCCCATCTGTACGAGAAAACCATACAAGGAGTCTGGAGCAGGATGAAAGGATGACATCATCCATCTGGAGGGAACTCAGAGCAGTTTACCTGGCACTCCTCCATTCTTCTCCTCTTCTGAGAGGAAGAGCTGTCAAGAGCTGGTCCGTCAACTTGGTGACCGTAATAAACAGGAAGACACCAGATAATTCTCCCTCCTGAGGGAAGCAGGTCTGATTTTCACCAGGGCAGAGAAAGATCTGACCCATCTCGCCGCAGTTCACATCAAGGGCCGTATCAGGAGAATGGTCTCTCAATCAATAGTGTTCCACCAGATCACCCTGAAGTGGGGTCTTCCAGAAGTAGACCTTATGGTGACCAGACTCAATGCCAAGGTAGAGACGTTCTGCTCACTGCATCAGGAGGACTATCTCTTGGCAGTGGATGCCCTGTCCATCCCTTGGAGGTTCAGGCAGGCGTACATCTTCCCTCCGCTTTCCATGATATGAAGAGTATTGATAAAAGTCAGACAGGACCAAGCCTCTGTGATAACCAAAAAGAGCTTGGTGTTCCCAACTCATGCTCATGAGTCGAGGGATCTATTGGAGGCTTCCCCCAATCCAGAACCTGGTTTCTCAAGGAATTCAGAAGTGCCAGGATCTGAGGAGATTCAACCTGACAGCCTGAAGGTTGCTCAGTCCCTAGAGGACTGTCAGAAGTCGTCCTGAAGACCTTTTTTCTGCACAAGAGCAGAATCCACCAATAAAAGCTACCTAATGATAATTAATATCTTCATGGAGTGGTTCTCCAGACAGAAGTGAATAGTTTGAATCCTTCTACGAGAGTGATTCAAAATTTTCTTCAGGACCGATTGGATAAGGGCCTTTCCCCTGCCACACTGAAGGTACAGGTTTCAGACCTATCCACCTGCTTAAGCAAAAGATTGTCTCAGAACTCCTTAATTCCCAGAATTTCTTAAGGGTGCTATGAGACTTAGGTCAGTGGTTGCAGCTCCCGTTCCACTCTGGGATCTATCCACAGTTCTTTCTGGCCTTTGCGGCCTGCCATTGGAACCATTTGAGAAGGTGGATCTTAAGTTTCTGGCTTGCAAAACCACCTTTTTGCTAACTATCACCTCAACTAAAAGAATACGAGACTTGCAGGCTGTTTTCTGAAGAGCCATATATTTTTTCATTAGGGTCCCGCTCAGATTTCTTCCTAGGTTTAACCCTAAGCTGCCCTCTCAGGCTAATATTAACCAGGTGGTCTCCTTACCAGTTTTCTTTCCCAGCTCCTTCTTCCAAGGAAGGGGGAAAACTCCATACTCTGGATATAGTATGGTGTCTCCAAAATTTATCTACTGCGTACATAGTCATTCAGAAGATTGGAAAACCCTCTTAAATTAAATTTCTTTTGCTCAGGTTAATGCCCTAGTTTATCAAAGGGCAGTGTCAGCCTCCTCGGCTGAGAGTCGGTCTTGTCTTTTGAGCAGTTTGTGCAGTTGTTTTTGGTCACCCCAACTAACCTTTGTTAAACACTATCAGATGTCCGTAGTTCAGAGGCTACTGCCTTTGGACATTCATACTGTACTGTAGTGAGAGAGAACCCTCCATAGGGGATCTACTTGCTACGTCCCCATATTGTGCTGCTGTTGGACATAAGGGGAATCATTGATTATGTAGATAATCTGTTTTACCTTAGTCCGGACAGCAGCACAAGCTTTCCCCCCTTTAGAAAAGATTGTTGTTTTTTTCTTTTATGCTTTATAACTAACACAGTGAGGGGAGGTCTCCTTTGCCTCTTGTAGGGGAGTATCACTTAATTTATTATGTAAATTAAAAATTCCGCCTGTCCTACCAGTACACAGAGGCAGAGATACCCCATATTGTGCTGCTGTTCGGACTAAGATAAAACAGATTAACTACATAATCATTTATACCGTTTCTTTTGATCTTGCTTCTGAAATCAGAGGGAATCAGCAATTAGCCCTTCAGTCTACACCAGTTGGTAAATTATTTGTACCTCTTCCATTTAGACTTAGATTACTAATCGAATTACATGGCTCAGTTTTGTGTAGTCATCCTGAAATTTTTGATAGTAAAAGGCTTGTCTGTCGCCTTTACTGGTGGCCCACAGTGTCTTGTGATATCATAGCTTATGTCTCCACCATTAATACTTGTGCCCATACAAAGATCTTTTGGGTCTCTCCTATGGATGAATTTCTTCAATTGCCAGTATCTCAAAGACCATGGACCATCTTTCGATGGATTTCATTACTGATTTACCTTCTTCTGAGGGGAAGTCTGTCATCTGGGTAGTTATTGACTGTAAAATGTGTAATTTCATTCCATTAGCTCAACTCCTAAATGTCAAAACAATGTCCAGATTACACAGGTCTGCGACTAAAAAGCTGTTTGATTATTTTCATCTAATTTCCATGTATTTTGGTGTGCTGAAAACAAATAATATATTGAAAAAACTCCTAGTCGTCAGGATTTGCCACAAAATGCAAAATTGTCTTTAAATTTATAAAATTACTTTTAATTTTTAGTATTTTTTTATATTATGGGTTTTTAACCAAATTTAAAGTCCAAATTACTACTAATTAATTCACGTAAGTGCATTTAAGATATAAAATGCCAAAAAACCTTAACCTCATAAAGTGTGGAAACGGTGTGTTGAGGACCTCTGAAACTGGTTCAAGGGTAAGAAAAAATCTTTCCGTTATGGGATTCCTATGGTATGGCGAGAGCAAAAGAACCATAGTGACGACTGTTACTTTTGTTCATGCGATGTGAAAGGGTTTAATTCCAAATGGAAGCATTCCATTTCATACCCCAATCTTCACTCAGCAATTCATCCCATGGCACAGATATACCAGTACCCAAGCTTCCTGCTACCTTGGAAGAGATACCTAGTTCCGATGAAGCTGAAGTCATACCTGAACCAAGTTCTGACTTTGAAGATGATACAAGGCCAAAATTGTTTTCTCAGGAGGAGATGAATGATTTTGGTAAGAGACTTGAATCTTCCCAAAGATGCCGCTGAGTTACTGGGATCAAGGCTGAAAAGCAGGAATTTATTGTTTTAAGATGTGTTCCTCGGATCAGGCATTAGAAGGCTTATAGTTGATCAAGAGTTTGTCAATACCATGATGGATCCTCAAAAAGAAGGGTGGATTGCATTTACAGAAGTCGTAGAGAAATTTTTAGGCAATAACAAAGATCCTTGCTACAAAAAGATCGTCGGACGAATGCTGAAAGCATTTCAAGCTTTAGGTTACCTGATGAGTGCATTTCCTCCAGTCCCACCATGACTACTTTCCTGAAAATTTGGGAGCTGTGAGTGAGGAACAAGGTGAACAATTCCACCAAGACATTAAAAAGATGGAAAGGAGATGCCAGGGAAAATGGAGCATTACAAGGATGGCAGACTACTGTTGGATGCTTCAGAGAGACATTCCAGATGCTACTCACAAGCATAAATGCACCAAGAGGAGCCTCACAGGGAAGAAGAATCGAGTTTAGTGTGTTAGTGAGCTCATTTCAGTTCAAAATAGGATTTTCCTGACAAAAATTGTAATAAAACATTAATTTAAGTCTTTATTTCCACTTATTTTGAGGTATTGCTTTATTTGACATAGTTACCTAAATTGTCAGGAAACGTGATGTCCTATGACAAAATGGAGGTCATTTTCGGATTCAGCTCACCAAAAAACATAAAGATTACGTGGAATAACCAAAATAGCTCTTGAAAAAAAAAATTTTGCAGACCTGTGTTATTTATTGATTATATTGTTCTCTTACTT
The DNA here is from genome assembly GCA_947044405.1 of Leptodactylus fallax. NCBI lineage: Eukaryota > Metazoa > Chordata > Amphibia > Anura > Leptodactylidae > Leptodactylus > Leptodactylus fallax. The sequence continues at coordinate 2,858,099 of CAMRHE010000156.1, forward strand.
GGTATTCCAGATAATACAGTCTCTGATAGAAGTGTTCAATTTGTTTCAAAATTTTGCAAAGCCTTTTGTACTAAACTTGGGATACAATTATCTTTTTCCTCTGCATTTCATCCTGAGAGCAACGGTCAGACAGAATGTTTTAACCAAACATTTGAACATTATCTTACTGGGAAACCTATCTTCCTTTAGCTGAATTTCCCATTAATAAACAGCATCATGTTTCTATGAATACTTTTTCATAATTGTGGGTTTTATCCTCCACTTCAGTTCTTTTTCCACTTTTACGGAAAGTCCAGACGTAGAAGTGGAAACAGATAAACTGTGCACAGTTTGGGTTCAAGTTGAGTTGAAACTGAGGAAATCCCAATCAATACCTAATAGACATATAGATAAAGGATTTTCAGCAGGTCCGATTTTTACTGTTAGGGAAAATGTGTGGATCACTTCGATAAATTTAAGATTCTGTCTCACTTCTTTCACCCACTGGGGGACCTCGCACACTGCTCAGACAGTGAGGCTGGCCCGGCGGCACCCACCATGAAACCCCGCGCCAAGACTACTGCCTCCCTAAGATATCAGGCTCAAGCAGTGAGTGCAGAATCCGCATCCACGGTCTCTCCTCCCTCTCCACAGTTAGATGCAGGTGGTTGGCAGAAAGTATTCCCCCGATGTCTGGTGCACACCCCTAACTTGTGCCCCTCATGGGGTCTCTCTGCCTTGCAGCAAGGAGGACTCTATCTGGGGTATAAGCCTGCCTATGAAAAAATCCTTATTTGGCTTCCCACTGTAAGTGGGACACAATTCAGGATGACTACAGCCTGTCTCTGACACGGACATGTCCTCAGAACAGGACACCACCCTTCCACCAACCTGCCACAGGAACATTGTTGGCACCACTATTACTGCCTCCTTCCACTCTGTGAACGCTCCCTCTATCCCATATCTACCTCTGCCGGAAGTTGCCATTCATGCCCTCCAAGACCACCCAGAATTGCAGGCTCTTGTAGCCCTCCTCCCAAGTAAGAGGAACGTGAACCATCTAGCTACTGACCTAAAAAGGGCCTGGCGCCAGGATCTCAAGGTGGTAACGATGGATATTACTGACCTACATCGTTCCAGACCTCTGTATCAGCTTCCATGCAATCTCTACAAAACTCTACATTCTCTGCTACTGCCCAGTACCATAAATTACTATCACATGTGGACGACATTGAAAACCATAACCGCCGCAACAATATCCGGCTTCGTGGACTCCCTGAGGCCACACCACCCTCTGAACTCATACCCACTCTCACTGGCATCTTTAAAATGCTACTATTTCATCCTCATGATCGCATTGAGATTGACAGGGCCCACCGGGCTTTCAGGTCTCGCAGCTCAGACCCAACACGTCTTCGTGATGTCATCTGCAGAATACACTACTATGCTCTCAAGGAGGGAGTTATGTTGAAAACCAGAGAGCAGAAAACTATTGACTTTGAGGGTGTCCAGCTCTCCCTCTTCCTGGATCTATCCCACCATACTCTGTGGCAACATACTGCCCTAAAACCATTACTGACACTCCTCCAAGAGCGCAGAATCCGTGGAATCGCTGGGGCTTCCCATTCGCACTCCAAATCTGATTAAAGGATGAACTACTGGTTCTTTCCTCTCCAGGTGACCTCCCGGCGTTCCTCTAGGCATTGTGAGGTGAAGAATCCACGCTTTCCAATAAACGGTCGTTATTGATTGTTCAAAACACATTACGCGTGTCGGGGATAAGGGACCCCTTTTTCAAGCGTACATGAGACATGTACATGAAATGTCTCATGTACGCTTGATAAAAGGGGTCCTTTACCCCCGAAATGCGTAGGGTGTTTTGAGCAATCAATAATCAACAAACAATCCCTATGATGTTTCTATCCCTGGATGCGGAGAAGGCCTTTGACAGGGTGAATTGGGACTTCCTAGAAGCGACCCTTCAACAAATAGGCCTAGGCCCTGCAATGCTCACCCGCATTTGCGCACTCTGACTTAATGCTAGCACAAATTCGGGTTAATGGCACCCTTTCACCCCCTCTAACCATCCATAACGGCACCAGCCAAGGATGCCCGCTCTCCCCAATCCTATATGCCCTAGTCATGGAGCATCTTCTCATAGTCATCCGCCGTAAACCAGATATACAAGGCCTACAATCAGGAGACCTCCACTTAAAAATACCGGCATTTGCAGATGAAGTCCTGCCCTTCATCACTCAACGCCTCACGTCACTTTCCTCTCTCCTTCGGGAAATAGCCACCTATAGTTTTTTAGTAATTACAAAATCAATCTCTCCAAAGCACTACACTTAATATCTCCCAGACAGACTATCTGGTTCGTTCCCTCTGCTCCGTCTTCCTCTTCACATGGTCGACGATTAAAACCACCAAATACCTAGGCGTTCATCTCCCCAGCTCCCTCCCTGATACTGTACGTACACACTGAACTTTCTCCCTCTCCTACGCACTCTCCAATATGACCTTAACCATTGGGAAACCAAAGCCACATCAACCTCCTGAATATGAACGACCTCCCAAACTCCTCTGTCTCTTCCAAATGGTGCCTGCTATTCTCCCACTAGTTTCTCTCCACTATTCAGAAAATGTTCTATAAGTTTATCTGGGCCTCAAAACCCCCTAGAATCGCCAAACTTACTATGGTTAGACTCAAACAGAAGGGTGGTTTATCTGTCCCCCGAATTGCACCTCCTACTATCTGGCTGCAGTTGCTGTGCGTATTTTGGATTGGCATCACTCGACCTGTTCCAAACTCTCGAGTGCCCTTGAGAAATCCTTGAGCCCTCTTCCACTCACATCCCTCCCATGGCTCCATAGACACCATTGGTCGAACAAAGCTGCCTCCTCTCTCCCATATGTTGCACACCAAGTCGTAGGTGCTTGACGCTTTCACCGCAAGATCACACAACTCTTCACCAATAAAGGCCCATTGACTCCCATCTCAGGCAACCCAGACTTTCCTGCGTCCCTCTCCTCCACCACTTTCCTCTCCTGCTCCACTGTACAGACACCCCTCATGTTCTCTCATGTACTGTCCTCAACCTCACTCATCCACTACGCTGATCTTATCTCTCAGTGCTAGGAATCTCACCACACACTGGCAATACCTACAGCTGCATTACTTTTACTCTGCCTTAAAAAAGAAACAGAACCTTCACAGACCCCTATCCCTATTTGAGCTCTTATGTACGTCCCCCATCACCCCACTCCACCCCATCTCGACTATCTATAGCTTGTTTTCCGGCAATAAGGATGACCTTCTGCCACCGCTTACTGCAGGTTGGGAGAAGGAACTTGGGGATTTCTTTTCCTCCAGATATGTGGCTCTCCACCTTCCATTCGTGTCTTAAATTTTCCATCTCATGCAAAGCTCCATTTGCTCCAAGTACTAGGCGCCCAGTACGCAATAGTATGTCAGGTGTCACTAAGGGGATACTAGCACATTAAGGATAGTATAGCAGACTATCCCTACATATGTTTCGCCGGGTATAGTTTCTGGTTTCTTTGACTTCACACTCTCTGAGACGCAGGAGACGCCAATTTTCTCCAGGACGTCTCTTAGTAGTGGGATTGTGTGTTCAGCAGCAGACCCCTGGGGACCAGGGGTATACACCGTGCCCTTTGGCTCTGGCCTTGGCATTTTGGGCTGTTTATTGATACACCTATGATCGATCTGGTTATTATCATTTTACCCAGAGAAGAATATAGACTTATTATTGGGTCAGTCAGCCAGCCCTTTCACATGCCTTTGTGCTACCACTTTATATCACAACTGAATTAGAAATTAGGGCGCAGTTTCATCAGAATATATTGATTATACAATACTATGCCCTGAAAAATGAATAATAGGGGATCTCTTCACTTCAGTTTTATTTAATATTATACATTCACTTTATATTTTAGGAAATATTAATAAAAGTAAAATTTTACTTTTTATTTTTCCATTGCTCTAATCCAATCTTTTACCCTCCCTTTGCTATTTTGTGGTATTTGCCTGTGATTGTCTAGTGCAACTAAGGACTTCTCATACTGATCTTCTGGTTCTGACTACTGGCTATTTCTCTTGGCTTATTCTCCTTGCCTTCTGACTTGGAATTGGTGTTGACTTCTTTGTATTGATTTTTGGCTTGAACTACACCTCTGCTCTGATATTCGTTTTTGGATACTATCTACTCTTCTGGTACAACGTTGGCTAGATTGTTACTCCTGCCATTTTTCAGATGTTATAGTTTTCGTTACAGTTTTATTTCCTTTTTGTATCCTTTTCCAGAAATTTGTTACTGGTAGCTGTGATCCCATTTCTTTCCTCCATACTTCCAATGACTTGGGCTCTCCTTTAAATAGTTCATATTTTTTTTAAATCTTCTATAAATTCCTGCCAACGAGACATGTGTTACACCAACCAATGATTCAAATAAAGGGGCTCTCCTAAATAAATGAACTCTTTTATCTTTTTTCCCCACAAAGAACTCCCAGAGTTTTCTATATGCAAAGCACTGCTTATTTTCAACTCCATAATGATTACATAATTTCATAAACTCTTTTATTTCACTTGTAGGGCCTAATAGATGCTTTACCCAAATGAGGCCCTTGTGTTCCCAGTCATCAAAAATCTTAGGAAGTATTTTGATAGCAACACCTGGGTAGTCCCTAATCTTTAAATAATTAGAGACATATGTTGGCAAACTGCACAACTTCCGAACATGTCTCCAAGCAGATCTAGTATCTGCACTAATCAACATATGTTGCCTACCATTTAACCCCTTAAGGACACAGGGTAGTTTGTACGTTAATGCTCGGCAACTTTTTTCATATTTTCCTTTCCTTCATAACTTTTTTTATTATTTTGTCTACATAGATATGTGAAGGCTTATTCTTTGGGTGACAAGTTTTACTTTCATTTGGCACTATTTTGGGGTACATATAATGTTTTGATTAGCTTTTTTATATACTGTATATTATATTATGTTCTGTATTATATAATTTTTTTGGGGGTCCATGTTAAAAAACCCACAATTCTATAATAGTTTCTTGCATTTTGTTTTTACGGCATTCACTCTGCATTAAAAATGATATGGTAACTTTGTCTGGCAGGTTATTACGATTATGGCAATACCATATTTATATTAGTTTTATTATGTTTTACAGGTTTTACAAATAAAACATTCTCCTGGGGACACCGACGCCTATAATTTTTTTACCATTTTGTTGATGAACATATGTCAGGGCTCTTTATCTGCAGAGTAAGTTGTACTTTTTATTGGTACCAATGTTCGGTATGTATGACTTTTCAATCACATTTTATTATTATTTTATTTTTGGGGAACGCAAAATACATTAATTTGCTTATTGCAGTATTTTTATTTATTTATTGCGTTCATGCTATTTTAGGATAGTGGGGGCTTATAAGCACACATGTTAATAACATGTTTGTTTAATTATTTGTCTACATTATATTTTTTTAATGTAAACGTGTTTTTTTTACTTTTTATTATTTATGTTTTATTCTTTATTTTAAACGTTTTGAATTTTTTTTTTTACTTTTTACATGTCCCACAAGGGGACTTGAACCTCGGATCAGAAAATTACACATAGGTTCACTATGGGAAATGTGCCTGGCACTGCCTGGCCTCCTGGCTGCCACGGCAACCCCTCAGATCCCATGATCTGAGGGGTGGCAGGGGGTGGCGATCTTACCCCCCTGATTCCACTGGATAGTGTGATTGCTATTGATTATGGTATCCAGGGGGTTAATCCACTGGAGTCTGAGTATCTTCTGACTCAGGCAGCTGGTCCCAGCCTGTGTAACACAGCCAAGTGCCGGAGGTAATGCCACAGGCATAGCTCTTGTGCCCATGACATTACAGCACCATATTATTACAGCGCTGCACATTAACTGTACGCTCAGCTTGACGTAATAGTACGGCGCTGAGCGTTAATTAGGGTTAACTAATTTTTTATTTTCTAGTATCTGGGAGTCCTAAGCCTATCCATCATACAGATTTTAAGAGGCATGCCAATATGTAATTTTTTTTGTCCAAATAGGGGCATGAACCAGCGATCTTCTGATCACTGGTTCAGTATTATACATTCCAATACAGAAGTATTGGAGCATATAATGACCGTCAGACTATGCATAGGTTGACAGGCCTAACTAATTGATCCTGCCAGAGGCATGATTGAGACCTGAAGTGAAGACCGCAGACCTGGATGCATGGAACATGCTCTGGGTTGCTGAATAAGCATCAAAGTCCCTCTGGAGACACTGCGGAGGGTAGTACAAGTACCGGGTTGCATGGACATCCCCTTAGATTCCACAGTTATGATTGAACATAACTTCATGTGCAAGAAGTCTAAGGCTTTGTCAGTATTTTTTTTTTTTTTTAATTCAAAAAGTTTTTATTGACTTTTTAACAGGTATAAAGGATGAATACAGGTAAGGAAAAATCAATAATAATAAGACATAACGGCATATATTCCAGTGAAGACAATCAAATAGGAACTGATGACAATAAATCTGTCTGTAACATACAATTTCAAATGCCACAATGACAGAAAGGTAGGAGAAGAAGATCCTCTCCACTAGTATACATTGGTTGAGGGCGCTGGGGGGGGGGGGGGGGAAGGAAGCAGAAATGGAAAGTCAAAAATGGAAAGAAAAAAGTCAGAAAGAGTCCATAAGAGACAGAGCTCAAGGCATAAATTGACGTCAGCTCGACAGTGGTGGCAACCCAGAAATACATCAACTCCAAATTAAGTTGGTGCGGGAGGTACTCATTTGGAATGATTCAGCCATGGAGACCAGATTTACAAGAACAGATCGTGAGTCCTGGCCGACCAGCTCATCAGTTCTTCAAAACGAGCTATTTCCTGTACTTTAGATTCCCATAGTGATACTGGAGGAGCTGTAGTCCGGAGCCAACACTGTAGAATCAGCAATTTAGCGGCTGATATAAGGTCGGTGGCTAGATGATCTCTGGAAGGCTTGTATGCGTCAGATGGGAGTGAAAGAAATATTTTGGACAGAGAAAGAGTAATATTTGAACCAGTAACTTTCTGTATGCAGTCCTGTATCTCGGACCAGAACTGCTGAATGATAGGGCAAGACCACCAGAGGTGTAAATACATCCCTGAGTGTGCTGAGCACCGCCAGCACACGTCGGTCGTCTATAGGTTTTTGTGAAAGACACAGTCTGGAGTCCTGTACCATCTGGAGAGAAGTTTGTAATGGTTTTCTTGTAAGCGTATGCAGGTGGAGAAGCCATGAGAGGAATGTAATATGCTGTCTATGTCCTCTCTGGCAAGAGTGAGATTGAGTTCTTTTTCCCAACTAACCACAAAAGCTGGCTTAGAGGGTGTGACTGGATCAACGAAGTTACGAAGCATAACGGAAGTCTTTCTTAACATTTTGGTCTTGGAGAGCAGGAGTTTCTCAAATGGTGTTAGGGTGCCACGTAGCTGAAAGGTGGCATCAAAAAGACTCAGATAGTGTTTCAAATGTTGCTGATAGAGAAAGGAGAGTTTCAGTTCAGGAATGAACTTGGTACAATCCTCCCAGGACATCAGTGAGCTTCCATTTGAGATATCTCGAAGAGTCAAATGCTGCAAAGCGTTCCAGACATGAGCGTAAGCCTCAGGGTTCTCCTTTAATAAGGAAGGTATCCGGTTCACTGGTAAGAGGGTTGAAGGAGAGGGGGCCAGGCCGGGGCCCAATTCTCTCCAAACTTCTGGGGCTCCCCGTAGGAGAGGGCATTTGTTACATGCAGACCTCTGAGAGCGGTGCAGCAGCCACATGCAGCAGAGTCTCTAAAAGGGCGTGTTTTGTCGGAGCTTACTTTCACATGTGTTGGACAAGGTGATATTCAACTCTTCAGATTTAGTGAGATCTGCCTTGTAATGAGAAACTTTACCAATGTGAAGTAGAATTTCTGTGATAGCTGATAAGCCAACCTCAGGGTTTGCGATAACAAAAGGCACGTCATCAGCGAAGGCCGTGGTCTGAGTGGTGGAACCTCCCACTGTCATCCCTTTGATTCTGGAGTCCTGTCTAAGCGCCCGAAGAAGCGTCTCCAACACTAAGATGAACAATGTAGGGGAGAGTGGACAACCTTGTCTCCTTCCATTGGTTATGTGGAAGGTTTCAGAGAGCGTGCCATTATTTCTCAATTTCGCATGAGGTTGAGCATACAGGGTGACGACCGCCTCTATAAATGGGGCCGGGAAGCCAAATTTCATCAGAGTGGCTTTCAAAAAATCTCAATCTACTCTATCGAAGGCCTTTTCAGCGTCCACTTCCAAGTGGACCAATGGCTGTTTGGTGGATTTTGCAAGGTGAATCAGAGGCAATAGTTTCGCTGTGTTGGCTCTCCCAGATTTAACAATGAGATAGGTCTGTAACTGTAGGTCTTTTTTGTATCTACATTTGAAATGCTATTCTATTGCTGATGGTTATAGGGGGAACACCGCTAGGACTTTAAAGGTCCCACCAAGTGCTGGATTGATCACACCTTGGAGACTAGGGCAGTGCCACTCTACCTTTTTCTTTTTGACATTGACATTCATATATATACAGGTGCATCTCAATAAATTAGAATATTTTTGAACCGTTCATTCATTTCAGTAATTCAGTAATACAATTCATAATCAGCAGTCTTCCATGATGGTTACTGATGACTATCAGTTTCCATCCATTATAAGTTCATTACGTCAGTCATGAAACCGTTTTTTTTTCATGGACAAAAAAGTCCTGCATGTCGGATTTTTTTGTCCACGGAATATAACGGACATGTGATGGATTTGGTATAAAACGGACACTAACGGAATGGAAATTTTAACGGATTTGTTCTGCTATTGTCCATTGCTAAAATTTTGTAACTGACAATAGCAACGGACACTACTGATGATCACCAGCGTCCCCTAAGATGTATCTGTCCAATAGAACACAAAGACAAGTGTTGCCAATAGTACTGCTCCAGCCAACCAAAACACTCATAGTATGCCTTACTTATACAAGACAAGATTGTGCATTGAGGAAGTGTTTTTTTTTATCCCAAGGGTTGCACACTAGGCGGCTCTCTGAGCTATGCCCATGATCTTTAGTGGAAGTGGAATGCCAGTGTACCTTACTACGACCTCACCCCACAAGCCATAGGTTTTGGGGCATAGCTTATGAGAATTCTGTGAAAGGTAATGTACTGCTTTGAGTAGCTCCCACTGTGACCCGCAGAGATGGCCCTGTTGTGACCTGTTGTACCAGGTTGTGTGAGAGGTTTATCCACTTCCAAGGAAACTAAGGAATAGACCACATTCTACAGTTAAAACCTGTAATAAATAATAGTGTTTAGAAACAAAGTTTGCCCCACTGCAAAGGATCCAGGGGTGGACGTCATTTGACAACATTTCCAGCAGTAAACCAACAAACCACATGGCTGCAGCATTATCAGTCAGACCAATTGGCTTACAAGTGGGGAGGGTTATCCATTAAAAGCTCCATAAAGAGGCAACAAAGTGGTCCAAACAACATTTGAGAACAGCCAGAGCTACCACACAAAAGGAGATCTATACTCTGCACTTACAACCATGGACCTGCATTCCACTCATTAGGAGACAAAAAGAGGGGTTAAAAAACGATAACCGGTGACTTTTTTCTATGCCACACATCCCAGGAAAGGACATTACAACTTTCTCAAATGTTTTTGCAGCGCGGTGAGCCATCCTACCCATATCTTAGACAAATGCTTTTTTAGAATGGCAAGTCCACTTGCACAAGAAGCCACTGTCTACTTGCACAAGAAGCCATCATACCCAGGCATTTTCCATGGGTAACTTTTCAGGACTGATTTTCTACCCCGACAAGCCACAAACCTACCGGAAATGCATCCTGGGAGGTCACAGAATGAGAGACTCGGCAGAGTCTGCCTGCAAGAGCCAAGGCTTGTCCCAGGAAGACTGTCTACAAACTATGAAGCCTGGTAGTCCATGTCTACAAGAACTGTCCCGTATAAGAGAACCAGTAGCATTCAATGGACATGTGAGTGCAAAACCTGTAGCACCACCAGTCCTGGAGGTCAACAAGAACAAGGGTAAAATGTTGCCTTTCACTCCCTCTGTCTGTGTCTTAAGTCCTGTTCCCACCAGGTCTCCTCTACTCCTCATCCTCACTGAGGCTACATATTTTATCTTCCCTCCCCTTGCTTAACTGATGATATGACCAAGCTGAGAACCAGCTGCCTCAAGATAAAGAAATGGAGCAGATTGTGAAAAATCTGGTGTCTCCCTGAAGTAACAGAATTCTCCCTGTTCAACAGACTAGAAGAAGAGAGCCTGATAGAACACTCAAAGTCGTCAGACCCCAAAATACAGGATCTGTATCAATGTGAGAAACATTAGGGATAGGTCTACATTGCACTTTGTACTAGCTTTTTTACCGTCACAGGGCTGTAATATTTATTTGCTGTAGGAGTGTGTTTTGCTTTGTTTCAGGTCCTACAGACATCTGGCCAGGCAGTGGTCCCATGGCCATTCCTGCTGGTCTGATGAGGGGTGCACGGGTCCCGCAGGTGTTGCTCTCCTCATAAGAGGGAACGTGTTCACACCAAGAGTTCAGTCAAAGAGCTCATCTGCAGCCACCTTCTGGTCATAGATGGTTTTAGGGCAGGCAGGGGAGTCAGACTAATCAATGTGTAAGCCCCCATGATCAGGAGTGAGCAATGGAGCTTTTCCAGTTCCTGTGCACCCAGATTACCACTACTAGGGAAGTGGTGTTGGGTGATGACTTAAACTGTCCCATTGAAGAATACAGGTATTTGTTAGCCAGTACCATCTTAAGTGTAATCAAGTTTTATTGAATTTTTATATGTAACAAAACAAAAACAAAACATAACGTACAAGAAGGTGCATAAACTATGCCATAAGCCAGTGCATAAGCAAACTATCAAGTCCAAGACAGGTATGTCAAAGAAAAAAACAAATATGAAAACATTCAAGGACTGAGAAAAAAAAAAGTAAACTGTGAGAGGCATCAAAACAAAACCCTGCCCGTGGTATCCAGGTAGCCAGTACCATCTTAGATGCTTCCTCTAAACTGCTCCTTGAGAAGGTGACACAGGCATCTTTGTAAGAAGCTGTGGGTTCCATTGGGGCCTGCTGTGCCATCTACAGTTGAAGCCACTACAATGGCTCATAGCATCGACTTTGTGTTCACCTTTTTGGTGAATTATTTTAAGTTCTCCACGGTCCCCTGCCTCTTCTCTGACCACAGGGCCCTTAGACTCCTGGCTGTCTTGGGCTCTGGGTTCCCTCCCAGCCCAGGTTCCTGAAAGCTTAACTCTGGCCTTCTGCAAAGATAGGAGGTTTTGGAGGAATGTTTACATGAGAGGTGGGAATATTTTAAAAAGTCAAATTTCCCTGTTTTTTTTCAGGTGAAGGGCTGGAAACAAGCACGTGAGTGGAACGGAGACCTCAGCAATCCACAGAGACAGCTGTGCTATTTTCAAAACCTCTACTGGTGTAGCTGGGACATCAGAAATGAGCTGCTAGAAACCCAGAAGAGGCAATTTGAGGAAGAGTCAAAGCGCATCATATTTTGCTCCAAGGTGGAGTACCTGGAGAAGAGTGAGAAATTTGTCTCTTTCTTTTTCAGGAAGCTGCATATAAAAGACACTCCCCTGTCACAGCTGCAAGACAAGACTATACACATGACCGAGTAGGAGGGGTTGTTGGTAGTCGTTGGACTGCTGCAGCAACCCTCTACTCCCTGAAGACCACCGATTTGGAGGCTGGCGAGAAGTTGCTTTCAGATATTTCTAACCCTCTTGGTCCTGCATTTGTATCAGCAATTGTTGTACCCTTGAGGATGGAGAAATTGCACTCTACCACTAAATCTTTCAAGCTCAGCAGTACCCCAGGCACTGACAGTCTCCCAGCAAAGCTCTGTATACAACTATGGGATCTCTTGGCATGTACCTGTTGGAGCTGTACAGGGAATTAATGGTGGAGGGAAGAATGCCACTGTCGTTGAGAAAAGAAATGATCATGATCTTGTGTAATAAGAAGGGAGAGACACGGGATTTGAAAGACAGGTGTCCCATTTCTTTTCTGAACATGGACTATAATATCCTCACCAAGGTACTTACCAACCGAGGGGTACCATCATACAGGACTAGGCCGCAGAATCGCAGATACCCTTGCCCTCATAATGGTCACTGCAATACGTGAAGGCCCATATATCCACAGCCCTGGTAACAGGAAAAGGCATTTGATTGTGGTTCACATGTCTTTATGAACAAGGCACTGTGAAGGTTCAGGTTGGGGAAAATGTTCTGTTCCTATGTTAACCTCGTGTACCTTGACACATACAGCTCTGTGCTTGTGTGCAGATGGAAGACTGATCCCTTTCCGGTCTTTTCTTGGGTCATACAAGACTGCCCTCTTCACCCCATCTTCTTATTTGTGTAACGCTAGGTTCACACTAGCGTTCGGGTTTCTGTTCTTTGGGTCCACTTGGGTACCCGAAAAACAGAAAACCAGTCCGCTTAAAAAGAATAGAATCTAATGGGGTCTCCTAGGTTTCTGTCTGGTTTCCGCCTGAAAAATGTGGAGAAGTCATTGCTGGCTGTGATGTCCCCTTTTCCTTTCTCTAGGCCACTGAAAGGCCTAAGGTAAGGTCACAGGTATTTCACAGGTAGTAGATTGGCCTCAGCAGTTTCATGCTTTGGGGACTTCCGCCGGAAGAAAACAACAAAGAACTGCGCTGGGAGACACTGAAGCGCCGGGGATAGGTATGTTTTTTTTTTTTTTTTTCACCTCCCCCAACCTAATTAAGAAAAAATAAATATTATCCTGGACAACCCCTTTAAATGCACAGCGCAATCCTTGATCCCTCATATCACAGTAGGCCAGGCATTACCAGGACTGTCTTTTGCTTCATCTGGGGCTCCAAGTAAAGCAGACTACTATGTACAAGAAGCACCTGACATCCCTACTCATGTGGAAAGTACAAGCTTATCCAAACAAAGGCTGTGCTAGCTCCGCCTACTACCACCCCTGGTGCAATTTGAAAAAAATGTGGTTTCTAGAAGGTTATCCAACGAACAGAAAGACCTGGACTGTGCCTGAGAACTTTCTTGTATGTTCGCAAACTGTGCATCACCAGGTGCTGCCCAGGGTGCCCATTCACTGACGAAACACCCTGGCACCTTTTCTCATTTGTGCAGACCCTGTTGGATACCCAGGAAAATAAACTCAGAAACTCTGTTCCCATAAGCAGCCAGTGATCTATTGACATTTTCCTGGGATCCACTACATTGGGGCTATCCAGGAAGCTTGGTACCTTATGAATTGTACCTTATGAATCTTTTTCAGGAAGCTCCATGTAAGATCTGTGTAAGGCAATAGAGATGCCCTACACAGAGAGTTAAAGTGTAACTAAACTTTTGTACAACTTTCAATTTTCTGGCAGTAGTTGTGCCATTAATACATTTTTTAATATACTTTATTAACAAATTTTGTTTTTTCTGTGAAATCCTGCATCTTTTTAATCTCTCCCTTGCTTCTGTATTGAGAATTGTCTCTTGCTTCTCAATGTGAGTATAGGTTTGTGTGAAATCAAGAGAAAATGAGGGTAGGGGAGAGTCAATTAAAACAGTTTCTCGGGCATTACCGTGTTTCCCCGAAAATAAGACACCCCCGAAAGTAAGGCATAGGAGAGGTTTCGGAGAATTGCCTAATATAAGGCATCCCCCGAAAGTAAGGCGTATGTTCCTGAACAGAACATATGGTATATACGATATGTGAGGCCGTGGGAGAACCCCACAATCTCTGCTATCATTATTCTCCGGGGTCTTTTCAGACCCCGGAGTATAATAATCGGCGGCCCAGGGGAGGTGAGCGAACATAAAAAACTATGTGCTTACCTGTCCTACGCTTCTCCAGGCTTCGGGCCTGTTTGGTGACGTCGCAGACGTCATTTTGCATCACGACGCCGGCCGGATCACGTGACGCGGCCTGGTCTAACAGTGAAGAAGGCCGGAGTAGCGCACGGGCATGCACCGGAGCGAGGAACAGGTAAGCAACGTTGTTTTTTTATGTTTCTATCCTCTCCTGGGTCTCCGATCATTATACTCTGGGGTCTGAAAAGACCCCACAGTATAATAATTGTTCATGGGTGGTCCACTATGGGGCAAACTACTGTGTGCAGGGGCCACTATGGGGAATGATACTGTGTGCAGGGGCCACTATGGGGAATGATACTGTGTGCAGGGGCCACTATGGCGAATGATACTGTGTGCAGGGGCCACTATGGGGCATGATACTGTGTGCAGGGGCCACTATGGGATATGATACTGTGTGCAGGGGCCACTATGGGATATGATACTGTGTGCAGGGGCCACTATGGGGCATGATACTGTGTGCAGGGAAATTAATGGTTTGGATTGTTATGATGATGTCCTAGAAGATGATGACATAACTGTCATTGAATAAATTTTACTTTCTATTCGTACCATAAATATTGGTAAATGTACAATACTGTTAATTGCTGTACATGGAAATAATGGTACGGTAGTAAGAAATTCTTGATAGGATTCACAGTTTGTCTGGTTATGCTGGTTTGTGATGACAACTACTGTACAGTACCGTATATAATAAATGTTCATTTTTTTGTTCAGCAATAAATGTGAATTCTTCTTCATTGAAAAAAAAAATAAGACATCCCCTGAAAATAAGACACAGCACATCTTTGGGAGCAAAAATTAATATAAGACGCTGTCTTATTTTCGGGGGAAACAGGGTATAAACTGTGTAAACCTGGGATATTTAAATGCAGCTAATATCCCAATCCCAACTGTGTTTTCAACCAGTGATATCTATGGAAATAATATACAGTCATATGAAAAAGTTTGGGCACCCCTATTAATTTTAATCATTTTTAGTTCTAAATATTTGGGTGTTTGCAACAGCCATTTCAATTTGATATATCTAATAACTCATGGACACAGTAATATTTCAGGATTGAAATGAGGTTTATTGTACTAACAGAAAATGTGCAATATGCATTAAACCAAAATTTGACCGGTGCAAAAGTATGGGCACCTCAACAGAAAAGTGACATTAATATTTAGTAGATCCTCCTTTTGCAAAAATAACAGCCTCTAGTCGCTTCCTGAAGCTTTTAATCAGTTCCTGGATCCTGGATGAAGGTATTTTTGACCATTCCTCTTTACAAAACAATTCCAGTTCAGTTAAGTTTGATGGTCGCCGAGCATGGACAGCCCGCTTCAAATTATCCCACAGATGTTCAATGATATTCAGGTCTGGGGACTGGGATGGCCATTCCAGAACATTGTAATTGTTCCTCTGCATGAATGCCTGAGTAGATTTGGAGCTGTGTTTTGGATCATTGTCTTGCTGAAATATCCATCCCCGGCGTAACTTCAAATTCGTCACTGATTCTTGTACATTATTCTCAAGTATCTGCTGATACTGAGTTGAATCCATGCGACCCTCAACTTTAACAAGATTCCCGGTGCCGGCATTGGCCACACAGCCCCAAAGCATGATGGAACCTCCACCAAATTTTACAGTGGGTAGCAAGTGTTTTTCTTGGAATGCTGTGTTTTTTTGACGCCATGCATAACGCCTTTTTGTATGACCAAACAACTCAATCTTTGTTTCATCAGTCCACAGGACCTTCTTCCAAAATGAAGCTGGCTTGTCCAAATGTGCTTTTGCATACCTCAGGCGACTCTGTTTGTGGCGTGCTTTCAGAAACGGCTTCTTTCGCATTACTCTCCCATACAGCTTCTCCTTGTGCAAAGTGTGCTGTATTGTTGACTGATGCACAGTGACACCATCTGCAGCAAGATGATGCTGCAGCTCTTTGGAGGTGGTCTGTGGATTGTCCTTGACTGTTCTCACCATTCTTCTTCTCTGCCTTTCTGATATTTTTCTTGGCCTGCCACTTCTGGGCTTAACAAGAACTGTCCCTGTGGTCTTCCATTTCCTTACTATGTTCCTCACAGTGGAAACTGACAGGTTAAATCTCTGAGACAACTTTTTGTATCCTTCCCCTGAACAACTATGTTGAACAATCTTTGTTTTCAGATCATTTGAGAGTTGTTTTGAGGAGCCCATGATGCCACTCTTCAGAGGAGATTCAAATAGGAGAACAACTTGCAATTGGCCACCTTAAATACCTTTTCTCATGATTGGATACACCTGGCTATGAAGTTCAAAGCTCAGTGAGGTTACAAAACCAATTTTGTGCTTCAGTAAGTCAGTAAAAAGTAGTTAGGAGTATTCAAATCAATAAAATGATAAGGGTACCCAAATTTTTGCACCGGTCAAATTTTGGTTTAATGCATATTGCACATTTTCTGTTAGTACAATAAACCTCATTTCAATCCTGAAATATTACTGTGTCCATCAGTTATTAGATATATCAAATTGAAATGGCTGTTGCAAACACCCAAATATTTAGAACTAAAAATGATTAATAGGGGTGCCCAAACTTTTTCATATGACTGTACATCACACTGCTTAGCGTCATATGAAAGAAGAAAATCCTGTTTCATGCCCAAGATATAACTGTTTGAAGTGACCATCCCCTACATTTATCTTCTCTTCATTTTATACATGCCCATACTCCATACACAGTGAGAAGCAGTGTACTCATGTATTCCACATGGCCTCGCTATTGATTTCATTGCATATCATCTATATAAGTACAGAGGTTATTCTCAGGAACTGTCAGAATACATATTGGATGTTATTTATTGTCTATTGAAACTTTTTTTTATGTTTGAGAATGTTATTTCCATAAGACTAGATAACATAAGACTTTATAGTTGCTTTTCTTCAAATCTAATAAACATCATACTTTTGTTATGTATATGACTGTAACATGTTCTGTAACACGGTGGAGACAGTTCAATATGCTTGTGGTAGGTGGTAGACTCTCTTTAATCTTAAAGTTGCTCAGGTGGCCATAACGTTCAAACTCCTCCATCAAAGAGGGGAGGGACATCTAGAGCTGTCAGACATCATTTGTCTTATTTTAGTTCCCAATGAACCTCCTGTAATATGGAAGGGAAACGCATTGGGACCTTTATGTAAGGGACATTTATTTGAATTCACTATAGACAATGGAACCCCTGTTGGATGGGATATTTATTTGAATTTACTATATATACTGTGATGAGAAATGCATGTTTTTTTCCTATCGAATAATGGATTCTACTATGGAAAAACTGATATGGATCTGTAATCAGGGATTTCTAGGATGAGTTTATTTACAACATTGTACTCTTACGTCATCGCTATAATCAAGAAACCTCCTTGGCCAATTGTTCATCTTATCACGACGTTGACCCTCAACAATATTTGTGAGTACACATTGGTAGATACTCATTGCCAGTGTTACATATTGTGCCCCTCAGTATCTAGTTGGTTTATTTCCCTAGTGCATTTATATGGGGCATGTATTTTATTTTAATGTTATTAAAACATAACTTTCACTAAGTTGAGTAATTCTGTGACTAACACTTTGATCACTAGATTTATGTTGGTACCTTTTTTTTTTTATTGCTTTGGTCTTGATCTTAAGGAACATGGGGGAGTGGTCAGACCATTTATATTGCCTTTTGAGGTCAGCGATTTCCAGGACAGTGTGTGATGACTTAAATGAAAGGGATCAATTCACTATAGGAATTGTGGTGAGGGGAATAGTACATGTAGTCCTGATCCTGGAGATGTAGGATCTACCATACATCTATCAGCTGGAGGGCATGCAAATCCTTCTTCAAAGAGTGCAACTGCTGTGAGGACATTGCACTTTTCCCAGAAGAAGTATCCGCAGATTGATCCATAGCAAAATTGAAGTCCCTGCTTGCCTCTAGGACCCCTCAGCAAACCGAGACAGCTGCATCAGAAGGGATTGGCATGGGGTAATCGTGTAGTGATTGTGCAAATACCAATTGACAATGGTAAACGTAGTGGTGAATATCTTGAGTTTCAAGAATATAGACCTCCTTCCTGAATCCACCCTTGTGTCCAACACCGTGGAGAGATCTACGTAGGGCGGTAAAGATGCCCTACACAGAGAGTTTGGCCACTGGGTATAGTAACAATCTCTGAGCATATGGATATGGCCCACCTTAAAGTGGTTTTCTGTAGAATTAGTATTTGGGCATGTTGCTTGTTCATACCATAGGGGATTGGGGAATGCTTTTGTGGGGTGTTGAAGCCCTGAGCGTTCAATTACCTAACCTTCAATGGAGCCATGAAAAGGAGTTTCTAGCAGGAAAGGAAAAAAAGGAAAAAAAGAGGGGAAGAGGAAAGGAGGATAGAAGGGGAGGGTTTGTAGGGAGAATAATGAGTTTTAACAGGACAGGAGCCCCACAGCTTCCATAGTGCCTAGAAGGGCATCCCAAGCTCCATGGGTAGGAAGAAAAAATATATTTGAGGTCAGCCTAGCTGAGCACAATTTCCCTTAATGGGACAGTGTTTCTACAGAGGGTGCTCAGCCAGACTGGAAACCACAATGCTTATTAAGTGTATAAGAATACCATCCACTGGAAGCATCCAATAATAATATTTCAGTGCAATATATCCATAAACAGTTGCAAGAACAAGAGATAAGCCCTGAAATCAGTTGTCATGCTCAACCTCAATCTGTTGAGTAACAGGCAGTATAGGTGTAACAATGGTGCAAATGCTGGAGATCCCAGACCACCACCCCTGGGTTAACCATCTTGGGCCTGAGACAGCAGGAGAGGTATATATATTGCGAGTGAATTGTATTTTTGTCCAGTGACAAACAGAGGAGTACAATAATAATCCAGAAGGGCACCTTTGAAACATGAGGCAAAGCCATTATAAAAACTGCATGATGACTATAGAATTTTGCCATACATGTGGAGACAGCCGATCTTTGTGCAGCCATCGTATATCCCCCAAGCTCAATGTTATCAGAAGAGCTGTAACTTAAAAGGTTTTTCTCCCTTTTTATTTATAACTGTTTGCCTATTGTATGTCAATTTTTTTTGTATCTTTTTGTATTAAATTGTTCACTTTAATATTAGTCACTGTATGGTCTATGGATCTATTACCTTTTCAAGTGTTATTCATTCATTTATTTATTTATTATGCTTACTTATATAGCGCCATCATATTCCACAGTGCTTTAAAGATATTATCAGTCGCTGTCCCATATAGGGCTCACAATCTACATTCCCTACCAGTATGTCTTTGGAGTGTGGGAGGAAACCGGAGTACTGCTTGGGATGGCTTTAAGTCGTGCTAGGGCTCCTATTTTCTGTGAGGCTCCCACTAGGGGGTAGGGACTGGGGTTCAGGAACGACGGGGAGTCAGAATCCATAGACAGAGAGCCATGGGAAGATTTGACAAAATGAGGTGGATTGGAAGGACAGGGAGACCCGGGTGAGTGGGGTAGGAGGGGAGCACCATGGAGGTGACATCTGCCAATCTCCTGCCTGTTCTGTTCATGTCTTCGAAGAGTGGAGGATTGGGGTCACAGATAGCCAGCACCACAGTTGGTGCCTTTTGGGGAGCACCTACCTCTATTCCGAGCTCTGGCTGGGCCACACTGACCATTTTGGAAGAGGTCCTTTATGCAACTGTGACACTGTGTGGGAGAGACAGGCTTGGTGGATTTGTTGAGAGATGGTGGGCAGCAGTGGCTCCATTTACTGCTGCATCTTGTGGAAGTTCCAGAAACTGTAAGCGGGGGTCTTCTTCCTTCACACGTGCAACATGACATGATGTTCTCCTGGGGAAGCAGAGGTGGCCGGTCCGGTCAGAAACCAGTCAATGCTCTGTGCTTTGGTTTTAGCAGTCAGTGTAGTGGTAGCTTCACGCTCTTTTTTTTTCTCATACCCATAGGAGAGCAAGATGAATACAATATTAGTCTGTACCACAGCAGGGGCACAGTCTGGGACGGGAGTGGAAGGAACATGCGACTTTACTCCTCCGTACCCAGGCCACCCTCCCACTCAATATTATTTTATAAAACACAATCACTGTTGTCTGATTTATATATTGTATGGTCATTCGATATTATTTATCATTTTTGCATTTATGTTACTTTATCAATTGTTATAATAATGTATTAATTTATGCACACATATATATATTGTTGCACTTGGTTGCCACACTCTTGAGAAAAGCTCTGTTATAGCTGAAGTGTTGCATTTGTGGGAATAAAGGATGACTAAATTGCATGCTGTTGTTTTTTAATTTATTTTTGTACTTTGGTACAAGGGTAGATACAAGCATAATGACTGCTCCATGATTGACATTGGGGTGAGAACTCTAATAGAAGCTAGGAGCAAGAAGTACCCCTGACCCTCTTAGGGCCTTTTGGCGATGTTGAGTTGGAGAACTGCGATGGACCGTATCCTTGTGCACTTTTCTGCGTGGCTCCCCCCTCACTTTTTTTGCATGTGGGTTCTTCCAGGAAGCCTCCAGTGCCAGAACTGATACAGGTTCTTATTAAGCATCACCTCCAAGATAGCGGACAATGTTAATACACTCAAATACTTTTTGCTGATGCACTGAAATCTTATTAGCCGGTTGTGAAGGAAATTGTTTGGTGTCCTATGTGCTCCATTACAGTAAATACCATATCACCATTTTGCCACATTGGAGCTATTATATTAATAAGGTTTAAGATACCCAAAATGTTATACCTAGATGAAAAACTTTCAGGTCATTTTAAGCAACCTTTCTTACTTTCTGGGTTGCTAAGGCATGATTATATTTTTATAACAGCAATAATACACCAAGGGAAATAGTATAGACTTGGGATGGCATTTTCTCCATCAATCCGCTATCCAATCACTTGATTCCCAGCTATATCATCTATATTTTAGAAGTCACATTTCTTGTAGCTATCTACTGGTGAATCAGTAGTAGCTAGCTTTCAATATATGTTGAAATGCAACATATGTTTATTTATTTATTTATTTTTTAAATAATTGATCCGCATTAAATACAATATTTTATTGACAAGAATTTATATTACAATGAAGCATTTTTTTAGCATCCATGTATAACTTTTCCATTGCAGAATAAAGATTTGTTTTTCTCTGACACTAACCACTAGGTGGTGAAATATTTAGCTTCATATTAAAACTTTCCATAGAAAAATAAAGCACTCACATTTACCTATTTACAAGCCCTTTAACAATGTTAATATGGCAAATTGCATCAAGTAAAGAAAATGTTTGCAGAGCAAGTGCTACTGACATATTAAAGTATGGTCATAATAAGGCAGTTTATAAATACTGTACTCTTTCTAGTCACTATGTCACCTCTTAATTTAAAATACAGCAGTCAGGGGATGTATACTGGCTACAGTAAGAATGTAATACAAAATGGTACAACTGGCATTACAACATTCATATCCTCTGAACTCTAGGAGCAAACACACAACAGACCTAAATCACCATATGTAACTGATCAATTAAAGTAGACACTCAACATTGCATATTAACATTCCCTTTCATCCAGTACATGGAATAAAAAAAGAATTTACAAAACTGACAAATTCATACTCAAAAATATCACAAAAATACAATGTTGTTTCATTAATGGGTCCTGGGGAAAGCTGCCTGCAGCTATCCAATACTCTTCTTGAGGATACCAGGAGGACAAGGTTTAATATGGTGGCATACAGGGCATCAAGTTTAAAGGCACATCCCTCTACATCCAAAACAGGGTCTTATAATCTAAGGCATTGGCCACAGAGAAGCATTAAACTTTGGGAGCTTGCTGTCATTGCTAATAATTTAGGCACTACATCATCCTGACTGCCACAACAGCCTGAATATGAGATGAGAAAAGTTCCGCTACTTATTACTAAAGCACCTTTCAATTTGAGTTGAGGCCAAAACTATGACCAGAGGGGATATGTGTGAGGCACTGTCTTCACCTAGAACTTCCTTGGCTCCCATGGCTACTTTCCGATCGTGTGGTGCTGTACCTCTTCTTTACTATCATACTAATGTATGCCTTCATCAGCTTTGCAATATCAACCACCTATCAGAGACAAAAGAAAATACAATGATAAGGTTATTGCTATTTTTATACGTATTTGATTTGAATGGTTGTTAGACAAAAAATAATGTTTAATACATTTACAAAAAGCAGACATTGGGGTTGGGAAAGGGAGAATGTAATACTTTTGTACCCACACTGAAGTGTGCTGAGAAATATTTGATATTTCATTTGCATATATATATTTGTTGACAAATCATTTCCATTGTGATCAGAAGCAAAGGAGGAGAGGAACAGAGAATTCACATTTCCAGTGCTATCAGCAGAATACAGGATCCATATACAAACACAGTAGAGAGGCATAATGCACTGAACTATCTAGAACATATCATTTACATTTATGATGTATTGGCCACATAAGGTGCTGCCAGGACAGATGTACTGTATATGTGGACTTTGAACATTTCAGTTGCAGCCCAAATGAGCCTCTAGTGCAGTGATTCTTATTGGCTGGCCTGCAGATAGCAGGAGTCACTCTCTTGCCTGCCTATCAGACGACTAAACATGTGTGACTAGAGGCTGACATATCCTTTGGATGATCTGCAAATTCTGATAATGAATTAGAAGAGCAGCAATATCAAGGAAAAGGAGCATTTTTTTAATTACACTGAATTGTATTATGTTTTAGATGACCTAACAGAGTAAAATAATATTTATTTGCAGGATAGCCCCTTTAAAGCAGAATTACCCATTCCTTGTAATCAACTATTTTTCTCTCATACTACTGAAAACATTTCTCCATGGCTCCTAAGACATTCTGTACCCTGGAAGTCCTGGACCTCAATGGAAAACGTATAAAAGGGCCTCCTACCTACCATGTGCTATTTGTAAAACTGGTGTCTGCTTGAGGTATGACTGCTGCTCTTGTACTCATACATCTGCAATTCTATGAGTGTTTGCCTCAAAAAGAGTTGATATCAATCAATTACTAGCAATATGGTGAAAAGGCTTCAACAGGAGAGCTAAGCATAGAGAAACATGCAAAATGTAGGCACTGTGGAGAGATATACACATTGTTTCCTACAGAACTTGAGTAAACACGATCCATTCACATCCATGGGCCCAATATTTAAAGGGGTTAGCCAACACATTTTTTTCTCATTTAATACTCCTAATAGTGGGTTCATAAACGTAACAAACCAGTACTCACCTCTACCCAAGCATCTGTTTCCAGCAGCTCCATTTGCCTATATACAGTTCCCCTGGATGACGTCACAAGTGATGTCCTGTTTGTGCAGCCAATCACAGGCCTTAGCAGTGCCCTCTTCACAAAAGACATGTGACTGTTGTGACATGCCATTTCTGAAAAGGTGACTGCAGTCACCAGGCACAACACAGCCTCGGGACCTGTATACAGATGAACAGACCTGATGCTGCAGCTGGAAGCAGGCCCAGCAAGAGTTAAGTAATGTTTACTTAATTTTCTGGCCCGACTAGCAGCACTATGAAATAATAAAAAAAAATTGTTGGGACTTTACTTTTGTGCTATTTTTTTTTTTTTAAATGAAGCCTGTTCCATAATGACATCCCACGGTTACAGCAACATATCTATGAATGATAAGACAATGCTGCCTACCCATACAGGGTATGGGGATCTGGCTGGGATAGAGCAAAAAATGAACAAACTATACATTAAAAAGTTTTCTTATGACAGAAGAAGACTGATCTCCTTTAGAAAAATTACATGTATAACATATAGATACAGCGGACTTATAACTTGGCACAGCTCATCATAATATCACAGAGAGAATAAATGTCCTCAGTGACATATAAAACAAAGTAATGGAAATTGCAGCATTATAGGGATTTTTCCCTCTGTCTGAATGCTCAACAGATGCTGCTACCATAGGTCAGAAGTGGGTATTATTATTATTTATGCAGTTTCATGCATGTCTCTCCGGTACAAGTTTAAGGCAGTGCGGTAATTACTCACTGAGACTACTATGTATGCTGCCTAATATATGAAATATGACCAATCCAGAGACAGGAAGGCAGAAGAGCCAGAAAGGAATGGAGATAGAGAAGAGGACAAGACTAATGAATATTCCATACGTCAGGGAGAAGGAGATGGGAGATAACCATCTGTTTAGAATGTAAGGGATATCATACAAGGAGGATATAAACAGCAGGAACTGGTGACTGCATATGAGACTGTCAGAGAGTATATTAGCAAGTGATTATTGGAAAACCCCTTTAATATAGTACACTGTACATTATTCACCAACTTCCTTAAAGGCACACTAAATCCTTAAAACCAAGAATAAAAACAAAAAATATGCATGATATAGTTCATCATTAGATCTGGCTGCAGGATTAACTGCCAACTGCAGCTCCTAGTAGTTTAGCATTAATCTTGCAGACATTCAGTGTACAGAGTTTCCTGTCTCTGTACCATTATTGTTTGGAGACCAGCTACAAGTACGAACATGACATCACAGGTAGTTTAAGAAGGCTGGGGCTTAGTTCAGATTCAGTCTAATGCTATAATGAACTGCCATTGAAAATACAGACAGTGCATCTCCTGAGCACAACTTAAAGGGGAGAGGGGACATGTGTGTGGTTTTCATCTACTTATGCAAATAACCCAGCTTTCCACGTTTCCTGAAAGGAAAAACTAGTTAGCTGTGTCAGATGTTTCTTGGGACCCTGAAAGATATATCTGTCAAGTTAAGGAACAAGGAGGAGGGTTTACTTAGTTGTATTAGGGATTGCTGAGTACCAAATATAAAAGTACCTTGTATATTACACAGCTTTCCCATGACACTGAAAAGAAAACGTAACATGGCATGACAATTGCAGAGTAAAGAGTGAGATTTATTTAGGTAGATTTTGCTGGAACGGTCTCTATTATAGCTATCTGTAGCATGTTACCCAGCTTTCCTGGGACCCTGAAAGGCAAATCTAGCAAAGTATAGCACAATTATGGAGAAAGGACTGGGATTTATTTAGATACATAGTTCAGTATTTCCTGTTACAGCTCCATATGTTCTGCTACCCAGCTTTCCCTGAACCCTGAAAGGCAATCTAGCAAGGTTTGGTATGATGTGGGAGCAAGCAGGGTATTTATTTATTTATTTATTTATGTATATGTATCTTTCAGCATTACCTGGTATGTTACCAAGCTTTCCCTTGCAAATCTGGCATGATTTTGGGGAAATGATGCTGATTTCTTTTGTATTACATTACTATATTCAGCAGTCCCAAATATAGCATTACCTGATAAGCAACCCAGGTTTAGATAAATGTAGCAGTATTCAGTGTTTCCTGATACAGCTTCACATGCTATGCTACCCAGCTTTCTCAGAATCCTGAAAGACAAATCTAGCAAGCTTTGGCATCATTTAAGAGCAAGCATGGGGATTTATTTAGGCATATTTAGTATTCAGCAGTTCCTATAACTGCATTACCTAGTTATGTTACCCAGATTTCTCAAAATCCTGAAAGGGAAATCCTAGCAAACTATGGTATATATGTGCAATATAGCAAAAGGAGGTAGATTTATGTAAAGGCAAATCTGGCAAGCTCTGAATAAAGATTTATTTTATGACAACATTACCTGGTATGCTACCAAGCTTTCCTGGTACCCTGAAAAGAGTATGGTATACCATACTATTTAGTGCATATAGCATCAGGGCAATAGTGATGTCTGATATTCAGAATACCCTATATGAAAGAGGGGAATTATCAAAGCACAAGAACACATATTTGCCATTCAGCTTTTTGGGCAAGTTGGGTGACTTTCCCTGTGGAGCTACTCTGTATTGTATTGTTGTCACTGTGAGTAAGGTATAGCTGGCTGATGTCTCTGTGTGTACGCTACTGCTAGTACAAATGGTGCTATTGTTCGTATCCATTTCATACTGTTAGTTACTTGGTGATTCCTTCCAACAAAATGGACAAACTCACAGTATACAGTAGACAAAAAGTTTGCAGCATAAACCCCACCCTCTGCTCCTAAACTTCCTGGCTCACGTGCACTAGCATTAGAGGGGGGAAAAACATGGCTTCTGTTATAGAAAATAATATATTGCTTTCCAGTGTATTTTTCATACTTGTAATTATAAAAGAAAAGAAGGGCAACAACAATCAGGAGATTTTTTTTCTCGATGAGACATCACATAGGGAAGTATTTATTCTTTTGTATTTGAATTCTGTGTTTAGAGGTCCTTTAACTCTTTCACTGCCACCCATGTATGTCATACGTCCGGACAGGGTGGCACTTCAGTTGCTGAGCGCGTATGTAGAATGTCCTTTCTACTAATGCCGATCTCTCAGGATCCATTAGGGCTATGAAGAAGATCTTGGATTCATTTTAAAGAAGCACAATGCAGATGAGGACCAAAGCCACAATATCATCCAAATCCAGGTGGGCATGGAATGTGGAAAAGAACCGCGCTTACCCAGGAGTCTTCAGAACAATCCTTTATTGGAACCAGGACACACAATGCATTTCAGAGCGACAGCTTGCTCCTTTTTCAAGTGTACAAATTGGTGTATAACATATAGTGACACAGATCAGGTTTAAATAGCAAAAGACAAGATAGGAAGCTCCCAGTGGGAGTGAGCAAGATAAAAAGCTCATACCAAACTATTAATACTGATTAACTCAGCTCAATATATGTAATGAACGCACAAGTATATAAATATATAAATAACATTATAAAATTATCAGTTAAGTGAGATAAAAACATATTTAATATATGTGATTGCGCATGCGTTAAGAAAACAGCGCCAAAAGACTTAATTATGAATGGAAAAAACATATATTAGAGTCCGCGCATGCGCAGAAGCGCAATTCGGTGGCTTGGGGATTAACTTTTTCTGGCAAAACTGGTGCAAACGAAATTGAATACTTAGATTTGGTATTAATGGGGAACAACCACAAAATATCCAGCAAAACCTATTTCAAAACCGTGGATTGTAATATTCTGTTGGACTATAGAAGTTTACATTATAAAAAATGGAAGACCAATGTCCCCTTTGGTCAATGCAAGAGTATACGTAGAAACTGTACTAATGAAACTGATTACCAGATACAGAGTGAACTGCTAAGGAGACGTTTCAGTGAAAAACATTATCCTCATCATCTAATAGATAGAGCCAAACTTAGAACAGATCAACTCTCTCAAACTGATTGCCTAAAACCATGTAGTAAAGAGAAAGATGAAAATAATGCATATGGGTATAATTTCATTACGACATTCACTGGGGAACAATAGAAAATAAGGTTGATATTACAGAAATATTGGCCTATACTACAGAACGACCGATATCTTAAGAATATACCTCCCAAAACCCCTGGGATCACTTTTAGAAGGGCACAAACCCTTAAGAATATTATAGCTCCTAGAAGATTGAGAAGTACAATAAATCCAAAACATACATCTATTCTTCCAGAGGTCCAAAAGGGGAGTTTTAAATGTTTACACGCCAAATGTAAATGCTGTAAATCTATAGGGCACAATATTACTGAAATAACGAGTAAATCCACTGGAATGAGTTTTCCAATAAAGAATTGGTTAGATTGCTCATCATCATATATTGTATATGTGTTAGAATGTCCCTGCGGATTACAATATGTGGGCTGGACCATTATGAGTTTGAGAAACAGGATTAATAAACATTGTTCAAAATGTATATAATGGGTATTTGAAACATAGTATTTCTAGGCATGCCCTAACCACACACAACAAGGATTTCAGACGGTTTAGGATCACTCCGATTGACCAAATCCACATAAATGCAACTAATCGCTTTGAGCTTTTTAAAAAAAGAGAGGTGTTTTGGATATATCAACTGGACTCACTGACTCCAGTAGGTCTAAATGAAGCCCTTGAGGACATTACTTAAGAACTCTTGCCAGATATTATCATTGTCATTATGTATTGGGTTTAATATATTGGGTTTTAATATATTGGTGGCCAATTCTATAAATAATTGATTTTTATCAAGTTTTTATATTAATACATATACGTCAATTTTTAATATTTTATTTATATAATTTTTTTCCTTTTTATATATCCATCAGTTGTTCCAGATGGACATCTTTTTATATCACTATGACAGCATTGTATGTGTTTTTCAACAGTCTTGTACACATTCCATTTTTTACTTTTTTGTATATCTAAGTGATTTATATGTATGAGTGTCTATACTTTTAATATTAACAATGGCATCACTCCAGTGCTATTGTGGATTATCACTATTACTATTAACATGATTATCATATTCATATTGAATCTCTACCACAGTAACTGGATTAACATTCTCATCCAACACTGTAATGCCTATAAGAAAGAACATTCATTCAATCATGCATGCGCAATATGCCCCTGAAGTTACAATCGCGCTCTGCGCTTCTACGCATGTGCGTAGTTTCATTTTACATCATACCTAAGACGAAGCTGCCAAATCGCGCTTCTGCGCATACGTGGAATCTAATATATGTTTCTTCCATTCATATTGAAGTCTTTTGGCGCTGTTTTCTTCACGCATGCGCAATCACTCACACAAGGATGCTGGCCACGAGTACATAATATTAAATATGTTTTATCTCACTTAACTGATAATTTTATAATGTTATTTATATATTTATATACATGTGCGTTCATTACATATATTGAGCTGAGTTAATCAGTATTAATAGTTTGGTATGAGCTTTTTATCTTGCTCACTCCCACTGGGAGCTTCCTATCTTGTCTTTTGCTATTTAAACCTGATCTGTGTCACTATATGTTATACACCAATTTGTACACTTGAAAAAGGAGCAAGCTGTCGCTCTGAAACGTGTTGTGTGTCCTGGTTCCAATAAAGGATTGTTCTGAAGACTCCTGGGTAAGTGCGGTTCTTTTCTACATTCCATACCCACCTGGATTTGAATGATATTGTGGCTTTGGTCCTCATCTGCATTGTGATGTACACGTCCTTGTGACGGAATTCCAGCGGCTGCCCATCCCTACTGTCCATTTTTGATGTCTACATATACACGATTCTGCACTACAGGGAGTTGTGACCTATTCACAACCCCACCAGGTGAGCAGTATACCTTACCATCACATCTGTTCTGCCTAATTGACGGTATTGCACTATTGGTTGCGCGGTGTTGTCTTTTTGTTTCTTTTCTTAGTTCATTTTAAAGAAGATCATCAAGATAGCCCTTACAGATCTGTAGCGATTTCCTGGTGAAAACTCTGGTATGGAGATCCTAATGCAGATCTCAATTCCTGACCGCGTTTTTAACATCAAACTGCTCCACGTCTGTAAGGGTTATCATGATGATTTTGGTATAATATTAAAGTTGATATTTAAAATGAATCCTAGATCATCTTCATAGCCAAACAGATCCTGAGATATGAGGCTTTAAAGTGTCTTCTCCCCTCCAGCATCTCCGAACAGCATTGGAGAAAGGGCAAAGGAGCAGAGCTGCAGAGACCATGATAAATCATCAATGTCTGTGCATAACCTATATGTGACTATGGGGAGGGGTAGTATAGACTTCTGCCATGTTATCCCCTCTCCCATCAATCAGAGAGCATACTATGCTTTTGCTCTCTTATTGTCACATAGAGGGATAATCTAATAACCCTCTGAGCCTAATCACAGGCGTATTCTTATGTAATATCCCTCTGAACATAATCAGGAAGTATATTGGCACTGTGACCCAGAGGTTTACAATTGTCCAGATTGTAGTAACAAAAGAGTTGCACCAAACACTTACATAACAGATACACAAAGTCATCAATAACTTTTACTTTTGACCCTGTCCCTCTCCTGTCCATACCTGATCTTTATAAAGTTAAATACACCGACCGCCTCTCAATAATAGCAATAATGATTATCACTAGGGATGAACATATAAAACACTTCAGACAGGCGGAAAAAGTTCCGTCAGTCAGATAACACATTTTCATTTTCATTGAATGTCACCATATAAAATCCCAGTTTTTGGCAGCTTTCAGATGGGCATAATAGCAGGTGTTTTTTGCACTCACAGTACAAACACAACACCTGGACTTCCAGTAGGTCATCAAATCTAGAATTATGACTCTCTAACACCGGTAATGATAAACCACAGGAACTTCAGAGGTTGTGTCCATAATATGTGAGCAATAAAGCGGGCATATTCAGGGTCGGACTGGTACACCGGGGAACCGGTGAATCCAACGGTGGGCCCCGAGCCCCGACTATTAGTCCTCATGTCATGGGGGGATCCCGATCGGGCCTCTGACCAGAGGCGTAACGATCACGGTCGCAGGGGGTGCGACCGCAACCGGGCTCAGCGGGGTATGGGACCCGTGGCCAGCTGGAGATGGCCGGGGCCCTGGGCCACTATGATAGCGGTCGGGGAAAGCCTGGTTCCCCGACCGCTATACATACTGTTATTGGAAAGGGGCCCTGGCATATTGCAGGCCCCTTTCCAATAGATGGCAGGGCAGGGGAGGTGGCTGAAAATAATAAACACATATTCTCACCTCTCCTGGGTGCAGCGTTCTCTCCGGCGCTCCTCCGTCATGTGACTGAAGCCTGTGATTAGGCCCTAGCGGTCACATGGGGCGCGGCCGTGTAATGACGTCAGTGCGCCCCCACGTGACCGCTGAGGCCCAATCACAGGCCTCAGCAGCAACGTCGGAAAAGGTCCTGAAGACAGCAGGATGGAGCGAGGATGCCAAGGAAAGGTAAAGCAAGGTGAGTATGAATGTTTTTTATTTTGAATCACTTCCCCTGGGCCTCCGATTATTATACTCTGGGGTCTGAGGAGACCCCAGAGTATAATAATAACACTGAAGCAGGGGGGGGCTATTGGGCTCATATAATACTGGATGGGGGCCACTGTGGAGCTTATAATACTGGATGGGGGCCCCTGTAGAGAGCATATAATACTAGGTGGGGGCCACTGTAGAGAGCATATAATACTGGGTGGGGGCCTCTGTAGAGAGCATATAATACTGGGTGGGGGCCACTGTGGGGAGTATATAATACTGGGTGGGGGCCCCTGTAGAGAGCATATAATACTGGGTGGGGGCCACTGTAGACAGCATATAATACTGGGTGGGGGCCTCTGTAGAGAGCATATAATACTGGGTGGGGGCCACTGTGGGGAGTATATAATACTGGGTGGGGGCCCCTGTAGAGAGCATATAATACTGGGTGGGGGCCACTGTAGAGAGCATATAATACTGGGTGGGGGCCCCTGTAGAGAGCATATAATACTGGGTGGGGGCCACTGTGGAGCTTATAATACTGGATGGGGGCCCCTGTAGAGAGTATATAATACTGGGTGGGGGCCCCTGTAGAGAGTATATAATACTGGGTGGGGGCCACTGTAGAGAGCATATAATACTGGGTGGGGGCCCCTGTAGAGAGCATATAATACTGGGTGGGGGCCACTGTAGAGAGCATATAATACTGGGTGGGGGCCCTTGTAGAGAGCATATAATACTGGGTGGGGGCCACTGTAGAGAGCATATAATACTGGGTGGGGGCCCCTGTAGAGAGCATATAATACTGGGTGGGGGCCACTGTGGGGAGTATATAATACTGGGTGGGGGCCCCTGTAGAGAGCTTATAATACTGGGTGGGGGCCACTGTGGAGCTTATAATACTGGGTGGGGGCCACTGTGGAGCTTATAATACTGGGTGGGGGCCACTGTGGAGCTTATACTCCATACAGTGGCTCCTTCATTTTTTTTTAAATTACACCGGGGCAGGTGAAAAAAACAAAACAAAACAAAAAAAACCCCAAACTTTATCTCCTGTCCCCAGTGTCTCCCAGCCAGTGAGGAATTCCGGCAAAAAGAAGACAGCGGAGCTGCAGGACCGGACCGTGCTGGGAGGACACCGGAGCCAGGTGAATATGTTTAGTGTGTTTTTTTTTTTTGGGGGGGGGGAGTAGGGGGGATTCACCTCCCCCGGACTAATTATTAAAAAAGAAAAAAATTATACTGGACAACCTCTTTAAAGTGGCCCTGGGGGGGTATATTAAAGGGGTTGTCAAGGCATAATTTGTTATGGTTTATCCTCAGGATAGGCCATAGATACCTGACCTGTAGGGGGCTGACCACGGACCGATCAGCTGTATGGAACCACTTCTGATGCCCGTCATGTACACAATACAGGGCCAGAAGCAGAAAGCTCTGTCCACTGTATATTAGCTGGGCACCTTCACTGCATCTCAGCACTTATTGAAGTCAGTAGGAGCGGAGCTGCAGTGAAGGCGCCGGGCTGCTATACAGTGGATGGAGCTTTCTGCTTCTGGCCCTGTATTGTGTACAGGACGGGCATCAGAAGTGGCTCTGAACAGCTGATGGGGCCGTGTGTCAGCCCCCTACCGATCAGGTATTTATGGCCTATCCTGAGCATAGGCTATAAAAAAGATTAACCCTGGACAACCCCTTTAATATTCCCCACACAGTTTAATGTCCCCCCCACAGGATGTCAGCCCCCATCACTGCTCCCACACAATATAATGACCACATCACTGTTCCCCATACAGTATGGGGGACAAGTGAAGAGGCCACTATGTGGGGGGACCAGTGAAGTGACCATAGAAATTTTTGGCCCAGACAACCCCTTAAAATAGGTTGTCCATAAACTGGAGCGACCACTGTGTCGGTCGCCAGGGAGGTGTAAAAATAAGAAATTTTTTTTTAAAAAAAGCTCACCTGTCCCCAGCACCCCGATGTCCCCTGCCTGTGTCTGTTCGGTCTCATGGCGGCGCCTCATTTCTGGAAATCCTGTACCTAATTGGTCTTAGCGATCACATGAGGTGCAGGACTCCCCGCAAGGAGTCGCCGGCACGAGACTGAATGGACACTGACAGCGGACAACAGAGCGCCGGGGACAGGTGAGTATGCTTTTTAATTTACTTATTTTTTTACTTTACACCTCCCGCCAGCTACATTGGTTGCTCCAATTCCTGGACAACCTCTTTAAAGGATTTATCCATCTTTCTAATATTGATTGCCTGTCCTTAGGATAGGCTATCAATATTACATCTGCGATGATACAACAGCCAGGACCTCTGCAGATCAGCTTTTCCAGGACAGTGCGGCTACAGGTAAAGGTAACAATTCTTGGAGCCACGCTGCTTACTTGCCATACAAGGTGTAGCAGTAGGTTTAGGTAGTGCAGTGGTGCACATGGTATAGTGGTTGAGCAGCATGGCTCCCAACATGTTATTACCTTTAGCCGCCCTGTCTCGGTACCGCTGATCTGCAGGGGTCCTGATGGTGGGCCCCTAGAAACAATTCCACTGGTGGGCCCTAGACATCCCAGTCCGACACTGGGCATATTACACCAATCTGAAACTGGCCCTAGTTATCACATTAGTTAGGTATAGAGATTATAATTATTCATTAGAGTTACAATTTTCGTAGGGGGATAGAAAATTATATTCTTATGTAAACCCCTATTTAATTTGCATGCACAAAATTGGTTGCTGCATTTCTGCAATTTTTGACGTTTCTTTAAAACCTTCACCTGTAAATATATATATGTGTGTGGTATGTATGAATTCTTCACATCTTGCAGTTTTTTGGAAAGTACATTTTGTTTGCAGAAAGGGACTGCTTGAGCATGCATTTTAGTGGCAAATTTGAATTTTTGTGCAATTAATGTGCTTGTAATCTGTTTGCTGCAAAGTTGCATGAAGGTGTTTGTACTGTATATATGAAATATTAAGTTGTGTTTTTATGCACGGTATGCTGTGCAATCTCAAAAAAGTTAGATTTTGGTATCACAGTCACAGTTTGCTATGTGCATAGATTTTTAACATATTAGTGAATGACAGCAACATATTGCTTGTCTTCTGTATGTGTTCAGTGTTCTTTAGAGTACGAGCTCTTGTAGTTGATGTTTGCTTTATATAAATTGTGTAAACCTTGATCTATTATTTTACATGTGTTTTGTGTGTGAATGTGCGACTGAATATGAGTTTTAGGTGCAAATATATGTTTTATTACATTTTTATAAAAATGTGTTTGTCACAGTTACATGAAGGTGGACATGGCTATTATCCATCATATAGGATTTAGAAATATATAGGATTTAGGGGTGCACTTGTTTTTCACACTGTGTAATCCCTACATTTTATAGGATGATACTCTTTTAACATTTTCAGCTTCAAAGCAGATTTTTGTTCCTTCCAGTTCTGGTGATTTTATGAAGATATGCGCATGCAGGTGTAGGCCTTAGTGATATTAATGAACACATGTTGAACCCTTATTTTTAGGAGGTGTGGTGCATATAACTTTTTGTTTGGGTTTCACTTTAGCAACTAATATAAATTTATTTGCACTTTAAATCAAAATTGTATGAAGGTGTCTGTATAATTTTTTTAATGTTGCAATTTAGGTTTTATTTGTCCATCTCAAAACTGTGAAAATTGCCTTAACTACCAGAGGTGAAAAATATCTGAAAACCCCAGCCAGTAAAAGGGTTAAAAACAATGCATGCTGACAGCTGCAATCTGTTGGTAATGAGCAATTTACAACACACAGCAAATTTCAATGTGAACGAAACCTATGGATAAAGAGAAATATTATCATAGTTTATTATAGTTTACTTACCGCACTAGTTTCAAAAAGAAGCTCCCGCTCATCCACAACTATCTTGTAGGTGTTGGCTAATGGAGCACCAAAAGAAAGGATATGTTCGTAGTGAAATACTTCCAAAGGTCTTCCTTCTCCTCTTTTATAGACTGACACAGATTCAACGCTCACACCTAACCACAATTCTTGAGGAAATCCACCTTCTTTGCACTGTAGAACAAGCAAACCAATGCACCATTCAGCTTCTGATATTCATCTATATATTTGACAGTTAATAAACACTTATTTGCAGTGAATATATCTACTTTGTCTATTCAACATACCACAGAGAAATACAAAGTATTTCATTTTGCACACACAATGCTTACAATTTTCTTACCTCAACATCAAACAGAGTTGACCCATAGCCAGGCCATTCTTTTATCAAGGCCATGTATTTGGTCATGCACTGCTCTGGAGTCATCCCCTGAAGCTTCTTCCATTTGTCAATTATATTGGTCCTGGTTGACATCACCTCTTCTTTAACCCACATATCCACTTGGTCTTCTTCTACTTTTTGTTTACTCACAGAGCCACTTCTGAAGCTTCGTCTTAATGTTCCTTCCAAGAAACTAGAGCGCTTCCTCTCAGATCTTTCTATTGGTGTAGAACCTTTGGTGGACTGGCAAATTCGGGACTTCAGTTTCTCAACAGGGTAAAATTGTTCCATCTCTGGTACAGCAGTGTGTGGGCTGTGGTCACCTTGTAAATACTGTAACCTTAAAGCGGCCAGGACCTGAAGTGTTTCTTCAGGTGCTGGATAGTGTCCCCGAGTAACTGCTTCATGTGCCTGAAAAAAATATAATGGTGTCAGGTTCAAAACTTTCTTACAAATATATGCTAGTATATTGGATTATTTCATATTTGTGATACGTAATACATGACTACAGTTTTGTTCTGAAGATCCCTTAATATAATATATAAAAAAAAACATTAAAAAATGGTCACTTTAATCTTACCTGTTCAAACATAAATGCATATTCAACACTGTCTCTTGGTATATGATCTGTGTCTAAGAAACAATACAGCTTAAAGTAGAACTTCCACTGTCTGTCTCCTGCATCTGTACTTGCCGTAAGCCTTGGAAAGATAAAAACATTGTATAAGATTTGCTACTGAATTCTCTGACAAATTCATGTAGAGTTAGAGACATGATCTAATTCATGCACTATAGCTATTAAGCAAACACTAAGGTGAGTAGAAAACAAAGTGAATTTTTGATCTTCTTTATATAACAGCAAACTAATCTGTTGAGAGATTAGACTATGGTCCCACTAGACAACAGATACAAGTAGTAGACCTTCCTCTAAAACCAGTAGGGAAATAATTGCTCTTGTGAGTTTTGCATGGTAATGTTACTATTCTCAGTCCAGTGCCCAGGGCAATTTTAAGAAAGCTACATTGGTGATCAGCAGAAAATTGTGATTCAGGCATAGGAAAACCCTGGTGTTCAGCTGTTATTATTGTGGAAATCTACTACAGTAGCTAGGTTTATATGCACTAATCCTTATAGCAATTTCTATTAATTTGCAGAATATATGCTGTATTGGTCAATCTA
This sequence comes from Leptodactylus fallax, assembly GCA_947044405.1. NCBI lineage: Eukaryota > Metazoa > Chordata > Amphibia > Anura > Leptodactylidae > Leptodactylus > Leptodactylus fallax. The sequence continues at coordinate 2,894,354 of CAMRHE010000156.1, forward strand.
CATCATGTTTGTAGATTCTGCTGTACTGACTTATGTATGTAAGCAAAAAGTTCTGTATAGCTATATCCCCAGTACTTAATTAAACTACAGTTTATGACAAAGTATGCAGACAAAAATGTTTCTTGTGGTAACCAGAGAAGCTATTTATATGATCATGGACCATAATATATTATGGTTCTACAAATAACTAAATGAGGCTAGGTTCATATCTGCGTCAAAGTTTCTGTAGGAGACTCCACGACAGATTACGTTGAAAATCAGCAGAGAGAAAAGTCCTCCACTGACTTTTCTCTTTTCAGTATAAAAACGGCAGAAACCCAGCGGACCCTACACGATGGAGAGCTGATATAGATTTCTGATGCCCAGGTTCAGCAGTTTAGTAAAGCATATTGTAAAGTAGATACTCTATAAAATAAAATAATTATGTCAAAGTATTGGACTAAAATAGACTTTTTATTAAATATGGATGGCTATCTCCAACAGTCCGATAGAAAAGAATGGGGTGGTGGTAACACATTCACTCTACTGCTCCATTCTACTGATTCCTGGTGGTTCCAGTCATTGGTATAGATACTTATCTCTTACCCCATAGATAGGGCATACATGTTAGTAGTGAGAGAAATTATCTAAATGCTGTTTAATGATCATGAATGGTGAACATGTAAAACCTACCTTTCAAACTTAGCCAGTACATCTGCTACAACAGCTCTGCTTTCAATGGCTTTTTCTGTGACACCATTGTACTCAAAGAGGGCAAACATATTTCTGCTATCTTCCATGGCCAGGCCCCGGATCAACTTCTCTACAACCTACAAAAAGATAATTAGTTTTCCTCATTCTGGTCTGTAGAAATTACAATGTAGTATTAAATGCCACCCACTGAAAACAATGAGTAACTAAGTCCTCTATGGTTGCCCATTGCTGTGGCTCTCCACTACCAGAGGAAAGCACAGAACTGCCATATGGATGTAGCCCCTTTAAGAAGGAAATTAAACATAACAATAACACTATAAATTTACAGTGTATTATCAAGTGATATAATAAAATACAGTAATCCTTTATTATATGAACTAGACAGACTTTGACTTTATATAAATTGACAGACTTTGAGGTGAAAAACATCACATTACTAAGAGAAGAAGGATGGTTGTTTTCGATGAATGGCCGTTATGGCCAAGCTGTTAGGAGGTATTGGGAACAGTGGTTACACAAAGGCACATGCACAAGGTGAACAGGCTAGGTAGGTTCATTTGATCTGCTGACAAGCTTGAGCAGCTCCCACAGTTTGCTTGTCCACCATCCAGACATAGGTGGTGTCACCTTCATTACACACCCCTGTCTCTGACTGGACCAATTCAAGGCACTTAGCAGAAGGAAATTTAGTGCCATGGTGCGTATTAGGTGTCCTGTCATTGAGAGCCAGCCACCTTAATTTGCAATGATGTTGAAAAAGCAGGACTAAGCACTGGAATTTTATCGACATTAGAGACAAATCCAGGTCCTGTTTGGAATCTGACAATGGTTGGGATCAAGTATAGAGGCCTTCAATCCTGCCCTTGTTGTGGAGCAATACATTGCCTAACTGCTAGTGTGATGATCTGGGGAGCCATTGCATATGTTGATCACCTTTGGTAGTGATACAAGGGACACTAACAGCTTTACTACAGTGGGGAAAAAAAGTATTTAGTCAGCCACCAATTGTGCAAGTTCTCCCACTTAAAAAGATGAGAGAGGCCTGTAATTGTCATCATAGGTAGACCTCAACTAAGAGCGACAAAATGAGAAAACAAATCCAGAAAATCACATTGTCCAATTTTTAAAGAATTATTTGCAAATTATGGTGGAAAATAAGTATTTGGTTACCTACAAACAAGCAAGATTTCTGGCTCTCACAGACCTGTAACTTCTTCTTTAAGAGGCTCCTCTGTCCTCCACTCATTACCTGAAGTAATGGCAACTGTTTGACATTGTTATCAGTATAAAACACACCTGTCCACAATCTCAAACAGTCACACTCCAAACTCCACTATGGTAAAGACCAAAGAGCTGTGGAAGGACACCAGAAACAATATTGTAGACCTGCACCAGGCCGGGAAGACTGAATCTGCAATAGGCAAGCAGCTTGGTGTGAAGAAATCAACTGTGGGAGCAATAATTAGAAAACGGAAGACATACAAGACCACTGATAATCTCCCTCGACCAGGGGTTCCAAGCAAGATCTCACCCCGTTGGGTCAAAATCATCACAAGAATGGTGAGCAAAAATCCCAGAACCACACGGGGGGACCTAGTGAATGATATGCAGAAAGCTGGGACTAACGTAACAAAGGCTACCGTCAGTAACACACTACGCCGCCAGGGACTCAGATCCTGCAGTGCCAGACGTGTCCCCCTGCTTAAGCCAGTACATATCCGGGCCCGTCTGAAGTTTGCTCGAGAGCATTTGGATGTTCCAGAAGAGTATTGGGAGAATGTCATATGGTCAGATGAAACCAAAGTAGAACTGTTTGGTAGAAACACAACTTGTCGTGTTTAGAGGAGAGTGAATGCTGAGTTGCATCCAAAGAACACCATACCTACTGTGAAGCATGGGGGTGGCAACATCATGCTTTGGGGCTGTTTCTCTGCAAAGGGACCAGGACGACTGATTCGTGTACATGAAAGAATGAATGGGTCCATGTATCGTGAGATTTTTGAGTGCAAACCTCCTTCCATCAGCAAGGACATTGAAGATGAAACGTGGCTGGGTCTTTCAGCATGACAATGATCCCAAGCACACCACCAGGGCAACGAAGGAGTGGCTTCGTAAGAAGCATTTCAAGGTTCTGGAGTGGCCTAGCCAGTCTCCAGATCTCAACCCCATAGAAAACCTTTGGAGGGAGTTGAAAGTCCATGTTGCCCATTGACAGCCCCAAAACATCACTGCTCTAGAGGAGATCTGCATGGAGGAATGGAACAACATACCAGCAACAGTGTGTGCCAACCTTGTGAAGACTTACAGAAAACGTTTGACCTCTGTCATTGCCAACAAAGGATATATAACAAAGTATTGAGATGAACTTTTGTTATTGACCAAATACTTATTTTCCACCATAATTTGCAAATAAATTCTTTAAAAATCAGACAATGTGATCTTCTGGATTTGTTTTCTAATTTCATCTCTCGTAGTTGAGGTCTAACTATGATGACAATTACAGGCCTCTCTCATCTTTTTAAGTGGGAGAACTTGCACAATTGGTGGCTGACTAAATACTTTTTTTTCCCCACTGTATATGTTCAGGACATCTTGTGGTCACATGTGTTGTCCCTCATGGCAGGGCTTCCAAATTGCATTTTTCAGCAGAATAATGCTTGCGCACATATAACAAGCAGGAATATTTCTGCCAGATTGCAACATTTTCTTGCAGTTCCCGCTCGCCAGATTTATTGCCACTGGAGCACTTATGAGACCAGCTTTATAAAATGGCACAGATAAATATACTCAGACTCCATATAACAATATTGGATCCCAGATTATTTTATTTAACCAGTGACAAACAATTGCGACATTTTTATTTATGCCATTTATGTTTTGCGACTGTTATTTGATAAAGTGTGTTATTAAAATGGTTTTCTTGTAATTTAGTTTCCTACCGTAATGTTTTAGTAATTTTAAAAATATATATTATCTCATTAAAAAAAATGACCAAAACATACTTTAAACTGCTTATTTCTATTTTTTATTAGGTTTGATTGAGAGCTTGATCTCTGGATCACACCCAATGATGTTACCTGTAAAGCAGAAACTCTACTTAATCTTAATGGAAGGTTTTAGTAAGTATACATTGGTGCAGAGAGTAAAAGAAGGAATGGAGGCAGTAGATCAGGTAGTAGAATACGTACCTCCATAACAATCATGAGGCGTGATCGTGTGGCCAATCCCACAATCAGACATGCCCCAGCAACCTCCTCATTACCATCAACTACAGCTCAGTGCAGTGAATACAAATGAGCTGAAATTCAGGTGAAAGCGAACACACATTGGGGATAAGGTGGATGAGTTTACATGTCTGGGGTAGGTAATAGTGTTTAGTTAAGTCTAGTGGCTAAAAGCTGACTCCTGTTATACTTAGTGTACATTTGTCTTTTAACCACACTGCCATCTTTTATTTTTTTAAGCTTTTATTTTTTTTGCTCTGACATAATGTGTACACAGTTCTATAGTATGTACACTATACACATACACCACTCTACTACACAGCACTGTACAGGTCATTCTTCCTCAAAAGAAGGTGAAAAGGACCTGTATGTGATCAGTCACTTGCTCTTGCATGATTCATGATCTTCTGCCTTGTGCTGACCTAGCAGATTGGTGTAGGGCAGGGAGGGAGAGAGATGTGCAGCTGCACTTTATGAGCCCTCTAGATCACTATGGGAGCAGTCAGGGGGGTCATTCGATTCCAACAACTCCTTCTTGGTGGGTTATTTTTTTCAATGAGTGTATATTGTTTCACAGCTCTAAGAAAGACATTTTATAGACATTTTGAAAACTATCCCAAGGAATATGATATTCTAAATATAGCAACCAATCAAACTGTTACTGTTATTCCCCAAAGGTCCTATGAGAAATTAAATTCGGTTACTATCTGTGGAAGACTTAGTTCCCTAGTAATTTTTGTAAAGCTTCCTTGCAGTGTAATGGTCAATCCATGTGAAGGTCTCACCTCTCCAGCTGTGGTGTGGGAGGTGATGGTGATCTTGCAAGCCCCTCCACCGTGGCAGTATACCGTAGTTGTAATTTCCTGCCTCTTGATTAAGGTCTCAATTTCATCTCGAGATGGCACATACTCCCTGCACTTGGTTTTTTTTAAGGACTCATAGATAAATACAGCATACTTTTCCATCTCTGAACCCTGGAACTGTTCTCGTATTCTAGAAGGGTAAGATGCAATGCATTAGCTGGTTTATTTACAATGGCTAAATAATAAAACACCAACATGCGTGCAAGGGCTAAGCTAAATAGTAATTTAAATATCACTACTAAAAGCATATCTCACCTCTTCAGATGAAATTTCAAATACTTAAGAATTCTGCGACTAGGTGGAAAGGTACAGCTCAGACAAGTGAGTATTTGCCAATGATACAGGTTGCCAATGCTGCCAGGATGTACAGCTTTGTTGGTCTGTTTAATAAGCTGACAGTAAAGTTCATCTCTCAAAGGTCGCAAGTCATGACCAGTTTGAAGAATACCCTGAATTATTGGGACAGGATCAGAAAGAGACTCAAGCTGCTGCAAAGAATTGAAAATTTTAATGGCTTCATCCTGGAGTGTCGTATAGCCTTTGTCTTTTAATACTGTAACAAGAAATTACATGGGTAATTAATTCCGGAGCATATCTGATAATATTCAGACCATAATGGAATCTTAAAGAAACTTCATTAAATGTCTATTCTATGTAATAAAGAAAGTGCTCTACTGACAGTGATAACTACTGTACTACAATATATAACTAGGATTTGACTGCATCACTACATATCATACTAGCACAACAGCAAAGGAAAGGATCACGCTTTTATTGAATATAATGTATAGCTAGAGTTAAGATACAGCAAACTTTAAATTAGCTGTCACCCAATTATGTGGCTGCAGTGTGCAACCATGATGCCACAAAGTCATGCATCATAAATCAATGACACAACATTTTCAGCTAGGGCTAGGTAGTAAGTCATTTCTGAATATTTTGCAAGGCAGTTAACTGAGGCTTCAAGCTGGACAGTCAGTATAACGGTAGGTCATGATTACTTCTTTATCTTATCTGCCTGTATATCTATAGTATCTTTTAATCTGTCTATGGTATCTATATATTTATCCATTTATAGTATATAACTATTTATCTATCTATAGTATCTAACTTTCATCTATGTAAAGTACCTACCTATAGTATATGTCTACAAATGTAAATTATAGTGAATATTTCCCTACAAAAACCATATATATGACAAATGACATACAGTTTAAATTGATGTCTCCATAGGGAAGAGGCAGTAATGGAGAATGCAATGGGTGATGAGTATAACGAAGAATTGGATTTCTTCTGTATATCTGCTCTACGACTTCATTATTCAGGCAGTTTTCCTTAAAAACAAATACAAACTTAACATGATATGGAAATCAGGGTCATGTCACAAGAAGGTTCATTAATAAAAAACAAAAAAAAAAAAAACATTTCAATCAGTACATCATTTATAGTGGTATTTATTCTATTTTTATTTTTGGATTGCATAGTATATGATAAGTGTCATAGACATTCATGGTGTTATATCATCCAGGCCTTGCTAGTTGGCAATGCTCCTTTAGCTTTTTATAATTCATTTGCTTTAACTTACCTTAATATCCTGTATGAGCTGCTGTGTTGGGGTGTCTATAGGAGCCTTAGTGTCAATTACATTTTGAATAGCACTGGCCCACCTTGTGGCTTCATTCAACAGCTTTGTGTACAGACGATAGCAGTGCTTGCGTCCATACACTATCACGTTCCAGTATCCTGTTGAACAATTGATTACCATGAATATATGCAATTGCGGCTTTTCAAGGAACATGTTGAAAAGGAAATGTTGAAATGTTTATTACCAGTTTCTTTAAAGATTTTCTCTTCTGGCTGTACCACTGAACACAGGCTGTTGAGAACTAACGTTCCCAATTTAATGGCATTTTTCTCAGAATTCTTATAATAGTCTAGTGAATTATGGGTAAGCACAAACCAACGCTTCTTTAGCTTCAATGAAGACATCTTAGGACTATTTTTCACTTCCTTGTGCAGCCACCCTAATATATTAAGTAAAATACAATATTAATGTATTTTCTGCTAATAAATAACAAAAATATGTTATGGTCATATTATGTTGTGATAGTTTTGCAAGTTAAAAACTATTACATATTAATGCTAAATATTAATACAGTGTTTGGAAATGTCCTATTAATTTTTTTGGTAAACACAGATTTCCAGTGCTGACACACAAATGCAGGTATGATGTAATAAACAGAACATGCTTCTCACCGCGAACAATGAATTCCTGTCCTTCCACTCGGGTGTCACCCTTCGACCTCTGCAGTAATGTTATCCAGTGATGCATTTCTTCAGGTGTGTCTGAGTTACAGTGAAGGACCCGGTTTGCAGTTATGATTACAAATGAATTTGGTCTGAAGAAGGAAAAAAGGTGGGAAAACGTTATTAGCTGTAACGTAAACACGAACAATGTTTGCACAACAGGCAATTGCATAAGAATTGTTCATCCTCGCTAAGAAAGCAAGTGCATATCAAATAGGTTGAAGAATTCTCATTTCACTATTATTTACTGTAAAGCTGCCCAGCCATGATAAAAATACTTTGTAGATGTATCATTAAGACCAACCCTTAAAGAGTATAAGGTAGTGTGTGAATCGCTTTGTATGCTGCATTTGCCCAATACCTAAATGACTTTGCCAAGTACAGTGCCTGGGAATATGTTGGTGTAGAGCTGGGCGATTATGACCCATACCAAAATTACAATTAATTGAGTATATTACCTTGTTTACAATAATAAACAATTATTTTAGGACACTCCCCTTTTTACTTGCCTCCTTGTGTATTTAAATTATATATATTTTAAATACACAATTGTTTTTGAAGACTCACCTATCCGGATTATCAGAAGCACAGGCTGAATCGATCAAACCAACATCCAAAGTTCCCTATACAGAGAAAAAAATGCTTATTAAGCAGTTAAAACAGGAAAGAATTATCTACACAGTTGTACTTATCCATCGGAGTACCAAAGAGATCCTACGGGAGGCCTAGGCCTGACAAGAAAAACATTCATTACAAATTACTTGCCACTAGGGTCTACTCTTATAAATTGGTGTACAAGTAATCTATTAGATATTATTAGGTGTTATCCCTTTTATATTATTATTTAGAAAAAACATTCATTCTGCATTTCAAGTCTAATATAGTATACAGGAGCAGAATTATTCATAAACCTAAGTCTTCTGTAAAAAGTAATATTACCAGACAGATTATGTTGTCCAGTACAAAAAAGTAAAAAAAGACTTAGTAGGATTACCATAATCACTGAATAATATGCTCCATTCAGTGATGAATGGGTTTTCACTTACCACAGCATTTTGTGGATTTGCTTGCTCATCGTGCATCTCCCGAATTTCCTGTTCTGTGGATGACTGAACCTGGCTCATAACGCTGAACCACTGACTGTAGGATGGAAACAGCAAACAGTCATGAGATTTCATACAGAACACAACCACTCTTTATGTGATTTGTAAAGAAGAAACTACTGTATATTTAAAAAACAATTGTGCAACCACTTTTATTACTTCAGAGCATCTAAACTGAAAAATATACCAAATCTGCAAATAGAATATATATCTCCTATACACAACTTTATGCTTCCATGGTTACCGACCACAAACAAACCCCTGTGTGTAGTGTAATTCTGAAGTGTTAATCACTTCAATCTCCCCGTCCACTTGCTAACCTACAGACAGACTGTAAAATGCCCTGGATTAGGCAAAAAAGGAGGGCAAGTACTATACAGAAAAACCTTGAACAATGTAAGGAACAAGAATTATATATATTGGTTCCTTCTATTAGTTAGATATGTGCTGCATATTATATAACTATAGGTAATGCACTCTGGACATATTCCTACACCGTACTAGCAAATCTTGACTGTAGTCAACCATTCCCCTGATGAAGTCACTGGTGAATACGTGCTAAAACCTTTATAGGAGTTGCTGCATTTGTTTACTGGAAACAGTGAAATCATCATCTCTGCAATGTTTTGTAAAAGTTAGTCACAAAACAGATAAAACTACGAAGACTGCTGTGTGCTGGATTCCATTTCAGTTTTGTATTGGATGTAATGTAGTCCTGATACAGTGACTACAAGTGAAAGAATTTATTACAGTATAAGTGATATATGGTATACTATAGAGCAAGGGTAGGCTACTTTAATCGCTCCAGCTATTGTGGGACTACAAATCCCAGCATAGCTACTAACTATACTCTTCTTGGAGCTACTCATTTAAGTGAATAGAAAATGCTGGGAGTTGATTTGTGTTGATTGTGATATAATGACTAAATTTGCACCTTGACTACACAATTTGACACAATGGCAGACTGCACCATGGATGCACAATGTGACACAATGGCTAGACTTGCACCATGGATGCACAATGTGACACAATGGCTAGACTTGCACCATGGATGCACAATGTGACACAATGGCTAGACTTGCACCATGGATGCACAATGTGACACAATGGCTAGACTTGGACCATGGATGCACAATGTGACATAATGGCTAGACTTGCACCATGGATGCACAATGTGACACAATGGCTAGACTTGGACCATGGATGCACAATATCACATTATGGCTAGACTTGCACCATGGACGCACAATGTGACACAATGGCTAGACTTGCACCATGGATGCACAATGTGACACAATGCTAGACTTGGACCATGGATGCACAATGTGACATAATGGCTAGACTTGCACCATGGATGCACAATGTCACATTATGGCTAGACTTGCACTATGAATGCACAATGTCACATTATGGCTAGACCTGTAGTATGGATGCACAATGTGACATAATGGCTAGACTTGAACTATGGATGCACAATGTCACATTATGGCTAGACTTGCACCATGGATGCACAATATGACATAACGGCTAGACTTGAACCATGGATGCACAATGTCACATTATGGCTAGACTTGCACCATGGATGCACAATGTCACATTATGGCTAGACTTGGACCATGGATGCACAATGTGACACAATGGCTAGACTTGGATCATGGATGCACAATGTGACACAATGGCTAGACATGCACCATGGATGCACAATGTGACATAATGGCTAGACTTGCACCATGGATGCACAATGTGACATTATGGCTAGACCTGCACTATGGATGCACAATGTCACATTATGACTAGACTTGCACCATGGATGCACAATGTGACATACTGTAATGGCTAGACTTGCACTATGGATGCACAATGTGACACAATGGCTAGACTTGCACCATGGATGCACAATGTGACATAACGGCTAAACTTGCACCATGGATGCACAATGTCACATTATGGCTAGACTTGCACCATGGATGCACAATGTGACATAATGGCTAGACTTGAACCATGGAGCACAATGTCGCAATGGCTAGACCTGCAGTATGGATGCACAATGTGACACAATGGCTAGACTTGCACCATGGATGCACAATGTGACATAACGGCTAAACTTGCACCATGGATGCACAATGTCACATTATGGCTAGACTTGCAACATGGATGCACAATGTCACATTATGGCTAGACTTGCACCATGGATGCACAATGTCACATTATGGCTAAACTTGCACCATGGATGAACAATGTGACATAATGGCTAGATTTGCACCAGGAACGCACAATGTGACATTATGGCCAGACTTCCACCATGGATGCACAATGTGACATAATGGCTAGATTTGCACCATGGATGCACAGTGTTACATTATGACTAAACAGGCACAATGGAAATGAAAAGGGTTTTTCCACAGAGAAAAGTACAACTACTGGGACCGCCTATGATCTCTACATTGAAGGTAACTAGAAATCTGCTGCTTTTTGATTGACAGTGGTCTTGTCAAAGCACATTATCAGAAACAGGAGTGACTGGCTTACTGCACCAATCTTACGTTATGTTCAACCTCATGTTGTCATTTCTACTGTACCTTCCTCCTTTAAAGAGGAACTGTTACCAAGTAGAGAATACTAAATAAAATGTATCATTTGATTCTCGCTGTGCCCCTGAATAATCTGGTGTTTTTCTGGTGTTGAAGAGGGGTGGTCCGGGGATGTCTCGGCCCGATATATTTATTATAACTCATGCCAGTTTTCTGGCATCAATTATAATGGGTGAAGCCTGTTCATAAATCAGTTGTGCCCTGCACCAATTGGGGCCTTTACGAAGACTGGCAGATGAAATGTCAGTCTTAATAAATCTGCCGCAATGTCTTTTTGGCTGAAGTAACTAATAAATTCTTGTTTTCAACACTCTTGTCTAACTTATCATCTCCATGGAGTGTTCTCATTTGCCTCTGCATATTAAATCATTAGATAAGTACTTATTTACGGATATGTAATAAGCTGTATACTATATTAGGAAGGAGAGGGTTGAAAGCAAACGTTACCATACCAAGAAGAATTGAGAATCCCAGACTTTGTCACATTAAGGCTAGGTTCACACCCTGTTTCCGCCTGGGGACTCCGTTCCCCATTCTGCTTTGAAAATGCAGAGAGAAAAGTCCTGCAGGCAGCGCTTTTCTCTCCGCATTTTCTGCAATTTTTCAGGCGGAAACCGGGCGGAGACCCAGCGGACCCCATTATAGTCTATGGCAGGGGTCGGCAACCCCTGGCACGCGTGCCGGGAGTGGCACGCGAGGCTTATTTCCCTGGCACGGCAGCGGAGTCCTCACCCAGCAGTTTCGATCGGACCAAACACGGCCGAAACGAAACTGCTATTATTATACTCTGGGGTCTCTTCAGACCCCAGAGTATAATAAGGGGAGCCCCCGGGGAGATGATCAAACATAAAAAAAACAATGTTAACTCACCTTCCCTGGATCCGCAGCCGCTGTGTACTCTTCGGGCGCTTCTGCCTGATGTAAGAGACTGCTGACAGGGCCTCAGGGGTAACGTCCGACGTCATTACGCATAATGACGCGATGTGACCCCTGAGACCGAATCAGCGGTCGCTGACATCAGGGAGAAGCGCCCACACAGCGGCTGCGGAGCGCAGGAAAAAGTGAGTAAGGGTGCGTTCACATATGTCCGGCGCAGCTATCAGTTTCCCTCCAGTGTGGTGCACACAAGCCGGAGGGAAACTGATGCCAGGACGGATCCCATAGTTTTCTATGGGATCGGTTCTGGCACAAGAGGCATCAGTTCTGGCGCCGGATCTGTGCCTCAGCCAGATGGAAAAACGTTACCTGCAGCGTTTTTCCATCCGGCTTCCTTAAAATTTCATTAGCGCCGGGTGAAGATGGATGCGGCATCACCCGGCTTCTGCACAGTCTATGTACAGTAGTAAAGCCGGTAATTGCCGGCTTCACTACTGTACCTGAGTGAATTGCTCAGGATTCGTTAAAGCTATAAAGAAATACTTGGATTCATTTGAAAGATGAGAATCTCATCTTTAAAATGATACCAAGATCACCATGATCCTCCTTAAACATCCTGAGCAATTCGCTAGTGAAAACGATGTTGACATTGAAATCCCAATCTCAATTCCTGACATCGTTTTAACAGTGAATCGCTCTGAATCTGTAAGGTCTATCATGGCGATCTTGGTATCTTTTTAAAGATGAGATTCTCATCTTTAAAATGAAACCAGTTGCATCTTTGTGTCCCTAACAGATCCTTAGAAATGGGGCTCTAAATGTGTCCCCCCCCCTCCTGCCTCTGGCAGCATCTTATAGCTAAGGAAGGAGGGGGGAGGAGGAGCGCCAGACTGCAGAGACAATGATAAATCATCATTGTCTGTGTATAAGCTGCAGATGACCCCGGGAGGGGGGTAGCATGGACTTCTGTCCATGTTATCCTCCTCTCCTATTAATCAGAGAGTGTACTATACTTCTGCTCTCTGATTGTCACATAGAGGGATAATGTAACACCCCTCTGAGCCTAATCACATAACCAGGAAGTTTATTGGCGCTGTGACCCAGACATTTACCATCGTCCAGGTCACAGCGCCAAAAGTGTCGCACCAAATACTTACACAACACATGCACAAAGTCACCAATAAAGTTTACATTTTTTCACTGTCCCTGTCCTGTCCATACCTGATCTTTATAGAGTAAAATACGCCGCCCGCCTCTCTAGTTATATCCGTTACACGCTAAAATAATAGCAATAGCAGGATAATACAGTGTGCAGGGGCCACTATAGAGGATAATACTGTGTGCAGGGGCCACTATGGAGGATAATACTGTGTGCAGGGGCCACTATGGAGGATAATACTGTGTGCAGGGGCCACTATGGAGGATAATACTGTGTGCAGGGGCCACTATGGAGGATAATACTGTGTGCAGGGGCCACTATGGAGGATAATACTGTGTGCAGGGGCCACTATGCGGCATAATACCATGTGCAGGGGCCGCTATGGGGCATAATACCATGTACAGGGGCCGTTATAGGACATAATATCGTGTGCAGGAGCCGCTATGGGACATAATAGCATGTGCAGGGGCCGCTATGTGACATAATATCGTGTGCAGGGGACGCTATGTGACATAATACCGTGTGCAGGGGTCGTCAGACTTACAATTATTGACCGGCACTCTGAGTACCTCAACTTTGATTTTTTTTAATCGAAATCGGCACGCCGAACAAAAAAGGTTGCCTACCCGTGGTCTATGGGTTCCGCTGGTTTCCAAAGGTAACCGCTTTTTTAAGCGGATTAGGTTTCTTTATGGGGGTCCCCAAACACCCCCCCCCCCCGAATGGAAACCCGAACGCAGGTGTGAACCTAGTGTAAGATATTACCTTAAACTATTTTTGATTCACTTGAAATAAATTAGACTTGCAAATTTGATATACACACTGCATTACTTATATATTATCTGCAGGTGGCGATGTTACTTCAAGATGAATTCTGAAAAACTTTCTAACACTATACTGTATAACCACTGACTCTTCGCAGGATGTCAAAAGGGATTTTATGTATTAAACCGCAACAAAGCATGCAAAACACACTTTTTAATCCTTTAGCTGCTAGTACAGTATTCACATTTTTACATAGGTTGTGCAAACAGTATGCCAATCAATATTGGCTAAAAAATAAATAATATGTGGAGTTGACATCCATTTTATAACTTACTGTATATTGCTCTAAATACATTTCCACAACTACTCAAAATCTTATTGATGGCGGTAATTAAGTTTCTGTTTCTACAAGTATGCACAGACCTTTTGCAAAGAACTGCGCAACACTGCCAATATGTATTGCATTTGACCAATAAGGGCATAGACTGGTTGTGGTAGCTACATTCCGGCTGCTTGTAAACAAAGACCTCAGTGACCACCGGAGTGTCTGCACTGGGTTTGCAGGGGACTGAAACACTAAGTAGTGTTCCTCATTTTCTCAGGAACTGGATAAACCTTTGAGGCCGGGGACCCCACCTTGCGAAAACGCTGTGTTTTACATTACCTGCAAAGTGGATGGGATTCTGGCTAATCCCATCCACACATTGCAGAAAAAAATCCGAAGTGGATATGTTGCAATTTCAAAAACGCTGGCGTACGCAGCATGTCAATAATAGCTACAGAAACCCTGACATTTTCCTTATAGGTATAATAAAAGCAGAAAGTCCACAGAGGAAAACTTTGTGGATTTTCTGTGAAAGTTCTGCAGAAAAAAAACGCTTTTTTTGGCTGTGGCTCCCTATGTGGGGCCTTAGCCTTAGGTTGAGGCCACACATTGCATAAGAGCTATTTTTTTTTTCTGATTTTGCTACATTTTTATGAGCCAAAGCCAGAAGTGGATTTATTAGGAGGGAGAGGTATAAGAGCTTCCTATATATTTTCCCATTCCTTTTGAAGCCATTCTTGGCTTTGGCTCATAAATATGCAACAAAAAAGCTGCGTTTCTGCAGTCTATGGCCTCAGCCTCTCAGTAATGAAATATTACACACGTACTTGGTGGTGAAAGTCTAAACTAACTTTGACAAAACTGTCCTACCTTGCATCTTCAGGGGACTCTGCAATTAAGTGGTATGTTCGATTATCCAACACTATGTCAATTCCATTCTCTTTGCCTGTGTTGTCGATGATCTCCCTGTAATAAGTAGTGTATAAAATAACTTTAATTTCATTTCACTATAGTATAGATTTTGAAAATTATGTAAAATGTTTTCAAAATGTATTGTGTCTGTGCAACACAGCAAAACAATTAAAAGCATCTGGGTAACAGAAACCCCAGTATTGTGAAATGATATTAAACAGACTTGAATGCAGTCCGTCACCAAAAACTTAATATCAAACCAACCTCAGTGTATTGTAGGCAGTATTATGCTGAGCATCATCATACCTGTAGATAGTCCAATTTCCTTGAAAAATACATTCTTATAAATATGTGAATGAGACTCACGAGCAATGGGGTCATGCCTGAACCTCCAAGGCACCAGCTGGGAAACACCAGACACAGATGCAGGCATTCAACAAGCAGCATCATAGCTGTAGGACAGGAAGAGAATCAAGTGTATCGGGGTGGCAATTCAGGACTGAAGACTGAGCCCTTGGAGGCTCTCGCTCCCCTCATTACACTTGAGCCTCACTGGCAAATTTATAAAAACTGTTTTTTCAAGGAAATGATGCATCCATTGGAATATCTGAAGGTACAATGGTGCTCAGCATAATGTACAGTGTCAGCAAGGATTGTCAGCAAAATATTTTGTGCACTCCCATTGAAATTAATAAAGCAGTGATTGTGCTGTCTTACCACCACTCCACACAGAACAGGGGATGAAAGCACCCTGTTCTTCTGATCAGTAGAGGTCTAATTTGTAGAAAAACCAGTATAAAGGATTTTAATATGACTGATATTTGTTCTA